>OX451737.1:1294871071-1296246231 GCA_948472305.1 Vicia faba | reverse complement strand
ACGGTACTTCCTCAAATTCTGAAACAATTTCAACAAATCTTCTACATGCCCTTCGGTCTATAATTTGGCAATCATGTCATCAACATATATCTCAATTTCTCTATGCATCAGATCATGGAATAGGGTTGTCATAGCCCTCGGGTACTTCGCACCAGCGTTCTTCAACCTGAAGGACATCACTCTGTAACAGAATGTTCCCCAGGGTGTGATAAACGTTCTTTTTTCCATGTCCTTAGGAGCCATTCTTATTTGATTATATCAGGAAAATTCATCCATGAACGAGAATACTTTGAATTTGATATACTATCAACCAACATATCAATATGTGGTAATGGAAAATCATCTTTTGAACTAGCTTTATTTAAATCTCTATAATCAACGGACATGTGAACTTTTCCGTCTTTCTTTGGTACTAGGACAATATTGGTAATCCACCGAGGGTACACCGATGTCACAAGAAAATCGACATTAATCTGTTTTAAAACTTCTTCTTTAATTTTTGCTGCCATATTAGGGTGAGTTCTTCACAATTTTTGCTTGACTGGCTAGCACTTTGGCTTCAACGGCAAATGATGCTCCACAATATCAGTATCTAGACCAGGCATGTCTTGGTAAGACCAAGCAAATATGTCCACATACTCTTTCAATAATTCAGTCAACATGCTCTTCTCGTCGGGGTGTAGTAATGCTCTAATCTTGACCTCCTTTGGCTCTTCCTCTGAACCCTAATTGATGGTCTCCAATGGCTCTTTATATGGCTGAATGGCACTTTCCTCATGCTCGAGCAACCGTGAAACCTGTTATGGAATGTCATCATATTCTTCTTCTTTGGCCACATACACAAGATATTCAAAGTTGGGAGAGGGTGCAAGGTAATTGTATTCAACATGTTTTTTAATTAATCTGCACATGTGATTTATGATTGCTTTTAGAAACTGACACATATATCAAGTAATTATGCATATTTATTTACAGTTATTATTTATTCCAAAAGGTTTTTTTCATTACCATTTTCCAAGAAAAAGCTGAAAATAAAAACACAATTTAAGAATCAAAGACAATTTTTATTTATGATTTTAATGATCAAAGCCAACAGATAAGCCCATACAATATTAACTTTCACCTTGGGTAGAGAAAAAGCTTTATGAAAATATAGACAAAAACAAATTACTTTGAGACATGGATGCAAGAGGGAATATCAATAGTGACCTAGTCTTGGACTGTGACTCCAGGCGTCACATAATTCGGCATTTCCTGCTCTTCTTCATCCTCCACAATAGCATTGATTCCAGAAATAGTTGGATGAAGGTAACCTCCGCTGTGGAAAATATCCTGATAGCTTCCCACAGTAGACTTTGACTTCAGGGTCTCAACTTTTCCATTCTTCACTGAGAATCCTAAACCAACCATGTTCTTGTTCATCGGCGGATCAACAATCTACCCCCATACTTTACTAGGGCCATTGCACACAACCTACTTAGCATCCTTGAATGAAGCCATAGAATTATCATTATCTCTCACGTTATTAATGGATAAAGCTTGGAACTGCGTTCCAACAACAACTTCATTTGCTTCTACAACGATGAAAGATGATAGATGAGAAATCATCAATGCTTACTCTCCATTTATAATAACCACTTTTCCTTCACGCACAGACTTCAGCTTTTGGTGTAGAGTTGAAGTGACAGCCCATGCCTCATGTATCCATGGTCGTCCCAGTAAATAGCTGTATGAGGGAACAATATCCAAGACTTGGAAAGTGATCTAGAAAGGTGTGTGCCTATGTGGATAGGCAGATCCACTTCCCTAATAACTGAATTTCTTGATCCATCGAAAGCTTTTACAATAATACAACTTAGGCGCATGGGAGCCCCTTGATATTTCAACTTCATCAGCGTGCTCTTCAGTATAACATTTAAGGTGGACCCATTATCAATCAGCACATTTGATAATGAATCAATTTTATAGTTCATGGATATGTGGAGGGCTAGATTGTGATTCCTCCCTTCGTTAGGAAATTCATCATCGCAAAAGCTTAAGTTATTACAAGGTGTAATATTACCTACCACACTACTGAATTGATCTAACGGCATATCACACACCACGAAGGCTTGGTCCAACACCCGCATTAAAAATTCTCCATGGGGAGAAAAATTCATCAATAATGCTAGGATATATATCTTTGAAGGAGTCTACAATAGCTGATCTACAATTCTATAGTCGCTTATTTTGATAATCTTCAAAACATCGTCCACATCTTTCTTCAGGGTAGCACCACTGGACTCCTCTACAGCTTTGTTATTCTCAGAACTTTCCACAACTATCTTACCAATATTATCATTTCCTCGAACAACCGATGCAAATACACGACCACGACGGGTCACCCAACCAGTCTCAACAATATTCTCGATGCTAGAAAATGACTGGATGGGAACTTCCACGCCATCCTATAAAATAGTAGCATTGTACTTGTACGATACAACTTTATGTGATTTGTAAGGGACAGGCCCTGGCAAGCAAATCACCACTAGGGAAACAACTGACTTGGTACAATATTCAATCTTAACGAGGGAAGAATCATTAAAACAAAGCACGATTACGTACACACCTTCTTCAGAAAAATTGGGTATAAAAGAATCATCGCTGGAGAACATATACTTATTTGAGGAGAAGAATTCACCCGCCGAACCATATTCATCATCTAATTCATCCTCAGGAAAGAAAACCTCAATCGTGTTAACCTCATGGTAATCATCTCTTTGTATTGAAACTTTTATAGTTCCATTATCCAATAACAACTGAATTCCTCTTCTTATGATGGAACATCCTTGGGAATCCTTGCAGCAAACCCGGCAAGATCCATAGTGGTGCTCTACCTGACTAGCCATGTGGCAAAAGGTAGTGTGCAATTGCATAAGATTATCATTCATATGGTTCACATCAAAGATTCAGAACTCTCCATGCCATCTAAAGACCATGTTCACTTCCTCCTCATATTCTGCCCTAGGTCTGATTATATGGATGAGACCCTCATCCATCATCTCATGCAAATCAGCCTTTATCTTATCACAACCTTGTATATGAGTACTACAGATACCACAACCATCATGGTCATGAGTATAGTAACTAAACTCTCAAAGGTCTAGATTCATCTTTACCAAGTCTCCTCTAACCAAGTTGATATCATGAATCCGGAAGTTCCCTCGACAACCAGCAACCATGTTAACAACATTCATTCCTCCATGCATTGGCAGAGGATTATCTTTGACATTAGGACTAAAATATTTGAAGGACAAAAGGCCAGATCTCACCATTTTCTGTACCTTGGACTTCAGAGGATAACAATTTTCCACATTATGCCATGGTTCACCTTGATGCAAAACGCACGTCTGATCTGCCTTGTAGTACCAAGACAATGGTGATGGTATAGCCGGGGGTGGCCTAGTTTAAACCAACTTTTTCTAGATCAATGCTAGGAGTAAATCTTCATAGCTCATGGGGATAGAGTCAAAATGTTCTCTCCTTTGATTCTGCCCTTGATTTCCCTGAGGGGCTGGTCTTTGATAATTCACTATGGTCAGAGCCGTATTAACAACTGGAGTTACCGAGGCAACTTGTTGATGGTGCTGATGATTTCTTCTAGGAGGATTAACCCTTCTTTCTTGAATAACAACATTTGTCTCTCCTTATTTATTTTTAGCAAACCCGTATGATGGTTTCTTCGTACTTCCAGAATTTTCACCTCTTGTCAAGCAACCCTCTCTTACAACTTCTTCCAAACGGACACCCATGCCCACAATTTTGGTAAAATCACTTGGCGCACTCGCCACCATTCTTTCAAAATAGAAATCACCTAGAGTCTTCAGAAAAATCTCCGTCATCTCTTTTTCTTCCATTGGAGGGATCACTTGGGCGGTGTTTATAGTGATTTCTGGTAAACAACCGCTAGTCCTCCAAACTATCAAATAATCTTAATGACTGTTATTTAATCTCTTTGGTAACTCGCAGGATCGACTAGATTGATCCTAGGATGTATTGGTCATTTGGATAACTCTCATTATAGAACTGGTATTCATGGTTGGTATTTAGAATGTTGTGTAGGTGTTTAACTTACTTCGATTACTCTATTAAAGATCTAATTACATGATCAAGTAGATGTGCGCAAAACTAAATTGAATGAATAAAGTTCAATTGTAAAGACATATAAAACTGCATAAAAGACAAATAAATGACTTCGAAGCATAAAAACATGTAATGTAAAAGATTCTCTGGAATGTAAAAGATTCAAAATATGAAGAAAGCTTTTAAATGCAAGAAAACAGTAAAATGGCTTTAAATGAAAAAAGGTGTTCAAATGATAAAGGCATGAAGATAAAGGCATGAAATATACAAAAGTTTCTGAAATGTAAAGTATTTGAAATGGAAAGAAAACATTTAAATGTAAGGCATCAGTAAAAAGACTTCGAATGAAAATATTTTAATGCAAAGGATTTTGAATGGTATTGACATGAAGATAGAGGAAAATACTAGAAATGATAAAGAGTTTCATTAAATCATAAACATTTGGTGTTATCATACGTACATTGCTCGTGTATTCGTTTCCATAGCCATGTGGTATTTTGAATGCTTACTGAGTTTTTTGTACAATAGATATGACACACGAAATCCTAATGCTAAGACTTCTATTTATACTACTTCGACCATAACGGTCTCGCTATAAGATTCTGCCACGTTCAGAACATGCAAAGCAATGCCTTCCTCTAGCTTCCACGCGTCTTCAAATGCTCCAGCGCATATATTTTAAATTTCGAACATCCCGCTTGCATTTGAATTTCAAATGTTTTGGCACTCTTCGTTTCGAACGCGTTTCTTGGACACAGCCTTGTTACCACTTCGAGACTTCTTTTGAAGATATCCTCATAACTGTCACTCGAAGCTCCAAGCTTTGATATGCCCATTCGAAGCACTGCTTCTACCATTTCGAAACATGACATCCTTCTTTATTCCAATCGAAACGTTCAATTTGCTTCGCTTCTAATAATATCATCAAAATCTTCAACCAACAAAATGCCCCTTTAAAATATGTATTTCGATTCCTTTGAGAAATACTTATTTTAAACATATACACAAGATTTTGATGCGACCTTCGAATCATCGTAACATTTATTTCATATGACTCCAGTCACGTCAATCATGACGCTTTTCAGATTCCTTAACCGCCTTGAACCATTTCACAGCATGGTGCAATTACAAAACAATGATTATCATTTAATCACGCCTATTACCAATATTAACTTTACGCCACCTCCTTCTCAAACCAACCCACGACTACCACGTATCACAATCTTACTCAGTGGATGTTTAAACTTCCACACTATAAAAATCCCTCAACTTAGTCTTTTTCTTTTCTTCCCACATTATAAATCTTTTCTTCCTCTTTTCTCACCGAAACCCTAAAAAACTTCCAACACTCTTCAAACAATGTCTTCTTCAACTTCATCTCAACTGAAAAAAGCTTCCAAAAAGAAAGGAAAGAACACAGGAACCACAATGGAAAGCAAGGTTGGCACCTACCAAGGTCAATCTGTTCTTATTCCTCAGATGATCTCAAAAGAGAAGGAAATGCTCTATGCATCCCAGGTACTAATTCCTACTAACGCCGCTGGCAAGAGGTTATCTTTAATGGGCCCTCTTACAGTCTTTGAAATCTTAAAAGACACCAGAAAATTTTTCCCTGTTTGTTATAATTTTAAACCTCTGTTTAATAAAATGGATACCCCTAAGACAGTAGAGTCTTCTGATTCGACTACCATGGAAAATCCAATCATTCCCCCTAAGGACCCTTTTGTGCTAGATTATGTAAAGAGTAACTTCAAACCATTTCGATCTTGCCCCACCTCCGACACAGCCTATCACAACTGGTTTACTAAAGTAGAAGCCAAGAAATCCCAACAATGGGAAGAATTAGGCATTTACAACTTGATTAAACTATCGAAACCAGGCTTTACCTATAGCCACCCATTATTATTCGCGTCCTTATATTTCTGGGACAGTACTTACAATACTTTCCATCTCCCTGGTGGAATGATTACACCCACCTTTTTTGACATAGCAGCCATTACTGGGTTATCACCAATAGGAGAAACCTATATTCCTTACAATGAAGAGCATTCGAGTATTATTGACTTCGAAGTCAAGCTAACCAGCTTTTCAAAGTTCATCAGCCACTATCACACTGAAGGTGACAGTGTGTCGGATGTGGAACACATTGCTTTCCTTACCTTATGGTTGTCAAGGTATGTCTTTTGCAGCAGATCCCTACATGTAGCCAGTAGGTTTATTCCTCTAGCTAGAGATTTACATGAGAATCAGAGGGTGTGTTTAAGCGAACTGCTACTAGTTGATCTTTACGAAAGTCTAAGATCAGCTGCTTCAAGTTTGAAATCCCACACCTCCAAAAACATCCTGCTAGCTGGCCCTTTCTGGTTACTCCAGTTATGGCTTAATGCCATGTTCGAACCTTCACTATCAACTACCAATACTATTGCTGAACAAGATCCAGAAATAGCGGATAGAATCATCGAAGGCACTAGGATGCGAAGACTTACCCCAAACGATGATAAGGATGACTTCAAAGTTCTCTTCTCAAAATATATCATGATTTTCTCCAAGAGGCATAAATTCGAAGAGACCATGGCGCCTTTTGCTTCAAGGACTCATGGACCATCATGGTTCACCATGGCTCTCTCAGAAGCAATCAAAAGCAAAGAAATCCAAAATGTATGGAAAGCCTTTTTGCTTCCCAGACTAATCTCCTCACGAATTACTCCTGCTAAGAATCAAATCTTCCTTTTCGCTTATCAACCCAACTTCGTTTCGAGACAATTTGGCTTGTGCCAACTAATCCCTGAACCCCTATTCCAAACCGAAAGTGCCATCACCTCTCGGCGAACCTTCAAGGCAAGAGAAGCCAAACTACAGCAGGAACAATACCAAGGCTTCGCCCACTTTGAACTAATATCTTTCGAACCTACACACCTTACAACAAAGGGGTTTCTGGAATGGTGGACAAAGTTCTATCAGTCTAATATGTTCGATACCCTCACTATTCAGCAGAAACTAACTGATGCGTTTGATATGCAGGTACAATCCAAGAAAGGTATGTTCACTCATGCCAAAGAGATTAGGGCTTTTCAAAATTATTTCGAAACTACTTATGATCCCACACACTTGGAATCCACTGTGCATCAAGCGGCTGAGACCTTGAAGGAAAAATTTAAAGAAAAAGTTTCTAAGTTAAAACTTCCTTCAGGGTTGTCACCTGAGGATAGGTATAGGTTGTCATTCGAAATGCATCCACCTAAATTCCCTAGATTACCTACCTCAGAACTGGCTCTGGCTTGGTTTCCTCCATACCCTTGGTGGTTCACTTGCAAAGAAATGTTCAAATATCTTCAAAAGAAACCAAAGCCATCTGAGACTGTGACATGGGCTCGACATTGGTTCCACCTTTTCCCAGGACATCTTCGCTATGACCTTTCTGCCATGTCGATTAAATCTGATCAAGGCGCAGGTGCGAATGCTTGGGAAAATCCCAAATGTTTCTTACTTTCCACATTTTTAACTTTTGCCTTAATTGTTTCGATTTTCAGCCATCAGGATAAAGACTGCTGCTTCAAAGTCAAAAGAAGGAAGCTCCTCTCAGGCATCTGTCGAAACCATTGATAATGTGACTCTATCCAAACCAACAACAACTGTTGCAGCAACAACAACAACAACACCAGTAATAACCAGTGCTCCAACTCCACAGGTAATCAATTAGCATTTGCTGTTTCGAATACACTAATGTTTTCATGCTTTGTATCTAACTCATTGTTTAAATCTATTCAGACTAACAAACTCCCGCCAACCACTCCAAAGAAAAGAAAAACAAACACTACTGGGGAAGACCCCAATGCTGGAGGGAATTTACCAGCTACTTCGAAAAAGAAGCAGAAGAAGGAAATTTCCAAAAGTGCTGCACCAACTAGTGTCTCTGGACTCGATTCCAGGGATGCTGCTCCCTCAACTAAATCCAAAATTCCACCTTCGACCTCCAACATAATGTTGGAACGCATAGCTAGCAACCTCTCTTCTGAGAGTCCACGGGTAAATTGAACTTTAAATCTTTGACAAAATAATTATTCATTACCTTGGTGCATGCTCTCAACATTCTTCTGCCTCTGCAGGACATTTTGAATCCAGCTCTTACCATTTCGACTTCACCATCAAAAACTGCTGCTCCGATCAACTCTTCTCCTCAAGGGGATTCCAGCAACCTTGTGCAGAAAAAAGGTTCCTCCAATATGGCGGTCCTGACTTCAGAGCAGCAAGATGACCAGAGTACTTCTCCTCTAAAAGAAACAAATGAAGCAACGCTTCATGAATCTGCAGAAACTTTACAAAAGACTTCTCTTCATAAGTCCCCTTTTGAAACCCTTCAAGAGGATCCAAAGGACATTCACGCTGAAGGAGAGAAAGCTGATTCTGATCAAAGAAACGAAGAATCTGCAGAGGAAGGGTCTAAGGAAGAAGATGCCAACGATGGTTCGACTGATGGGACAGAGTCAGATGCAAATAGTAGCGAGAACGAAGATATCTAAGTAGTGGATTTGGATGATAATGAAGAAGACAATGAGCATGAAACGAATGAAGGTGACGGTGACGCGACCAATAAACCCATGGAAGTCGAAATGGATGTGACTCCCCTGCGCGTGGAACTCCCTCAACCGTCTCTATCCCGAATGACTGAAGAGGAGCTTGCTCTCCTGAGACGAAATGACCCAATTGGGTACATGAAGGCGAAGCTAGCTCAAAGGGATATTCCACCTGCTAGGGCTGGCACAAGTTCGACTAGCCATCTGTTGCCCACAGATGATAGAATTGTACTTCATAACAGGATTAGAAGAACAAATCTTGATGTGGATTTATTCGAAGTGCTCAAACAGGACAGCACAACTTGCTACACTATGAAGGAGTTACTTACAAAAGTCAACCTTGCTACCTGCTCTTTGCCAGTTAGCACTATCTTGTTCGATCTTCAATCTCTTCTAGACAACATGACTGGGTACCTTCTCCAAGATGAATTTGCTGCCATAAAGGTTCAAGAAAAACGAACTGCAATGGATGCTGCTTATGAGCATGCTTCGAAACTCTCTCAAGAAGCTGAGGATCAAGCCATGCATCTAAAGCAAGCAAAAACTGATTATGAGGCTCGAGCTGAGTCCATCCTTCTCTGGGAAAGGCAAATTCAGGAACTTCAACAGAAGGTTAAGGAGGCTCAAGAACAACAATTAGCCTACGAAACCAATACTGCTGGCAACCAATTCGAAGAGCTCCTCAACAAAGGGCTTGCAGAAATTGAAACCGCAGAACAACTCAAGGGAGAAGTGGCTACCTTAGAGGGAGCAAGACGTTTTGCTCAACAAAGGCTTGAGTCTTTTCGAAGTACCTTTAACAGATTGAAGAAAAATGTCTATTTCTAAATCTTAGTGTTGATTTGGTTAAAATTTGGTTTTTTTTTGTATGTAACATCTGAACAACGCCATTTTGGCAATCCCATATTACCATTTTGGCATTTTTATGATATTTTGATTACGTTGTTATTATTCGAATCTCCTGCAGGCGTGGCTTATATTTCTAAATATTTCCCATTAACCTTTAGGATACGTTTATCATCCATCAGCTCTTCGATTTCATATGCATTGTTTGAAAATACCTTTGTTATTCGAAAAGGCCCTTCCCAATGAGGTGACCATTTACCTAACGTTTTATTTTTCTTGTCCATGGGCAATATGATTTTCCAGACTAAGTCATTAATAGTGAATGCTTTTCCCTTTACCCTTTTGTTATATGCCCTGGCCACTCTTTCCTTTTGTCTCATCAGGATTTCCAATGCATGCAATCTAACTTCGTCCAATTCTACTAACTCATTCATCATCATCTCCCAATATAATGCAGCTGGAATTTCGTTTTTTCTTTGAATTCGAACTGATTGTAGATGAATTTCTACTGGCAGAACTGCATCATGACCAAATGTGAGTTGGAAAGGCGTGGTGTTAGTAGCTTCTTTAGGAGATGTTCTACAGGCCCATAGTATTTGGTCCAGAGTTTTGTGCCAGTTCCTTGGCTTTTTTCCAATATGTTTCTTGATTAACCCTATTATCACTTTATTAGCTGCTTCGACCTGACCATTTGCTTGAGCATAATATGGCGTTGATGTTAGTAATCTAAACCCCATTTCTTGAGCAAATTCTTGCATCTTTCTACCAGTAAACACAGAACCTTGGTCTGTGGTTATGCTCTCTGGCAATCCGAACCTATAGATAATTTGTTTCTGTATGAACTCAATAATAGCCTCTTGATCAGCAACTATTAATGGTATTGCTTCGATCCACTTGGTAAAATAATCTATTCCTACCAAGATATATTTCTGTCCTTTAGACGAAGCAGGATTTATTTCTCCTATTAAATCCAATGCCCATCCTCTAAATGGCCATGGTTTAATGATTGAATGCAACTCACTTGCAAGGGCATGTTGAATCCCTGCATGTTTCTGACATTCTTCACAACCTTTAGCAAAGTCTATACAATCTTTGAGCATGCTGGGCCAATACATGGCATATCGAAATAACAGCCATTTCATTTTATGACCTGCTTGATGTGCCCCACATGCCCCATTGTGGACTTCTGACAATGCTAAGTATGCCTCACTTTCTCCTAGGCATTTCAGTAATACGCCTTCTTGGGTCTTTTTGAACAATTCGTTTCCCATGAGGACATATGACAATGCTCTATATTTTATCTTCCTATCAACATTCAGAGTTGGGTTTGTTAAATAACTCACAAGTGGACTTCGCCAATCTTCATCTGATAAAGTGTTTATGGCTAATATTTCGAATCCCTGTTTCTCAGCATAACCCAATTTCATACTCTCTAGATCTGATGGTGTGAATCTAGTAGCCATAACTCTACCCCTTAATTCAACTAAATCCTCAAAGTTTCTGGCAGAAACTTTATAACCTGAAGCCAACTGTGCTAAGTCATTTTCTTCTTGGTTTTCTATTCTTGGTATATGTTGAATATCCATGTATTCAAATTTTATAAGTAGCCTGTTAACTATGACGAAGTATATCATCAGGTTTTCCTTTATGCATTTATACTCCTTTGTTATTTGCTTGACTACTAATTCTGAGTCTCCTTTAATTTCGACTCTAGTTGCCCCCAATTCCAACAAAGCTTCAAGTCCAACAATAAGCGCTTCATACTCAGCTTCGTTGTTCGAGCAACGAGGACCATCTAATTTATACTTGAATTTTGTTGGAATTCCTTCAGGAGAAATTATAAGGACTCCAACACCACTACCATTCATGTGGGTCGAACCATCAAAGTATAATTTCCAAGGTTGCATTTCGACGTAACTCATGACAGTCTGTTCAACCAATGAATGGTCCACAATGAAATCAGAAATCTCTTGGCCTTTCACAGCTTTTAAAGGCATGAAAGTCAAAGAATATTCTGTTAAGGCTAAAGCCCATTTGCCAACTCTGCTATGCATTATTGGTTTTGAAAGCATGTGTTTAATGACATCGAAATGAGATGAAACATAAACATCAACATGCTTTATATAATACTTGAGTTTCATACAAGAAAAGTACAAACAGAGACATAGCTTTTCTAAATTGCTATATCTAGTCTCTGCATCATTCAATACTCTACTTAAATAGTATATGGCTCTTTCGATGCCATTGCTATCTTCTTGTGCTAACATACTACCTATACTAACTTCAGAGGCAGATATGTACAATCTCATGGGCTTTCCCCATGAAGGTGGAGACAAGATGGGAGGCTGAGAGAGATATCTTTTTATCTTGTCAAATGCCTCCTGATGGGCTTCATTACACTCGAAGGCTTGGCCTTGCTTTAAACGAAGCAACAGAGAGAAAGCTTGGGTTCTTCCATTCAGATTCGAAATGAACCTTCTGAGAAAGTTAATCTTCTCTAGTAAAGATTGCAGCTCCCTTTTTGACATAGGTGCTTTCGTCTCAATTATGGCTTTGGTTTTATTTTGGTTGATCTCAATTCCTTTTTTATGAACCACAAATCCAAGGAAATCTCCAGCCTGCACAAAAAATGCACATTTAAGGGGATTCATCTTTAAGCCATGTTTTCTCATTCGTTCGAATGATTGGCTCAAATGATGCAAATGGGTTTCTGCAGATATAGATTTGATGACTATATCATCAATATACACCTGCATAAAAGTTTCAATGAAATCATGGAAAATCGAATTCATTGCCCTTTGATAAGTTTCCCCAGCATTCTTTAAACCAAAAGGCATCACCACCCATTCGTAGGTGCCTAAGGCTCCTGGGCAATGAAATGTTGTCTTGGCAACATCTTCTTGAGCAATAAAAATCTGATTATACCTAGAGTATCCATCTAACATGCTTAAATATTTGAATCCTGCGGCAGAGTCTACTAACATTTCTGCCACAGGCATGGAGTACTCATCTTTAGGGGTTGCAGTATTTAAATCCCTAAAATCTATGCAGATTCTCAAAGAACCATTTTTCTTAATAACATGCACTATATTTGCTAACCATTCGACATACCTTGTGGTTCTGATGAATCTGCAACGCAACAACCTTTCGATCTCAACTTTGATCTTTGTGAGAACCGCTGGTGCGAATCTTTTAGGAGTTTGCTTGATGGGCTTCTTGCCATCCTTGATTGGAAGTCTATGTTCCACTAACTCCCTCTTCAAACCAGGCATTTCGTCATAATCCCATGCGAAGCAATCTTTGTTTTTCTTGAGGACTTCGATCACTTCCTGCTTGAGGTCTGGGCTAAGTTTTGCACTTATGTAGGTTATTCTTTTCGTGTTCTCATCCCCTAACTTGACTTTTTCGAGTGGATCCTGCGCCAACATTTTGGCACCTGAGTCTATGGGATCCCTTTCGAAGCCTAAGGGTTCTTTATCATAGATGGCGTCCAGCCTTTGATCTATCTCAAGTTCTTCAAAGGGTGAGCCTTTCGAGCTATCCCCATTTATTTCGTTCATCTTTACATCCAGTTTATTCATTTCATCCTCTAAGGCCGCCTCTGATTCGTTCTCAGCCATATAGGCCGAAATCCTTTCGAAAAAGGAGGACTCAGTCATGAGTAAGGTTGTCGAATTCCCAGCCTGCTGGCCGTCTTTGTATAGTACCTTCGACTCCTTCATCTTCACTGATTATTCTTCTATCCCAATATATGCCATCATGGCGAAGGGTCATATAATAGTGGGCGTTTCTGGTTTCGTTGATCTCATCATTTGGGACGCAAGGAGAAATCTTTGCCAGATGTTTGTCATAATTCCTCTTGTCAACCAAGTTGACTGCTGACATGAAGTAACTCTGGTCCACTTCAATGTTTTCCACGATCCCATCTTCTCTCCATAAAACTAATCGCGTGTGCATTGACGAAGGAACTGCCCCTACGGCATTGATCCACTCCCTTCCCAGCAACAAGTTGTAGTTGGCCTTGGCTTCGATCACCATGAACATGGTGGGCCTACAGCTTGAGCCTATTGTCAAGTCCAATTGAACCACCCCCACTGTTTTGCCTACTTTCCCTTCATAATTGGATAGAACCATGTTGTGTGGCTTGATGTCTCCTTCGCGTATTTCTAACCTTTTCAGCATGAAGTGGGGTATTAAGTTGACTGCAGCGCCCCCATCCACTAGAACCTTATTTACGCTATGGGCACCAACCTTTGCCCGAATAAATAATGGCTTCAGATGATTCTTCATAGCTGGTTCTGGATGCTCGAAGAACGCATTCTGCTCCTCGACAGCTCCACTATCCATCACGTAGTAGCACACATGCCCGTGCTTCATCAGATCTATGGTATCTTCTTCCTCATACTCTTTGATTTCGGTTTCCTGTCCAAACTCACAAGGAAGCATAGATACCACGTTGCAATTGAGATTGAACGAAGACTCCCCCTCTGATTCGAAGTTGTCCGTTAGCATATCTTCGTCTTCTTCTGGACCTGGAGTGTATTCCTTTGGATCATTTAGTTGTACTTCAGAGAAGAGCCTCCTACTAACTTGGGGTTTGTCTTCAGTTTGATTTTTTGGTGTGGGTTTGTTGGTGCTAGATTCACCTTGGTTCTTTGTTGAAGTTGCTCCTTTACTTGCCACAGCTTCCCTTTCAGCCTTTCGAATTCTCTGTTGCCTTCGCCATTGAGATCTTGACATGGGGTTTCTTCCTTTGTAGTTCTCTAATCTCACCTCTTCCCTCTTCGCTATGTTGAACTTCCTTCTATATGTCATAGCATAGCGTGCGTTTCGTTCATTGTTTCTCCATTTATCTTTGTCTTTGTCATTTCTGACTTGTAGCCATTTGTCTGTTGGCACTTCAGCAGGGATTTTGAACGTCACTCTTCGAGCGCCCTTGGGATGAGGACTATCAGGCCTTCGTTGATTGTATTTGCTATCGAAACATGGGCCCATCTGAACAGTCTCTTGGTGGTTCCAGCAAGGGGCGAAAGGGATTGTTTCGAAGGCTCTGGCCATGCTTTGATCATACACAGCGGAACACCTTGGGTATATCAAGCACTTGGTTGCCCCTTTGTAGCAGTGAAGCACAAATTCCAGCAAACTTTCTCCAGCCTTAGGATAACACCTGAATAACTGGTTATCCTGGCGCCAGTTGTTGCCAGTTCGCGCCCTTTGTACCCTTTCGAAGTTTGCAGCGATTCTCTGGTTGCAGAGGATGCTGCACCTAGGGCATAGTATCATTCCTGTATCTCCTTTGTGGCACATCATGAGGTAATCCTTAAGGCTAGTATCTCCAGCATGATTATCCTCCATTTTATACTTTTCTTTTTCTAAGTATCTCTCCACCTCCTCCATTTCGGAATGAGGTCTCTCCATATCCACCATGTTTACCTCAACATCCTCCCCCTTAGTGTCATCATCTCCCCATCCTGTAGGTTTTATATCTTCAATTTGGACCTTTGAACTCTCTGGGGCAGAATATTTGACCAAGTAGTCAAACTCTCCACTGGGTTCCCCTAAAGTATCCCATATTTCTTTCTGAGGGGAGGTTGGCTTCGTGATTTGGACTTTCTCCAATTCTAGCCTCAGGCCTTCAGTAACCTGTGTCAACTCTTGGTTTTGGTTTTCCTGGCCTTCAGTAGCCTGGATTTCTTTTGCAATAGCTAAAGGTGCTGCTTCAATCGAAGTCTCTGGTTGCTTGTGGATGTCTTCGGTGACCCCCTTATTGACTTCGACTATCACCCAGCTTTCATTTTCAGTATCTTTCTCTCCTACTGGAGCGTCACTTTGGTCAGCTTCCACCATGTTAATTTCCCCAATGCATGCAGGCTCGGAGTAATTGGTGTCTGCGACGTCCAAAGGATATTCATCTACTTTCATTTTTGCTTTATCAGCGAACTTCAGTCTGACATCTTTAATTGCATTCTGAATTAGGTCCCTGAAAAGAAAACACTGTGAGGTTTTGTGGCCTAGGAAACTATGATACTTGCAAAATCCTCTTTTCTTTCTTTGATCTAAAGGAGGTATTTTGACATTTGATGGCACAATGAGTTGGCCATCTTCGACAAGTAAATCAAAAATCTCGTCACACTTAGTGATATCGAAGGTATAAACCTTCTTTGGGAATTTGTCACTTTTCTCATTTTCAACAATTTCTTTCCCTTTTGTGGGAACTAATAATTTGCAGGAGTAAGGTGGTGCCTGTTTTAATTCAGTGAGGTCGATTTCGACCTCTTCGAATTCGAATTCAGGATAATCTTCTGTTTCCTCAGTTCCAACATAGGAGATCCTTTCCTTCTTGTTATTTTTAAAGCATCTGGCCTTTTCGGCCTTTAGCCTTTCGACCTGTCGAACCCTATCGGCTAATTGAGCCATATCCCTCAAGTATTGAGTGTCTAATTTCTTTCGAATAGAGTAATCCAGGCCGCCAGCAGCCATTTCGACTAACTCATGTTCAGGAACTACTGTAAAACATCTAGATTTCAAGAGCCTGAATCTATTCAGATAATCATCTATGGGTTCAGTGAACTTCCTCTTGACACTGGCTAGTTCCTTCAGACTTATTTTTGATTGTCCCATGTAGAACTGTTCATGGAATAATCTCTCCAAAAGAGCCCAAGTATCAATTGACCCAGGAGGCAAAGTGG
This sequence comes from Vicia faba, assembly GCA_948472305.1. Lineage (NCBI taxonomy): Eukaryota > Viridiplantae > Streptophyta > Magnoliopsida > Fabales > Fabaceae > Vicia > Vicia faba. The sequence goes on along the minus strand of OX451737.1, from coordinate 1,296,230,000 downwards.
TGAACCATGTGAAAGCGTTCTTAGTCAGGGAACTTGGGAAATATTTGATCCTAAGGTCTTCATTATTGGCTATATCTCCTGCTTCGGTTAGATACCTGGCTATATGTTCGACTGTTGACTCATTGGTATCCCCAGCTAACTTTGTAAACTTAGGGACTTTATATCCCCTTGGTAAATCAGTGTGCATTATGTGATCTAATATAGGGGAGGCATAATTTGGCCTTCTAATTCCTGTGTTGAGGCCATTCTGGGCCATGATTCTCTCTATCATGGTGGTTAAACTATTTTCTGCCAAGATGTTATCGTTTCGAATTCTATGAATGACTGCATCAGCATCTTGATTTCGACCCACCATGACAACCCCTCTAGGTTGTTCTTCTCGAAACTCTGGGACTTCTAGCCTTTCGACCCTTGCCCCTGGTTCCATAATTTCCCTTTGTGGGCCTTGGATCATTGGGGCTTCTAGCCTTTGTGCCCTTGCCCCCAAATTAACCTCCTCTCTGGCTGGTCTATAGGGTGGGTAGTTAGCAACTTGTTCTATAATAGGTATGTTCGCTCGAACTCCCACATGATTCTGCCTACACCTCTCTGGGGGAGCGAAGAAATCTGCTATTCGACTCATGTTATCTGCGTTTTCTCTGTTTGTCACAGTCACATTTTGTACTATTGGGGCAAATATCTCCTGCATAGTTTGTGCTAATACTCCTATCATATTATGGTTACTGTCATCCATTAATTGCCTAAAAGCCAACTGGTTTTCTGTGGTTAAGATAGGCATTGCACTATAACCCACTGACCCTTGGTTATTTGTCATAAACTGATTTGCCCCAGACCCAGACCCTAATTGTGGTGATGAATTCGATGTGGAATTGTGTAAGCCTGCCATAAAAGATGTTGGCATTCCATAAGAGGAATTTCTGGTTCTATTACCATCGAAACCGGGTGGTCTAGTTAGTGGGGTGGCGAAATGGGTTTGTGTCCCTGATGGTGGGACGAATCCCCCAGGATAACCAATGGTTCCAGTATTTCCTAGGATCGAACTGTTAGTTGATATGCCACTTGTTCCATTAGTGGCTATATTACTGGTAGAGGATGCAACAGACTGTGCATTCGAAGGGATCATATTAGATTTTCCCATCGAGGCGGAGATATTAGTGCCTGTTGTATGTGGGAATTTTGTTCCCCTTGTTGATTGTCAGAATTAGACATCTTGTTCAAACGTTTTCTTCTGGATAAGGGTTGGTTGCTATTGGTTATTCTACCACTTCTAAGGTTCATAAAACAACAAACTTATCACTCAGAGAGTATTTTTACAATGGTTATATCTCAACAATTTTTTACTTTGTTTACAATTTCGTAATGGCCAATGACGGGTCCCACCAGGTGTGCCAATTTGTTTACAGTGATTTCTGGTAAACAACCGCTAGTCCTCCAAACTATCATATAATCTTAATGACTGTTATTTAATCTCTCTGGTAACTCGCAGGATCGACTAGATTGATCCTAGGATGTATTGGTCATTTGGATAACTCTCATTATAGAATTGGTATTCATGGTTGGTATTTAGAATGTTGTGTAGGTGTTTAACTTACTTCGATTACTTTATTAAAGATCTAATAACATGATCAAGTAGATGTGCGCAAAACTAAATTGCATGAATAAAGTTCAATCGTAAAGACATATAAAACTGCAGAAAAGACAAATAAATGACTTCGAAGCATAAAAACATGTAATGTAAAAGATTCTCTGGAATGTAAAAGATTCGAAATATGAAGAAAGCGTTTAAATGCAAGAAAACAGTAAAATGGCTTTAAATGAAAAAAGGTGTTCAAATGATAAAGGCATGAAGATAAAGGCATGAAATATACACAAGTTTCTGAAATGTAAAGTATTTGAAATGGAAAGAAAACATTTAAATGTAAGGCGTCAGTAAAAAGACTTCGAATGAAAATATTTTAATGCAAAGGCTTTTGAATGGTATTGACATGAAGATAGAGGAAAATACTGGAAATGATAAAGAGTTTCATTAAATCATAAACATTTGGTGTTATCATACGTACATTGCTCGTGCATTCGTTTCCCTAGCCATGTGGTATTTTGAATGTTTACTGAGTTTTTTGTACAATAGATATGACACACGAAATCCTAATGCTAAGACTTCTATTTATACTACTTCGACCATAACGGTCTCGCTATAAGATTCTGCCACGTTCAGAACATGCAAAGCAATGCCTTCCTCTAGCTTCCACGCGTCTTCAAATGCTCCAGCGCATATATTTTAAATTTCGAACATCTCGCTTGCATTTGAATTTCAAATGTTTTGGCACTCTTCGTTTCGAACGCGTTTCTTGGACACAGCCTTGTTACCACTTCGAGACTTCTTTTGAAGATATCCTCATAACTGTCACTCGAAGCTCCAAGCTTTGGTATGCCCATTCGAATCACTGCTTCTACCATTTCGAAACATGACATCCTTCTTTATTCCAATCGAAACGTTCAATTTGCTTCACTTCTAATAATATCATCAAAATCTTCAGCCAACAGGCGGCTACTTCATGTAATCTTTGTGCATATTATTTAAATGACTCCTTGTCCTTCTGGACCATAACCCTGAGTTGATCACGGTCAGGTGCCATATCCATATTACATTTGTACTGTCTGATAAACGCTTCACCCAAGTAATTGAAATTATGAATGTTGGCACTGGCCAGGCTCATGTACCATTTTAATGATGCACCCGTCAAAATGTCTTGAAAGAAATGAATTAACAGGCGTTGATCATCTATATGAGTAGACATTCTCCTCATATACATCACTAAGTGAGCATGACGACAAGTTTTCCCTTGTACTTTTCAAACTCTGGTACTTTGAACTTTGCAGGTATTTTCACATTTGGAACCATACACATATCATTCACATTCTGCCCAAACAATTTTTTTCCTCTGAGGGTCTTTAACTCTTTCTGCATCCTATCAAATTGATCCTAAAAATTATCCATTTGATCATAGACACCCAAGCTTTCACTTGGTGGAGGAATATGGCGATACACTTCATCATTAGAAAATGGTCCCACGTTCACCGAGGGAAGTACCGCATAGTGAATCTCATTTCTAGAAGCAGGGGTAATATGCACCACAGGAGGTGCAGAAGCAGCAGTAGTCGGAGTAAGTGGAGCAGCTTGAGCATCCTGATTATAACCTTCGGGTATAAAATTCTCTGGTATTCCCCAAGGATAACCTTGAGGCAAACGATTCTGAACAACAGCAGTTGGAGTAACAAAAACAGGAACAGTAGGAGCTTCTGTAGTAACTATTGTCTGTTGAGCCTGAGCAAGTGGTGGCTGATTTTGAGCAGCCACCAAAGATTCCATTAGAGCAGTGAGATTGTCCATACCGGCCTTCAGAGCTAAAAACTTCTTCAAGCAGCTCGCAATTCTCTTGTTCTAGATTGTCCATCTTTCTTTTGAAATTAGCTCGAGTATTATACTGATGAGATAACTTGCTAAACAAAGTAAAGAAGCCCAGTAAGACACCTGTTTAAGCTCAAAAAATGCAAGTATGTATAATATGACGCATGATATGCAATGTGTGATACGGTGGAAGAACCGACTGTTATACTGGTTTTAGTTTTGTATTCACAAATGTGTGGTAAGCAAGAGTCACCATCGACTTTTCTTTTATTCAATAAAGGAAAGGGTGAAAAGAACAAAGAAAGACCATTTTCGAGATTTTTGGAGTAAGGGGGGTAGATTATGGAAAGGGAAAGTGTTATCACCCTTTACATCCGTGCTTTTCCACGGGCTCTTAGGTACTTACTAATTTTTTAAAATTGCTTTCGTGTTAGTGTGATTTGAAAAGTTTGTTTTCTTTATGATAACTATTGTATAAGTCCTCAAAAGTGTTGATAAAGCATTTTTTGAAAAATGTTTTGAAAGTGTAGTGTGAAAAAATTGTTTTGAGCAAGTACCTAACAACTATATACCTACTCGAAAATGGTTTTCTTTTCCTCCTTTCCTTTAGATAGTGCTATCCTACTATTAGTTAGTAGGTAGCCTTATCATTTGGAAGTTGAGGGACTATCGAAGGGACGTTTACGGTCACTAAGGAAATTGGGCAAGAACTTTTAGTAATTGTCCTAAAGTTCTATGATCACTTTTTTAACCGAGACGGGATCGAAAGGGTCATTGAGGGACTTGTGATCTCTTGAACTAAAGGACAGCCACTAAAGATTCTCACGTTTTAAGAATTGTGACCATTTTCGAAGGAAACCGAAGTGGGAGATGCCCTAGGGGTGAGCATGTGCAAGTGTATTGATTCATTTCATTTATCTTGCACATTTAGGGTCATCTAATCTTTTTCTTTTAGAATCTTTCCATACAATCCTATTAATCTAAGCAGTTAATAGTGCAGAAAGTAAAAACAGAAAAATAGAGTCCTATGCTATTACAAGGTCTCGGGGAGGGGGATACATAACCAAAACTTGGGGATAAAGACAGTAAATAAGCCCTAATTTAAACTATTAAAACCATTATCAGTTACAATAAATTGAAAAATAATAAAACGGAAAATAATAAACGCGCGAAGATTAAAATGGGAACAAGTTTGAAAAACCTAAAGAATTTAATTAATTTAGAAGAAAAAAGTTTTTTGGTATTTTATCGAAAAAAATATTTGATGTTTTAACCTAATTCTATTTAATTTTATTTACTGAAATAATCAACTTAAAGTAATTAAGTTAATTAATTTACAAAAATTTAAATTTAATTGAAAAAAACCTAAATATATTTTTTTGTGATTTTTTATTGATTTTATGATTAAAATAAAAAATGATTTTAAAACAAGTAAAATAAAAATAAAGATATTGAAAACAAAAATAAGAGAATGGGCCTGATGGTGTTAGGCAATTTGGGAGGTGTGGCGCTAAATTTGGTTAGGCCCATATCAACTAAGCCCAACGCCTTGTCTGAGATCCAATGAGATCTCATCTGGAATGTCCAGCATGAGGATTGATTATTGGGCGCTGGATCTAATCTTGTAGTGATCTGATGGATGAGATCTGGAGATTCATGGTGGACGCGTTATCCCCTATAACACTGGATCTGCAAGAATGAATTATAAAAATAATAGGTAAGTGGTAGCGATCGAACTCCTGCCATTGCCCATAGTAACACCTTAACATGCATTGCCTCTATCGTTGGGACGATTTTACTTCTGGTAATATAAACACAATAATAAATATATAATGTAAATCTAGTCCTTAGTGCCGACTGTTCAACGCATGCATGCCAAGTGGGTCCCTGCCCTTTGAATGAACCAACCAGAGGACTCCATTATGCCACACAGGGTCCCTGGCCAGCCAAACAACCTTAGGCGGTGGCTCCGGTCACCATCTCCGGTTGGCCAAAAAACAAAACCTGCAAATCACGCAAGATAAAGATGCAAAGGGTACCCTTCTCCCCTATTTTGAGGGTTGCGATCATGATGGTGATGTTCTTTTTGACTGAAACGACCTGCAAACTCAGATATGAAGAAAAAGAATCTTCGTGCCCTAACAATGACACTTCTTAATTCTACCGTCAAAGATTTCATATAATGGTTCTAAACATACGCAAACATGATGTTAAACACAAATATATGCAGAGATATCATTTAAACGCCATGAAACAAGAGTTTGAAGTTTGAGAAGTTTACCAAACCACGAGTTATTGGAGGGGATGATCTTGTATGCTTTAGCCTTCAAGATTGGGTTGGTTCAACCCCTGGGATCCTCAGAAAGATGATAGAATGCTTGAATCAAACTGAGGTTGGCTAGATCGAGCATTTTTGAATTGCACCAATCTTTGAAATTTTTGTACTTTTGGCTAGGGTTTGTTTGAGGCAGCTGCGTGTGTTTCCTTTTGCTGGGATGTTTGTGCTTATATGTGAGACAAAATTAGGGTACCAAAAATGGAGAGAATCTCATGCATAAAGACATGGTTTAAAGAAAAAATATTTTGAAAAGTTGCCATAAGTGAAGATTTTATGCCCATTTGGTTCTTGCACGAAAATGGGAAGTGGCTGGCTGTTAACAGCTGTATTTGGCTTCATACAAATTGATCCATGTGCTAGCCCAAGTATTTTGACAATTTATTTAATTTATTTTTGAGTTTTAATGACTAAAACTCAAAATAAATAAAATAAATGACCAAATAAGGCATGGATGGGTTTAGAGGTCGTGGGCCAAGCTAGCAACAAGTTTCAAACATAAAAAGATAGGCCCATTTGGAAAAAATCCATGTTTGGTCATTATTTGCTTCATGCATTTTTCCAAAAATTAGTCAACTTTAGCAATGCATATCCCTCTCAATTTTAACCCTATGAGGGTGTTCTTGGATTTTTTAGAGATCTCAGGATTCCCTCTAAATAACTCTTTTGGTTTCATCTCAATTGGATCTTCCATGTTCATGTACCAAGCTTTGACCCAAAAGGTGTTTTTGTTGACTTTTTGCAAGGACCCATAATGTATAAGCTTGTATATTTCAATTGGTGCATTTATTGAACTTTAGGGATGAAGAGAAGTTGTAGGGAATTGGATTCTCTTCAATATGAGATTTGGTGAAAAACTTTCTGATAAAGTATGAGAAAGTCATGCCTGGTCAAAGTTTGGTTGACTTTTCCTATAGAAACCCTAATTAGCAATTCTTGACTTTTCATGAATTAGGAGCATTTCTTGAGTAATCATGATCAAACCTTTATCAACTGATGGATGTCACTACAAAATGTTGATGTTGACCAAAAATATTAAATTTTGGCTATATATAGGCCACCGTTGACTTTTGACCTAATATAGTTGATTTTCAGGCATTTGAGCAGTTGACTGAGCAAACTTGTTGTGCAAGGCATGAAATTTGGCATGGACAATCTTGAAGACATATTAGGACCATGGAAAATATTTGAGACCATTGGAGCTCACACATCTTGATGAAAATTGAAACCCTAGTTAGAGGTTCGTTGCCTTAGGAGGAGAATTTGTCTGGTCAATTCTTGGTCATCCTTGAGCAATTTGAGGACCTCAATGGGCATGCCTTAATTAAAATGAGAGGGCAAATTTAGGGGTACAACAGCTGCCCCTATTCAATCTTATTAAACCTGAAGATTTAGATTGGCTTGTCTGCCTTTCGTGATCTGAAGGTGGAAGATGATTGAACACTAGAGTGCCCATAAATTTGCACTCGTCTGAAGTGATACTATTGGTGGATAATATCGGGAATGGGCTTACAGATGCCATTTAGAAAAGATGATAGAAGACTGTCGGAGATGGGCTTAAAGATACCATCTAGAGAACATGCTGATTTCATGAGAGATTCCTTTGTGGGGATTCCTGTTCCTGTCGTTGAGGAGGACTCGGCTTGGGAATGTTGATCTCTGTTTTGGGAAATAGAGTGTAGGAGCTTCAGTTGTCCATTACTCTACTAGTGATTTATCTCTTGACTGGAGAGACAAAAGTGAGTTGTTATCTGGTTGGGATCTAGGCTTCACAGCGACTTACTAAGGACAATAAGGTTGATTGTTATCTGCTTGTATTCGAGGCTTCACAGCGACTTACTAGGGAATATGAAATTAACTGCTATCAGGTCGGTTCCAAGCTTCGTAGTAATTATAGATATTGAACTATTATCTGGTCATATCCAGGCTTCAGTGGTTTGAAGAAATTAAGTTGTTATATGGTAGAGTCCATGCTTTAACTCGAATATGAGATATACTATTATCTAGTCGGGTCTAGGATTTGGTTTCATAGGTTATACTATCATCTGGTCGGGTCCAGGCTTCATAGTAATTAACAAAATAAACTACTATCTGGTCGGACACCAAGCTTTATAGTGTCTTTAACTAGGTAAGAATCCGAAAAATCTTAGGGTCGATTTAATTGTACCAAAAAAGGTCTTGAATTGTATTTAATTGGATAAGAATCAGGAAAATATTAGGGTTGATTTAACTGAGCCAGAGAAAGTATCCACCGGAAATGAATCAGAATAAATCATTGGTAAATTTAAACTGAACCAGCAGAGGTCTTGAGTTATCCTTAACTAGAATATAATAAGAGAAATATTAGGGTCGATTTGACTAAACCAGAGAAAGGTCTTGATTTATCTTTAACTGGAATAGAATCAGAGAAATCTTAAGGTCGATTTAACTGAACCAGAGAAAGCATCTATCGGAAAAGAATCAAGATAAATCATTGGTCGATTTAAACTGAACCAGTAGAGGTCTTGAGTTATCTTTGTGAGGAAAATGTTGAAATAACACTTCGTCAAATGTAGCCTTTGATGGTGCTTATTGATTGATCTTACCTGAAAAGATAAAGAGTTAGTCGTATGCAATGTCATGATGTATGAAATGCATCGTGTAATGATGTTCTCAAAATAAATGAGATTGTAATGTATGTAATATATATGTGCATGCCATGATGTATGAACATGGAATGCTGTTGCGACATTTCCTAGTCTAGGAAAATAAATTCCTGACTTCTTGCTGGAGAGTACTGGGAAGCTGAATCCCGGACTGCTGTTTGGTATATGAGGAAAGTGATTCTTTCATTTCCGCTGGGGATGTTGAATGGAGATAATTTTCCTGGGATTTCCTCTTTCCGTTTGAGGGTACTCTGTCGGGGATCTTTGACTTCTGCTTGAGAATGCTCCGTTGGGGAGAAGATGCTCTGTTGGAAGATTTTACCAATGTAGAGAAATAAACTCTGTTGGGGGATGAACTCTCGCGGCTTGAGATTATAAAAATTAGCTGGGGAACATGGATTTCAGCTCTCTGAGGGAACTTTGCTGGAGGAGGTAATTCCTGCTTGGGGGAAGAAGAGATCAAAACATTAGTTATTTTCACTCTGCGGGACATGGACATCACTAGGACGTATGCTGAGGATGTAGTGATCACTTTGCAGTAAGGCGTCTCTACCTTTGTACCTGTTGGGGAAAATAACTGCAGGGACTATAAATGGCGTTTTAGACTTGGTCCAGTTTCTTAAAGTCATTAGCAACTGTCTTTCTATTTTTTATGCAAGTATTTGTAAATAGTAATCATATTCAAATGCATATGTCAAAAATAATCACAGGACGTTTTTTGCAAAACAAAACAGAAAAAATGAAAACGAAAAGTTTTGTACTTTCAAAGAAATGATTTGTATTGATTTTGAAGTTTGCCTATAATAGGCATTTTTTGTACAAAGAGACTGACATTCTAGTAGGAGAATGTTGTCGTGAAAATGAAAACTATACAAAATAATATACAAAGAGAAAACAGCTATGTGTAATAGTCCCATTGAGTTTCAAATCTTCTATTGCCCTTATATCCTCGAGTGACTCATCACTTTGCTACTTGTCCGAATTTGACTGGATTGATTGGTACCGTTTGAGCTTGATAGTTGATACTGAAGCCTGGTGGCAAAGTGATCCAACGGGACATAGTTATACACTTTAAATCTCTAAATTTTTCCTGGACCTCCCTTTCAGGTTTTCACTCCACCGGGATACCCTTTTTTGCCCAAGCCTCCTTTTCAGGTTTTCGACTTGCCAGGTGTACACATTTTTTATATTTATCCCTAATTTTTGTCTGAACCCTTTTGGTTCGTTGGGATGTCCTTATTTTTACCTAGGCCAGTCAACCTAGCGGGTCTTTATTCATGCGTAGTATCTTTTAAATATGTCTGCATTCACAGTGTGAGGGAGGTCGTCACTGTCCATAGCGGTTAAGATCATGGATCCACTAGAAAATATGTTCTTGATCACAAATGGCCCTTCAAATGTGGGAGTCCATTTGCCCCTGGGATCACCTTGCGGCAGAATGATGCGCTTGATTACCAGATCATCAACTTGATATACCTGACATCTGACCTTCTTGTTAAAAGCCTTGATCATACACTTTTGGTACATCTGACCATGACAAACATCCGCGAGTCTTTTTCATCAATCAGGTTCAGTTGGTCAAGTCGGTTCTGGATCAAATCATCTTCATTCAAACCTACATCCTTCATGATTCTCAAATAAGGGATCTGGACCTTAATAGGTAGGAAAACCTCCATACCATACACTATAGAGAAAGGTGTTGCTCCTGTTGACGTACGTGCTGAGGTGCGGTAACCATGAAGAGCAAATGGTAACATCTCATGCCAATCTTTATATGTCACCGTCATCTTCTGTATGATCTTTTTAATGTTCTTAATAGTAGTATCTACAATGCTATTCATCTTCGGTTGGGAAGGAGAAGAGTTATGATGCTGGATCTTGAATTGCTTACAGAGTTTGGTGATCATAGTGTTGTTGAGATTTGTACCATTATTTGTAATGACTCTTTCGGGGATACCATACCGACATATAAGGTTATGCTTGATGAACCGCGCCACAACATTCTTGGTAACAAAAGTAAATGAGGCAGCCTCAACCAACTTCGTGAAGTAGTCAATGGCAACAAGGATGAAGCGATGCTAGTTGGAAGCAGTAGGTCTGATTTCTCAGATCATGTCAATGCCCCACATTGCAAACGACCAAGGAGCAGTCAATACTTTTAAAGGAACCAGAGGTATGTGCACCTTATCAACGTAAATCTGGCACTTGTGACAAGTCCATGAATGTTGATAATAGTCTGCTTCCATAGTGGACGAATAGTATACTACCCGTAAGATCTTTTTAGCCATGGTGTGTCCACTAGAATGGGTGCCAAAGGTATCTTCATGTAAATCCTCCATAATCCTCTCTGCTTCATTCTTGTTTAGACACCGAAGTAAAGTAGAGTCGTGGTTGCGCTTGTAGAGGGTTCCATTACTGGGGAAAAACTTTGCAGAGAACCTTCTCAGAAACTTCTTATCATTGATAGATGCCCCCTCAGGGTACTCTTAAGCTTCGAGATACCTTTTCACCTCATGGAACCAAGGTTTTCCCATTACTCCTTCAGTATCAATCCCATAACAGTAAGTTGGTTCATCCAATCTCTCAATAGTGATCTGAGGATCCTCATTATCCCACCTGACCTTGAACATGGATGAAATAGTGGCTAGCGCGTCCGCTAATTAATTTTCCTCTCATGGAAAATGTTCAAAAGTAGTTTCTTCAAAGTATGGGATTAATGTCAACATATTCTCTTTGTATGGGATGAGATTAGGGTGCTTCGTATCCCATTCTACTTTGATTTGACTTATTACCAAGGCCGAATCTCCAAAAACACTCAAGATCTTGATTCTTAGGTCAATAGCAGCTCTGAGACCCATGATACATGCTTCATACTCATCCATATTGTTGGTACAGTTGAAGCATAGCCTAGCAGTGAAAGGGGTATGACAACCCTCAAGAGATATGATTATAACACCGATACCATTGCCAAGTGCATTGGAAGCTCTGTCAAAAACCATAGTCCATCGGAGTTCTTTCTCAGGTCCTTCATCTAGTCCAGGTTCTTCATAATCAGTCACTAACATAATATTCTCATCCGGGAATTCAAAGTTCATGGATTGGTAGTCGTCCACGGCCTGATGAGCCAAATGATCCTCTAATACACTTCCCTTGATTGCTTTCTGGTTTGTGTATTGAATATCATATTCAGTCAGGACCATTTGCCATCTTGCTATTCTTCCGGAGAGGGCGGGTTTCTCAAAGATGTACTTGATAGGATCCATCTCAGATATCAATAAAGTAGTGTGTGTCAACATATACTGTCTAAGTCGGTGAGCAGCCCATGCCAAAACGCAACAAGTTTTCTTGAGTAGTGAGTATCTTGTTTCACAGTCGGTAAATTTTTTGTTAAGGTAGTATATTGCATGCTCTTTTCGACCAGACTCGTCATGCTGCCCCATCACACACCCCATTGAATTATCTAACATTGTTAAGTACATTATCAAAGGTCTTCCTTCAATCAGAGGCATCAGAATTGGAGGCTCTTGAAGGTATTCCTTGATCCTATCGAAGGCAGTTTGTCATTCGTCATTCCACATTACCAATTAATCTTTCTTTAGGAGTTTGAAGATTGGCTCACAAGTAGCAGTTAGATGGGAAATGAACCTGGAAATGTAGTTTATGTGTCCCAAGAAACCTCTAACTTCCTTCTCAGTGCGAGGAGTCGGTATCTCTTGTATAGATCTTACCTTTGCAGGGTTTACTTGAATACCCTTGTCACTGACAATGAAACCTAGTAGTTTACCATACCTTACCCTAAAGGTGCACTTGTTCGGATTTAATCTCAACTTGTACGTCTTCAACCTATCAAACAACTTTTGCAAGTGATCGAGGTGCTCTTCTTCCATTTGAGATCTGGCTATCATGTCGTCAACATAAACCTCTATCTCATGGTGAATCATATCATGGAACAAAGCTACCATAGCTCGCTGATATGTTGCCCCAGCGTTCTTCAACCTAAATGGAATCACTTTGTAACATAAAGTGCCCCACTGTGTGAAGAAGGTTGGTTTTTCCATGTTTCCGGGTGCCATCTTGATCTGATTGTAACCAGAGAAGCCATCAAAGAAGGATAAGATCTTATGTTGTGTTGTGTTGTCAACCAGAACGTCAATGCGGGGAAGCGGAAAGTCATCCTTGGGGCTTACCCTGTTTAAGTCTCTGTAGTCGACACACATACATACCCTATCGTCCTTTTTAGGCACCGGAACTACGTTAGTAACCCATTGTGGATAGGAGGTGACAACTAAGAACCTATCATTGAAATGTTTCATAACTTCTGCCTTGATCATCTCTGACATTTCAGGATGCATACGATATACCTTCTACTTTATTGGAGGGCAATATTCTTTATTTGGCAGACGATGGACCACAATATCAGTGTCTAGTCCTGGCATGTCTTCATATGACCAAGAAAAGATCTCAACATAATCATGTAACATTTGTATCAACCGCTTTTTGACACTATGCTCCAAGTTTGCACCTATCTAGAATTCTTTTTTATCTTCTTCTGTATCCAGGTTCACTGTCTCAACTTGCTCTTTATGAGGCTGTATAGATCTTTTTTCCTGTTGTAACAGTCTAGCAGGTTCTCCTGGTACCTCACAATCTTCCTCACCTTCTTCCTTGGCTCGGTTGATCGGATTTTCAAATTCATAACTGGCAATAGCAGAACCGTTATCAATGGGATCCAGAGTGGATATGGATCTGCAATTTGATACGTGCGTGTGTGTAAGAGCATAGCTGTATTGATAAAGCAAAAAGTAGAAAAGAAATACTGAGAGTACAAAATTTGTATGCAAAAATGACAAGTGCTTTATTAATGACATATGAGATTGAAAATGTTAACCCTCACAAATAAACCATTGTGCCTCGGGTAAGACACAAGGCCATAGAGTTTATATTGTTCATTTATTACATATCTAGAAAAAAAATACAATTACTCCTGAATAAAAGTAATTGGCACAAAGTCTTTACCTGTCCAGTTATTGGGTCCACTGTTGGTAGTAGGGAAGATCCAGATGTCCATGTCATAGCTACTGTCAGCATCTTCTGTGGCGGAGACAACATCAATGGCATTGACTCCCGGGCCATGCTTGGGCATGGATGAAGTTATGATGTTGGAAGTGTCATGGGGATCAAATTCAACCTCTTTTGCATCAATAACGTCTTGCACCTTGCTTTTCAAAGCCCAACAGTCATCCGTGTCATGCCCCGGAGTCTCAGAATGGTAGGAACATTGAGCATTTGGATTGTAGCAGGGTAGAGGAAGTATTAGGATTTTTGGGAGCTTCCCTCAAAGTTACCAAATTGGACTTCAGTAAGTGTGATAAAAATTGAGACAAGGTCATATTGATCCGTGTAAAACGTCTCATAGGCCTTTCTGCTCTGGGCTGATTGTTCTGCTGTTGAGTAGCTGCAAGCTTGAATATCATTACAGCCTCTACCGTTGGACGGTGTTCGATTCTTCCCTGATTTCTTTGACTGTAAGTAGAACTGATCTCTTTCTTTCCCATGAAAGGTCTCTTTCCTACACTTGAAGAGGCATCCTTTTGAATCTTTCCGCTCTTAACCCCAGCTTACACTCTTTCTCCAGATAAGATCAGCTTAGTAAAAGCAGTTGAGGAGATTCCAGTCATATGGTTGAAAAACAGACCAAATAGAGTACCCAAAAACATGTCCACCAACTCCCTATCGTACAGTTGGGGTTGGACTCTTCCTACTAGGTCGCTCCATTTCTAGGCATAGTAGTTAAAACTCTCGCTAGAACCCATAGACATACTTTAGAGTTGTGTACGAGTCGGAGCAAGGTCAGAATTATATTGATACTTCTTATAGAAATCAGCAGACAGGTCTTCCCAATTACGGTTATTGGTTCCCTCCAGCTGATAGAACCACTCTAGTTGAGTCCCAGATAGACTGTCTTGAAAGAAATAGACCCACAAATCCCTGTCAGCAGTGTGAGGCTGAATCTTTCTCACATAAGATCAGAGATGCATCTTGGGACACAAGACCCCATCATACTTAGCAAACACCTGAACCTTAAACTTCTACGGGATGACAACCCCATAAACTAAACCCAGCTCTTCAAAATCCAGCCCAGGTACCCTCTGGATTTCCATTTCGTTCAGACGATCCTCCAACTATTTGTATTTATCATCAGCAGGAGGATATTTCTCCTCATTATAGTCAGATTCATTATCAGATCCCTTATGGTTGAGGTCTTCCTCCCTTGTCTCCCTTTCCTGAGTGTGTCCTGCTTTTAACAAAGTTGCTAGTTTTGAAGCTCTCCGCACTGGTCCTCTGATCCTTGTTCCCAAATTTACAACACCAGCTGGTTTCTTTGGCTTCTTGGTCTTTTCTTTCACGATCAGGGCTTTCATCTCTTCTTTCCCCTTGGTCAGAGCCATGATCATTTGTTGGAACTGAGCATTCTGTGCCTGGAGATCCTTGACGTTTTGTTCAAGAGCCATTTCTTTACTTGCTGAAATAAACAGTGAAGAAGATAAGAACCCTGTTTTAAAACTTGTTTATGCAATGGCATGTATGATATGCGTATGCAATGTTTTCAAGGACTTTGGGAAATTTAAATTTGTGAGCCAAAATGAAACAAAGATTTTACTAGTAAAATTCAAAATACAATTTCCATTTAGGCTTACAATTGAAAAATTCTAAAAACTAAGAAATCAGGTTTCCCATGGGCGCTTCCTCTTCGTGCCGAGATAGACATTAATACCTTTTTATTTGTGAAGTTTCTTCGTGAGCTCCAACATTTTCCTCTCATGGGTATAGAAATGATCTCTAAATGTATCCCGCTCTTTCTTCAAGTGAATCCAGGATCTCTGCAGCTCTTCAAGATCAGTGGACATGTCAGGATGCAGAACTATATAAGGAACATCCTCTTCGATAATGGGCTCCACAATCACTGGCAAGATGGCTATATATGGCATCACAAGCTTCTGAGCACGAGCTCGTACCCATTGGAGATACGGTTCCATAGGGATGCAAGTCTTCGGTCCCAAAGTCTTGGTATCAAATCTGTTTACCATGCCCCAAGCTCGTATGAACCTCTGACGATACCCTTGAACATCATCCTCAGAGTTAAACACAATGCCCTGGATAAGCATCTCATGAGGACCATACCTTCGGGCATAACCAAATTGTCGCAGAGCCAGAGAAGGATTATAAGTTATGCCTCCTCTAATGCCAAGTAGTGGGACATTAGGGAATTCCCTGCAACGGTTAATTACAGAAATATCTCCCATAGATCGGGAATACCAAAGAATATCCGTGTGAGAAAGTGACATTATCCTTTACGACCAACCCAAACCTTCTTCATTATTCAGTATGGATTTAAGGAGGTGAGAAATAAACCACCTTGACAGCAATGGCATACAACACATAAGAATCCCTCTTTTCTCCGTTGTACGAGTGTGGAAGGTATGCAAGATGTCTCAAAGTAAAGTGGGCACATGGTTGCAAGAGAGGAATACCTTGATAGCATTCACATATATGAATAAGTATGGATTAGGGAATAGTACTAACCCATATATTAGAAGGGCCAAGACCTCCTCAAAATCCTGGAAGTCCAAATCATTCTAAAACAGCTGAGCCTTCTCTATTAGGAACTTGGATAGAAAACCCTTAACTCCGCTTCTTGTTTCCCAGTTGGATACAATTTCAGGTGCAAAGCTGCTGCAATGATCTCCGACTTTGGAGACTCTTCCAAACCGGTGAAAGGCAACTGATCCCGAATAGGTATGCCCAATAATTGAGAGAATTCTTCCATGGTGGGTACCAGCTGATAGTCTGAAAAGATGAAGCAATGGTGTTTAGGGTCAAAGAACTGAAAGAATACACTCATCATCTTCTCATCAAAGCCCAAGGTAACTAGGTTGAGAATTTGACCAAATTTTGTGGTGAACAAGAAGTTTCTAGAACCCTTGATACTAGCTCTTTGAGTTGGAGAGGTATTCTCACAAAGCTGATTCAGATAGTGTTTCTACGAGCGGGAACCATGATTTGCAAAACAGAACAAAGATAAATTCCCGTGGTCTTTGAAATGGTTAGTGAAATGAAAAAATGGATGTTATGATGTTTATGATGTCATGATTATGCTTAAATCACAAATAAACACAAGCAATTAACACAATAGACCTTAGGTTCAAAGGCTTGCATGAGGTTTAAGGTAAGTACCCTCTTGAATGTTCAGTTGGTTCAACCTGTCTTAGAATTAGTAACCGGGTTCTAAGGAATCTCAATATCACTGATCTTTCTTTATCGGTATTATTTCAGCTTAGCAATCTTTTCTTGCGGCCGAAACATCCCGAAAGTCTAATCTCAATGAGTGTATTATTGAGTATCAACTAATTCTCAGCTTTACACCGAGGCCAGCTATCTCACTACTTTCTAATGGCCATGTTTGTTCAACTAAGGTTCTAAGGTTCGTTAGTGCTTCACGACACCACACGGCGGACCCGTATTCTCCTCGATTTAACACAAGGGACACCGGTACCAACCAAAGTGTCACGCCAACACAGCCATTTCTTAAACCATATCGGTCTATGCCATACAGTCTCCACGATCTATTACTATTTACCTAAAAAGTGTCCCCAGATCCGGGTGTAGGATCCTTATAAGTAACCCCAACAAACCCTTAAAAGTAAAGCAATCAAAGCAAAACAAGAAAGCAATTTTAAAATGAACTAGAGCCTAAGGTAAACCCCACTTTTAAATATTATCCCCAGAAGAGTCACCAGTTCTGTGATACGGTGGCAAAACCAACTGTTATACTGGTTTGCATTTTGTATTCGCAAATATGTGGTAAGCAATATTTGCCATCAACTTTTCTTTTATCCAATAAAGGAATGGGTGAAAAGGACAAAAAAAGACCTTCCTCGAGAGTTTCTGATTAAGGGGGTAGATTATGGAAAGGGAAGGTGTTAACACCCTTTCCATCCGTGGTTTTCCACGGGCTTATAGGTCCTTGCTCATTTTTAAAATTTCTTTCGTGTTTGTGTGTTTTGAAAAGTTTGTTTGCTTTATGATAACTCTTGTATTAATCCTCAATAGTGTTGATAAAGCGTTTTTTGAAAAATGTTTTCAAAGTGTAGTGTGAAAAAATTGTTTTAAGCAAGTACCTAGCAGTTATCTACCTACTCGAAAAAGGTGTTATTTTCGTCCTTTCCTTTAGATAGTGATATCCTACTATTAGTGAGTAGGTAGCCTTATCGTTTGGATGTTGAGGGACTATCGAAGGGACGTTTACGGTCACTAAGGAAACTGGGCAAGAACTTTTAGTAATTGTCCTAAAGTGCTAAGATAACTTTTTTAACTGAGGCGGCATCGAAAGGGTCACCGAGGGACTTGTGATCTCTTGAACCAAAGGACAACCACTAAAGATTCTCACGTTTCGAGAATTGTGAGCGTTTTCGAAGGCAATCGAAGTGGGAGATACCCTAGGGGTGAGCATGTGCAAGTGTATTGATTCATTTCATTTATCTTGCACATTTAGGGTCATCTAATCGTTTTCTTTTAGAATCTTTCCATACAATCCTATTAATCTAAGCAGTTAATAGCGCGGAAAGTAAAAATAGGAAAATAAAGTCCTATGTCATTACAGTGCCTCGGGGAGGGGGATACATAACCAAAACTTGGGGATAAAGACAATAAATAAGCCCTAGTTTAAACTATTACAAACCATTATCAGTTACAATAAATTGAAAAATAATAAAATGGAAAATAATAAACGCGCAAAGATTAAAATGGGAACAAGTTTGAAAAACCTAAAGAATCTAATTAATTTAGAAGAAAAAACTTTTTTGGTATTTTATCGAAAAAAATATTTGAAGTTTTAACCTAATTCTATTTAATTTTATTTACTGAAATAATCAAGTTAAAGTAATTAAGTTAATTAATTTACAAAAATTTAAATATAATTGAAAAAAAATTTAAATCTATTTTTTGTGATTTTTTATTGATTTTATGATTAAATAAAAAATGATTGTAAAACAATTAAAATAAAAATAAAGAAATTGAAAACAAAAATAAGAGAATGGACTTGATGGTGTTAGGCAATTTGGGAGGTGTGGCGCTGAATTCGGTTAGGCCCATATCAACTAAGCCGAACGCCTTATCTGAGATCCAATGAGATCTCATCTGGAATGTCCACCATGAGGATTGATTGTTGGGTGCTGGATCTGATCTTGTAGTGATTTGATGGATGAGATCTGGAGATGCATGGTGGACGTGTTAGCCTCTGTAGCACTGGATCTGCAAGAATGAATTAGAAAAATAATAGGCAAGAGGCAGGGATTGAACCCCTTCCCTTGCCCACAATAATTCCTTAACATGCACTTCCTCTACTGTTGGGATGCTTTTACTTCCGATAATATAAATGCAATAATAAATATATAATGTAAATCTAGCCCTTAGTGCTGACTGTTCAACGCACGCATGCCAAGTGGGTACCTTCCATTTGAATGAACCAACCAGAGGACTCCATTATGCCACATAGGGTCCCTGGCAAGTCAAACCACATTAGACGGTGGCTCCGGTCACCATCTCCGGTTGGCCAAACAATAAAACCTGCAAATCACGCAAGATAAAGATGCAAAGGGTACCCTACCACCCTATTTTGAGGGCTGTGATCACAACAGTGATGTTCTTTTTGACTAAAACGACCTGCAAACTCAGATACGAAGAAAAAGAATCTTCGTGCCCTAACAATGGAACTTTTTGATTCTGACGTCAAAGCTTGCATATAATGGTTCTAAACATATGCAAACATGATGTTAAACACAAATATATGCAGAGATATCATTTATACGCCATGAATCAAAAGTTTGAAGTTTGAGAAGTTTACCAAATCGTGAGTTATTGGAGGGAATGATCTTGTATGCTTTGGCCTTTAAGATTGGGTTAGTTCAACCCCTGTGATCCTCAGAAGTATGATAGAATGCTTGGATTAGACTGAGATAGGCTGGATCGAGCGTTTTTGAATTGCACCAATCTTTGAAATTTTGAACTTTTGGCTAGGGTTTGTTTGAGGCAGCTGCATGTTCCTTTTGCTGGGATGTTTGTGCTTATATGTGAGACAAAATTAGGGTACCAAAAATGGAGAGAATCTCATGCATAAAGCTATGGTTTAAAGAAAAAATATTATTTTGAAAAGTTGCCATAAGTGAAGATTTTATGTCCATTTGGTTCTTGCACGAAAATGGGAAGTGGCTGGTTGTTAACAGTTATATTTGGCTTCATACAAACTGATCCATGTGCTCGCCCAAGTATTTTGACAATTTATTTAATTTATTTTTTATTTTTCATGACTAAAAATCAAAATAAATAAAATAAATGACCAAATAAGGTATGGATGGGTTTAGAGGTCGTGAGCCAATCTAGAAACAAGTTTCAAACATAAAAAGATAGGCCCATTTGAAAAAAAATCCAAGTTTGGTCATTATTTGCTTCACGCACTTTTCCAAAAATTGGTCAACTTTAGGAATGCATATCTCTCTCAATTTTAACCCTATGAGGGTGTTATTCAAACTTTTAGAGAGCTTAGATAGTCCTCTATGCAACCCTTTTGGTTTCATCTCAATTGGATCTTCCATGTTCATGTATCAAGCTTTGACCCAAAAGGTGTTTTTGTTGACTTTTTGAAAGGACCCATAATGTATAAGCTTGTATCTTTCAATTGGTGCATTTCTTCAACTTGAGGGACGAAGATAAGTTGTAGGGAATTAGATTCTCTTAAAAATGAGCTTTGGTAGAAATTTGTTTGATAAAGTATGAGAATGTTATGCCTGGTCAAAGTTTGGTTGACTTTTCCTATAGAAACCCTAATTAGCAATTCTTGACTTTTAATGAATTAGGAGCATTTATTGAGGAATCATGATCAACCCTTGATCAATTTATGGATATCACTTCAAAATGTTGATGTTGACCAAAAATATTGAAGTTTGGCTGTATATAGGCCACAATTGACTTTTGACCTAATATAGTTGATTTTCAGGCATTTGAGCAATTGACTGAGCAAACTTGTTCTGCAAGGAATGAAATTTGGCATGGACAATCTTGAAGAAATATTAGGACCATGGAAAAAATTTGAGACCATTTTAGCTCACACGTCTTGATGAAAATTGAAACCCTAGTTAGAGGTTCATTGCCTTTGGAGGAGAGTTTGTCTGGTCAATTCTTGGTCATCCTTGAGCAATTTGAGGACCTCAATGGGCATGCCTTGTGTGAAATGAGAGGGTAAATTTTGGGGTACAACAAAATGCATATGATTTATTTTATTATTGATATTTAAAGGAACTCAAAGATTTATAGACAATTTTACAAATACCAAAGTACTAACACATTTGAAATACTTAAAATCTCATTATAATAACTTC
The DNA here is from genome assembly GCA_948472305.1 of Vicia faba. Classification (NCBI taxonomy): domain Eukaryota; kingdom Viridiplantae; phylum Streptophyta; class Magnoliopsida; order Fabales; family Fabaceae; genus Vicia; species Vicia faba. The sequence continues at coordinate 1,296,209,177 of OX451737.1, read as the reverse complement.
AAAACGGATTACACTTTTTTAGTAAAAGTTTCAATAATCCCAAGTACAAGATGAAGATAAAGTCTAAAAAACCCTAAGAAATAAAATATGATGGAGATCACTCTACACGCTGACCCTTCCCTGTGAGTCTTGCAATTTGAGCCTTCAACCTCTGGTTCTTTTCTGCATACCAGTTGGTGACCTCTTTCTAATCATCAGAGTCGGAAAGTGAGAAACTAAGGTCTGACTGAGGCTTAGAGGAAAATAAATCCTCTTTCGTCTCCAATCGTCTCTACAATACAACTCTCAAGAATCTCGATCAAATCGTCTTTCTCCTTTAGGTTTGCTCGGTAGGACACCTCTAAAGTCTGGAACTTATTATTCCAAGCTTCCTTTTCCTGCTGCATCCTGACTAAGGAAAGTTGAAGCTCTTCCACATCTTCCAATAGGGGAGGGGTGGTCTTCACAAACATATCAGGCATGGGTGCTTCATGGGAATACGACATCTTCAACTGGATGGCTCTTGCTTGTACCCACTAAAGATAATGTTCCAAAGAAACAACACTTCTAGGTCCCAAGTCCTTCATACCCTTCTTGTGAATATGACACCAAGCCTTCCCAATATCCTCTTTAGCTTCCTTATGAAATGCTCCCTCTTTCAGGAAGAAACCACTCAGATGAATACTATTTGGCTTATCCCTCATCGGATATCCAAGCTGTTATTGTGCAAGAACAGGGTTGTAGTTAATTCCTCCCTTTGTACCAAGAAGAGGTACATTAGTAAAACTACCACAACTATCAACAATCTCTAAATCATGGTAAGCCTGATGATACCAAACAATATTTGAATGAGTAAGGTCCATAATCTTTGGAGCCCATTGAGCTTCCTTCCTGACATCCCAGAAAGCATCAAACCTGGACAAGTGAGAAATAAACCACTGATATAACAAAGAAGTGCAGAAAATGATCATACCTCCATGGTAAAAATCCAAAAGATGAATAGAATAATAAGAATCACCCAATAATGTAGGGACTGAGATCCTAATCATAAAGATCCTGATGGCATTGATATCCACAAATTTGTCTACATTGGGAAATAAGAACAACCCATAAGCAAGTAGAGCAAAGATGGCCTCAAAAGCAACCGTACCCTTCATTCTGGCAAAATAGCTAGCTTTCTCCAATAAGAACTAAGTTGGTAATCCTCTAATCCCTCGTTCGGTAGTCATTTGGGCTTCAACCTCAAACTTCCCTAAATGGATCAAAGCAGCAATCTCATGGGATTTTGGCTCCCCCTCTAAACAAGTAAAAGGAACATGATCGGTGATAGGTGAACCCAACAGATAAGAATACTCCTCTAATGTAGGCATCAACTGATAATCAGGGAAAGTAAAGCATCGATACATCAGATCATATAACTGGACCAAATTCGAGAGAATGCCCTCCTTCATCCCGAGCTTCATAAGAGAAATGACGGACCCATATTTCCTCCAAAAATCTGTAGAAATCTCGATCTCAGGTATCAGACTCATTAACTCATCTATTTTGGGATCTTTGAAACTGTACTTCTTAGTCTTTCTTTTTCCAAAGTCCATAGTAAAAAAAGTACCTGAGATATTCACAAAGAGTCAACTTTAAGTCCCTTGAAACAAAATATTTTAAAGGATGCTCATGGGTGCATGAATGCATGATGCAACAATCACACACAAGATCACAAACATAGGGTTCATATGTTCAACGCCACGAGCATGAAGTTGAAGGTACTACCCATAAGGTATGATCTAAAAGTTTATCACCTTTCGAACAAGGTTCTAAGAGGTTCCCAGAGTCTACATCCTTCCTTCGTATATTACCAACATCCCGATTGACTCGGTAATTAGCAATATTCTCAGAAAAAACTCGTTCGAGCGTAGTATCGCGTGATAACTATTTCTGGATTAATCCGTCATAGCTTCGACACTGCACCTAAAAGGCCAAGATTGGTTAAAGGTTCTACGGTCCTCAGTTTAAACAGGCTCCCAGCTCGAAAGCAGCACGTCTTCCTGTTTACTCGGTAAACAACACTATAGTCAAAGGGGCCTCCACTGAGTGGGGGATCTCATGCCTCTATTTTTGGGATTACTCCCTCAAAGTTAACATGACTATACCGCCCGTCCTATATTAAGTTTGCCGAAATCCGGGTATAGGACTTACGAGAAATCACCAAGCATCCTAAAAACCAGGTAAATCCAGACAAACATATATACAGCATATAAGATACAACACATAATAACACATATTCAGATAAACAAAGATAGGCTCAACCCACTTAAGAATGGACCAACAAGAGGTCAATTTTTCCCCAGTGAAGTCTCCGTTTTTCTATAGCGGTATAAATGTTGAGACTAAGCCATTGGATTGACTTGACTCGCATAGATCAAAAATAAAAATCACCACTACGCTTTATTGTTCCCAAAGGAATGGGAAATGAGCAATAACCCAAAAAGAGGGGGAGAGAATCTAAGTTCAGGGGTTGGTTATGCAAAGGGAAGGTATTAGCACCTTAAACATCTACAGTACTCCGTAGGAACCTCTTTTTAAATATGTGTATTTTGGCTATAAATGTTGTATAAAGTAATAAATGGTGGAGATGAGAAAAGAAGTATTTTTTTTTATAATTTTTGCACCCAGCGCGGTTGCGAACCTTTAGTACCTATGTACCATCTTCCGTGGAATAGGGGATCAGGGTACTCGTAGTTCATCTTTTAAAAATTTTAAAAAACAAGTGCGTTGGTTAAATTTTAAGAGACGAGACGTCATTGTCATTATCCGAGTGGAAAACATACTTACTACCCACAATTATGAGAAAGGATAATTTGCATCATCTCAAAGTGGAGGATATAGCTTGGATTTTAAAATCAACAAAGTCCCACCCAACACCCAAGTGGAAAATATCTCACTTCACTACATATGATATAAGTATAGTAGCTCGCAACACTACAAGGATTGACAAGAGTCTAATCTTTTGAGAAAATTTTAAAGTAAAAAGCCAAAATGGAAAAATGGTTTAAATGATATTGATTGACTTTTAATCTTCTCACAAAAAAATGTCCACGTATTATTTAATTGATTAGAGTTTGATTAAGAAAATGTTTTGAAAATGCATGGACATAAGTCCAAATTTATTACGAAAGTGGTTCATGTTTTGAAACAAGAGAGTTTTCAAAAGGAGGGAGAAGATATTTAAAATTAAAGAAGATATGAAGAGATGAAGGGACTATCCTAAAGCATATGGTAAAAGCTAGGGAAAAGAACCATCTAACCAACAAGAAGCCAATACTTGACACAATGAGTTAATGTAGAATTCCCATCCTTTAGATTTGAAACCAAACAAGAAAAGATAATAAACCTCATAAGAAAACTAAGCTTCAATTGCATTAAGTCTTCACAAAAATTGGGCAGAGTAACAACCGTATACAGATGAAATCCCGATCACAGACAAAGCATGTAATCACAATAACCTGCACACAAAGCAAACAAACAAACAACCCAATGTCTTGGGGAAAACTCCAAGAACTCCAGAAAAAATAATAGTTGAGGTCACAAGGTCTCAAAGTAGGTTACAACTTCTAATCCTAAGTCCAACAAGTCCACAATCTCCATAATGCCAAGGATAGTAACCAAGTAGTCCAAGTAACATTAAAGTTTTTTATGGTTCAAGTTGATTATTAGGTATCTTCAAAAAGAAAATGAAAGCTCAAATGAGCAAAATAAAAATGACATAAAAGTAAATGCTCAAACGAGCAAAGATGAAAATAGCATGAAATGTAAATGCCAAAATAAATGTGCTTAACGTAAAAGCATAAAATAAATTCAATTGTTAATGAGTTAGAAATTAGAGGTTAGTTGAATGACCATCTTTAAACTTGCATTTAAAAACTCATTAGAAGATTGTTAGAATCAAAGCCTCTCAACAACAAGTTTCATTTTCTTTTTGTCAAGTATATCATTCATTTCAAAATCTCAAGGCAACAATAAATGATCAATGAAGTTTAAGTGATCCAATTTGACTAAAGTTTATGAAAACTCATTAGAGGATTGGTAGGACCAAAGCTGCCTAACAATGAATCTCAAGGTTATTGGATCAAAGGGTTCAAATTAACATACTCGGGGTTACAAACATCGGTTTGGGCCACGAATGGTCATTTTCTTAAATCGGGACAACATTTAGCGTTATGTTAAGCAATCGTAAGTGGACTTATATAGAAGTCGCACCTATTTTGAGGTCGTTCAATATGAATCTATGTACCATATGTTTTGAGAAATGATATGGAAATTATTCTCCAATAACATTTAGTACAATAAGAAGGGGATAAGATGAAGAGGGATGGGGTAAGAATTTAACCACATTTGAACCAAAAATTTAATCAAGCTATTATTAAAATCATTCATCCATTTTTTGTGGAGTTAAACTTAACCTGATGGATCCAATGATGTTAATAAAGCTCATGACCAAAATCTCATAGTCCAATATCAGCCATAATATATACAAGATAAAATATATTAAAAAAAAATAAAAATATTTTAAAAAAGGTTTAAAAATGGGAATAGAAGTAGAAAATAGAACCTATATTCAAAACATCCAAGAAAAATCAAATAAGGACATAGAAAAATCATAAATGAGCTCAAATATTTATATAAATTTTTGGTAATTTTTTAAAGTCAGAAACTATTTCTAAAATTAAAATAAATAGGAAAAATAAACCAAAAATTGTGAAAAATAGTAAAGTCAGAAATAAAAATAAAATAAGGTCACCAATATTTGTCAAAAGGTCATTGGGTCCTTCCATATCTTTTTCATAATTTAAAAATTAATAAAAGTATTTTTAAACATTTAAAACAATTCAAATAAAGTGAAAAATTATAAAAAATATCAGAACGCAAAATAAAATTGTGAAAAAATGATAATCAGAAAGAGAAAAATCAAAAGTATGTTTCATAATTTTTTGATATTTTTTGAAGTTAAAATGAATTTTCTATGATTTTTTAAAGTTTAATTTAAATATAAAAATCATAAATTAAAATAAAGTCAAAAAAATGTGGACCAGTGGATGAGAGTCAAATCGCGTTAGTAAGCTAATCCAATGGATCAGACGCACTGTGTATATCATGGTCTTTAGTGAATAAAGCATGGAATTAATTATTTAAATCAGATTTTAAAAAAATGTGTGGCAAACCTTCATTGGTTGATAGATGACACATTGGTCATCTTCAACCTCCAGCCAACGAATCTGCAGGTTCTAGAAACTGTAAAATTAGGACATGAGACCAGTACCATTCGCTTCGTCTCTTAAAGATGATTCCAATGGTACCTTCGCGAAAATTAATATAAAATGTAGCTCCGTTAATTTTGAAAAGAAGTTCTGAAAAGGGATTTGAAATTTCATGGACAAAACGTACTTCCAGTTGAAAACAAGTGTTGCGACTAGAATCAGGATGATGAGAGCTTCATAATAGTATCAAAGTTTGAGAGAATTGGTGAAGGAATCCACCTTTTAAAGATAAGTTGCAGAGCTTTGAAACTGGACTTGGCTAGCACGATTTAGGAAGTCTTAGAGATCAATTCTTCTTCTGTTAGCTTCAGTGAGGTTCAAGGAAGGTGAATTGACAAAGAAAAATGATTGAGAAAGGCAGTAAGAGAAAATTCGAGGTTGCCAAAAATTTAGTTCAAGAGGAAGTTTGGCAGGGTGATTCTGGCTCTCTAAGCTTGAGAAAATGAATGAGGTATGATCCTTTATTTATAGGGAAGCTGATTGAATGCTCAAGCGTGTGAAATGATGAAGTTTGGATGGAAATCGTATGAAGTTGCAAACAAGAAAAGTGTGACTTCTAATTTGATTAAAACTCATCCAGAACTTGTATATTAATATGTTAATCACTTCCAGAGATTCACTAAACATGTTTAGAAGCAAAAGCGCGCATAAAAAATGTGTTTAGAAGCTAAATCAAGGATTTCAAATTCTGACCTTTGAAGAAACTTCAGTTTTAAGTTACCAAGTTCAAATCAATGGCATTCTCATCTCAAGGAGTCTTAGGACATGATTCTTGGAGCTTTAGAAAGATGAGATCACATACTTTACAATGTTAAAAGAATGGAATCATATGGATGCTTGAGCTGAAAATTGTGATGAGTCAAAGTTGAGAAAAAAAGGTTGACTTTTGTACTTAGAAAAATTCTATGTTTTTTCTTCAAAAAAGACTTATAATGTCTTGTATCCAAACATGGCCTTCCATTTGAAATTAGCTCGTGACCAAAAAAGATGGAATTTAGTAGGTCTCTTGAATGAAATTTTTATACTTGAACTATTTAAAATATCCAAAAAATGAGAAAGTTATGACTTGTTGAAATTGGCAAAAATTCATAAAATGACCTATAATCTTTTGCATCCTTAGGGCATCTTCCATTCATTTTCACACTTTGTACTTAAAAGAAGGGTTGAATTTCACATATTTAAGATCAATGTGGAAAAAATGGGCTCAAGGTGATAAAAATTGACCAAGTTATGATCTTTTGAAGTTACATATGGGAATTTGATGGTTTATTTAGAGGACTTGTAATCTTTCTATATCATTAGGTATCTTCCTCACAAAATTTACTTGAAACTTTTGAAGTGATTTGTTGATATCATTTTTAGAGAAGGATGTCTTTGGAATCACCCTAAAATACAAAAATATGAGCAAGCTATACCCCTTTAAATTTCAAAACCCTAGCTCATTGAGTAACAAAATGCCTTGGGAAACCTTTGCAATTTGGACAACTTCCTTGTACAAATACTTTTGTCATATAAATAGAAGTTATTGAGGATGATAAGGAGACACCATAGCAACCAAAACCACTTTCAAATATTGAGAATTGAAGGAGATATGCACTTGGATCAATGATACCAAAGACTTGTCCAACTAGGTCAAACTTCTTCAATCAACCCTTGTACCTTTGAAGTATTTTTGAAAACATGAGGCATGATGAATCATAATAAACTTTTTACTGATATTATTTAAAAATATCTTCAATAATGAAGCTTGAATATCAATAAAGTTTTGTTTAATAAGGCATAGAAATAAACTCATGAACCTATGGATCATCTTGATGGAATGTATTGTGCTTTCACCTATGATACCAACAATTAGAGAAAATATTCATTGTACTTATTAGTCAACAGTTAATCAATACAAAACATAGATGATCATACTATACAAGTCAAGGTGCTTGGTGATTCCCCATGAGAAAATCTAAAGATAAGGAGAAGAACCAAACTCTATTGTGTGATCTTGTTGCATTGTGATGGTATGAGATGATAGATAAATCTTAGGGGAAAATTGGGGGTAAAACACACCCGAATAGAACATGCGGGCCGACATACTTTCAAAGCTCACGAGCATGAAGAAGAAAGGCGGGAAAAAATAAGTCATACAAGAATCCCTATCTCTCCCAAGCATTGAAAGGTCCACGGTGCCGCCCGAAGTGAATGCCATCGGGGACAGCTCATGTTGGATGACCCCAGCATTCAACTTTCTGACAAAAGCGGAGCTTCCTATGGACCAAACTGAGGCATCCACGACCAAACGACGAGCATGTTTGTACGTAGTACTCAAACACAAATTGTACCATCGTGGATTCTCCATCCCACTCTTGAAATGTGTCGAATAATCCGCAATCCCCGAGATACTACGAGAAATCCATGAAGGAATCAACACCTAGCATAAAAGGCGTTGTGAGCAGGGCACTACTGACCGACCATGCATCTAGATGCCAAAGGGCATGTAAAGAAATGCGAAAAATTCCAGAGGCACGCTGACATGTACCTCGCACCCCTGCACTAGCTAAATATAATATCCTCCATGTGGTCGTTTTCCTGGTGGGGAATGGACATTCTCAGAACTTTCATGCAAGGGACATACCAAAACAAATTCCTCATCATGGCTATAGACTATTTCACCAAATAGATAGAGGACGAAGCCCTAGAGAAATTCACTTCACACAACATCCTCTATTTCTACAAACGAAACGTACTTGCTCGGTTTGGGATACCACGAGCGCTCATCACGAACAACGGCACCCAGTTCATCGATCAAAGTTTCCAAAGCTTCATCGCCAAACTCAGGACCAAACAACATTTCACCTTGGTCGAACACCCACAAACCAACGGGCAAGCTGAAGCTGCGAATAAGGTCATCTTGTAAGGACTCAAATGCAAGATGGGCGAAGCCAATAGGGGTTAGGTCGAAGAACTACACAGCTTCCTGTGGGCTTTTCGAACAACGCCCCATTTAACGACTGGCGAGACACCATTCCGACTAACCTACGACACCGAGGCCGTCATCCCAGTAGAAATCATGGAGCCATCCAGGAAAACCAAAATATTCCTCGACGAGGAGATGAATGACGAGGCCCTCAGAGATGAGCTTGACCTAGTAGAAATTTTTTGACCAGGAGCATCTCTTAGCGAGGCCACACTAAAATAACAGGTAGCCCTACGCCATGAAAACAAAGTCATAAAGCGCGGATTTCAGGTCCGCAGCCTAGTCTTGCAAAGAAAACAGAAGGATTCCGGCAAAGGGAAGCTGGCCGCAAACTGGAAGGGGCCTTACCGCATCCAAGGAGCTACGGGAATCAGAGCATATTACCTCAAACAATTAAATGGAGAACCACTACATCGACCCTGGAATGCTGCGAAGCTAAAACAATACTATAACTAAGTCCTTCACCTGCTAAGGGCATTAGCACTCGATCAATCCTCTATAATCAACGAGGGGATGATCTAGACCATGTAGGCATGTCTAGGTATGGACATGGCCTCCAAACATCAGCAAAAGGCGATATTTGTTCATTTCACGAGCAAGATCTTAGCCCGATAGGGACACCTCAATCGAGCTCTACTGTCAAAGTACCCAACATGGAAAAACACCCAGCTCGCGATGGGCAGTTCAAGCTATGGGTTTAAGATCCCGACCGCAATCTTACACTCGTTTGGCGGATCCCTACTCAGCCTCCTCGACACATCCCAACATGTGTCAAATAATACGAGGGTCAAGCATACGTCTCCGCACATGGAAAAATGAATTTGTGTCAACCATAAAAAAGGTCGAACACACATTTACACACATAGAATATAAAAATATTCATGGAATAAATAAGTCAAAAAAAGTAACGAGAAAAAAATAGGCAAGCATCAGCAAAAACATAAAGGCATTGAAGCAAAGTAAAGCATTTATAAATGTTGACCGCTAGAGCCAACGATCTCTGAATGTTACAAAAATTCACGGGCATGCAGGCCTAAATACAAATATCTAAGTTACCTAAAAAATGCTAATCACTCCTCGGAGTGCCCACTTCGACCTCGGCATATTCAGGAGGAGGAAGCACTCGGCCGTCAATCACCTGGGACAGAACCCCAGTTCCTTCAGTGTTGAGCCCCGGGTTTAACATGGACAGTTGGTTCACGGCAGCCTCGAAGTCATCGGCCAAAGAATTGACATAGTCTGACTCGAGGATTTTAATCCGAGCAACGAAATTGACGCAAGTGTGCAAGTCAGTTACCCCCTCGGGTTCTCCCTCCACGGGCATCATGGCAGCCTTCAGGTCAGCGACTTCCCTCTCCAGCCGTTTCTTTTCGCTCTACCACAGTTCTTTATCGAGTAGGAGATAATCCTTTTCCTCGAGGGCTTTTTCAGCTCTCTCTTTCTCCCCCTCCAGCATATTAGGATGCTCCTAAAAATCTCCTCGCTTCGTTCGAGGGTGGTCTTCAATTTTTGTGTCTTCGCTTGAAGAGTCGCTTTCTCCGACTCTAGTTCTTTGACCCGACCAGAAGAACCATCCCCTTCACCCACAAGGACCACATCCATTTCCGCCACCTTCATCATCCCGACCATTCTAGAAGCCAGATGCTTACTTTGACCCTCTTTGTCGAGTCGCCTGATGATGTTAGACTCATTCTCGGACCCAGTCAGAGGAAAGCCCTCAAAGAAATCCTTCTCCATGGAGAATGGCGGTAAGTTGAAGGCTCGGGAAGTCACTCCTCCCTCAGTCACATCGGAGAGCCCACCTTCTGGGAGACTCCTTTTCTTGCTCAACCCAGCAGTGTGTTGCTCAGCATCCCGGGTGCCTGACGACCCACTTGATCCCTCCTTGACTAGTTCGGAAGCTGAACCCATGCGTGTAGCATGGTGCGGCTTCACCAACCTCTTATGGCTCTTTTTCTCTTGGGTCAGTTTTCACAATCTCTCACGTGCTCCACCATGTTACCTGCAAAAACAAAAACAATTTCCTCGGGTCAGCTTCGTCTAGAAAAAAAAAAGAAGTCAAAATTCTCGAAGAAAAGGGGAATGGTCGCCCCGATCCTCAGCGACCGACAAGTAATCTCAAATTCCCGAATGATGGAAAAAACGTTGGGGTGAAGTTGAGAGGGTTCTAGGTTCAAGTGATTGAACACCCCCATCTGGAAATCGTTGAAGGGAAGACGAATCCCCAACTCTTTAAATACGACCTCGTACATGGGGAAGCGGTCTTCCACGAACTCTAAGCATATTTGAGTGGTGGATGTCGGTCACAAGATATTGAAATTCCTATGGAAACCTTCCTGATCGCCTCCATACTCGACGAAATTGTAAGCCAGCCTCATACTATAATTGTATATCGAGGCTATTCCTTAAGGCTCTGCCCCGACCCAAGCCAATGCAGGATCATCGACCGTGTCAACCAAGTTGACACCCTCCTCGAGGATTGCATCAATTTCATGTGCAAAATTCATGAATTTCGCGGGGACGTGTGGAGACAACGGGGTAAATTCACTTAAGTGTTGGTGAAAAGATGATTAACACGGACTTAAACACAAAAAGTACGCATAACTACCTCGAGCAAAACACCCCAGTTGTGAAATTCTACAACTTAAACATCACCAAAGCCAATCTAAACAAGAGTATCACGAAAAATACTTACTTGAACAAGAATAAATGAGGAATAATGAGGGTAGATGAAGAATATGCGGCAGATTCTGTAGAGGAATTAACGGTTGATGAAAATGGCATGGTGTTGGAAATAGGGAGAGTGAAGGGCGCAAGAATGTACATGTGAATAATCGGCCTTGGGGCGCTATATATAGAACTAACGTGGAATTTGAAACATCGCATCAGACAATTTATAAACTGCCTTTCTCCTCGACATCTATGCACTCAGTTAATGATGGCCCCTATTACCTATGGCATCATTACAATCCCAAAGGTCACGCCACGTGTCTACACCCCACAGGCTCTCCCCTCTCCGTGAGTCTAGGAGCAACTAGAATGATACCATCTCGAACCATTCTGAATGTTGCTCGGGTAAACCCACATACCGACGACTCTCTCCGTTAACACAATGAAAGACCCTCGTCGAGTAATGCACCTCATAAAAGAAAAAGTTGGACTCAAGTCAGAACTCATTCATCAGGAGAAACGACTTAGGGGCTCCTGTTCTAGACTAGGCCTGCCCTTGGACCAACTCCATGTGAGGCCCAACCCAATAATGTCGGTTAAGGCATGCTGACCAGTTCTGCCCTCGACTGCGTCAGAAAGCAACTTTCACTCTCCACGAGGAGATAGCCTCAACACACAGGGATAAATCTAATTAGTTTTGGGAAGATCATCGTCGGTCAGGAGGACCCCGAGGTCATCCGCCAATCCTCTCTTCGACTAAGACTGATCCTCCCATATGGCCTCACGTCTGGTGGGGAGCATCCATGACGAGTAGAAACATCCCTACGAGCATCCTCTTTGTAGGGATGACTATCAACGTCTCTGAATATCACGGAGTCTTCGTAGCTTCGAAAAGACCACATCCATATCCTCTTGATCGTACGGAGGAAGTCATCCAGGTGGGAGACCATGTGCTAGTCCCCACTCCTCACGTAGGACCTGGCAGTCTCCACTTTGGGCCTGCTTGACCAGCCCAATGAGAAGTCCTTCGTCCAACGTTGGCTACAAATACCCTCTCTTTCGAGAGGGTCAGATATTGAACATTTTCTCACTCTCTTACTTGCTTGCACCATTTCGTATCTCATTTTGACATCAGAGTGTCTTGTGGGTACCCCCCACCCCACTCTCACGTACTGCTCGAAGTAAGTTATGACGGTCCATTCTAGATAGATACAATCACTAAGCAACAACTCTAATCAATAGAGTCGTGTACAAAGTTATATATATATATATATATATATATATATATATATATATATATATATATATATATATATATATATATATATCAATTAATAATATCATTGATCATTGTTTTAAAAGTCATATATTTAAATATACATTTGAAAAATACTATAATCAATTTTTTAAGTAACTTTTTAACAAAATTACTTTTTAGTAATTTTTAAGCAAAAATGTGTCAAAGATCCTTTAAATTATTGAACTATAACAATGTGGTCTTTTAAATTTTTTCCTGTTATAAGTGAGTTTTATAACTTAACCAACGTGTGTATCATTGATATTTTTTTATTTATTTTTCAATCTTAGATTAAATTAATTATCCAAAATACACAAAGTTGTAATAAAAAGTAGCATCCGAAAAATATAAATTTAGATCCTAACTCAACAAAAAAAAACTTTAAGTATCAAGTTGTTAAAAAAAATTAAAGGATCAACCTGTTATAATAAAAATAATTTAAAGAATCTTTGGAGTAATTATACCTAATTTTTATATACTTTAGGTTAATTTGATTTCATCTTAAATTAACTTGCTCTTAACAGACCTAGAGGTTATATGATTTTTCAAGTTTACAAATTAACTAGTATCATTAAAATGAATCGACGAACAAAATTTAAGATATACTTAAGATTGAATATTCGTTCTCACTCACGTCTAATGGATTTAGTTTTTTTATATGTTCGTCCACTACTACGCATATCTTCATAGAACTCAGATGCCTCTTTATTGTTCTGGACAACAGTTTTGTAGAGATTGTTGATCTTGCCTTGGACAACACCACTAGACATGTGAATCTCATCATGAAAAGACGGGAATTGTGCAGTAGCAGTTGAGGTGAAAACTCAAAGTTTATCTCTTGAGAACTTATTCTTTCATTTACCAGTCTTGATTGTTCATTCAGAGCAGCCTGAAAATTAGCATACCACTACAACTCTTCTTCATAACACCGGTTCTATTGAAGCTGCATATTGTTGAAAATGGAAATGATCTCAGAATTGTTTCCAACATCAGATCCATACCTGTTATCTTTTGAACCTGACGGAAATGATCTCAGAATTGTTTCCAACATCAGATCGATTCCTGTTGTCTTATGAACCTGACATATAGTCATGGAAACCAACATCGTATCTTCTAGAGTTTACTCCTTGCTTAGTCCAAGAGTTGTGTTGCCAATTACCTCCCTAAGGCTGCTCATATTCATGTTGTTGAGAAGCAATTGGATTCATATAGATCTCATCTTCCTCATGATTCACATTATCCATCTGAACATTTCCTTGAGGAACACCCCCAATATTTTCAACATAGTCATCAACAACTTGCTCATCACCAACGTCATAGAACTCAATAGGATCATCAAAATTATAAATTTTCCTCTTGGTCTGAGGAACTAGATAATAGTTCACTTTTCTCTATGAGTCCGAATTGTATCTAATATTGGTTAAGGTTAGCTTAGTGAATTCCAAATATGCACATGGATAGATAACCATAAGATTTGAAGAACCAATGTTGAAGTAGTTCAATATCTTGGAAATCATAGACGAATAGCAGAAAACAATCCCTTTGTTGCATTCTTTAATGGTGAACATTCAAGCCACAAAATAATACGGCCAATTTATCTTAATTTGGTTGAGAAGAAGATAAACTAGATGTATTTTTGTGTTATAGACCCTTGAGAAACCACCACCCTTAGGACTCAATATATGAGAAATAAACCAATGCAATATGTGAAGTAATCTCTTAAGGCACCTTGAAGTGATTGCTTCATTGTTGTTGTTATCTATTGGAGTTTTCAACTGCTCATTTAAGTGCACTCTCCAATTGAAATCAGAATGAAGTCTTACATCCCTAACCATTGGTTCATTTCCTATAGTAGTCCCAAAAACAATTTTCCATAAATCACTAGTAAATGTGTAAGACTTATCTCCAATATGAAAAATGAACTCAGCTTTGTCCCACTTACTCTGCCCGACATAAAACACTCTAATTAAATCCTCATTGTAATTTTGAGTCAACTGTAGGAAATAGTTGATTCCTTGATGGTTGATTCTACTCATAACCTCGAGAATGTGGAGTTATTCAGTAGTACTTACTTTTTAGTAGTTTTGTTTAGACACAATTCTTCAGTGACACTTTTCATCAAAGAAGTCATAATCCTCATCATTTACCAATCCGAACACAAATCCATATGCCCTTGATGAGAAACCAACTTTTCCTTTGCCTCTTCAGCCCCTCTACTTCTTGAAACTTTAGGAGCCATGAATTTTTTTCTCAAACCATGCTTTCCCGAAAGGTGTTCGACAGAATGCTCCAACCAAAATAGTTGGAATTTGAGAAATAAATGTTAAACCCACAAGTGACAATGATGTTATAAAAGAGATAATTGCACACATACAATAAATATATTGACTCTTTTGAGGAATATATGAAATGTATAGATTTAGAGGTCTAGTGACACACTATAATGGGTTTTGAATGAGGGTTAATGAGAATATGGAAGGAATTTTATTTTACTGATGTGAATGGAATAGATTTTATAACAAAATTGATGGTTGTGAAGGGAGATTGACCGCATTTTTTATGGGTGAAGAGGGGTTTTAGGTTAGGTTCATGAATCAAAGAGATAATGAATAAGGATGGAAGATGAAGAAGCAAAATTTTATCTCTAACATATTAGACGTGCCAGGCCAAAAGGATTACGTGCCGACACATACGTTAAATGTAATGACCTTTACTGAACTGTTTATACGAAGCAAATTTGAAATTTGTTGAAAAATGAATTTATGTGTTTGTACATAGAACTGTTGTCCCGGTCTATACTGAAACAAAATTAACAAAATTTAAATGCCTTAATTTCAGGCCAACTTGATAGCAACCTGTGTTGACACAAGGCTTGCATGACTCATGAGAACAATTTGGTTACACTTTTAGGCATGCAACTAGACTCATGCACGAGTAATGTCAGAATGTATGTATGTTTGAACAATATTTATTATGATTATGCAATTAAACAATGTAAAATACAAAAATTCATACATATTACAATAAGGTAAAATACACATAATAGCATAATTTAATCTATGTCACTATAATCATGTAAATTGAAATAATCCCAGATTCAATTGAAATTTTTGAAAGTAACCATAAGAGTAAATAATATTCAACAAGTGTTTTAAATACCTTTACGTATAGATCGACATAAGAAATAGCTTACTCTTTTAGACAGAAAAATTGAAACGTTACAACCTAATCGAATATACAAAATATGCACGAGCATTTCACAAGTAGCTCTAGAGCAAGAGCTCTAGAACAAGAGCATTAATAAATGCCAAACATTCCAGCAACAATATCAACAAATATTTCTCCAATTTCACCTATTTGAAATGTATTAATATCTTTTAACAAAAGGGTTTCTTGTTGGTGACTCTTGAGAACACATTCATTATTATTGCCACTAAGTCAATAAGATTTGAATATGTCACCTACTAAATATCCTGATGTAGCTATAAATGAAGCCCCATAACTTCTTCATAGAATCAAGACAACCTTCCCTCATTATCAATAAGATAAACTAGGTACCCAATCCTTGTTGGATCCTTGAGGGTGAGTAACACAATAGTTGCACTTAGGAGACCATTGAGAAACACCATTAGGTAATGAAAGTCTTCTAAGTTTGCATTTGGAAATAGTGTGTCCCTTCATACAACAATATTAACAAGTTATATCCCAAGATATGTCACTTTTGCTTTTCAATTTCTTTTTAATAAAGCTATATTTTTATAAGGTGGGTTTAAAGTTTTGTTAAGCTTTGTTAGATCTATAGCAAAAGTAACCTTTAGTTGTTGTGCCTTGGTTAGTTTGGCCTTAAGAGTTCTAATCTCTTTTTTCCAAATGTAATAAGTATCACAACCAAAGTTAAATGGGTTGTCATCCATTTTATTTTTGAATTTATGAATACCTGCTAAAGATTTCTTAAAGCTTCAATTTTATTTTCCGTTTCTGAAATTTTTGCTTCTAAATATGAAAAGATTTTTATATTTGAAGTAAGCTTTTTAAAAGCTTCAACAACTTCTCTATGCAAGTTTTCAAAAGCGTCAAGTAAATTAGGATGATACAATCCATAAACATATTTATTTTGAGAAGAGTTTACCTTGTATTTCTTACCTCCTTGATGATGATTAGAGATATGAATCTCATCACTTCTAGATGATTTTAATCCTTATTCTCATATTTATGATAATGACCAGAGAGGCACACTTTATCATGCTTCGATAGTTTGTGTTCCTTCTTCCTTTTATTATTGAAGTGAGTTGAAAGGCAAAAGTTTTCCAATTCATCATCATCATCATTACATTCCTCATCGCTTGAAGATTCAATGTCTCTCCCCTAAGCCACATAGGCCTTCCAAGGTTTGTCATGATTCTTGCGTTGATTCCTCTTCTTGTTTTTATCAAGGATGAAATTTATCCCTTTGAATTTATCTTTCTTGGAGGATGTAAATTGTCTTTTAGGCTCAGTGGACCTTTTGTTGATGTTCTTTTCATTTTTATTTTTCAAGTACTTGTGATACCTCTCGAAAATTAAACTCCTCTTCATCATCTGAATCATAGTTGTTACTAACATTTCTATTATATAGATGTTCACCATTTGAGGATCTTAAACTTGAAGCCGCAAGAGCTTCATACTTCATTTCTTCCTCCTTATCGGTGTCTTTCTAAGTTTTTTTTTCATGTTTATCCAAGAAATTAAGTTCTTGCTCGTGTTCTTCCAACTTTCTAAATAAGGTGGTGAGATCAAGTGTTACAAGATTGTTGGCCTCCTTGATCACAATGATCTTTGGTTGTCAATTCCTGGTAAGACATCTCAAAACCTTGTTAGTAGCAATATCATTGGAAATATGATTACTTAGCAAATTTAAACGATTAATAAGATACGAGAATCGCTTTTGCATTTGAATAATGTTTTCGCCATGCTTCATGTGAAAGAGTTCAAACTCTTGATTAAGTGTATTAATTCTAGCTTGTTTAACCTCATTAGTTCCCTCATAGGTAACTTGTAGAGTATCCCACATAGCCTTAGCGGTCTCACAATAGGAAATGTGATAAAACTCATCAACACCAAGAGAGGATATGATAATGTTTTTCGCTTTCCAATTGTGTGTCCACTTCTTATTATCATTCTCATTCCATAAGTTTTACGACTCTGGTACATTAACACCATCAACAATATATGTCATGGATGTTGGACCATTTTGAATGGCTTCCCACACACCTTTTTCATATGATTTGACATGAATTCGCATACAAGCTTCCTAATAACTATAGCTTTTTCCCATGAAAATTGGGGCTCTTTTATAATCCCATTTAGGTTCGTACACTATTTTCTAATAAGTTTTGAAGCCTAAATGACTTGGGCTATTGATACCACTTGTTAGACAATGACGCCTTATCTAGATGAAGGGGGGTGAATATATCACCAAGCCAAAAGATCCAGATAACAATTATGGTTTTAAAAGTAATTAGAAAAGATTTTCAAAAGTGTCGTCTATATGAACCAAGCTATTGGAAGTCAGATATGCAAGTATAAAAAAAAATTATGGAATGAACACTATAATATGGAATTTATATACTTCAATCAAGTAACATAATATTAATCGTTTATAGCAAGTTACTAGAAATACTATTTCCAATGGTAACAATCAAAATAACAAACTAAACAAATTGTCGATATGAAAAAGCACTTATAATCAAAAGTGATTGTAAGCAAATCAACTAACAATTTAAAATAAAAACATTCACTGAAAAATTCTTATGATTCGATAGATTACTCAATGCTATTTGACAAATTGATATATGAAAATAAAAGCACGTAAAGCAATAAGAAAAAGAGACACGACAATTTGTCTACATAGTTCCCCATTTTCGTCCTCGCGTGTGAATACGTCTACGCTCAATTCCAATTTGGAATTAGGATTATTCTTACTATGCAAAAAGTCGTTACAAGAGAAGTGTTCCAAGAGTAACCCTACAAACCCTAACCGTTTGTTGTTGATTCAACCCCTTCTCTTTTTTTGATCTTGAGAAAGACCAAGACATAATAAATCTTAATTGACTTGTTGATATTGCTAATCCTTTGCATTCTTCATCTCCAAAGCTTTCATGCACGATCAATTGTACCTATTTAAACAAAAGACTTTAATTTGATTTGCCATTCTCGCGCTACTTCCTATGTGTTCTTTATCTCGAAAGGCTTTCACTAGGCTGCAATCCTGTCTTAAAAGTCTTGTACGAAAACCCTCAAATTTATCAATGATCTTGGAGGACAAACCTGTGGTTTTTCTGAATGAAACCCCCTACAAATATCAACTCAATATTCTCGACTACACAATAACCTAATTCGACATTATCAAATATCGCCTAGATGGAACCCTGAAAAAAAGATTATTATATGTGATTTATCAGTGTGTATGCATATGTTGGAGGTTGAAGGTGAAGAGCAAATACAATAAGTGTTTATAAGTTCACCAAGTTAAAATGATACATGAATGATATATTTATGGTTTTGGAGGTTTAGACGCAAATAGGAATTTTTAGGAATTAAAAAGAATTAGAAAATTGAACAAATCAAACATTATGTGTTGACCTAGACCTCCAATATGTCGACACATAAGTCAAGAATTAACTATATGTGTCGACCTGGAAATGGATGTGTCGACCCAAGCATTACAGTAGCTTTTTGTCTTTAAAAATGCAGTACATGTGCCGACATGAAATTCGATGTGTCGTCACATAAAATAAGAATATCTGCAATTTGTGAAAGCTTCAACATGAGTCGACCTATACAATAGCATATGTCGACTAAAGCAAGGGAGAAGCTAAATGCTTTATTACTTTGTTGTATGTGCCGATCTGAAACACCTTTGTGTCGGCACATGCAATAGAATTTTGTGCAGAAAATCCATTTTAATGCATGAGACCACTTTCAAACTGGTTTAAGATGATTCCTAAGACTTCTAAATTCACAAGATGCCACATTGAACTTGGAGTTAACGTCCAATGTACAGAAATGTTAGGTTCTCGCATTTTTGACATCACTCAAAACAAATCTAAAAGTAAATTGCACTCACAAATATGATAAAGCCTACAAATATGAAGGAATTGAAATGCTAAGATTACCCATGTATCAGAGTATGCAACGTTAACGACTTTAAAGTCATTGGTTAAATATGCACTGAGTCGTGACTAATCTATCAACCAAAATCGAACAAACACCGCATCAAAACAGAAAATAAGATAACGTTGCAATAAGACGACAACCAACACAACGTCGCATTGAGACGATGAAATCATAAAGAGAAAATTAAAATATATATAAAATCACTTATTTAAATGAAAACAAAACTCAAAAAAATAATTTTAAATAAAAAATTAACTTTAAAACCACCGCTCTTTAAGGAATAAAACTTATACATATTTATATATTTTTTAATCTATTAAAAAATATAAGATTTTCTTAGAGATTTAGATTAGATGTACTGTATTTTGACATTAATGGATGCTTGATGTTGTTTGTCGGGTAAATTATTTATAGTCGGATTTAAAATCGAAATTAATTAAGAAATTAGATGTTAACACTTTGACATGTGGGTGATTGTTTGTTTCCACCTAAAGACAAAGCAAGAATGGTTTTCATGTTTTGTTAAACTCTTGCAACTGTTTTTGTGTATTTTTTAAAAAATAAATTAAATTTGATATGTTGTTTTAGGAAAAAAAGAAAGAAAAATATTAAGAGAAAAGATTATTTGTATTTTTTTAAAAACCATTAAAATAAAAAATAGAAGTAGTATTTAATTTCTAAAATTATGCATTGCTTTATTTCAAATTTAATGGTTCAAAAAAACACTTCTCCTTTTTTTTTATATATTTTTCATTTTCCCTACTAAATGTTAAATCAAATTTATTTTATTTTTCAAAATATACACTAAAACAATCTCCCACATATACCCCTTGGCTTTACTGATATGCCAAAGTGTTAACATCTAATTTGTTAATTAATTTCAGTTTTAAGGTCCGACTATGAATCATTATCCCCGACAAACAACATCAAGCTTCCATTAATTCTCAAATAGAATATATATATATATATATATATATATATATATATATATATATATATATATATATATATATATATATATATATATATATATATATATATATATATATATATATATATATATATATATATATATATGATTTTTTTTTAAATTAAAAATAGTAAAAGTTTACCTTCAGATAATATCATTGTTTTGTGTCGGTCTAAAGTCCAACTACATGAGGTCCACTTATTTGGCCTGCTCAATCGGATTCAAATTATAAATATTTTTACAAAGGATTTTAAGATACACAATCTCTAATATTCACTTTTCCTACAACTATTTTAGAACTTAAATTAACTTGGGTGTGGAGTGCTAACCATGTCGGTACCTCCCCCTTTTTTGATTCGTCTTAGCAGAGATTAACAACGTTGACACAAGACCAAGTCTTCGATTCAAAACACCATGATCTCAACCTTCGATCCATGGTTCCTTATCACTGTAGTGCTCAAGAAGTTTCGCTCCACCATAGTTGTTTACTGAGTAATTCGTTAAATAAAGACAAGTTTGATTTTACTTAAGGGATTAAAATAAAAAAGATCCCATAACAGTTTGTGCAAAAATTCTAAGTTTGAAATACATTTGACAATAAAAGTCGAAATGAAAAAAACTTTAATCTAGTAATGGAAAGTAAGATAATTGAATTTATATATGAAATGCAAATGCATATATTTTTTTATCACTCTTTTCTCTCTAACACTTGAATACTCTAAGGATATAGAATTCGTGTAAAATTGTGGACCCCTAATCCTACAAACATGAAGTGTTTATATTCAAATTCTAACACAACCGTCACCAACGCTCAACTAAGCAACGTCTGACACGTCTTTGTTTCCATGCAACTTTCATCTCTGATAAGCTTTCACGCGTCCTTTTTAACTGTCTGATCTTATCCATCTTGTATCTTATTTCGACAAACTTGTATCAATACTCGAAGCCTCAAAACTAAGTGTTCTCCAAATTTCACTAAATCCCAAAGACTTAAGTATCGTTTTTCCTTGACAGAAGCTTTGAAATTCAGAACTCATCCAAGGTTCCAAGCATGTCTTCGATTCAAAGGTAACCATTTTGACAGGGTAAAACCTAGGTCAAAATTATATGACAAAAATTCTTTATTTAATCGTGTTTCAAAAATTGAGGTTACAAATTTTCACCAAAATGTCATTTATCGATAGTATAAATGTCAGAGAGGAGAAAGATGGAATTTTTATGATTTTCAACACTATTCAAACCATTATGCTGATGTCTGTGTCATCATTACATTTTCCTGCAAACATCATTTCTGATGGATTTTGCGGCTGTTCATCATTGTTCCTAGTTCCTAGGGGATCATGGGTCATAACTTTCCACTAACTTCCACCATCGTTTCCACTTCTCAAGAAAGAAAAACGCCCCTCAGACGTCATCTGTCTCACCACTTGTCACTTACTTATCAGGTCACAAACCTTTATAAATACTTACTCTTACTTTCTCTTCTCATTTTCTTCACATTCCCTTTTCTGAAAAACTCTATTCTCCATTTTTATTTCTTCACGAAAAAAACTCTGAAACCCATAAACCAACAATGGCATCCTCTTCCAACGCTGAAACAACCACCAACAACATCCTCTTTTGCATTCACTATTTCGACATCAGACGAAGAGTTGGAGAGAAATCATGTTCTGAAACCTCTATTGGACAAAGAGAAGAATGCTACTTGGAGTTCATAAGTACTTATCGCATTTTCACTTTCTGAAAAAACCTTAGAATTTTTAGGTTTGTTTCCCACTCCCAAGTCTCATCCTAAGAAAGTGAAAGCTTTCATTACTTGTTACTTTGCTACGATGCCTTATGCATTTAAACAACCTGCCCTTGACTTAAGGTTCATGGATGTGCCAGCATGTGTCTTTCAATCAGCTCCCACTTAAAACAAAGACTACCTTGTAAGGCTAAACAAAGTACAAAGTAAAAGACAAGCACAATGGGAGAAATTAGGCATTTTTGACCTTATCCAACTTTCTAGGATTGATCCTAAGTATAATCCCTTCTTATTTCTTTCTTCGATCTTTTTCTGGATAGGATCGATAAATACTTTCCATCTCCCTTGCGAAATGATTACTCCGACTCTGTTTGATGTAGCATCCATCACTAGCCTTCAACCCACAAGGGAGAAATTTGATCCTACCTTATAGATCACAACTATTATCAAATTTAGATTTAACCATGATAGCTTCAATAACTATATTACTGATCATCATGACAAAAGTACCAAAGAGGTTTCCGACTTAGAACATATTGCTTTTATGACTCTTTGGCTCTCTTACTACCTTTTTGTTTTAAGCTCTTTTCAAATATTCAAACATTTTATCCCTTTAGAGACCCAACTTCATGAAGGTCGAAACATATGCATAGGTAAACTACTATTAGCCAATTTGTACAAAACTTTAGGCCTTGCCTCTTACAACTTGAGACATCTCCATGAGAACAAAAAAATAACTTATCTCTAGAACTATATGGTTCTACAACTCTAGTTGAGTGCCACTTTTGAGGCAAATTTGAGGATTACCGTCTCTAAAGGTTTGTTGTTGGAAAATGATGCTAGGAGCGTCGAAGGCACTAGGCTTTTCCCTAACCACTCCTGATAATCTTAACACAGACAAAAAATTTATGAGGTACATTTTTTTGTTCTTCGACACAAAATTTTCATTGCAACCAAGACCCTTTTTGTGGATCGATGTGTTTGGCCTAGGTGGTTCAGAAATATATTCCCTAGAGTTAATCCCACTTCAGCTACTAAGGACAGTGCTATTTGGGCAGCCTATTTAACCCCTACGCTCTTGTCGAATCGAGTGGAAGTGAGAACACCTGGCTATTGGTTTACCAGTTATCAACCAAACTTAGTGGCCTGATAATAAGGCTTTAGCCAAATGCTGCCTTGTTCCCTTTACTCATGGGAGAATGATATCTGATGGTCGAAAACGTTGCTTTTATGCATAAGACTACACCATTGCATGAAGTTCCAATGCTAGCAAATGTTCCAATTGCCAACATTTCGATTTCAACACTCCTATTGTTTCACCAAAGAATTTGAGGACTGGAGTTCGATATATTTCCGTAGTGGATTTGTTGAGCAAAATTTTCAACAAAGACTAACGACTGCTTTCTATGAAATGCATAAACTCTTACAACAAAAATAAGGTATGCTTCCTAAAGAATAACGATTCTTCATAAATTCTATTTCGAGTACCTTATATGTTATTTTCTTTTCAGTTGAGCAATGAGAGGCAAAAGGAAAAGAAGTATCCACAACCGGTGAAGATTAGAAGAAGACAAAGTTACAAAACATAAGTTTATTCAAATCCACATTTGTTATAATCGAAGAAGTATTTGATTCTTACTTTTTTCCTTTTAGGGTTGAAAGCACTGCCAAAGTTCGCCTTTCACTTTTTTTCAACCAAAGAAAAAAAAAGAAAAATAATAAAGATTGTTGCTACTATGAAAACACAAGAATGCATCGATAATTTTGAGGTTCCTTCTTTCGATACTTGAAAATAGTGATCTTTCATTTTTACGTTACAACACAACCCTCTGAAGACCAGGCTAAGGCCGAAAGTTTGAGAGAAAGTGAAAAGACTCATATCTTTTCTAATCCTAGACCCGAACTTTCTTTTAACCAAGGAATAAGAAAAACATGGGTCAAAAGAAGAATATTTCAATGAAACCTCAACCTTCGACCGCTGGTTCAAAGAATGAAGAGGGTCAAGGCCACCATGTCACTTCTGAGAAGGAGAAACCAAGCAAACAATAAGAAAGCCCAAAAATCAAAATCAAGCTAAAAAAGGAACTTAAGGTATTAGTTACCTCTTTCTCTTTTGTCAATTTCGCATTGGCATAAACTAATTGCTCCCTTTTCAGGAACAAGAAAAATTGAATGAAAAATTATAGGACAAACCACCAAGCACGAAGCCTTCAACTTCCACTAAGACCCAATATCCTATCAACTAGTGGCTGATGTGTTCGACGGTTTTGTAAACCTTATGATCCAAGCACAAAGAAAATGTATTTGACACCAAACTCTACATGGCTATCAATGAGGATGAGAAATTTGGGAATGACATTTAGAGATTGTTAAAAGAAATCAACAAGAAAAGAGTTCCTGATCCCTTTGTTCAATTACTATTTGAATTTTAAGCTCTCTTCGAACATATTTGTCAGGACATCCAACTCAAGAAGACTTACGACGCCCAGGTCCAATAGAAGAAGGGGAAATGGTTGGATAATAGGATCTAAGTGAGACCTTCGAGACATGATTCGATGGGCTTGAAACACAAATTCAAGAGAGCAAGGATAAAATGGCCTCTCTCGATAGTTAAATCACCAAATATTACGCTCAAGTTGTTGAGTTGAACAAGAAGATTGCAAATCTGGAGCAACAAAAGGTCGAACTCAGCAAATCTGAATCATTTCCTACCAGGGAGGCAATCAACCAAGAATTTGATAAATGAGTTCAACATACTGAGATTACTCTCCGTCTGAAGGATGAGGTGGATGAATTAAGGAAGCAACTGGAAAGCTAAGTACCAGGCTTACGTTCTCCAAAGAATGCCTTGAAGAGTTTAAGTCTAGGTTTCCTTCTTAGATTTACTTTGATTTCTAGACTTTTATTTTGTAATATTTTGTAATGACTTGCCATTTTGGCACCCATATTCTAATACCATTTTGGCAATATGTATTGATCACTTCTCGACAAGTGTATCGATAATGTCGAAGTAATAAAAATATTAATGCACAGAGACTGCTATTTCACAAGACAAATATTGTGCAAAGTTAGTTAAATATTAAATCGGGGTTTTTTTGAGTTTTAATGTGGAAAATGATAAAGCTTTATTCTGACAATAGACAAAATCGATTAGGTTTTGTTACATAATCTCCTAATTTGATATTGTTTATGTTTGATGCATTGCATAATTAATATTGTTATTATTATTACATGGCGAATTAACAAGACCACTATACCCAATCCTTTGGTGTATATCTCACTAATATATACTCAGAGCTTCTTATCCCTAGTCCACCAGTGTAAGTAAGATTAGGCAATAAAACAAAATGTTAATCCCAAATCCACTACTTGATGTCTCATATTCCTATTCAACCGGCGTAAGCACAACAATTTCCCTAGGTCCAACGTATAGACTAATTGTCAATATTTTATATGTGCCCAAATTCAGATTAAAAGAGTATCTCACATAAAAATAATTAAGAACAAGGTGCAATTTAATAGAATAATAACTTAAATAAGTTATACAATATCAAATCAAACATATGTCCCAACAATATTGAAAAAGATTCATCAAAACAAAACCTAACCTATGAAAATTTAACTACTCATAATATAAATTACACTACCAATAATTTATATGAGGTTTGCATAAAATATCCCTTGAAGAACTGGCCTCAAATGACTCCAAATATGCTTTACGGTGTTGTAAACACATACTTTCAGTGTAAAATCTCGGAACCCTTGAAAAAGTGCCAAAAACCCCTTTTTAAAGTTGTTAGTAGGCGTTAGAATGTGTCAGAAAATTGCCCAGAAAAAGACCTATCGCATGCACGATAGCTTGAACCATGCGATGCAACATATCCAAGCCCATCACACACACCATTGGGCTCGATGCTTGTGTGAGTTTTCTAGTGACTGACACACGTTTTGTCCATTTTCATCCAGATTTTCCCCAGGTGTCTATTTATTCATACTTTGTCCGTTTTACTCCGTTGTTGGGCTATTCTTCATCAAAAAAGTGATATTTTGGTTGATTTTGTTTATTTCTTTGATAGAATACATGCAATGACAAAGTGTAATTACAACCCCACACTTAATATATTGCTTGTCCTTAAGTAACTTACGTGCAACTGAAAATTCCAAACAGAAACAAAAAAATGCAATAACAACAATTTAACATCACCCATCTTATTTTTACCTAATCACCATTCAAGCTTCTAACTTTAATTTGGAAAAATCAGGAAACCTCCTCAATTTATAACAAGTACTCAACATGTCTCTCATCTCACTATAATTCGCTCAATTGACAGGGTGATCACTCAACCAACATGTAAAACTATTTATACTGAGTTTTATCATGTTCTAATAAAACACATCACTATAATCAAAACAAACACACTTTGAGGTCTTTTTCGGATGTAACGTGGCTTTGGTTTAGGTAGGATATTTTTTGGAAAGTAGGTTTAAACCTTTGGAGTTAGGTTCCTAGTTCTCCTATCAGTATCATACCAACTCTTTTCCTTCTAACTGGTACTAGAGATTTATTCATTTGTGTGGGTCTCATTCTTTTTCATTCTTTTTCTCTTTTTTTTTTTAAATTTTGTTTTGACTTCTTGATTTTTTCTCAACAATTTTTAAAAGTTTAATCATTATCTCTAGTTCCCCAACCCCAAACTTAGACTTTGCTCACACCCCAAAGCAACCCCAAACTTGTTCTTTTGACTATGATAGGAACACTTAAAAAATATCTACCTAACTCCAAAGAGACACTACGGCAAAAAAGACCTACGAAAGCGCTTTTTTTTGCCTTTAAAAGCCCTTAAAAGTGCTTTCTAAATAGCAGCGCTTTTTGTTTAATGAAAAGCGCTTTCGTAGGTCTACCTATGATAGCGCTTTTTCTAAAAAGCGCTCTCTTAAGTAGGCTTTTAGCAGCGCTTTTTCTAAAAAGCGCTATCTTAAGTAGGCTTTTGGCAGCGCTTTTTCTAAAAAGCACTTTCTTAAGTAGGCTTTTGGCAGCGCTTTTTCTAAAAAGCGCTTTCTTAAGTAGGCTTTTGGCAGCGCTTTTTCTAAAAAGCGCTCTCTTAAGTAGGCTTTTGGCAGCTCTTTTTTATGAAGAAGCGCTTTCATTGGTCTACCTAAGGTGGCGCTTTTTTCTGGAAAAGAGCTTTCATAGGTTGTCTTTTAGCAGCGCTTTTTCCTGGAAAAGCGCTGTCATATATTTACCTTAGACAGCGCTTTATATGAAAAAGCGCTTTCATAGGTCTACCTAAGGCAGCGTTTTTCTTCAAAAAGCGCTTTCATAGGGTGTTTTTTTTAGAGGTATAATTTATATAATTCATATACCTGCATTGTTTGCAGCATATTATTTATATCAACCAGTTGCCATAACCTGTAATTCATAAACAACGGTAATGCATTGTATACCATTGTAATCCAAAATATATATACACCATTTTTGTACCTCAAAATATATATAAACCATTGTTATCAACATTGTAACTCAAAATCAATCTTACAAAATCAACCCTAACAACAACTAAACCAGTCCTTATATGATTCTCTGCTCAATAAAATATTGACACAATTCCTCTTTAATTTCTTCCAACTGAAGTTTCGTGTAATATGCACATTTGTACTGATCGAAGTACTACATAACAAAACATAATATGCATGATTTAGTTAAAAGTAAAAAATTATATGAAATATCCGAGAAATAATAAAACAAATCCTAAGTTATAAATCCATACCGTGACTGGAATCTCTATTTGATTCAGTTGAGTGATTCTTTGATAAACTGCATAACAAAGTATCCGCAATCTATACCGTTTTGCTGTTGAGGACACTACATAGAAAAACAAATAAGAATATATAGTTGTATTGTTTTATCAAATAGCATAAATATTATAAGCAAAATAGTGGAAATTAATATACCTGCACTTTGATCCAATTAATGTTGTTTGATTTAGACCGTTGTACCCGAGCTTCTCTTTGACACCGGAATACTTGTATCGCTCTAACAAAATAAAAATATATATTTAGAACAATGTCACAGAAATAATTAAATATATAAATACACACAAATATTTAGAATAATCTCACTTACGTATCAATCATTAACTTCATATCCGGATAATTTGTCCAATCACCGTCAACCGAATTCAGATAATAGACCACTTCTTTTATAGGATCGATAACAACCAACAACCAGTGACGTCTATAAATTAAAACAACAGTTTAGAAGAAATTTTTCTACGCAAAAATTACAAATATTAAAATGAACTTAGAATGAAAATCTAACCCTGTAGGAATAATATTATACGCCCAAAGATATAAGCTTTCTGTACTGCCAGTTGCCATGAATCTTTCGACTAAGTGCTCTCTTACTGATTCCGGTTCCCTACCAATTGTCTCTCCGCTGACACGGGAGGAAGACACGAAATGGAATCTGTTTGACAATTGATTCCCGCGCATCAATTTGTCATATAACAGCCTTAAATAAAAACATAATTAATATTAGACTATATTCATTGAAATGTTTAAAAAAGATTTCAGCTAATTACATAATATAAAGATGGGGTTACCGGATTTATGCGTGCATAATACTGATGCCCAATTCTTTATGACGGAAAATCTGTTCCACGTCCTCATGTCCAATTATTTCGGTGCAAGGAAAACGAAAGATACCTTGATCCATATCCATTTGACAAATACCACCATCCATAAAATCTGTTGTTCCCACTATTGTTTCAAGACACTGCCGGTATCGAGGGAAAAATATAGTAGGCACCCTTTTCTTGGGTGGTACGCCAACGATTTTCTGGCTCACTTGTTGTGACCCTTGAAAAGGTACCTAAAAATCATATAAACTCAGTTAAATTATAAAATTATGTAGTTTTTTATTCGGATCATATAATTAACACTTTAAATGTACCTCTTTTTATGATACATCAGACTCGTCGTGCCGCAAAATCCCTTTACCCTTAGATGCGGGTGTTGTAGGAGTCTATAATTACCGTGGAAATAACTGAGGTCAGAACTGACAGTTGAAGACTTAAAGATTCATAATTTTTTTCAACATACTTGATCATCTATGAAAATTAGGTCCGATGGCCATGCAACAAAAGATCCTATTGCATCTCGCAGCAATGTGGTCTCAGCAACAATGTCAGGTACCGGCAGCAACGCATCCATATCTAAAGCAATGTCAACTGATACTTTCATGTGTCCATTCCGAAGCGGTCTATGGTGAAGTAAATCTCCCAAAGTGTTATGGACTTTTCCCTTGCCAACTAGTCGATAAGTCGGCGACGATAGGTATAGCTGGCAAGATGAAATGCCCTAAACCAATAAAAACCGTTAGAAGTGACTAAAAATATTCTATAATAATAACGGATATATATTGAACATTACCTCGGGAAATTTATGTTGACAGTTGATATTAGCTTTGTCACTAGTTTCTTTCAATTGTGAACTGCTCTTTTCCGCCATATATCTCTCTTTATCCTTCTGCAATTCACGGACTTGAGCTTGTAAATCCTGCAATGTTTGTATCACTTCTGCATTGCTAGGATTTCTTCTCCTTGGATGCTTGTACAAAGAGGTTGAGTCACACCATGACCTTTACCCCTCACCCGACCCGGATACTCAGCAATATTTAGTGCTCGACTAAGTACGCTCCTGGTATCCTGATGATCCTCACCTGGGGATACCGATTGCGACAAGGTCTCATGTAATTCATTTACATATCCAAAATTATTAGTGGAGATAAAAAATTATTTAAATATTAATAAACATTAATTGATTTAACTAAAGACACAATCTTATACTTACACATTCATCATACACATGTTGAATATCGGGATTAACAGCTTGATCCTTGCCCACACGGGCTTCCTTCCACAACAAATGTGCCGGTAGTGATGTTGCGTCACTTTTCGTCTCTTCTAACTACACATTGACACAAGTCTTAAGATCATCAATTATAACACATTGAGAGAATTAATAAGATCGTAGAGTTTATATTTACTTGCAATTTTTTCCTCTAAGCGAGCATATCCCAAACACCCTTTTTTGTATGGATATGCGGGTTTTGACGCTCTCTCGCGATTTATAGCACTCACTTTCTTGAAATTCTCGTCTCTTCTTTGGCCTACAAAACCAACCCATTCTTCAGGTGTAATGAAGTTCTCATATTTCTTTGGATGTTCCAGATCTTCTTCAAGAAAATTTCCTTCATCATCTTTAAGATACTTGTTTGTTAAAAATGTTCTCCACCCTCTGTGTCTTTTTCCAGCCAAACCCATTATATACTTTTTACGGGTATCTTCAATGTTAAAAGACCTCTACAAAAAAACATACGCATAAAGTGTGTTAGTAAAAGAAATTTAAACACATATTATCGTCAAGATAAAGAAAATAACAAAAACCATATATGTACCTTTATCTCAGTCCAAACTTTCTCCTTAGCCTCATCCAACTCTCCTCTTTTCCATCTAGGAGTGGTGATCGGAATGTGTATACGAACAAACATACCAATGTAGCTTGTCAACTTTGCAGCATTAGACCCAATTAGTTGGTCATTATTATTCCAATCTACATTATATGTTACTCCTCTATCTCTATCACGGATAATTCCCCTCATAATAGTTATACCTCGTGTAATATCTTTTTCTGAAGTCTTTTCTGAAGTATTTTCTGGAGTATTTTCAGGAGCATTTTCAGGAGCATTTGCATCTTTTGAGTTTTCTTGATTACTAGCCATTTGACCTGTAATAATGAAAAAAAATAAAAATGAAATGACAAATATAAAAATGAAATGGAAAATAAAAATGAAATGACAAATAAAAATGAAATGACAAATAAAAATGAAATGACAAATATAAAAATGAAATGACAAATAAAAATGAAATGACAAATAAAAATGAAATGACAAATTAAATTTTATTGAATGATATAGGCTATAATTATATATACTATTACCCTTTTCACTAAGGTCTCTTTCTTTTCTTGGTAGGAATGTGTTCTACTCGTCTCTTAACAATGCGGACAGTTGGATTGATCCAAATACCCTCATTATGATCGTTTCTAATACATGATTCATTATCATTTTGATCAGTTATGGTTAAAGATTCAATGTCAACACCAATATCACTTTGATCTCCAATTCTTTCATCAATTACTTTGTTAGATAATAGCACTATAGACCATTTCGTACTTGTCGGATCATTGACATAGAACACTTGTTTAGCTTGAGAGGCTAGAATGAAAGGCTCATCTTTGTACCCCACCCTATTAAGATCCACTTGCAAAAAACCTGACTTATCCATTCGTATGCCATTATTATTTTCAACCCACTTTCAACCAAATATAGGAATCTGAAACTTCTCGTAATCAAACATCCAAATGCGCTCGATAACCCCAAAATATGACAGATTTGCAAATTTTTGGTTTAAGTCCTTCACACTTGATATATGCATTGCTTCAGCGATCAAGGTGACACCACTATTTTGCATAGTACTTTTGTCATCCTGTTCTTTGGTATAAAATGTGTATCCATTAATTGCATATGCGGTATAAGAAAATAAAACTAAACTTGGACCGTATGCTAAACATCTCAATCTTTCTGTTACTGAAGCATGATCTGAACGATACTTTGAATAAATATGTTCCTTAAACCATGGTATGAAACTTCGATTGTGCTCTCATACAATCCAATTCTCATTTCTATTCGAATTTAAACCTCGAAGAACACCCTTGTGAATTTCAACATACGGCTCAACTTCAAGCTCATTATGCAGAACATACAAATGCACTTGATCCCGTTCGACCATTGATACTGTCACAACTTTATTTCTAATTAGCTTCTTACCTTCTTTTTTTTTCAACAACATGAGATTTGGGGAGTCCAATTGATTGAACATTTGACAGATTTTCAGTACAAAACTCAACCGCTTCTTCAACAATATATCGTTCAGCAATACAACCCTCTAGTCGACTTCAGTTTTTCACATACCCTTTTAATATTTTCATATAACGTTCAGTAGGGTACATCCATCTCATATAAGCTGGTCCGCACAGTTGTGTCTCTTTGACAAGATGAACGACAAGATGAACCATTATGTCAAAAAACGAGGGAGGGAAATACATTTCAAGATCACACAAAGTAACAACTATTTCTTTTTGCAATGTTGGTAAGATCTCAGGATCGATCACCTTGCTGCAAATTGACTTGAAGAAAAAACACAGTTTAGTTATTGCGCTTCTTACTTTTTCTGGAAGAATAGAACGTATACCTATCGGTAGAAAATGTTCGATTATAACATGGAAATCATGCGTCTTTAAACTCTTTAACTTGAGGTCTTGCATAGACACAAGTATTCTAATATCCGATGAGTAGCCTTCTGGAAATTTAACCTCACTTAGGAACTTACACAATACTTTTTTCTCCTTTCTGGATAGAGTGTAAACAGCAGGTGGTAGATATGTTCGTGTTCCTTTTTTCACGGGTACCAATTCAGTTCTTATTCCCATCTCTACCATGTCCTCCCTTGCTTTAAGACCATCCTTAGACTTCCCTTTTATATTGAGTAACGTACCAATAACACTGTCAAATACATTTTTTTCAATATGCATAACATCAAGAAAATGTCTTACGTACAAAGATTTCCAATATGGCAATTCAAAAAAAAATCGACCTCTTCTTCCACCCACCTGTAACAACTTTATGTGCAAAAGGCTTGCCAAACTGAATACTCACATCTTTCATCTTTTCAAATAATTGATCACTTGTCAATCCAGGCGGAGCTCTACGTTGTTCGGTATCTCCGTTGAACGCTTTTATCCATCCACGATATTGATGTTTAGAATTTAAGAATCTACGATGACCGAGAAAGACATTCTTCTGACAAAGTTTCAATCACATCGTATCTGTTCCATCTTCACAGATAGGACATGCTTTTTCACCTTTAGTGCTATACACGGATAGATTTCCGTAGGCTGAAAAATCGTTAATTGTTCCAAACAACATCGCCCTCAAGTTGAAACTTTCTTTCCTATACCCATCATAAACCTCTACACCGTTCTCCCACAAAATCTTCAAATCTTCGATTAAAGGTTCCAAATATACGTCTATGTCATTTCCTGGTTGTTTAGGCCCAAAAATTAACATAGATAACATCATGTACTTACGCTTCATACATAGCCACGGAGGTAGGTTATAAATCATAAGAATTACAGGCCGTGTGCTATGCGAGATACTTTGAATACCGTGTGGGTTCATTCCATCAGTAGACAATGCCAAGCGAAGGTTTCTTGCTTCTTTTCCAAATTCAGGATAATCATTATCAATTTTCATCCACTGTGGTGAATCTTCCGGATGTCGAAACTTTCCATCAACAATTCTTTCATCTGCATGCCAAGTTAAGTGTCTTGAATCGGTTTCACTATGATACATCCGTCTAAATCTCGAAATTATAGGAAAATACCATAAGACTTTTGCCGGAGAAAACTTTTTCTTATATCGAGGTGCACCACATTTAGGACACTCATTTAACGATGCATACTCGTTTCGAAACAAAACACAATCTTTTGGACATGCATGTATCTTGTCATAGCTCATGCCAATAGAGTACAACATCTTTTTGGCCTCATACGTTCGATTGGGGAGAACATTATCCTCTGGTAGCATATCTTTCATAAGGGCTAATAACTCTGTGAAACTTTTATCCGACCATCCATTGCCCGCCTTTAAGTTGTACAACTTTAATACCGCAGACAATCTTGTGAATTTTGTACAACCATTATACAACGGTTTCACTGCATCGCTTACCAACCTCTCGAACATTTTGGGACAATCATTAAGATCTTCTTCAAGCGCTTCTGCAATCTCTTCAACTCGATCATAATCGTATGTATCTGTGCCATTTTCGTTTGAAGCATAGGTCCTATTATCCCCCGATTCATCATTCCCGTCACTTTTCTCACCATGCATATTCCAACATGTATAACTTCTATCAATTCCATACAGTATTAAATGCGATGCCAACTGAACCGCGTCAACCCGATTCCCATAACAGCAACACAAACAAGGACATGTCATTCGAACGGGGTCTTCAGCGTGCGCAACAACAAACTTAACGAATTCCGATACCCTGTTCTCGTACTCTTTCGACAATCGATTGGAATACATCCATGTCTTATCCATGGTTTACGGTTTCTGAGTCAATCTGAGCTAAATGATAAATTAGAAAACAAAACCAATACTCAAAACTTGCACTTGCTCTTGCACAACCATATAACAAAACCAATACTCAATACTTTTCACTAAATTCATTTTATTCTATCAACTACTTTAGTACACAAGTATAACACAAGAAACCATAAACAAGAAACTATCATTGCTCAAAATCAATCATAAATTATGTGTGTACTCAAACTCAAAAAAGATAAAATTTTGCAGTTCAGTTGTACTATCAATGGAATGTATGCTACAAGTAATGATGAAAATAAGGGAAATGTACATTTGCATGGATGCTTCTTTCATTCTCGTAAAGTCTTTTGACTTCTAAACATATATAGCGAGGCTAAATATTTTGGTTTACAATAGTGCATATAGTACATATTTAACTCATATGTCTGTTATATGTGAAAACTTAGAGATGACATTTACATTGTGTTATATGAGAGAAAAAATCGTACACACACTCTACAAAACTAAACTATAGAGTAAGCTATGGAGTAGGAAATGAATGGTATTTACTATCAATATGTTGTAGTCAAACAACAAGGCAAAACCACAATTATGGTCCAATCAAAACCCAACCACAACAAACACTGTATCTGCGATAATATAGTTAATATGGAATGTGAAAGAATCTGCATAAACTAGCGACTCTGACCATCAGACCTGCAAACTCCAACACATATGAATTCCCCTACCACTATAGAAAAAAGTAATGCTACACAAAATTCCTATATCAAATTAACTAAAAGAATTATTAGAAGATAGTCACATCTTTATTCATACAAAACTATTCTAGAAATTAGAATCAAAGCAAGCATAGAACAATTTATTCATACAAAACTATACTAGAAATTGACATACCTAGAGCTGAGTTGTGTAACTTTTTGTTGTATATTGTTGTGATTTCTGATGCAGCAAACTTTGTGATTTCACCTTGCGTTTCTCCTGTGGCAAGTGGTGGTCGTTGTTCTAATGAAAGAGTACTGATGAACGGAGGCGGAGGTCCTGATGAAGAAGTCCTGAAACTGCCCCGGTGGTCCTGAACAAGAAGACGGAGGCAGAGGTCCTGATGACGAATAGAAAAGTGGCAAGTGGTGATCGTGACGAAAATCTCCTCGTAGATGCTAACGGCGGCAGAGCTCTGGTTTAGGGCTTTGATGATTTCGTGAAGAACAATAGAAAAGTGATGATACAAATTTTTGATTTTTATTATAAAACCACCTACGAAAGCGCTTTTAAAAGCGCTTTCTAAAGGTCACCTATAACAATGCTTTTTAATGTAAAAGCGTTTTCGTAGCATATCCTATAGGAGCGCTTTTAAAAGCGCTTTCTAAAGGCCAGCTTTAGCAGCGCTTTGTAAAAGCGCTTTCTAAGGCTAACCTTTAGCAGCGCTTTTGAAAAGCGCTTTCTTAAGGTACCCTCTGAAAGGCACCCTTTAGCAGCGCTTCTCAAAAAGCGCTTTCTAAGGGTGACCTTTAGCAGCGCTTTTGAAAAGCGCTTTCTTAAGGCACCCTTTGAAGCGCTTTTTTTAAGCGAATTTTTTTAAATTCTACAGCAGCGCTTTTTCCTAAAAGCGCTTTCGTATGTGTGCTGCTAAAACTTATTTTTGGCGTAGTGAGAGGGTGGAAATATTATATCCTTCAAGTAAATTGGCTTATATATGGTTTTGTCACCGAAATAAAAGGCTCAGGCTCAAAGTGGTTAGCGAAGGATATTCAATAATATTCTAGGTTGACTTAAAAGGCTTAGA
This sequence comes from Vicia faba, assembly GCA_948472305.1. NCBI lineage: Eukaryota > Viridiplantae > Streptophyta > Magnoliopsida > Fabales > Fabaceae > Vicia > Vicia faba. The sequence continues at coordinate 1,296,173,067 of OX451737.1, read as the reverse complement.
TTTTAAACAAAACACTTCCTCGGTGTGTGTAAATCAAACTAGATAAATAAAATTAAACTTAGATCAAACCTAATAAAATGGACACACTCATAGAAAGAGTTGGTAAAAAGTGGAAGTATTTAGCTCAAACCTTAATAACTGAGGTATATGAATATTGAGTACAAGCTTGTTGATTATGTTTCCATCTTTCGCTTTCTCTTAGTAAGTCACCTTCCTGATGATCAAGCTTTTTTTCTGATGGTACTTTTGGCTCATATGTTCAATGCTACAATTGTATTTACATGGAAATCTAAAATAAATAATAGAAGCAGGCTTTCATATTAATTCCAAGCAACATACAAGTTTCAAAGGGAAAATTATAATAAGTAGTGATTTCTCATAGGTAATCTAAACAAAAATTTAAATTGTGGAAATTGAAAGTTGCTCCTTGATCTTTGTTATTCATTGTCAAAGATGAAATATTCTTGCAACTCGCTTGCCAAGTTGTGAAAGTTACTATTTTTTCTTTCCCATTCTAGTCTCATTTTCTCTCTTCTTCTTGCTTTTGCATTGTCTTGATCCTTGAAGTACTTTTCCAAATCTTCTACAGTTTCAAACCAACTTCTTAAATATCTCATAGGCATGTTATTCTATTGTTGTTTGTAGAAGTCTTAGAATGTTGGTGAAAAATGTGGTGGTTCAACACAGAAGGTAGTTAAAATTTCATTCGCCCACTTTGTCATCCCCACTACGTATGGTTCCATTCTTCTTTGGAATTTGATGGCTTGCTTATTTTTTTTCTTATACTGCTTCCAGGATGTTTAGAGGATTGCCTTTTACATTCTTCAAGGATGCTTTCATTCGCCCACTTTGTCATCCCCACTGCGTATGCTTTCATTCTTCTTTGGAATTTGATGGTTTGCTTATTTGTTTCTTATACTGCTTCCAGGATGTTCAGAGGATTTCCTTTTACATTGTCTCTTGCTTGACTATTTTCTTGTTCTGGTTGAACGTTTGTTGTTTTTTCTTTTGGTGAATCCTAATAATTATGCTATCACTAATTGGCTCCATAGGACTTATCATTTTGTCATCAGGTTGAGTCGGGACTCCAGCTAACCTGCATAATTCATTAATAATACAAAAATGCCCATAAGCTTTGTGTGCTGAGTCAACCATTGTTGTACCCCAAAATTTGCCCTCCCATCTCCTCAACATTTTCTCATCACAAAACCCTTGAAGATCAAGATCCAGTTAGGGTTTCCTCTGCTCAAGACTTCTCCTTGCACTGTTGACCCAAATTAGGGTTTGTGATTGCACAAAGATATTTTGACCTAAAATGCCTAAGATGACTTTCATGCTTCATGTTGGACTCCCAAGTTTATCCATACCAAGTTTCAAGTCTTGATTCCAAATTTTGCCCAATCAATTGGACAGTTGACCTAGAAATCAACTGTATTGGGGAAAAAGTCAACTGTGGCCAATTGACAGTCAAATCTCATGAAAATTGACCCACATCAACATTATGAACTCACATGGACCTTTTGATCAAGTTTGGATCTCAATTCCACAAGAAATTTGATCAGATCATCAAAAGGGCAAAATGGTCATTTTTAGGGTTTTGACTGCACAAAGGCAATTTTTGACTGTTTGACCTAGCCAATGGCAAACCAAGCTCACATATCGACTCAAGGACCCCATGGAATTATCTTGACATGCTCAACAAGTTCAAAGGATCCCAAATACACAAGATTGATAATTGAATTTCCCAGTCAATTGATCAATTTTGACTGTATACTGAAAAGTCAAACTTTGACTTTTTGGTCAAAATCAAGGGTCAAGGTTCATTTTTCATCAAAACATGCCAAATCATGAAACTTGTTCACCAAGAAATCAAGAAATGCAAATTAGGGTTTAAAATGGAAATTTTTCATAACTTAGAATTTTTCTAAGTTATGGAAAACCCTAATTTTTTCCCAACTTTGCTCCACTTTCTCACCAAGATTCATTTGGATTCAAACAAAAGTCAAAACATGACAGTTGTAGCTTGTTGCATAATCTACAACTTTGATTCACAAAGTTTTCCCAAATTAGGCTTGTATCTCAAGTTACAATTTTTGGAATAAGGGTATTAAACCATTCTTAACTTAGTGAAATTTTAACCTATTTTGGCAAGGTTTTCTACCTAACTTCAAGGCCATTTTCCATACACTTCCACTTGGAATTTGAATTTTCATTTAAAAGATGGATTGTAGTACACATTCCAAGCTTTCCAAAATGTCCAATAACTCATCAAACAACCTCATAACTTGAGAGAATCGAATTTCACAATATGGCAAAAACTAACTTTTGAATTGGTCATGTACATGTTCATAACTTATGCCATTTTCAAGTCAACTTGGTTTGTGCTACATTACAGGTCCTTAAACCATCCAACACTCAATAATTTAATACATGTTCATTGTGCTAAGGCCTTGTTTCTTGAGTTTAAGCATTACATGTTGGATTAGTCCATAAATAGAAAAAGTAAAATAGCCATTTTTGAAAAGTTAAGCTTTATGTCCAATTGAAAATCCAACAAGTACAGATGAAATCTAATTGACACAAGATTATGAGCATAACACACTGATCAAGGAGGAGCTTTGCAACATGATTAGGGGTCCTCTACCTGTCTAGAATACAACTTGGCTTTTGTTTGCTTAAGTGTTAAGAAAAGTGTCATAACATATACCAACTTCCATTCCTGCAAACCAAGCCTTAGAAAAAGTTATCAAGCACCTTCCAAACATAAAACACAAGCTAGAACACGAGCCTTTGGCCTCCAATACCTTGAAAAACTCAGAACCACCATCAAACTGCTCAAACAGAGCAACCTCTGCAGATTGAGTTCCAACTCTCAATCCTTTCAAGCATTCTTGCCCAAACCACTTCAGACACCTTCCCTACCATCAATCCAAACTATCCAAAGCATTAGAAGCAACCTGTAACTCCTCTAATCCTTTTGGCCATTTTCACTTTTCTGATTTACAGGTGAAGTTCTCTAGCACGATTCAAGAAGTTTCAAGACAAAGTAAAGCTTGGAATAGCATCCTTGGACATCAAGGAAGCTATACCCATCATCATCTTACACTGAAAGCTTCTCCATTGACAGATAGAACTTCAACTGAACAGGTAAGTTCATGAACTCGTATCTCTCTTATTAGGCATTGTTAGCTTTAGGTTTGTGAAGAAAATATGTCACAATCATAGCCCTGAACATGCCCATATAATTAGATTTCATTTATATTATGTATGCTTAGAGAATTTGATGTCTGAACTTTGAACAAAAATTAGGTTAAGAATTGGGAGAGAAGAAATTCTCTCTCATTTCTGAGAGTTAAAACATGTTCTTTATATGTGTGGATTCGTGAGAAGATGCTTAACAGTTTTGATGTTGGAAGTTTTTGCTAAAACTCAAAGAATCAGGACCTTGCAATGGAAGAAAGAGGCGCGTGTTTTTGTTCAAACAAAAGTCTGGAGGTTGAAGAAGGGTGTTCATGGGCTGGGCTTGTGTTGACTTTTCTTTTTGCACCATACATTTGCTTCTGAACCCCCTAAGCCCATTTTGTTTATTTTTAATGTTTTTTGACTTTTCTTTTTTTGGTTTGACTTATTTATTTTTCCTCATAATATAAAAAATATAAAAATATTTTTTTACACCATTTTTGAATTTATTAGGTATTTGTTTGTTTTAGTCTATCTTTATCACAAATAAATGAATATATACATTTTATTAAAATACTAAGAAATATGCAAAAACACTTTTATTTTCATTTTTATTTTTGTTTTACCCTCTGAAATTATTTTTATAGAAAAAATACTTTTTTTTAAATATTAAATATTATTAATTTGTATATAATACATATTTAGTAAATAATACATATATATATATATATATATATATATATATATATATATATATATATATATATATATATATATATATATATATATATATATATATATATATATATATATATATATATATATATATATATATATATATATATATATATATATATATATATATATATATATATATATATATATATATATATATATATATATATATATATATATATATATATATATATATATATATATATATATATATATATATATATATATATATATATATATATATATATATATATATATATATATATATATATATATATATATATATATATATATATATATATATATATATATATATATTTGGGATAAAAATACAAAATATACACTTTTTATTTTTATTGATATTTAAATATAAAAAAACACCTTTTTACAAATATACATCATTTTTATTTTAGTTTTGTATACCATAAATAAATACTTGTACATAATAAATAAATAATGCATTTTATTTAATAGAATTAGGGTTTAACCCTAAACATACAAAAACTCCAAAATAATACTTTTTTTATTTTATTTATTTGACATAAATAATACTCTTTTTTTCATACATATAAAAACCTTTTTTTGCATTTTGCATCTTTATTCTTATTTTATTTAATTTATGCAAATTAATCATCTTGTAAATAATTCAAATATTGATGTAATAGTTAGGTTTAAATTCCTTGTCAAAATCCCCATTTGAACATTTGTACCCCCCTTCCCATATATGGTTTTGTAATAGCTTAGTAAATTTATTTTCGCACTTTATTTGCTTTCTAATCATACCATGATAGAATTAGGGTTTGTATGTGAAAAAACAACGAAAATAGTTTTGACCTAATTTCAAGATAAACAAACATGAAAATGGACACACAAATCACACTTGCACCCCCTAGGATACTCCACTTGTTGCCTTTCAAAATTGGGCCATATTGCATGTTAAGTCTCTTTGGGCAAAACAAACAATCAAATGATCATAGTCCCTCGATGATGCTTTCAAAATGTTACTTAAACAAATGATCAAGTCCCTTAAAGAAAATTTCCCAAAGATACTTTGCACCATTGCAATTATGGTCTAAAACGATGACCCGCGCCCGTCCCTTTCACATCCTAATATGAGATTGTCCACCAAATACAATGGTGGAACAAACTTGTTAAAAGGGTAAAAACATAGCAATAAACTTTGAGAAATTTTAGGAGTAGATAACCTCTTCGTTACTTGAATCAAACTTGCAAAAACAAAAACACTTGCCTATTTTCTAAAACCACACCTCACAACACTTTCAAAACAAACTTTCAAAAAAAATGAAAACCTTTTCAAAAGACATACATCTTTGTATACATCCCAACATGGATCATTACAAAGGTTGCCACCACAATGGCTTCTTTTTCAAAGCATTTTCAAACCCACACACACACAAGCACCACTTCAAACAATTGAAAACAAAAGGCAAGTGATCTAAGCAAGTAACTAAGAGCCCATGGATAACCATGGATAGAAAGGGTGCTAATACCTTCCCTTTCTATAATCTACTCCTCGAACCCAAGAAAACATCTTAAAAGGTTTTTGCTGTGATTTTTAACCTTTCCTTAGGATAAAATAAAAAGTCGGTGGCGACTCTTGCTCAACCGAAACATTTGCGAAAACAAACGCAAAATCATAGTTAGTTCTCCCACCGTATCACAGAACTGGCGACTCTGCTGGGGACACTTTTAAAAGTGGAGTAACCTTAGGGCTTAGATCACCTTTGTTTTCAATTGTTTGCTTTGTTTGCTTTTATATTTGTGGGCTTTGCATCGGAGTTTCATAGATCCTAACCCGGATCTGGGGAATACCCTTTTTAGGTAGCATAATCTGTGAGGGGCCTGTCCGGCGTAGACCGACATGGGTGAAGTAGTGGCTACATTGGTGTGGCACCTTGGTCTGTACCTATATCCCTTGTGTTACAATGAGGATAATATAGGTCTTCTAAGGAGTCATTAAACACCAACCAACCTTAGAACCCTAAATTGACCAAACTTGGCCATTAGGACAGTAGCAGTATGCTACCCTCATTGAGGCTAAACTCTCGCGATGGTTCTGGCCGCAAGAAAAGATTGCGATGCTGGAGTTATGATCGATTGAGGGTAGTCAATGATTTGAGATCCTCTAGAACCCGGTTACTTTTGATAGGACAGGTTTTAACCAACGAAACCAAAAGAGGGTAATACCTAAACTTCATGCTGGCCTGAAACCTAAGGGTTGTCTTGTGTGACTTGTGTGCCTTATCATGTTTGCCTGTGTGAGTACTTGTGGTGTGCTTCATCATAGCATCATGCCATCATACTATTGCATGCATCCTGTATAAAGGACTAACCCATTTCAAAGACAAAAAAGTTTCATCTTTGCTCTGTTTTGTAGGACATCATGATGCCCGTGCGTAGGAATACTATCCGGCTCAACTTTGTTCAACCACCAACTTTGCATCAAGGATTTGGTTGGTAAGATTCCAAACACCTCCTCCTTCATCAACATGCATGGTTCTCTCCTTGGCTTGATCACTGCAAAATGGGACCAACAACTGATAAGTGTTCTGACCCAGTTTTATGACCCCCTGTATCATTGTTTCACCTTTCAAGACTTCCAGCTGGTTCCTACCCTGGAAGAATTCTCCTATTTGCTTGGGATCCCTGTCTTGGAGCAAATTCCTTTCACTGGTTTGGAAAAGACTCCTAGGCCTGAAGAGATTTCTGCAATTCTCCCCTTGACCAAAGAGGAGGTATTGGCTAACTGGGAAACTAGAAGTGGAGTTAAGGGCTTTTTGGTCAAATTTCTGGTTGGCAAGGCTAATGATCTCTGGAATGACTTGGACTTCAAGGCGTACGAGGATATTCTGGCTCTTTTGATCTATGTCTGGTATTGTTTCCCAATCCTGACACCTTCATCAGTATCCATGCCATAAGGATCTTCATATCTCGGAACCCTGTACCCACTCTTTTGGGTGATATCTTGCAACAACTCTATGCTCGTACCGCCCGAAAACGGGGAACTCCATGGTGTTGTGCTCCTTTTCTAGTGAGGTGGTTTATTTCACACCTTCCTAAGTTCGTGCTGAAGAATGAAGAAGGAAAGGGTTGGGCTCGGATGTTAATGTCTCTCACTGATAATGACATCACTTGGACTCTCAGAGGTTTGGATGAGGTAGCTGTTATTGATCGTTGCGGAGAATACCCTAACGTTCCGTTGATTGGTATCCAAGGAGGAATCTCTTATAATCCATGCTTAGCTCTCCGTCAGTTTGGAAGAGCCAGAGGAGTTGGGCCTCATGAAATGTTGGTTCCTCACTTCCATTTTGAGTTTCAGGCAGACAGTGACAAACTATGCCATGGATTCATTAGAGCTTGGGACAGAATTCACAAAGCTGACCCACATGAGTTGGGACCAAAGACTTCTCTACCAATGGAACCCTATTGCAAATGGGTCCGCATCCGTGCTCAGAGGTTAGGTATGTCGTACGAAGCTGTCAGACCTATCATCCTTGAATCTCCTGATGAAGATGGGGTTCCTCCAACTGTCCTCCCTCCTCAGATACCCACTGATTTTGACACAATGAAGAGATCTTGAGCGCAGCTAAAGGAAGAACGGGATTTCTATCGGGAAACGTTCAACGAGCAGGAACAGAAGATTCAAAGGCTGGCTAAGCAATTGGAGGAAGAGCGGGTCCTGAATAACTACATCAACACTGAGAAAAGGAGGCCATGGGAGCACTAATGGGCTTTGGATATTTCCTTTTATAGCTTGTATTTCCTTTCCAGTATTTTTCATTCCTGTAATGCCCAAGGGCAAGTTGTTGAACAATTTAAATTTTAATCTAATGAAGTGTGTTTCCCTTTTTGTCTACAAAGTTGAATCTTGTTTGTCTTTGAAAACATAAAACATACGCATTTCATTGCACCATATGCATAGCAGGTACCCTATTTTCACAGGTTGCTTAATCTTCTTCGTTGTTTATTTGAACAGTCATCATGAATCCATAATCATCCAGTGAGCAAGCAATCAAGGCCCTTCAGGCCCAAAGTGCCCAGTTTCAAGAAATGGTCCTGAGCCTGGCCCAAGGTCAGCAAGAGTTGAAGACTCTACTCCTGAAGAAGAAGAAAAAGAGGACTGCGTTATTCAACACTGGACGCAGATTTGGGAACACACTCCATAACGAAGCTGATCCAACTACTTCTTCTGCTGAGAAAAACAGTCCCCAAGGGGGAGGAGCTCCTAGTCCTGCAGTCTCTGACAACGAGACGGACTACAATGACGAACAATACCCACCTGCTGCTGACAGATACAAGCAATTGGAGGACCGCTTGAGCGCCATGGAGATTCAGAATGTACCGGGGCTGGATTTCGGAGATTTGGGGTTATCTTCTGGGGTAGTAATTCCACACAAGTTTAAGGCGCCTGCCTTTTCCAAATATGACGGGGCTTCCTGTCCAAAGCTGCATCTAAGGTCGTACGTAAGGAAGATCCAACCTTACACGGCAGATAAGAACCTTTGGATTCACTTCTTCCAAGATAGTCTATCGGGGTCGCAGCTTGAGTGGTTCTACCAACTAGATGGAACTAGCATCCGACACTGGGAAGATTTGGCAACCGCATTCTACAGACAATATCAATACAATTCTGATCTCGCTCCTACGCGTACCCAACTTCAGGGTATGTCTCTAGGAACGGGCGAAGGGTTCAAATAATATGCACAAAAATGGAGAGATTTGGCTGGCAGGGTGCAGCCTCCATTGACTGATCGTGAGCTGGTTGATATGTTTCTAGGGACCTTGTCTGGTCCATTTTTCAATCATTTGGTTGGTAACTCCTCCGCTGGGTTTACGGATTTGATTCTGACAGGAGAAAGAATTGAAGTTGGCATCAGGTCAGGAAAGATACAAAAAGCTGCCTCTACAAGTACTGAGAAAAGGCCTTTCAAGAAAGAAGCAAGTGCAGTCTATGGTCCTAGAAGACAAGTCAGGCCAGAAAGTCGCCAAGCCGTCAATGCTTTGGTCATTTCAAAACCTGTTGCTGCTCCTCAGCAGTACAATCAACAAAGAGGTGAAAGGCCCAAGAGACAGTATACCCGGTTGAGTATGACCTTGTCACAAATCTTACCGCAACTGTTATCAACCAACTTGGTGACCATCAAAGAAGCTCCTAAGGTCGTTAATACTGCGTCTCCTAAGTATAACCCAAATGCCCGCTGTGCTTATCATTCCGATAGCCCCGAGCACACTACTGATGATTGCCGGGCCTTAAGAAATAAAGTGCAAGATCTCATCGACGCAAAGGAAATTCAGTTTGAGGCGCCTAAGAGGCCAAATGTTGTAACTGCTCCTATGCCCCAGCATAGAGTAAATGCCATTGAGGAAGAGTTGTATGTTGTTTCGGTGAATGATGTTGCTACCCCTCTTTTGACTGTTAAGAGGAACTTACTACTAGCCGGTTTATTTTCGGGTTGTAGCAAGGGTTGCCTCCTGTGTGTTGTTATCCCTACCGGTTGTCCGCTGCTGAAATCAGGCATCCAAAGCCTGATGGATAGAAAGGAAATTCTGTTCAAGAAAACTGTTGTTCCATTTGTCTCTGTTGAAGAAATATCTGTTGTCACAATTTACAATCCTGCCAAAGCTCCCATGAAGAAACCAGTCCAAATTATGTCTGTTGCACCCATTACTATTACTGTTCCGGGGCCTCTCCCATATGAGTCTGATAAAGCGGTCCCATGGCATTATGGGGCCGACGTGTATGTGCTTGGGGTGAAGCAGGAGTTCAACACCAATACCGGTATCAGCAACATCACTGGTCCCGCCAAGATTACCCTCAGTGGCAGGCTCTTCTCGCCTAACATTGCACCGCCAGTTATCCGAAAACCTCTCACCATCACACCCGCAAGTGTGCATGTTCCAATTCAAGTTCCTGTGTCTACTACTGCCGCCGAGTCCTCTGATACTCGGGGCAAAGAAGTTGCTACCGATTTGCCTGCCAGGACGGAGGCACCAAAAAAGACTGCTGTGGAAGCCTCCCAACAAGAAATGGAGGAAATTCTTAAAATCATCAAAAAGAGTGACTTCAATGTTGTTGAATAGTTGGGGCATACCCCCTCCAAAATCTCTATGCTATCATTGCTGCTATGCTCAGAGTCCCATGCAAAAGCCCTGATTTCATTTCTGAAAATGGCCCATGTACCGCAAGAGACCTCCGCGGATCAATTCACCAACTGTGTAGCTAATTTGACAGCTGACAATGGCTTGGGGTTATCGGATGCTGACCTTACCCCCAAAGGGAAAAATCACAATGATGCCCTGCATGTTTCCATAGAATGCAGGGGCACTACTCTCGCACACGTGTTAGTGGATACCGGCTCTTCCCTGAATGTTTTGCCCAAGAAGGCATTGGACCGCTTGGATTGTGAGGGTCTGGAGCTGAAACCTAGTAACATCATTGTTAGAGCCTTCGACGGTTCTAAGAGGATGGTGCACGGTGAAGTAGACATCCCTATTCGTGTGGGTTCCCAGGTCTTCGACTCAACGTTCTATGTAATGGATATTCGTCCATCTTACTCCTGCTTGTTGGGTCGACCCTGGATTCACAAGGCTGGGGCAGTAACCTCCACTCTACACCAAAAGCTCAAATACCCTGTCAAAGAGAAGATTGTTACTGTGCAGGGTGAGGAGGAATACATGGTTAGTCACTTGAATTCATTCCGGTATATCGAGATGGACGGGGAGTTTATTGAAACCCCCTTTCAGCATTTTGAGGAAGTACCTCCAGTGTTGGCATCGACTTAAGCAGTGGTTGAAGAAGACTTTCCGTTGAAGATGGCATCTTTGAAGGATGACCGGGCTGTAATCGAGAAAGGCAATTGTGCAAACTGGGGTCAGCTTCCTGACTTCACTCAAAAGAACGACAAGTTTGGGCTGGGCTTTACTGCAGAGGCTCAGAGGGCTGTGCGCAAGGAAAAGATCAGAAAGGCTCCAGTGTTTATCACCAGTCCAAGGGTGAATGCTATCTAGGAGGATGTAGAGGAAGCAGAGTTTGACAGTTGGATCTATCCAACTACCAGCAACGGACCAAGCAACTGGACGACAAAGGATTTTACACCTATCACATTTGTCACGCAGTAATTAATTCTTTTGATTTTCAATTTGTAACAAGCAATATGTTAAAACTTTGTTGGCTCGGTGTCCTACCCGGGGCATCGTAGCTCCATTTGTGAGGGATTTTTGTATGACATTTCCATATATCATCAATCAAAACATTGGACGTTTGTTGCATTTCAAATCTTGTGCTCTTTTTCTTTCTGTGTTATATATTGCAAAACAGCTATATTTACACACACTCACTTATACAGGTTTCAATCCACTCTGGATCTCACTGGTAACAGCTCTGCTACCACCAGTTATGACTTCGAGAATCTGATCAACTTGGCCGAAGACGAAGGTGAAGATGATTGCGAAGTGCCTGGTGAACTCGCAAGACTGCTACTCCAGGAAGAGAGGGCTATTCAACCACATGAAGAGCCGGTGGAAACAGTTAACCTGGGTACTGAGACAGATAGGAAAGAAGTCAAGATTGGGGCTAATCTAGAGCTCAGTGGGAAGCAACGATTGATCCAGATGCTACATGATTACATGGAGATCTTTGCTTGGTCCTATGAAGACATGCCTGGTTTGGATGCCGACATTGTAGTTCATCACCTGCCAACCAAGGAAGACTGCCCTCCGGTAAAGCAAAAGGTCCGCCGCATGCGCCCAGAGATGTCCGAAAAGATCAAGGCTGAGGTTATGAAGCAATTCGATGCCGGGTTTCTAGCGGTAACTTCTTATCCTTAATGGGTTGCCAACGTGGTGCCAGTGCCAAAGAAGGACGGAAAAGTCAGGATGTGTGTCGACTACAGGGATTTGAACAGGGCAAGCCCCAAGGATGATTTCCCGCTACCTCACATCGACGTTCTTGTCGACAATACTGCTCAACATAAGGTGTTCTCCTTCATGGATGGTTTTTCAGGGTATAATCAGATCAAGATGGCTCCAGAAGTTATGGAAAAGACTACCTTTGTGACTCAGTGGGGCACCTTCTGTTACAAGGTCATGCCATTCGGGTTGAAAAATGCTGGGGCAACCTATCAACGTGCCATGGTTGCTTTATTTCATGATATGATCCATCATGAGATTGAGGTATACGTTGATGACATGATTTCAAGGTCCCAAACTGAGGAGGAGCACCTTGACCATCTGGGGAAGCTGTTTGACCGACTCAAGTTATACAAGCTGAGGTTGAATCCCAACAAATGCACCTTTGGGGTGAGGTCCGGAAAATTGCTAGGTTTCATTGTAAGTGATAAAGGTATTCAGGTGGACCCTGCCAAGGTAAAAGCCATACAAGAGATGCCAACTCCAAAGACAGAGAAAGAAGTCAGAGGCTTCCTGGGACGATTGAATTACATTGCCCGATTCATCTCACATCTAACTGCTACTTGTGAGCCAATCTTCAAATTACTGAAGAAAGATCAAGTAGTACGTTGGAACGATGAATGTCAGGCTGCCTTTGAAAAGATAAAGGAATATCTCCAAGAACCACCCATTCTTATGCCACCAGTAGAAGGGATACCTCTGATACTATACTTAACAGTACTTGACAATTCAATGGGGTGTGTGCTGGGACAGCATGACGAGTCTGGCCGAAAAGAGCACGCTATTTATTACTTGAGCAAAAAGTTTACCGACTGTAAGTCTCGTTACTCACTGCTTGAGAAAACTTGCTGCGCTCTAGTATGGGCTGCTCGCCGGCTGAGACAGTATACGCTGACTCACACCACGTTATTGATTTCAAAGATGGATCCCATCAAGTACATATTTGAAAAACCTGCTCTGTCTGGAAGAATAGCAAGATGGCAAATGATCTTGACAGAATATGATATAATTGATCTAAAAATGCTTGAAACGAAATTCACCATGGATGAAACCTAGGGTTTCAGAAACTTCAAAATAGGGCTTCCTTGTAGAGAAAAAATTGGACCTTTAGACCTATACAGCTGAATTCAGAAGCTCAAGACGAATCAAATGATGCCCTCGCGTCCTTTTTATATTTCCTCCTCTTCTATTCGCTATTATTCACTGTTCCACTTAGTGGGGGTTTAAAACCCCTGCTATCTTGTTCATGTTGCAGGTGCAAACGAAGACGAAGGCAGGCGTGGCATCAGGCTATTGGTTGATTCAAATGTTAGCGCGTTTTTCAAACGTTTCAGCATAACTGACCTTTTTTATATATTATATTTTCTATCCATTATGTATACAAATAAATGCAATAGCTCAGCTGGTTGGCAATGTGTCCCTCAAGCGTTGGGACCTGGGTTCGATTCCCAGGTCCCCCCACATATTGCATTAATTTTGTTTTAACGTGTTCATGTGCAGCAATGCTTCAGTGGTCCACCATACGTACCCATGCTCATGCTTGCCAGATGGCCTTGACCCACAATCTGAAGGCCACAAAAGGAGGTCTATCATGTACCTCAGTCAACCAAGGCGCACTCAAGCGTGGAAAGTCAAACAAGGCCTTTGGCTGATGGGCCTGAATTGCTGCAAACACCTCCATTCTTGGCCTGATACCCCCTGTGTTTGTATTCTATTTTTAATTTTCTTTTCTTTTCTTTTTAATTCTTTTTAAATTGTTTTAATTGTTTTTCTTAATTCACCATAAAATAATTTTTATAATAAAAAATCAGAAACCAAAAAAATGTTTTATATTTAATTATTATTAATTTCCTCACTAATTTATTTTTGTAAATAAATGTTAATAATTAATTAAGTTAATTTAGGTTTTAAACTTTAATCCTTTTCTTAATAAATAAAAAATATCTAGAATTAGGTTTTTGACATTTCATCTTTTTCTTAATTAATTTTTCCTCATTTTTTTTCATTATTATAATTACTAATTTATTTTTGTAAATAAACATGTACATTAATTAATTAGTAAATTAGGTCAACTTTAATATTTTCATTAATAATTAAAATACATAGAATTAGGGTTTCATCTTGATTTTAATTTTCTTTATTCCATAATAAATACAAAAAAACCTAAAAAACACTTTTCTTTAATTAAATAATTATTATGCAATTTAATTTCAAGCAAAGGGTCCAACACCCTCGGACATTCAATTTTAATTTCCTTTCGCGCATTATTTTCTTTTCGAATATTATGTAACTGCTTTCTGGATGTAATAGTAAATAGGTTTACCGCATTTTTACTTTCCGCACCTTTATCAAAAACGGGTCTTTGTATTTTGGCGATGTATAGACCCGCGCCTTGTAATAGCGTAGCTTTTATGTTTCCGTCTTTTAATTTTCCGCACTCTTAAATTCTAACTTTGTATGAAAGAATGTATGGTAATTAAAAACAAGCGTAGCTCACAATGCCATGATCAAAGATAATTGTTAAACTGAAAACAACACACAAATACACACACCACTTCTAAGGTACGCCTCACCTGTTGCCTTCGAAACGTGGTCGTCAAGTATAGGACGTTTTAGTAAGTCCTTATGTCCATGATCCAGTTGCCTCGAAACAGTTGCCTCGAAACAGTTGCCTCGAAATAGTTGCCTCGAAACGGTTGCCTCGGAATAAAAAAGGATCAAGGACATAAGGGTAGCTTCTAAGGTGTCCTACTGTTGCTTCGGTGACCACACTGTCCCTAAACTCGAATTGACCCGAACACCTCCAACAGTGGTGCTACCTATCTCTCAATGGTGGGATGGAACTACCTTAAGGACTTCTACACAGCCTAATTCCTTAGGGTAGGTAGACGGCTCATAGATACTCGCTCTCTTCTAAAAAACAAAACAAAATCCTTTCACACTGGCACTTTCAAAAGACTTTCAAAACAATTTTTTCAAACACTCTTGAGGACAGATACAAGAGTTATTCAGAAATCTTTCAAAGAAACTTTTGCAAAACCCACTCACATTTGAAAAGCAAACATTTTGAAAACATAAGAGCAAGTATCTAAGAGCCCATGGATAACCATGGATAGAAAGGGTGCTAACACCTTCCCTTTCTATAAATCTACCTCCCGAACCGAGAAACTATCTCATAAGGAATTTTGATGTGCTTTTGTCCTGTCCATGTTGGAGAAAATAAAAGACGGTGGCGACTCTTGCTTCCGCGACATTTCGTGAACCAACGTTAAACAGTCAGTTCTAAATCCACCGATCACAGAACTGGCGACTCTGCTGGGGAATATTGTAAAGTTAGGTGTACCTTAGGACTAAGATCACTTGTGTTTTCAATTGTCTGAATTGTTTGCTTTATTATTGTGGGTACTGTCTTGGGAGTTCTATAGATCCTAACCCGGATCTGGGGGATACCTTCTTAGAAAGTAGCAACAAGACTGTGAGGGAACTGTGCGGGGTATACCGACATGGTTGAAGCAGTCTGCTACGTTGATGTGGCACTTTGGTGAATACCGGTAACCCTTGAGTCAAGTCAAGGAGAGTACGGGGCCGCCGCGTGGTGTCGTGAAGCATCAACTGACCTTAGGAACCTTAATTGAACCATCTTGGCCTCTTTAGGGTAGTGAGATAACTGACTTTGGTGCAGTCCGAGGTTGGTTGATACTCGATACTACACTCAATTGAGGGTTGTTTTCTTGGAATATTTCGGTCGCCAGTTTAGTGGCTAAATCGAAACGATGAACATAGAAAACAATCCAATGATATTGGGACCCTTAGAACCCGGTTACTTCTGATAGGACAGGTTTTGAGCCCACCAACTTCAAGAGGGTAGTACCCCAGACCCCATGCTGGCCTAAACTCAAAGGGCTGTGGTGTGACTTGTGTGCTTTACCATGTTTAATTTTTGTGAATACTTGTGGTGTGTTTAATCATAGCATCATAACATCATACATCATCATATGCACTGACTAACCATTTCAGGGGTTCGAATCTTCATCTTTGTTCTTGTTTTGTAGGACATGGAAACTCTCCGCAGAAAGACAATTCAGATCAGCCTTGTAAGGATCCGTCCTCAGCTTAAGGAGCTTATATCCAGGATTCCTGAGAGCTATTCTTTCAGTGAGAGGCATGGAAGACTCATCAGCTTGGTCAACACCAACATTGAGGAAGATTTAATAAAGGTCCTCTTCCAGTTCTTTGACCCTCTGCATCAATGATTTACTTTCCTGGATTATCAACTGGTGCCTACATTGGAAGAGTTCTCCCGGCTTCTGAAGATCCCTATCCTTAGTCAACTACCCTACAACGGTACGGAAAAGGAACCCAAACTTGAAGAGATTGCTAAAGAATTACGCCTACAACCATCTGACATCAAGGGACATTGGGAAGTTAGAAGTGGTATCAAAGGGTTCTTGGCCAGGTTTCTGTTTGAGAAGTCCAAGAATGTTGGAATTCCCTTGACCTGCAAGCCTTTGAAGAAGTTGTGGCTCTCCTTGTCTATGGATTGGTGTTGTTCCCAAATCCCGATCAGCTTATAGATATCAATGCTGTCAAGATCTTCATGTCCAGGAATCCTATACCTACGTTACTTGGGGACATCCTTCACTCATGTTACACTCGAACCATGAGAAAAAGAGGTGTTCTAATGTGCTGCACTCCTCTCCTGGGAAGGTGGTTTATTTCGCACCTTCCACAATTAGTTTTGAAGAATGAGCGGGGTTTGAGATGGTCACAACGATTGATGGCTCTTACACATGCTGATATACATTGGTGTTCTCGGTCCAGAGAAGATGTCACTATCATTGATCGTTGCGGGGAGTTTCCTAATGTTCCTTTACTTGGAATCAGAGGAGGTATTACTTACAACCCGTGTCTGGCCTCAAGACAGTTTGGTTATGCTCGGAGGGACGGCCCTCATGACATGTTAATTCCTGACATAGTTTTTGACTTCGACAACGATGCACAAGGACTTCGCCAGAGATTTATCAGAGCTTGGAGGATGCCCAGCAAGGTAGACAGCAAGACACTTGGGCATAGGAACTCCATCCCGTTGGAGCCTTATCTCAAGTGGGTACGAGCCCGCTCCCAGAAATTAGTGATGCCATATCCTCATGTTCTCCCTATGATCAAAGAGCCAGTTTTGGAAGGAGAGGTGTCCTACACCATTCAACATCCTGACATGCCCACATCCTGGGAAGAAATGCAGAAGAGCTGGATCCAGCTTAAGGAAGAACGGAATTCTCTTGAGTCCAGTCTACATGCTAGTGAGAAGAAGGTCTTGGAGCTCACCCGCCTACTGCACGAGGAAAAGACTCTCAACACTTACATAGCTCCAAAGAGGATGCACAGTGTCTTTTGGGATTGATTCACTTTTGTAATGTTCTACCCATGAGGCCTTGATGTACTGAACAATTATTTCTTAATGATAACGTGTGTTCCTTTTTGTCTACAACAAATTTGAACTTTCGAACCCTTGAATGCATTGCATAAACACATATCATGCATCATGTGCATAGCAGGTACTCTTTTTTTCAGGTGGTTTAATCTTCTTCGCTGTTTATTTCAGCTCGCCATCATGAATCCTGAATCATCTACTGAGCAATCCATCAAGGCCCTTCAGGCTCAGAACGCCCAATTCCAAGAGCTGATCATGAGTTTGGCCCAAGGTCAAGAGGAATTTAAGGCTCTGCTGGTCAAGAAGAAGAAGAGAACTGTACTATTCAACACTGGCCGAAGGTTTGGTAACACACTGCAGAATGAGGTTGATCAAGCTGGTTCTTCTGGAAAGGCAGTCCCCATGGGGGAAAGGGTTCCTAGTCCGGTGGTCTCTGACAACGAGACTGATTTCAATGAAGAGCAGTATCCTCCAGCTGAAGACAAGTACAAGCAGCTAGAGGTGTTAGAACAAAGTTTGAATCTACTACCCTATATTTAAGTTTTGATGATAACAAAGTGAAAAGATATAGTATTTATAAGTTTCATGTATGAACTATCTGCTGCCTAAAATTATTATGCTCTGACTTGCAGATACTCTGATTGATATAAGCAAGATCACATCTATTCAGCATCAGAACTTGATTTCAGACACCAGCATCAGAAGTTGCCATATCAGAATGTCAAAATCAGATGATTAACTCACGTACATGCTGAAGCCTGATGAACAAGACTGCGCTCAACACTCTGATAAAGAAACACAACAGTTCATCAGCAGCGAAGCAGAGTCAGAATGAGCCAAGCCAGAACTTGCATTAAGTAAGCAACGACACTGTGCATTGAAAGCAAATTAATTCCAACGGCCTCATTCCAAACAAGATCTGCTCAATAAGGAAAGTTTGTTATTAGCATTGAATCAAGAATATTGCATCCAACGTTCATCATCTCAGTGCTATATAAACAAGACTTTGAAGATTGAAATGGCTAATGCTCTCCAAATCTCTACACGCACAAAAGCTAATTATAATCTTCTTTCTCTCAGTTTTGCTAAACCACACACTCTGATATTCTTGTTTAGCAATCTAGTTTCTAAGCTTCAATTTGTGTATACATCACAGTTGTGATACAGTTTTGTAGAAAACATCCACACACTTAGTTTTATCTCTTTGTAAGAAAGTGTTACCTTGACAAACCGGGTTGTGGTTTGAATCAAGAAGGCTTTAGCAGTTGTTAAAGCAGTCTGTAATATTCAGTTGAATATAGTGGATTAAGACCTCGTTGGAGAGAGGCGAAATCACCTTGACGGGTGGACTAGAGTAGTTTGAGATCAAACGAACCAGGATAAAAATATCTTGTTCATTGCATTAGATTTCAGTTTTACAATTCAACCCCCCCTTCTTGTGTTTTTCACCACTTCAATTGGTATCAGAGCGCCTGGTTCTGAGCTAAAACACTTAACCGTGTCAGTACAAGATCCAGCGTCAGAAAAACACAATGGCAGGAAGCAATTCTCACATCAGCAATGACAACAATGAGGACAGAGACAGATTCAGTGGCAAACCTCCAGTCTTTGATGGAGAAAACTTTGATTACTGGAAAGACAGAATTGAAAGCTTCTTTCTGGCACATGATGCTGATCTGTGGGATATGGTGACAGATGGATACACGCACCCTGTGAATGCAAGTGGTCAGAAGATTGATAGAAAAACAATGTCTGATCAACAAAAGCGTGACTTCAAGAATCACCACAAGGCCAGAACCATCCTCCTCGACGCCATCTCCTATACTGAGTATGAAAAGAGCTCCAACAGAGACACAGCAAAGAATATTTTTGACTCTCCCAGAATGACGCATGAGGGCAACGTTCAGGTCAAAGAAACAAAAGCTCTGGCGCTCATTCAGAAGTATGAGGCGTTCAAAATGGAAGAATCTGAATCCATTGAAACCATGTTCTCTAGATTCCAGATTCTGGTAGCTGGTCTCAAAGTTCTGGACAAAGGATACTCTACTGCTGACCATGTCAAGAAAATCATCAGAAGTTTAGCCAAGCAGTGGAGACCTATGGTTACAGCTCTGAAGCTAGCTAAAGATCTCAACAAAATCACTCTGGAGGAACTTATCAGCTCCCTCAGAAGTCATGAGATAGAGCTAGAAGCTGATGAGCCTCAGAAGCAAGGTAAGCCTTTAGCATTAAAATCTAACAGAAAATTTGAGTCTAAAGTTTTGCAGGCAGTTGAAGAAACATCTGATGGATCCTCATCAGAAGAAGACGAACTCTCCCTTCTCTCCAGAAGAGTAAATCAACTGTGGAAGCAAAGACAAAGGAAGTTCAGGAATCCCAGAAGATCTGATCAGAACGAGTCTTCTTCCAGATACAGAAGGACAAATTCTTCCTCTGGATACAGAAGATCTGAAGGCTCCTCCAGTAGCAAAAAGCCAAACACCAAAGACATCATCTGCTATGAGTGCAACGAGCAAGGACACTATAAGAGTGACTGCCCAAAGCTTCAGAGGGAAAAGCCCAAAAAGAAGTTTGGAAGAGAAAAGAAGAAAAGTCTCATGGCTACATGGGATGACTCTGACTCGTCTGAAGCTGACTCAGAATCAGATGATGAAAGGGCAAACATAGCTCTCATGGCTAACATTTCAGAAGATAGTGAAGCTTCTGAATCAGACTCAGAATCAGACACTGAAGAGGTATTTCCTAACTTTGCTGTTAACTTTACAAAGGCTGAACTTGCTGAAAGCCTTAATGAGATTCTGGAACGTTATCAGCAAATTAGAGCTAAATTCAGAGACCTGAAAAGGAATCTTGAATCTGACTCTAATAAGACTGAGAGTCTCAAATTGGAAAATTCTGAGCTGAGAAATAAGATTTCAAAATTAGAAAACACTTTACAAAACTCTCAGAAGGAACCAATTTCTGAAACTCCCAGCAACGCTGATGAGATCATCAAGGAGTATGATCACAGTTTCCAGAAGTTCCTAGCTAAAAGCATAGATAGAAGCAGAATGGCTTCAATGATCTATGGAGTTAGCAGAAACGGCAGGAAAGGAATAGGATACCAAGGTAAGGTTCCTACACCAAAGAATGTCATGGACTTAACCATTAAACACACTCCTCTGAATTCACATTTTGTATATGGTCACACACATGATATCAAATACACTAGCAGTAAGCACTCTGTGAAACCAAAATTCAACCAGAGTTTTGGTAAAACTAACAAATCAGGACCCAAGAAAATCTGGGTACCTAAGGATAAAATAATACATGTTGCAGATATCTTTAGCAGCAAGTCAGAAACACCAGTCATGGTACCTGGACTCTGGCTGCTCACGACACATGACGGGAAGAAGGCATATGTTCCAAAGCCTGGAACTTAAGCCTGGAGGCCACGTTGGCTTTGGAGGCAATCAGAGGGGAAAGATAATTGGCTCTGGAACTGTAGGTAATGGAAATCTTCCCTCTATTAATAATGTTCTGCTAGTAGATGGATTGATGCATAATCTGTTATCCATAAGTCAATTAAGTGATAACGGTTATGATATAATCTTTAATCAAAAATCATGTAAAGCTGTTAGTCAGAAAGATGGGACTATCCTGTTTAATGGTAAGAGGAAAAACAACATTTACAAAATCAAACTTTCTGAACTAAAGAGTCAGAATGTAAAATGTCTTCTGTCTGTTAACAACGAGCAGTGGATCTGGCACAGAAGATTGGGACATGTTAGTATGAGAAGAATATCTCAGATTAACAAACTCAATCTGGTCAGAGGACTTCCTAATTTGAAGTTCAATTCAGATGCTCTGTGTGAAGCATGTCAGAAAGGCAAATTTGCAAAACCTTCTTTTAAATCCAAAAATGTTGTTTCTACCTCTAAGCCATTAGAACTTCTGCACATTGACTTATTTGGACCAGTTAAAACTGCTTCAGTCAGTGGTAAGAAGTATGGGTTAGTAATCGTAGATGACTATAGCAGATGGACATGGGTAAAGTTCTTAAGACACAAGGACGAGTCACACTCTGTGTTTGTTACCTTCTGTAACCAAGTTCAGAATGAAAAGGATCTTAGAATCGTTAAAGTCAGAAGTGATCATGGTGGAGAATTTGAAAACAAAGATTTTGAGTCATTCTTTAATGACAGAGGCATTCTGCATGATTTCTCTTGTCCTAGAACTCCCCAACAAAATGGAGTTGTAGAACGAAAGAACAGAACATTGCAAGAAATGGCCAGAACCATGATCAATGAGACAAACGTTGCTAAGACCTTCTGGGCAGAGGCAATAAACACAGCGTGCTACATTCAGAATAGAATCTCAATAAGACCTATTCTGGAAAAGACTCCATATGAATTGTGGAAGAACAAAAAGCCCAACATTTTCATATTTTCATCCATTTGGATGTACTTGCTTTATATTAAATACAAAGAATTATTTGAACAAGTTTGACTCTAAAGCACAGAAGTGTATTATGTTAGGATACTCTGAACGCTCAAGAGGGTACAGAGTATACAATATAGAAACACAGATTGTGGAAGAATCAATCAGTGTTCATTTTGATGATAAGCTTAACTCTGAAAAGTCATAGCAGAATGAAGTTTTTGCAGGTATAGAAATTGAATTTGCAGGTTCTGAAGACAAGTCATCAAAAGCTCTCAACACATACATTCCTTCAACGTCTGAAAGGAGCACTGCTAGCAATCCTACAACAGCTGCTGATCAACCTCAGAAGAGATTACCCAGAAGCAGCTTGGATCACCCAGAAGAGACTATTCTAGGAAGAAAGGAAGATCCAATCAGAACAAGAGCAAGCTTCAGAAACTCTGAAGAAACACTTATGGGACTTGTGTCTCTGATTGAACCTTCTTCTATTATTGAAGCACTTCTAGATAATGACTGGATTCTGGCAATGCAAGAAGAGCTGAATCAATTCACCAGAAACGACGTATGGGATCTCGTTCCCAGACCAAAAGGATTCAACGTCATTGGAACAAGATGGGTGTTCAGAAACAAGCTAAATGAACAAGGTGAAGTCATCAGAAACAAGGCACGACTGGTTGCACAAGGTTATAGTCAGCAAGAGGGGATAGACTATACAGAAACCTTTGCCCCAGTCGCCAGGTTAGAATCTATCAGACTTTTAATTTCATTTGCTGTTAATAGAGGCATCACTCTGTATCAGATGGATGTCAAAAGTGCATTCTTAAATGGTTATATAGAAGAAGAAGTGTATGTACACCAACCCCCAGGTTTTGAAAATACAAAACATCCAGAACATGTTTTCAAACTAAAGAAGTCACTGTATGGTCTGAAACAAGCTCTCAGAGCTTGGTGTGAAAGGCTAAGTAACTTTCTGTTGGAAAATGAATTCACCAGAGGGAAGGTGGACACTACACTATTCTGTAAATCAGTTAAGAGTGACATCTTAGTCTGTCAAATTTATGTTGATGATATTATTTTTGGTTCTACTAATCCTTCTCTTGGAAGAAAATTTGCTAAGTGTATGCAGGCAGAATTTGAGATGAGCCTCATGGGGGAACTGAAATTCTTTCTAGGAATTCAGATCAATCAAACTCCAGAAGGAACGTACATTCATCAGAGCAAATACATCAGAGATCTTCTGAAGAAATTTGACCTCTCAGAATGTAAGCCATCAAAGATTCCAATGCATCCCACGTGCATTCTGGAAAGAGAAGAGGTAAGCAAAAATGTAGAACAGAAAGTCTACAGAGGTATGATTGGTTCTCTCCTCTATCTGACTGCTTCAAGACCTGACATATTATTCAGTGTTTGTATCTGTGCTAGAATCCAATCAGATCCTAGAGAATCTCACTTAACAGCTGTTAAGCGAATTTTCAAGTATCTGAAAGGTACTACTAATCTGGGTTTGTTTTATAGAAAATCTAGTGATTACAGCTTAGTAGGCTACTGTGATGTTGATTTTGCTGGAGACAGAGTGGAACGTAAAAGCACTTCTGGAAGCTGCCAGTTTCTGGGAGAAAATCTGATCTCTTGGTCCAGCAAAAGGCAATCAACAATTGCTCTGTCAACAGCAGAAGCTGAGTACATAGCAGCAGCAGGATGTAGCACACAAATGCTCTGGATGAAAAGTCAGCTTGAAGACTTCCAGATTTTTGAGAGTAACATTCCTATACTTTGTGATAATACTTCTGCTTTTTGCTTAAGTAAGAATCCCATTTTACATTCTAGAGCTAAGCATATAGAAATAAAACATCACTTCATTAGGGACTATATTCAGAAAGGTATTTTGAACTTAAAATTTATAGATACAGACCATCAATGGGCTGATATCTTTACTAAACCCCTTTCAGAAGATAGGTTTAATTTCATTCTGAAACATCTCAGCATGAAAGTGTGTCCAGAGTGAAAATGTTTTAATTCCATATATTTACCTTCAGAATGTAATTATTTTACTGTGAACTTCTGATCAATCTCCTTTCAGAAAGATAGAACATGCAGATTGTATCAGATGCAAGTCTAAAGATCTGAGAGTCTAAGCTCAAAGACAGACGTGCTGATCACTACATCAAACAAGTGTCATCCAATCATCAGCATATCTCTGAAGCAGAACGCGTGCACGCTTCTGAGAAGGCAAAGCGCTGATTGGGTGCATTGAGACACATGTCTGGTAACCGTTTTTAAGTATCTTTCTCAAATCCCCCAAAATCAGCAAGCATTTAATGAAAAGTAATCATGCTTTTAAAATGAAATCATGATTTTTCTCTCTCTTAAAAAAAAACGTTTATCTTTTCAAAACAGTTTTGAAAACTCTATTTAAGCACATTAATCTCTCATTCTCATTCTTTACGCTTTCTCACTAACACTCAAGCATTTTCTGCATATTTCTGTGTTCATCTCTTGCAACCTATTTTCCTCAGTTTATTCTCAAAACCCTTTTAGTGTGAACATGGCAACCTCCAGCAGCGCTTCTGCAGGTCCTCAGAAGAAAGCATCATCTGAGCAATATCAAGTGCCATTCAGAACTCTCCTCACTCCTGTGAAGAATCTTGAAGTGCTTTCTGAATTAATCATTGATTTTGAAAGCTTGAAGGAGAACGGTTTTGACCTAACTGAAGAAGTTAGGGCTCAGAAGTGGGAAAGGTATTTCGACAGGTTGGTTGGACCAACATTCCCAATGCTAGTCAAGGAATTCTGGATTCACGCCAAGGCTTCAACACATCTAGTCACCTCCTTTGTTTTGGGGAAGAAGATTGTGATCACTGAGGATCACATTGCAAGGCTAATCGGTCACAGTGGCGGTGGCGTCCGTTGTGTGGACATGGCTGAAAGATGTGCTGATGTAGGTGTGATAGCTGCAAGGATTTTCACTCTTGGGGTGCCCAGCAGCAAGATTAAAGATCTGAAGGATCATTACAGAGTGTGGGCTAAGATAATTCTGGGGTGCTTCAACCACAGGAAACCAACCAGTTCTCTTGATTACATAAATGTGGATCAGCAGTTTCTGATCTACTTTATTGATCAGAAGGTAAAGATCAATCTGGCTCACTTCCTGTTCAACCACCTCAGAACAAGTGTGAAGGAAACTAGGGAAGAAGAAAGAACCAAGAGGGATTGGATACCTTTTGGAAGGTTGATATCAGATATTCTGACAGAGAATAGGCTGATTGAACATCTGATAGAAGCTCAAGAGCTAAGCACTATTGAACCAACAATTGGGAAACCTCTGAATGCAAAGAACTTGAAAAAGATGAAGCTGATAGAGAATATTCAGAAGGAACCCAGAGCCACTTCTATTGCTGATATCTCCAGCAGAAGAGTGCCTCTGAGTGACTTTCCGTTATTTTCTGAAATTGAATCCAAACCAGAGGTGATTCTCAGGTACTTGGATGCGTGCAAGGAAGATGGTACAGATCCAAATCTGAATATCAGAGATCTGCATCAACCTCAACCAGAAGTGACTCTGAAGAAGACGAAGAAGAGGAAGGCACCATCAGAAGGATCATCCCAGCAGACACCCAGGAAAAGAGGTAATTCATCTGCTGCCCCTGTTTTAAATTCTTCTACTATTCCAGCATCTATTCCTCCTCAAACCTCTCATAGAATCTCAATCCCCATCCCTACCATAGATGAAACTGTACAAGAAGAGGACCCTTCTGAGGCATTAAAACTCAGAAGTCCCAGAACCAAACATCCCAAACAACCAACAATCTCAACAACATCAGCAATTGACCAAGTGCTGTCTGACATTGATCAACACACCTCTGATCAACCAATCTCTGAACCAAAAACTGTTCCTCCTCCACAACCAGAACAACATCAATCTGCTGAAGAACCAGAACAACAACAACCACTCTCATCAATTCCAGAAGAACCCCTTATCCCTGAACAATCAGAAATTCTGTCTCCCTCTCCCCAACCATAAATTAATCCACCATCACCTCAAACAGAGTTTCATCACTCTGAAACTCCTTCTCCTCAACCATCTGAACCTCATTCACCTCAACCATCACCTCTGGAAATCCAGCTGCCATGTGGAACAACTGTTATCATGCCCCAGTTACCATCCTCACCAGAATCTACACCACCAAATACTCCCAAAACACCACCCAGTCCAATCATAATTTCTGATACTGATACTCCATCTCCAAAACAAACAGCTGCTCAGAAAACCTCCGAAAACCCCAGCAGGACTTTCATTGACTTAACCAGTCTTGACCGTCTTGCTGATCTGAAACACAAAATTGCCATCCCAAAACCAAAGCAACCAGATGTTGGCTCTGGTATTATGAATTTTGAAACAGGTGTGCTGCAATGGATTGCTTCTTTGAAGCAAGTCTGTCCTGAAATGATTGACCCAGCTGCTTCTGATCAGCTCTGGTCACAATTCAGACTTTGGGTACGTGCTGAAGCCCTCAAGTTGCAGGATATCAACTATGAGCAGGCACAACAGAACTTCAGCAAGCTGCTGAAGGAAGTTGAAAGTCAGCTGCCTCAGGAAGCTGTGCTCCCTCTAGATAGTGAACCTTGGTCTGAGAAACAGCAAGCTGCAAAGGTGCAATCAGAAGAAGACAAGACCATTCAAGCTGAAGAAAGTCAAGCAGAGGATGTTGCTGAAAGTTCTCAGAAGCCTCCTGCTTCTGATGCTTCTCAAGCTGCCTTGGACAGGCAGACTCTGGAAGAACTAAGGCTGAATGATATGCGTCTGCAGCAGCGGATGGATGAAACGATCAAAAGATGAAAGAGAGAATGGATGTGCAGGATAGCAAGATTGACACTGTTGTCAGCATGGTGCACAAGCAGAATGAGACTGCTGAAAAGATCCAAGCCATGCTGGAGAACCTGTTCACACGCTTGCCTCCTCAACCTTAATCTTTTTTTCATTCATGACCTTTTTCATGTTTTCCTTGATTTTCTGATGTACTGTTTGAATATGTTTTGTAATATTTTCTTGTTTTGATTCTGAACTCTCTCAATATGATTAGTTTTTCTGATCTAAATTGTTTTAGCACATCACCTGCACTTTTTGATTGCTGACAAAAAGGGGGAGAACAAGAATGATATTTTAATCAATAACGGCTAACTAGACAGAAATTCTCAAACATTCTAACTCTATTACTTGAAAATGTTTTTCTGTTTTGTTTAAAGTCTACAGGTACAAGGAAGCTCCTGGACACTCTGAAGACTAGAAGCTATGAAGCTCTGATCACTATGAAGTTCTGATCCGCTCTGATATTCTGATCCAAAGCAAAGCTCTGACAAGAAAAACTCTGAAGCTCTGCTCTGACATAAAGCTTCTGATAAGTCAAAGACTCTGATACTCTGATGTTCAAAGAAAGGCAAAAAGATCTGATCCTGAAGAACACGTGTAATCAAAGGGAAGTAATAAACTCAGGGGGAGTATCTCTCAACTCTGATATCTCTTTACTCCTTATCCTTTTACTTCTTATTCTGATACATATTCCAGATACCTTTTCACGTTATTTTCATTTAAAATATCTAGTTTTTGTCATCATCAAAAAGGGGGAGATTGTTAGAACAAAGTTTGAATCTACTACCCTATATTTAAGTTTTGATGATAACAAAGTGAAAATATATAGTATTTATAAGTTTCATGTATGAACTATCTGCTGCCTAAAATTATTATGCTCTGACTTGCAGATACTCTGATTGATATAAGCAAGATCACATCTATTCAGCATCAGAACTTGATTTCAGACACCAGCATCAGAAGTTGCCATATCAGAATGTCAAAATCAGATGATCAACTAACGTACATGCTGAAGCCTGATGAACAAGACTGCGCTCAACACTCTGATAAAGAAACACAACAGTTCATCAGCAGCAAAGCAGAGTCAGAATGAGCCAAGCCAGAACTTGCATTAAGTAAGCAACGACACTGTGCATTGAAATCAAATTAATTCCAACGGCCTCATTCCAGACAAGATCTGCTCAATAAGGAAAGTTTGTTATTAG
Source organism: Vicia faba (assembly GCA_948472305.1). Taxonomy (NCBI): domain Eukaryota; kingdom Viridiplantae; phylum Streptophyta; class Magnoliopsida; order Fabales; family Fabaceae; genus Vicia; species Vicia faba. The sequence goes on along the minus strand of OX451737.1, from coordinate 1,296,145,298 downwards.
CATTGAATCAAGAATATTGCATCCAACGTTCATCATCTCAGTGCTATATAAACAAGACTTTGAAGATTGAAATGGCTAATGCTCTCCAAATCTCTACACGCACAAAAGCTAATTATAATCTTCTTTCTCTCAGTTTTGCTAAACCACAAACTCTGATATTCTTGTTTAGCAATCTAGTTTCTAAGCTTCAATTTGTGTATACATCACAATTGTGATACAGTTTTGTAGAAAACATCCACACACTTTGTTTTATCTCTTTGTAAGAAAGTGTTACCTTGACAAACCGGGTTGTGGTTTGAATCAAGAAGGCTTTAGCAGTTGTTAAAGCAGTCTGTAATATTCAGTTGAATATAGTGGATTAAGACCTCGTTGGAGAGAGGCGAAATCACCTTGACGGGTGGACTGGAGTAGTTTGAGATCAGACGAACCAGGATAAAAATATCTTGTTCATTGCATTAGATTTCAGTTTTACAATTCAACCCCCCCTTCTTGTGTTTTTCACCACTTCAAGAGGATCGTCTGAATGCCATGGAAATTCAACAAGTGCCTGGTTTGGATTTCGGAGACCTGGGTCTATCTTCTGGTGTGGTAATCCCACACAAGTTCAAAGCACCATCTTTCGCAAAGTATGACGGGGCGTCCTGCCCTAAGCTACATCTCAGATCTTATGTGCGGAAGATCCAGCCGTATACCGTGGACAAGAACTTATGGATCCATTTCTTCCAGGAGAGTCTTTCAGGGACTCATCTCGAATGGTTCTATCAGCTGGATGGATCCAAGGTTCGTAACTGGGAGGAATTGGCTACTGCTTTTTACAAGCAGTATCAGTATAATGCCGACCTCGCTCTTACACGTACCCAACTCCAGGGTATGTCTTTAGGATCGGGAGAAGGTTTTAAAGAGTATGCGCAGAAGTGGAGGGACCTGGCTGGCAGGGTGCAGCCACCATTAACCGACCGCGAACTAGTGGACATGTTCTTAGGGACCTTATCCGGGCCGTTCTTCAATCATCTCATTGGCAATTCGTCTGCAGGGTTTACAGACCTCATTCTGACTGGGGAAAGGATAGAAGCTGGTATGAAATCAGGGAAAATACAGAAAGGTGCGTCCTCAAGTTCTGAGAAGAAGCCTTTCAAAAAGGAGGCCAGTGCTGTGTATGGTCCTAGGAGGCAAAACAAACCAGAACGCCGCCAAGCTGTCAACGCGGTGGTAATTGCAAAGCCTGCTGCCGCTCCTCGGCAACCTAACCAACCAAGGGGTGAGAGACCCAGAAGAGAATATACTCGGCTTAGTATGACCTTGTCGCAGATCTTGCCGCAACTGCTATCGACCAACCTGGTGACCGTCAGAGAAGCTCCGAAGGTGGTGAACACCACATCTCCTAAGTATAATCCCAATGCCCGCTGTGCTTATCACTCTGATAGCCCGGGGCATTCTACTGATGATTGTTGGGCCCTAAGAAATAAGGTTCAGGACCTTATTGATGCGAAGGAAATACAATTTGAGGCGCCCGAAAGGCCTAACGTTGTGACTGCTCCTATGCCCCAGCATGGAGTAAATGCTATTGAGGAAGACCTGTATGCAGTTTCTGTGGATGATGTTGCTACCCCTTTATTGACTGTTAAGAGGAACCTGTTGCTGGCCGGTTTATTTCCGGGTTGTAGCAAGGGTTGCCTTCTGTGTGCTGTTTCCCCTGTTGGTTGTCTGCTGCTGAAATCAGGCGTCCAAAACCTGATGGATAGCAAAGAAATTTTGTTCAAGAAGACCGTTGTTCCTATTGTTCCCACTGAATAAGTATCCATTGTCACCATCTTCAACAATCCTATTAAGGCTCCCCCGAGGAAGCCAGTCAAAATCATGTCTGTTGCACCTGTTATCATTACTGTTCCGGGGCCCCTCCCCTATAAATCTGACAAGGCTGTCCCATGGCACTACGGGGCAGATGTGTATGTACTTGGAGTGAAGCAGTAGTTCAACACCAGTACCGGTATCAGTAACATCACCGGTCCCACTAAAGTTACTCGCAGTGGCAGGCTCTTCTCGCCTGACATTGCGCCACCAGTTATCCGAAGACTTCTTATCATCACGCCTACCAGTGCGCCTGTTTCCCCTTCTGATCAAGTTTCTACCCCTGCTGCCGAGTCATCTGATACTCGGGGTAAAGGGATTGCTGATGTGCCTGCCCGGATGGAGGCACCGAAGACTGTCAATGTTGAAGCCTCCCAGCAAGAGATGGAGGAAATCCTTAAGATCATCAAGAAGAGTGATTTCAACGTCGTTGAACAGCTGGGGCATACCCCCTCCAAGATCTCAATGCTATCATTGCTGCTATGCTCAGAGGCCCATGCCAAGGCCCTGATTTCATTTCTGAAGATGACTCATGTGCCACAAGAGACATTCGCTGATCAATTCACTAACTGTGTGGCCAATTTGACCGCTGACAATGGTTTGGGTTTCTCCGATGCTGATCTGACCGCCAAGGGAAGGAACCACAATGACGCCCTGCATGTCTCTATTGAATGCAGGGGAACTACTCTCGCACACGTGTTGGTGGACACCGGTTCTTCCTTGAATGTATTGCCCAAGAAGGCCTTAGACAGGTTGGATTGTGAGGGTTTGGAGTTGAAGCCTAGTAACATCATTGTCCGAGCCTTTGACGGATCGAAAAGGATGGTACATGGAGAGGTAGATATTCCGATTCGTGTTGGTTCCCAAGTCTTTGACTCAACGTTCTATGTGATGGACATTCGCCCATCTTATTCCTGTTTGCTGGGTCGACCTTGGATTCACAAGGCTGGGGCTGTGACATCTACTCTACACCAGAAGCTCAAATACCCTGTCAGAGGGAAGATTGTTACAGTGCAGGGGGAGGAAGAATACATGGTTAGTCATCTAAACTCGTTCCGGTATATAGAGATGGACGGGGAGTTTATTGAAACCCCCTTTCAACATTTTGAAGAGGTGCCTCCAACATTGGCGTCAGCAGAAACAGTAATTGAAGGAGACTTTCCTTTGAAGATGGCTTCCTTGAAGGACGCCCGGGCTGTAATTGAGAAAGGTGAATGTGCTAACTGGGGCAGGCTCCCTGATTTTACTCCTAAGACTGACAAGTTTGGGCTGGGTTTTACTGCAGAGGCTTAGAGGGCTGTACGCAAAGCAAGGATCGGAAGACCTCCCGTGTTCATCACCAACCCGGGAGTGAATGCTATTGAAGGCGATGTGGAGGAATTAGAGTTTGATAGCTGGATCTACCCGACGACCGACGGTGGACTGAACAATTGGACTGCAAAAGACCACATACCTGTTACTTTTGTTACGCAGTAATGAATTCCTTTGTTTTTTAATTTGTAATGAACAATAAATTGAAACTTTATGGCCCGGTGTCTTACCCGGGGCATCGTTGGCTTCATTTGTGAGGGATTATTACTTGTCATTTCCATATATCATGAATAAAGACATTGGACATTTTTCGCATTTCAAATCTTGTGCTCCCTTTCTTTCTTTCTATATTGCAAAACAACTATATTTACACACACTCACCTATACAGGTTTCAATCCACTCTGGATCTCACTGGTAACGACTCTGCTACTGCCAGTTATGACTTCGAAAATCCGATCAACTTAGCCGAAGACGAAGGTGAAGATGATTGCAAAGTTCCTGGCGAGCTTGCAAGACTGCTACTCCAGGAAGAGAGGGCCATTCAGCCGCATGAAGAGCCAGTGGAAATGGTAAATCTGGGTATTGAGACAGATAAAAAGGAAGTTAAGATTGGTGCCAATCTGGAGCTCAGCGTGAAACAACGGTTGGTTCAGATGTTGCATGATTATGTGGAGATCTTCGCCTGGTCCTACGAAGACATGCCTGGGTTGGATACCGACATCGTGGTCCATCACTTTCCTACCAAGGAAGAATGCCCTCCGGTTAAGCAAAAGGTCCACCGTATGCGTCCAGAGATGTCCGAGAAGATCAAAGCTGAGGTTAGGAAACAATTTGACGCCGGGTTTCTAGTAGTGACTTCTTACCCTCAGTGGGTTGCCAATGTGGTTCCGGTACCGAAGAAAGATGGTAAGGTCCGAATGTGTGTTGACTACAGGGATCTGAACAGGGCGAGCCCCAAGGATGATTTCCCTCTGCCTCACATCGACGTTCTGGTTGACAATACTGCTCAGCATAAGGTGTTCTCCTTCATGGACGGCTTTTCAGGTTATAATCATATCAAGATGGCTCCTGAAGACATGGAAAAGACTACCTTTGTCACTCAGTGGGGCACCTTCTGCTACAAGGTCATGCCATTTGGGTTGAAAAATGCTGGGGCAACCTACCAACGTGCCATGGTTGCTTTATTTCATGACATGATCCATCATGAGATAGAAGTATATGTCGATGATATGATTGCAAGGTCCCAAACTGAGGAGGAACACCTTGACCATCTACAGAAGTTGTTTGACCGTTTGAAATTGTACAAGCTGAGATTGAACCCAAACAAGTGCACATTCGGGGTATGATCTGGAAAGTTGCTAGGCTTCGTCGTGAGCGACAAAGGTATTCAAGTGGACCCTGCCAAGGTTAAAGCCATACAAGAGATGCAAGTTCCCAAGACAGAGAAAGAGGTCAGAGGCTTTCTAGGACGTCTAAATTATATTGCCCGATTCATCTCGCATCTAACTGCTACCTGTGAACCAATCTTCAAGCTGCTGAAGAAAGATCAAGTAGTACGTTGGAATGATGAATGTCAGGCCGCCTTCGACAGAATCAAAGAGTATCTCCAAGAACCACCCATTCTTATGCCACCGGTTGAAGGGAGACCTCTAATCTTATACTTGACGGTACTTGACAACTCAATGGGGTGTGTGCTGGGGCAGCATGACGAGTCTGGCCGAAAAGAACACGCCATTTATTACCTTAGCAAAAAGTTTACCGACTGTGAGACCCGATACTCACTGCTCGAGAAAACTTGCTGCGCTTTGGTATGGGCTGCTCGCCGGCTGAGACAGTATATGCTGACTCACACTACTCTGTTGATTTCAAAAATGGATCCAATAAAGTACATATTCGAAAAGCCTGCTCTGTCTGGAAGAATAGAAAGATGTCAGATGATCTTGACAGAATACGACATCCAGTACACGACTCAGAAAGCAATCAAGGGAAGTGTATTGGCAGACCACTTGGCACATCAAGCAGTAGATGACTACCAGTCAATGAACTTCGAGTTTCCAGACGAGAGCATCATGATAGTGACTGATTGTGAAGTACCTGGACCGGATGAAGGACCTGAGGAAGGATCCCGATGGTCTATGCACTTTTACGGAGCCTCCAACGCTTTGGGTAACGGCATCGGCGCTGTGATCATATCCCCTCAAGGCACTCATACTCCACTTACTGCCCGGCTATGTCTCAACTGCACCAACAACATGGCGGAGTATGAGGCATGCATCATGGGTCTTCAAGCTGCGATTGACTTAAGGATCAAGTTTCTGAGTGTCTTCGGAGATTCCGCTCTCGTGATCAATCAGATCAAAGGCGAGTGGGATACGAAACACCCAAACCTTATTCCTTACAAAGAATGTGTGTTGACATTGATCCCCCATTTCACAGAGATAACTTTTGAACACTTCCCAAGAGAGGAGAATCAGTTGGTGGACGCGTTAGCTACGATGTCTTCCATGTTCAAAGTCAAATGGGACAATGAGGCTCCCCGGATCATTATCTGGAAACTGGACGAACCTGCATATTGTTGTGATCTCGAGGCTGAGACAGTAACTGAAAAACCTTGGTATCATGAGGTGAAGAGGTACTTGGAAGCTCAAGAATACCCTAAAGGTGCATCTGTCAACGACAAGAAGTTTCTTAGAAGGTTCGCAGCAAAGTTCTTCCTCAGCAATGGCATTCTGTACAAGCGAAACCATGATTCAACCTTACTGCGTTGTGTGGATAAGACTGAAGCAGAAAGGATTATGGCAGAGCTGCACGAAGGTACATTCGGAACACACTCTAGTGGAAATACCATGGAAAAGAAAATCCTTCGGGCAGGATATTTCTGGTCCACAATGGAAGCTGACTGTTACCAACATTCTCGGACATGTCATAAATGCCAGATTTATGCAGATAAGGTGCACGTTCCTCCAGTTCCTCTGAATGTCTTGACAGCACCTTGGCCTTTTGCAATGTGGGGCATTGATATGATCGGCGAGATTAAACCTACGGCATCCAACGGTCACCGCTTCATCCTAGTAGCGATTGATTACTTTACAAAGTGGGTTGAAGCAGCTTCCTACGCTACGGTAACCAAGAACGTCGTGGCACGGTTCATTCGACACAACCTGATCTGTCGATACGGCGTCCCTGAAAGAATCATTACTGACAATGGTACCAATCTTAATAACAAGATGATCACTGAGCTCTGCGAACAGTTCAAGATACAGCACCACAACTCTTCTCCTTACCGGCCGAAGATGAATGGGGCTGTAGAAGCAGCTAATAAGAATATCAAGAAGATTGTGCAGAAGATGACAGTGACCTATAAAGATTGGCACGAGATGTTACCGTTCGCTCTTCATGGGTACCGTACCACAGCAAGAACGTCAACCGGGGCAACTCCCTTTTCCTTGGTCTATGGCATGGAGGCAGTCTTGCCTATTGAAGTCCAGATACCCTCTCTCCGGATAATGAAGGATGCAGACTTGAGCGAAGATGACTGGATCCAGACTCGACTTGATCAATTAAACCTAATTGACGAAAAGAGACTTACTGCTATTTGTCATGGTCAAACGTACAAAAAACGGATGATCAGGGCATTTAACAAGAAAGTCAGACCACAAGAGTATCAAGTTGGGGACCTGGTAATCAAATGCATCATTCTTCCTCAAAGTGATCCCAGGGGCAAATGGACCCCTACATACGAAAGGCCATTTGTGGTTAAACATGTCTTCTCAAGAGGAGCCATGATCTAACCACCATGGATGGTGACGACCTTCCTCACCCCGCCAATGCAGACATAGTAGAAAGATACTACGCATGATAAAAGACCCGCTAGGTTGAGATACCTAGGCAAAAATTAGGGCTTCCCGGCGAACCAAAAGGGTTCGGGCAAAATGAGGGATGAAATGAAAAAAATCTGTACACCCGGCAAGTCAAAAACCTGAAAAGGCGGCTTGGGCAAAAATGGGTATCCCGGTGGACTGAAAACCCGAAAGGGCGGTCCAGGAAAAAGTTAGGGATAAGCGTAATACTATGTCTCATTGTATCACCTCGCATCCAGAATCCGGTATCAACTATCAGGTTCAGACAACATCGATCAATCAACTTCATCTTCAACTGACCAGCCAAGTGATGAGACGCTCGAAGATATAAAGGCGATAGCAGAGCTGGAACCCAGTGGGATTATTCTTTTCACATAGCTGTTTTGTTTTCCTTTTTCACAAAATTGTATAAAATCTGGTGTTCGGAGGCGTTCTCTTACTAGGACATCAGCCTCCTGTACATAAACGCCTATTTACAGGAAAATTCAAAAATCAATACAAATTCACTTTTCAGCTAAATGGCCAGTTGTTTTTCCTTTTTCTATTTTTGTCTTGCGAAGAACGTCCAATGTTCAATTTTGATATATGCATTTGACACTAATTGCTAACTCATAAATATTTGCATGCGAAACAAAGGATTAATTATAGGTAACATCAGAAACAGGGGCAATATTGAATTGTCTAAGCCATCTAATTGCTCTGTCCACCAAGGTACCAAGGTAAGTTCGCCTGAAGAATGTAACCAAGATATCTTAATTTCCCAGAGAGTGAGCCAAGATTCAACAATTCTCTCCCAAGCAGTTGGTCTCCAATCAGCCCTAAAAGGCACAGTATCTCCTAGCAAGTCAGCGATACTCTCCCCAAGCAGAGTTAGCCTACTCAGTCAGCCTTAAGGAAGTTGGATTATCCCCAGAAAATCTCAATATTCCCCAGTGGAGTATACAAACATCCCTAACAAGCATCCCCGGCAGTCTTGATCTAAGATTGTTCCCCGGCGGAATACCGAACATCCAGTAGAGCCACTTCCCCAGTGCAATCTCAAAAGTCTCCCCAAGAGAGTTGAATCCATCTCCCCAGTAGGAAGGTTATCTCCAGTAGATTCTTGAAGCTTATCCCCTACAGAGTACGGACGCGTCTCCCCGACTTTATTCAAAGGTTATGCTCCACCAGAGCTTATAACTGGGTTATCCTCAGCCAATTGCCACGGAAAGATCGTCCTCGGCGAAGTTCTTCCTATCCCCAGCGGAGTTCATCAAAACTTCCAAACAAAACTTATCAATAGTATCCCCAACGGAGTTATCATAATCTCAGCGAAGTTTCTCTCCCCACATAGCATTCCCCGCAGAGTAATCTATCCGCCAAGTTTATTCCCCAACGGAGTCATCTTCTCCCACCGGTATTCTTGCAACCATCATCCCCCAGCGGAAACGAAGAACTCTTCTCCTCAAACACCAGCCCAGGATTTGACTTCCCGACACCCGTCAAGGATTTACTTTCCTAGACGAAAATGCATCCATAAACATCATATCTTCATACATTATAGCATGCATACGCATCATGGACATACAATCCCATTACACATGTCATACATAATGACATTGCATACAACTAACGTTTTGTCTTTTCAGGACAAAGGTCAATACAAAGATAATTACTATCAACTGTCGTGATTCCAGATCCGATTCCTGTATCTTGCCAGGGTGTATCTGTTGACGACTAATTCCAGACTCGATTCCTGTATCTTGCCAGGGCACGTCTGAATAGTTCGAAGATCCGATTCCTGTATCTTGCCAGGGTGTATCTGTTGACGACTAATTCCAGACTCGATTCCTGTATCTTGCCAGGGCACGTCTGAAGAGTTCGAAGATCCTATTCCTGTATCTTGCCAGGGTGTATCTGTTGACGACTAATTCCAGACTCGATTCCTGTATCTTGCCATGTCACGTCTGAAGAGTTCGAAGATCCGATTCCTGTATCTAACCAGGGTGTATCTGTTGACGACTAATTCCAGACTCGATTCCTGTATCCTTCCAGGGCACGTCTGAAGAGTTTGAAGATCCGATTCCTGTATCTTGCCAGGGTGTATCTGTTGACGACTGATTCCAGACTCGATTCCTGTATCCTGCCAGGGCACGTCTGAAGAGTTTGAAGATCCGATTCCTGTATCTTGCCAGGGTGTATCTGTTGACGACTAATTCCAGACTCGATTCCTGTATCTTGCCAGGGCACGTCTGAAGAGTTTGAAGATCCGATTCCTGTATCTTGCCAGGGTGTATCTGTTGACGACTAATTCCAGACTCGATTCCTGTATCTTGCCAGGGCACGTCTGAAGACTTTGAAGATCCGATTCTTGTATCTTGCCAGGGTGTATCTGTTGACGACTAATTCCAGACTCGATTCCTGTATCTTGCCAGGGCACGTCTGAAGAGTTTGAAGATCCGATTCCTGTATCCTGCCAGGGTGTATTTGTTGACGACTAATTCCAAACTCGATTCCTGTATCTTGCCAGGGCACGTCTGAAGAGTTTGAAGATCCGATTCCTGTATCTTGCCAGAGTGTATCTGTTGACGACTAATTCCAGACTCGATTCCTGTATCTTGCCAGGGCACGTCTGAAGAGTTTGAAGATCCGATTCCTGTATCCTGCCAGGGTGTATCTGTTGACGACTATTTTCTGGACTCGATTCCTGTATGATGCCAGGGCACGTCTGAAAAGTTTGTAGACTCGATTCCTGTATCCAGCCAGGGCACATCTACAAAAAGGGTTTAAAGATTCGATTCCTGTATCCAGCCAGGGCGCATCTACACAAAGAGTTTGAAGACCAACCCCTATAACAGGCCAGGTAATTATCTTTCTTTCTCAGGTACGCAAGTTCTCGCTAAGGAATCTCTTACGTGATCGACAACCTCCCGATGGCATCTATAAGCCCATCTCCACAACTACCATTACAGTCCCAAATGGCGTCTATAAGCCCATTCCCGACAAAGTTCTGTCACATGGCATCTATAAGCCTATCCTCCTATCCATCATCTCTCCAAATGGCATCAGTAAGCCCATTCCCTACACCATACTGCTAACATTCTACTATGTGAGTGCAAATTTCTGGGCACTCTAGTGTTCAATCATCTTCCACCTTCGGATTATGAAAGGTACGCCAGCAGATCTACATCCTCAGGTATAAGAAGATTGAACAGGGGCAACTGTTGTACCCCAAAATTTTCCCTCCCATATTCTTCAATATTTGGCAAGATCAAGGTTCAACATCTCTCAAAGGTTGCACAGTCCAATTGCCTCCTAACACAGTCAAAATTAGGGTTTTGGTTCTTGCAAAGAAATTGAGGTTTCCAAGGGTCAAATCAAGTCCCATATGCCTACATACATTGTCAAGCATCCACATGTCAAGTTTCAAGACTCACAACATCAAATTGCACAGTCAAAAACCCTAAGTGCTTCACAGTCAACTGCAGGGGCAAAATGGTCATTTGACTGTCAAAAGTCAAAAATTTTGGTCAACATCTTATTTTGAAGCCACAAACATCATTTTATCAATTCTTGATCATGATTTCACAAGCATGGCTCAAAAAGTCTCAAGATGCAAAAGTTTCTATTTTTGGACAGCTGAAAAGTCAACTGCAAATTGACTAGGGCATAACTTCCTCATGGTTTATCAGAAAAATCCCATCCAAAGCTCATTTTGAAGGGGATGACATTTCCTACAACTCATATTCACACTTCAAGTCCAAGAAATGCTCTCACAAAACGTTATCAATTTCAACATTATAGGTCATTTTCAAAAGTCAACAAAAAGGCACTTTAAGTCAAAGACCATAACTTGAGATTGATAAATCAATATGACATGGGACCAAAAGCATTGGTTAGAGGACTTCAAGACCTTTCCAAAATGTCCAAGAACATGATCATAGCTTCAAAATTGAGCAAGATATGCATTGGAGAAGTTGGAAAATGTTTGGGAATTTTGAAAAGTCAACTTTGCCTAAAAAACTTCAAATTTGCTAATGGGCCTCAAATTCTTTCTTGAATCATTACCCAAAGCCTATGCACGACCCATTGAGCTCAAAATGATTTATTTTCTTATTTTTAATTAATTAATTGAATTTTTATTCTTATTAATTCATTTAATTAGTTTTAATTGTAGAAAAATATCAAATAATGCTTTTCAAATCTTTTTATGCAGCAAATATACTCCAAATATGCTAAAGATTTCGTGCATAATCCAAGGGGACAAGATCTTCCATAATTGGAAAGGTTCCATTAAAAAAAAGATTGAAATTTCATGATTAAAAATCAAATATTCAAATCATAAATTCATGGATCCATGGGCTCTTTCTTGACCTAATTTGCTTCACATACAAAAGCTGAGTAAAACCCTATTCATAGAGACACGAAAAGCTGCTCACAAACTCATAACCAATTTGCAAATTTTGGAGAGAAACTTGAAAACTGAAATCACACTTGCAGTACGATTCAAGGCTTGAAATCTTTTCCATTGCATTACTGACATTGCTAGGAAGCTATTGGCATCAAGAACAGATCATCATACTCCAAGAAACGGTAGAACAGAGTCACGTTTCTTCACAAATATTTCATAATCGAATTTTAATTTCCACGCATCATTCATGTGTTTTGATTATTGATTTATGCGACTAACATCTTCCTGAAGCGTTTGGTATAGTTTAATTGTTCTAAAAATGCTTGAAACGAAATTCAACATGGATGAAACCTAGGGTTTCAGAAACTTCAAAATAGGGCTTCCTTGTAGAGAAAAAATTGGACCTTTAGACCTATACAGCTGAATTCAGAAGCTCAAGACGAATCAAATGATGCCCTCGCACCCTTTTTATATTTCCTCCTCTTCTATTCGCTATTATTCACTGTTCCACTTAGTGGGGGTTTAAAACCCCCGCTATCTTGTTCATGTTGCAGGTACAAACGAAGACGAAGGCAGGCGTGGCATCAGGCTATTGGTTGATTGAAATGTTAGCGCGTTTTTCAAACGTTTCAGCATAACTGACCTTTTTTATATATTATATTTTCTATCCATTATCTATACAAATAAACGCAATAGCTCAGCTGGTTGGCAATGTGTCCCTCAAGCGTTGGGACCTGGGTTCGATTCCCAGGTCCCCCCACATATTGCATAATTTTTGTTTTAACGTGTTCATGTGCAGCAATGGTTCAGTGGTCCACCATACGTACCCATGCTCATGCTTGCCAGATGGCCTTGACCCACAATCTGAAGGCCACAAAAGGAGGTCTATCATGTACCTCAGTCAACCAAGGCGCACTCAAGCGTGGAAAGTCAAACAAGGCCTTTGGTTGATGGGCCTGAATTGCTGCAAACACCTCCATTCTGGGCCTGATACCCCCTGTGTTTGTATTCTATTTTTAATTTTCTTTTCTTTTCTTTTTAATTCTTTTTAAATTGTTTTAATTGTTTTTCTTAATTCACCATAAAATAATTTTCATAATAAAAAATCAGAAACCAAAAAAATGTTTTATATTTAATTATTATTAATTTCCTCACTAATTTATTTTTGTAAATAAATGTTAATAATTAATTTAGTTAATTTAGGTTTTAAACTTTAATCCTTTTCTTAATAAATAAAAAATATCTAGAATTAGGTTTTTGACATTTCATCTTTTTCTTAATTAATTTTTCCTCATTTTTTTTCATTATTATAATTACTAATTTATTTTTGTAAATAAACATGTACATTAATTAATTAGTAAATTAGGTCAACTTTAATATTTTCATTAATAATTAAAATACATAGAATTAGGGTTTCATCTTGATTTTAATTTTCTTTATTCCATAATAAATACAAAAAAACCTAAAAAACACTTTTCTTTAATTAAATAATTATTATGCAATTTAATTTCAAGCAAGGGGTCCAACACCCTCGGACATTCAATTTTAATTTCCTTTCGCGCATTATTTTCTTTTCGAATATTATGTAACTACTTTCTAGATGTAATAGTAATTAGGTTTACCACATTTTTACTTTCGGCACCTTTATCAAAAACGGGTCTTTGTATTTTGGCGATGTATAGACCCGCGCCTTGTAATAGCGTAGCTTTTATGTTTTCGTCTTTTAATTTTCCGCACTCTTAAATTCTAACTTTGTATGAAAGAATGTATGCTAATTAAAAACAAGCGTAGCTCACAATGCCATGATCAAAGATAATTGTTAAACTGAAAACAACACACAAATACACACACCACTTCTAGGGTACGCCTCACCTGTTGCCTTCGAAACGTGGTCGTCAAGTATAGGACGTTTTAGTAAGTCCTTATGTCCATGATCCAGTTGCCTCGAAACAGTTGCCTCGAAATAGTTGCCTCGAAACGATTGCCTCGGAATAAAAAAGGATCAAGGACATAAGGGTAGCTTCTAAGGTGTCCTACTGTTGCTTCGGTGACCACACTGTCCCTAAACTCGAATTGACCCGAACACCTCCAACGGTGGTGCTACCTATCTCTCAATGGTGGGATGGCACTACCTTAAGGACTTCTACACAGCCTAATTCCTTAGGGTAGGTAGACGACTCATAGATACTTGCTCTCTTCTAAAAAACAAAACAAAATCCTTTCACACTGGCACTTTCAAAAGACTTTCAAAACAATTTTTTCAAACACTCTTGAGGACAAATACAAGAGTTATTCAGAAATATTTCAAAGAAACTTTTGTAAAACCCACTCACATTTGAAAAGCAAACATTTTGAAAACATAAGAGCAAGTATCTAAGAGCCCATGGATAACCATGGATAGAAAGGGTGCTAACACCTTCCCTTTCTATAAATCTACCTCCCAAACCGAGAAACTATCTCATAAGGAATTTTGCTGTGCTTTTGTCCTGTCCATGTTGGAGAAAATAAAAGACGGTGGCGACTCTTGCTTCCGCGACATTTCGCGAACCAGCGTTAAACAGTCAGTTCTAAATCCACCGATCACAGTAAGATTCAAGTAGTCGCGTCTTCAAGTACTGTAAAGAAGATATTCAACGGAAAAAGGAAACTAATATTGTCTATGGCCAGAAGGGTCGTACTAGAAGCGACTGTAACCAGTCTATAGGAGTTGTACTAATTTCTAATCTAGCGCATGTGCAACAACATCAGAAAAACTAGCAGCGTAGGTCAGACGCACCAAGAAGACAGTTTACCAAGATTAACAAGCCATTATCTCGGGCATTGCGACATCTTTTGAAAGCAGAGCTGATAGCATTAAGGGATCCTCCTCAAAATCCTAACACCTTCGCTCCCCGATAAAAACCCAATGTGAAATGTGTCTACCATTCCAATAGCCCCGGGCATGACAACAATAGCTTCTGGGTGTTGAAAAATAAAATTCAGGATATGATTGAAAACAAAGAGATTGAGATTGATCCTCCTGAGACACCTAATGTGATTACAACACCTTTTCCTAAGCCCGATAAAGGCATAAGTGCTATTGATGATATTTCTTATGTTTCTACTGTAAGTGAATTGACTACTCCCCTCTTGACTATTAAGAAGAATCTTTTGCAAGCTGATTTATTTCCAGGTTGCATTGAGAGGTGCTACTGCTGCGCAACCCAATCCAATGGCTGCAAGTTGTTGAAAGAAGGTATTCATCGTCTGATGGACAACCATATCATTATAGTTGAGAAGATTCCTTCTATTGAGAATTTGTTTCAAGACTTATCTGTAATTTCTGACGCTCCTATCAGGATCACTTCCAAAGGTCCTGTAAAGATTACTGCCAAACCCAGAGTTGCTCCTCTGATAATCACCGCACCCAGACCAATTCCATATTCCTCGGACAAAGTTATCCCTTGGAAGTATTGAGCTGACGTCTACTACCATGGTGTCAAGCAAGAATTATTGACTACTGAAGAGGAAGGTACTGAAGTTACTGATCCCACTGTTGACAATATTTTCGGGACCAGTAAGGTTACAAGAAGTGGAAGGGTTTTCTCTCCAGAAATATCTCAAAAGACTGTCACTACACCAGTTCGTGTTACGATTACCAAGTTAACTACTGAGACTCGGGGAAAAGAACAAATGACGGAGTCTGCCCAGACGGAGGCACCTAAAGAATTACCACTGAAGATACCTCCAGGAAAGAATTGTAAGAGGTATTAAAGATTATCCGCAAAAGTGATTACAAGATTGTGGAGCAGCTGGGGCAAACCCCCTCTAAGATCTCCATGTTATCCCTTCTACTGATTTCTAAAGCCCATGCACAGGCTTTGGTGAAGTTCTTAAAGTCCGCTCACGTGCCACAAGAAATCTCTACCGATCAATTTTAAAGTTATGTTGCTAGCCCGATGACTAATAACAGGTTAGGTTTTTATGATACTGATTTGACTCCCGAAGGAAGAAACCACAATAACGACTTGTATGTCTCTATTGAATGCAAGGGAACTACTTTAGGCCATGTGTTGGTTGATACAGGTTCCTCGCTGAATGTTCTACCAAAAGGTGCTCTCGATAGGCTTGATTGTGAAGGTGTCACGCTGAAACCCAATGATATTGTGGTGAGAGCCTTTGACAGTTCAAAAAGGATGGTACACGGAGAAGTGGATCTCCCGATCAAAGTAGGTTTGCAGGTCTTCCAATCTACCTTTTATGTAATGGATATTCGATTGTCCTATTTCTGTTTACTTGGACGCCTTTAGATTCATAGGGCATGTGTTGTTACCTTTACATTGCATAAAAAGCTGAAGTATCACATGGAAGGAAAGGTTGTTATAGTTTGTGGTGAAGAAGAGTATATGGTGAGTCACTTGAACTCAATCAGGTATGTTGAGATGAACGACAAATTCATCGAGACTTCGTGCCATAATTTTGAAGTTATCCCTCCAACCTCTAGTGAAGACATTTCTGATATTCCCAAGGTTACCAGAATTCCACCCAGAATGGCTTCTTTGAAGGATGCTAAAGCTGTATTAGAAGAAGGTAGTTTCACTACTATGGGTCAGCTTCCTGACATTCCGTACAAATCTAACAAATTTGGTTTGGGTTTTACTACAGTGGCTCAGAGGGATGTGCACCTTTCTCATGTAGGAAGACCACCATTCCACGTCAATAACAATGGAGTCAACACGGAAGAAGATGCTGACAGTGACTACGACCTCGACATCTGGATCTTTCCTACCATCGGCAACGAAATAAGCAACTGGAAGACTGAAGACCTTATCTCAATCTCCTTTAGTCAGGAGTAAATGCTATTTTAAGTTTCTTTTTGTTTTCATGTTTTGGCTATGTAATTTTTAAACAGTAAATTTAAGCCTTTTGTCTTACCCGGGGCATGACAGTTCATTAGTTAGGGTTGTCATTTCATTAACATATCTTCATTTCATAAATCATTTGATGTTTTGCATTCAAATTTTGCACTCTTTGTCTTTACTTTCACTTTATTACACTCTCAAAATAACTATGTTTTCTTACACACACCCACACAATAAATTGCAGATCCACATCCATTCTGGATCCCGTTGATAACAATTCTACTATTGCCACTTATGACTTCGAAAATATGATCTACCAAGCCGAGGACGAAGGTGAGGAAGATTATGATATACCTGGAGAACCTGCCAGACTGTTAGTGCAAGAGGAAAAGGCTATACAACCGCACGAGGAGCTAGTCGAGATTGTGAATTTGGGCAATGCAGAGGACAGGAAAGAAGTCAAGATAGGTGCCAACCTAGAGGACAGTGTCAAGAACAGGTTAACTCAGATGTTGCATGACTATTTTGAGATCTTTGATTAGTCGTACGAAGACATGCCAGGGCTCGATACCAATATTGTGGTTCACCATCTGCTGATGAAAGAGGGTTGTTCTCTGATAAAGCAGAAGGTTCGTCGCATGCGTTCGAGATGTCAAAGAAGATCAAGGCTAATGTTATGAAACAATTCAATTAAGGTTTCTTGGCAGATACATACTATCCTCAATGGGTTGCAAATATAATGTTGACTCATACTACTTTGTTGATCTCTAAAATGGATCCTATGAAGTACATATTCGAGAAACCCGCTCTCTCCGGAAGGATACCCAGATGGAAAATGGTCTTGACAGAATACGACATTTAGTATACTACTCAGAAGGTAATCAAAGGAAGTTTATTGGAAGATCATTTGGCTCATCAAGCTGTAGACGACTATCAGTCTATGAATTTTGAGTTCCCCGACGAGAACATTATGCTAGTTAGAAATTATGAAGAACCTGGACCATATGAAGGACTTAAGCTAGGATCCTGATGGACTATGGCTTTTGATGGAGCTTCCAACGCCCTTGGTAAGGGAATTGGTGCCATGATTATCTCTCCCAAAGGTTTCCATACACCGTTTACCGCTAGATTGTGCTTTGACTGTACCAATAACATGGTCGAATATGAACCGTGCACCATGGGTATCAAAGCTGATATTGACCTGAGAATCAAGTTCTTGAACGTATATGGGGACTCAGCCTTAGTGATCAGTCATATCAAGGGAGAATGTGACACGAAGCACCCAAATCTCATTCCTTATCAGGAGCATGTGTTGATGTTAATTTCATACTTCGAGGAAATTACTTTGGAATATATCCCATGAGAAGAGAATCAACTGGAAGATTCCTTGGCTACCATGTCATCTATGTTCAAAGTCAGATGGGATAACGAAGCTCCTCAAATTACTATTGAGAGACTAGAAAAACCAAAACACTGTTACGAAGTTGACACTGACAGAGTAGAGGAGAAGCCTTGGTTTCATGAAGTGAAAAGGTACCTCAAAGCTCAAGAGTATCCTGAAGGAGCCTCTATCAACAAAAAGAAATTCCGATAGAGGTTCTCTACTATGTTCTTCCCGAGCAATGAAATTTTGTACAAACACAACCATGATTCGACTTTGCTCCATTGTGTAAACAAGAAGGAAGCAGATAAAAATATGGAAGATATGCATGAAGGTGTCTTTGGTACACACTCCAGTGGGCATACAATGGATAAGAAGGTTTTGAGAGCAGGGTATTATTGATCAATTACGGAAACTAATTTCCATAATCATTCAAGAACTTGTCACAAATTCCAGATCTATGCGGACAAAGTACATGGGCCTCCGGTTCCTCTGAATGTCTTGACTGCTCCTTGGCCATTTGCAATGTGGGGAATTGATATGGTTTGAGAGATCAAGCCGACAGCTTCTAACATACATCATTTCATTCTCGTCCTTAGTGATTACTTCACGAACTAGGTCGAAGCAGCCTCATTTGCCTCTGTTATCGATAATGTTATGGCATGTTTCATTAAGAATAACCTTATCTGTTGGTATGGCATCCCCTAATGGATTGTCACAGGAAATGGTGAAACAACCGGACAAACCATCATCTGATATAAAATTAATAAAGTCGCCACCAGACGTCTTTTATATCGCCGAAAAGGAAAGGTAAACATTGAGAAAACCTGAAGAGGGAGAAATCACAGTCTTGCGACTGAGAGATCGAGTAAGGGATTCGATTACGCGAGGGGAAGGTATTAGCACCCCACACACCTGCAATACTCTAAGGTATCTACTCTTGTTATTCTAATCTAAGGGTGTGTAAAATCTAAAGCTAAGGCTTAAAATAAAAAAGAAAATGCAAAGAGGGAATGCAGCAAAAGAAAAGAGAAAATAATGTAGGGAAAATAAAGTTGTGCTCGTTCGGGCCCTACCCCAATGCCTACGTATCCCTTGTAAGGAATCAGAGCAGCCGTAGTTCGGCTTGCATATTTTGGTTGGTTTGTGTTTTTTAGGTAAAAAGATAAAAGCGATAATCAAAATGGTAAAACATCAGATAAAATGACCAAACATCAGCAATGATGATAAAACATCAAAACAAGGATGACAAGAAATCACATGGCAACACAGACTCAGATAAGATGATAAAACATCAGCATGATAGCAAAATATTAGATAAGATAATAAAACATCACAACTAACAATGATATCAAAAATCAAAGTAGAATAACAAACATATGCGATGACGAAGCATCGACAAAAAGATAGTAAAATATCATGGCAAAGATGACAATACATCAATACTAAGATGATAAAACACCACACCTAACTATGATATTGAAAATCAAAGTAGGATAGCAAACACATACGATGGAAAAACATCGACACAAAGATAGCAAAGCATCATGGAAAGGATGGAAAAACATCAAAACTTAGATGATAAAAACATCACACATAACAATGATATTGAGAATCAAAGTAAGATAAAAAACATAAGTGATGGTGAAACATCGGCACGAAGATAGCAAAATATCATGGCAAGAGTTGAAAAACATTACAATTTAGATGATAAATCATTACACCTAACAATGATATTGAAAATCAATGTAGGATAAAAAACATGTGCGTTGGCGAAACATCATCACAAAAATAGCAAAGCATCAAGGCAAGGATGGAAAAACATTTACAAATAGGAGGATGAAACATCACACCTAACAATGATATATAAAATCAAAGTAGGATAACAAACATATGTGATGGAAAAACATCAGCAAGAAGATAATAAAATATCATGGTAAGGACGGTGAGATATCAGTTTAACAAGGTTTAAAATAAATCCAAAAGACGCACAAACAAATAAGATTGGTTTGTATTTTTTGCCTTGAAGAAGGATTTGAGTTCATTAGAGATATTTTATGGTTTTCCAAGAAAAAGAACGTTTTCGTTTTAAGATGCAATATGCAAAGAAAAGAAAACAACCAAGGGAGACTATCCTAATCTCTAGCCCTAGCGTAATGATACAAAGATGACCCTATGGTTGAGTTTTGAAAGGGGAGTACTTACCTAACTGAACATACATGGATTCCTATCTTAATGTCCAGCTCGACAACAAACCTCGATAAGTAATCCTAAGGGAGCATGGAAAATAAACTATCATAGATCCTGTGACAAAAATCAAGCAAACAGATGATAATAAAAAACCGGGGCAATCAAAAGCTCGAGTATTACTCAAAAATCAAACACCTATAGGTTGCAGGCCAAGTAGTAAAAGGGGAGGTCTCGCCATAGACTAGCAACCAAGCATCAGACCAGGGGTCAAGCCGTAGCCAAGGGGAGGGAATCACCCGATTCAACCAAGACATAAAATTGTGGGAATATAAAATGTCCTTAACCGTGGTATCAATTACCAGGGCAAGGAAGATGTAGGGGAAAATACATAGTGTGTGCATACACTAAGCATCAACGTCAGTCAACACGAGCTAAAGAAAGCGTGGGGATCCGATTGCAACAACCCTTTTCACTTGCCTTTGAAGGCTTAAATTCATTCAGATTTTGAGCACGTGTTCAAAGCATCTACTAGTAGAAAGTGAGCATAGGAACGACACATACTAGAATATGTGGGGGTCGATTACGAACCCTCTCCGCTCGCCTCCTTTTGAGGACTTATCATCTGTAATATAATGTGGACAAAATTATTAAACAAACAAGAACATGGCCTCCTAGTGAGGACTTCCAGAATTGCCTGCCAAGTGGCACAGACTCCCAATCCTAATTAAGCAATAAAATGCAGAAAAGGGTAAACAGAAAAGAAAGTCAGAGATCTTCGAACGAGCTAGAATCAACAAAGAAACAAGTTAGAAGTCGTGTCGTCAAACATAAACATCAAAGCCTCAATGTGAAAATAAATCACGAATGTTAAGAAAATATATGTGAAAAGAAATCACATATATGTCAAGAAAATAACTCAAAGTATTTTTTTTTTGTGATTTTTTTGTACTAAGGAAAATGATTAAACTAATTGTGAAAATTCCTAAAAAGTATTTAAATGTCACAACTTATTTGATTAACCAAAAAAAGTGAAATTCTAAAGTAAAATTCAGAAACTCAAAATAAATTAATTAAAGTGCCTAAAATATTTTTGGTATAATTTTTGTATGAAGGAAAATTCAGAAATAAAAATTAACAAAAATATTTCACAATAAAAGAATTAATTAAACCTAATTGATTCATGAATTTTTATCTTTAATCAAACTATTTTATTTAAAATTCCAGAAAAACTAAAATCAAATAATAGAGATTAAAATATACCTATGTTATTTTTTTCATAACTTTTTGAAAATGTTTTGATTAAGAAATAAAATCAGAGAAATCAATTAAATGGAATAATATAAAAATTGCATTAAAATTCAAATCAGCCTAACAGATGCTGACAACTCATCATTTTCTTTCTCAAGACAAACCCTAAAACATGCGTTTTAAGTTAAACACAACCAAACTTCCATATCCTCGTTCTCATTCAACTCTCAACCAATTAACACAATTCAAAGCGCATTTTAAAGATCAAGCAACAAGCTACAACATGATACTCATAGAACTCAAAATCATCCGCCATAGAGTAAGAAATCAAATCCAGAAAACCACGAAAACATAAAAAATGCAAAAAACTCAGAAGTTCATATCAAGTTTCACGATTCGAATCAAGCCAAATTATACACCAGCTCTAGTACCTGGCCATCTAATAACATGACTTCCGGCTCAAAATCAAACAAGAACAATCCACAATCGTATGAATTCAGATCTGATAATAGCTTCATAGTTGGAAAATAAATCCAACTTATGCCTCTAAAATGATGTAAAACCCTTAGAATCTTCACTTCAAGACTTCAATGAAGTAGAATTGAGGAAGAATCAAGATCTGGAACCAGAGAAATGATGAATTTGAAGCTCACTTTTCTTGAGAGAGAGAGAGAGAGAGAATTCAGGTCTGCATTTTTTGAGCAAAATGCAGCGTGTTGTGAAAGAGAGTGAAGGGAATCTTAAATAGTGTGAATGCTGAGGGTATGATGGTCTTTGAGGAGCTCACAAAACTATTGGAGGAAAATTGTAAAAAAAAAACAGAAAAATGAGAGAGTGAGATGGTATGATGTGTTTTGCTTCTGTATTGTCCAGTTTTGTGGTCGTTTTGATGATAACATATTGAGTGGAATTTTGAGAGAGGAGGTTTGGGAAAAAAAGGGTATCCCGGTAGACCGAAAACCAAAAAAAAAGTCCAGGAAAATGTTAGGGATTAAAGTGTATGACTATGTCCCGTTGGATCATCTACTCACAATAAGCTTTATTATCAACGTCAAGTTCAAATGGTACAGATCAATTCAGTTAACTTCTTCCGACAATGAGAGATGGGATGCTTGAAGACATAGGGGCAATATCAGAGTTGAAACTCGATGGGATCATTTCCACATGGCTGTTTTCTTTGTTTTCCTTTATAACTTTCTTCATTTTTACGAAGATTTCCTCTTACTAGGAATATCGTCTCTTTGTACAAAATTGCCTGTTTATACTAATGATACTAATGTTTTTTTGAGATATATTAGTGCAAGATTGAACCATTTCATGCCCCCTATAACGAACAAACATGGGTTTGCCATGTTCAATCCGTTTTGAGTTTTCTTCTTTGTAGCTCACTCTACAACAAGTTTTTTGCCAAAGCAACACTCCCATTGAACTCGTAATGCTTGATTTTAGGGGGTAGGGTCCCTGGGAATCTCTAATGTTTGTTCTTTTGCAGGGTTGAAAAACATACTCACCGGAGAAGACGATCGAAGCTAGGGCTCCGACGCCTCTCTGGTCCATGCAATTTGTTTTTTTTATGTTTATTTTGTTTCACTGATGATAATGGGTGTACAACCACCCTAGTGGCAAAGGCGCACACGTTAAGGCATTACTACACCAAGGCGTGGGTTCGATCTCTACCTTTTCGTGTTTTGAGATTTTTTTACTTTTTTTCATATTTTGCAGGATATGACACAAAGCGCGCTGGTTCCGTTCCCTTGACATAAGCGCGCGCTTCGTGCAGTGGTTAACTTGCTGAGCAGAAGAGCTGAGGGCATAGGTTCAACACCCACCCATGGCATTTTGTGGTTTTCCCTATTTTTTAACCTTATTTCTCTTTTTCCTTAAAAACCCTAAATTCATTTAATCACAAAACTTTTTCCACAAACCCTAATTAGGTTTTATTTTCTTTTTTTAATTAACCTTTTTAATTAACCTTTTCTCAAACCCTCAAATTAATTAGTATTTTTAGGTTTTCTATCATCAAACTTTTTTTAATTAATTTCATTAATTGATCAATTTATTTAATTTAAATTAATTAGCCTTTTTTAGGTTTATTTAATTAATTGTCAAAAACCTTTTTCATCAAAAATCACCAAAAACATTTTTTGTTTTCCTTTTTTCTTATTTTTACATTCTTTTTTTTTTTGCGTAGCTTATTCTTCTCGCATTTTCCATGATTGTGTAACTGTTTACGGGTTGTAATAGCTTAGGATTCATACTTTCCACTTTTCTATTATGTAATTGCCCTGAAGCGATGTAATATTTTAGGGCTTACTTTCTGCCTTTAATTTCCGCACTTTACTTTTTTGTATTCTATATTTACTACTACTGCTTAGTAACTAGGATTGTATGGAAAGATAAAATCAAACAGTAGATAACCTAAACTGCAAAGACAAAAATAACTGAATACAAGTCACTCGCACACTCTCACCTCTAGGATAACCTCCCTTATTACCTTCAGAAAATAATCAATCATGTCCCTTGAAAGTGAGGACGCTTTGGTAAAGTCCCTCGATACAAAGATCATAGTCCCTTGATGACCCTTTCGACGTTGCATTTTAGTAAATGATCTAGTCCCTTACGAAAAATTGCTAAAGCGTCCTTACCAGTTGCCTTCGATGACTGTACGATGGCCCTCACCTGTCCCTTCACATCCAACGATAGGGTTTCCTACTAACTAATGGTATGGATAACACTATCTAAAGGAGGAGGGAATTACAAGAACGACCTTAAGTGGGAAGATAGTGTTAATCGCTTGCTCACAAAAACAAAGCATTTCTCACAAACACTTTCAAAATATTTTTAAAACAAAAGCTTTGTATACACTCTTACCGATACAAGAGTAATTACAAGGTCTTGCCTTACATTGGCAAAACTTTTCAAAATATTTTCAAAACACACAACACAAAGCAATTTTCAAAAAGTGAGCTAAGCGGTTAAGAGCCCGTAGATAACTACAGATGAAAAGGGTGCTAACACCTTCCTCTTTCGTAACCTCCCCCCCGAACTCAAATATATCAAGGTCTTTACTATTCTTTTCATCCTTTACTTATTGGATAAAATAAAAGTCAGTGGCAACTCTTGCTATCCGCAACATTTGCGATAAAACGCAAAACCAAGTCAGTTCTCCCACTGTGTTAAATTGTCCAAGATAATAGGTCATCAATCATTTGTTTCCTAAAATGTCTCAATATTTAGAAACTATGCAATCTTCGAAAACCAACATAAAAATATTCTGATTTGTCAATCTTGGATGCCACATAATTTAACTGAATATTGCCCAAATATTAAGTAACTTAATAAATCAGCTGAAACATAACTAATATCTGTTGCAGACGCGATGTCCTATCTCTAGGTTGGGACATCTTCTTTGACATGTTGAAAACAACAAGTCGGGACTTCTTTATTCAACATTTTGCTTCCAGCTTGATTTTACTAAAATGCATTCCAATCTCAATTTCAGAGAAATAACAATCTCCCCCTTTGGTACATTTTGGCTAAATCAACCAAATAACCCTTGAACACAAAACACTAAAATATGTTTGAAAATAAATCACACACACACATAAGAGGCACAACACCAGAAAAAAATCAAGTAAGGTTAGCAACACAAAACATGTTAGCAGCACAAAACCAAAACATAGTTAGTAGTTAGGAGATCTACTTAAACAACTGCAACACAAATAGATAAACTAAATTCTCAACACAATGATGTCAAGACATCATGTATGACACCTCATCATAGCCTTCAGTCCATAACAGAGAAGGGTCTCCCCCTCAAAACAAGAGAATCAAAAATAAAAAATCCCCCCCCCCCCTCAAAAGTACCACCAGTAGTATTTGTTCCAACACCCTTAATATCACACTACTCCCCCTTTTTAGCCATAATATGACAAAGATAATTAGACAATATTAGAAAAGAAAATTTAAAGCACCTAAGATTTAAGTAGCAGGGTGCAGGAAATCAAACATATCCTGGGTAGTTAGCCCTTGCAAAGTCATACACCAAAATAAACAAACAAAAAATGAAGAAAGCTACAATCATTATGCAGTAACAAAACTAGTATCTCCATCCTCTTCAGTACCAGAGTCATCACTATCTTCATTGGATCCATCACCATCCAATGTGTCCTTATCAGACACGTCATCCACATATATGCTATTGTCATCACACTTATCATCAACAACCTCAACTTCCTTTTAAGGTTCTTCCATCAAGGCTTTAATTAAATCATCAAGTTTAGCTTTTCTAGCCATGTCTGTCCTGATAGAGTCTTCAAACTCCCTGCAAGTTTCTTTCATTTGAGAGATTAATTTCTTCATTGAGATTTTAGAAGCAGGTGCTTCTAAAGATGTTACAACAATGTCTACGGCATGTGTTCCACCAAACAATTTATGGTTCATGGATAAATGAATTCCTCTTTTCTTCACATAGGCAGTCTTCAATATAATACTAGGATATTGTCCCAAGATTATGCCACATATGAGTGAGGGAAAAAAAATTGGAATCTTCACAAAATATGAGGTTCCTTGCTTCATGATTTGGTCAAATATATAAGATCCAAAATCTAGCTTTACCTCCTTGCCAACAACATAAATGAATCGTCCAAGTCCAGTGTAAATGGTAGATGTAGGATATGTTGGTACCCAATTGATAGTGGCAATCCTATGAAGGATAACGTACTTAACACTAAGTCTTTCGGATGACAATTTTCCATTACTTGGCATGTGCTTTACTTTATCACCAGTGATATCACTGCAGATTTGATCATTTGAGTCTTCTAACTCAGTCTGAGGAACTTCAACCCTCCCTAAAAATTTGTTGATCACCTTAGGTGAAAAGTTCACAGTTTTTTCCTCTTACAACCACCTTCTCATACTCTTTTCATTCTTAACATTGCATTCATCAGAAATTCTCATACCAAAATTCTTTGACTAACCTTTCATAGCACAAACTAAGGTCAGTGATAGTTCTCATCAGTCTAAGATTTTCTATGAGCTTCAAAACATCAATACCTTTTTTAAAATCCTTTCCTAACTCTCTCTCTAGAGCTATCTTTCTCTGGTCAACATACTTCAGTTTTTCAAATTGGATGGATACTTCGTTCACTGAAGAACGCTTGAGATCAGAGCAAGTGTTTTTTAGAGTAGATCTCTTGTGAGAAACTATGTCCTGGACATCTTTTCCAACATCATACTCCGAATAACTAGATACATCATTCCTCTTCTTAGGAAGAATAATTACTTTATTTCGAGACCTTGGGCGGCCTATAGGAACTGTCCTCCTGCAACTCTTTTGAGGACTGCTTTTTGTTTCTCCAGCCTTTCCTTGAATTTTTTTATAAGGAGAGTTATCAATCATTATAGGTTCTCATTTTCTGGTCTTAAGTCTTCTAACTATACTAAAACTCTTGATTATTGGTTCATTATCAGAGGCTAGGTCATCAACCTTAACCACATCCCTAACTGTAGCATCAGCCTTTTTCTTTTTGTGTTTCTCACGAGAAACTTGCGTAGCTATAAATTCCTTAATCCTACCCTCAAATGTCTCAATAACCCTAGTTCCTTTTTCCACAGATGTTAGATCATCAGACCCGACAACTTCACCTACTTCTTTCAAGACATTAGTTACAAACCTCATACGTCTCTTGTCAAGGCTATCATTATCGCTCTCAGGTAAACTCTCGTTACCGATAATCGTCCAATGGGAATTGTGTTATGAAGTTTTTTTTCTAGACTAATGACCCTATTTTTACCAGCCATATATGAGGTAGACTTAACAGAGATTTTAACAACTTTTCAATTGATGGTCTTGCTTCCTTTGGAGAAAAAGCTAGAACAATAGATAAGGGAATAATATCCAAAACTAGGTCAGATGGATTTACCATACTCCTAGTATTATCTTCCTTAGGATTTGAATGAGATAAACCACTATCTTCAGGAAACCCATGCTTAAGATCTTTTGAGAGATGTTGAGACATTTTTGAATCTTAATGAGAGAGATCAGTAATTGAGACACAAGAGTACAAGCACACCCAAAAGGTTTTTGAGTAGATGCAACAATCTTTAGGATATAGTAGATTTTGTATAAGTAGTGTGTCCAAATGATTAGGCCTTGCGGGTGTGGGCTTAAGAAAGCGTGGGAGTCATAAAATTTGAAAATTTGATTTTCCCAAATAGATACCATTAATTTCTATAGTTCCCCATGCACTTTAAGTCATTCTCCTAATTTTTTAACATTTACACATTTAATAATTAGGTTTTCCATTTTGACTTGACTTTTTATATCATGTGACCTGGAATTTACAAGCTTTGTGCTTCTTTGCTGAATAAGCTGATCGTCACTTTTTATTTTTAAGGTTTCACAATACAATGTCGTGACATCTTGTGTGACTTTATAAGAAAACACCACCTGTCTTGGCTTAATACTCCTTCCAACAGCTTTCTTGCCCCGCATACAAGTTGTAGAGCACTTTGTTTCTTCAGGACTCCATAGATAGCATTTATCCTTTGATCTGCTGCCCTTTATAATGACCTCATCCTTCTTATTTGTTATCAGAAATTCAGAACTCGTAAAGTTAACTCTGAGACCCTAATCACATAATTGACTTATGCTTATCAGTATGGAATCTAATCCTTCTACAAACAACACATCATCAAGGCTAGGTTTCCCTGCATAATCCAGTTTCCCAACACCTATTACTCTTCCTTTAGATCCATCTCCATAAGTCACAGTTTTTGTGGAATATGGTTTGATTTCCACTAGAAACTTCTTGATACTTGTCATGTGTCTTGAACAACCACTTTCAAAGTATCAAGCTTCTCCAGTTGAAGATTTAAGAGATATGTGAGTGGGTTCTTCAAATGTACTCTTTTTAGGAATCCATCTTTTCTTTGTGTTGTTTACAAATGTCTTCTTCCAGGTTGAAAGTTAGATTTTGGATAACCATGTAATTTGTAGAAGTAGGATTTTTTATGACCAACTCCACCATAATAATAACATCTCCATCTCTGATTTCTGCATGCTTTATGCTTTATATGATGTCTAAGTTGATGTTGGGACATGTTCTCAACCATCTTCTGTTCTTGTTTCCCTTTTGGGGCTACAAACTTTACAATATGCTCTACTTCTTCATTCCTTACACCTTGACTTTCATAGCCAAGACTTTTAACATTCCCTACATTCCTTCCAGATTCAAGAATCTCATCTAGAGCATCAGAGCTACTATTTAACATTCTTATAGTTTTAGTCAGATTGTCCAGTTTTGAATTGAGCAATACAACTTCCTCCGTCAAATCAGTAATAATTCCTAAATATTCTACGTCCTTAGCCAGCAGTTGAGAAATGACTCTCTTTTCCTCTTCTCCTTGTTGACATACTCATTCACTTTTGATGCATAACTCTCTGTATGAACCAACGAGTTCCTCAAAAGTAAGTTCTTCATTATTCAAATCTTCATCATAATCATAAACTCCAGTTAGGGTATGCACTTTTTTGAAAATTTTCTCTTCACGATCGCTTTCAGAGACATCCTCCGACCATTACACAGATAAACCTTTATTCTGTTTCTTTCGATACGTGGCATGCTCATATTTTATGTGACCAAATCCCTCACACTCGTAGCATCAAATTCCTTTTCCATGACCTAGCCTTTCTTAAATTTTGGACCTTCCTTAATTTTCCTGATTTTTGTTGATGTCAAAGGACATGTTCTTGACATTTGACTTGGTTTTCCTCAGCAATTTATTAAACTGTCTTCCTAGTAACACAAGATCTTCCGATACTCCTTCTAAGTTCAACTCTCCATATTCCTGAGTCTTTAGTACTAGAAGCAAGGGTTATAGTCTTCTTCTTTTCAGACCTTTCATTGTGGCATATTCAAAGGTCTTAAGAGAGCTTACAAGTTCATCGACAATCATAGTGCTTATATCACGAGATTCTTAAATGGCAATTATCTCTATGTCAAACCTCTTTGGAAGAGATCTGAGCATCTTTCTGATCAGCTTATCCTGTGATATCTTTTGTCCCAAATCTTCTGAGTCATTAGCAATGTTTATAACCGTCATTTAAAATTTCCGAATACTCTCATCCGCTTTCATCTTTAAGTTCTCAATTTTTGTAGATAGAAGTTGAAATTTTGTCATTTTTACCTTAGAGTTTCATTCATGAACTTTTTTCAATGTCTCCCATGCAACTTATGCACGGTTACCATTCTTTATCAATTTAAAAATATTTTTATCAACTCCATTGAATATGGCATTCAATGCTTCGGAGTTACCTTGAGCGGATAGCCCATCACCATCATTCCATTCTCGTTCAGGATTTAGCACATCAGTAACCTTTCCATCTGCATCTGTAACCTTTGGTGGTTCCCATCCTTTGACAACAATTTTCCAAGCCATGTTGCCCAACGATTTTATGAACATTTCCATACGTGGTTTCCAACTGTCATAGTTGGCACCATCAAGAATAGATATATTAACCATAATCCCACCATCCTTGTGTTATACCAAAAATTTCGCCCCTAAGATCTCTCATTATCTTATAATATCAATACATCAAGACCATACATTAGGGTTGGTTCTCCCTTTCTACTTCATCCTATCTTTAACTTTTTTCTTGAGGGATCACAAAGCACCTTGAATTGTGTATCTTGTACATGTGTTTTTTTAGGTGGATTAATTTTTAACTAACATCAAAATATGTATATATGTTTATTTGAATGTTCATATTGTAGGTGATGACACAACAACATTTATCTCACCATCTAACCTAGGGTTATGAGGGATGATCCTCAGTCAAATAGTTATTCAATGGATTGCAAGAGCTTATGATTCAAGGATATGTCTATGATATCAATTTTTTTTTTGCTTCAAAGAGCTTTCTCACCCTTATTTAGGTCAAGTTTGCCTCAAGGTTGGTGGTGGTATTCATCAAGAAGATTAATTGGTTCATGTGTTTATTTCCATGCCTTCTTCAACAAGTTTCACTTAGACTTACGCTCCACCTTTAAGTGTGATTCAAGACAACATCATTTCAAGGTCTAATGTGATCCATCATTCCCTATTTTGCAAATAAATTTCAAAAGATTTAAGGTTGATTCAACAAGTTTGACCTAATTGAGAAAGTATTTGATTTAGTGGTCACAAGTGCATAACTCTCTCAATTTTCAATATTTTGAGTTGGTTCTTTTTGATATGGGTTATTATCATCATATACAACAACTTTTCTTCACATGACAAGATCCAATTGTGCAAGAAAAATCATCAAAAGTTGAAAGGGGTTCCAAGTCATTTTGACACTCTCTGAGCTAGGGTTTGCTGACTTCTAAGGACCATATCTTGCTCATTTTTTGATATTTTTGATTAATTCAAAAGCCATGGTTCTCTCTAAAGGGTCCTTAGCAAGTTATATTCAAGGGTTTAAGTCTAACTTTCAATGGAAGATCACTAATGTTTGAAGAAGATTACAAGTCCTTTGAAAAGGCTATCAAATTCTCTTATGTTACTTCAAAGGATCCTAACTTGGTCATCTTTTATATCCTTGAGCTTATTATTTTTTCACAATAAAGTTAAGGATGTCTACTACAACTTTGTTTCAAGGTTCTAGGGTTGAAAATGTTTTGAAAGTCATCAAAGAATTTAAAATATTATAGGTCTTTTGTGAATTTCCCCAAATTTGTTCATCGTCTTCCAAAGACCATAACTATTTCATTTTTTATAATTTTTGAATGATCTCAATTCCATAATTCAATTAAAAGGGTCTACTTCATTTCATCTTCCAGGATCAAGATCCAATTTTTATTGGAAGGGCATCTAACTTTGAAGAACATTATAGGTCATTCTGAGGATCAATACTTAGAATTTTTCTATGTGTCAAATACCCATGTGTTTTTCTTGATTTCAAACATGAATAAATTTTAGCTCAGATCACTAAATTCTACCTTTCTTGGCACATTGTAAAGGTTTTGATGAGATCATAAAGCCTCTTGAGCTGCTTGCCCCATGGTTTTGAAGTGAGCACCATGAGAAATGATTTTGAGTTTTGGTCAGAATCGAAACTCCAATTACAATCCCTTTAAGCGTGTGTTTTTGTTTCTAATAATCATTACCAAGTTTCCATAAGTTATTAGACACATAAAACACACGATTATAGTGAGTTTTGAACATGTGCAAGTGTAGCGGTAGAAATGTTAAGACTAAGCCATTAGATTGACTTGACTTGTACAGATCAAAATAAAAATCACCATGACGCTTTATTGTTTCCAAAGGAATGGGAAAAGAGTGAATAACCCAAAATATGGGGAAATATTCTAGGTAAGGGAGTTGGTTATGCAAAGGGAAGGTATTAGCACCCTAAACAGCTATGGTACTTCGCAAGAACCTCTTTGTAAAATCTGTATATTTTGGCTATAAAATGTTGTATAAAAATAGATGGTGGAGGTAAGAAAAGAAGTATATTTATTATTTTTTCACCCACCGCGGTTGCGAATCTTTAGTGCCTACGTACCACCTTTCGTGCAATAGGGGATCAGGGTACACGTAGTTCCTCTTTAAAAATTTTAAAACATAAGTGTGTTGGTTAATTTTATGAGATAAGACATCCTCGTCATTGTCCGTGTGGAAAACATACTTACTACCCACAATCATGAGAAAGGAATATTTGCATCATCTCAAAGTGCAGGATATGGCTTGGATTTTAAAATCAACAATGCCTCACTCAAAACCCAAGTGGAAAATATCTCACTTCACTACATATTGTAGAAGTATAGTTGTTTGCATCACTACAAGGATTGACAAGAATCCAATCATTTTGAAAAAAGTTTTAAAGATAAATTTCCAAAGTGGAAAAATAGTTTGAATGAGTTTGATTGACTTTTAGTCTTCTCACAAAAAAATGCCAAGGTATTATTAAGTTGATTCAAATTTGTTTAAGAAAATATTTTGAAAATGCATGGACCTAAATCCAAGTTTATTATTAAAGTGGTTCAAGTTTAGAAACAAGAAGAGTTTTCAAAAGGAGGGATAAGATTTTTGAAGATAAAGAAGATGGGAGGAGATGAAGGGACTATCCTAAAGCATAAGGTAAAAGCTAGGGAGGAGAACCATCTAACCAACAAGAAGCCAACACTTGACATTATGAGTCAAGATATAATTCACATTATTTAGATTGAAACCAAGCAAGGATACTAAACCTCTTGAGAAAACCAAATTGGGCAGAGTGACGGTTGTATACAGATGAATTCCAGATTACAAACAAAGTATGTAATCACAATAACCTGCACACAAAACAATGAGTTAAGGTAAACCTCAAGAACTCCAGACAAAATATCAATTAAGGTCACAAGGTCTCCAATATGAGTCAAGGTTTCTATTCCTAAGTCTAAGAAGTCAAATACTCCATAATGCCAAGGATAGTAACCAAATAGTCCAAGTATCATTAAAGTTTTTTATGGTTCATGTTGATTATTAAGTATCTTCAAAGTAAATGCTCAAGTGAGCAAAATAAAAATACCATGAAAAGCTCAAGTAAGAAAAATAAAAACGACATAAAAGTAAATGCTCAAGTGAGCAAAGATGAAAATACCATGAAATGTAAATACTAAAATAAATGGTGCATAAAGTAAAAGCATAAAAATAAAAGCATAAAGTAAAGTCAATTGTTAGAAGTTAATGGTTAGTTGGATGACCATCTTGAAACTTGCATTTGGAACTCATTAGAGGATTGGTAGAACCAAATCCTCTCAAAAACAAGTTGCATTCACTTTTTGTCAAGTATATCATCCGTTTAAGAATCCTCAAGGTAACATTTAATGATCAATGATGTTTAAGTGATCTGCGTTGACAAAAATTGATGAAGCTCCATTGGAGGATTGGTAGAACTAAAGTCTCCTAACAATGAATCTCAAGGTTATTGGATCAAAGGGTTCAAATTAACATACTTGGGCTTGCAAAGATAGGTTTGGGCCACGAATGATCATTTTCTCAAATCGGGACAAAATTTAGCGCTATGTTAAGCAATCGTAAGTGGACTTATGTAGAAGTCGCACCTATTTTGAGGCCGGCCAATAGAAATCTATGTAGTTCATGTTTGGATAAATGATATATAGATCATTATCCCTTAACATGTAGAAAAAATAAAAAGAAAGGGATAAGATGAAGAAGGAGGGGAATGATAAGCTAATTTGGATCACTACCTTAAATTTCTTTCATCTTTAAATTCAATCACTGGTCTCAATGGATTAAAGTACTAAACATATCATTAATCTAAAGCACCAAAAATGAATTAAATAACTCACTCTTTGGTAGATTTGAATTATTGAAAATTTACCCAACATCATCTACACCCAAAGTCCATTGAATTTAAAGAGAAATTGGACATTTAAAATTTCAATCCAAATCAACAATCAAAAGGAGTGAGTAGAAAAAGAGAGATGGATCAAAACAACCCCAAAACAAGGCAGAAAATACATTTTTGTTCTGTTACAATCGATTGCACTCTGAGAGCAATCCATTGCATCAGTGTTTTTTTCAAAAAATACGTAAAATCATTGTGGCAATCGATTGCGCTCTGGGAGCAATTGATTGCACCCTGTGCAAAATAACAAATCAGCATTTCAAAAGGCCAAATTCTTGTTCAAACTTTCCATCAAACACCTTGTGATCATGGATTTAATTAAGCACGAAAATTCCATCAAATTATGAGAAAATAACACCAATGGAATCACAAAACAATGCTCGATGAATCAAGTCCAGAGATCAACAAGAGATCAAATTGTGAAAGATGAAGATCCAACTTACCAAAGGTATATCTAGAGAATTATCAAAACAACTTCAAGAATTTGCTTCAATTCAGCCGCAAGAATCAAATTCCCAAGCTTGGATGTAAAGAATTGATAAAGAAAAAATGTTTGGATGAAGGTTTAGCTCAAAGATTAGTAAGCTTCAATGCAAAGCTTACGAACTTTTTTTGAAAATGGAGCTTTGAGTGAATTTGGTAGATGGAGGGAATTGAGAGATTTTTTAGCAGGGTGAATTTGGCTATCAAAAGCTTGAGATTTGAATGAAATGAAGGCTCTATTTATAGAGTTTAGGCTTCGGATTAGTGGTGGTTTGGAGTTTG
Organism: Vicia faba; assembly: GCA_948472305.1. Classification (NCBI taxonomy): domain Eukaryota; kingdom Viridiplantae; phylum Streptophyta; class Magnoliopsida; order Fabales; family Fabaceae; genus Vicia; species Vicia faba. Next base: position 1,296,111,066 of record OX451737.1, on the reverse strand, counting down.
GTTTGGGAAATGAAATTAGGCTTGGTAATTGATTCTTGGATCCAAAATTTGAATTAATGATATATCTTTCAAAAAATGAAGAAAAATTGGAGCCAAAAGAATTACATGCTTGAAATTGCTGATTTTTCAAAATATCACTCTTTGCAATTGATTTCACTCTTGGAGAAATCGATTGCATCAATGTTTTTTTTCAAATATTACACAAAATGAACTTTGTGAAATCGATTGCACTCTAAGAGAAATCAATTGTATAGTGAAAAAAATGAAATTTTTTAATTATTTTTCTTTGCAAATAGAGATTTTAGGGAAATAATACCGGAAAACCTTATTTGTCAGATGCTTTGACTCGGTACCTACAAAATACAAATATGCAAATACAAAGTCAAATATTTTTTGTATTTTGATTAGAAGTTAGTCAACAACACATATATAAAATATACAACTAAAGTGCTTAGAGATCCTTCAAGAGAAAACTTAATGATAGGATGCAATAGGAGAAAAACCTCAAACCCTAGTTTGTGATCTAGTTGCATTGTGATGGTATGAGATGATAGAGGAATATTAGGGGTAAAAATTGGGGTACAACACCAAGTCACACATTTCACATCACCATTCTCTTTCTTATAAATAGAGGGACATATTCCACTCATTTCCCCAAGCTTGAACAACCAAAATCACACTGTCAAACTCTTTTCATCTATTTCTTTTCTGAGTCTTCGATTTCTCATTTCCTTCACTTCTAGCTCTTATTTCTTGATTGATTCTTCATCACTGAATTCTACTGAAGCTAACAGAAGAAGAACCAACCCTTGAAGTGCTCTAAATCGTTCTAGCCAAGTCAAGTTTCAGAGAAAAATTCTCAGACTTTGTTCAGGTAATTTAAGGAATCGAATCCTTTAACTCAAATTATTGAAATGGTCTATAATGTTCATTGATGCTTACTGATGGTTTCATTTTGGTTAATTGATGAATTTATGCATCTGTTTTCAAATTCAAAATTTTCAAAACTCTCTGGTTTTTCCCAAATTGAGTGAGCTAAACTTTAAATAAAGTTTTCACGAGCATGTGGTTAGGATCCTCTTGATGAGACTAATCCAATGATACCATTCTGAGTTTTTAATGTTTCTGTTTGAAGAATCTCATCCTTTCCGTATTTGTAGATGGCTGGAGGTTAAAGACAACCTACATATCGCTCTTCAACCAATGATCTTAAGCCATTTGTTTCAATCTTATTGGTTGGAGATTTTTGTGTTTCCTGTACGCGTTTTAGTGATGATCACCATACATTCTATCTTCAGCACATTTGGATCTGACACGGTGGATAAGTGATATGAATCCAACGCCTTCTGTTTTTTCAGATTTAATTTTATTTTAAAAAACTTTTTTATTTTTATAAATTTATAACTCTCTGATTTTAATTCTGAAAAATACCAAAGATTTTGCTAAAATTTTCTTTTATTTTTCTCTTTCTGATTTATATTTTTTCAGAATTTTATTTTTGATTATACTATTTTTCTTAATTTTTTGCTTGTTTACTTGATTTTAATTTGTTAAATAATAGTTTTATGTTTCTGAAAATTACCAAATCTTTTTCTAAAAATCTTAAAAGGTTTTCTGATTTTATGATGCTCTGATTTGAAATTTATTTGGTGTTTGGATTCTCTATGAGTTTTTCATCAATAATTTCTTATTATTTGGCCAAATAAAAATCATTTTTAAATGATTTTAATTGAGGTTTTGTTTCTCCTAGGATTGGTTATGACTTTGGATATAATTTGTGATACCTTGGTTCAACTTCATTAATATCATTGAATCTAGGATGTTGATAGGTTTGAAAGAACCAAAGCCATTAAATTAGATGAATGATATTAATGATAGTTTGACCTAATTTTGTGATTCATGTGGACTAGTGGTTCCATCTTGATCATTCCCTCCCTCTTCATCTTATCCCTTTCTTATTTTAACTTGTGCTACTTGGTCTTGGAGAATGATCTACATATCATTTATCTAACATGTATGATACATAGAGTGGTATTGACCGACATCAAAATAGGTGTGGCTTCTACATAAGTCCATTTACAATTGTTTAACATAGCTCTAAATTTGTCCCGATTCTTAAAATGATCATTCTTGGCCCAAACTTATGTTTGAAAGCCTAAGTATGTTTAGTTTGAAACCTTGGATCCAATAACTTTGAAGTTCATTGTTAGGAGGCTTTGATTATACCAATCTTATAATGAACTTCATGAATTTTGGCCTAAGCGAATCATTTGAACATCGTTGATCATACGTGGTTGCCTTGAGTACTTGAAATTAATGATATACATGACAAAAAGAAAATGAAACTTGTTGTTGAGAGGCTTTAATTTTATCAATCTTCTAATGTGTTTTCAAAAGCAAGCTTCAAGATGGTCATTCAACTAACTTTTTATACTTGACCTCTAACTTCTAACTCACTAACAATTAACTTAACTTTATGTATTTATTTTGTGTCTTTACTTTTATGTACCATTTATTTTTTAGCATTTACATCTCATGCTATTTTCCTTTTGCTCACTTGATCGTTTATTTTTTATGTCATTTTTCTTTGCTCACTTGAGCTTTCTTTTCTCTTAAAAGATACTTAATAATCAACATGACCCTTAAAAGACTTATTTCTTTGTGGACTATTGGTTACTATCCCTAGCACCATGGAGTTTTGGATTCCCGAGACTTGGAATTAGAAGCCATGAGACCCTGTAACTATGTAATATTTGGTTGAAATTTTTGTGAAGACCTTTTGAAATCCTAGGTGTTTACTCCAAGGCATTGGTTTGAATTTCATTTGTGTGCAGGTTATTCTGATTTTCATGCTCTTTTTGTGATTGAGAATCCTCTGTATACAATTGCTACTCTGGCCAATTTTTGTCAATGAAGACTTTTCTTGGTTCTTAATTCATCTGAAGCTTGGTATTCCTTATAGGTTTAGTATTTTTTTGCTTTCTTGGTTTTAATCCAAAGGATGAGAATTCTACATTGACTTCTATGTCAAGTGTTTGCTTCTTGTTGGTTAGATCATTATTTTACTTAGCTTTTACCTTATGCTTTAGGATAGTCCCTTCATCTCCTCTTATCTTCTTTAATTTCAAAAATCTTCTCCCTCCTTTTCAAAACTCTTCTTGTTTTTTAACTTTAACCGCTCTCATAATAAACTTGGACTTAGGTCCATGAGTTTTCAAAATCTTTTCTTAATCAAACTTTAAACAATTTATTCATACTTTGACTTCCTTTTTTGAAAGACTAAATGTCATTAACCTCATTCAAACCATTTTTCCACTTTGGCCTTTTACTTTAAAATTTTTATCAAAAGATTAGACTCTTGTCAATTTTTGTAGTGACACAAGCTACTATGCTTCCATGATATGTAGTGAATAGAGTTATTTTCCACTTGGTTTTTGAGTGATCAATTTTAAAATCAAGTTATATCCTCCACTTTGAGATGACACAAATGCTCCTTTCTCATAATTTTGAGTAGTAAGTATGTTTTCCACTAGGATACAATGATGATGTATTTTTTTTATAAAAATTAACCAACACACATGTGTTTTAAAATTTTTAAGGTGAATTACGAGTACCCTAATCCCCTATTGCACGAAAGGTGGTATGTAGGCACTACAGGTTCACAACCACAGTAGTTGCAAAATTTTAAAAAATACTTCTTTTCTCATCTCCGCCATCTTATTTTGTATACACCATTTATATCCAAGATACATAGATTTTCGAAAAGGTTCCTGCGGAGTACCGTAGATGTTTACGGTGCTAATACATTCCCTTTGCATAACCAACTTTTGTACCTAGATTCTACCCATCTTTTTTGGGTTTATTCGCTCTTTTCCATTTTATTTTGAAATAATAAAGCGTGGTAATATCTATAAGTGGGTTGATCTTATCTTTGTTTATCAGTGTATGTGCTATTATTTGTTGTATATAGTTATGTCTAAATTTTTTTGGTTTTCAAGATACTTGGTGATCTATTAGAAGTCCTATACGCGGACTTGGGAAATCTTAAAATAGGATTGGCGGTATAGTCAGGTTAACTTTGAAGGAGTAATTCTGAAAAAGGAGACATGAGATCCCCCACTCAGTTAAGGCCCCTTTGACTGTAGTATTTGTTTACCGAGCAATCAGGAAGACATAATACTTTTGACCTAGGAACCCGCAAAGCCGAGAAGTCGTAGAACCCTTAACCCATCTTGGCCTTTTAGGTGTAGTGCGGAGACTATAAAGGAGCAATCCAGAAGTAGTTATCACGCGATACTGCATTCAGACGAGTTTTTCTTGAGAATATTACTAATTACCGAGCTAATCAGAACATTGGTAATATCGGAAGAAAGAATGTAGACTTTGGGATTTCCTTAGAACCTTGTCCGGTAGGTGATAAACCATACTGATGACCAACATCCATACATTCATTGACTTGGGTGAAGCTTTCGTAAAGCAGTATAAGTACAACATGTTAATGGCACCTGAGCGTGACCAATTGAGAGTGATGACTCAAAAAGATAAAGAATCATTTAAAGAATATGCGCAATGTTAGTGCGAGGTTCCTTCCCAAGTGGTACCCTCAATGGGAGATCAAGAAATGACTAAGGTATTCCTAAAAACCCTTGGTTCATTTTAATATGAAAGAATGGTTGCAAGTGCACCGAGTGATTTCACTGAGATGATAAGTATGGGTGTCCGTCTAGAGGAAGCCGCCATAAAAGGACGGCTGTCAAAAAATGAAGGTTCTAGTGTGTTGTTCCCCAAAGTTTTCCCTCTCATATTTTCCCAAGAATATTCTCTCACGTAGGTTATTACAAACACTTGATTAAACAAAAACAAATTTTTTGAAGGTAAACGAGGTCTTTCGATTGGCATGAACAAGGTGTCTTTTGATTGGAATTTTGATTGGCTTCGATTGAGTGCCTAACCTCCTCCAAGATTTCCTCAAATTTCCAAGCTTTGATTGAAGCCTGAGCCTTTTGATTGTTTGATGTACACAAGCTTCGACTAGGCATGTGTTTCCTTTGAAAAAACTTCCTTCGATCCAAAAGGGAAGGGCCTCCTGTTAGTTCTCCTTCGATTGCACCATTGGTGTTGCATGCTAGCTTGATTCATAATGCAATGGATACCTGCATGCAAGCTGGATTCCTGCTTTGTTTGGGGCATTTGGTTTCTTTGGAGAAAGATTAATTCTTGCTCTGATTGGGAATTTCATGTCTTTGGGGCAAGCTTGATTCCCGCTTTGAATAGGTAAATTATCCCTCCGTGCCTGCCTTCAGCGCACAAAGCAAGAATCCCCTTCAAGCTCCCTTCGATCCACCAGCAGTGACCTCCTGCATGCTTCCTTTGATCCACAAAACAGTGGATTCCTGCATGCCAGCTTTGTTCAAGGCAAAAGGCTTCTTCATGCTTGCTTTGGATTCACAATGGAAAACACTTCTTCAGACCGGCCTTTGATCCACAAGGCAAAAGGCTACTTTTAACTGGCCTTCGATTCACAAAGTTCCCACTGGGAAAAAGACCCCTCATCTTGTCACCAGCACACGTATGCCTCTTCATGCTTGCCTTGGTTTCATAAGGAAAAGACCCATCAACTTGCCTTGGTTTCACAAGGCAAAGACCCATCAGCTTTCCTTGATTTCACAAGGCAATGACCCATCACCATGACTTCGATTCACTAGGCCAAAAGCCCCTTCATGCTTATGCTGGAAGCATAAGGCGAAGAATTCTTCTATGCTTGCTCTCAATGCCAAAATATTTAACACACAACTTTCCACATTTTGACACCTAGTAAGGTCCATTCGAAGGATACACCAATGGTGCCTTTCGAAGGACATATATGTGGCCCATTCGAAGACTGCACAAGAGGTGCATGTGGGCTATTCAAAGGACACACAAATGATGCCCTCGAAGGGGCATGCATTTGGTCCAGTCGAAAGACACATAATGGTTGAAGACAAGTGTTGTTTTGTCTTTTGATAAGTCTGGCCAAAGTCTTGTATTTTTGCATACCCAAGCCTCCTACACAATCCTATTCATGCCAAAAGAAGCTTCGATTGGCTAGGAAATAGTTTTCTTTTGGGTTAGCTGAATAGGGGTTCAAACAAAGAAGCCCCAATGATGAGAACATGAGCCAGTCAAAAGGTACACAAATGGTCCATGCAGAAGGGCCATTCGAAGGCTGCACAAGAGGTCTAGTTGAAAGAGGCAACTTGAGGCCAGTCGAAGAGCAACACTGGAGGGCATTTGAAGGAGACAAAATGTCCAGGTTCATTCAAGTTCAAAAAGAGACAAGTTTCCATGACTTTTGCAACGTTATAAAACATCATTCATGGCTTTGAAAACATTTTTTATGGTTGTTTAAACCTTTTCCTTCTTGTCCCATCCACCACCTCTATATAAAAAGACCACGCATGTTACACCACACACAGACATATTGCCTATCAAAAGAGAACACTCACACCACCATAGGAAACATATCAAAATTCTAACTAGTTTTGCAGGCACCCTCAATCCAGACGAAGGCCATACTTGTGTTTCTGAGATTCCCAAGAATCTGCTCCAAGCTAAGCCACGCCCAGATTCATAAATCGAAGCATTTCCAGTCGGTAAGAATTTACCCAAGCCAAAACTGAATTTCTAAGTCCTTTAAATACATGTTGTTGGTATATCTGTGCTGCTAATGCCATTTGTGTTTATTTGAGCATATCATACGCAAGGTAATATGCAGGAATAAAATCATGCCATCGAAAGGCATGATCTGATTTGCCTTTCGAAACACATGGTATAGCCAATTTCAAGCCAAAATAAGCTTAGGCCTGAGGACAGAAGATTCAAATTAGGGAGAAGGACGTCAGTTCGATACCCAGGTCCTACATCTTTATTTTTGCCAACATTTTCCTTGCAGGTCCAATTCGAAAGACAACTCCCTCTTTGGATCGAAAAAGACAACTCCCTCCTTGGATCGAAGAACCACATTACTCACTGGATCCAAGGACACACCTAGACTCTCTTCAGCATTGGGCCTAGCGAAAATTCCAATCAACACCCCCTTTTTTCCTTTTCCATACCTAGGCCCATTTAGCATATTTTCTTTTTGTATAGTTTTAATTTCTCTTTATTATGTTTTTCTTTATTTATTTAATTACAAAAATAATCAAAATCACAAAAATATTAGTTTTAGGTTTTTTTACTAAACTAATTTTGTAAGTAAATTAATACATAATTTTAACTATTTTCTTAATTTAAAATAATTAGAATTTAGGTTTTAATTAAACTTTAATTATTTTCTTTTCATAATACAAAAACCAAAATGAACTTAGACTATTTTCTTTAATTTAATTTTAATTATATTCTTAAATCAAAAAGAACAATAAAAAGATATTCTTATTTCATTTATACTTACTAGGTTTTAGACATACTTTTAGTTTTCGTGCGTTATTTATTTTCTTTCATATTTTTATATTATTGTATCTGTACACTTGATGTAATAGTTAACAGGATTTTACTTGCTTTCTTTATTTTTTTGCACTCCCAAAATTTTGTACAGTGTAAATCCCCCTCCCTCAAAGCCATGTAATAGTATAGGTTTATACTTCTGCACTTTATATTCTGTACATATTTACTACTAGTAACTAGGAATGTATGGCAAGACTGAAATTAAAATGGTGGCAAACCTAATAACGCAAGATAAGTAACTGAATTGTACACATTGCATATATACACCTCTAGGGTACCCCACTTTGATTGCCTTCAGAAATAAACAACCATGTCCCTAGAAACGCGGATGCTTTAGCAAAGACCCATAAAATTAAAAAGATCATAGTCCCTTAATGACCCTACAGTTGCCTCTCAGTAAATGATCTAGTCCCTAAACAAAATTGCCAAAGCATCTCCACAAGTTGCCTTCGTGACTGTAACATCCCTTCGAATGTCCCTTATACATTCAACGATAGGGATACCTACTCACTAATAGTAGGATAGAACTGTCTAAAGGATATGAGGAAAAGAACTACCTTTTCGAGTATAAAGTAGATAGCTGTTAGAAGTTTTCTCAAAAACATTTTCGCACTTACACAAATACTACTTTTCAAAAAAATTTCAAAAACATTTGCTTTGTTAACACTCTTGAGGACTTATACAAGAGTTAAACGCAAAGCAAATCGCCACACTAAGGCATTTCATAACATCTTTCAAACACACAAAGCATAAAGTACTTTCGAAATGAGCAAACCTCTAAAAGCCAATAGATAACTACGGGTGGAAAGGGTGCTAACACCTTCCCTTTCCATAATCTACCCCCCTTACTCAGAAAAATATTGAAAATGTCTTTTTCTGTTCTTTTCACCCTTTCCTTAATTTGGATAAAAGAAAAGTCGGTGGCGACTCTTGCTTACTGCAACATTTGCGAACACAAACCCAAAACCAGTATTAAACAGTTGGTTCTGCCACCGTATCACAGAACTGACGACTCTGTTGGGGAGTTATAAAAGTGGTGTTTACCTTAGAGTTAGTTCATTATTAAACTGTTTTTTGTGCTTTGTACGCTTTATACTTGGAGGGTTGTTTAGGTTGTTACTATAGATCCTACACCCGGATCTAGGGCCATCTTTTTAGGTAAACAACAATAGATCATTGAGAATATACAGTGTAGACTGATATGGTTGAAGCGATAGCTGTGTTGGTGTGACACTTTGGTTGGTACCGGTATCCCTTGTGTTGAATCGAGGAGAATACGGGGCCGCCGCGTGGTGTCGTGAAGAACTAAAGGACCTTAAAACCTTAGTTGAACAAACTTATCCATTAGAAAGTAGTGAGATAGTCGGCCTTGGTGTAAAGCTTGGGATTGGTTGATACTCGATGCTACACTCATTGAGATCGGACTTTCGAGATATTTTGGCCGCAGGAAAAGATTGCTAAGCTAAAATAATGCTCGATAAAGAAAGATCAGTGAGATTTAGACTCCTTAGAACCCGATTACTATTTCTAGGACAGGTTGAACCAACTAAACTTCAAGAGGGTATTTAACTTTAAACGCCATGCAAGCCTAAACCTAATGTGTTGTGTGTTTTGCTTGTATATGATTAGTTTGCTTAAACATGACATCATGCATCATAACATGCATTTTTCATTACACTGACCATTTCAAGGACCGAGGGAATTTATCTTTAATCTATTTTGAAGATCATGGCTTCCGCTCGTAGAAATACTATCCAGATCAGCTTCATGAGAATACCTCTCATACTCAAAGAGCTAGTATCAAGAGTTCCCGAGACTTCTTTATGTACCAAGAACTATGGTCAACTTCTCAATCTGGTTACCTCGGGTTTTGATGAGAAGATGATGAGTGTACTCTTTTAATTCTTTGACCCTAAGAACCATTTCTTTACCTTTCTAGATTATCAGTTGGTGCCCACCATGGAAGAGTTCTCTCAAATATTGGGTATACATATTCTTGATCAGACGCTTTTCATCGGATTAGAAGAAGCTCCCAAGCTAGAGGTCATTGCAACAACTTTGCATCTGAAATGGTCCGACATTGTATCCAACTGGGAAACAAGAAGTGGAGTCAAGGGTTTCCTAGTCAAATTCCTATTAGAGAAGGCTCACCAATTTTGGGATTATTTGGATTTCCAAGCTTTTGAGGAGATTCTGGCCCTTCTAATATATGGTTTAGTGTTATTCCCTAATCCAGAATTTCTCATAGATTTGAATGCTATCAAGGTTTTCCTCTCTCGTAACCCTGTGCCTACCCTACTCGGAGACATCTTGCATACCCTCCACACTCACACCATGAAGAGAAAAGGGATTCTTATGTGTTGCGTACCATTGCTTTCAAGGTGGTTTATTCCTCACCTCCCTAAATCAGTATCGAAGAATGAAGAAGGTTTGGGTTGGTCGCGAAGGATAATGTCACTTTCTCACTCAGATATCCTCTGGTATTCCCGATCTATGGGAGATATTTCTGTTATTGACCGCTGCGAGGAATTCCCTAATGTCCCACTACTTGGCATTAGGGTAGGCATAACTTATAATCCTTATCTGGATTTACGACAATTTGGTTATGCTCGAAGGGATGGTCCCCAGGATATGCTTATTCAGGGAATTATGTTTAACTACGAGGATGATTCTCAAGGGTATCGTCAGAGGTTTATACGAGCTTGGGGCATGGTAAACAGATTTGATACCAAGAACTTGGGGCCTAATACTTCCATCCCTATGGAACCTTATCTCAATTGGGTACGAGCTCGCACTCAGAACAACATAATGTTGTATATAGCCATCTTACCAGTGGTTGTGGAGCCCATCACCGAAGAAGATGTTCCTTATACAGTTCTCTATCCTAACATGCCCACTGATCTTGAAGAGCTGTAGAGATCTTAGATTCAGTTAAAGAAAGAAAGAGATACCTTTAGAGATCATTTCTATGCCAATGAGAAGAAAGTGTTGGAGCTTACAAAGCTACTTCATGAAGAAAAATGTCTTAATGTCTATCTCGACACAAAGAGGAAGCGCCCATGGGAAACTTGATGTCTCAGATTTTAGAAATTTTCAATTGTAAGCCTAAAAAGGAAATTGTATTTTGAATTCTACTAATAAAATCTTTATTTCATTTTGGTCCACAAATTTAAATTTCTCGGAGTCCTTGAAAACATTGCATACATATACCATACATATAATTGCATAAACAGGTTTCAGGACAAGTTTCTTATCTTCTTTGCTGTTTATTTCAGCAATGGCTCTTAAATAAACAGTTAAGGAACTTTAGGAACATAATGCTCAATTCCATGAAATGTTCCTGAATCTGGCTAAGGGACAAGAAGATTTGAAAGCTCTGATTCTCAAGGACAAGAAGAAGAAAAATAGGCCAGTGGGTGTTCTGAATTTGGGAAGAAGGTTCAAAGGACCAATGAAGCCAGTTTCAGAGCTCGCAACTCAGTCAAGAGAGAGAGCGCCAATCAGGAAGGAGAGCCAAGAGAAGAATACCACAGTACAAGGGAGTCCGAAGAAGATGAACCTGACTATTCTGAGGAGTAGTATCCTCCTGTTGATGATAAATATAAACATTTAGAGGATCGACTCAATTCCATGGAGATCCAAAGGGTACCCGAGTTGGATTTTGAAGAGCTAGGACTGGTCTTAGGGGTGGTTATCCCGTGGAAGTTCAAGGTCCCTACATTTTCTAAGTACGGCGGTGCCTCCTCCCCTAAGCTTCATTTATGGTCGTATGTCAGGAAAATTCAACCCCACACTACTGATAGGGATTTGTGGGTACATTTCTTCCAGGAAAGTTTGCAGGGACTCAACTGGAATGGATCTATCAGCTAGAAAGAACAAATATGAATAATTAGGAAGATCTGGTTGCTGCTTTCTATAAGCAATACCAATATAATGCTGACCTTGCCCCGACTCATACACAATTGCAAAGCATGTCTATGGGTTCTGATGAGGGTTTTAAGAACTATACCCAAAAATGGAGAGACCTTGCGGGAAGAGTCCAACCTCCGTTGTCTAATACGGAGCTGGTGGACATGTTCTTGGGAACATTATCTAGGCCATTCTTTAACCACCTGTTTAGGAAAACTTTGTAATGGTTCTCGTTCGTAAGAACGTATACAAAGTTTGCCTATACGATGGCGACTTTTCAAAATACTTTCAAAAACAACACAAAGCACATTTTCAAACAAAAGCAAGTGATCTAGCCAGCAACTAAGAGCCCATAGATAACTATGGATGGAAAGGGTGCTAATACCTTCCCTTTTCATAATCTACCCCTGAACTCAAGAAATAATCTCAAAGGTCTTTCCTGTTCTTTTCAGCCTTTCCTTTTTGGATAAAAGAAAAGTCGGTGGCGACTCTTGCTAACCGCAACATTTGCGATAAAACGCAAAACACCCAAGTCAGTTCTCCAACCATATCACAGAACTGGCGACTCTACTGAGGAGTTTTTGGGAGTTGAATCCTGGATTGTCGTTGGGGATGAATAAAATACATATCTTCAAACTTTGTTGAAAGGATGCTTCTTATGGGGAATATATCTTGAACGTCATCTGTTATCTGGTCATATCTAGGCTTCATAACTTGCTGAGAATGAGGAAGTCAACTACTATCTGGTCGGGTTCCAGGCTTCACGGTAACTTACTGGGGATAAGGAAGTTAACTATTATCTGGTCGGATCCAGGCTTTGCAGTAACTTTGCAGTGGTAACTACTATCTGGTCGGGTCCGGGTTTCATGGTTTTTGGAAAGTTGTACTATTATTTGGTTGGGTACAAGCTTCACAGTGTCTCTCCGGGGATCGTCGTTAATTGTTATCTGGTCGGGCTCTAGATTTCATAATAACTTGCTTGAAAACTGACATCTGGTTGGGTCCAGGCTTTACAGATTTCTGAGGTGGATAAGGCTAATTGTTATCTGGTTGGGTCCAGGTTTCACAATAGACTGTTTGGGAATTTAGTTGTGATCTGGTCGGGTTCCAGGTTTCACAACGAATTTCTAAGGGTAATTTCTATCTGATCAGATCCAGGCTTCAGAATAACTTGTTTAGGTAGAGGCAAACTCTACTGGGAAAAAAAAGTTAAACCTTGGTCTTGTTGAGTTCAGGTTCTTCTATATTTTTAAGAGTTAAACTATTATCTGGTCAGGTCCAGGATTTATAGTATATTATATTAACTGTTATCTGGTCGGGTCTAGGTTTCAGCAATTGATAAAGTCAAACTAATATCTGGTCGGGTCCAGGCTTTACAGTGACTTGAGAAGTTGACTATTATTTGGTCGGGTCCAGGCTTCATAGTAACTTTTGGGGATAGTAAAGGTTTTGTTGATGACTTTACTGGGGATCAGGGGTTATGGCCCTATGATTTGTAATAATCTGAAAGGCAAACTCAACTGGAGAGTGTAGACTCATTCGGGGAGGACATACTCAGCTTGGGGAGGTATACTCAACTGGGGGTAACAGGCTCAACTGGAGAAGATAGACTAGAGCTGGGGAATTTTGTACTCGAATGGGGAGTTATGCTACTCGTTGTTTGTTGGGGAAATAAATCCTATTAAAGAGGTGAGTTCCTTTTAGGAAGAGATCCACGAGGCTTCTACTTGTAAAATTCAACTTAGCTGGAGAGATATTGAGACTTTGGTTGAAGATTATCCTATGCAGAGAGACTTTGTGAGTAACTTTGTTGAGGAGGATGTTGATGAAATTACTTTTTGGGGGTATCCCATATTCATTAAAGAAGTGCTTGTTACTTCTTAGGTCATATGTTCCAAACAATTTTAATTATGTTCATATGTATATGTTCATTCAATTTTAGTTATTGGACAAGTTTGCATTCAAAACAAAGACAGGAAGTTTGCACTTCAAAGTATATTTGTATTGATATTTTTCCCATGAATAGGCGTTTTTGTATAAAGAGACGGAGATCCTAGTAAGAGGGAATCGTCGAAAGGAAAACAAAATTGGAAACAAAAAAAAATAGCCATGTGAAATGATCTCATTGCCTTCCAACTCTACTATTTCCCCAATGTCTTCGAATGCCCCTTTCAGTTGACAGAAGTTGACTGGATTGATCCTGGACCGTTTGAACTTGGACCTTGGTGATAAAATTGACTGTGGTGATTCCACAAGACATAGTCATACGCTTTCAATCCATAACTTTTGCTTGGACCGCCCTTTCGGGTTTTCAGCCCACCAGGATACCCATTTTTACCCAAGTCGCCCTTTCGGGTTTTCAACCTGCCGGGTGTATAATCTTTTGCATATATCCCTAATTTTTGCCCAAACCTTTTGGTTTGGCGGTATGCCCTTATTTTGCATAGGTATGTCAACCTAGAGGGTCTCTTATGCATATTATTTTTTAACTATGTTCTCGTTTATAGGATGTGGGAAGTCTTCACCATCCATGGTAGTTAGCATCATGGCACCGCCAGAGAACAACCCTCTTGACAAGAAACGGATCTTCGTAGGTGGGAGTCTATTTTCCTCTAGGGTTGCTTTGTGGAAGAATGGTACTTTTACCACCAAGTCACCAACTTGATATACTCGAGGCTTGATCTTCTTGTTCAAAGCCTTGATCATACTTTTTTGGTACGTCTGACCATGACAAACAGCAGCCAATCGTTTTTAGTCGATCAAGTTAAGCTGATCCAATCTCGTTTGAATCCACTCGTCTTCGCTTAAGCCTGCTTCGTTCATAATCCTCAGCGAGGGAATCTGAACTTCCACTGGCAAAACAACTTCCACGGTGTAGACTAGGGAAAAGGGAGTTTCCCTAGTTGATATTCTAGCTGAAGTGTGGTAGCCGTGGAGAGAAAACGGTAACATCTAATGACTATCCTTATAGGTTACTACCATTTTCTGCACAATCTTCTTGATATTTTTGTTGGCTGCTTCGACTGTGCCATTCATTTTCGGTCTATATGGAGAAGAATTGTGATGCTTGATCTTAAACTGAGTGAAAGCTCAGTAATTATAGCATTGTTAAGGTTAGTCCCATTGTTGGTGATGATCCTTTCGGGGATACCATAGTGGCAGATGAGGTTGTGTTTGATGAATCTGGCTACCACATTCTTGGTGACTGAGGCAAAAGAGGCGGCTTCGACCCACTTGATGAAATAGTCGATAGTGACAAGAATGAAACAATGTCTGTTGGAAGCGGTGGGCTTGATTTCTCCAATCATATCAATTCCCCACATTGCAAAGGTCCATGAGGCTGTCATGACATTCAGAGGGATATGAGACACATGGACCTTGTCAGCATAGATTTGACATTTGTGACAAGTTCTTGAATGTTGATGGTAATTAGTCTCCATTGTTGACCAATAGTAGCCAACTCTCAAGATCTTCTTAGACATCGTATGTCCACTTGAGTGAGTACCAAAGAGAACATCGTGCATGTCTTCCATGATTTCCTCTGCCTTCTTCTTGTCCACACATCGGAGTAGAGTGGAGTCATGGTTGGGCTTGTACAATATTCCATTGCTTAGGAAGAATTTGGCTGCAAATCTTTGCAAGAATTTTCTGTCATTGATGGATGCTCCCTCTGGATACTCTTGTGCTTCAAGGTATCTCATCACCTCGTGGTACCATGGCTTTTCTGCATCAGTTTCAAGTTCACAGCAATGTGCAGGTTTGTCGAATCTTTCAATTGTAATCATGGGGGATTTGTTATCCCATCTGACTTTGAACATTGAAGACATGCTTGCCAAAGCGTCAGCCAACTGATTTTCTTCCCTAGGGAAGTGCTCAAAGGTGATCTCTTCGAATTAAGGAATTAGGGGTAGCACAAGTTCCTTATAAGGCATGAGATTAGAGTGCTTAGTGTCCCAATCTACTTTTACTTGGATAATCACTAGAGAGAAATCCCCAAATACACTCAAATGCTTGATCCTCAAGTCAATGGCAGCCTTCAAACCCAAGATGCACGCTTCATATTTCAACATATTGTTCGTGCAATCGAAGCATAATCTGGCAGTGAAAGGAGTGTTGCAACCTTCAGGAGAGATGATCACAACACCAATTATGTTACCTAAGGCATTGGAAGCCCCATCGTAGACGATAGTCCATCGGGATCCTTGTTCAGGTCCGTCATATGGTCCAGGTTTCGCACAGTCGACTACCAGCATGATGTTCTCATCAAGAAAGTCGAAGTTCATTGACTAATAATCATTCACATCTTGATGGGCAAGTGATCAGCTAGTACACTTCCTTTGATGGCCTTTTGCATAGTGTATTGAATGTCGTACTCAGTCAAGATCATTTGCCATATGGCTATCCATCCAGAAAGGGAAGGTTTCTCGAAGATGTACTCGATTGGGTCCATCTTAGAAATCAACAAAGTGGTATGAGTCAACATATACTGTCTTAGCCGGCGAGAAGCCCATGCCAGAGCGCAACAAGTTTTCTCGAGCAGTGAATATATGGTTTCACAATCGTTAAACTTTTTGCTCAGGTAATAAATAACATGCTCTTTTTGGCCAGACTCGTCATGTTGGCCCAAAACACACCCCATAGAGTTCTCTAGAACATGTCAAGTACATGATCAAGGGTCTTCCTTCAACTGGAGGCATGGGAATAGGAGGTTCTTTTAGGTATTCTTTGATTTTGTCGAAGGCAGCTTGACACTCATCATTCCATCTGACTACCTGATCTTTCTTCAAGAGTTTGAAGATTGTCTCACAAGTAGCAGTTAAGTGTGATATGAAGCGGGAAATGTAATTGAGACGACCCAATAATCCTCTAACTTCCTTTTCAGAATGAGGGGATGGAATTTCTCGGATGGCCTTTACCTTGGTAGGATCAACTTCAATGCCTTTATTGCTGACAACAAAACCTACAAGCTTTCTAGATCATACTCCAAACATGCACTTATTAGGGTTTAACCTCAGCTTGTACTTTTTCAGCCTTTCGAATAGTTTGTACAGGTGATCGAGATGTTCTTCTTCAGTTTGTGATCTGGAAATCATATCGTCCACATAGACCTCTATTTCATGATGTATCATGTCATGAAACAAAGCTACCATAGCCCCTTGATACGTTGCCCCTGTATTCTTCAATCTGAACTGCATGACCTTATAGCAGAAGATGCCCCATTGCGTAACGAAAGTAGTCTTCTCCATGTCTTCGAGAGTCATACTTATCTAATTATATCCGGAGAAACCGTCCATAAAAGGGAAGACTTTATACTGAGTAGTATTATCGACCAAGACGTCAATGTGTGACAGAGGGAAGTCATCCTTGGGGCTTGCCCTATTCAGATCCCTATAGTCTACGCACATGCGATCCTTTCCGTATTTTTCGGCACTGGAACCACATTGGCAACCCATTGGGGATAGGATGTCACATCTAGGAACCCTGCATCAAATTGTTTCATTACTTCAGCTTTGATCTTCTCAAACATATCAGGCCTCATGCGATGAACCTTTTGTTTGACGGGAGGACAATCTTCTTTTATCGGTAGACGATGAACTACAATGTCGGTATCCAACCCATGAATATCTTCATAAGACCAAGCAAATACTTCCATATAATCATGAAACATCTGAACCAAACTGCTCTTGACACTGTCTTCTAAGTTAGCATCAATATTGATTTCCTTCTTATCTGCCTGAGTACCCAGATTGATGACTTCAACTGACTCTTCGTGCGGCTGAATAGCTTTTTCCTCTTGTAATAGAAGTCTGGCTAATTCTTCCGGTATGTCACAATCTTCCTCGCCTTCGGCTTTGACTTGGTTAATTGGGTATTCAAAGTCATAGTCGTAAATAGTAGAGGCATTGGCAATAAGATCCAGAGTGGATGAGGACCTGCAAGAGTGTATGTGTGTGCATGTAAGATATATGGCTATTTTTGAAATGTATTTGAAAGAAAAAGAAAGATAATAAACACAAATATTTGAATGCAAAAGAGTCCAATGTACTGAATGATCATATGATTTGATAAATATAAATAAAACCTTTGACAAATGGACCAAAGTGCCCCGGGCCAGGCACATGGCTTAAAAGTCATTGTTTGAATATTACAAACAAAATGTTCTTGATTGAAAGAAATACAATAACAAGTAGATTACTCCTCATTGAAGGAGATGGGCACGAAGTCCTTTGCATGACAATTCTTCAGCTCCGTTGTAGTTGGGTACACCCAATCTTCAAATGCAACTTCTTTATCAGAATTAACTACGGTGTTGAATTCATTGCTTCCAATGTGGAGAGTTGGATTTACAGTGCGAGCACACATCACTTCCTTCTGAGCTTTGACGGTGAAGCCCAGACCAAACTTTTATGCTTTATATGGGATATCGGGGAGTTGTCCCTAAGTATCACAGTTTACTTCTTCAATTGCCGCACGAGCATCTTTGACTGAGACCATCTTCGATACGACTTTAACAACTTTAGACTCATCAGAGGAACATTTAGTAACAACAATCATTAGTGGCACAACCTCGAAGGCTTGACATGGGGTCTCAATGAATTATCCATCCATCTCTACGTATTTGAACTAGTTAGGGTGGCTTACAATAAACTCTTCTTCTCCACAAACAGTGACTATTCTCCCCTTGACTGGATATTTGTGTTTCTGATGGAGAGTTGAGGTTACTTCCCCAGCTTTATCGATCCATGGGTGACCCAACAGACAAGAATAGGCAGGACGAATATCCATAATATAGAAGGTGGATTTGAAGATTTGGGAGCCCACTTTGATTGGAAGATCTACTTCCCCATGAACAGTCGTCTTTGATCCGTCAAATGCCCTTACAATGATATCACTTGGCTTCAAGACTAAACCTTCACAGTCTAGACGGTCTAACGCTCCTTTGGGTAATACATTCAGGGAAGAACCAGTGTCGACTAGAACATGTGCTAAGGTGGTCCCTTTGCACTCGACAGAAACACGTAAAGCTTTATTGTGGTTCTTCCATAACAGTGTTAAGTCAGCATCCAAAAATCCCAAGCCATTATCAGCCGTTAGGCTAGCCATGCAATTCTCAAATTGGCTTGTTGTTGTCTCATGTGGGACATGATATTTTTTCAGGAATTTGATTAATGTTCGAGCATGGGTGTCGAAATAAAGCAGCAATGACAACATTGAAATCTTAGAAGGCGTTTGCCCTAACTGTTCTACAATCTTGAAGTCGCTTCTTTTTATGATCTTCAAGATCTCATCCATCTCACGAGCGGAGGGCTTTCCATTAGAAACTTCCTTTGCGGGTACTTAAATCACATCAGGCTCAACAACCTTATCCATCCCTCTTGTATTGGTACTTGGCTTGGCAGCAGTAATGCGGATGGGCGTCTTTGTAACAACTGGTGGTGAGATATGTGGTGAAAATATTCTCCCAGTTCTAGTTACTTTGCTTGAGCCAGCTATGTTACCGACATTTTCATCTTTGTCCTCTTCGATCCATGCGTCTTGTTTAATCCCATGATATAAGACCTCGACACCATAATTCCATGGTACTACCTTGTTTGAAGAGTGGGGAATTGGTCCGGGATTGGTAATTATTAAGGGAGAAATAGTGGGTTCATTTGAAATCCTAATAGGACCTTTGGAGGTGATCCTAAGAGGCTTGTTTGATATGGTAATAATGGATAGGTCTTCACATTTGTTAGTAAAACTTTTGGTAAGTGGGGTCTTTTCAAATAGAATTTTGTGTCTATCCATCAGGTGTTGAATGCCTTTCTTCAGCCCTTCACATCCATTGAGTTGTCTTGTACAACACACACAGTCTTTTACACAGCCAGGGAAGATCCCAACTTTCAACAAATTGTTTTAGATTATATTCAGCAGAGTAGTCAATTCTTCAACAGAGGCAACAAAAATTGTATCTTCAATAGCATTAACACCCTTGTCATGCTTCAGCATTGGAGCGGTGATTACATTCGGAATTGGAGGAGGATCAAACTAAATAGTTTTGTTATCGATCAAATCCTGGATTTTGTTCTTCAAGGCCTAACACTGGTCAGTCTTGTTCCTGGGGATGCTTGAGTGGTAAACACATTTAGCACTCGGATTATACTTTGGTAACAAGGTATCAGGGTTGGCGGGAGAATCGCGCAATGTCACTAAATTAGCCTTGAGCAAATGTTGTAAGGCTTGAGATAATGACATGCCTAACCTCGTAAATTGTTTTCTTGGAGTTTTAAAATGTTGATGATTTGCATATGGTCTTGGAGTAGGAGTTGGATTGGAGATTCGGACGGAATTGACAGACGGGTGATCATTCTTCTTGGTACGGGCCCTTGCCCCGTACACAACATTAACTTCCTTCTTTGAAACAAAAGGTTTCTTGATAGTATTTTAAGTGGAGGTAGATGCCACAAAGATCTTCACACTTTTAATGGCGTTTTCAACTCTTTCACCGGTTAAGATTAATTCGGTGAAACCAGAAGAAGAGCAACCAACCAACAAATTAAAGAAGGGACCAAATAAAGTGCCCATGAACATGCCAATGTGCTTCCTATCAATCAGTGGTGGTTGAACCCTGCTGGCGAGGTCTCTCCACTTTTGCGCATATTCTTTAAATCCTTGATTCTTTCCCATGGTCATATCTTGTAATTGAACCCTCGTTGGCGCGAAGTCGGCATTGTACTGATACTCATGGTAGAAGGCGGTAGCTAAATCCTCCCAAGTATTGACACATGATCCATCCAACTGATAAAACCATTCAAGTTGAGTTCCAGCCAAGATCTCTTGGAAAAACTGAACCCAAAGCTTCTTATCAGCAGTGTGCGGCTTTATCTTGCGCACATTAGATTTTAGGTGGAGTTTTGGACAAGAAACTCCATCGTACTTTGCAAATATTTATATTTTGAATTTGTGTGGAATGACTACCCCAGAGATCAAACCCAAATCGTCAAAATCTAAACCAGGGACGGCCTGGATTTCAATAGCTTTCAATCTGTCTTCTAACTACTTATATTTGATATCGGCGGGTGGATAATGCTCGTCAAAATAATCATAATCAGATACATGATCATTAACACAATCATCATGAGTACTCTTGACCTCACCAATCTGGTTCTCATCCTCTTCAGATGAATCTCCTTCTATTGGGATTTGACGGACTGTCTCCTTGAACCTTTTACCCATGTTGAGTAGAGCTTTCTTCTTTGGCTTCTTCTTAACGGCCAACAAAGCCATCATATCATGCCGCTGCTTGGCTAGGGCTAGTAGAATTTCCTGGAACTGAGAATTTTGGGCTTGGAGATCCTTCACAGTTTTCTCTAGATCCATCTTACTGAAATAAACATCAGAAAGATAAGGAAACCTGTTAAGTAAAAACCTGGCATGTTATGATGCATGGAATATGTATATGTAAATGATTTCAAGGATTAATGAGATTTAAATTTGTAATGACAAAAGAATGAACAAACATCAATTTTCATTAAACAAAACAAGAAAGATTACATCATGCCTCTTGGGCTTACAAAATAACTTTCTTTGATAAAAAGACTGAACGCATCCTCTTCGGCGCGAGATAGGCATTCAGACTTTGCTCTTCTTATAGCTGCTTCGTAAGTTCCAAGACCCTCTTCTCACTAGCATAGAATTGAGCCTCGAAAGTATCACGCTCTTCCTTCAGCTGAATCCAACCCTTTTGCAAGTCTTCGAGAGAGGTTGGCATGTCAGGATGAAGGATAATGTACGGGACATCTCCTTCAACCACATGCTCCATGATGATTGGTAAGATAGAAAGATAAGGCATCACAAGTTTCTGAGCACGAGCTTGCACCCATTTAAGGTAAGGCTCGAGGGGAATGGAATTCGTGTGTCCTATTGTCTTGCTATCCAATTTGGTAAACATTCTCCAAGCTCGGATAAACCTCTGACGGTAACCTTGATTGTCATTCTCGTAATGGAATACCACTCCTTGGATAAGCATCTCATATGGACCATCCCTTCGGGCGTAACCAAAATGTCGTAAGGCCAAACAGAGGTTGTAAGTGATACCTCCTCTAATGCCAAGTAAGGGGACATTAAGGAATTCTCCACAACGGTCGATGATAGTAACATTCTCCAAAGATCGGGAACACCAATGAATATATGAATGTCTAAGCGTCATCAACCTATGGGACCACCTTGAACCTTGCTCATTCTTTAATACAAATTGGGGAAGATGCGAAATAAACCATCTTTCCAAGAGAGGAGTACAACACATGAGGATACCTCTCTTCCTCGTAGTGCGAGAGTGAAAAGAATGTAGGATGTCTCCTAACAAAGTAGGCACCGGGTTACGAGACATGAAGATTTTGATGGCGTTTACATCTATGAGTTAGTCAGGATTTGGGAAAAAAACCATCCCATAGATGAGAAGGGCCCCAATTTCCTCAAAATCTTGAAAGTGCAAGGAGTTCCAACAATCTTGAGCTTTCTCAAACAAGAACTTGGCCAAGAAACCTTTGACACCACTCCTTGTTTCCCAATTAGTTGTGATATCAGATTGTTGCAAGTGTAGGGCTTGAGCAATCTCTTCAAGTTTTGGATCTCTTTCTATACCGTTGAAGGGTAGTTGATTGAGAATGGGAATCCTCAAGAGTTGGGAGAATTCTTCCAAAGTTGGCACAAGCTGATAATCGGGAAAAGTGAAGCAATGGTGTAGAGGATCAACGAACTGGAAAAGCACCTTCATCATATCTTCATCAGTGTTGGAGGTAACCAAGTTTAGGAGGAGTCCATGTCTTTCGGTGAATGAAGATTTCTCAAGAACCCTTGATGCTAACTCTTTGAGTTGAGGAAGGATCCTTACGAGATTGACTTGAATGGTTTTCCTATGAATAGGAGCCATGTTCTACAAAACAAAACAAAGATAAATCCAAAAAATCCTTGAAATGGTTAGTGAATATGAGTATGATGTTATGATGTTCATGATGTCATGTACAAGTAAATATATACAAACAATACAAACAAGTCCTTAGGTTTAGGCTTGCATGGAGTCTCATAGGTAAGTACCCTCTTGAAGTTTAGTTGGCTCAAACCTGTACTAGAAATAGTAACCGGGTTCTAAGGGAGCTCAATATCACTGGTTTGTCTTCTCGGGAAATGTTTCAGCGTAAGCCTCTTTAATGGAAACCGAAATATCCCAAAAAACCAAACCTCAATGAGTGTAGTATCGAGTATCTCCCAACTTCGGATTGCACCAAACCCGGTCATCTCACTATGTCCTAATGGCCAAGTTGGTCAAGTAAAGGTTCTAAAGTCAGTTAGTGTTTCATGACATTACCCAGCGGCCCTGTATTCTCCTTGACTACTCAAGGGCTACCAGTAACCACAAATATGTCACACTAACATAGCTATTGCTTAGACCATGTCGGTATACCCCGCACAGTTTCCACAACGTATTTCTACTTACCTATAAGGTATCCCAAATCCGGGTAGAGGATTTAAGCCCAAACACAGAACCAAAATATAAAGCATACAAGTCAAATAATGAAAGAAAGTAAAGGTGATCTAGCCCTAAGGTAACCCCACTTTTAAAATTTCCCCAGCAGAGTCGCCAGTTCTGTGATACGATGGGAGAACTGACTTGGGTGTTTTGCATTTTATCGCAAATGTTGCGGTTAGCAAGAGTCGCCACCGACTTTTCTTTTATACAAAAAGGAAAGGCTGAAAAGAACATGAAATACCTTTGAGATTATTTCTTGAGTTCGGGGGGTAGATAATGAAAAGGTGAGGTATTAGCACCCTTTCCATCCATAGTTATCTATGGGCTCTTAGTTACTTTCTAGATCACTTGCTTTTGTTTGAAAATGTGTTTTGTGTGGTTTTTGAAAGTATTTTGAAAAGGCGTCATCGTTTAGGAAAACTTTGTAATAGTTCTCGTTCGTAAGAACGTATATAATGTGTTGATCTTTTAAAAATGTTTCAAGTTTGGAAAGTGTTTTGAAAGTTTTTTTTGAACGTATTTGGTGTTTATTTTGAAAATAAGCAAGAGTGTTTGATTTGAAATTGAGCAAGCAACTAGGAACAATCTACCTACTCAAAAGTCTTAGTTCATTTCTTCCTTTCCTTTGATATTGTTATCTTACCATTGATTTCGTAAGAAACCCTATCTTTGGATATAAATGGACGGGCATGGGTCATCGTATAGCCATGATAACAATGTTGTGAAATATCTTAGCAATTCTCTTTGAGGGACTAAGATCATTTTGAAAGGCAACTTTGATAGCGTCATCGAGGGACTATGATCTTGTATTTTTTATTGCTTTTTGATAAGATATCCCACATGCATAACATGACCATTTTTTATAAGGCAACAAAATGGATTTACCCTAAGGGTGTAAGTGTGCAAGTGTGTTGATTTACATGCTTGTTTATCTTGAATTAGGGTTTGCTAATTTGTTGGTTTTAGTCTTTCAATACAAATCCTAATTTACTAGCATTTATATATAAAACATTAAATTGTGGAAAATAGAAATACTAAGCTATTACATCAATAGGGGAGGGGGTGTACAAATTTTCAAATGGGGGATTTGCAAGAAATTTAAATCTAATTAATTATTACAACCATATTGAATATTATACAAAATTGAAGATAAAATGCAAGAATGCAAAATGGAAAAAGAAATGCTTTTTATTTGATTTTATGAAAGGTTCTAATCTTGACTTAATTAAGAAAATGATTAATTAAAAATTAAACAAAACTAAAACTTAGATTAATTAACAAAGAAAATAAGTTAAAAATGATTTTTTAGGTTTTTTTTATGAAAAAGTTTAAAATTAAAAAAAATATTTGAAAATTAATTAATTAAAATAAACCTAAGTTCTAAATTAATTTTAATTAAGAAAATAAAATAATATAATAATTAATCCTAAGTCTAAATATTAATTAATCAAAAGAAAATAATTTGTTAAAAGAAAATGTTTTTGGTCTTTTTTGTATTTATAGAGAAAATAAAATAAGTAAGTATAAATAATAAATAAAATATTTTTTTTAATATTTTTATTAATAGATAATAATAATGATAATAATAATAATAATGCAAATAATAATAATGAAGAAAATATGAAATAGAAATAAAAATAGAAAATAAATAAAATGGAAAATAAAATAATGGGCCAGGGTGTATGAAACATAATCAGAGGGGGGGAAAGTCAGCAAAAAATAAAGGCCCAAAGGAGAAAAGCCCAGCACCTGTTACAAACAACAAAAAGAGAGAAAAACAGAAAATATAACAAAAAATGGTAAAACGTGTTAGAACAGAGTTTGGTTCTAATCATATCTTAGAGTTTTGATGATAACAATGAAATAAATTTTGTAAAATATATTTTATACTCTGATGTGCATGTTCTCAAATTCAGATGATGTCCTGACTCAAGCATCTCAAAAGAGAAACATCATTCTACGCAAGTCTAAAGCAAACTCTGAAGGAAGAACTCCAAGGCAAACTCTGATGAAAAGCAATCTTAAGCAACCTCTAATAAAGCTAGCTGAAGCAAAGATTTGAAAGAAGCACGCTAAAAGAAACATCTGATAATGCAAGCTGAAGCAAACTCTGATGAACATAAAATGAAGAAAAATCTGATAAAAGAAAAGATAAAGTAAACTATGAAGTGGCAACGCTGCAAGAAAACTCTTAAACTTCCATAGACAAGCTCTGAAAGTACCATTGATCATTTAATGTTAAGACGGCTAACGCACTCAAGTGTTACTACGCACGAGAGCATTGGAAACATAAAGAAGCTAACACGCATCATTAATGCATACACTCTCTTCAAGGCAGTAACGGTCAAGACTGGAAGCTATATATAGAAGATCATTTGTTTCAAAGAAAGGTTACTGATCCACGAAAAACATACTAAAGCTCACTGTTTTTATTCTTGTAAACTCATAGTATATAGTGGGTAATTCTTAGGTATTGGGCAACAATCTTAGTGATAAATCACAGTTTTTGATACAACTTATTAGAATCATTTTGATTCACTACTTTTAAGAGATAATATTTGTAAGTGTTCCTTGAGAGACCAGTTGGGTCAAATTTCTCAAGAGGGCTAGGACTAGTTGAGTCTTAAAGGTGTTAGTCACTTGCAGTTGGCTTGTGCATTGTATTGTTAGTCACAAAATTTTGGTTGTGGATTTGTAATCAGTTTAATTATAGTGGATTAAGTCCTCGTTGAGAGAGGCGAAATCACCTTGGCGGGTGGACTGGAGTAGTTTAAGTTTCAAACGAACCAGGATAAAACTACCAGTTTCCTTCCATTATTATTGCGCGAGAAAAAATGAAAAACTTATTCAACCCCCCTTCTAAGTGTTTTCTCACCCTTCAATTGGTATCAGAGCTCTAGTTCTGGGTGCAAACACCTAAAAGTGTCAAAAAAAGATCTAGAAGGAAAACATTATGGCAACTGAACAAAACAATAACAACTGCACCAAACCTCTTGTGTTTGATGGAGAAGACTTTGTATACTAGAAGGATATACTATAAAGTTTCTTTCTAGGTCATGATGTTGATCTATGGGATATGGCCTAGATGGTTACACACATCAAGAAGACAAATACGAAAACAAGATTTACAGAAAGAACATAGATAAACAACATAAATTAGATTTCAAAAATCACCATAGAGTCAGAAACATCTTTCTGAATGCTATCTCTAAAATTGAATATGAGAAAATCACCAACAGAGATACAACACATGACATGTTTGAGTCTCTCAAAATGACTCATGAAGGAAATGCTCAAGTAAAAGAGACAAAAGCTCTGGCTCTCATCCAAAAGTATGAAGCCTTCAAAATAGAAGAAAATGAGTCCATTGAAGCTATGTTCTCAAGATTCCAAACTCTGACCATTGGCCTGAGAGTTCTGAACAAAGGATACACCAAGGCAGACCATGTTAAGAAAAATATCAGAATTTTACCCAAAATATGGGCACCTATGGTTACTGGATTCAAAGTGTCAAAAGATTTGAATGATGTATCCCTTGAAGAAATTATCAGTGCATTAAGAAGTCACGAGATAGAACTTGATGAACATGAGCCTCATAAAAAAGGTAAGTTTGTCGCCCCTAAATCTATTAAAAAATGTGAAACTAACGCTTTTCAGGCAGAAGAAGGAAACTTTAAAGACTCTGCATCAGAGTAAGATGACTTATCTCTTCTCTCCAGAAGGATCAACCAGATGTGGAAGTACAGACAAAAGAAGTTCAGAAACTACAAGAGGTCAGAAGATAAACTAGAATCTTCTAGACATAAGTAGTCAAGCAGGAGATATATAGTCTGCTATGAATGTAAAGAACCCGGACACTACAGAAGTGATTTTCCTAAGCTACAAAGAGAAAGACCAAAGAAAATGTTTGGAATAAAGAAAGGCATGATGGCCACCTGGGATGATTCAGAATTTTCTGAAGCTGAATCTGACTCAATAGATGAACACGCTAACCTAGCGTTTATGACTACCACAGCAGATGACGATGACTCATACTCTGATTCAGAACCGAAAGAGGTATTCTCTGAATTCTCTAGATCCGAACTTGCTGAAAGTTTATCAGAAATTTTTGAAAACTATAGTCAAATCAAAATCAAATACAAGAAACTCAAAAAGAATCTTGCATCTGATTTTGAGAAACTTGAAACATAAAACTCTGAACTTAAAGAAAACATTTTTAAACTCAAAGAGGAAGTTCAAAAAGTTCAAAAGATTTCTATTTCAGATTCTGCTCCAAGTTCAAGAGATATTCTTAAAGAATATGACTCTAGTTTTCAAACATTTCTTGCTAAAAGCATAGATAGAAGCAGAATGGCTTCAATGATCTATGGTGTTAGTGGAAATAACAGAAGAGGTATTGGATATGAAACTCCCAAAGGGAAAGAAACATATAAACCTAAGCCTGTTGAGGAAATGGTTATCACATATAAACCACTACACAAACAATTTAGTTTTGGGTACACACATGATATCAAATACACATCTCACTTTGAAAATTCTTATGTAAAATCAAAGTTCAACCAGAACTTTAGAAACTCTAACCAAAAAGGACACAAAAAGATATGGGTACCTAAGGAGAAAATAATATATGTTGCAGATGTCCTTAACAACTCAGTTGAAACACCAGTCATGGTACCAGGACTCTGGATGCTCGCGACATATGACATGAAGAAAGTCTATGTTCCAAAGTATGGAACTTAAATCTGGAGGAGATGTAAAATTTGGAGGAAATCATAAAGGAAAGATTATTGGTTCTGGAACTATTGGAAACGACAACCTTCCTTCTATAACTAATGTTCTGTTGGTAGAGGGATTAGCGCATAACATGATGTCCATAAGTCAATTAAGTGACAACGGTTATGACATAATCTTTAATCAAAAATCCTATAGAGTTGTTAGTCAAAAAGATGGATCAATCCTTTTTACTGGCAAGAGAAAGAACAACATCTATAAAATTGATCTTTCTGACCTTAAAACTTAGAATGTAAAATGCCTTATGTCTGTTAGCAATGAGAAATGGATCTGGCACAGAAGATTGGGGAATGTTAGCATGAGAAGAATATCTCAAGTTAACAAACTCAATCTGGTCAGGGGACTTCAAAATCTGAAGTTCAACTCAGAAGCTTTGTGCGAAGCATGTCAGAAAGGAAAATTTTCAAAACCTTCTTTTAAGTCAAAAAATGTTGTTTCTTCCTCTAGGCCGTTGAAACTTCTTCACATTGATCTGTTTGGACCAGTTAAAATTGCATCCATCAGAGGCAAGAAGTATGGATTGGTCATTGTTGATGACTACAGCAGATGGACATGGGTTAAGTTTTTAAAACACAAGGATGAGTCACATTCTGTGTTCTTCGACTTCTGCAACCAAGTGCAAAATGAAAAAGAGTTTAGAATCATAAAAGTTAGAGGTGATCATGGAGGAGAATTTGAAAATCATTATTTTGAAAAGTTTTTTTAAAGAAAATGGCATTTCTCATGATTTCTCTTGTCTTAGAACTCCCTAACAAAATGGAGTTGTAGAACGGAAGAATAGAACTTTGCAAGAAATGGCCAGAACCATGATTAATGAAACCAATGTGGCTAAAAACATCTGGTGGGAAGCAGTTAACAAAGCATGTTATATTCAAAATAGAGTCTCTATAAGACCTATTCTCGAAAAGACTCCTTATGAATTGTGGAAAAACAGAAAACCCAACATTTCATATTTCCATCCTTTTGGATGTACTTGCTATATTATGAATACTAAAGATAATCTGAACAAGTTTGATTCTAAGGCAAAAGAGTGTTTTATGCTTGGATATTCTGAACACTTAAAAGGCTATAGGGTATACAACACAGAAACTCTGATTGTTGAAGAATCAATCAAAGTCAAATTTAATG
Organism: Vicia faba; assembly: GCA_948472305.1. Taxonomy (NCBI): domain Eukaryota; kingdom Viridiplantae; phylum Streptophyta; class Magnoliopsida; order Fabales; family Fabaceae; genus Vicia; species Vicia faba. The sequence goes on along the minus strand of OX451737.1, from coordinate 1,296,082,247 downwards.
ATAAGCTTGGCCAGCAAAAGCCAAACCAGAATGAAAATCCTGCATGTACAGAAGATCATCTTACAAACTCTGAAGAGTCAGAAGCAAAGGACAACTCAAAAAACCCTTCTATTGAAAACGCTCTGGACAATCTAAGAGTTTCTGAACAAACCTCAAAGAATAGATTCCCCATAATCAAATTAGCACATCCAGAAAATGTGATTATTGGAAAGAAAGAAGATCCCATCAGAACAAGATCCTCTTTTAGAATCAATGAAGAATCAATGTTTGGTTTGATCTCTCTGATTGAACCAACCTCAATAGAGGAAGCTCTGTAAGACAATGATTGGATCCTTGCTATGCAAGAAGAACTAAATCAATTTTCAAGAAATTATGTGTGGGATCTAGTTCCTAAACCTAATGGATTCAATATCATAGGAACAAAATGGGTATTCAGAAACAAGTTGAATGAGCAAGGAGAGGATGTCATAAACAAGGAACGACTGGTTGCACAAGGTTATAGTCAACAAGAAGGAATTTATTATAATGTAACTTTTGCCCCAGTCGCCAGGTTAGAATTAATTAGATTATTAATTTATTTTGCTATTCAACACATCATCTCACTATATCAAATGGACGTTAAAAGTGCATTTTTAAATGGTTTTACATAGAAGAAGAATTTATGTCCACCAACCTTCGGGTTTTGATGACTCAAAATATCCAGAACATGTTTTTAAACTAAAAAAGTCTCTGTATGGTCTGAAATAAGCTCCCAGAGCTTGGTATGAACGTCTAAGTAACTTTCTTTTAGAAAAGAATTTTACCAGAGGGAAAGTGGACACTACCTTATTCAGAAAAAAAATTTAAAAATGACATTTTAATCTATCAAATATATGTAGATGATATTATTTTTGGAACTTCTAATGTATCTCTTGGAAGAGAATTTGCTGAGTCTATGTAGGCTGAATTTGGGATGAGCATGGGGGAACTAAAATTCTTTATGGGAATTCAAATAAATCAAACTCCAGAAGGTACTTACATAAATCAAACAAAGTATGTTAAAGAACTTATGAAGAAATTCCAGCTATCAGAAAGTAAAGAAGCAAATACACCAATGCATCCTACATGTATTTTGGGAAAATATGAGGTAAGTAAGAAAGTAGATCAGAAACTTTACAAAGGTATGATTGGATCACTTCTCTATCTGGCTGCATCTAGACCAGATATATTATTCAGTGTATGTTTATGTGCAAGATTTCAATCAGATTCTAGAGAATCTCACTTAACTGTTGTTAAGCGAGTTCTGAGGTATCCGAAAGGTACTACTAACCTTGCAGAAGATCCAAAGAGTTTAAACTAGTAGGTTATTGTGATGCTGACTTTGCTGGAGATAGAATAGAGCGATAAAGAACCTCTGGAAGATGTCAGTTTCTAGGTGATAACATTATCTCATGGTACAGCGAGAAGCAAGCCACTATTGCACTATCAACAACTGAAGCAGAATATATATCTGCTGCTGGATGTAGCACTCAAATGATCTGGATGAAGAGCCAGTTGGAAGATTATCATCTCTATGAAAGTAAGGTTCCTATCTTCTGTGATAATACCTCTGCTATTTGTCTTTCAAAAAATCCTATCTTACATTCTAAGGCAAAACATATAGAAATTAAACATCATTTCATAAGGGACTACATTCAGAAAGGAATCTTAAGTTTAAACTTCATAGACACAGACCATCAATGGGCTGATATTTTTACTAAACCCCTTTCTGAAGATAAATTTAAATTCATTCTGAAAAACATCAGTATGGAATTTTGTCCTGAATGAATTTTTCTTTCTTTCTATATCTGTTTTCAGAATGTTCTGAAATGAATGTTCTGATTAACTACTCTTTAGAAGTGAAAAGAGGAGTTACATCAGAAACCATCCATAATGTTCTAAAATGTGTCTAACGTTTCATTACAAGAATGGGTCAGAACTTCATTACATTAAAACAGATGTCACATACTATCCTCAGATGTTGAACGCATGTTTCAACTCTGAAAGGTGTCGCATGTGTGCACTGCTATTGAGACGCCATTCCTAGGTAATTGTTCATATTTGATCAAATCTCACGCTTCCCCTCAATGTCAAATTTCATTAATTGCTAGTAATGATTATTTTTTTATTCAATCGTTCTAAATTCTTTGCTGGTTTTATTACTTTAAAAATTGTTTTGCTAAAAATACTTTGGAAAATTCCTTTTTTAATTTTTACTCTCTCTCTAAAATTTCAATCGCTTTTTCATTTTGTGCAAACTCTCTCTCTTTTCTTTCAAAATCCTAAACCTAAGCGTTCTAAATGGCTTCATCTTCATCCCCTTCCAAAAGCATTCTTGTTTCTTCAAGAAGCTCTCAACATGTAGAAAGATATGTCACTCCTGAGAGAACAACACTCATCCCGGTTGATAGCTTGGAAGTGGTTAGTGAACTAATGGTAGATTTTAAAAATATGAAAGCAAATGGGTTTTATTTGTTTCCAGCTATAGAGTTCCAAGGGTGGAAAGTTTTCTTTGATCATCTAGTTGGACCACTGTTCCCTCATCTTGTCAAGGAATTCTGGATTCATGTCATTGCTTCACCAAAGGTCATCCTATCATTCGTAATGGGCAAAGAGATTTCCATCACTGAGAATCACATAAGGAGGCTTCTAGGTTTTGAAGGTAATGGTGTTACTGGAATCTCAAGTGGAAGAATGGATATGTCTAAAGTTTATGCTAAAATTTTCACTATTGGACAAGCATCCAACAAGGTCAGATATTTGAAGAACACATATAAAATCTGGGAAAGAACTATTCATGGCTACATTCATCACAGGAAGGAAACTAGTTCCCCTGACTACATCAATGTTGACCAACAATATCTTCTATTCTGTCTTGGCACAAATGTGAAGATTGATCTGCCTTATCTTTTGTTCAACCATCTCTAGACGCATGTGAAGGAAACCAGGGAAGCTGAAAGGGTCAAAAACCCTAAGTCAAAAAGAAATTAGATCCCTCTTGGAAGATTAATCTCAGATGTTCTGACAGATAATGGTCTGATAGCTCATATAGAAGATGGAAATCTGCTTGGAGAATTGCAGCCCACTTGTGGAAAAGCTCTGACTGGGAAGAACATTCTTAAAAGGAAGCAAATTGAAAAACTTCTAGTGGAACCTACTCCATATGTGTCAACAGCTGTCACCAGAAGGAGAATCCCTGTTGAAGATTTTCCTATCTTCAAATCTGGTGATCATCCTGAGATCATTCTGCATTTCATTGAAGCTTGCAAGGAGAGTGGAATTCCCATTGACCCAGCATGGCTTCAAGGCAGGAATGTACCTGCTCCAGAAGTTTTTCTCCAGAAGCAGAAGAAAAGGCAAGCAGGAGAAGGTCCCTCTTCTTGTCCTCAGAAGAAGAAGAAATCTTCAGGTATATCCTCTGAAACCATCTCTGTTTGTGATTCTGTACGTATAACACCATATGCTGAACTCCAAACTCTAGGAGATATTGAAGTTGACATAGACCTCGCCATTCCCTCTTAACCCCTACAAAACAACCCTCAAATTGATCAGGTACTATCTGATATAGACAATTTTGATATTATTGTTCCTACACAAACTCAACCACAACCACCACTCTCTCCACATATCTCTCAACCTGAAATCTCTACTTCTGCTCCCCACCAACAAAATCCAAATACTCCTGCTAAAACCCCTCTTCAAACATCCCCCATCAGACCTTTACCCCCAAAATCCTTTGAGTGGTATGATGGTTCTTGGAGATTACCAGGAATCAATGTGCCTCTGGTTACACAACCTCCGTCCTTCATCATTCCTTCTGAAAACATTTTTGCTCTGAATTAATCCCCAACACCTATTCCTTCTTCCTCAGCTCAAACCACCATCATCATCTCTCCTGACAACACACCTCCTACGTCACCATAAATTCCCACACCTACCTCACCAGAACCCTTATCACCTCTCTCTCTAGAACCTACCTTTAGTCCATCTTCATTAGAACCTCCTGAACCATCTGAACCTTCTGACTTTCTTAGGACTATAGTTGATCCTGAATCTCTACGTTATTTGCAAATAAAATCCACCAAAAAGGTTGCTCCCAAACCAACCCCAAAACCTGTTCAGTCAGATGTTAATGTATGTTTCCATAATTTAGCAACATAAATGCAACGTGGATAGACTTGCTGAAGGAAAACAGTGCCAGTAACCTGAACCCAGCTGCATGTGATTTTATGTGGGAAGCATTTAGAAGGAAATTCAATGATGAATCCTTTAAAATGAAAGATCTGTGGTATTATCGGGTTCTTGGAAATTTCACCCAGTATCGGAATGCCTTCAAGACATAAGTGGTAAATATCTTGGATAAAAAGTCTCCTCTATAGATTACCAACGCTCCTTTACCACTTGCTGACCACATGGAAATTTCAGAAGATGAATCTGAAAATGGCTCTGAGTCAGATCCAAATCCCTTGACAATGACTCTGTATCACCAACCTTCTGCTCAAGCGGCCTCTGAAAAAGGGCCAACTCTTCTGATTGGTCTTGGCACCCTCCTCTCCAATGTAGTAGGCTCAGACTCTGCTGGTTTTTCTCTAAAGGTTGTATCTTCTGAAGCTGCATCAACATTTGCTCCCTCTTCGCTGGTGCTTGACACTCTGAATGAGCCGAAGAAGGAAAATGAAGCCATCTATGAACTTCTGGACAAACAGGATGAAACCAACAAGGAAATCAGAACTTGGATGATGAAACAAGAGGAATCCTCAATAGAAATCAAGAATCATCTTCTTTCTCTTGTCTCTCTTCAATCTTAGTTTTAATTTCTTTTTCTAATTTTCTTGTTATTTTTTATTTTGTACTTCTGTTTTTTGAATCTTCAATATAAAAAAATCTTTTAAATCTCTTCATTTGTTTTGCTTTTTGATTATGACAAAAAGGGGGAGAAAATAAGATTTTGATCTGATCCATGATAATAGTTATGGGACTATGTCTCAAACATTCCTAACAAAATACAAAGTTCTTTTCTGTTTAAGAGATATGAAGGTACCTCAAGACTCTGAAATACTAAGCTCTAAACATCATCTGGTAAAGATCTGCTAAAGAAACTCTGAAGAAAAGATCAGGAGCTCCTAAAGAAATTCTGAAATAAAAATGTCCCAAAGCTCTGAAGAACAATATCAGGAAGTTTCCCTTATGCATTTTAATTCTTAGATTATTTATTTAAGAAGAATAAATATCTATCTCAGGGGGAGATTATCAAGCTCAGGGGGAGATTCTCACTCTTGCACAAAAAAATTTTAATCAAAATCTGAAATATTTTGTCATCATCAAAAAGGGGGAGATTGTTAGAACAAAGTTTGTTTCTAATCATATCTTAGAGTTTTGATGATAACAATGAAATAAATTTTGTAAAATATATTTTATACTCTGATGTGCATGTTCTCTAATTCAGATGATGTTCTGACTCAGGAATCTCAAAAGAGAAACATCATTCTATGCAAGTCTAAAGAAAACTCTGAAGGAAGCACTCCAAGGAAAACTTTGATGAAAATAAATCTTAAGAAACCTCTGATAAAGCAAGTTGAAGATAAGATTTGAAAGAAGCACGCTGAAAGCAACATTTGATAATGCAAGCTGAAGCAAACTCTGATGAACATAAAATGAAGAAAACTCTGATACAAGAAAAGTTAAAGTAAACTCTGAAGTGGCAACGCTGCAAGCAAACACATAAACTTCCAGAGACAAGCTCTGACAGTTCCCTTGATCATTTAATGCTAAGATGGCTAACGCACTCAAGCGGTACTACGCACGAGAGCCTTGGAAACATAAAGACTAAGCTAACACGCATCATTAATGCATACACTCTCTTCAAGGAAGTAACGGTCAATACTAGAAGCTATATATAGAAGATCATTTGTTTCAAAGCAAGGTTATTGATCCACGAAAATCATACTAAAGCTCACTATTTTTATTCTTGTAAACTCATAATATATAGTGGGTAATTCTTAAGTATTGGGCAACAATCTTAGTGATAAATCACAGTTTGTGATACAGCTTATTAGAAGCATTCTGATTCACTACTGTTAAGAGATAATCTTTGTAAGTGTTCCTTGAGAGACGAGTTGGGTCAGATTTCTCAAGAGGGCTAGGACTAGTTGAGTCTTAGAGGTGTTAGTCACTTGCAGTTGGCTTGTGCATTGTATTGTTAGTCACAACAGTTTGGTTGTGCATTTTTAATTAGTTTGATTATAGTGGATTAAGTCCTCGTTGAGAGAGGCGAAATCACCTTGGCGGGTGGACTGGAGTAGTTTGAGTTTCAAATGATTCAGGATAAAAATACTAGTGTCCTTTCATTATGATTGCGCGAGAAAAAAGGAAAAAACTTTTCAACCCCCCCCCCCCCCCTTTCTAAGTGTTTTCTCACCCTTCAAAACAGACGCTAGGGCTCGAACCCAGGTCCAAGGGGTGACAGGCGCGCGCTTAAACCACTGGGGTGGTGATACATCTGTTAACTTGTACACAAAAATAAATACATAACACAAATTTTTCCCTGACTGTACTTCATCTTCAACCTCCAGCCAAAGGATCTGTAACTTACTCATTTTTCATCCATTTTCAAAAGTGTAAACATGAAACTTGTGCATTTTTCCACCATGAATCCAACCATGTAACTAACTTAAGCAAACATTCAAAGATAAGGATGAATTTATGAAAGTACCAAATTCTAACCTAAATGTTTCAGCATGTTCAAACTCAAAATTCTCCATGCTCAAGTAACATAAATGAAATCTATGGACATGTATAGTTTCAGGGCAATGTTGTCCACATTTTATCTTCACAAATGCAAGCCTAAAAATGCCTAAATAATGAGATAGAAGTTCAAGAAAAATATATCAAAACTGGAAATCGTGAAATGAGTTTGAGCTTGCTTCAAGTGATGGTGATGATCAGGTTAGCTTCCTTGAACCTCTAGGAACCTAATGCAATGTTTACTTGATACTGGGAGTGCTTGAATCGTGCTAGAGAAGTCAAGATGCAAGCTATGTTTTTTTGGTTATTGAAGTTGATAAAGATGGTGTTACAGTTGTATAACATGTGTTGGGATTGTTTATGTATGATGTTTAGAAGCTTTTGGAAGAAAAAGTCCATGGAACGCACGAGTGGTTTTTGATTTTGGGATTTCTTGCCAGAATATGCAACAATGGAGGTTTGTTATCCAAATCTGACATTGGGAGTGTTTGAGAGCTTGTGTATTCTTCCCTTTTCTTGCAAACAACTTGTGCATATGTATGGAAAAGGTTCTTGAACTTTAGAGGGTCAGAAGCACAAGATATAGACTTATGGCTATGTTACTTGATTTTGATGAAAAGTGGAAAACATAGTTTCAAGGCATAGTACAAGCATGGTCTAATTTGTTAGAGGATTTAGACAAGTTTCTTATGGATTTTAGATTGTGTGTGATCAGAAGAAAACAAGTGCAAAGCTCAAGAATTGACTTTGTGCATAATAGCCACTTTTCCAAAATGGCAATGTTGCCTTTCTTCCTAAAATGGTATTAAGCATGGGCAATGCATTGAATGCTTGGATTAAAGCTTCTAACAGATGTGTAAACATTTAATTATAGAGTGCCAAACAAGTTTGAGGCCTGCAAAGCAAAGATTATGCAGCCTAGGCTTGGATTTGAATTCTTGTTCATCATGGAAATGACCTATAATTCAAGAATGAATGTCCAACTTCTTGTCTTCGATTCTCTTTGCTAAAGCATGATCTCAATGAGTTCTTAGACATTTTGGAAAGCTTGTAACATCCTATACAACATCTATGTTGATAAGTTTTGAAAATTCCCCTTGGAAATATGTGGAAATTGCCATGAAGTTAGGTCAAAATCCTACCTAAACTAGGGCAAAATTTCACCAAGTTTACAAGTTTCATGAACATGTATTCACAAAATCATAACATGAAATCCATGCATTTCTAGGAGAAGTTGTGTTCTAAAATGTTTTAGATCTCATTGAGATATACAACTTTCATATTGAAAGTTTCCTTTGAATCATCTTGCATCATGGTGAATAATTTGCTCAAAGTTGTGAAAAAATATGAAATTTCCAACACAGAAAATTTCTAAGTTTAGAAATTTTGACTTTTCAAAATGAAATCTTGAATTTTTGATTTCTTGATGAATAAGTTTCATATTTTTACATGTTTTGATGAATTGTAATCTTTGACACTTGATTTTGACAAAAAAGTCAATGTTTGACTTTTCAGTGTACAATTGATTTTTGATCAGTTGACTGAAAATTCATCTGTCAACCAATTGGACTTGAGGAATGTTTTGAGCCAAGTCATTAGGTCAAAATGTTGCATTTGAGTCCTTGAGATCATAACTTAAACCAAATAATCATTTGCTAGGTCAAAAATCAGAAATTGCCCTTTCTCAGTCAAAAACCCTAATTTTGACCATTTTGCCCTTTTGATGATCTGATCAAATTTCTTGAGGAATTGTGATCCAAACTTGATAAAATGACATATATGAGTTCATGATGTTGATATGGATAAAAAATTATGAAGTTTGACTGTAACTTGGCCACAATTGACTTTTCCCCCAATACAACTTATTTTAGGTCAACTGATCAATTGACTGGGCAACAATGTGATCCAAGACTTGAAACTTGACTTGAGAAATCTAGAGGGTCCAAAATAATCCATGAAAGTCATATGAGACATTAAAAGTTCATTTGTCCTTGTGCAATCTCAAACCCTAATTTCCAGTCATCAGTGCTTGAGGAGGTGTCTTGAGCTGATCAACACTAATACAGTCTTGAACCAAAGGAGATCTTGCGATAGATCACTTGATAAATGAGAGGGAAAATTTTGGGGTACAAAAAGGATCATTTGGCTCATTAAGCTGTGGATGATTACCAATCCATGAATTTTGAGTTCCCGGATGAGAACATCATGTTAGTAACTGATTGTGAAGAACCTATACCGGATGAAGGATCTGAAAAAGGATCCCGATGGACTATGGTTTTTGACGGAGATTCCAATGCTCTTGGAAATGGCATCGGCGCTGTGATCATATCTCTTGAAGGTTGTCATACTCCTTTCACTTCCAGGTTTTGTTTCAATTGTACCAACAATATGGTTGAGTATGAAGCATGTATCATGGGTCTCAAAGCTGCAATTAATTTAAGGATCAAGTTCTTAAGCGTGTTTGGAGACTCTACTTTGGTAATAATCCAGATCAAAGGATATTGGGACACGAATCATCCTAACCTCATCCCTTATAAAGAGAATGTGTTGACATTGATTCTGCATCTTGAAGAAATTACCTTTGAGCATTTTCCACGAGAGGAGTATCAATTAACGAATGCGCTAGCTATGATGTCGTCCATGTTCAAGGTCAGTTGGGACAATGAAGCTCCTCAAATCACCATTGAGAGGATGGGCGATCCAACATACTGTCATGAGATTGGTATTAAAGAAGTATTGGACAAGCCTTGGTTCCATGAAGTCAAAAGATATCTCGAAGCCCAATAGTATCCCGAGGGAGCTTCAGTCAACAATAAGAAGTTCATAAGAAGCTTCTCTACCAAGTTCTTCCTTAGTAACGGGATCCTCTACAAGCGCAATCACGACTCTACCTTGCTTTGGTGTGTAGACAAGAGTGAGGCAGAAAAGTTTATGGCTAATTTACACGAAGGAACCTTTGGCACTCAACCCAGTGGACATTCAATTGCTAAAAATATCCTACAAGCAGGATACTACTGGTGCACCATGGAAACAGACTATTATCAGCATTTGCGGACTTGTCAAAAGTGCTAGATCTATGCTGATAAAGTAAATGTACCTCTGGTTCCCTTGAACATCTTGACTGCTCCTTGGCCCTTTGCAATGTGGGGCATCGACATGATTGGATAAATCAGACCTACGGCTTCTAATGGACATCGCTTCATTCTGGTCGCCATTGATTACTTTACGATGTGGGTCGATGCAGCTGCATTCGCTTTTGTTGCCAAGAATATTATGGCCCGATTTATCAGACATAACATTATCTATCGGTACGGTATCCCAAAAAGAATCATTATAGATAATGGTGCCAATCTCAACAACCCTATGATCACCGAGCTTTGCACGCAATTCAAGATTCAACATTATAACCTTTCTCCCTACCGGCCAAAAATAAATGGCGTTGTAGAAGCTGCTAACAAAAATATCGAGAGAATCATACAGAAGATGATTGTGACATATAAAGACTGGTACGAGATGTTACCATTTTCTCTTCATGGTTACCGTACCATAATGCGCACATCAACAGGGGAAACTCTTTTCTCTTTGGTATATGGTATGGAAGTTGTCCTACCCATTGAAGTCCAGATCCCTTCTTTGAGAATCATGAAGGATGCAGGTTTGAGTGAAGACGAATGGGTTCAAACTCGACTTGACCAATTAAACTTGATTGATGAGAAGAGGCTCGCGATTGTCTGTCACGATCAGATGTACCAAAAACGTATGATCAAAGCTTTTAACAAGAAGATTAGACGTCAGGAATATCGGGCCAGTGATATGGTAATCAAGTGCATCATACTACCACAAGGTGATCCCAGGGGAAAATGGACTCCGACATACGAAGGGCCATTTATGATCAAGAACATATTTTCTGGTGGAGCCATGATCTTAACCACTATGGATGGTGATAACCTTCTGCAACCTATAAACGCAGACATAGCTAAAAGATACTATGCATAAACAAATACCCGCTAGGTCGACTGGACAAGGCAAAAATAATGGCATCCCGGCGAACCAAAAGGGTTCAGGCAAAAATTAGGGATATACATAAAAAATCTGTACACCGGCAAGTCGAAAACCTGAAAAGGCGGCTTGGGCAAAAAAGGGTATCCCGGTGGACTGAAAACCCAAAAGGGAGCTCGAGGAAAAATTTAGGGATTTAAAGGGTATAACTATGTCCCATTGGATCACCTTACAACCAGTCTTCAGTATCAACTATCAGGCTCAAGCGGTACTAATAAATCCAATCAGCTTCAGACAAGTAGCGAAAGGGATGAGATGCTCAAAGACATAAAGCCAATAGCAGAATGGGAACCCAATGGGATTATTTCACATAACTGTCTTTCTTTGTATATTATTTTGTATAATTTGTATTCTTATGATGGAATTCTCTTACTAGGATTTTTGTCTCCTTGTACAAAAACACTTACTCAAGTTAATACAAAACTATCCCGTTGGAAGTGTAAAACTTCTGTTTTTTATTTTTCTGTTTTGTGTGCCAAAATGTCCAGTGATTATTTTTGAATATATGCATTTGAATATGATTACATCTTACAAATACATGCATAAAAACAGAAAGAAAATTGCTAATGACTTTAAGAAAGGGGACAATATCTAAGGGCCATCCATAAGATCCCCGCATATGTCTTCCCCAATAGATACCTTCTCCAGCAGGTACAGAGGCATAGATGTCCTACTACAAGTTCTATGCCACATTCTCAGTATGCAAACTAAAAATGCCAGGTTCTCATATCCCCGGCCGAGTAACAATCTCCAAACTACTGCTCCAAAATCCCCCAGTGAAGTCGCCACGCTTCCCAAGATTCCCCAACATGATTTCAACAAAATCCCCAAGCAGTTTATGGAGTTCACCGTACACAATAGAGTTTCATAAATCTCAAGTAGTTTATAAAGCCTTATCCCTAGTAGAGTTTATTTCTCTAGCTACGGAAGTTCATCCCCCAACGAAGATTATTTCTCCAAATTGGTGAAATCTTCCAACAAAACTCTTCGCCTCGGCAAAATCATTCTCAAACAGAAGTCAAAGATCTTCGGCAGAGAAAGGAAATCGCCAATAAAACTATCTCCATTCACTATCCCCAGCGGAAATTGAAGAATCACTTTCTTCACTCACCAACAGCATTCCAGGATTCAGCTTCCCGGTACTCTTCAGTAGATGTCAAGGATATATTTTCCCAGACAAAGATACTGCGCAACAGCATTACATGTTCATACATCATGGCATGTGCATACAAATACATATATCATTATCTCATTTATTTTGGGAGAATCATGAAAATCATACATCATGACATCGCATGAAACTGATTTTACCTTTTCAGGTTAAATTAGCAGACAGACAAACACTATAAACTTTTATAGTAGGCCATTGATTAATGCCCAAAACCAGACGAGGAACCATCTATGTGACCGGAAAAACAAGTTCTAGATTAACACCTATAACCAGCCAGGAGAACTATATGTGGACGACCAATTGTAGATTAATACTTGTAACAAGCCAGGATAACTATCTACATGAAGATATTGAAGATTAATACCTGTAACAATCCAGGAAAACTATCTTTCTTTCTTAGGTCAAAGATTAATACCTGAAACCAGACAGGACAACTATCTCAACGACCAAGAAAAAAACATAGCTCCAGATTAACACTTGTAACAAGCCAAGAGAACCATTTATGGACGACCGACTGTGGATTAATACCTGTAACAAGCCAGGAGAACTATCTACATGAAGAGATTGAAGATTAACACCCGAAACCAGACGAGAAAACTATCTTTCTTTCTCAGGTCAGAGGTTAATACCTGTAACAAGCTAGGACAACTATCTCAACGACCAACAATTTTCAAGTTTCATATTAACACCTGTAACAAGCCAGGAGAACCATTTGTGGACGACCAACTGTAAGATTAATACCTATAATAAGCTAGGAAAACTATCTACATAAGGAGATTGAAGATTAACACCTGAAACCATACGGGAAAACTATCTTTATTTCTTGGTTCAAATATTAATACTTGAAACCAGCCAGGATAACTATCTCAACGACTGACAATTTTCAAATTCCAGATTAATACCTGAAACCAGACATGACAACTATCTGTAAACAAGTTAATTGTAGATTAACACCTGAAACCAGACAGGAAAGCTATCTACATGACCAGACGAAGAAATCTTACACGGTTTCTGTTGTAACCCAACATTTTCCCTCTCATTTATCAAGTAACTTCTCACAAGATCTCCTTTGGTTCAAGACTGCACTAGGGTTGATCAACTCAAGACACCTCCTTAAGCTCTGATGACTGAAAATTAGAGTTTGAGATTGCACAAGGATAATTGAACTTTTAATGCCTCATATGACTTTCATGTATCATTATGGACCTTCAAGAATTCTCATGTCAAGTTTCAAGTCTTCTCAATCAATCAGTTGTATTGATGAAAAAGTCAATTGTAGCACCAAAAGTCAAACTTTGACTTTTTGGTCAACATTAAGTCTCAAAGATCAAAATTCATCAAGACATTCAAAAATATGAAACTTGATCATCAAGAAATCAAGAAAGTCAAAAGTCAATGTGAAAATTCAAACTCTTCAAGACATAGAAATTTTTGTGTTTTTTTATACATGATAATTTCATTTCTTCATGCCAACTTTTCACCATGATGGAAGATGATTCAAGGAAAACTTCTAACATGAAAGTTGTAGATCTCAATGAGATCTAAAACATTGCAGGGCAGGAATTTTTCTAGAAATGGTTGGATTTTTAGTTATAAATTCATGATGTCATTGCATTTTTGAATAAACACTTAGAGAAATTTTCAGCAGTTTTGGTCAGGATTTTATCCCAACTTCTTGGCAATTTTTCACATAGTTACATGATGATTTTGTTAAAATGGCCAACATGAAAGTTATAGAGGGTGTTTCAATCTTTCCAAAACATCCAAGAGCATGGATTTATAATATTTGAACTAGGAGATACAAGGATCTGAAGTTGGACATTCATTCTTGATTTACAAGGCAGATTTGTGATGAATAATGAACACAAATCTTAACCATGCTGCATAATCTTCACTTTGCAGGCCTCTTGACTTGCAAATCTATTCATAATAAGATGTTTACATAATTTATTGAACCATTATCCAAGTGGTTCAAGTATTGTCCATTGCATCTTTCCATTTTTGGCACAAAGGCACCATTGTCATTCTTGCAAATTTCACTTTAATCATAAAGTCAATTTATTGAGCCTCTACCTTGTTGATATAATCACACGCAACTTCTACAAGACAGAAAAAACGTGTGTAAAGTGATCAACCACTTTAGATAGCTTGGTACAAGCATTGGAAACATGTTCTTCATGCTTGCTTCAAAAACAAGCAAGATAGTCATAACATGTGATTCCAAATCTGAGTTGTTTGAACTCTCAAACCTTCTCTATAAATAGAGAGGCCAGTTGCAAGAGAAAAAGGTCATAAAAAAAGAAGGGGAAACAAACACTCAAAATCATTCTTGCTATCAAAAACCAGAATTTCCCTCAAAACCTCAATTTTTGAGCTTTGAAGTCCAAATCTTTGAATCTCATACCTTGCAAGTTTTCTCCAAACAAACAACATCTAAGCACCTCACATACATCACCTAGAAATTGTTCAAACTCAAGAAAAAACTTCTATAGCACCTCTATTTTCTTTTACAAGTTCAAGAGCAGTCAATAAAACAACTTAAGCTCAGAGTATAAGATCCAGCTCCAAGGTAAGTTTCTTAACTTTAGTTCTTCATTTCAAGTATCATTAGTAATTCATTTTTGAAGACAAAAATGTAGTAACCATTGTCCTTGAAGCTAACCTTTTGTTTATCTTCCATTCTTTTCATTATGTGTTGAGAACTAACCCATGTATGCAGCAAAACAATGTTGAAGTAGAAAAAATTACAGTATGAGTCGACACATAGCCTTATGAGTCCATACATACTGCTTTACAGGCCCAAAACAGAAGGAAAAATAATGTATGAGTCGACAAAAAGCACGTATGAGTCGACACATGCAGTGTATGAGTTGACACATACCATTATGTATCGACTCGTACTGGGTTGATTTGGCAATACAAGGGCAAGGAAAGTTATATGTCGATGCATGTGAACTTGTGTCGACACATAATAGTTCAAGATGCATTTTTTCCTTCTTTTTACACTATTTTTATGTTTGCTTCATGGTTATTTGATATGGTTGTAATATTTATGTTCCTACTTCATCCCCATTTGTAAATTGCACCCTCATCCCCTAAACGATGTAATAGCGTAGGACTTTATTTTCCACAATTTAACGCTTTTAAATACAAATGTTAGTAACTAGGGTGTGTATGGAAAGATAAAATCAACAAGTTGATAACCTTAATCAAAGATTAAATGCATGAAAATCAAACACACTATTCACACATGCACCCTTAAGGTTAACTCCACTTGGTTGCCTTACAAAAATGGCCATATTACGCATGGGAGGTATCTTAGCAAATACGAGCAATTACAAGATCATAATCTCTCGATGATGATATCTAATTTTCCTTACAAATGATCTTAGTCCCTAAAAAAAGAATGCTAAGATACCTTGCAACATTGCTAATCATGGCTATACGATGACCCACGCCCGTCCCGCTTACATCCAAAGATAGGGTTGCTTACCAAATCAATGGTAAGACAACAATGTCAAAGGAAAAGAAAATGAACAAGAAAGACATTTGAGTAGGTATATTGCTCCTAATTACTTGCTCCATCTCAAAACAAACCTCCTTGCTATTTTCAAAAATAATCACCTTCACTTTCGAAAACACCTTTCATACTTGAAAACATTTTCAAAAGATCAACACTTTGTATACATTCTTGCGAACGAGAATCATTACAAAGTTTGCCTAAACGATGGCGCCTTTTCTAAATACTTTCAAAAAACCACAAAAAGCACAATTTCAAACAAAAGCAAGTGATCTAGCAAGTAACTAAGAGCCCATGGAAAACCATGGATGAAAAGGGTGCTAATACCTTTCCTTTTCATAATCTACCCCCCTAACTCAAGAAATAATCTCAAAGGTCTTTCCTGTGCTTTTTCACCTTTTCTTTTGGATAAAAGAAAAGTCGGTGGCGAATCTTGCTAACCGCAACATTTGCGATAAAACGCAAAACCCTCAAGTCAGTTCTCCCATTGTATCACAGAACTAGAGACTCTGCTGGGGAATACTCTAAAAGTGGGGTTACCTTAGGATTAGATCTCATTTAATTGCTTTCTTTGTTTGACTTGTATGCTTTACATTATGGTTCTTTGTTTGGGTTTGAATCCTCTACCCAGATTTGGGATACCTTATAGGTAAGTAGCAATATGTTGTTGAAACTGTGCAGGGTATACAAATATGGTCTAAGAAATATCTACGTTAGTGTGACATATTTATGGGTACCGGTAGCCTTTGAGTTAATCAAAGAGTACGGGGCCGCTGAGTGATGTCATGAAGCACTAATGAACTTTTAGAACCTTTACATGACCAACTTGGCCATTAGGACGTAGTGAGATGACCGGCTTTGGTGCAGTCTGAAGTTGGTAGATACTCAATACTACACTCATTGAGGTTTGTTTTTTTTTTGGATATTTCGGTTGCCATTTAAGAGGCTTGGGCTGAACCAATGCCCAAGGAAACAAACCAGTTATATTGAGCTCCTTAGAACCCGGTTACTATTACTAGGACAGGTTTGAGCCAACTAAACTTCAAGAGGGTACTTACCTATGAGACTCTATGCAAGCTTAAACCTGAGGACTTGTTTACTTTGTTTGTATATATTTACTTGTACATAACATCATGAACATCATAACATCATACTCATACTCACTAACCATTTCAAGGATGTTTTGGGATTTATCTTTGTTCTGTTTTGTAGGACATGGATTCTATTCGCAGGAAAACTGTTGTACCCTAAAATTTTCCCTCTCATATTTCTCAAAACATTGCAAGAAAAATCTCCAAGTGGCTCAAGATTGCTCAAGAGTTGGACAGTCAATCTATCTCCTAAGGCAGTCAACCCCAAATTAGGGTTTTGTGTTGCATCAAGATCCTTGAGTCCAAATGACCTCAAGTGCTCCCCAATGTCTTAATATGTTCTCAAGGTCATCCATGTCAAATTTCAAGCTTTGTAGAGGAAGTTTGCTCAATCAATTGCTCAAAGGGTCCAAAAATCGACTGTGCTAGGGCAAAAGTCAACTGTGACCTATAGACAGTCAAACCTCAATATTTTTTGTAAACATTCCCATTTTTAAGGATATTTAATAATTTGATCAAGGGTTGATCATGATTCATCAAGGATTACTCAAAATTCATCAAGACTCAAAAGTTGCTAAATTAGGGTTTTGTAGGAAAAGTTAACTCAACTTTGACCAAGCATAACTTTCTCATACTTTATGAGAAATGACCCATCCAAAGATTATTTTGAATAGGATGCAATTTCATACAATCCATCTTCATACCCCAAGATCAGAAAATGTACTCACAAGAAGTTATAAAATTGGACATTATAGGTCATTTTTGAAAGCCAACAAAAACACCTTTTTTGCCAAAGCTTATAACTTGCGTATGGAATATCAAAATGATATGAGACCAAAGGTGTTGGTTAGAGGACATCTCAATATTTCTAAAAAGTCCAAGAACACTTCCAAAAGTTCAAAATTGAAGAAGTTATGCATTGTGGAAGTTAGACTTGTTTGCAAAATTACCAAAAGTCAACTATCCCCAAAACATCAAATTTTGTCAAATGGGCCCATTCTTTTCCACTTGATTTGAGCTTGCATAGTTTCCGACGTGTCGTAGCTTCAGTCATGAGCCCATATTTCATTTTTATTATTTAATTTGATTTTTAATTGAATTTATTCATTTTAAATCAAATAAAATCATAGAAAATCCAAATAATTAATAACTCTTGATTTTTTGATTGTTTTAGGCTTTGTTTACAGCTATCACCACCATCAAATTAGTATCAAGACTAATCATGTGCAAAAAGATTGAATCAAATCAAATTTGGAAGGTTTAATAATGGAGAGTCATCAAATATGGCATTTTTTTCAAATCTTGATCATGAACTTAAAACACAACATTATGAGGGAGATTCTTTCCATGCTTTCTCGTCTCCTCATTCCCCTCTATAAATATAGAGCCATACAATCTTGAAAGGGACGAAAATCCTCTCTAAAAAGCTCTCAAAAAGCTCTTCAAAAAGTTCTCTAAAAGCTCTTCAAAAAGCTCTCCAGAAATCAAAGAATTGGTGCAAGTCATATCTCGAGGTTCCGGCCTCTCGCAATTGACATCAAGCCTCAAACCATCCTCTTGAAGTCCTCATGAGTCTTACAAGTTCCAGGAGCAATCCATCACACGCCTAGCTCGCCCACCGGTGTGGTAAAATTTTAAATTTCGAATCTCTAATTTTAATCACATTTTATGGTATGCTAACGTCTGTTTGAGTTTATATAGAACAATTATGGATGGTTGAATCATAGGTACCATGCAAGAATAAAAAAACACCATTGTTAGAGCATGAAGCTTTCGAAGATCCGGGCTCAAGAATGCTCTTTACACCTCCCAAAAATGTTGTTTCAGGCCCATTTCTCACTCTGTATTTTTTTTTTATATTTTCAATTTATTTATTTCTTATTTATTTTACTAACCAAATAATTAATCTTCTTTTCACGAAAAAATCACAAAAATATTTTATGTCCAATTAAATTTCAGAATTTTATTTTTTATTAATAAATATTAATTAATTTAATTAGGATATTAATGTTAGATAACTTTAAATGATTTTTACAAATATTTAAAATTAATTAGAAATCAATAGGTTTTAACACTAATTTAATCATTTTATTTTCTTTCCTAAATTAACAAAACTCCAAAAATATGTCATTTAATATTTTTCATTAATTAATTAATTTAATAATTAATTTAGCATTTAATTTTTAGGACTTAATTTCTTTTCTTAAAAAAAAACATTTTCTTTAACAAATTAAATTCTAACTTTTATTTTTGTTAATAAAAATTAATTAATTGATTTAGAATTTTAATTAGAATAACTTTCACATTTTCGTAAAATAATTAAAATTAACTTAGACATAATTAGGTTTTTATTAACATTGATTAATTTTATTTTCTTTCTTTAAATATCAAAAATCCAAAATATATTTATTTTCATTAATTAATTTATTTATTTAATTCAATTTAGTAATTAACTTAGAATTTATTTCTCTCTTAAATAAAAACAAAAAAAAAAAGATACTTTCTCTCAAAAATGGTCAAAACCCTAAACTTGCACCCGATTTAATTTTCGCACGCGATTTACTTTGTTTTATCCAATATTGTATTTGTTCCCGGAATGTAATTGATAATTAGGACCATTTAACTATTTTTATCGCTTTATTTATTTTCCGCATTTAAATTTCAAAGGGTTGCTTTTGGCGATGTAAATACCCGACCGACGCCTTGTAATTTAATTTCCGCAATTTATTTTCCACAAAATATAACTGCTAGATGTTTGATAATAGGGATGCATGACAAGAATTAACGTTTAACCTAAAATCAACTTAGATCACCATTAACATGTACAAAGACATAAATTAACTGAAAATGACACACTCGCACATGCGCACTCTTAGGGTACACCCCACTTGGTTGCCTTCGTACATGGTCATTAAGTATAGGTCACTTTAGAGGTCTCCCTCTTGTCCAAAGATCATAGTCGCCTCGAAACAGCTGCCTCGGATATTGTTGCCTCAAAACAAATGATCTAAGACATTAGGGTTACCGCTAAGGCGTCCTAACATTGCTTTGGTGACCGTAAGTCCCTAAATTCGAATTGACCCTTAAACTCCAACGACGGTGCTACCTACTCATCAATAGTAGGATAACATTGTCTAAAGGAAAATTGTATAGAACGATTCCTTTTTTGAGTAGGTAGATGGTTCTTAAGTACTTGCTCTTTCAAAACAAAACAAATTTTCACACTTACACTCCTTTTCAAACAAAGACTTTTTTTCAAACCCACAAACACAAAGAAAAACAATTTTGAAAACAATATGAGCAAGTACCTAAGAGCCCGTGGATAACCACAGATAGAAAGGGTGCTAACACATTCCCTTTCTATAATCTACCCCCGGAACCCGAGAAATATCTCGAAAAAAGGAATTTTTTGTGCTTTTTTCCTTTCTTTGTTGGATAAAATAAAAGTCGGTGGCGACTCTTGCTTACCGCGACATTTTGCGAAAACAAATGCAAAACGCAAACCAGCATACCAAAAAACAGTCAGTTCTCTCCCACCGTATCACAAAACCATTCAAGTCAATATCGTAAGGATCCCTCCTCAACTCAAAGAGCTAGCATCAAGGATTCCTGAAAATTCTCCATTTACCGAAAGACATGGTCGCCTAATAAACTTGGTTACCTCCAACACTGATGAAGACATGATGAAGGTGCTCTTTCAGTTCTTTGATCCCTTACACCATTGCTTCACTTTTCCCGATTATCAACTTGTGCCAACTTTGGAAGAATTCTCCCAACTCTTGAGGATTCCCATTCTCAATCAACTACCTTTTAATGGTACGGAAAGAGATCCAAATCTAGAAGAGATTGCTCAAGATCTACACTTGCAAGCATCTGATATCACAACTAATTGGGAAACAAGGTGTGGTGTTAAAGGCTTCCTAGCAAGGTTCTTGTTTGAGAAATCCCAAAACTATTGGAACTCTTTGGATTTGCAAGCCTTTGAGGAAATTGTGCCTCTCCTCATCTATGGGATGGTTTTGTTTCCAAATCCTGACCAACTCATAGATATGAACACCGTCAAAATCTGCATGTCTCGTAACCCGATGCCTACTTTGCTAGGGGACATCCTACATTCCTTTCACACTCGCACATTGAGGAAAAGAGGTATCCTTATGTGTTGTACTCCTCTCTTGGAAAGATGGTTTATTTCGCATCTTCCCCAATCTGTATTGAAGAACGAGCAAGGTTCAAGGTGGTCCCATAGGTTAATGACACTCAGACATTCAAATATTCATTGGTGTTCCAGCTCTTTAGAGAATGTTACTATCATCGACCATTGTGGAGAGTTCTCTAATGTCCCTTTTCTTGGAATTAGAGGAGGTATTACTTACAATCCTTGCTTAGCCTTAAGACAGTTTGGTTACGCCCGAAAGGATAGTCCACACGAGATGCTTATTCAAGGTTTGGTTTTTGACTACGAGAACGACGATGAAGGTCACCGCCAGAGATTTATCCGAGCTTGGAGGATGTTGAACAAGGTGGATAGCAAGACACTAGGATACAAGAATTCCATTCCCCTCGAACCTTACCTTAAATGGGTACGAGCTCGTGCTCAGAAACTTGTGATGCCTTATCCCTCTATCCTACCAGTCACCATGGAGCTTGTGGTTGAAGGAGATGTTCCCTACACCATCCTCCATCCCGACATGCCTACCTCTCTCGAAGACTTACAAAAGGGTTGGATCCAGATGAAGGAAGAATGAGATAGTTTCGAGGCTCAGTTCTATGCTAGTGAAAAAAGTGTCTTGGAGCTTATGAAGCAGCTACAAGAAGAGAAAAGTGTGAACGCTTATCCCGCGCCAAAGAGGATGCGTTCAGTCTTTTTATCTTAGAAAGATATTTTGTAAGCCCAAGAGGCATGATGTAATCTTTCTTATTTTTCTAATAAAAATTAACATTCTCTTGTCTATACAAATTTAAATTTTATTAATCCTTGAAATCATTTGCATGTACATATTCCATGCATCATAACATGACAGGTTTTTGCATAACAGGTTTCCTTATCTTTTTGCTGTTTATAGCAGCACAAGATGGATCTAGTGAAAACTGTGACGGAATTCCAAGCCCAGAGTTCCCAGTTTCAGGAAGCTTTACTAGCCCTAGCCAAGGGGCAGCAAGATATGATGGCTTTGCTGGCCGTTAAGAAGAAGCCAAAGAAGAAAGCTCTACTCAACATGGGTAGAAGGTTTAAGGAGACAATCCGTCAAATTCCAGTAGGAGGAGACTCATCTGAAGAGGACGAGAACCAGGTCAGTGAGGTCAAGAGTACTCAGGATGAATGTGGTAATGATCAAGAATCTGATGATTATTATTTCAACGAGCATTATCCACCTGCTGATATCAAATATAAGCAGTTAGAAGATAGATTGAAAGTCGTTGAAATCCAAGCCGTCCCCGGTTTAGATTTTGATTATTTGAGTTTGATCTCTGGGATAATCATTCCCCATAAATTCAAAGTACCAATATTTGCAAAGTACGATGGGGTTTCTTATCCCAAACTCCATTTGAAATCTTATGTATGCAAGATACAGCCGCACACTGCTGATAAGAAGTTATGGGTTCACTTTTTCCAAGAGAGATTGGCTGGAACACAACTTGAATGGTTTTATCAGTTAGATGGTTCTCGTATCAACACTTGGGAGGATCTAGCTACTACCTTCTACCATCAGTATCAATATAATGCCGACTTGGTGCCAACAAGGGTTCAGTTACAAGATATGACCATGGGAAAGAATGAAGGATTTAAGGAATATGCGCAAAAGTGGAGAGACCTTGCTAGTAGAGTTCAACCTCCCTTGACTGATAGGGAGAACATCGACATGTTCATGGGCACTTTATCTGGTCCTTTCTTTAATCTGTTGGTTGGCTGCTCTTCTTCTGGTTTCACCGAATTAATCTTAACCGGTGAAAGAGTTGAAAGTGACATCAAAAGTGGGAAGATCTCTGTGGCATCTACCTCCACCATCAATCCTATCAAGAAACCTTTTGCTACAAAGAAGGAAGTTAATGATGTGTATGGGCAAGGGCCCATACCAAGAAGAATGATCATCCGTATGTCAATGCTGTCTGAATCACCAATCCAACCCCTACTCTAACACCATCTGCAAATCATCAATGTTTTGAAACTCCAAGAAGACAATTTACGAGGTTAGGCATGTCACTATCTCAAGCCCTTCAACATTTTCTCAAGGCTAATTTAGTGACGTTGCGCGATCCTCCCGCCAACCCTAACACCTCGTCACCAAAGTATAATCCAAACGCTGAATGTGCTTACCATTCAAACAGCCTCAGGCACAAGAATGACCAATGCTGGGCCTTGAAGAACAAAATCCAGGATTTAATTGATAACAAAACTATTGAATTTGATCCTCCTCCAATGCCGAATGTAATTACCACTCCAATGCCGAAGCATGACAAAGGTGTTAATGATGTCGAAGATAAAATTTTTGTTACCTCTGTTGCAGATTTGACTACTCCGCTGAATATAATCAAGAACAATCTATTGAAAGTGGGGATCTTCCCCGGCTGTGAAAAAGACTATGTGTGTTGTACAAGACGACTCGATGAATGTGAAGGGATGAAGAAAGGAAAACAACGCCTGATGGATAGACACAAAATTCTGTTTGAAAAGACTCCATTTTCCAAGAGTTTGATTAAAAAATGTGAAGACCTCTCCATTATTACCATCTCAAACAAACCTATTAGGATCACCTCCAAAGGTCCTATTAGGATTTCAAATGAACCCACCATTGCTCCATTAATAATTATAAATCTCGGACCGATTCCTTATTCTTCAAATAAAGCAGTACCATGGAATTACGGTGCTAAAGTGTTCTATCATGGGATAAACCAAGATGTCTGGATCGGAGAAGAAAAATATAACGATGTCGGAAACATAGCTGGCTCAAGCAAAGTAACTAGAACTGGGAGAATATTCTCACCTAATATCTCACCTCCAGTAGTTACAAAGACGCCCATCCGCATTACTGCCGCCAAGCCAAGTACCAAGACAAAAGGGAAAGGGAAGGTTATTGAGCCTGATGTGATTAAAGCACCCTTCAAGGACGTAACTAATGAAGAAGCCTCCGCTTGCGAGATGGACGAGATTTTAAAGATCATAAAAAGAAGCGACTTCAAGATTGTAGAACAGTTGGGGAAAACCCCCTCTAAGATTTCAATGTTGTCATTGCTGCTTTGCTCCGATGCCCATGCTCGTACATTAATCAAGTTCTTGAAAAAAGCTCATGTCCCCCATGAGACAACAACATACCAATTTGAGAATTGCGTTGCTAGCCTGACAACTAATAATGGCTTGGGGTTTTCAGATGCTGACTTAACACCTCTCGGGAAGAATCACAATAAAGCTTTACATGTCTCTATCGTGTGCAAAGGGACTAACTTAGAACATGTGCTATTCGACACTGGTTCTTTTCTGAATGTGTTACCCAAGGGGGCATTAGACCGTCTTGAATGTAAAAATTTAATCTTGAAGCCAAGTGATATCATCGTAAGGGCGTTTGATGGATCAAAGAGGACTGTTCATGGGGAAGTAGATCTTCCAATCAAAGTGGGCTCCCAAATCTTCAACTCGACCTTCTATATTATGGATATTTGCCCTGCCTATTCTTGTCTGTTAGGTCGCCCGTGGATTCATAAAGCTAGGGCAATGAACTCAACCCTCCATCAGAAACTCAAATATACAATCAAGGGCAGAATAGTCACCGACTGTGGGGAAGAAGAGTTTATGGTGAGCCACCTTAACTCTTTCAAGTATGTAGAATGGACAGAAAATTCATTAAAACCCCATGTCAAGCCTTTGAGGCTGTACCACCGATGATTGCTGCTACTAAATGTTCTTCTGATGAGTCCAAAGCTATCAAGACCATGCCAAAGATGGTTTCAGTCAAGGATTCCCGCACAACAATTGAAGAAGGAAACTATGATACTTTGGGGCAACTCCTCGATATCCCTTTTAAAACTGACAAGTTTGGTTTGGGATTCACCGTCAAAGCTCAGAAGGAAATGAGGCGTGCTCGTGCTGGAAAGCCAGCTCTCCGCATTGGAAGCCATGGAGTCAATGTCGTGGGTGACTCTGAAGAAGAGACCGCATTTGAAGAATGGGTGTATCCAACTACTACGGAGCTGAAGAATTGGCATACAAAGGACGTTGTACACGTCTCCTTCGTTGAGGAGTAATCTACTTGTTTCTACTTTTCGTTCAATCCAGGAACTTGTTGTATGTAATATTTAAACAATGACTTTTAAGCCATGTGCCTGTCCCGAGGAATTTTGGTCCATTTGTCAAGGGTTTTATTTATGTTCATCTAATCATATGATCATTCAGTACATTGGACTCTTTTTCATTCAAATATTTGTGTTCATATCTTTCCTTTCTTTCAAATACATTTTTCAAAAAAAATATAGCCATGTATCTTACACGCACACACACACACACTCTTACAGGTCCACATCCACTCTAGATCCTATTGCCAATGACTCTACTATTGCCGAATATGACTTTAAATGTCCTATCAACCAAGCCGAAGACAAAAGCGAGGAAGATTGTGACATACCGAGAGAACTAGTCAGACTTCTATTACAAGAGGAAAAAGCTATTCAACCTCACAAAGAGTCAGTTGAAGTTATCAACCTGGGTACTGAGTCAGATAAGAAGGAAATCAAGATCGGCGCTAACTTGGAAAGCAGTGTCAAGAGAAGGTTGGTTGAGATGTTGCATGATTATGTGGATGTTTTTGCTTGGTCTTATGAAGATATGCCTGGGTTGGATACCGACATCGTAGTTCATCGTCTGCCGACAAAAGAGGATTGTCCGCCTGTCAAGCAAAAGGTTCGCCGCATGAGGCCTGATATGTATGAAAAGATTAAAGCTGAAGTGATGAAACAATTTGATGCAAAGTTCCTAGCTGTGAAATCCTATCCTCAATGGGGTGCCAATGCCAAAGAAAGACGGAAAAGTTCGCATGTGCGTAGACTATAGGGATCTGAATAGGGCAAGCCCCAAGATGATTTCCCTTTACCATATATTGACGTTTTAGTTGATAATACTGCTCAGCATAAAGTCTTCTCTTTCATGGATGACTTCTCAGGCTATAATCAAATAAGGATGGCTCCCGAAGACATGGAGAAGACTACTTTCGTTATGTAATGGGGCACCTTTTGCTACAAGGTCATGCCATTCGGACTAAAGAATGCAGGGGCAACATATCAAAGGGCTATCGTAGCTTTATTTCATGACATAATTCATCATGAGATAGAGGTATATGTGGATGATATGATTGCCAGATCACAAACTGAAGAAGAACATCTCGATCACCTACACAAATTGTTCGAGAGGTTGAAGAAGTACAAGATGAGGTTAAACCCTAATAAGTGCACGTTTGGAGTACGCTCAGGAAAGCTTCTAGGTTTTGTTGTCAGCAATAAAGGCATTGAAGTTGACCATGCCAAGGTAAAGGCCATCCAAGAAATGCCAGTCCCTCATTCTTAAGAAGAAGTCAAAGGATTTTTGGGTCGTCTTAGTTACATTTCCCGTTTCATATCCCACTTGACTGCTACTTGTGAACCACTATTCAAACTCTTGAATAAAGATAGTGTAGTCAGATGGAACGATGAATGCCATATTGCTTTTGACAAAATCAAAGAATATTTACAAGAACCTCCTGTTCTCATGTCTCCAGTTGAAGGAAGACCATTGATCATGTACTTGACTGTACTAGAGAACTCTATGGGGTGTGTGTTGGGCCAACATGACGAGTCTGGCCGAAAAGAGCATGCTATTTATTACCTGAGCAAAAATTTTACCGAGTGTAAAACCAGATATTCACTACTCGAGAAAACTTGCTGCGCTCTGGCATGGGCTGCTCGTCGTCTAAGACATTATATGTTGACTCATACCACTGTGTTGATTTCTAAAATGGACCCAATCAAGTACATCTTCGAGAAACCTGCCCTTTCCGAACGGATAGCCAGATGGAAAATGATCTTAACTGAGTACGATATTCAATACATGACTCAAAAAGCCATCAAAGGAAGATCATTTGGCCCATCAAGCCGTGGATAATTATCAATCAATGAACTTCGACTTCCCTGATGAGAACATCATGCTGGTAATCGACTGTGCGAAACCTGGACCGTATGACAGACCTGAACAAGGATCCCGATGGACCATGGTATTCGATGGGGCTTCCAACGCCTTAGTTAACAGAATTGGTGTTGTGATCATCTCTCTTGAAGGTTGCCACACTCCTTTCACTGCCAGACTATGATTCGATTGCACAAACAATATGGCTGAGTATGTAGCATGCATCTTAGGTCTGAAAGCTGATATTGACTTAAGGATCAAGCATTTGGATGTGTTTGGAGATCCCTCCTTGGTGATCAGCCAAGTAAAAGGAGATTGGGACACTAAACACCCTAATCTTATCCATTACAAGGAACTTATGCTATCCCAAATTCCTTACTTCGAAGAGATCACGTTCAAGCACTTCCCTAGGGAAGAAAACCAGTTGGCTGACGCTTTGGCAACCATGTCTTCAATGTTCAAAGTCAGATGGGACAACGAATCCCCTATGATAACAATTGAAAGATTCGATGAACCTGCACATTGCTATAAGCTTGACACCGATGTGGAAAAGCCATGGTACCATGTGGTGATGAGATACCTTGAAGGACAAGAGTATCCAGAGGGGGCATCTATCAATGACAAAAATTTCTTGCGAAGATTTGCAGCCAAATTCTTCCGAAGTAACAGGATATTGTACAAACGCAACCATGATTCAACTCTACTTCGATGTTTGGACAAGAAGGAGGCAGAGGAAATTATGGAAGACATGCACGATGGTCTCTTTGGTACTCACTCAAGTGGGCATACGATGGCTAAGAAAATCTTAATAGCAGGTTACTATTGGTCAACGATGGGGACTGATTGCCATCAACATTCAAGAACCTGTCACAAATGCCAAATCTATGCTGACAAGGTCCATGTGCCTCCTATCCCTCTGAATGTCATGACCACTACGTGGCCATTTGCAATGTGGGGCATTGACATGATTGGAGAGATCAAGCCCACAACTTCCAACGAACATCGCTTCATTCTTGTTGCTATAGACTATTTTACTAAATGGGTCGAAGCCACCTCATTTGCCTCAGTCACCAAGAATGTGGTAGCCAGATTCATCAGATACAACCTCATTTGCCGCTATGGTATCCCCGAAAGGATTATCACTGACAATGGGACTAACCTCAATAATGCTATGATTACTGAGCTTTGCAATAAGTTTAAGATCAAGCATCATAATTCTTCTCCATATAGACCATAAATGAATGGCGCAGTCGAAGCGGCCAACAAAAATATCAAGAATATTATGCAGAAGATGGTAGTAACCTATAAGGATTGGCATGAGATGTTTCCGTTTTCTCTACATGGCTACTGTACTTCAGCTAGAACCTCAACTAGGGAAACTCACTTTTCCTTAGTTTATGGAATGGAAGTTGTTTTTCCAATAGAAGTTCAGATCCCCTCGCTAAGGATTATGAATGAGGCAGGCCTAGGTGAAGACGAGTGGATTCAAACGATATTGGATCAGCTGAACCTGATTGACGAAAAATGATTAGCTGATGTTTGCCATAGTCAGATGTATAAAAAATGGATTAACAAGACTTTAAACAAAAAGGTCAAGCCTCGAGTATATCAAGTTGGTAACTTGGTGATAAAATGAATCATTTTACCACAAGGAGACCCCAGAGGCAAATGGACTCCCACCTATGAAAGACCATTTGTTGTTAAGAGAGTTTTCTCTGGCGGTGCCATGATGTTGACTACCATGGATGATGAGGATTTCCCACATCCCATAAATGCGGACATAGTTAAAAAATACTACGCATAAGAGACCCGTTAGGTTGACACACCTAAGCAAAATAAGGGCATCCCGACAAGCCAAATGGTTTGGGCAAAAATCAGGGATATATGGAAAAGATTGTACACCCGGCAAGTTGAAAACCTGAAAGGGAGACTTGGGCAAAAAAGGGTATTCTGTTGGGCTGAAAAGCCGAAAGGGTGGTCCAGGCAAAAATTAAGGATTAAAAGCGTATGACTTTGTCCCGTGGAACCAATACAGTCAAATTTTATCATCAAGGTCCAAGTCCAAACAGTCCAAGATTAATCCAATCAACTTCAATCAACGGAAAAGGACGTTCGAAGACATTGGGGGAAATAGTAGAGTTGGAAGGCAATGAGATCATTTCACATGGATATTTGTTTTCTTTTTGATGATTTTCTCTTATTAGGATATCCGTCTCTCTGTACAAAAACGCCTATTCATGGGAAAAATATCAATACAAATACACTTTGAAGTGAAACGTTTCTATCTTTGTTTTGAATGCAAATTTGTCCAATTGAATGAACATATGCATATGAACATAATTGAAAACTATTTGGCACATGTGTCCTGCTAAGCAGCAGTAAGCATCTCTTTAATGTATATGAAATATCCCCACAGAGTTATCTCATTATCATTATCCCCATGAGGACGACTGCAATAAACCTTTCCCCAACAGGTTTTACTTCCCAACAATAATCGAGGAACCACAAAATTCCCTAGTCGAGTTCAAATTTCCTTAACATACAACAATCAAGACACCACAAAGTTCTCCAGCTGAGCTTATCTTCCCCAGCTGAGCAAATCTTCCCCGGCCAAGGCTATTATCCCCAAGCGAAGTTTATCCTCCCCAGTTAAGTGTATCCTCCCCAAGTTGAGTCTGTCCTACCCAGCTGAGTTTACACTCTCCAGTTTGAATTTTCTTTCAGATTATTGCAAATCATAGGGCCACAACCCTTGATCCCCAGTAAAGCCATCAGCAAAGCCTTTACTATTTCCAAAAAGATACTATGAAGCTTGGATCCGACCAGATATTAGCACAATTTTCAAGTTATTACTGAAACTTGGACCCGACCAGATAATAGTTTGACTTCTTCAAATTGCTGAGAAACTTGGCCCCGACCAGATAATAGTTTTCAATTCCATCTTTTTAAGCAAGTTATTGTGAAACCTGGACCCGACCAGATAACATTTAATCTCAATTTCAAGATGCTATAAAACCTGGACCCGACCAGATAATACTCTAACTCTTCAAAGATATAGAAGAACCTGGACTCAATCGAACCAAGGTTTAACTTCTTCTCCCCAGTAGAGTTTGCCTTTACCCCAACAAGTTGTTGTGAAGCCTGGATCCAACCAGATAGCAATCACCCTCAAAGATTCATTGTGAAACCTGGAAACCGACCAGATAAAAACTAAATCCCCAAACAGTTTATTGTGAAACCTGGACCCGACCAGATAGAAGTTGACCTAGTCAACCTCAGTTACCACAAAGCCTGAACCCGACCAGATGGAAGTTTTTTCAAACAACTTATTTTTGAAACCTGAAGCCCGACCAGATAACAATTAACTATGATCCCCAGAGAGACACTCTGAAGCCTGGACTCGACCAGATAATAGTACAACTTTCTAAAAACCATGAAACCTAGACCCGAATAGATAATAGTTACCACTTCAAGTTACTGCGAAGCCGGGATCCGACCAGATAACAGTTAACCTCTGTATCCCTAACAAGTTGTTATGAAGCCTGGATCCGACCAGATAACTACTCAATTTTAAGAAATTTTCTACAAAGCCTGGAATCTGACCAGATAACAGTTAATTCGTCTTTGCCCCCAGTAAGTTACCGTGAAGCCTGGATCCGACCAGATAGTAGTTACCACTTCAAGTTACTGTGAAGCCTGGATCCGACCAGATAATAGTTAACCTCTGCATCCCCAGCAGATTGTTGTGAAGCCTGGATCCGACCAGATAACTATTCAATTTCAAGAAATTTTCTGCAAAGCCTGGAATTCGACCAGATAACAGTTAATTCGTCCCTTCCCCCAGTAAGTTACCATGAAGCTTGGATCCGACCAGATAGCAGTTGACTACTTCATCCTCAGGAAATTTTGAAGCTTGGATCCAACCAAATAACAGTTGACATTCAAGAGATATTCCCCAGCGAAAGCTTCCTTTCAACAAAGTTTGAACATATGCATATTCTTCATC
Source organism: Vicia faba (assembly GCA_948472305.1). Lineage (NCBI taxonomy): Eukaryota > Viridiplantae > Streptophyta > Magnoliopsida > Fabales > Fabaceae > Vicia > Vicia faba. Next base: position 1,296,051,494 of record OX451737.1, on the reverse strand, counting down.
CCCAACGGCAATCAGGGATTCAACCTCCCAGAATCTCCATAACAGCAATTAGGGATTTATTTTCCCGGACAGAAACATACATCTCACATTCATACATCAAAGCATTTACATATCTTATGCACCTAACATAATACCACATCTGGTGAACATCATGCATGCTTCTGCATTTTACTAACTCTTTTTCTCACAGGTAAAACATCAAGTTTTAGCATGAATCAACAAGCGATTTGTGCTGATATTTCTTCTAATGTTTATCAACTTTCCTCCAAATGGAATCTATAAGCCCATTCACCATCCATCTTTGAGTGCAAATTTCTGGGCACCCTAGTGTTCAATCATCTTTCACCTTCAAGTCACGAATGGTAGACTCACCAATCTAACTCTTCAGGTTTAAGAAGACTGAACAGGGGAAACTGTTGTACCCCAAAATTTTCCCTCTCATTTATCAATTAATTTCTCACAAGATCTCCTTTGGTTCAAGACTGCACTAGGGTTGATCAACTCAAGACAACTCCTTAAGCTCTGATGATTGAAAGTTAGAGTTTGAGATTGCACAAGGATAATTGAACTTTTAATGCCTCATATGACTTTCATGGATCATTATGGACCTTCAAGAATGCTTATGTCAAGTTTCAAGTCTTCTCAGTCGATCAGTTGTACTGATGAAAAAGTCAATTGTAGCACTAAAAGTCAAACTTTAACTTTTTGGTCAACATTAAGTCTCAAAGATCAAAATTCATCGAGACATTCAAAAATATGAAAATTGATCATCAAGAAATCAAGAAAGTCAAAAGTCAATGTAAAAATTCAAACTCTTCAAGACTTAGAAATTTTTCTAAGTGTTTTTTTTATACATGATAATTTCATTTCTTCATGCCATCTTTTCACCATGATGTAAGATGCTTCAAGGAAAACTTCCAACAAGAAAGTTGTAGATCTCAAAGAGATCTAAAACTTTGTAGGGCAGGACTTTTTCTAGAAATGGTTGAATTTTGAGTTATAAATTCATGAAGTCATGACATTTTTGTATAAACACTTAGAGAAATTTTCAGCAGTTTTGATCAGGATTTTATCCCAACTTATTGACATTTTTTCACATAGTTACAAGATGATTTTGTCAAAATGGCCAACATGAAAGTTATACAGAGTGTTTCAAGATTTCCAAAACATCCAAGAGTATGAATTTATCATATTTGAACTAAGAGATACAAGGATCTGAAGTTGGACATTCATTCTTGATTTACAATGCAAATTTGTGATGAATAAGAAACACAAATCTTAGCCATGCTGCATAATCTTCACTTTGCAGGCCTCTTAACTTGCTAATCTATTCATAATCAGATGTTTACACAATTGATTGAACCATTATCCAAGTGGTTCAAGTATTGTCCTTTGCATCTTTCCATTTTTGGCACAAATGCACCATTGCCATTCTTGCAAAGTTCCCTTTAATCATAAATTCAATTTCTTAAGCCTCTAACTTATTGTTATAATCACACTCAACTTCTACAACTCAGAACAAACATGTTTAAAGTGATCAACCACTTTAGATAACATGTGATTCAAAATCTGAGTTGTTTGAAGTCTTAAACCTTCTCTATAAATAGAGAGGCCAATTGAAAGAGAAAAAGGTTAGAAAAAAAGAAGTGGAAACTAACACTCAAAATCATTTGCTGTTAAAAACCAGAATTGCCCACAAAACCTTCATTTTTGAGCTTTGAAGTCCAAATCTTTGAATCTCATACCTTGCAAGTTTTCTCCAAACAAACAACATATAAGCACCTCACATACATCACCTACAAATTTTTCAAACTCAAGAACAAGATTCTACAACACCTCTATTTTCTTTTCCAAGTTCAAGAGCAGTCAATACAACAACTTAAGCTCAGAGCATAAGATCCATCTCCGAGGTAAGTTTCTTAACTTTAGTTCTTCATTTCAAGCATCATTAGTAATTCATTTTTGAATACAAAAATGTAATAACCATTGTATAAGTCGACACATAGCCTTATGAGTCGATACATACTGCTTTACAGGCCAAAAACAGAAGGAAAAATAATGTATGAGTCGACACAAAGCACGTATGAGTCGACACATGCACTGTATGAGTCGACACATACCATTATGTATCGACTCATACTGAGTTGATTTGGCAATATAGGGGCAAGGAAAGTTATGTGTCGATGCATGTGAGCTTGTGTCGACACATAATAGTTCAAGATACATTTTTTCCTTCTTTTTACACTGTTTTTACGTTTCCTTTATGGTTATTCGATATGGTTGTAATATTTAAGTTCCTACTTCATACCCATTTGTAAATTGTACCCTCATCCCCTAAACGATGTAATAGCGTGGGACTTTATTTTCCGCAATTTAACGCTTTCAAATACAAATGTTAGTAACTAGGGTGTGTATGGCAAGATAAAATCAACAAGTAGATAACCCTAATCGAATATTAAGTGCATGCAAATCAAACACACTATCCACACATACACCCTTAAGGTTAACTCCACTTGGTTGCCTTACAAAAATGGCCATATTACGCATGTGATGTATCTTAGCAAAGACGAGCAAATACAAGATCATAGTCCCTCGATGACGCTATCTAAGTTTCCTTACAAATGATCTTAGTCCCTCAAAAAAGAATGCTAAGATACCTTGCAACATTGCTAATCATGGCTATACGATGACCGACGCCCGTCCCGCTTACATCTAAAGATAGGGTTGCTTACCAAATCAATGGTAAGACAACAATGTCAAAGGAAAAGAAAATGAACAAGAAAGACATTTGAGTAGGTAGATTGCTCCTAATTACTTACTCCATCTCAAAACAAACGTCCTTTCTATTTTAAAAAATAATCACATTCACTTTCTAAAACACCTTTCATACTTGAAAACATTTTCAAAAGATCAACACTTTGTATACATTCTTATGAACGAGAATCATTACAAAGTTTTCCTAAACAATGGCGCCTTTTCAAAATACTTTCAAAAAACCACACAAAGCACAATTTCAAACAAAAGCAAGTGATCTAGCAAGTAACTAAGATCCCATGGAAAACCATGGATGAAAAGGGTGCTAATACTGTCCCTTTTCATAATCTACCCCCCGAACTCAAGAAACAATCTTAAAGGTCTTTCCTGTGCTTTTTAACCTTTCCTTTTGGATAAAAGAAAACTCGATGGTGACTCTTGCTAACCGCAACATTTGCGATAAAATGCAAAACCCTCAAGTAAGTTCTCCCACCGTATCACAGGTTCCTTCTCATATATCTCCTGGTGCAGAATAATACAGACTCATCCTGAAACATCCCTACACAGGCTCTTTCTAATACATTTGAAAATAACGATTAATTCCATTATCCCCAACAAATCATTGGAAACCTGGAGTTCAACCAGAACACAAAAAACTATCATCTCTCCAGAGATAACTCTTCAGTAGAGCCTTGGACAACTGAAGTTCCTAGACTTTATTCCCCATAGAGTTTTCCTCAAATAGGAGAACAACTGAAACCCACATTCCCCAATAGACTCCTCCTCAGACAGAAGGAACAGGAAACCCCAAAGGGACCATGTGTGAAATCAGCGTCTACTCTGGATGGCATCTTTAAGCCCATCTCTGACGACTCTCTGTCATCTCCTCCAAATGGCATCTGTAAACCCATTCCCTACATCATCAATCATCAGTGTCATTTCATGCGAGTGTAAATTTCTGGGCACTCTAGTGTTCAATTGTCTTCCACCTTCAGATCAATAAAGGCAGACAAGCCAATCTAAATCCTCAGGTTTAAGAAGATTGAACAAGGGCATCTGTTGTACCCCAAAATTTGCCCTCTCATATTTTCCCAAGATTTTTTTCTTACATAGATGATTACAAAGACTTGATTAAAGAAAAATAAATTTTTTGAAGATACACAAGGTCTTTCGATTGGCATGAACAAGGTGTCTTTCGATTGGCATTTTGACAGGCTTCAATTGAGCGTATAACCTCCTCTAAGCTTGCCTCAAATTTCCAAGCTTTGATTCAACCCTGGGCCTTTTGATTGTTTGTTGTACACAAGCTTCGACTGGGCATGTGTTTCCTTTGAAACAACTTCCTTCGATCCAAAAGGGAAGGGCCTCCTATTAGTGCTCCTTCGATTGCACCATTGGCTTTGCATGCTGGCTTGATTCACAATGCAATGGCTACCTGCATGTAAGCTGGATTCCTGCTACGTTTGGGGCATTTAGTTTGTTTGGAGCAAGCTTAATTCTTGTTTCGTTTGGGCATTTGATGTCTTTGGGGAAAGCTTGTTTTCTGGTTCGACTAGGAAAATTATCCCTCTATGCGTGCCTTCAACGCACAAAGCAAGAATCCCTTGTAAGCTCCCTTCGATCCACCAGCAGTGACCTCCCGCATGCTTCCTTCAATCCACAAAATAGTGGATTCCTGCATGCCAGCTTCGTTCAGGGAAAAAGTCTTCTTCATGCTTGCTTTGGATTCACATTGGAAAAAACTTCTTCAGACTGGCCTTCTATCCACAAGGAAAAAGGCTACTTTTAATCAGCCTTCAATTCATAAAGTTTCCACTGGGAAAAAGGCCCCTCAGCTTGTCACCAGTGCACGTATTCCTCTTCATGCTTGCCTTGGTTTCACAAGGAAAATACCCAACAACTTGCCTTTGTTTCACAAAGCAAAGACCCATCATCTTGCCTTAGTTTCACAAGGCAAAGACCCATCAGCATGCCTTTGACTCACTAGGCCAAAAGCCCCTCCATGCTTGTTTGGGAAGTGTAAGGCGAAGACTTCTTTTGTGCTTGCTCTCAATGCCAAATTATTCAACACACAATTTTCCATATTTTGACACCTAGTAAGGTCCATTCGAAGGATACACCAATGGTGCCTTTCGAAGGAAATATATGTGGCCCATTCGAAAAATGCACAAGAGGTGCATGTGGGCTATTCAAAGGACACACAAATGATTCCCTCGAAGGGGCATGCATTTGGTCCAGTCAAAAGACATGTAATGGTTGAATACAAGTGTTGTTTTATCTTTTGATGAGTCTGGCCAAAGTCCTACATGCTGCCAGACCCAAGCCTCCTGCACAATCCCATTCATGCCAAAAGAAGCTTCGATTGGCTAGGAAAGAGTTTTCGTTTGGGCTAGCTGAATAGGGGTTCAAACGAAGAAGCCCCAGTGATGAGAACATGAACCAGTCAAAAGCTACACAAATAGTCCATGAAGAAGGCCCATTTGAAGGCTACACAAGAGGTCTAGTCGAAAGAGGCAACATGAGGCCAGTCGAAGAGCAACACTAGAGGGTATTCGAAGGAGCCAAAATTTCCAGGTTCATTCAAATTTAAAAAGAGACAAGTTTCCATGACTTTTGCAATGTTACAAAACATCATTCATGGCTTTGAAAAAATTTGTTTATGACTATTTAAACCTTTGCCTTCTTGTCCCCTCCACCCCCTCTATATAAAGATACCACACATGTTGAACCATACACAGACATATTGCCTATCAAAAGAGAACACTCACACCATCATAGGAAACATATCAAAATTCTAACTAGTTTTGCAGGCACCCTCAATCTATACGAAGGCCATACTTGTGTTCCTGAGATTCCTAAGAATCTGCTCCAAGCTAAGCCACGCCCATATTCATAAATCGAAGCATTTCCAGTTGGTAAGGATTTACATAAGTTGAAATTGCATTTATAGGCCCTTTAAATACATGTTGTTGGTATATCTGTGCTGCTAATGCCATTTGTGTTTATAAGAGCATATCATACGCAAGGTAACATGCAGGAATAAAATCATGCCATTGAAAGGCGTGATCTGATTTGCCTTTCGAAACTCATGGTATAGCCAGTTTGAAGCCAAAATAAGCTTAGGCCTGAGGACAAAAGATTCGAATTAGGGAGAAGGACCTGGGTTCGATACCCAGGTCCTGCATCTTTATTTTTGCCAAAATTTGCATTGTAGGTCCAATTCGAAAGACAACTCCCTCCTTAGATCGAAAATGACAACTCCTTCCCTGGATAGAAGAACCACATTACCCACTGGATCCAAGGACAGACCTGGACTCTCTTCAACATTGGGCCTAGCAAAAATTCCAATCAGCACCCCATTTTTCCTTTTGCATGCCTAGGCCCATTTAGCATCTTTTCTCTTTGTATTATTTTAATTTCTTTTTATTTTGTTTTTCTTTATTTATTTAATTACACAAATAATCAAAATCACAAAAAAATTAGTTTTAGGTTTTTTTTATTAAACTAATTTTGTAAGTAAATTAATAAATAATTTTAACTATTTTCTTAATTTAAAATAAATTAGAATTTAGGTTTTAATTTAAATTTAATTATTTTCTTTTCATAATACAAAAACCAAAAAGAACTTAGACTATTTTCTTTAATTTAATTTTAATTATTTTCTTAAATCAAAAAGAACAATAAAAGTATTTTCTTATTTCATTTTTACTTACTAGGTTTTAGATATACTTTTAGTTTCCGCGCGTTATTTATTATCTTTCATATTTTTATATTATTGTATCTGTACACTGGATGTAATAGTTAACAGGATTTTACTTGCTTTTTTTATTTTTTTGCACTCCCAAATTTTTGTACAGTGTAAGTCCCCCTCCCCAAAAGCCATGAAATAATATAGGTTTATACTTCGGCACTTTATATTCTGTACATATTTAGTTCTAGTAACTAGGCATGTATGGCAAGACTGAAATTAAAACGTTAGCAAACCTAATAATGCAAGATAACTAACTGAATTGAACACATTGCACATATACACCTCTAGGGTACCCCACTTTGGTTGCCTTCGGAAACAAAGCAGTCATGTCCCTTGAAATGGGGACGCTTTAGCAAAGACCCGTAAAATCAAAAAGATCATAGTCCCTCGATGACCCTACAGTTTCCTCTTGGTAAATGATCTAGTCCCTAAACAAAATTGCTAAAGCGTCTCCACAAGTTGCCTTCGTCACTGTAACGTCCCTTCGAATGTCCCTTATACATCCAACGATAGGGCTACCTTCTCACTAATAGTAGGATACGATTGTCTAAATGATAGGAGGAAAAGAACTACCTTTTCGAGTATAAAGTAGATAGATGTTAGAAATTTGCTCAAAAACATTTTCGCACTTACACAAATACTACTTTTTTTAAAAAATTCAAAAACATTTGCTTTGTTAACACTCTTGAGGACTGATACAAGAGTTAAAAGCAAAGCAAATTTCCGCACTAAGGCATTTCAAAACATTTTTCAAACACACAAAGAACAAAGTACTTTCAAAATGAGAAAACCTCTAAGAGCCCATAGATAAATACGGATGGAAAGGGTGCTAACACCTTCCCTTTCCATAATCTACCCCACTTACTCAGAAAAATCTCGAAAAGATATTTTTCTGTTCTTTTCACCCTTTCCTTAATTTGGATTAAAAAAAAAGTCGGTGGCGACTCTTGCTTACCGCAACATTTGCAAACACAAACACAAAACTCGTTTTAAACAGTCGGTTCTGCCACCGTATCACATAGTTGAACAAATAAATCATCATATGGGTTTTCTAGAAAGAAAGAAGAAGAAACGAATGTTGTTGTTCAAGAAAAAAGGGTTAGACCTCCAAGAAGACGTCATCAGCATCAACAAAAAGTTGTTTCAATAACTCAATTCGTCAATGTAGTTCTAACTCTTGTTGCCTATCAGAGAGCACCTCAATAAAGTAATCAAGGGCGAGGTCAAAAAAGAGAAACTTTTGATCCTATTCTGATGTTATAAAAAATTGTTTCTGGCTTTGATTAAGAAGAATATGGTGCAGACTAGGCCTCCTCCTACTATACCTCCAACTTTGCCATGCTATATAAAGCTGATCAGCCTTCTGCTTTTCATCAAAGATCCCATGGGCACAACATTGAGAACAATTATCCATTGAAGTGTGAAGTGCAGAAGATGGTAAGATCTGGTCTCCTGTCTTTTAAAGACATTGGTCCCAATGTGAAGGATAATCCACTACCCAAGCATGGAGGTGGAGGTACTATGAATATGGTTTTTGGTTGTCCGGGAGAATTCAAAATCTTCAATATAAACATGGTAAGAGGGAATTTGGTGAAGATGCATGATTTTGCTATGTCAATACCATCACTATGAGCATGATCATAAAGCATGTCGGGTATGTAGAGAAAGCACTCATGATTATTCTATGGTAGAAGGTGATTTACAAGAGATGTTGGATCAAGGCCCGATCCATATCATCAGGCAGGCACAATATGAGAATGATGTGAATATGTTTTATGGATGTCCCGATGAATTTTGTATTTTTGATGTGAATTATATGGATGATGATCTAGTTTAGTTGCATGCTAATTTTTGTTATATGGATGGTCAGGAGATACATCATTATGGTTCATATCATATTTGCTGAAGAGACTTCCGTGGTTATTCTATTGTGAGAAGAGGTATTCATTTGCTGTTAGACAAAGGTACTATCAGAGTCACAGGAAACGGAGATGACGAAGTTAACATGATTGAATATTACCCTATTGGGGCCATGTCTGATGATGAGTGCATTTCTGCTGATGAATTCTTTTCCTCTGATGAAAGTATGTTTTATGACAATTATGTGATTTCTGAGTTTTCTGAAGAAGCAGAGGTGAATGTCATTATGCCATATTTTGGTGTTCCCGCCCCTGTAGAGATTACATATCACATCAAGCCTCTGTTGCTCCCATGGTTATTTGTCTGCCTGGTCCTATCCCATATGAATAAGATAAAGTTTTGCCTTATAAGTACAATGCAACTATCCTGGAAGATAGTGTGGAAATTCCTATCAAACCTTTTCCCCATGTTGAGAATACTTCTGAAGCTAGTTGGGTAACTCGTAGTGGTCGTGTCTTCGCCCCTACCTTTCAAGGAGATGTTAATTCTGGTAAGAAGGTTGTTGAGAATGTTGAACATAAGAAAGTGGTAGGAGAATTTAGTGGCGCCTCCTCAGAAAAAGATGTTGATGATCTGTTAAAAATTATCAAGAGAGTGATTACAAGATTGTGGATCAGTTGTGTCAAACTCCATCTAAGATTTTCAATTTAGCCTTGTTGATGAACTCTTCTTCTCATCGGGAATATCTGATAAGGGTGTTGGATCAGGATTTTGTTGTAAGGGATGTGTCTCTGGATCAATTCAACGGTGTTGTGGTGAATATTACTTCTTGAAATAATCTGAGTTTTTGTGATAAGGAATTGACTGCTGAAAGGAGAAACCATAACCTAGGTCTGCATATATCTATGGATTGTAAGAATGACTCTTTGTACAATGTGCTGATAGACAATGGATCTTCTTTGAATGTCATACCAAGAAGCACTCTCATATAGGTCAAATACCAGGGAACTCCTATGTGCTCTAGTGGCATTATAGTAAAAGCTTTTGATGGTTCGAGAAAACCTGTCATTGGAGAGGTGGATTTACCTATTCACATAGGTCCGCATTTATTCCAAATCACCTTTCGGGTTATGGATATTGTCTCAGCCTATAATTTTTTATTGGGGCGACCCTGGATCCATGAAGCAAGAGCTATTACTTCAACCTTGCATCATAAACTGAAATTTGTCCGTGAAGGAAAGGTAGTTATTGTGAATGGTGAGCAAGCTCTGTTGATATCTCATTTGTCTTCCTTTAGCATTGTAGAAGATGATGAAACCGTTATTTGAACTCAGTTCCAAGCTTTGTATATTGATAATATAAGGAAGAATGAAGATTCTATCACCTCATTTAAGGATGTGCAAAAGGTAGTGCAGAAGGGCCCTAACAAGGTGTGGGGGCAGGTTATTAATCCACATGGGAACAAAAATGGGACTGACTTGGGTTTCTCCATGAAGAATGAAGTTGTGAAGCCTATGTTTTCTTTGAGTAAATATCAAGACATCTTTCATAGTGCATGATATCTCCATTCGACTTCTCCATAGATGAACACTATTCTCGAAGAAGAGCCAAAGCAAAAGATTCTGAACTTTATGACACATGGAGTCAGAATCCAGAATTGGATCACTGTTGTTGTTCCTTCTTGCACTCACATTTCAAAGTAATTTTTTTTTCTTTTTAAAAGTCTTTCACTATGCCTAAAGTGAAAGTGATGTTGTGTGGGCGTGGCTTTTGTTTTGAATTTTAAGATCATTAATAAAAGTTGTTTTTGATTTCTAAATTTTGTCTTTATTTTCATGTTTTTTTCTTGGAAAATGGTAATCAGAAAAAACCTTTAGAAATAAATAATGATTATCAATAAATCTGTATAATTACTTGTTACATGTGTCAGTTTTTTAAAATCAATCATAAATCATATGTGCAGATTAATTAAAAAACTCGTTGAATGCAATTTCCCTGCACCCTCTCCCAACATTGAATATCTTATGTATGTGGATGAAGAAGAAGAATATGATGAAATCCCAGAAGATGTTTCATGGTTGCTTGAGCGCGAGGAAATTACCATTCAGCCGTATAAAGAGTCGTTGGAGACAATTAACTTGACTTCAGAAAAAGATTTGAAAGAAGTCAAGATTGGGGCACTGCTTCACGCAATGTGAAGAGTAGGTTGATTGAGTTGCTGAAAGAGTATGTGGACAAAACATGTCTGTTTTGGACACTAATATTGTGGAACATCATTTGCCACTGAAGCCAGAATGTCCACCAATTAAGCAAAAGATGTGAATAACTCATCTTGATATGGTAGTGAAGATTAAAGAAGAGGTTATGAAGTAGATTGATGCTGGTTTTCTTGTGACATCAGTGTACCCTCAGTGGATTGCCAATATTGTTCAAGTGCCAAAGAAAGATGGTAAAGTCTACATGTGTGTTGATTATAGAGATTTAAATAAAGCAAGTCCAAAAGATGATTTCCCATCTCCCCATATTGATATGTTGGTTGATAGCACAATAAAATTAAAAGGGTTCTCATTCATGGATGGATTTTCCGGATACAATAAAATTAATATGGTTTCTGAGGACATGGAAAAAAATAACATTTATTACACCTTAGCGAATATTCTGTTACAGAGTGATGCCTTTCGGGTGGTAGAATGTTGGTGAAATGTACTAGAGGGCTATGATAACTATATTCTATTATCTGATGCATAAGGAAATCGAAGTATATGTTGATGATATGATCGCCAAATCTTAGACTGAGGAAAGGCATATGAAAGACTTGTTGAAATTGTTTCAGTGTTTGAGGAAGTATCATCTCTGCTTGAATCCAAAAAAGGATACTTTTGGTGTTCATTCAGGAAAGTTTCTAGGTTTCATTGTTATCCAAAAAGGAATTGAAGTTGATCTTGAGAAAGTTAAGGCAAATCAAGAAATGTATGCACCAAGAACTGGAAAGAAAGTTAGAGGCTTCTTTGGACGTTTAAATTACATTTCCATATTTATTTCCCATATGACTACAACATGTGAACCAATATTTAGGCTGTAAAAGAAAGATCAAGGTTGTGTGTGGACGGATGATTTCCAAAGGGCATTTGAAAGCATTAAAGAGTATCTGCTTAAGCCTCCTATCTTGCTCCCTCTTGTTGAAGGAAGACCATTGATTTTGTACCTGACTGTGTTGGATAACACCATGGGTTATATTTTAGGACAACAAGATGAAATAGGAAGAAAAGAATATGCCATTTATTATTTGAGCAAGAAGTTCACCGATTGCGAGTCACGTTATTCTATGCTAGAAAAAATGTGTTGTGCTTTGGCCTGGGCGGCGAAGCGATTGCGGAAATATATGTTGAACCACACTACTTGGTTGGTTTCCAAAATGGATCCAATTAAGTATATTTTTGAAAATCCTACTCTTATTGGAAGAATTTTCTGTTGGCAGATGTTGTTGTCTAAATATTATATTGAATACCATACTCAGAAGGCTATTAAAGACAGTGTGTTGGGGGAGTATCTTGCTCACCAACCAGTTGATGATTATTAGTCTGTTAAGTATGATTTCCTTGATAAGGATGTGATGTATTTGAAAGTAAAAGATTATGATGAACCTTTTTCCCGAGGAAGGTCCTGATCTTGAATCCCGATGGGGTATGGTGTTTGATGGATCTGTAAATGCTTATGGAAAAGGAATATGTGTCATGATTATCATGCCCCATAGGTCACATATCCCTTTTATTGCAAGGTTAAAATTTGATTGTACCAATAACATGGTGGAGTATGAAGCTTGTATCATTGGTCTTGAAGAAGCTATAGATCTCAGAATCAAAATTCTTAATGTATATGGTGATTCAGCTTTGGTAATTAATCAGATCAAAGGAGAATGGAAAACTCGTCACATTGGATTGATTCCCTACAAATATTATGTAAGAAGATAATTACCTTTCTTCTATAAGGTTGAATTCCATCGTATTCCCAAAGACGAGAATCAGATGGCAGATGCTTTAGCCACTTTGACTTCCATGTACCAAGTAAATGCTTGGAACGATGTACCTCAGATTACAGTTTGACGTATTGATATACCAGCTTATGTGTTTGCTATAGAGGGGACTTCAGATGAAAAACCTTGGTATTATGATATCAATCACTTCCTCCAGACTCAGGAATACCCGGTTGGTGCATCAAATAAAGATAAAAAGACATTGAGAAGGTTGGTAGATAGCTTTTTCCTCAATGAAGATGTGTAATACAAAATAAATTATGATATGGTCTTTCTTAGATGCATGGATAGACATAAAGTAGACATGTTAATTTATGAGATCCACAAAGGTTCCTTTGGTACCCATGCCAATAGACATTTGATGTCAAATAAGATGCTTAAGGCAAGTAACTATTGGATAAAAATGGAATCTGGCTGTTACGAATTTACGAAGAAGTGCCATAAATGTCAGATTTTTACTGACAAGATTCATGTGCCTCCAACACTTCTCAATGTTATTTATTCAACATGGCCTTTTTCTATGTGGGGTATTGATATGATTTGAATGAATGAACCCAAGGCGTCTAATGTACATCATTTTATCATAGTTATAATTGACTACTTCACCAAGTGGGTGGAAGCAACTTCTTATGCTAATGTCACCAAGCAAGTGGTAGTATGCTTTATCAAGAATAATCTTATATGTTGGTATGGTGTGCAAAGTAGGATTACCACTGATAACGACTCAAATTTGAATAATAAGATGATGACAGAACTTTGTAAAGAATTCAATATTATGAATCACAACTCGTCTCCTTACATGCCTAAGATGAATGGGGCTGTTGAAGCTGCTAATAAAAACATTAAGAAGATTATCAAGAATATGGTTGTTACTTATAAGAATTGGCATGAGATTCTACCTTTTGCTTTGCATGGGTATCGTAAATCCATTTGCACCTCGATAGGGGCAACCTCGTTCTCTCTTGCGTATGGTATGGAAGTAGTGCTCTCCGTTGAGGTTGAGATTCCTTCTTTGCGTGTAATAATGGAAACCAAGTCGTCAGAGGCTTAATGGGTCCAGAACAGGTATGTCCAATTGAATTTAATTAAAGAAAAGAGAATGACGACCTTGTGTCATGGTCAATTATATCATAGAAGAATTAAGAAATATTTTGATAAGAAGGTCAAGCCTCATGAATTTAGAGAAGGCAACCTCGTGCTCAGAAAGATCATGTCTTTTAACGTTGATTCTAGGCGAAAATTGACTCCCAATTATGAAGGCCTATATGTTATTAAGAAATCCTTCTCTGGTGGTGCATTGATTCTTGAAACTATGGATGACGAGGAATTCCCACATCCCATGAATGTTGACGCAATCAATAAATACTTCGCCTAAAGAAATAAAAGAGCAGCTCACTAAGGTGAAAACCTGAAAGGGAGGCTTAGGCAAAAAATAGCATCTCGGTAGGCTGAAAACTCAAAAGGGCGATCTAGGAAAAAGTTAGAGACATAAATAGAATAAATTTTCCCGGTAGGTTAAAAACCCACAAGGGTAACCTAGGGAAAAGTTACGGATTTCCTAGAAAGTAACTACGTCAGACAAGACTTGATCATTAAAGAAAAAATCTTCTCGGATTCCTATCACACTTCAACTGAAGCCTATGCTTAGGAGCTCAAAGTTGTTAGGGAGAATAATTGTCATTGTGTTTCAGTGTATCTTTTCCATGTACTTACCATTTTCCAAAACTTTGTAATCATCCATGGAGTCACGCAATTTGCGGACTACCATTCTATTAATAATGTTTGAGCCTTTATCCAATTCTTTGTAGTTTTTATTTTATTTTGTTTACAAATATTTCCTTCATTATTGATAGTAATTTTCAAAACAAAAAGACTTAATAATAAAAACATGTTTTTAAAAATAATTTGCAAATTACTTTTTACTTAAATTTTGTGATTCAAGCGGGACAAAAATAGTGTTTCTAAGGATGGACAAACTCCAATGTTTTGAAAAGATTCCTAAAGAAGTATTCTCGTGTTACTCTTGCTGATATGCACATAGTCCACCTCTAATTATTCCTTGGATAATTAGATTTCATACCAGGTGATATGTGGTATTGGTGTGAGTGGTTTGATACCTCTATCCCATATTCCCCAGTTAGGTCTTAATGCGGATTTCTCTAGTTGAGTATAATTCTTTCCCTAGTTAGGTTGTGATTAAGTGGAGATTGTAAAGTTATGAAGCATTTGCTCATTTTTTGGAATCCTTCTCCCTTTGTATGTCGAGAATTGATTAACACTCTCTTGCAGAACATTATTCTCTCCAGTTATGACATTATGGTTGTTGTGTTCTCCCCAAGTAGCCCATACAAGGATAGTATCTTTTCTATTGAGACAACAGTCAACTTTTTGGGTTTTCTCTCGCCGAGTGTCGAGTTTGATTTAAAATCCGCATAATTTTTACTTCCTGCTGCTGATGTTAACTTCTTAACTCCCCAGATGGATCAAGGATGATGTTTCCCTTTAAGTTTGGATATCCCCATAAAGTTTCTATGACTTCCTAAGAGAATTTGTGCAACCACTACTCTTGATATTGAAGCATGTATTTGGGCTCCCCTCAATGATGTGGCATTGTCTTCCCCAGTGAAATCAGTAAGGTATCCTCAGCTAAAGTCTAGACAATGTGGCATTGCCTTTCCTAGCAAAGTCTATATGATATTCCCTGGTGAAGCCTGTAGGAGTTTATTATATCCCTACAACTATAATGGTTTATGGCTATCAGATTTTGCTTTTATTATTTTCAAGCCATGTTTCTTCCCAGTGAAGTTAAACCTTGAAGTAGGAATTTGTTTCCTCGGTTGGTGCTTACTCTCTTATAGAATTTTCAATATTGGATGCGATTTAGCTGAATGTTGTCTTTAACCAAGTTGGTTTTTCCTGGTTATCCTCAGTGCAATATGTTTGTTTTGTTAGGATATACGTGATAACATTCAAACACTCATACATACATCATGCATAGCTGAATTAAAACTCATGGTTCATTTACACTCATTAATGTTTTTGTTGGCTTATTTTCCTCTTTGCAGAGTTATGTTATCCTCTCTCCAATAGAGTTTCAACCTTGAGAAAAAAGTATATATCCTTTCAATTTCCCCACTGAGTCATCCCTCATGGAAGAATGTTTCTTTAGCCTACCTACCCAGCTCATTATCTGGATGGAATTGGATCCTCATTTGAGTTTATTCCTTATTGGATGGTGTATTGGTTGATTGTTTCACTCGGGTTTGTTCCTGATTTAAATTTTTGGTCCCGACAACAATATTATGTTGATCCCTATAGGCTGTGAGCCCTGGATTGAGAATGTGCATTTCCCAGCAGTGTTATCACAATCCTTTTCATAGCAGGAAGTGGTGGTCTCTTTAATTGAGAAACCTGTACTTCCCCAGTAAGTTTGTTAATGCTAGAGAAGATGTTTTTACTCCGATGAATGGTAGTCTCTATGTTATGGGCGATAGTTTGTCTTTGAGGTTGGATTTAGTTCGATGGTAAAGACAGTTTGTTGAAAGATCCTTGCAACAGTTATTACCCTTTTCAAGTGATATCTTGATCAAAGAAGAAACTCTTATCGTTCTTGGAGAAATCCAGAAGTCAGGTCAAGTTTGTTACCCTTTTCAATTGACACCTTGATTAAAGAAGAGACTCTTACCGTTCTCGGTGAAATCCAGAATTTGGTAAAATTTGTTACCCTTTCTAGGAGAAATGCCTCGGTTAAAGAAGAAGTTGAGACCCGTTCTAGGTGGAATGCCAAAAAATTTAGGAAACTTGTTTTTGTTCTATGTTTTTTATACCTTAATCTCTGAGTTGGTAGTTCACCGTCTTTCATTAGTCGGTATTTATCTCTTTCTACTCATTGGACTTTACCCTAATAGAGTTGAGTTATTTCCAATCATAAGTACTGACGTCAATCCTTTGTGCCCCGCCATATGTGCTGATGTCAAACATTTGTTCCCAGTCATAATAGCTAATGTCAACGATTTCTTCCCAGTTATAAGTATTAATGTCAATCCTTTGTTCCCAGCCATAAGTACGGATGTCAAACCTCTGTTCCCAATCATAAGAGCTAACATAAATGATTTGTTCCCAGTCATAAGTATGAATGTCAATCCTTTAATCCTAGTCATAAGTATTGATGTCAATCTCTTTGTTACCAGTCATGAGCACTGATGTCAAACCTTTGTTCCCATCCATAAGCACTAATGTTAACCAATTGTTCCTAGTCATAAGCATTAATGTCGATCATTTTTTCCCAGCCATAAATGTTGATGTCAATAAATTGTTTCCAGTCATAAGTAGTGATGTCAATCATTCATTAACTACCTCAATAATGATGTTTACCGTCATCTCTGAGTCGATATTATCTTACCATTTCTAACCACATCCTTCAGGTTGGTAGTTTACGATCCCCTGTGAGTCAATGTTACTATCTTTTTGCTATTTTCTCTATGAGTGGGTAGTTCACAATTATCTATTAGTTGTTGTTACCCATTGCTTTTTTCCTTATTTGGTTGAGTTAATGATACTTTGTCTCCTCTTTGGGCTTTACCCCAATAGAGTTGAGTCTTCTTTTCCCCAACGAAGTTTTTTTTCCTTCAACGGAGTTAAGTTTCTTTCCCTAGTTGAGTCGGTAACCCTTTCTAATGGTTACCTCCCCGCTTGCTTGTTGCTTGTATTGTTAAGAATTTCCGTCATTGAAATAATACTATGCATTAAGATTGTTTAATAGTGAGTTTGGTTTTGCCTATTTATAGTCATCCCCAGAGTCATTTTGTTCTCCAATGATTTACTTTCCTGGTCTAACTCTCTTTTTTGTCAATTGGTTTTATTTTCTGCTTCCCCAATGGTGTTTTGTGTCACCTATGCAGTTTGTCGTTTGCATTCATAAACATAAGCATTACATGGAATCTTAGGGCCAAAACTAAGTTTTTCGTTTGTATTTAAGTATCTTAAATCCGTCGAGATGAAGATTTTAACCTCGTATCTCCGGATAGAAGACACTTAAATAAGGGAAGTTGTTATACCCCAATTTTCCCCTAAGATCTCTCATTATCTCATATTATCAATACATTAAAACCATACATTAGGGTTGGTTCTTTCTTTCTACTTCATCCTATCTTTAAGTTTGATCTTGAGGGATCACCAAGTACCTTGAATTATATATCTTATACATGTGTTTTTTTTAGGTGGATTAATTTTTAACTAACATCAAAATATGTATATATGTTTCTTTGGATGTTCATATTGTAGGTGATGACACAACTGCATCCATCTCACCATCTAACCTAGGGTTTTAAGGGGTGGTCCTCAGTCAAATGGTTCTTCAATGGATTGTAAGAGCTTAAGATTTAAGAATATGTCTATGATATCAAAGGTTTTTTGGTGCAAAGAGCTCTTTTACCCTTATTTAGGTCAAGTTTTCGTCAAGGTTGGTGGTGATATTCATCAAAAAGATTCATAAGTTCATGTTGTTATTTCCATGTGTTCTTCAACAAGTTTAATTGAGACTTAATCTCAACCTTTTAGTGTGCTTGAATACAACATCAAGGTCTAATGTGATCTATCATGCTCTATTTCGCAAAGAAAGTTCAAAATATTCAAGGTTGATTCAACAAGTTTGACCTAATTGAGCAAGAAATTAATTTAGTGGTCACAAGGGCATAACTCTCTCAATTTTCAATATTTTGAATTTGTTCTTTTTTCTATGGGTTCTTATCATAATCTACAACAACCTCTCTTCACACGACAAGATCCAATTGTGTAAGAAAAATCGTCAAAAGTTGAAAGGGGTTCCAAGTCATTTTGACACTCTCTGGGCTAGGATTTGCTTACTTCTAAGGACCATATATTGCTAATTTTTTGACATTTTTGATTGATTCCAAATCCACTGTTCTCTTTAAAGGTTCCTTATAAATTTATCTTCAAGGGTTTAAGGCTAATTTTGAATGGAAGATCACTAATGTTTTAAGAAGATTACAAGTCCTTTGAAAAGGCTATCAAATTCTATAGTGTTACTTCAAAGGATCATAACTTGGTCATCTTTTATCTCCTTGAGCTTATTATTTTTTCCCAATAAACATGTGGATGTCTACTACAACTTGGTTTCAAGGTGCTAGGCTTGAAAATGTTTGGAAAGTCATTAAAGAATTGAAAAGATTATAGGTCTTTTGTGAATTTCCCTAAATTTGTTCATCATCTTCCAAAGACCCTAACTCTTTAACTTTTTATGATTTTTGGATGATCCAAATTCCCCAATTCAATTAAAAGGGTCTACTTCATTTAATCTTCTAGGATCAATATCAAATTTTGAGTGGAAGGGCATGTAACTTTGAAGAACATTATAGGTCATTTTGAGGCTCCATACTTAGAATTTTTATAACTGTCAAATACCCGTGTGTTTTTCTTGATTTCAAACATGAATAGATTTTAGCTCAGATCACCAAATTCTAAATTTCTTGGCACATTGTAAAGGTTGTGATGAGATCCTTACAATGCAAAATGAATGAGATCATAAAGCCTCTTGAGATGCTGGCCCCATAGTTTTGAAGTGAGCACCATGAAAACTGATTTTGAGTTGTGGTAAGAATCGAAACTCCCATTACAAGACCTTTAAGCTTAGGTTTTTGTTTCTAATCATGATTATCAAGGTTCTAGAAGTTATTATACACATAAAACACATGATTAGAGTGAGTTTTTCACATGTGCAAGTCACACATTTCACACCTTGCGGATTAGCTTGGTTTACACGATTTGAGCATCATTCCCCTCAACTCTCATCACCATTATCTTGTTTATAAATAGAGGGACACATTCCAGTCATTTCCCCAAGCTTGAACAGCCAAAATCACCCTGTCAAACTCTCTCGATCTCTCTCTTTTTTGAGTTTTCGATTTCTCATTTCCTTCACTTCCAGCTCTTATTTCTTGATTTATTCTTCATCACTAAACTCTACTGAACCTAACAGAAGAATACCCAAGCCTTGAAGTGCTCTAAATCATGTTAGCCAAGTCAAGTTTCAGAGAAAATTTCTCAGACTTTGTTCAGGGAATTTAAGGCATCGAATCTTCTAACTCAAATTATTGGAATTGTCTATGATGTTTATTAATGCTTGTTGATGGTTTAATTTTTTTAATTGATGCATTTGATGCATCTGTTTTCAAATTCAAAATTTTAAAAATCTATAGTTTTTTTCCAAATCAAGTGAGCTACACTTTAATTAAATTTTTCGTGACCATGTGGTTAGGATCGTCTAGATGAGATGAATCCAATGATACCGTTCTAATCTTATAACATTTTCATTTGAAGAATCTCGTTCTTTCCGTATTTGTAGATGGCTGGAGGTTGAAGACGACCTACGTGTCTCTCTTCAACCAATGATCTTAAGCAATTTGTTTTAATCTTATTGGTTGGAACTTTTTGTGTTGCCTTCAAGCATCTTAGTGTTGATCACCATACATCCTAGCTTCAACGCCTTTGGATCTGACACGGTGGATAAGTGATTTGAATCTAACGCCTTATGTTTTTTCTGATTTAGTTTTATTTTACAGAATTGTTTATTTTTAAAAATTAATAACTCTCTGATTTTAATTCTGAAAAATACCAAAGTTTTTGCTAAAATTTTCTTTTATTTTTCTCTTTCAGTTATATAGTTTTTGAGAATTTTATTTTTGATTTTAATATTTTTCTTAATATTTTCTTTGTTTACTTGATTTTAATTGGTTAAAAAATAGTTTTAGGTTTCTGAAAATTACCAAATATTTTTCTAAAAATCTTAAACAATTTTTTCTGATTTTATGATGGTCTCATTTGAAATTTACTTGGTGTTTGGATTCTATAAGGGTGTTTCATCAATAATTGCTAATTACTCGGCCAAATAAAAATCATTTTTAAATGATTTTAATTGAGGTTTTTTTTCTCCTCGGATTGGTTCTAACTTTGGACATAATTGGTGATACTTTGGTTCAACTTCATTAATATCATCAGATCTAGCATGTTGATAGGTTTGAAAGAACAAAATCCATTAAACTATATTAATGATATTAATGATAGTTTGACCTAATTTTATGATTCATGTGGACTTATGGTTCCATCTTGACCATGCCCTCCCTCGTCATCTTATCCCTTTCTTGTTTTTTCTTGTGCTACATGTTTTTAGAGAATAATCTACATATCATTTCTCTAACATGTATGGTACATATAGTGCTATTGACCGACACCAAAATAGGTGTGGCTTCTATATAAGTCCACTTACGATTGCTTAACATAGCACTAAATTTGTCGCGATTCAAAAAATGATCATTCGTGGGGAAAACATATGTTTGCAAGCCCAAGTATGTTTTATTTGAAACATTGGATCCAATAAATTTGAAGTTCATTGTTAGGAGACTTTGATTCTATCAATCCTATAATGAACTTCATGAATTTTGGTCAAAGTGAGTCATTTGAATATCGTTAATCATATGCGGTTGCCTTGAGTACTTGAAATGAATGATATACTTGACAAAAAGAAAATGAAACTTATTGTTGAGAGGCTTTGATTTTATTAATCTTCTAATGAGTTTTCAAAAACAAACTTCAAGATGGTCATTCAACTAACTTTTTTTACTTGACCTCTAACTTTTAATTTACTAACAATTAAATTTACTTTATGCCTTTACTTTTATGTACCTTTTATTTTTTAGCATTTACATCTCATGCTATTTTCTTTTTTCTCACTTGAGCGTTTATTTTTTATGTCATTTTTTCTTTGCACACTCGAGCTTTCTTTTCTCTTAAAAGATACTTAATAATCAACTTGAACCTTAAAAGAATTATTTCTTTGTGGACTATTGGTTACTATCCATAGAACTTTGGAGTTATGGATTCCTGAAACTTAGGATTAGAAGCCATGAGACCTTGGAACTCTATAATCTTTGGTTGATATTTTTTTGAAGACCTTCTGAAATCCTTGGGGTTTACTCTAAGGCATTGTTTTGAATTTTCTTGTGTGCAAGTTATTCTGATTTCCATGCCTTGTCTGTGATTAAGAATTCCTCTATATACAGTTGTTACTTTGGCTAATTTTTGTCAATGAAGACTTTGTTTGGTTCTTAATTCATCTAAAGCTTGTATTCCTAAGGGGTTTAGTATTTTTTTCTTGCTTGGTTTTAATTCAAAGGATGGGAGTTCTATGTTGACTCCTTATGTCAAGTGTTGGCTTATCGTTGTTTAGATCATTCTTATCCTTAGCTTTTATCTTATGCTTTAGGATAGTCCCTTCATCTCCTCCTATCTTCTATAATTTCAAAAACCTTCTACCTCCTTTTCAAAACTCTTCTTGTTTTCTAACTTGAACCACTTTTATTATAAACTTGGACTTAGGTCCATGAATTTTCAAAATCTTTTCTTAATCAAACTTTAAACAATTTAATCAGACTTTGATATACTTTTTTGAAAGACTAAAAGTCATTAACCTCATTCAAACCATTTTTCCACTATGACTTTTTACTTTAAAAATTTTCTCAAAATATTAGATTCTTGTTGATTCTTGTAGTGACATAAGCTACTATATTTCCATGATATGTAGTGAAGAGAGTTATTTTCCACTTGGGTGTTGAGTTATGGATTTTAAATCCAAGTTATAT
Organism: Vicia faba; assembly: GCA_948472305.1. Lineage (NCBI taxonomy): Eukaryota > Viridiplantae > Streptophyta > Magnoliopsida > Fabales > Fabaceae > Vicia > Vicia faba. The sequence continues at coordinate 1,296,029,440 of OX451737.1, read as the reverse complement.
CCTCCACTTTGAAATTAAGTAGATGCTCCTTTTTCATAATTGCGGGTAGTAAGTATGTTTTCCACTCGGACATGACGATGATGTCTTTTCTTTTAAAATTAACCAACACACATGTGTTTTAAAATTTTTTAGGTGAACTACGAGTATCCTGATCCCCTATTGCATGAAAGTTGGCAAGTATGCCCTAAAGGTTTGTAACCGCGGCAGGTGCAAAATTGTAAAAAAATGCTTCTTTTCTCATCTCCACCATCTTATTTTGTATACACCTTTTATAGAAACAATACACAGATTTTCAAAGAGGTTCCTTCAGAGTACCATAGATGTTTAGGATGCTAATACCTTCCCTTTGTATAACCAACGCCATACCTAGATTCTCCCCCTCTTTTTTGGGTTTATTCACTCTTTTTCTATTTCCTTTGGAAATATTAAAGCGCAATGGCGATTTTTATTTTATTTGTACGAGTTAAGTTAATACAATGGCTTAGTCTCAACATTTATACCCCTACACCTTGTCCATTGTACCAGAAAATAACTTCCTTGAATCTTACCCAGATTCAGAGTAGGATGCCTTCTCTATTACCAATTGAAATTTTGGCTTCAGATCCCAGATGTTCTAAGAGATGTCTAGACACTAGATCTGACTTCACACACAACAATAATATATATAGGTAGATTAAACAATACCGAAAATAAATAATATAAGATATGTTTACCCAGATCGGAACAACCTTCCCACTATGGGGGCTACCAAGCCAAAGATGAAATTAACTAGATAGTATCACTTTGTAGACCTTACAGTAAACATCCCAGTTTACAGCTTAGACTCACTACCCTTTGCTTAACTTCTACTTAAGACACACCTACGTAAGAGGCCCACCTCAAATCTCTCTTCAATTACACTTAGCAATTGGAGCAACTCTAAACACAAGTAGAGAAAAAAACTAGAAGTAAGTTTTCCAAGTAACACAAAACTCAATGCTTAAAAGCTTATGAGAATTAACATACAAATACTCAATACTTAATAACTTATGAGTATATGACACATAAAGTTCTATGTTTAAAAGCTTAAGAACATTTGACACAGAACTTACAACCCAACAATAAAGATTCTAAAACCCTAACAAAATACACATGTGAGTTCCACCTAAAACTAGGTATACACCAGTCTATTTATAACATTATTATTGACTAGGTTGGGCTTCAATAACGCAACAATGAGGTTGCATAAAGTATGCACTTTCTTCTCCAAGATAAAAGGTCTTCAATCATTTATTTCCTAAAATGTCTCCATATTTATAAAGTATGCAATCTTCGAAAACCAACATAAAAATATTTTGATTTGTCAATCTTGGATGCCACATAAGCTAATTTAATATTCGCCAATAAATCAGCTTTAACATAACTACCAGCTACTACAGACGCGATGTCCTATTGTTGTATCCAAAAAGTTCCCCTCTCCATTTTAACCCTAATTGGATTATACTTCATCATCATATGCATACTGTTGTACCCCAAAATTTGCCTCTCATTTATCAAGTATTTTCTCACAAAATCTCCTTTGGTTCAAGACTGCATAAGGGTTTGATCAACTCAAGACACCTCCTTAAGCATTGATGACTGAAATTAGGGTTTGAGATTGCACAAGGGTAATTGAACTTTTAATGCCTCATATGACTTTCATAGATCATTATGGACCCCCCAAGATTGCTCATGTCAAGTTTCAAGTCTTGGATCACATTTTTGCTCAGTCAATTGAGCAGTTGACCTAAAAATCAACTGTATTGGGGAAAAAGTCAATTGTGGTCAATTTATAGTCAATCTTCAAAAATTTTGATCCATATCAACATTGTGAACTCATATATGTCATTTGATAAAGTTTGGACCATAATTCCTCAAAAGATTTGATCAGATCATCAAAAGGGCAAAATGGTCATAATTAGGGTTTTAATTGAGAAAGGGCAATTTCTGATTTTTGACCTAGAAAATGGTTAATTGGTTTGAGACATGATCTCAAGAGTTCAATTTCATCATTTTGACCTAATGGCATGACTCAAAACATCCCTAAATATCAATTGATTCATAGTTGATATTCAGTCAACTGATCAAAAGTCAATTGTACACTGAAAAGTCAAACTTTGACTTTGTGGTTAAAATATCAAGAACATGTCAAAATATGAAACTTGTTCATTAAGAAATTAAAAAGTCAAGAATTCATTTTGAAAAGTCAAATTTTCCAAACTTAGAAATTTGTCTCAAGCCTCTAACAAGTCATCCCATGCTTGTACTTTACCTTGAAACCATATTTTCACTTTTCTTCAAAATCAAGCAAAATAGCCATAACTTGTACTTGTGTGATTCTTACTCTTTCAAGCCTCACATCTTTTTCCTTACTTATGCACAAGTCATTTGCATCAAAACAAACACATACACAAGCCCTCAAACTCCCAAGAACTCTCCCAAACATCCTTGCTACATAAAATTGTCCCACTTGACAGTTTTGAGCAAAAACTCTCCATCTCCATTTTCACTCGTGCGTTTTGATTCTTAAACATCCAGACAACTTACTTACATCATATATAAGTGATCCATACCCCTGCTTCAAGACTGTAACTCCTCCATCACTATCCACCATTTCCAAATTTGAAGCTTGCAACTTGACTTGAGTTGGGAGTTTCAGCCATCCTCAAAGAAAAGTAGGAGTTGGAACACATTCAAGGAGGTCCAGGCAAGCTACAGAAATCATCAGGCAATCCCAAAGGTTTCTCAAACTCCATACACGACTCCAGCTACAAGAGGTATGTTTTCAAACTTCTACCTTTTAATACAAGCATCATTTGATTCTGATTTGTGAAGATAAAATGTAGGTACCATTGCCACGAAGCTGTACATATCCATAGTTTGCATTTATATGGCCTGAGCTTAAAGAATTTTAGAGTTAAAGTTTCTAAAATTTTTAGGTTTAAAATTAGGGCCAGAAAAATTCTCACTCATCTTTGACTTGTAGCTTGAGTTATTTATATGGTTGGATTCATGGGAAGAAATACCACAACTTTCATGTTTGTACTTTTCAATTTTGTGGAGAGATGAAGAAGTTACAAGTACTCTGGCTGGCTGAAGGTTGAAGACGAAGTACAGGCCTTGGAAGCATGTTACATTATGTATTTATCATTTCATTTTAATAAATGGATGTATAGCTACCCAGTGGTAAGGCAGCACGCTAGTAACCAAGAGGGTGTGGGTTCAACACCCAGCGCACCGCCTTTTGCTCTTTTTCACATTTTTACACTTATTTTTTTATTTTTGCAGCGCCTGGGCTCCAAACATTGGTCCTTTGTTTCTTTTATCTAACTTTCTAACCCCTTTAACCATTTCCAAACCCCCCCTGACTTTTATATTTTATTATATTTTATTTTTCTTTATTATTTTTTTTATTACTATTATTATTATTATTATTATTTTTATTAAGAAAAAATCCAAAAATATCTTATTTCTTATTTTTACACTTATTTAATTTATTTTATTTTTTTATATAAAATCAAAAGAACCAAAACATTCCTTAATAAATTAATTTCTTTCTTAATAATTGATATTTTAGGTTTAATTATTATACTATATTATTTTCTTGTAAATAAAAATCAATTTAGAATTTAGGACTTTTAATTATTTAATTTTATTTACTAATTTAATTAAATTCATAAAAACCCTAAAAAACTTATTTTCTTGAATAAATTAATTTCTTTTATTAACTTAACTTTAATTTTCTTATTCTAGTCAATTATCTTATTTTAATTTAATTAGGTCAAAACCTTTAATACAAAAATACATTCCTTATCCATACTTGTAAATTATACTCATTTCATTTCTTGTACATTTATTCAAATTCAATATGGTTGTAATAGATAATTAGGGTTTTAATTTCTTACAATTCCCCATTTGTAATTTGTACTCCCCCTCTCCTAATGATGTAATAGCTTAGTATTTTTATTTTTCGCAATTTAATGCTTTATATATAAATGCTAATAATTAGGGTTTGTATGGAAAGATTAAAACCAAGAAATATCAAACCCTAATCAAGACAAATCAAGCATGTAAACCAATACACTTGCACACATGCACCCTTAGGGTAAATCCACTTTTTTGCCTTATAAAATGGTCATAATACGCATGTAAGATGTCTTAGCAAAAACAAGCAAAAATACAAGATCATGGTCCCTCGATGACGCTACAAATGTTGCCTTACAAATGATCTTAGTCCCTCCAAAGAAAATGGTAAGATATCTTAAAATATTGCTATTCATGACTATACGATGACCCTTGCCCGTCCCTTTTACATCCAAAGATAGGGTTACTTACCAAATCAATGGTAAGATAACAATGTCAAAGGAAAGAGGAAATAAACATGAAAGTCTTTTGAGTAGGTAGAATGTTCCTAGTTTCTTGCTCATTTTCAAACCAAAAACATCCTTGCTATTTTCAAAATAAACACCGGCACTTTCAAAAACACCTTTCAAACTTGAAAACATTTGTAAAGGATGAACATTTTGTATACATTCTTACGAACGAGAATCATTACAAAGTTTGCCTAAACGATGACGCCTTTTTCAAAATACTTTCAAAAACCACACAAAGCACATTTTCAAATAAAAGCAAGTGATCTAGATAGCAACTAAGACCCCTTAGATAACTACGGATGAAAAGGGTGCTAATACCTTCCCTTTTCATAATCTACCCCTCAAACTCAAGAAAACATCTCAAAGGTCTTTCCTGTTCTTTTCAGCCTTTCCTTTTAGATAAAAGAAAAGTTGGTGGCGACTCTTGCTAACCGCAACATTTGCGATCAAATGCAAAATAACCAAGTCAGTTCTCCCACTGTGTTACAGAACTGGCGACTCTGCTGGGGAAATTTTTAAAGTGGGGTTACCTTAGGGCTAGATCACATTTATTTGCTTTCATTGTTTTACTTGTATGCTTTACATTTTTGTTCTTTGTTTGGGTTTGAATCCTCTACCTGGATTTGGGATACCTTATAATTAAGTATCAATATGTTGTGGAAACCGTGTCGGGTATACCGACATGGTCTAAGCAATAGCTATGTTAGTGTGACATATTTGTGGGTACCGGTAGCCCTTGATTAGTCAAGGAGAATACAAGGCCGCTGAGTGATGTCATGAAGCACTAACTAACTTCTAGAACCTTTATTTGACCAGCTTGGACATTAGGACGTAGTGAGATAACCGGCTTTGGTGCAGTCTGAAGTTGGTAGATACTCGATACTACCCTCATCGAGGTTTGGTTTTTTGGGATATTTCGGTCGCCATTAAAGAGGATTATGCTGAAACAATGCCCGAGGAAACAAAACAGTGATATTGAGCTCCCTTAGAACCCTATTACTATTGCTAGGACAGGTTTGAGCCAACTAAACTTCAAGAGGGTACTTACCTATGAGACTCCATTCAAGCTTAAACCTAAGGACTTGTTTGTTTTGTTTGTATATATTTACTTGTATATAACATCATAAACATCATAACATCATACTTATACTCACTAACCATTTCAAGGATTTTTGAGATTTATCTTTGTTCTGTTTTGTAGGACATGGGTTCTATTTGCAGGAAAACCATTCAAGTCAATCTCGTAAGGATCCCTACTCAACTTAAAGAGTTAGCTTCAAGGGTTCCTAAGAATTCTCCATTTACCGAAAGACATGGTCGCCTCCTAAACTTGGTGACCTCTAACACTGATGAGGATATGATTAAGGTGCTCTTCCAATTATTTGATCCTCTACCCTATTGCTTCACATTTCCCGATTATCAACTTGTGCCAACTTTGGAAGAATTCTCCAAACTCTTGAGGATTCCCATTCTCAATCAACTACCCTTTAACGTTACATAAAGAGATCCAAAACCAGAAGAGATTTCTCAAGCCCTACACTTGCAACCATCTGATGTCACAACTAATTGGGAAACAAGGAGTGGTGTCAAAGGTTTCTTAGCCAAGTTCTTGTTTGAGAAAGCTCAAAGCTGTTGGAAATCTCTGGATTTGCAAGCTTTTGAGGAAATTGTGGCCCTTCTCATCTATGGGATGGTTTTGTTTCCAATTCCTGACCAACTCATAGATGTAAACACCGTCAAAATCTTCATGTCTCGTAACCCGGTGCCTACTTTGTTAGGAGACATCCTACATTCTTTTAACACTCACACTATGAGGAAAAGGTATACTCTCATGTGTTGTACTCATCTCTCGGCAAGATGGTTTATTTCGCATCTTCCCCAATCTGTATTGAAGAACGAGCAAGGTTCAAGGTGGTCACATAGCTTGATGACGCTCAAACATTCAGACATTCATTGGTGTTCCCGATCTGTAGAGAATGTTACTATTGTCGACCGTTATGGAGAATTACCTAATGTCCCCTTACTTGGAATTAGGGGAGGTATCACTTACAACCCGTGCTTAGCCTTAAGACAATTTAGTTACGCCCGAAGGGATGGTCCACATGAGATGCTTATTCAAGGGTTGGTATTTGACTACGAGAATGAAGATCAAGGTTACCGCCAGAGGTTTATCCGAGCTTGGAGGATGTTGAACAAGGTGGATAGCAAGACATTGGGGAACATGAATTCCATCCCTCTTGAGCCTTATCTCAAATGGGTACGAGCTTGTGCTCAAAGTCTTATGATGCCTTACCCCTCTATTCTCCCGGTCATCAAAGATCCTATTGTGGAAGGAGATGTCCCATACACTATCCTTCCTCTTGACATGCCAACCTCTCTCGAAGACTTGCAAAGGGATTGGATACAACTTAAGGGGGAGAGAGACACTTTCGAGGCCCAATTCTATGCCAGCGAGAACAAAGTTCTGGAACTCACCAAGCAGCTTCATGAGGAGAGGGATCTGAACGCCTACATCGCACCAAAGAGGATGCGTTCAACTTTTTTATCTTAGAGTTTTTGTATTTCTTTATAAGCCCAAAGAGGCATGATGTACTCAAAAATTTTATTTATTAATATAACGTGTGTTCCTTTTTGTCTAAAGCAAATTTAAATCTCTAATTTCCTTGAAAATCATTGCATATGCATCTTCATTCATCAGAACATAAGCAGGTTTCTTACAATAGGTCTCCTCATCTTTCTACTGTTTATTTCAGTGAGATGGACATGGAACAAACGCTAAAAGATCTCCAGGAACAGAATGCTCAGTTTCAACAATTGTTCTTGACTTTTTCAAAAGGAAAAGAGGATTTGAAAACTTTGTTGATCGAAGAAAAGAAGAAGAAAACAAAGAAATCAACCAGTGTTTTGAATCTGGGAAAAAGGTTCCCAGGGCTAGCCAGACGGACCCTATACTTCGCAACATCATTAGGTGAAAAGGATAATCAAGAAGGGAAGAACAAGGAAGTGATTGCCCATCCAGAATCTCAAGAGGAAGAAGAAGATGATTACTCTGAAGAGCAGTATCCTTCGGCTGACAAAAAATACAAATAGTTGGAAGATTTCTTAAGTGCAATGGAGATTCAAAAAGTGCTCGGGCTAGACTTTGAAGAGATGGGTTTGGTGTTTGGGATTGTCATTCCACCAAAGTTTAAGGCACCAGTGTTTGCTAAGTACAACAGAGTTTCGTGTCCAAAGATGCACCTCCGATCTTATGTGAGGAAGATACAACCTCACATTGCCAACAAAGATTTGTGGGTCCACTTATTTCAGGATAGTCTATCCGGGACTCAGCTAGGTTGGTTCTATCAACTGGAGAGGGCCAATGTCCATAATTGGGAAAACCTGGCCGCTGATTTTTATAAATAGTATCAGTACAACACAGACCTTTCTCCAACCCGTACTCAACTCCAGAGTATGGCTATGGGTTCAAGCGAAGGTTTCAAAGACTATGCTAAGAAGTGGAGGGACTTAGTAGGAAGAGTCCAGCCTCCCCTATCTGACAGAGAGTTAGTGGACATATTTATGGGTACCCTGTCCGGTCCTTTCTTTAATCATCTAATTGGAAGCTCCTCAACAGGCTTCACTGGATTAATCTTGACTGGGGAAAGAGTGGAAGCTGGGATTAAGAGTGGGAAGATCCAAAAGGACACATCCTCCAGTGCCATGAGAAAACCATTTATTGGGAAGAAAGAGGTTGGTGTTGTGTACCCTCAAAGGAATCAGGACAGAACTGAACACCGTCCAACGGTAGGGGCCGTCGTGATCCCTAAGCCTGCACCTACTCAACAAAGGAATAACTAGCTCAGAACGGAAAGACCGGTAACATAATTTAACCTAATAAATATGACACTGTCTCAAGTCCTGCCACATTTGTTGAGATCTAATCTGGTAATTTTGAAGGAAGCCCCGAAGAATCCCAACACCGCCTCTCCTCATTACCACCCCAATGCTCGTTGTGCTTACCATTTAGAAAGTCAAGGCCATGATACCAACAAATGCTGGGCTTTAAAAAACAAGGTGCAAGACCTTCTCGAGGAAAAATAAATTAAATTTGATGCTCTTGATATCACAAATGTATTGACCGCTCCTATGCCCAAGCATGGTTGTGATGTTAACGCTGTTGAAGATGATGTGTTTGTTACTGTTGTTGATGAACTTGTTACTCCTCTCCTGACTGTCAAGAGGAACCTGTTGAAGGCCAGTTTATTTCTGGGCTGTGACGAAGGCTTCCACCTCTATTTATCCCTACCAACTGGTTGTCATTTATTGATAGCAGGTGTCTAGCGCCTAATGGATGACAAAGAGATTTTGTTTGAAAAGACTCCCGTTCCAACCATTTCTTACAAAGATGTTTCAATAGTAACCATTTCCGCCAATCCTTCAAAGGTCTCCACCAAAAGACCCGTTAAGATTACATTTGTTCCTAAGGTGACTCCACTGATAATTACTATGCCAGGGCGGATCCCGTACTCCTTATATAAAACTATCTCCTGGAACTATGGGGGTGACGTCTACTATCACGGTGTCAAGAAGGATTGGCTGGCTGATGAAGACTCGATTTTTGAGAAGGCTGACACCGACATTGGCAACATTGCAAGAACTAGCAAAATAAACTGAAGTGGAAGAGTATTCTCCCCTGAGATTGCTCCTCCGAAAACTGCTACCGGTCCTGTGATCATCCCTGCTTTTGTTCCTGTTGACACTACTACTACAATTCCTATGGTTACCCCTACTAACACCCCTACCGTGGAGTCAACTGAGACTCGGGGCAAAGGCATTTTGGTTGAGCCTGTTCGGATGAAGGCGCAACCAGTATCTATCCCAGAAGCCTCCAAGAAGGAGATGGAAGAAATTTTGAAAATTATAAAGAGAAGCGACTACAATGTAGTCGAACAGCTAGGGCAGACTCCTTCAAAGATCTCTACATTGGCTTTATTGATGTGCTTCGAGGCTCATGCGAAGGCCTTTGTGAAATTTCTTAAAACTGCCCATGTGCCACAAGAAACCTCTACTGGCCAATTCCAAGACTGTGTGGCCAGTTTTACCGCTGATAATGATTTAGGATTTTTTGATGCTGACCTGACACCTAGAGGGAGGAAACACAATGAGGCGTTGCATGTCTCTATCGAATGCAGGGGCACTACTTTGGCCCATGTCTTGGTTGATACTGGTTCATCTTTGAATGTGCTGCCTAAGAAAGCTCGGGATAGACTCGACTGTGAAGGTTTGACCTTAAAACCCAACAACATAGTGGTAAGGGCCTTTGACGGTTAAAAAAGAATGGTGCATGGGGAGGTGGGCATCCCCATTAAAGTTGGAACTCAAACCTTTGATTCAACTTTTTACGTGATGGAAATTCGCCCTTCCTATTCCTGTTTGTTGGGACGACCTTGGATTCATGACGCTCGTGCCGTCACCTCTATATTACCCCAGATGCTGAAATACCCAACCAGGGGAAAAATCATTATTGTCCATGGAGAGGAGGAATATATGGCCAGTCACCTGAACTCCTTCATATACATGGAAATGGATGGTGAATTCATCGAAACTCCGTGTTAGCATTTTGAGGAAGTCCCACAAACAGTTGCAGCAACCAAGACTGTTTCCCAAGTCCCAAAGATTACAAGACCTCCGCTAGAGATGTCTTCACTGAAAGATGCCAAGGCAGTAGTCGAAGAAGGTGGGTGTACTATTTGGGGCCAACTCCCAGATATCCCTTACAAATCTGACAAATTTATTTTGGGTTTCACTTCACGAGCCCAGAAAGCTGTTCGTCATGCTCGTGCCGGGGGACCACCTTTGCGGATCAGCAACTATGGAGTCAACGCAGTGGAGGATAGTGATGAAAGTTGTGACCAAGAAGATTGGATTTTTCCAACTATCAACGGAGGACTCAGCAACTGGGAAGACAAAGAATTTGTCCCTATTACTTTTATCCAACAATAATTGTCTTTAAATGTTGGTCGGACTTGTAATAATTAAACAATTTAGAATTTTAAAACCTTGTGTCTTACCCGAGGCACAACGATCCATTTGTAAGGGTTGTTACTTCATTTTCATATGTCATCAATGAATCATGGACGTTTTTGCATGCAAACTTTGTGCTCTTTGTCTTTCTTTTTCTACATTTTTATTTCTTTCAAAGATAGTTATGGCCTATTGTGACTTTAAAAATCTAATCTACAAAGTCGAAGACGAAGGTGAGGAAGATTGTGAAGTGCTAGGGGAACTAGCCATGTTACTACAATAGGAAAAAAGGACCATACAGCCCAATGAAGAACCAATGGACACAGTTAACTTAGGTACCGAAGAGGACAAGAAAGAAGTCAAGGTGGGTGCTAATCTGGAACCTAGTGTTAAGAAGCGCTTAATTCAGTTACTACATGACTATGTTGAGGTTTTTGCCTGGTCATACAAAGATATGCTAGGACTTGACGCTGATATTGTGGTCCATCGTCTACTGAAAAAAGAAGACCTCCCTCCGGTAAAACAGAAAGTCTGTTGCATGCGGCCATACATGTCAGAGAAGATCAAGACTGAATTCATGAAACAATTCAACACCGGATTCTTAGCCGTCACCTCCTATCCAAAATGGGTCCCCAATGTTTTTCTAGTGCCTAAAAAGGACGAAAAAGTATGCATTTGTGTAGATTACAAAGATTTGAATAGGACAAGCCCTAAGGATGATTTCCCACTTCCCCATATTTATATTTTGGTTGACAATACCGCACAACATAAAGTGTTCTCATTTATGGATGGTTTCTCAGGCTACAATCAAATCAAAATGGCACCTGAGGACATGGAGAAAACGACCTTCGTCACACAGTAGGGCATTTTCTATTATAAGGTTATGCCATTCGGGTTGAAAAACGCTGGGGAAACTTATCAGCGCACCATGGTAGCTATATTTAACGATATGATCCATCACGAAGTAGAGGTCTATGTGGATGACATGTTAGCCAGATCTCAAACTGAAGAGGAACATCTTGAACATTTTCAGAAACTGTTTGAAAGGCTAAAGAAATACAAGCTAAGGTTGAACCCGAATAAATGCACATTTGGGGTGAGGTCCAGTAAACTCCCAGGCTTCATCGTCAGCGGTAAAGGTATCGCAGTGGACCCTACCAAGGTGAAAGCAATACAAGAAATGCTTGCTCCTCGCATCGAGAAGGAAGTCAGAGGATTATTAGGACGGCTTAACTACATCTCCAGATTCATTTCTCACCTAACCGCTACTTGGGAACCAATCTTCAAATTACTGAAGAAAGATCAAGTAGTCAAATGGAATGATGAATGCCAAGCTGCCTTCGAAAAGATCAAAGAGTACCTTCAAGAGCCTCTTGTTTTGATGCCTCCATTCGAGGGAAGACCTTTAATAATGTATCTAACTATCTTGGAAAATTCAATGGTGTGTGTGCTGGGGCAGCATGACGAGTCTGGCCGAAAAGAGCATGCTATTTACTACCTGAGCAAAAAGTTTACCGATTGTGAAATAAGATATTCACTGCTCGAGAAAACTTGTTGTGCTCTGGCATGGGTTGCTCGTGGCTGAGATAGTATATCTTGACCCATACCACCTTATCGATATCCAAGATGGATCCAATTAAATACATATTCGAGAAGCCTGCCCTCTCCGGAAGAATAGAAAGATGGCAGATGATCCTGACTGAATACGAAATTCAGTACACTACCCAAAAAGCAATAAAGGGCGGTGTATTAGCTGATCACCTTGCTCATCAGGCTGTGGATGACTATAAATCCATGAGATTCGAGTTCCCAGATGAAGACATCATTATAGTAATCAATTGTGAAGAATTCAGACCATATGACGGACCTGAACAAGGATCCCGATGGACCTTGGTTTTTGATGGAGCCTCCAACGCACTCGACAATGGCATAAGTGCTATAATCATATCCCCTGAAGGATGTCATACTCCCTTTACTGCAAGACTTTGTTTCAACTGTACAAATAACATGGCGGAATACGAAGCGTGTATTTTTGGTCTCAAAGCTGCCATAGATTTGGGAATTAAGTCCTTAAGTGTATTTGGAGATTCAGCCTTAGTCATCAGTCAGATTAAAGGAGAATGGGACACAAAGAACTCTAATCTCATCCCCTACAAAGAACATGTGTTGACATTAATCCCACATTTCGAGGAAATTACCTTTGAGCATTTTCCACGAGAGGAAAATCAACTAGCGGATGCGCTCGCCACTATGTCATCTATGTTTAAACTTAAGTGGGGCAACGAGGCTCCCCAGATCACCATTGAGCGGATGAATGAACCAGCTTACTGTCACGAGATCGATACTAAAGAGATAGTGGACAAGCCTTGGTTCCATGAAGTTAAGAGGTATCTCATGGCTCAAGAGTATCTAGAGGGGGCTTCGGCCAATGATAAGAAGTTCTTGAGAAGATTCTCTGCTCAGTTCTTCCTCAGTAATGGCATTCCTCTACAAGCGCAACCACGACTCTTTTTTGCTTCGCTGTGTAGATAAGGTTGAGGAAGAAAAGATCATGGATGATCTACATGAAGGAACTTTTGGCACCCATTCTAGTGGGCATACGATGGAAAAAAAGATCCTATGGGCGGGGTACTGTTGGTCTACCATGGAAGCAGATTTCTATCAGCATTCACGAACCTGTCACAAGTGTCAGATCTATGCTGACAAAGTGCATGTACCTCCAGTGCCTCTAAACATCCTAACTGCTCCCTGGCCATTCACGATGTGGGGCATTAACATGATTGGAGAAATCAAACCTATGACTTCTAATGGACGCCGCTTCATCTTGGTGGCCATTAAATATTTCATGAAGTGGGTTGAGGCAGCTTCTTTCACTTCCGTTACCAAGAATTTTGTGGCCCTATTTATCAAACAAAATCTCATCTATCGGTACAGTATCCCGGAAAGAATCATCACATACAATGGTATGAGTCTCAACAATACCATGATCACCGTACTGTGCGTGCAATTCAAGATCCAGCACCATAATTCTTCCCCTTACCGGCCAAAGATGAATGGCGCTGTCGAAGCCGCAAATAAGAACATCAAGAAGATCATACAAAAAATGACAGTAACCTACAAATACTGGCATGAAATGCTACCATTCTCTCTCCATGATTACCGTACCAGGACGCGCACATCAACAAGGGAAAATCCCTTTTCCTTGGTATACGACATGGAAGTTGTTCTACCAATTGAAGTCCAAATACCTTCTCTGAGAATCATAAAGGAAGTAGGGTTGAATGAAGATGATTGGATCCAAACTTGGCTTGACTAGTTGAATTTGATTGATGAGAAGAGGCTTACGGTTGTTTGTCACCGTCAGATGTACCAAAACGTATGATCAAGGCTTTTAACAAAAAGGTCAGACGTTAGGTATTTCAGGTTGGTGACATGGTAATCAAGTGTATCTTATTACGGCAAGGTGATCCCAGGGGAAAATGGACTCCTACATATGAAGGACCATTTGTTATCAAAAGCAAATTTTCTGGTGGAGCAATGATCCTAACCACTATGGATGGCGACGACCTTCCACATCCTGTAAACACGGACATAGTCAAAAGATACTACGTATCAATAAAGATCTGCTAGGTCGACTGGCCTAGGAAAAAATTAGGGAATCCCAGTGAACCAAAAAGGTCCGGGAAAAAATTAGGGATAAAATACAAAAAAATATATACACCCGACAAGTTGAAAACCTGAAAAGGCGGCTTGGGCAAAAAAGGGTATCCCGGTGAACTGAAAACCCGAAAGGGCGGTCGAGGCAAAAGTTAGGGAATTAAAGTGTATGACTATGTCTTATTGGATCACCTTACAGACAACCTTTAGCATCGACTGACAAGCTCAAACGGGTCTAATCAATCCAATCAACTTCAGACAAGGTAGCAAATGGACAAGACGCTCAGAGACACGGAGGCTATAGCAGAATGGGAACCCCATGGGATTATTTCACATAGCTATCTTTTCTTTGTATCAATTTTCATTTTTTATGACAATATTCTCTTACTAGAATGCTCGTCTCATTGTACAAAAATACTTATTTAAGTTAATACAAAGATATCCCTTTGAAAGTGCAAAACTATCTGTTTTTCTTTTTCCATGTTTTGTTTGTAAAAACGTCCAATGATTATTTTTGAACATATGCATTTGAACATGACTACTGTTTACAAATGAACAAAAAAAGAGGAACATAAAATAGAAAGACAATTACTAATGGATTTAAGAAATAGGATAATATCTTTAGACTATTCCATAAAGTCCCCCGCAGATACTTTTCCAATAAGAGCGGAAAACAGGACATCTCACTACAGGATCGCTAACATATCTCCAATATGCAGCTTAATGATATCAAGCTCTTTCACATCCCATATAGAACAAAACTTCATGTTACCACTCCAAATATTTTTCAGTGAAAGTCGCCCAATTTCTCAGGATTCTCCAGCAGGATTTCACGAGGTCTACAAGAAATATATGGTGTTTACCCCACACAACGGAGTTTATTTCTCTAACAAATGGAAACTCATCAACACTTTAAAACATGAAGACTTGCACTCCTCATTCTCAGCAATGCTCATGGGTTTATTTTCCCCGACTCCAGCAATACTGCGGCATAACAATTAATGTGTCCATACATTACATCCATACGTCATAGCATTGACAACACAAATAACATACGACACAATCTCATTTATTTTGAGAACATCATTGCACCATGAATTTCATACATCATGACATTGCATACAACTAACCTTTCATCTTTGCAGGAAAGATCAATCAACAGAAAATTATCGTCAAATTTTCGACAAGTCAATTACAGATCAATTCCCAAGAAAGGATTGGTCAACCATCTATATAATAGATATTTCTTTCAGACCCCTTCCGGTTCAGTTTAAATCTCTCAACAGTTTATTCTGATTCTTTCCCGCAAACGTCTTCTCTGGTTCAGATCAATCTCTCAATGATTTGCTCTGATTCTTCTCCAGATCCTTGCCGATTCAGTTTAAATCTCTCAACGGTTTATTCTGATTCTTTCTCGCAGACGTCTTCTCTGGTTCAGATAAATCTCTCAATGGTTTTTTTTATTCTTCTCCAGATCCCTGCAGAATCAGATAAATTACTCAATGGTTTAATCTGATTCTTTCCTGTAGACACTTTCTCTGGTTCAGATAAATCACTCAAAGATCTACTCTGATTCTCTCCAATTAAAGAATATTCAAGACCTCTTTTGGTTTAGTTCTAAATCTCTCAATGATTTATCCTGATACTTTCCAAATGAACACTTCTGGTTTAGATAAATCGCTCTATGATTTATTCTGATTCTTCCCAGTCAAACAACATACAAGACTTCTTCTGGTTTAGATAAGTCGCTCCAAAGATTAATTCTGATTCTTTTCCAGTTGAAATCAAGTTCAGACTTAGTCCATTTTCTGTCAACAATAACCTTTGGATGAATTCTACAATCCCATCTCCAAATGGCATCTATAAGCTCATTCCCACTTCATCTTCGAGTGCAAATTTCTGGGCACTTTAGTGTCCAATCATCTTCCACCTTCAAGTCACAAATGGTGGATCTGAAAATCTAAATATTCAGGTTTAAGAAGATTGAACAGGGGCAGATGTTGTACCCTAAAATTTTCCCTATCATTTATCAAGTATTTTCTCACAAAATCTCCTTTGGTTCAAGATTTCACAAGGGTTTGATCAGCTCAAGACACCTCCTTAAGCATTGATGATTGAAATTAGGGTTTGAGATTGCACAAGGGTAATTGAACTTTTAATGTCTCATATGACTTTTATAGATCATTATGGACCCCCCAAGATTTCTCATGTAATGTTTCAAGTCTTGGATCACATTTTTGCTCATTCAATTGAGCAGTTGTCCTAAAAATCAGTTGTATTGGGGAAAAAGTCAATTGTGGTCAATTTACAGTCAAACTTCAAACTTTTTGTTCCATATCAACATTGTGAACTCATATATGTCATTTGATAAAGTTTGGACCATAATTCCTCAAAATATTTGATCAGATCATCAAAAGGGCAAAATGGTCCAAATTAGGGTTTTAATTGAGAAAGGGAAATTTCTGATTTTTGACCAAGAAAATGGTAAATTGGTTTGGGACATGATCTCAATAGTTAAATTGCATCATTTTGACCTAATGGAATGACTCAAAACATCCCTCAATATCAATAGATTCATAGTTGATTTTCAGTCAACTGATCAAAAGTCAATTGTACAGTGAAAAGTCAAACTTTGACTTTATGGTCAAAATCAAGTGTCAAAGATCACAATTCATCAAAACATTTCAAAATATGAAACTTGCTCATCAAGAAATCAAAAAGTCAAGATTTCATTTTGAAAAGTCAAAGTTTCCAAACTTAAAATTTTTTCTAAGTGTTGAAAACTTCATATTTTTTCACAAAATTGAGCTAATTTTTCACCATGATGCAAGATGATTTAAAGGAAACTTTCAAAATGAAAGTTGTATATCTCAAAGAGATCTAAAACATTGCTTTACACAAATCCTCCTAAAATTGCTTGGATATCAATTTATTAATCCATGAAATCATGGTCATAAAACTAAAACACTTAGTCAAATTTTGAGCATTTTGGTCAGGATTTTGACCTAACTTCTGAGCCATGTTTCACATAGTTCAATTTGGATTTTGCAAAGGTGATTTAAAGAGGGGTTTTAGAGAACACTACAAGCTTTCTAAAAAGTTTTAGAACTCCTTGAGATTATTTGTGAGCAAGGAGAATCGAAGGTCAGAAGTTAGGGTTTCAAGTTGTTTTACAAGGCTGAATTTTGTGATGAACAAGAATTCAAATCCTTTTAGGATGCACAATATTTTCTTTGCAGGCCTTAAACTTGTTTGGAACTCCATAATTAAATGTTTGCATAGCTGGTAGAGGCTTCAACTCAAGTATTCAATGCATTTCCCATGCTTATTTCCATTTTGGGAAGAAAGTGCACATTACCATTTTGAAAAAGTAGCTTTATGCACAAAATATGTACTTGAGCTTTGCACTTGTTCTCTTCTGATCATACACGACCTATAACCCAAAAGAAAGTTATCTCAAGCCTCTAACAAGTCAGCCCATGCTTATACTTTACCTTGAAACCATATTTTTACTTTTCTTCAAAATCAAGCAACATAGCCATAACTTGTACTTGTGTGATTCTTACTCTCTCAAGCCTCACATCCTTTACCTTACTTATGCACAAGTCATTTGCATCAAAACAAACGCATACATAAGCCCTCAAACTCCCATGAATTCTCCCAAACACTCTTGCTGCATAGAATTGTCCCACTTGATAGTTTTGAGCCAAAACTCTCCATCTCCATTTTCACTCGTGCGTTTTGATTCTTAACCATCCAGACAACTTACTTACATCATATATAAGTGATCCAAACCCCTGTTTTAAGACTGTAACTCCTCTATCACTATCCACCATTTCCAAATTTGAAGCTTGCAACTTGACTTGAGTTGGAAGTTTCAGCCATCCTCAAAGCAAAGTAGGAGTTGGAACACATTCAAGGAGGTCTAGGAAAGCTACAGAAATCATCAGGCCATCTCAAAGGTTGCTCAAACTCCATACATGACTCCAGCTGCAAGAGGTAAGTTTTCAAACTTCTACCTTTTCACACAAGTATCATTTGATTCTTATTTGTGAAGATAAATTG
The DNA here is from genome assembly GCA_948472305.1 of Vicia faba. Lineage (NCBI taxonomy): Eukaryota > Viridiplantae > Streptophyta > Magnoliopsida > Fabales > Fabaceae > Vicia > Vicia faba. The sequence goes on along the minus strand of OX451737.1, from coordinate 1,296,011,321 downwards.
TAGATACCATTTCCACGAAGCTGTACATATCCATAGTTTGCATTTATATGGCCAGAGCTTAGAGAATTTTATAGTTGAAGTTTCTGAAATTTTTAGGTTTAAAACTAGGGCCAGAAAAATTCTCACTCATCTTTAACTTTTAGCTTGAGTTATTTATATGGTTGTATTCATGGGAAGAAAAACCACAACTTTCATGTTTGTACTTTGTGTTTTTGTTGAGAGATGAGGAAGTTACAAGTACTCTGGCTGGCTGAAGGTTGAAGACGAAGTACCGGCCTTGGAAGCATGTTACATTATGTATTTATCATTTCATTTAAATAAATGGATGTATAGCCACCCCAGTGGCAAGGCATCACGCTGGTAACCAAGAGGGCGTGGGTTCAACACCCAGCGCGCCGCCTTCTGCTCTTTTTCACATTTTTACACTTTTTTATTTTATTTTTGCAGCGCCTGGGCTCCAAACATTGGTCCTTTGTTTCTTTTTGCTAACTTTCTAACCCCTTTAACCATTTCCAAACCCCCCCTGACTTTTATATTTTATTATATTTTATTTTTCTTTATTATTTTTTTTATTACTATTATTATTATTATTATTATTTTTATTAAGAAAAAACCCAAACATATCTTATTTCTTATTTTTACACTTATTTAATTTATTTAGTGTTTTTATATAAAATCAAAAGAACCAAAACATTCCTTAATAAATTAAATTCTTTCTTAATAATTAATATTTTAGGTTTAATTATTATATTATATTATTTTCTTGTAAATGAAAATCAATTTAGAATTTAGGACTTTTATTTAATTAATTTTATTTACTAATTTAATTAAATTCACAAAAACCCTAAAAAACTTGTTTTCATTAATAAATTAATTTCTTTTATTAACTTAACTTTAATTTTCTTATTCTAGTCAATTATCTTATTTTAATTTAATTAGGTCAAAACCTTTAATACAAAAATACATTCCTTATTCATACTTGTACATTATATTCATTTCATTTCTTGTACATTTATTCAAATTCAATATTGTTGTAATAGATAATTAGGGTTTTAATTTCTTGCAATTCCCCAATTGTAATTTGTACACCCCCTCCCCTAATGATGTAATAGCTTAGTATTTTTATTTTCCGCAATTTAATACTTTATATACAAATGCTAGTAATTAGCGTTTGTATGGAAAGATTAAAACCAACAAATAGCAAACCCTAATCAAGACAAATCAAGCATGTAAACCAATACACTTGCACACATATACCCTTAGGGTAAATCCACTTTGTTGCCTTATCAAATGGTCATAATACGCATGTAAGATGTCTTAGAAAAAACAAGCAAAAATACAAGATCATGGTCCCTCGATGACGCTACAAATGTTTCCTTACAAATGATCTTAGTCCTTCCAAAGAAATTCTAAGATATCTTACAATATTTCTACTTATGGCTATACGATGACCCTTGCCCGTCCCTTTTACATCAAAAGATAGGTTTACTTACCAAATCAATGGTAAGATAACAATGTCAAAGGAAAGAGGAAATAAACATGAAAGACTTTTGAGTAGGTAGATTGTTCCTAGTTGCTTGCTCATTTTCAAACCAAAAACATCCTTGTTATTTTCAAAACAAATAGGAACACTTTCAAAAACACCTTTCAAACTTGAAAACATTTTCAAAGGATCAACACTTTGTATACATTCTTACGAACGAGAATCATTACAAAGTTTGCCTAAACGATGGCACCTTTTTCAAAATACTTTCAAAAACCACACAAAGCATATTTTCAAATAAAAGCAAGTGATCTAGCATGCAACTAAGATTCCATAGATAAATACGGATGAAAAGGGTGCTAATACCTTCCCTTTTCATAATCTACCCCCCAAACTCAAGAAAACATCTCAAAGGTCTTTCATGTTCTTTTTAGCCTTTTGGATAAAAGAAAAGTCGGTGGCGACTCTTGCTAACCGCATCATTTGCAATCAAACGCAAAACAACCAAGTCAGTCCTCTCACCGTGTTACACATACATACATGTCATTGGGTCTATACTAATGGAATCAAGGCATTTCTCTGCAAGAAAGAGTTGTAAGATTTATTTGTTCCCTTAAGTATCATTATGAAGGGACTAATCAGGATTTTCTGATTGTTAACGCACTTCGCATGTTTTATAAGCTATCCAATCAGGGACTAATAAATTCATCATCAATATCATATCAAGCTTTCATGTTTCTTGGCATGCTTTGAATTTCACATAAAGTCGAGCATTTCATTTGATTTGAGATAGTGCAGACATAAACTCAATATTTTACGGTGCAAGCTCATAAATTCATAACTTGAGAACGGAAAATGGTTTAGGAATGGTTCTTCAGTCATTAGAACTGTCTCGATATATTCTTTAAATCATCTGTTCAGGTTGAAGGATAACTTCATGAGGAAGACTTTTAAAAGCGCTAAATACCTGAAATCACATTATACAATGGATTTGATGAGCTGGTTTTCGGTTGCTTGAAAATTCTTAACTTCTTACTGGAAAATTATATTTGTGTGGCTCTTAGAGAATTTAAATCGTCTTGTTATTTCCTTCGAGTTTCATGTTCGGATCGGAAGCCAATTCAGTGAGGAAGACCTCTGAATGTGCAAATACTTTGAAGATATACAGTGAAAATAGTGTGCAGAACCGCTATTTTTCAGATGTTTAAAAATTCATAACTTTTGTCGAGTTTGACTTTTTTGGATGGTTCTTTGGGAAAAAAATCTGTCTCAATTTTATCTTCAATTCGTACGTTTTAGTAAGAAGTTAATTCTTTGAAGTTGATCTCCAAATGTGCGGATTACCTGAGAAAATTGCACTCCAAAATGGTTTTCTGCCGGACTTTTTCTTGATATAGTAAAAATCGTAACTCTCTCAATTTTTGTTGTATCCGGACGATTCTTGAAATGTGAGATCACAAATTTTATCATCTATAACATTGCTTCAAGTCCTTAGTTTTTATTGTGCTTCGAAGGCTTCAGTTTTTGGCTTACTTCATAAATTGTGCATAAAAATAAGTTGAAAATTTCAAGACATAAAAATTAGTCCATTGTTTCTCGCCATTCAAAAAATAATAACTCTATCGATTTTTATAATATTAGGGTGATTCTTTTGGTGTGACGTCATAAATTTCACCGCTGGCGATTTTGTTTCAGGGTGTGTGTCAGGATTCTGCACTGAAAGTCATGAGCTTGTGGTTTATTCGCGTGTCGTACACAAAATAAGCGGAAAAAATATGCATTGTGAATTTTTACACTGAGTTCTTGCCATTCAGAGCACCGTAAATTGCTCGATTTTTATAGTATCAGAATGATTACTTCGTCACCGCATCACAAATTTCGTCATCAACATTTTTGTTTAAAGTCGTGCGTCAGGATTTCACACCATATGTCATGAACTTGGGGTTTGATCTTTCACTGTGCATGAAATAAGCCAAAGATTCAAATTTAGATCCAATACTATACTTATTTGAAATTCAAATTTCAAACACAATTATACTCATTATTCCCTATTTCACAAATCAACAAAAACTTGAAATCTTCATCCCTCTTCTCTCACTCACCTCCGCAAACTTCCTCCTACTGCCACCTTGCTCCGTCCTCGGCGAACCTCTGGCCGGCCTCCCTCTCGCTGATGTAAGAAATCTACTCTCCACAAGCAAGCTCCCGGCGTGACCTCCATCAGTGTTTTCCCCCTCTAACTTCACGATTCTCCTTCGTGCTTCTAATTCCCTCCGATCACTGCTATTCTGGCGATATCACCTTGCTCTGATTGCAAGTTCCGGCCATATCTTCTTTTCTTGATTCGATTTCTATCTTTCGATTCCAATTCGATAATAATTCTTTCTTCCATTTCTTGATTTAGTTGTTTCATGAATTTTGATTGATGATTTTTTGAGTTACTATCAATTTGTTCATGGGTTTAGTGTTTGGATCTTGAAATAATTGATAATGATGTTGAAGTATGGAATTGGTTAATTGATGTTTCAATTGGTTTAGATCTTGGATTTAATCGGTAAATTGATTTTGATTTTTGAATAACGAATTTTGGATCTAAATGTTGATTATTGAGTTTTTATGAGAATTATTTGTGTTTTCATGAGTTAATGGATTTTTTGAATCGATTTGTTGATGAATTCAATTTTTCGATATAAAAAACCTCAAATCCGATAAATTGCATTAACACTTGAATTATTTTGTTTGAGGCTCGGAATCATTGCTTGAATGCGGATTTAATTGTTTCCTAGCATTTGTAATTTCTAAGCGACATAACTTGAATTGGTAAGGGCTTTTGTGCCTCCGTTTGTGATTTTCAAATCTAATTTTTATCAATACCAATTCATGTGTATGTTGATGCCCAAAAAATACAAACACGTAGAAAATGGCTTTTAAAATGTTATTTGATGCTTATTCATGCATGTTTGTGCGTTTATTGACCGTTGGTGTTGAGATATTTCATTTTCAACACGATATTTTTGGTTGATTTTGTGATACAACACAATGCTTCCCGGTTTTGGTAAGTGTAGCATAAGGAATTTTTCAATTAATGTTTAATGCTTAAGGGATTTTGTTTTGGTACTTGGACGACATTTATGTAAATTTTTGTCGATTTCGGACTGATATTTTGTGCGATGTTGTGTTATGGTGCAATGTTGCCCGATTTTGGAGTATGGTGCAAACATGTGATGTAATTGTTGTTTGATACCTGATTATACTTTCCGTGGCATTTTTTTAGCATTTGTGTTAAGTTTGCTCGATTCCCGATCAACATTTTGAGTGGTTCATGTGTTAACGACAATGTTGTCCGGCTTTTGGTTTTCATATTCCGATGCTTGTTTAGACTTTGTTCCTTTACAATTCGCTATTATTTTTTAGTTATGTTTTGATACTTGAGCTTAGCTTATCTCATCATGTTAATCGTTAACTCGTTTTGTAACTTGCACAAGCTTTTGGAGGCCTTTGTCGTGCGACATACGACACTTGGATTTTGTTTTGTTGTGTATACTTGTCTTATGCAGGGAATTTGACGATTTCTGAATTCTTTATTTTATTGATCTGTCATTTTCTTTTTGTCGATCTTCTGTCTTCTTGCATCAACTGGATGAATGTATCCATCAGTTACCATATCCCAGAGATCAACGTCATGAGTTAGAATTTTTTTCCGATTATGTCTTTCCAATAATCAAATTTCTCACCATCAAAGATTAGAGGTTTTCCATTGATTCTATATTTCTCATCATAGTTATCATTTATGGTGTTCTGACTCGGTCCCACCATAGTGTTTTTCTTGCTAGGATCTTTTTCTGATACGGTTAAGTGTTAACACCCAAAACCAGGAGCTCTAATGCCAATTGAAGGATAGAAAAACAAAATAAAGAGGGGTTTGAATTGGGGTTTTCAAAAATTAAAAGCTATATGACACGTTTGGTTATCCTGGTTTGTTTGAACTCAAACTACTCCAGTCCACCCGCCAAGGTGATTTTGCCTCTCTCAATCGAGGGCTTAATTCACTAATCAAAACTTGATTCCAATTCATGAAGGCAATTGTCAGCGTCTTCTTGAGATCAATCCACAACTTGGTTTCTCAAGGAATTACAACTCATAAATACTATCATCAATGTCTTCTCGAGACTAAACCACAACTTGGTTTCTCAAGGAAGTACAACTTCTAACAGAAATAATGTGTTAACAAATGCTTCTAAAAAGCTATATCACAACTGTGATGTTTAAAATAGATTAAAGCACAATGATAAAATAGAGAATTTTTCTTGATTGCTCTTTTTTTTATATGTGAGTGATGATATCTTGATATGCGCGTGTAAATTTTTTCTATTGTATGCGCTTGCTTCTTGATTTATCATCATAGTCTCTTTATATAGAAGAAGTGAATTGAACCATTGGAGACATAAATACCTATATTTAGAAGGTTCATAAAATGTTTGTTATTGCACTTTCAAAAAATACATATCTTGTCTTATTCTAGCCGTTACTCTTTGATTTATAATGAATGAATTGTAACACATCCGAACTTTTCTTCTTTGAAATCTGATCAGAATACAAATATTAACATTGAGACTTTATATCACCATAGTTTCTTAAGATTCATATGATCATAACTTGGGTGAGACAGACACATTGAAGCTTCTTTGTACTTTTAGAATATTCACTTGTCAGAGTATATCTTGAGCTTAAGTGCCGAGTCTTAGAACTTCAGTATAGATGAGTGCATTGAGACTTATTTTGTTCTTCTAGAACTTCACTTATCGGAGTATCAAATTTTAGCTTGCGGCTTTGGTGATTCAGAAGTTATAACATCATAACTTCTTCTATTAAGCATGTTTATACGATTTTGCTTCTAAGTCAGTATGCTTCGTTTAATCAAAACTTCAGAACTCAAATACACACATCATCTTCTATGCTATTTTATCAATTTTTCTCTGCATATAAATAATTTATTAGAGAGAATATTTGTTCTTTATATATATCGTGTATTTGTTATCATCAAAAGTATTACTAAGATGTAGAACCAAACTATGTTCTAACAATCTCCCCCTTTTTGATGATGAAAAAACTTGTATATTTTTATGAACAAGTATGAAATAAAGTATTAGGGTCTCCCCCTGAGCTGAATACTCAGATAAAGAAAAAATTAGATACTTCCTTGAAGATGTTTTATCAGGGCTTTTGATGGAAGTTCTGATAAGTCTATTTGACAGAAGTTACTTACAAGAGACTTTTCTTATTTGCTTTCAAAAAGTGAAACAAAGGTTATGATATTCAAAATGTTTGAGACGAAGTCTCGACACTGGTATATTCAAAATATATTATGTTCTCCCCCCTTTTGTCATAAATCAAAAAGCAATAAAACACTTAAAGAGAACAAAAAGGTTATGCACTCCACAAAGATTAATACAAACATAAGCAAATAAATATAAGTTCAAACAAGAAACAAACATAGAAAAAACAAGAAAAATATCAGAACTAAGGTTGTGGAGGAGGTGGAAGTCATGTGAACAAAGCTTCCAATAGACTTTTAATCTGATTGTTTGATTCTTCTTGCTTCCCTAGCATCCCCTTAATTTTTTTGTTTGTTTCATCCTATTTGTCCAACCTTTCCTTAACAACTGCATTCTTATTCTTTAACTCATTCAGAGTTTTCAACACAAGAGCAGAGGAAGTTGTTTCAATAGAAGAAGCCATATTCTCAAAATTTACTGCAGTAGATTCTTTCTCAGGAGATTCATCAACTGACTTGCCTTTGTCTTTAAAAACGACCAGAAGAAGAGGTTGAGGTTCAGGAGATGGTTCATTAAATTCTGATTCCTGTGAGACTTCCCAAGAAGTGTTATTTAGAAGAAGAAGGGGTTTCCTTACCCAGTGACGTAGAACTTGATCCTTGAAGATTTTTATGTGATTCCATATGTTATATTAAGCAATTTCATAATTGATTTCCTTCATCTTCAGAGATTCAGAAATAAATCATTTTGTAAACTGAGTCCAGAGGGAATCAAAAGCAGTTGGGTTAAGATAATCCATGCAAGCTTGCTTCAAGGAGTTAACCCATTCCTGTATTTTTGTTTCAAAAACCAACAGAGATTTACCAACATTTGATTTAGATAGTACTGGTGTTGTTTTTGGAATAGTTATTTTCTGAGAAGTTGTGACAAGATTTTCCCAGGCTTCTAGATCAATTATGGTTCTAAGAGGATCTTCTGAGTAGTCAGTAGGAGTGGGAGAGTCAAAGATAATTATATAAGAGCTAGGGGTGATGAATTATAAGGATATGGAAGATCTGGAAGGGAAAAAACATGTGATGGATTGGTGGAGATATTTGGTGGTTGATAGGTTTTGAGAGGGAAATTGATTCCTAGAATGGCTATTGTGGTTTCGTGCATTTGTTCAGAGAAAGTATTTCGATTTTCAGTTTAGGGAGCTTCAAAAAATGGATCAAATTGATCAATATCAGAAAGAACTTCTGCAAGTTCTGGTTGAGTTTGAACAAATTTGGTAGAAGGTGGATTAATTATAGGATGATTATTGGGTATTGAGGTATCGATTTCTATGTCAAAGTCATTAATGGTTTGAGGTGAGGGATTTTCATAAGGTTTTGGAGATGAGGAGGTTTCATATGTTGATAAGAAAACTGATTCGATAATAGAAACAACAAAGGGGTTACCTTTCTTTTTAGCAGCTTTGAGAGTTTTCTGAGAAGTTCCTTCTCCAATAATTTTCATTTTTCTTGTCTTTCTGGAAGCAACTTCCAGAGGTTGTTTCCTGAGATCATGGATATTTAAATCTGGAATTGTTCCATCCCTTTTGAAGGCTTCCAGATATCTGAGGACATGTTTTGGAGATGAGTCGGCTTAAGTGAAGAGAGGAAAATCCTTTAGAGGGACTCTTCTGGTGGTGTTGACTTTCGTTGCAGTAAGTGTCAGATCCTTCTTAATGGTTTCTATAATCTTTATTTTCTTAAGGTTCGTGGCGTTGAGTGGATTTCCAACACATGGTTCCAAAACACTTGCTTGTTGAGCCTCACTCACACATTCTATTAGTTTATTCTCTGTTAGAATATCTGAGATAAGCCTTTCAAACAGAATCCAACCTCTTTTGGTTCTTTCTTCTTCCATTGTTTCCTTAACACTGGTCTTCAGATGATTGAATATAATATTAGGAAGGTGGACTTTGGATTTAGTTGCGATGAAGTATAGTAGGTACTGTTGAACAATATTGATGTAGTAAGGAGAACTAGTTGGTTTCTATGATTGATGCACCCTAGAATTATTCTAGACCAAATTCTGAGGTAGTCCTTCAGATCTTTGATCTCGTTTGTGGGTTGTCTAGAGAAGGAGATTTCTTTGGATACAATGGTTAGGTCAGAACCATTTTCTACAATTTCACTACATCTTACGCGGCTTTGGTCATGACCAATAACCTCTCCAATGAGATCTTCGGTGATGACAATCTTCTTTCCCATTACATAAGAAGTTACTTGATGAATTGATGCAGTAGCATGAATACAAAATTCTTTAGCCATTTTGGGAAAAACTGGACCAATTAATCGATCAAAATATTTTTTCCACCCTTGAAACTCAATATCAGGCGTAAGGTCATACCCATTTTCTTTCATGCTTTCTAAATTAACTATGAGTTCACAGAGAACTTCCAGAGAATCAACTAGAGTGAAGAGAGTTCTTAAAGCTTCAACATATCTTTCTTCATTTGTAGTAGAGGATGAACTAAGAATGTTGATTTCAGAATCTTGATATTTTTGTTGTTTTTGTTGAGAAGAAGCCATTGTTCACAGATTTAGGGTTTGAGAGCACACAAAAGGGAAAAGAGCAAATACAGAGAGAATAGAGTGAGTGAGAGTGAACATGTGAAAGTGTTTGTGAGAAAGTGAGGTATAAATAGCCAACAAGGAGAAAATATGAATTTTAATTTCAATAAATAAAATCAACAAAATGATTAACCACATTAGTGATTTTGGAAAAAGAGGGATGGCGTGAAGATTTTGAACAATTATCGATGTGACTTGCGCCTCAATGCATCAGCTCAACCATTTCAGCCCGTAAGATTTTGAACATGTGTTCATCCTTAGAGAGTGACCTAGTGTTTAAGGTTGATAAATGTTGATATGGTGAACTTCTTGCTTCTATCTTAGAAATGAAGCGTTATTGGAAAACATTCAGATCTTTTGGACAGTTTCTGATGCAATTTTCCTTCTCACTTCTAAAGAACTATTGTTCAGATGTTCATAAAAACAAATTAAAAAGTTATGAGGATTAAATATACAGAAACTACACTTTTATTCTGGGCATAATTCCATACTGTGGTGTTTCAGAATGAAATTAAATCTATCTTCAGCAAGGGGTTTAGTGAAAACGTCAGCCTATTTATGGTTTGTGTCTATAAAATTTGAACAAGGAATTAACTTCTTGAATATAGTCCCTAATGAAATGCTGTTTAATTCTATATGTTTATCCCTAGAATATAAAATAGGATTTATAGAAAGACAGATAGTAGAAGTATTATTACAGAGGCAGCTGTTTATGTTTTCTTGTGTGCATAAGATCTCAAAAAAAGCAATTCCCCTACCCTTTTACTTTGTGCTTTCTATCAAGTCTATAAGTGGAACAAAGGGTCCGCAATTGACCCCCACACATTCTGGTCCGTGTCTATCTTAGCCCGTGTTATACGTTGATGCTTTGAATGGTGCCTAATCTTGTATATTAAGTCAAATAAAGTGGAAAAGGGTTCATAACCAATCCCCATGTTGTTTTTCGTTTTGACAATGTTAGCACATGTTACTTTAAACATTGACGCTCTGAGTTATTACACGATGTCGGTCCTTGAGAAAATCAAGTGGAAAGAGTTCCTTAATCCTCCTTTGAGATCCATTGGACTCTTTGTTTGTTATTAGCTCGCACTCGATTTTGTTTTGGTTTTTATTTGACTTTGTTCGATTGCACTTGTGCTTGTCTTTTTCTTTACACTTTTGCAAGTTCCCTTAGGATTCACTTGTTTCGTTTTCGATGCAAGTTAGACATTAGGACCGTGATCCAAACATGCTAACTTAGGTAGAGATTTCCCTTTGTTATCCAAACCATAGGACCATCATTGTATGATAACATTAGGGATAGAGACAAATAGTTTCCCTTAGATATTTTTCTTTCTCTTTTTCATGTTTAAGACTAAAACTCTTTTCTTGGAAAATTCATAAAACATCTAACATTTATCGAACCCTTTTTCAAGGAACAAAACACCAACCAAAGAAAACCTTTTTGTCTTCGAACTTTTTTCTTTTAAAACCTTTTCAAAATCGACATACTTCGATAGCATCATTCATAAAAAACATGCAACAAACGGAAACTTTTGAGCCGAACTATGACACTATGACTCCTTAAAAGGATACATAGCCATTTGGTTGTGGGTCCCAGGCGAGCGAAACATTATAAATATTACTTCTTTTTTCCGTGTTTTCTTTTGCATGCATTCCCGCTTTGCATTTTTTTCCTTTAGCTCGTAAGCTTTAGATTAGAATACACCCTTTGATTAGAAAAACAATAGTGGATCCCGTGGAGTACCTCGGACGTGAGGGTTGCTAAGAACTTCCCCTTGCGTAATCAACTCCCTTACCCGTATCTCTAGGCCGTTTGATCGTGATTTCACCCTTCTCAGGTTTAGTCGATGTTTACCTTTCCCTTCTAGTGGGATAAAAAAGTTCGATGGCGACTTTATTGATTTTCTCTCGATGATTGTTCGACTGATTGTTTCACATATCTCCAAGTTGGGACATGTTCTTCGACATGTTGAAAACAACAAGTTGGGACTTATTTATTCAACATGTTGCTGCCAAGATGATTTTACCAAAATGTATTCCAATCACAATTTCATAGAAATAAAAAAAAATATCATTGTATGTGTTGCACCCCAAAACATTCCCTCTTAATTTCATCTTACATGGCTTATGTTTCATCATACATACTCATGCATCATGGAGACATGATTGAGGTATTTTAGTCCCGCGTGCTTTTTTAAAGCAACTAAGTATGGGATTAGAGTTGTGAGAAGATTAGGTTTTGTTCCTCGCATAAATGGTTATCAGTTTGATTGAGTAAGATTAGATGGGCACATGACATGGGCCATTTTTGTTTAACTTTATCCATGTTTTCCTATTTTCATCTTCAAGATTCCTTCAAGAATTCTTTTTCGTGTTGAGATATTTGGTCATTAAAGATCGGGGGAATGAATGACAAAGCGGTTCATGATATAAAATGTGGTTTATGGCTTTTATTATGACTATTTCTTATGGGTTGTATCTTGTCATACAAGTTGCTATTTGGTTTTAGGGTTGAAAGTTAAAGGATCTTTGAGAAGGGAAATTGGAATTTTCAATCAATATTTGAACTTAATTTGGTTCACCTCATCAAAGTCAAATAAAAATTACAAGATTAGAAGTAAATGTATTTTGCTTTGTTCATTCATTCAAAACTCCACTCGAGGTTCATTCTTGACTCAAATAAAATCATTCAACATCCAATATTCAAGTTCATCATTATTCTCGTTTTACAAACACTTTGGCAAAAGTTTGAACTACAAATTCCATTTTGAATTTGTTAAATTACAAGTTTACAAGATATCGCAAGAAGCTTACATATTCAAAATACATTATTTTATCCACAATTCCTAATTCTTTTTAAAATGCACAAATTCAAAGAGGACTCCTAAACTAATGAAGATATCCTATGGACTATTGAATTCTTCAAAATTGTTGTCAAACTTCCCTCTAACATGATTTCACTTTCATGCTAGCCACGACGTCCTTTTCCCATGTTGCTCGACCTCATGAAACAAAGAAATAAGAAGTTGTTAGATGATAAGAAGAAAAGCATAAACATGAACAAGAATTTTCAAATAAGTTTTCACAAAAAAGAAGAAGTTTCACAAAATACAAATTCAAAAGAGGCCTAAGTCTATTGAAAATCAAAAACAAAATTGGTTCAAAAAAGAAAAATTCAAAAGAGGTTCAAATCATAATTGCAAACTCGGTTAAGGCCAAAAAAATTACAAGTCAGAATCGTGTTTCCAAGCCTAAAAAACATAATCATCTCATCAAGCAAAAACACTGTAAAATTTAAAAAGTTAGATCAGACAAATATCACCGAAAAACCCGATACAAATTTCGTTCTAAATTCTGTCAAGCAATGTATCAGAAAAATAACATATCAATGTTAAGCCAAAAAAATTGCTAGCAGGCATGTTACCAAAACTTAGTAAAAATTCAATTACAGCTCATCAAAGCTTTCAAAGCAAGTTTCTCTGTAAATAAAATCTTCACCATCCATTGATATAACAAACTCTCACAATGATAAAATGAGATCAAATCAAGTTCTAACCGTTTTTCAAAATAACAAAACTATAAAACATAAATTTCACACCGATTCAACTCATTCTCCAATTTTTTGAAGAATCATAGAAAAATCTCGACAAAAAAATTCTCTCTGCTCTCTCAACTTCATAACTCGTTCTCATCATTTTCACAAAGAAAATTATAAACTCATTCACATATCACGTAAAATAAGCTATCAAGCATACAAAACCCTAACAGTTTATCATCATCTTCCCTAAAACAAAACCCTTCAGAAACATAGAGAAAGAGAAGAGGAAGAGCGATTTTCATCAACAATCAGAAAGATCTCACCAAAGAAAACTCAGAAGCAGCGTCTTCATCGTCAATTATGCATTATCATCATCGATTTTCATAAGTAGAGCGCTAGGGTTTCCAAAAATCCCCTCTCAGATCTGCATGCAACTGTCAGTTACCTAAAAAGTCAAGTGCCAGATTTGTGATCAGAAGAGAGAAGCGAGCAAGAATATGTAAAAAAAGGAAGATCAGAGCATGTCATCGCCACCACCACAGACATTCATCTAGATCACTGCTCCAAATCTTCGCTCTTTTTCTTTTCTGAACTTTAACTTATTTATTGTTGAATAATATAGATAGAGGCGAGAGAACCAAAGAAAGAAGAGAGAGGGATTAGTTTTTGATTGATTAAGTTTATTTGCTAAACATTAATTATTTTGTTAATTAACTTCGGATTAAGAAGATAATCCGGCGGTGACACTTTTCATCTCCTTTGTGGTCTTCATGTAATTCTGTGCAGGTGTTTCATCGCCTCCCACCATGTTCTTTCTCATTCTGCTGTTGAATCCTCATCACACAATCATCCTTTATAATTGGAAGTTCTAGATCTGAAGACCATCGTGTTCGCTCAAGATCCATTCGCACGAAATCACATGGACCTCATTCATTCCATTGCATCTCGCCCTAACGCCTTACCATGCACCTCGCTGCTTCTCACTATCAGATCTTCACAAATCTGATCCAACACTCAGGAATGCACAACTGATCGTGGAATTCCTTGAAGCCAACACACATGATTCTACATACCTCTTCCTTAGACTTGGGCTTCTCTGTTACTGGGCATCACGAATTGCTATCTGGCACCTCCAGAATTGTTGATTTCAGTCCCATTTATATCTTTTTCTTTATATTTATTTTTTGTATTGTTTGTTTGAATATTTTTTTAGCAATTAAAAATAAAAATAATAAAATAATAAAATAATAATACAAGAAAATATATATATTCTTAAATAATTAATTTGGTTGGAAAATAATATTTAATAGAATTGATTATTTTGTTAATTAATTCTATTAAATAAGATAATTCAATCCAATTAGTTATTTAATATTTCGATCGGTTTGAATTTCTTGTTTGTTTAGACTTTTAATCGTGTTGCCAATTTGATGCATCCCCATTCATAAACTTGTATCCCCATTCCAATATAGCTTGTAATAGCTTATAATTTTATTTCTTCGTATTTTATAATTCTCGCTCAAGTATGCATGTACCATCCAATTAAAACGCATGGCCTTCTCTTGGTCCACATATCGAGCTTTTCTTAAAGTTTTTCATAGTTGAGTTTAGTCATGGCCATTCTAATAAGATTAATCATGTTTTTCCCTTGGTTAATCATAACCTGAATCAATCACTTTGGTCCATATACCAAGTGTTATTCCATGCACAAAAGGGTCTCATGGTTGAGGGTAGGAGCACCTACTCTCACGAGACTGGTCAAGTACACCCCTAGGTTAATCATAACCCAATTTAACTCCCTGAAACCCAGCACTCCATTTATCTTATGGATACTTGTGCTATGATTTTTGCGATCGATTGTAGATGCAACCCAGATATGCCTAATTAATGGTTGATTAAGGAGGTTCAAGGAGGCGTTCTATAGAGCTTTCTCATCTCATGCACTTTGAAGAGGAAATAGACCTACTCCATTAGGTATCATCGTGACTTCATTCTTCATTTCCACATTTTAAAAATTTCTAGAAATCATGTGAAGTAGGATTGTACCGCTTTTCTTGCCATGTCAAGTAGGAATAAAGATGCATGAAAGGGATCTCCGTTGCTGATATCTATCAGGAATTCGTATGGTTTATTTAAAGACCTGTTTAAGGAAATTCCGCATATGTGCCTTGTTTGCTTCTTGTGTTTGTTTAAAATCCTACCTTTGAAGTAGGTATTTTGTATGTGTGTTTACATTAATGCACCGCATATTCCGCGACCCCAATAAGTCCTCAAAAGGAGGCACACAGAAAGGGTATGTAATCGACCCCCGCATATTCTAGTCCGTGTCATCATGGGCTCACATTGTATGTCGACGCTTTGAATTTGTGCAGATCATGTGTATCAAGTCGGTCATGTGGAAAAGGGTTTAGTCTTTACCCCCACCATTTGTTAGGAGTTCGTAATGGCCATTAATGACACTTCGCTACCCGCTTGTGTGCTTCGGGTGATCTGTTTCCCTTAGCTAAAGTAATGCTTTTCATTTTTTTATTTCATCTTAGTCTC
This sequence comes from Vicia faba, assembly GCA_948472305.1. Taxonomy (NCBI): domain Eukaryota; kingdom Viridiplantae; phylum Streptophyta; class Magnoliopsida; order Fabales; family Fabaceae; genus Vicia; species Vicia faba. The sequence continues at coordinate 1,295,995,877 of OX451737.1, read as the reverse complement.
CCGCTTGTATGCTTCCGGTGATTCGCTCCCCTTAGCTAAAGAATTTTCTCTTCATACGCCCATCCCCTGAAGTCAGTATACCCCGATTGTGTGCTTTTTCCACATCACTTGTTTGATATGCCATGCTCCCTTAGGATTTCTCGTGTAGGATTAGTCCTCAAGTGATACATTAGGATGTTTATCCATGTATTTTCACTTAGGTAGATATTTCCCTTTCTTCCTTGATGTAGGGACATCATTGTATGATTACACTAGAACTAGAGATTATGATAGTCTACTTTAGTTGTTTTCTTTTCTTTGCATATTGCATCTTAAAAAAAATCTCTCTTTTTCTTGGAAAATCATAAAACATCTCTAATGAAATTAAATCCTTCTTGAAGGTAAAAAATACAAACCAATCTAATTGTTTGTGCGCCTTATGCTCTTTCTAAAGCCTTGTTAAGTTGATATCTCTAATGAACTTTATACCAGAAGGGTATAATAAAGATGCTCAATTTGCTTCACTTGTTCAGATGGCTACTGCTCCTGCACCTCTTGTGGTGCATGTTAACACTGCTACTAGAAATGAGATTCACTATGCTACACCTCCCTTGGTGAATATGGTCCCGTTTGCTAATGATGAAGTGTGTCGCCCTATTCCTCCACCAAGTGAAAGCTTGGGTTTCTATGATCGAATGGATGATTTCAAGAGCAAGTTGATAAGATGCAGAAAGAGTTGAAGGCCCTCAGAGGAAAAGATTTGTTTGGGAAGAATGTGAATGATATGTGTTTGGTGACAAATGTGAAGATACCTGCAAATTTGAAAGTGCCAGATTTCAAAAAGTAAAAGGGAAACACTTTCCCTCGTGCTCATTTAGTAATCTATGTAAGGAGAATGTCTACCCATACAGATGATCAACACCTGTTAATTCATTTCTTCCAAGACAGTTTGATTGGTGCAGCATTGAAATGGTACATGAGCATGGATAGTGCCAATATTCATTCTTTCGATGATTTGGGTGAAGCGTTTATCAGAAAATACGAATACAATGTGGACATGGCACCTGACCATGACCAACTCAAGTCCATGGTTCAGAAAGACAATGAGTCATTTAAAGAATATGCACAAAGATAGCATGAAGTAGCCCCCCAAGTGATTCCTTCAATGGAAGAAAAAGAGATGACAAAGATTTTTTTGAAGACACTAGGTGCATTCTATTATGAAATAATGGTGGCGATTGCGCCTAGTGATTTTACCGAAATGGTGAGAATGGGTGCCAGTTTAGAAGAAGTTGTAAGAGAAGGTCATCTGACAAAGAGTTAAAATTTCGGCAATACAAAAAAACCATCATTTGGATTTGTTAAGAAAAAGGAAGGAGAAACAAACACTGTTACTCAAGAAAGAAGGGTTAATCTTCCTAGAAGAAGTCATCAGCGCCATCAACAGGTTGCCTCAGTAACTCCGGTTGTAAATGTTGCTCCGACTACAGTCGCTTATCAAAGACCAACCCCTCAAGGAAGTCAAGGGAAGAATCAGAGAAGAGAACCTTTTGATGCCATCCCTATGAGTTATGTAGAGCTTCTCCCAGCATTGATCTTGAAAAAGTTGTTCCAGACTAGGCCACCCCCTGCTATACCATCCTCTTTGCTTTTCTACTATAAGGTAGATCAGACGTGCGCTTTACATTAGGGTGCAGTAGGGCATCATGTTGAAAACTATTATCCTCTGAAATCTGAGGTACAAAAAATCGTTAGATCCGACCTTTTATCCTTCAAAGATGTCAGTCCTAATGTAAAAGATAATTATATACCAAAGCGTGAAGGAACGAATGTTGTCAACATGGTTGCTAGTTGTCCAGGGGATTTTCGAATTTATGATATCCACTTGGTCAGAGGAGACTTGGTAAAGATGCATGCAGACCTCTGTAGGTTTAGTTACTATACTCATGATCATACTGGTTGTGATATTTGTAGCACTAATATACAAGGTTGCGATAAGATAAAGGATGATTTGCAGGAGATGATGGATGAGGGCCTCATCCATATAATCAGGCCTAGGGCATAATATAAGGAGGAAGTGAACATGGTCTTTGGATGTCTTGGAGAGTTCAATATCTTTGATGTGGACCATATGAATGATGATCTCGTGCAATTGAATGCTACTTTCATGCAATTGTATTGTACAAGTACAATGCTACTATTTTAGAGTATGGTGTGGAAGTTCCCATCCAACCTTTGTCTAGTATTGAGAATATTACTAAAACTAGTAGAGTAACCCACAGTGGTCGTGTATTTGCACTAGTTATTAAGGGGGATGTCTGTGCTAAGAAGAAAGTTACAAAAAGTGTTGAGAATAAGAAAGCTGTAGGAGAGTCCAGTGGTGCTACCCTGGAAAAAGATGTGGATGATATTTTGAAGATTATCAAAATGAGCGATTACAGAATTGTAGATCAGTTATTGCTGACTCCTTCAAAGATGTTTGTCCTAGCATTGTTGACGAATTCTGCTGCCCATAGGGAATCTTTAATACAGGTGTTGGACCAAGCCTTCATGGAATATGATATCCTGTTAGGTCAATTCAATAATGTGGTAGGTAATATTACATCTTGTAATAACCTAAGCTTTTGAGATGACGAATTTCTTGATGAAGGGAGGAATCACAATCTGGCTCTCCATATATCCATGAACTGTAAAAATGATTCATTGTCAAATTTGATGATTGATAATGTGTCTGCCTTAAATGTTATACCAAGGAGTACGCTGAGGAAGTTGAAATATCAAGGGGATCACATGCGCCCAAGTGGTATTATTGTCAAAGCTTTCAATGGATCAAGGAAGTCAGTTATTAGGGAAGTCAATATGCCTATTCACATAGGCCCTAACTTGTTCCAGATCACTTTCCAGGTCATGGATATTGTGCCCGCATACAGTTGTCTACTGGGAAGGCCATGGATACATGAAGCATGGGCTGCCACTTCCACTCTACACCAAAAGCTGAAGTTTGTATGCGAAGGCAAAGTGGTTATTATAAATGGGGAGCAAGCATTGCTGATATCTCATCTATCGTCTTTCAGTGTTTAGAAGCAGACGAAGATGCTGTTGGGACACATTTCCAAGCTATGTCCGTTGATAAAGTAAGAGAGAATGAGAATTATATGGCTTTGTTCAAAGATGCTCAGCAGGTTATGCACAATGGTCCAAGTAAAGTATGGGGGAAGATTGTTGATCCTCTAGTAAACAAGAACGTGGCTGGTTTGGGATTCTTTGCAAAGAATGGCAAGTGGAGAGCTTGAAATCAGATTCTACTGTGAGCAGCCATCAAGATATTTTTCGCAGCAGAGGCTACCTCTATCCAATTGTTTCTGGAGTTAATGCTATTGTAGAGAATGGAGAAGAACAGGAGATGCCAAATTATGTGACGCCTGGAGTCAGAGTCCAGAGTTGGGTCACTATTGATGTTCCCACTTGCATCCATGTCTCAAAGTAATTTTGTTTTTTTTATTTCTCTTTGCAAAAAGCTTTCACTATGCCCAAGGTGAAAGTTAATATTGTCAAATTGTGTTTTATTTTCTGCTTTCTTCTTAGAAAATGGTAATAAAAAAAACTCATTTTGGAATAAATAATAGCTGTAAACAAATTGACATGATGACTTGATATATGTGTCAGTTTCTAAAAAGAAATCATAAATCATATGTGCAGATTAATTAAAAAACCTGTTGAATACAATGACCCTGCACCCTCTCCCAACTTTAAATATCCTGTGTATGGGACCGAAGAAGAAGAATATGATGAAATTCCATAAGAGGTTTCACGGTTGCTCGAGTGCGAGGAAAAGGCCATTTAGTCGTATAAAGAGCCGTTGGAGACCATCAATTTGGGTTTAGAGGAGGAGCCAAAGGAAGTCAAAATTGGATCATTGTTGCATCCTGATGTGAAGAGCAGGTTGACTGAGCTATTGAAAGTGTATGTGGACATCTTTGCTTGGTCATATAAAGATATTCCTGGTCTAGATACTTATATTGTGGAACATCATTTTCCTTTGAAGCCAGAGTCCCCGCTGGTCAAGAAAGGTTAAGAAGAACTCACCCTGATATGGAAGTAAAAATTAAAGAAGAAGTGTTAAAATAGATAAATGTTGGTTTTCTTGTGACATTAGTGTATCCTCAGTGGATTGCAAATATTTTCCCTATACCAAAGAAAGGCGGAAAAGATCGCAAGTGTGTAGATTACAGAGATCTAAATAAAGCTAGTCCAAAAGATAATTTTCCATTACCGCACATTGATATGTTGGTTGATAGCACTGCAAAATTCAAAGTATTCTCGTCCATAGATGAATTTTCCGGATATAATCAAATCAGAGTGGCTCCTGAGGACATAAAAAAAACAACGTTTATCACATCCTTGGGAACATTCTGTTACAGAGTGATGCCCTTCGGGTTGAAAAACGCTGATGCAACATACTAGAGGGCTATGACAACCCTATTCCATGATCTGATGCACAAGGAAATTGAGGTATATGTTTATGACATGAATGCCAAATCACAGACCGAAGAAGGGCATATAAAAGATTTGATGAAATTATTTCAGAGTTTGAGGAAATATCGTCTCCGCTTGAATCTAAATAAATGCACCTTCGGTGTACAATCAGGGAAGTTGTTAGGTTTCATTGTCATCCAAAAAGGAATTGAACTAGATCCTGATAAAGTCAAAGAAATTCAGGAAATTACTGCGCCAAGGACTGAAAAGAAAGTTAGAGGCTTCCTTGGGGGTTTGAATTACATTTCCAGATTCATTTCCCACATGACTGCAACGTGTGAACCGATCTTTAAGTTATTAAAGAAAGATCAAAGTTGTGTGTGGATGGATGATTTCCAAAGGGAATTTGAAAGTATCAAAGAATATCCGCTTGAACCTCTCATCTTGCTCCCTCCCGTGGAAGGAAGACCATGGATCATGTATCTAACAGTGTTGGATAGTTCTATCGGCTGTATTTTGGGACAACAATATGAAACAGGAAAGAAAGAATATGCCATCTATTATCTCAGTAAGAAATTTACTGACTGTGAGTCGCGGTATTCTATACTAGAAAAGACTTATTATGCTCTAGCCTGGGCAGCAAAGTGGTTGCGACAATATATGTTAAATCATACTACTTTGTTGATTTCCAAAATGGATCCAATTAAGTATATTTTTTAAAAGCTTGCTCTTACTAGGAGAATCTCCCGTTGGCAGATGTTGTTGTCTGAATATGATATTGAATACTGTACTCAGAAGGCTATAAAAAGTAGTGTGCTGGTGGACTATCTTGCTCACTAACAAGTAGATGACTATCAATCTGTCAAACTTGATTTCCATGATGAGGATGTGATGCTCTTGAAAGCGAAAGATTATGATGAACCTTTTCCTGAGGAAGGTCATGATCTAGAATTCTGGTGGGGTATGGTATTTTATGGAGCTGTGAATGCTTACAGAAAAGGAACTGGTGATGTGATTATCACTCCTCATGGATCACACATTCCTTTTACTGCAAGGCTGGCATTTTATTGTACCAATAATATGGCGGAGTATGAGGCTTGTATCATGGGTCTCGGGGAGGCCATTGATCTTAGAATCAAAGTCCTAGATGTATATGGTGATTCAGCTTTGGTAGTAAATCAGATTAAAGGAGAATGGGATACTCTCACCTTGGCTTCATCCCTTACAAAGACTATGCTAGAAGATTATTACCCTTCTTTAACAAAGTTGAATTCCATCATATTCTCAGAGATGAAAATCATATGGCAGATGCTTTGGCGACTTTGTCTTATATGTATCAAGTGAATACTTAGAATGATGTGTCTCGTATCATAGTGCGGCCTTTGAATAGACCGACTCATGTGTTTGCAGCAGAGGAAGTCTCAGATGAAAAACCTTGGTATTATGATATCAAGCATTTTCTCCAGACTCATGAATACCCGACTGGTGTGTAAAATATTGATAGAAAGACATTGAGAAGGTTGACAAGAAGACTTTTCCTCATCGAAGATATGTTATACAAAATAAATTATGACATGGTCTTGCTTAGATGCGTGGATAGACACGAAGCAAACATGTTAATGCATGAAGTCCATGAAGGTTCTTTTGGTACTCATGCCAATGGACATTCGATGGCGAAGAAGATGCTTAGAGCAAGTTACTATTGGCTGACAATGGAATCTGACTATTACAAATTTGCAAAAAAATACCATAAATGTCAGATTTATACTGACAAAATTAATGTGCCTCCTACGCTTCTCAATGTTATTTCTTCCCCATGGCCTTTCTCTATGTGGGGTATTGACATGATTGGAAAGATTGAACCAAAAGCGTCAAATGGACATCGTTTTATTTTCGTGGAAATTTACTACTTCATCAAATTGGTGGAAGCAACTTCATATGCTAATGTCACTAAGCAAGTGGTGGTACGTTTTATCAAGAATAATTTAATATGTCGGTATGGTGTGCCCAGCAGGATTATCACCAACAATGGCTCAAACTTGAATAACAAGATGATGACAAAACTTTGTGAAGAGTTCAAGATTGTCCATCATAATTCATCTCCCTACAGGCCAAAGATGAATGGGGTTGTTGATGGCGCTAATAAGAACATCAAGAAGATCATCTAGAAAATGGTTATCACTTATAAAGACAAGCATGAGATGCTCCCTTTCACCTTGCATGGGTATCGAACATCTGTATGCACTTCAATAGGGGAAACCTCATTCAATCTTGTGTATGGCATGGAAGTATTTCTCCCCATTGAGGTTGAGATTCCCTCTTTGCGCGTGATAATGGATGCCAAGTTGTCAGAGGCTGAATGGAACTAGAGCAGGTTTGGCCAGCTGAATTTAATTGAGGAGAAAAGAATGACGGCCTTATGTCATGGTCAGTTATACTAGAACAAAATGAAGAAATATTTTAATAAGAAGGTCAAACCTAGTGAATTCAGAGAAGGTGACCTCGTGCTCAGGAAGATCATGTCCTTTAAAATTGATTCTAGGGGCAAATGGACTCCCAATTTTGAAAGCCCATATGTTGTCAAGAAATCCTTCTCTGGAGGTGCAATGATTCTTGAAATAATTGATGGCAAGGAGTTACCACGTCCTGTGAATGATGATGTAGTCAAGAAAAACTTCACCTAAAGGAATAAAAGAACAGCTCGCTAAGAAAAAAAACCTGAAAGGGAGGCTTAGGAAAAAAGGAGCGCCTCGGTAGGCCAAAAACCCGAAAGGGAGATCTAGGAAAAAATTAGAGACATAAACAAAATAAATTTTTATCGGTAGGTTGAAAACCCGCAAGGGAAACCTAAGCAAAAGTAAGGGATTTTTTGGCAAGTAACTGCATCAGACAAGACTTGATCATTGAAGCAACAATCTTCTTGGATTTTCATTACGCTTCAACCGAAGTCTCTGCTTAGGAATTCAAAGTTGTTAGGGAGAATAGTGGTCATTGTAACTCAATGTATCTTTTCCAATGAGTATTACCATTTTCCAAACTTTGTAATCATCTATGGAGTCTCGCCATTTGCAGACTACCATCCTATTAATAAAATTTGAGCTTTTATCCAACTCCTGGTTGTTCTTATTTTATTCAGCTTACAAAAACTTTATTTATTATTGATAGTAATGATAAAAGAAAACAGGTTAAAATAACAAAATTATTATTTTTAAAAGAATTTACAAATTACTTATTGCTTTAGATTTTTTGAATCAAGGAGAACAAAAATAGTGACTCCAATGAAGGACAAATTCAAAATTTTTTGAAAGTATGATCTCCCCAAGAAAATTCTCCCAAGGCACTTCTGCTGGAATGAGTATGATCTTCATGTGTGTCTCAGTTAGTTAAAGATGGAACCAATTGATGTATATTGCGATTTTAGGTTTGCTTGATATGAAGTCTTTATCTCCGATTCCCCAGTAAGGTCTTCACTCATGTAATAAAAGTATCTTCTCTCTGTACATGCTGAGTAAGAATCATTTGCAGAACATCACCCTTTTGTAGTGATAGCATTTTTTGTTGTTTTCCCGGTGACCAGGCAAGGGCAATGCCTTTATTAAGAAATTCCAAAACTGTTATTGACCTTTTGGGTTTTCCCACGCTAAGGGTTGGGTTTGATTTAAAATCCCCGTAAGTTTAATTTCATGCTATAATGTTCGACCTCTTGAATCCCCAAGTAAAGCCGAGGCGATATCTTCCCTTGGAGTTTGTTTTTGCCTTAAGGTTTTATATTCTCTTCCAGAGGTTGGTTCAGTCATCACTCTTAGTTTTGAAGGATGTATTATGGTTTCCTCTCGACGAGTTAGTTTTGCTCTCCCTATTAAAGTCGATATGTCATCCCCAGTAGAAATACAGACCTTGAAACTTTTGTTTTCCCCATTGAATTCTGTGTGATATTCCCCGGTGAAGCCTGAAGGAGGATGTTATACCCCTGTATCTGTGTTGATTTATTGATAAGATCTGGTTATTTTTGGATTATGTTCCTTCCCAATGAAGTTATGCCGTGAAATGGGAATTTATTTCCTCAATTGGTGCTTACTTTCTTATGAAGTTTTCATCCTCGATGTGATTTAGTCGAGTATTGACTCTATCCAAGTTCGTTTTATCTGGTTATCCCCACTATTATATGTCTGTTTTTCCAGCATATACATGATAACATTCATACATTCATACATACATCATGCATAGTTGAATTTAGCAATTCATTGTTCATTTGCATTCATTATTATTTTATTGAAATATTACCCTATTTGCAGAGTTATGTTATCTTCTCTCCAATAGAATGTCAACCTTAAGCAGAAAGTGTATATTCTTTCAATTTCCCCATTGAATCATCCCTCGTGGATTTTTTTTTTTTGCTTTAGAATTCTTGTAAAGCTCTTTGTCTGGATAGAAAGTGGTTCCCTCTTGAGTTTATTTCTCATGAAGTGTTATTTTGGTTGACTCATTAATTTCGGTTTATCTCTGGTTTAAATCTATGGTCTCCAGCAATATTATTATTTTGATTTCTGCAAACTTTAAGCTAGTTTGAGAATGTGCATTTATATTTCATAAAGAATATTTTATTACCTCAATAGGAATATATTGGCATTTCCTCGGGAAGCCATATTTCTTTCCCCAGGGAATCATTATTGCAATTCCTACTTATAGCAGCAAATAACAGGTCTCTTTATTTGAACAACCTGTATTTCCCTAGTGAATCTGATAGCTCCCAGAGAAGATTCAGATTTGATACTTTGGTAGCCTTGTCATTATGGAAGGTAGTTTTTTGTTGAGATTTGTTACTCTAATGAATGGTAGCCTTGTCATTATGGAAGGTAGTTTGTTGTTGAGATTTGTTACTCCAATGAATGGTAGCCTTGTCATTATGGAAGGTAGTTTGTTGTTGAGATTTATTACTCCTATGAATGGTAGGATTGTCATTATGAAATGTAGTTTGTTTTTGATATTTATTACTCCAATGAATGGTAGCCTTGTCATTATGGAAGGTAGTTTGTTATTGAGATTTATTACTCCAATGAATGGTAGCCTTTTCATTATGGAAGGTAGTTTGTTGTTGAGATTTGTTACTCCAATGATTGGTAGCCTTGTCATTATTGAAGGTAGTTTGTTGTTGATATTTGTTACTCAAATGAATGGTAGCCTTGTCATTATGGAAGGTAGTTTGTTGTTGAGATTTGGTACTCCAATGAATGGTAGCCTTGTCATTATGGAAGGTAATTTGTTATTGAGATTTTTACTCCAATGAATGGTAGTCTTGTCATTATGGAAGGTATATCGTTATTGAGATCTTTTTCCGATAAATGGTAGCCTTGTCATTATAGAAGGTATTTCTTCATTGAGATTATATTGCTCAGAAGAAGTTCATTTAATTTCAGTTATGAGTACTGACTCCTTATTGAAATTTACTGGTATTATCTTACAATTTCTTTTCACGGTGGGTCGATATTACTTTTTGGTTATCTCCTCAATGAGTGGATGGTTTGTAGTCATCTTTTGGTCACCATTATCCATCACCTTCTCTCCTAAATATTTGAGTTGATGACGCTTTATATCCTCTTTGGGATTTACCCCAATAAAGTTTTGTCTTTTGTTCACCAGTGATTTATTTTCCTGGTTGGGTTTCTCTTTTGAAACATGTTTATGTGCTACATCCTCAGTGGAGTTTAGCGCCCTTTTTATATTTGTTCATCTGCATTCATAATCATAAGCATTGCATGGCATCTTAGGGCCAAAATAGGGCTTGTTTTATATTTAAGTACTTCAATCGCATCGACACAAAGAATTTTGACATTCACATCTCCGGATATAAGAAACTTAAATAAAGGCATCTGTAGTACCCCAATTTTTGACCCTAAGATCCCTCTATCACATCATATCAATTTAATCCCAACAAAATCACACACTAGGGTTTGGTTCTTCTCCCTATCTTTAGCTTTGCTCTATGGAGAATCACCAAGCACCTTGACTTATATTTTGTGATCATATATGTTTTGATTATCGTTTAACTAATAAATACAATGAATTTTGCCCTAATTGATGATATTATAGGTGAAAGCACAACACATTCCATCAAGATTGATCTCTGGATTCATGAGCTCATTTCTAGGCTTTCCTCAACAAACTTCATTGAGAATCAAGCCTCAACATTGAAGATACTTTGAAGCAATATCATAACAAAGTATATTATGATTCATCATACTTCAAGTTGTCAAAGATGGTTCAAAGGTGCAAAGATTGATTGAAGAAGTTTGACTCAATTGGGAAAATCCTTGACTCATTAATCACAAGAGCACATCTACTCCAATTCTCAAGATTTTAATGTGGTTTTGGTTGCTATGGTTTCTCCTTATCATCCTCAACAACTCATATTCACATAACAAAAGTATTTGTCTAAGGAGATAGGACAAAATTGCAAAGGTTTCCCAAGGCATTTTCTTGCTCTAGGAGCTAGGGTTTTGAACCTCAAAGGGGTATATCTTACTCATATTTTGGTAGTTTTGAGTGATTCCAAAGAAATGCTTCTATTCAAATGGTTATTAACAAATCACTTAAAAGTTTCAAGGAAATTTTGTATGGAAGAAACTTGATGATGAAGAAAGATTACAAGTCCTCCAGATGAACCCTCAAATTCCATTAGGTGATTTCAAATGATCATAACATCGTCAATTTTCATCACCTTGAACCCATTCTTTTTCCATAATGATCTTAAAGATGTGAACTTCAACCCATATTTTATGTTCAAAGTGTAAAAATGGATGGAAGATGCCCTAAGGATGCAAAATATTATAGGTCATTTCATGGATTTTTGCCAACTTCAATAAGTCATAACTTTCTCTATTTTTGGAAATATTGAATGGTTCAAGTCTCAAAATGTCATTAAAAAGATTTACTTCATGCAATCTTTTTTAGTCAAGAGAAAATTTCAAGAGGAAGACCATGTTTGGATGCAAGACATTACAAGTCTTTTTTGAAGAAAACTTTGGAAATTTTCCATGTATAGAAAGTCAACCTCTTTTTCTCAAGTTTGACTCATTGCAAATTTCAGCTCAAGCATCCATTTGATCCCATTCTTTGCATATTGTAAATCTTGTAATCTCATCTTTCTAAAGTTTCAAGAATTATGCCATAAGACCCCTTGAGTTGAGAATGCCATTGTTTTGAAGTTTGTAACTTGAAACTGAATTTCTCACTAATTCATAATTATGAAATCCATAATGTGGCTTCTACTCACAATATTTGTGCGTGTTTTTGATTTAAACTTGATTAACATACTTTCCAGAAGTGTTTATCACCTCAAAATGCAAAGGTTGGATGAGTTTTGATGAAAATGAAGTCACATTTCACTCGTGTTCAACCTCCACTCAATTTCCCTCAAACTTCTTTGTTTTCTCCAATTTTCATTTGTATTCATTTTCCTATAAACAGAGGACCTTATTCCATTCATTTCCTCAAGCTTTGAGAGCCAAACACACTATGTCAAAACCTCACACGAACTTCAAATTTTTTAAATCAGTTTCTGAGATTTAAACTTTTTTCTCCAAAATTATTTGCACATTCATCATCCTCTATCATCATACAAGCTCTCCAAGACTTAAACCAAGCAGAACGAGCCATAACTCACGTTACAAAATTCCATTTTCAGAGCTTCCTTCTTGAACTTTGAACAGGTCGAATTCTCCTCCTTTGGATCGAAACAAAGCACTAACTTACTCTACTCATCCTTCTGGTTCTTATGCTTCTTACAATTTTTAAATTCATTGAGAATTGAGAAAGAAATATCAACTGAAAGGTGCTCGCTATTTTCTGAGTTTTTGATCCATATCTCTTTGCACACTTTACATAAATTTGGCGCGATGGTGGGGTTAGGATCGTCTTGAAGAGACAAATCCAATGATACTAGTCTGGGATTCTAATTTTTCCATTTGAAGAAACTCACATAATCTCCATTGCAGGGCATCTGGAGGTTGAATATGATGACATGTCTCGTCTCAACCAATGATAGCGCGCCAATTGTTTTATTTTAATTCGTTGGCTATTTTCTAATCCAGTGTATTTTCAATTAAGTCCATATTAAGCACAGCGCGTCTGGTCAACTTGATCAGCTTACTAACGCGTTTTGACTATGATCTGATGATCCACATCTTTTTAGTTTTATTTTTATTTTCTGATTTTATATTTTAATTGTTTTAAATTTCAAAAATTCATAATTCTTTCATTTTTTATCCAAAAATTCTGGAAAAAAAATATAAAAATACTTTGAATTATTTCTGACTTTGTGAATATTTTTTCATATTTTTATTTGGATATTTGATATTTTTCATAATTTTTTATTTTTTTGCTTTATTATAATTGTTTTAAAAATACTTTCTGACTTTTTTAAATTCTAAATTTTTTTATAAAAATCATTTTTATCAGTTCTGACCTTCTGAATTTTTTGTGGAATTTTATCTTATTTTTTTACTATTTTTGATATTTTTTACTTTATTTAAACAATTTAAATTAGTTTTAAAATAGTTTCTGACTTTAAAAAATTACCAAAAATTTCATAAAAATATTTGAGTTCATTTCTGATTGTCATATGGTCTCATTAAATTTTTCATGAGTGTTTTGAATATAATTGCAATTTTCCCTTAATTCCAAATTTAAAAATCATTTAAAACCTTTTTTCTTTTATTTTTAATATTATTTTATTTTTTGTACATATTCTTGTTGATCTTGGACTATGAAATTTTGATCATAGACTTTATTAACATCATTGGATCCATGGGGTTGAGTCTAACTCCATAAAAATGGATGAATGATTTTAATAATAGTTTGATTAAATTTTTGGTTCAAATGTGGTTTAATTTTACCCTATTTCTTTTTCATCTCATCTCTCTCTCAATTGTACTAAATGTTATTGGAGCATGATTTCCATATCATGTCTCAAAGCATATGGTACATAGATTGCTATTGACCGGCCTCAAAATAGGTGCGACTTCTATATAAGTCCACTTACGATTGCTTAACATAGCATTATATTTTGTCCTGATTCGAGAAATGATCATTCATGGCCCAAACCCGTGATTTCAAGCCCAAGTATGTTGATTTGAACCCTTTGATCCAACAACCTTGAGATTCATTGTTAGGAGGCTTTGGTTCTATCAATCCTCTACTGAATATTCCTCAATTTTGGTAAGAGTAGCTTACTTAAACATCATTGATCATTTAATGTTGCCTTAAGAATTCTTAAATGGATGATATACTTGACAAAAAGCAACTGCAACATGTTGTTAAGAGGCTTTGGTTCTACCAATCCTCTAATTAGTTCCAAATGGAAGTTTCAAGATGGTCATTCAACTAACCACTAATTCCTAACAATTAACTTTATTTTATGCTTTTACTTTATGCCTTTACTTTAAGCACATTTATTTTAGCATTTACATTTCATGCTATTTTCATCTTTGCTCACTTGAGCATTTACTTATATGTCATTGTTATTTTTTCTCATTTGAGATTTTCATTTATTTTTCTTTTTGAAGATACCTAATAATAAACTTGAACTCTAAAAAACTTTAATGTTATTTAGACTACTTGATTACTATCCTTGGCATTATGGAGTGATAGACTTCTTAGACTTAGGATTAGAGACCTTGACCTACCTTGAGACCTTGTGACCTCAATTGTTATTTTATTTGGAGCTCTTGGGGTTTACCCCAAGACATTGGGTTGTTTGTTAGTTTTATGTGCAGGTTATTGTGATTACATGATTTGTCTGTGATCCGGAATTCATCTGTATACAGTCGTTACTCTGCCCAATTTTTGTGAAGACTTAATGCAATTGAAGCTTGGTTTTCTTAAGAGGTGTATTATCTTTGTTTGTTTGGTTTCAAATCCAAAGGATGGGAATTCTACATTGAATCATTGTGTCAAGTGTTATCTTCTTGTTGGTTAGACGGTTCTTTTCTCTAGCTTTTATCTTATGCTTTAGGATAGTCCCTCCATCTCTTCCTATCTTTAATTTCAAAAAATCTTCTCCCTCCTTGTGAAAACTCTTATTGTTTTAAAACTTGAACCACTTTCATAATAAACTTGGACTTAGGTCCATGCTTTTTCGAAAATCTTTTCTTAATCAAAATTTAATCAATTTAATAATACTTGGACATTTTCATGAGAAGACTAAAAGTCAACCAATCTCATTCAAACTATTTTTTCCATTTTGGCTTTTATCTTTAAATTTTTTCTCAAGAGGTTAGACTCTTGAAAAATCCTTGAAGTGATGCAAACAACTATACTTCTATAATATGTAGTGAAGTGAGACATTTTCCACTTAGGTGTCGAGTGAAGCTTTGTTAATTTTAAAATCTAAGCTATATCCTCCAATTTGAGATGATGCAACTTCTCCTTCCTCCTAAAATTATCTAACTCACTTGTGTTTTAAAATTTAAAAGGTGAACTACGAGTACCCTGATCCTCTATTGCACGAAAGGTGTATGTAGGCACTAAAGGTTTGCAACCGTGACGGGTGCAAAAATTATAAAAATATTTCTTTCCTTATTTCCACCATCTATTTTTATACAACATTTTATAGCCAAAATACACAAATTTTCAAAGAGGTTCCTGCGGAGAACCGTAGACGTTCAGGGTGCTAATACCTTCCCTATGTATAACCAACCCCATTACCTAGATTCTCTACCCCCTATTTTGGGTTATTCTCTCTATTCACATTCCTTTAGAAACAATAAAGCATGGTAGCGGTTTTTATTTTGAGTTGTGTGAGTTAAGTCAATATAGTGGCTTTGTCTCAATATTTCTACCGCTACAGACAATATGACCAAATCTATTAGAATTTTGAACAAAGGCTCTACTGTTCTGGATGAGATACTTCAATCTGGTAAAAATGCTGGGAATGTGAAGGGTATTGGTTATAATAACCAAGCTATGAAGAACAAAAAACAAGTAGTGAAGTTTGTTCCTCAAAATATGAAACAAGAGCCGAATATGTCAAGTCACGTATCCCAACATCAACAGAGACATCAAAGAAGGTATTATAGTCCCATGTATCAACCATGGAGATGTCATCATTATAGGTTGTTTGGTCAATAAAAGTCCTCTTGTTACAAACTATATGTCTATCTCAACCATATGTTTTCTTACAGAAGAAAACATGTGCACACCAAGGCAGAGACAAAGGGAGCTCCTCAACATGATTCGTGCGATTTCATAGCCTATACTTCACTAAAAGCTTCAACTAGGGTAGACTTGTATTTTGATATTGGTTATCCTAGACACATGACTGGTGTTAATAAATTCCTTGTGGGTATTAAACCACGTGCCACTTGCTATGTCACCTTTGGAAATGTGTCAAAAAGTGAAATAAAAGGTGTTGGTAAGGTGGAGTTTATAGTACAACCTAGTCTTGACAATGTGTTATTTTTAAAAGGACTGATAGAAAATATGATAAGTATCAATCAACTCTGTGATCAAAGTCTCAAAGTTAACTTTACTCAATCTGAGTGCCTGATTACAAATGAGGTAGTTATGAAGGGAACCATATCAAAAGACAACTGCTATCTATGGAGTTCTTCAGAATGTCTCTCAACATGCCTAATGTCAAAAGATGATGAAGTAAACTTATGGCATCAAAGGATTGGACATCTACATCTGAAGGGTATGAAGAAGATCCTGTTAAAGGAAGGTATTAGAGATATTCCCAAGCTAAATATTGATGAAAGAAGGATTTGTGGTGAATGTCAAATTGGCAAGCAGACAAAGATGTCTCAAAAGAAGATTAACCATCTTGCAACCTCAAGAGTTCTAGAGCTTATTCCCATGGACTTGATGGGACCTATGTGTTATACCCAAATTTTTTGCTCTAAGATCCTTCATCATTACATACCATCACAATGCACCAAGATCACACAATAGGGTTAGTTCTCTCTTCTACTTCCTTCTATCTTTAAGTTTGCTCTCAGGGCAAGCACCTTGAATTTTGTACCTTGTACATGTGTATTTTATGATATCTAAACCTTAATCAAAATCAAAAATATGTATGTGTTTCTTTTTACGTTTTTTAATGTAGGTATTAACACAAGTGCATCTATCTTACCTCCTAAGCTAGGGTTTTGAAGATTGATCCTTTGAAGTTGTATTTGCTTAGCTCGTCTAAGGTTTATTCTTATTTCCTAACATCGAAAAGTTTGTGGATGTTAAGCCATTAGGATCTCTCTAATTGGGATTCCAGTCCCTAAGCTTCTAGGAGATAATTATTATTCCATCCATCTTCAGAATTTATACCAAGAAGGGATAATCAGTTGTTGCACATTGTTCTTATACCAGTGGTTTATTTTTCACTTACCTCGGTCTGATGCTTTTTGGGATCTCAAGAACGAACCACGTTGGTCACCAAAAATATAGCTCTTACTCATTCTGACATTAATTTATATCATCAAGCTTACTATGATGTAAATAGTACTGATAGATATGGTGTTTTCTCTAATGTACCTCTTCTTGGTACAAAGGGAGGTATTAACTACAACCCTGTTCTTGCACGCTTCCAACTTGGATATCCGATGAGGGACAAACCAAATAACATTCATCTGAGTGGTTTCATTCTGCAAGAAGGAAAATATCACAAAGAAGCTAAGGAAGATTTTGAAAAGGCTTGGCGTCATATTCATAGGAAGGAAAGAAAGGATTTGGGACCAAGAGGAGCTGTTTCCTTATAGCCTCATCTTCGGTGGGTACAAGCAAGGGAAATTCAATTGAAGATGCCTTATCCTTGTGAAGAACCTTTAGCTGACGTGTTTATGATGACTACTCCTCTTCTCTTAGATGATGTGGAAGAACTTTAACTTTCCTTGGTCAGAATGCAGCAAGAGAGAGAAGCATGGAAGAATAAGTACCAGACTTTGGAAGTGTCATACTCCATAGAATTAAAGGAGAAGGATGAATTGATTGAGATTCATGAGAGACATAATGTTGAGATGATGGAGAATCAAGATGATTTATTTTTCTCTAGCACTCATTCAGGTCCCATTGATCCCTTATCTCCTACTTCTAGTAGATGGAAGGAAGTCGCCAGCAAGTATGCAGAAGAGAACAAGCAGTTAAAGGACCAGATAGAAAGACTCAAAGGAAAGCGTCAGTGTGTGATGGGATATTCATCAACCTTGATTCCTTAGGACTTTTTAGATTCCATCTTTTTTTCTATTGTATTCAAGAATATTGAAACGTGTAAGAAAAGTTGTAATCCCTTTCAAAGTTATTAATACAACATGTTTATTCAGTTTCCCAAAAATGTTGCTTCTTTGATATTTGCAATTGTTTATAATTCTTTAAGTTCCTTGGAAAAACTAAAATAAACAAAATAAATCATGTGCATATCATGCATCTTTTCGGACATATTTTTTGCATTCCTGTTTTAATCCCAGGTGTCTTATTTGTTTCACTGCTTCGTTCGTTCAGCAAGTTATCTCACCGGTACAACACTCGGGCTAATTCTAAGAAGAGGATGGAGAACCTTGAACAAAAGAATCGTGAGCTTCCCGAGGAAGTGACTTCCTTAAGGACCAATATGGCCAATTTTACTGCTTTGGTGGAATCATTGGTGGCTGCTCAAAATCAGCCACCACCTCCTCCTCCTCATGTGACTCAGCCACAATAAACAACCGTCATTTATGAAGTTCTGTCAGTTCCCATCTCTAGTACTCCAGCTGTTACTACTGCTCAACAACGTATGCCTCGTGGTTACCCATGGAAATTCCAGAAGGTTACATGCCAAAATGATAAAACCCTACTGCTCAAGTTGCACCCCTTGGTCAACCTATTGCTATTTATGCATCTCATGTGGTGTATGTTATTCCTGTTATTAATGATAAGGTTTATAATGCTGATCCTCCACCAAGTTAAAGTTTAAGCTTCTATGACAGAATGTCAGTGATCTCTGCTTAGTTCCTAATGTGAAAGTTCTAGCAAAGTTTAAAGTACCAGAATTTGAGAAGTATAAGGGCAACTCCTGCCTCCATGACCACCTGGTGATATATATCATAAGGATGTCCACTCATACTGATGATCAACGTTTGCTTATCCATTTCTTCCAAGATAGTTTGACTGGTGCTGCTTTGAAATGGTATATGGGATTGGACAATAGCAACATCCATACAGTCCATGACTTGGGTGAAGCTTTTATAAAGTAATATAAGTAAAACATGGTCATGGCACCTAACCGTTACCAGATGAGAGCAATGGCTTAAAAAGAACAAGAATCATTTAAAGAATACGCGTAGTGTTGGCGGTTAGGTGATGCCCAAGTGGTACCCCCGATGGAAGTGAAAGAAATGACTAAGGTCTGCCTGAAAACCCTTGGTTCATTTTATTATGAAAGAATGATGGCTAGTGAACCAAGTGATTTCACTGAAATACTAAGTATGGGAGTCCGTTTATAAGAGGTTGTCAGAGAATGACGATTGTCAATAGATGAAGGTTCCAGTGCAACCAAGAAGCCATCATATGGATTTTCTAGAAAGAAAGAAGGAGAGACAGGTGTTGTTATTCAAGAGAGAAGTTGTAACTATATGGTTTTCCTAAGAGGGGGTGAATTAGGACTTTTAAAATTATTTCGGGTTTTATGAATCTTTGATCTTTCTTTTCTTGTTTTTGGTTAAGTCATGAAATAAATAAAATGCAGAAAGTAAATGAACACCAGATATATACTGGTTCCCCTCACAGATCGAGAGTACTCCAGTCCTCTTGCCAACACAGAAGAGATTTCACTATAGTTTAGAATGATTGTACAAGCCTAATCACACCAAAGGTGATGACTTACTATATAATCTATAGGGATAACAAAGGCTCTTAAATCCTTTAAGATCTTGAACACGAAGTGCAAGAAGAACAATCCTCCTCAATGCACACACTTGCTTTCAACAATATTGAATAGCAAGGGAAGTAGTAATATATTCTAAATTTTTATAAGGGATTTTGAAATATGATATAATATATCAATCTTGGATTGATCTTCTCCTTCAATCAAAAAAATTATCAATAATGGATACAAGTGTTCACAACGAAGATATGAAACTTAGAACAATTTTTAATGAAAAATGAGTGCAGAAAGTTTCAATGAAAATCTGGTATAGAAAACTTGAAAATTTGAAAGGTAAAGAGTTTATGTAATTTTACTTGTAGATGGAAAGGAGGTAAGAAATAATTATGAAATTATGAGTTTATATAGGCCTCTATACAACCTTTCAAAATGTTACGATTCAATAGAAAGATGCCATGCTTCATAAACAAAACCACACAACTTTTCTGTATTTTAAAATTATAAAAATTTCACTGTTTCGGTGGTAACCAGTTCCCATAAGTGGGTACTCGGGCACCACCTTTCTCAATTTTACAAATTTTCAAAAACATCGTTGGGTAACTGGTTCCCATATATGGGTGACCGGGTTACTCAAGACAGAAGCTATTACTTTTGAAAATTAATACAGGGTAACTGGGTAACCGGATTCTCTAAGATAGTTTTGAAAAATTACTTTAGAAAATGATGTGAAACATCAAGTTGTGATATCTAAAACATGTTTGAAAACTTATGGCATGCATGAAACATAGTTATGAACAGTTGTATGCATATAGAGAGGTTGGATTCTTTATACCTTGACACTTAATTTGTTCACACAATATTTCTTCAAGACTTTGATAAATTTGACTTGATTAAGATGTCTTGACTTGAGCCATTCCATTTTCCAATCAATGATAGTTTGTCTTCACAAAGTAGACCTCCAAGAAGACGTCATCAACATCAACATGTTACTTCAGTAACTGCAGTTTTCAATGTAGCTCCAACTGCTGTTGCATATCAGAAGACACCTCATGAAGGTAATCAAGGGCAAGGTAAGAAAATGGATATTTTTTATCCTATTCCGATGAGTTATGCAAAATTGTTTTCGGCTTTGATTCAGAAGAACCTAGTGCAGACTAGGTCTCCTCCTTCCATACGTACAACTTTGTCGTGGTACTATAAAGATGATCAGACTTGTGATTTTCATCAAGGAGCCCCTGGACATAGTATTGAAAAATGTTATTCGTTGAAAGATGAAGTGCAAAAGATGGTAAGATATGGTCTCTTATCTTTTTAAGATGTTGGTCCCAATGTACAGGCTAATCCACTACCCAAGCATGGAGGTGGAGGTAGTGTGAATATGGTTTTTGGTTGTCCAAGAGAGTTCATAATTTTTGACATAAAATTAGTAAGAGGTGATTTGGTGAAGATGCATGCTGATCTCTGTGAGTTTAGCTATTATACACACGACCATGCAGCTTGCAGTGTTTGAAATGAGGAATTTATAGATGTGATAAAGTGAGAGGTGATATACAAGAGATTATGGATGAAGGCCTTATCCACTTAATCAAACAAAGGGCTTAATATGAGGAGGAAGTGAACATGGTCTATGGATGTCCTAGTGAATTCTGGATTTTTGATGTAAACTGGATGGATGATGATCTGATACAGCTGCATGCCACATTTTGTCATATGGATGGTCAAGAAAGGAATGATTATGGTTCTTGTCAGATCTGTTGTAGGGATTCATGTGGTTGTTCTATTGTGAGAAGAGGAATTTAGCTCTTGTTAGATAAATGTACTATTCAGGTTGCAGGAAATAAAGATGATTATAATGGAGTTAATATGATTGAAGACTACTCTGTTGGGGCCATGTCTGGTGATGAGTATGTTTCTGCTGATGAATTCTTTTCTTCTGATGAAGGTAATGATTATGTGATTCCTGAGTATGCTGAAGAAGTAGGGGTAAATGTCATTGTACCATATTTTGATATTCCCACTCCTGTAGAGATTGCATACCATAGCAAGCCTATTGTAGCTCCTGTGGTTATCTGTCTACCTGGTCTTATCTTGTATGAATAAGATAAAGCTATACCTTATAAGTACAATGTAACTATCTTGGAAGATGGTATGGAAATTCCAATCCAACCTTTTTCCCATGTTGAGAATATTATTGAGGCTAGTCGGGTGACCCGTGGTGGTCGTGTCTTTGTTACTACCTTTCCAAGATGTGTTGATTATGGAAAAAAGATTGTTGAGACTTATGTTGAACCCAAGAAGGTGGTAGGAGAATCTAGTGGTGCTACTATGGATAATGATGTTGACGATTTGTTGAAAATCATTAAGATGAGTGATTATAAGATTGTGGATCAATTGTTTCAAACTCCATCTAAAATATCCATCTTGGCCTTGTTGATAAACTCTTTTGCTCATCGAGAATCTATGATGAGGGTGTTGGATAAGGATTTTGTTGAAAGAAATGTGTCTCTTGATCATTTTAACGGTGTTGTAAGAAATATCACGTCTTGTAACAATTTGAGCTTTTGTGATGAGGAATTAGCTGATGAAGGATGAAATCATAACCTGGCTCTGCATATATCTATGAATTTTAAGAATGACTCCTTGTCCAATGTACTAATAGAAAATGGATCAGTTTTGATTATCATATCGAGAAGCACCCTCATGAAGCTCAAATACCAGGGAACTCCTATGCGCCCTAGTGGCATCATAGTAAAAGCTTTTGATGGTTCGAGAAAGTCTGTCATTGGAGAGGTGGATTTATCCATTCACATAGGTCGAAACATATTTCAAATCACTTTTAAGGATATGGACATTATCCCAGCCTATAGCCGTTTATTAGGATGACCTTGGATTCATGAAGCATGAGCTGTTACGTCAACTATGCATCAGAAGCTGCAATTTAGGCGGGAAGGGAAGGTAGTTATTATTATTGGTGAACAGGTTTTGTTGATATCTCATTTGGATTCCTTTAGCATCGTAGAAGCTGATGAAGTCGTTGTTGGGATTCAGTTCTAAGATCTATTAATTGATAATATAAGGAAGAATGAAGACTATATAACCTCATTTAAAGATGCAAAGCAAGTAGTACATAAGGGCCCAAGTAATGTGAGGGGGCAGGTTATTAACCCACCTGTGAACAAGAATATGACCAGTTTGGGTTTCTCACTGAAGAATGAAGGCGCAAAACCAAAATATGCTTTCAGAAAATATCAAGACATTTTTTTGCAGCTCAGGATATCTCCATCTGACTACTCCAAAGATTAACACTATCCTTGAGGATGAGCCAGAGCAAGAGATGCCAAACTTTGTGACACATGGAGTGAGGGTCCAGAATTGGATCATTGTTGATGTTCCTACTTTCATGCATATTTTGAAGTAATTTATTTTTTGCTTGTCTTTTCAAAATCCTTCCACTCCACCCAAGGTGAAAGCGATATTGTATGGGTGTATCTTTTTTTTGGATTTTCAAATCATTAATAAAAGTTATTTTTGATTTCCAATTTTTTTTTTATTTTTTGTTTTTTCTTGGAAAATTGTAATCAGAAAAAACCATTCAAAATAAATAATAATTGTAAATAAATCTACATAATCACTTGTTACATGCGTCAGTTTCTAAAATCAATCATAATCATATGTGCATATTAATTAAAAAACCTGTTGAACACAATAACCATGCACCCTCTCCAAACTTTGAATGTCCTATTAATGTGGCTGAAGAAGAAGAATTTGATGAAATATCTAAACAGGTTTCTCGGTTACTTGAGCACGGGGAAAATACGATTCAGCCGTACAAAGAGCCATTGGAGACCATCAACTTAGGTTCGTAGGAAGATGTATAAGATGTGAAAGAAGTCAAGATTGGGGAATTGCTTCACCCTGATATAAAGAGCAGGTTGATTTAGTTACTGAAAGAGTATGTGGATATCTTTGCTTAGTCCTATCAAGATATGCCTGATTTAGATACTGATATTTCAGATCATCATTTACCGTTGAAGCCCGAATGTCTACCGATTAAGCAAAAGTTGCGAAGAACTTATCCCGATATGACGGTAAAGATTAAAGAAGAGGTCTTGAAATAGATTTATGTTGGTTTTCTTGTGACGTCAGTATATCCTTAGTGGATTGCCAATATTTTTCTAGTACCTAAGAAAGACGGAAAAGTCCACATGTGCGTTGACTATAGATATTTGAATAAATCAAGTCCAAAAGATGATTTCCCATTGCCACATATTGATATGTTGGTAGATAGCACATCAAAATTTAAAGTGTTCTCGTTCATGGACGAATTTTATGAATATAATCAAATTAAGATGGCTCTTGAGAACATGGAAAAAAACAACGTTTGTCACACCCTGGGGAACATTGTGTTACAGAGTGATGCCCTTCGGGTTGAAGAACGCTGGTGCAACGTACTAGAGGGCTATGACAATACTATTCCATGATCTGATGCTTAAGGAAATTGAGGTCTATGTTGATGATATGATCGCCAAGTCTCAGACGGAAGAAGGACATATGGAAGACTTGTTAATGTTATTTCAGCATTTGAGGAAGTATCATCTCCGCTTGAATCTGAATAAATGTTCTTTTGTTTTTCGTTCAGTAAAATTGTTAGGTTTCATTGTCCGCCAAAAAGGAATTGAAGTTTATCATGATAAAATTAGGGCAATTCAAGAAATGCCTGCACCAAGAACTAAAAAGCAAGTGAGAGGCTTCCTTGGGCATCTAAATTACATTTCCAGATTTATTTCCCATATGACCGCAACATGTGACCTAATCTTCAAGCTTCTGAAGAAAGATCAAGGTTGTGTATGGACGAATGATTTCCAAAGGGAATTTTAAAGTATTAAAAAGTATTTAAATGAGCCTTATATCTTTCTCCCACCTATTGAAGGAAGACTGTTGATTATGTATCTGATTGTGTTGGATAATTCTATGGGTTGTATTTTGGGATAACAAGATGAAACAGGAAGAAAAGAGTATTTCATTTATTATCTGAGAAAGAAGTTCACTGAATGCGAGTCATGGTATTCTATGCTAGAAAAGAAATGTTATGCTTTGGCATGGGCTGCAAAGCATCTATGACAATATATGGTGAATCATGCTACTTGACTGATATCCAAAATGGATCCAATTAAGTATATCTTTGAAAAGCCTGCTCTTATTGGAAGAATTGTCCGTTGGTAGATGTTGTTTTCTGAAAATGATATTGAATACCATACTCAGAAGTCCATTAAAGGTATTGTGTTGGCAGAGTACCTTGCTCACCAACTAGTTGGTGATTATTAGTCTGTTAAGTATGATTTCCCTGATGAGGATGTGATGTATCTATAAGTTAAAGATTGAGATGAACCATTTCCATAGGAAGGTCCAAATCCTGAATATCTTTGGGGTATGGTGTTTGATTAAGCTGTGAATGCTTATGGAAAAGGAATTGGTGCTCTGATTATCACTCCCCATGGGTCTCATATCCCTTTTACTGTAAAGTTGATGTTTGATTGTACTAATAACATGGCGGAATATGAAGCTTGTATCATGGGTCTTGAAGAAGCTATAGACCTCAAATCAAAATTCTTGATGTGTATAGAGATTTAACTTTGGTAATAAATCAGATTAAAGGAGAATGGGAGACTCTTCATCCTGGCTTAATTCCCTACAAATATTATGCAAGAAGATTGTTACCTTTCTCCAATAAAGTTGAATTCCATCATATTTCTCGAGACGAGAATCATATGGCAGATGTTTAGCCACTTTGGCTTCCACGTATCAAGTAAATACATGGAATGATGTACCTCAAATTACAATCAAACGCCTTGATAGGCCAGCTCATGTGTTTCTTTCAAAGGTGACAACAAATGATAAACCTCGGTATTATGATAGCAATCACTTTCTTCAAACTCAAGAATACCCGCTTGGTGGGTCAAATAAGTATAGGAAGACATTGAGAAGGTTGGAAAGTAGCTTTTTCCTAATGAAGATGTGTTGTACAAGAGGAATTACAACATGATCTTGCTCAGATGCGTGGATAGACACGAAGCAGACATGTTGATGCATGAGATCCATAAAGGTTCATTCGGTACCCATGTGGATGGACATTCAATGGAAAAGAAGATGCTTAGGGAAGGTTACTACTAGTTGACAATGGAATCTGACTGTTACAAATGTGCGAAGAAGTTCCATAAATGTCAGATTTATGCTGACAAGATTTATGTGCCTCCAACTCTCCTCAATATTATTTCTTCCCTATGGCATTTCTCTATTTGGGATATTGATATGATAGGGATGATTGAAACCAAAGCATCAAATGGACATCATTTTATATTTGTGGCAATTGATTACTTCACCAAATGGGTTAAAGCAGCTTATTACGCTAATGTCACCAAGTAGGTGGTGGTGCGGTTTATTAAGAACAATCTTATTTGTCAGTATGGTGTGACAAGCAAGATTATTACTAACAACGGATTGAATTTGAATATTAATATGATGATAGAGCTTTGTGAAGAATTCAAGATTTTCCATCACAATTTGTATCCTTACAGGCCCAATACGAATGGGGTTGTTGAAGCTGCTAATAAGAACATCAAGAAAATTATCCAGAAGATGGTTGTTACCTATAAGGATTGGCATGAGATGCTCCCTTTTTCTTTGCAAGGATATCGTACCTCCGCCCGCACTTAAATAGGGGCTACCCCATTCTCTCTTATGTATGGTGTGGAAGCAGTGCTCCACGTCGAGGTTGAAATCCCCTCTTTACGTGTAATAATAGAAACCAAGTCGTCAGTGGTTGAATGAGTCCAAGTGAGGTTTGACCAGTTGAATTTAATTGAAGAAAAGAGAATGACGGCCTTGTGTCATGGTCCTTTGTATCAGAAAAGAATGAAGAAAGCTTTTGATAAGAAGGTCAAGCCTCGTGTACTAAAAGAAGGCGACCTCGTGCTAAAAAAGATCATGTTTTTAGATGTTGATTCTAGGGGAAAGTGGACTCCTAATTATCGAGGCTCATACATTATTAAGAAAGCCTTCTATGGTGGTGCATTAATTCTTGAAACTACGGATGGTGAGGAGTTCCCATATTCCATGAATGCTAATGCAGTCAAGAAATACTTCGCCTAAAGAAATAAAAGAACAACTCGCTAAGTTGAAAATCTGAAAGGGCGGCTTAGGCAAAAATGAGCGTCTCAGCAGGCTAAAAACCCGAAAGGGCGGTCTAGGCAAAAGTTATAGACACAAACATAATAAATTTTCCTCGTAGGTTGAAAACCCGCAAGGGAAACCTAGGCAAGACTTGATCGTTGAAGCAATAATCTTCTTGGATTTTCATCGCACTTCAATTAAAGCCTATGCACAAGAGTTCAAAGTTGTTAGGGAGAATAGTGGTCATTGTGTTTCGATGTACCTTTTCCACATATTTACCATTTTCCAAACATTGTAATCATCTATGGAGTCATGACATTCGCGGACTACCATTCTATTAATAAAGTTTGAACCTTTATCCAATTCTTTGCAATTCTTATTTTTATTCTGCATACAAAAATTTCATTTATTATTGATAGTAATTTTCAAAACAAAAAGACTTAAAGAAATCAATAATAAAGCATCTTTTTTTGAAAAGAATTTTTCAAAAAGAACTTTTTACTTTGATTTATTTAATCAAGGGGACAAAAGTGGTGGTCCTAAAGATGGACGAGTTCTGAAGTTTTGAAAGTTTTCTCCAGGAGGTATTTTCTGTTTAATAGGTTCATAGTTTCCTTTAGTTTGTTCTTTGGGTAGTTGGATTCCCCCGGTTTATTTTTGAGGTATTGGATTGGTAATCACATATTCCCTATTTGAGTCTTGATTCAGATTCCTACAACTGAGTGTGATATGTCGTCCCTAGTCAAGTTGTGATCAAGCATAGATTATAAAGTTGTTTATTGTTACTAAATTGTTGGGTCCTTGATCCATTAATGATGAGACTTGATATTATTATCTCTAGGTGCGGCTCTTTTACTATTGTGTGTCCCCAAGTTGCCAAACACGGGGAGTATGTTTTTTAAGAAGCGTTGAGACGACTGTCAATTTTTGGGTTTTCTCTCGCTTTGTGTTGATTTTAAATTAAAATCCCCACAAATTTGACTTCTTGTTGTGATATTAACTTCATATTTTTCCCGGATAAACTGAAGATAATATTTCCCTCTAAAGTTCTTATCCCTGTGAAGTTTCTTCGATCTTCCCCATAGAAGTTAGTGCAACCACTATTCTTGGTATTGAAGAATGTTTATGATCTCTCCTCGGCATAAATGATATCACTTTCCCTAGAGAAATCAGTTTTTCATTCCCTAGTGAAGCCTAGAGGAGTTTGTTATATCCCTAAGCTTTATGGTTCATTATCAGATTTTGCTTTGATTATTTTCAAGCCATATTTTTGTCCTAGATAATTCAATCTTTGAAGTAGGATGTTGTTTCCTCAGTCGGTTGCTTACACTCTTATGGGATTGTCGTTCTGGATGCATTTTAGTCCAGTGTTCTCTTCATCCAAGTTTTTGTTATGTCTAGTTATCCCCAGTTTTGGTTGTATGTTTTGTCAACATATACATGACATATATTCATTCATTCATACATACATCATGCATAAGCTAAACTAAAATTCATTGCTCATTCACATTTTTAATGTTTTTGTGTATATTTTATTCTCTTTGCTGAGTTATGTTATCCTCTCACCATTAGAATGTCAACCTTAAGCAGAAAGTGTATATCTTTTCCCTTTTCCCACTGAGTTATTTCCTTGTGGAATATTTTTCTTTAGCCTTACTACCCAGCTCATTATATGGATGAAATTGATCCCTATTTGAGTTTATTTCTCATTGGGTGGTGTCTTGGTTGACTGTTTCACTCTGTTTCGTTCTTGGTTTGAATTTTCTGGTCTCCGACAAATATTTTTTTCATCTCTCTAGCTTGTGAAACCTTGATGGAGAAGGTGAATTTATTTTGCACGTGAGGACTTTATCTCCTTAGCAGGAATGTGTTTATTTTTCCCCAGAAAATCAAGATTCATTTCCAAGCAATATTAGTGCAATCCTTCTCAAAACAACAAGTGAAGGTCTCTTTATTTGAGCAACTTGTACTTCCCCAATAAGTATGTTAGTTCCCAGAGAATATTTGATTTACTCTGATGGATGTTGGTCTCTTCGTTATGGGAGATAGTTTGTTTTTGAGATTTATTACTCCGGTGGATGGCGGTTTCTTCATTATGGGAGATAGTTCATTATTGAGATTTGTTACTCCAATGGATGGTGGTCTCTTTGTTATGAGAGACAGTTCATTGTTGACATTTATACTCCGATGGATGGTGGTCTCTTCCTTATGGGAGATAGTTCGTTGGTGAGATTTGATCTACTCTGACGGATGGTGGTCTCTTCGTTATGGGAGATAGTTCGTTGTTAAGATTTGTTACTCCGATGGATGGTGGTCTCTTTGTTATGGGAGATAGTTCGTTGTTGAGATTTGTTACTCTGATGGATGTTGGTCTCTTCATTATGAGAGACGGTTCTTTGTTGATATTTGTTACTCTGATTGATGGTGGTCTCTTTGTTATGAAAGACAGATCGTTGTTGAGATTTGTACTCCATGGATGGTGGTTTCTTCATTATGGGAGATAGTTTGTTGTTCAGATTTGATCTACTCCGATGGATGATGGTCTCTTTGTTATGGGAGATAGTTCATTATCGAGATTGGATGGCCGCCAATGGTTGGTTGGTTTTTTTAATATGACCAAGACAGTTTGTTGAAAAGTTCTTATATCACTTTGTTACTCTTTCCGAGTGGAATGAATTGGTTAAAAAATAAGTTAAGACATGTTTTAGGTGAAGCACCAAAACTTTTGGAAACTTGTTATAATGATACATATTTCTACTTACATTAAACTGATTCTTACTGTTATTCCATATCTTTTTTACCTTCATACTTTGGGTTGATAATTTCCTAACCCATGTGAGTCGGTATTGCTCTCTTGTTGCTACCTCCTATGTAAGTAGGTAGTTTGTTGTTATATGTTAATCGTTGTTATCCTTTTCTTTTCATTGAGTGGCTGTTACATTGTCTCCTATTTGGGCCTTAAGCCAATAGATTTGAGTCTTCTTTTCCTTAGTGGAGTTGATTCTCCTTCAATGGAGCCAAATTTGTTTCCCTGATCAAGTCGGTAACCCTTTCTTAAAATACTACCTCTTTGTTCGCTTTCTTCTTGTGTTGTTAAGAATTTCCCCACTAGAACTCTTACTTTTCATTTTGTCTCCTTAATTGTGGTGTTAGCTTTGCCTATTCATAATTACCCCCCAGAGTCTGGTTGTTCCCCAGTGACTTATTTTCTTGGTCAAACTCTCTTTCTTAGTCGGGTTGTATTATTTTTCCTTCCCTAGTGATGTCTTGTTTCACCTGTGTGAAGTTTATCTTTTACATTCATAATCATAAGCATTGCATATAATCTTAGGGCCAAAAATAAGGTTTGTTATGTATTTAAGTATCTTCAATCGCGTCGAGACAAAGATTTTTAACCTTCCTATCTCCGGATAGGAGACACTTAAATAAGGGTTTAAAAAAAGTGCATCTATCTTACCTTCTAAGCTAGGGTTTTGAAGATTGATCCTCATACAACTGGCTCTATTAGGTTTTAAAAAAGGCTTTAATTTAAAATATATGATCTTCTCATCAAAGATATATTGTTTGAGAACTCTTTTAACTTCATATACCAAACTTGTCTCAAAAAATGGTTGGACTCATCAAGGAAATTCATTGGTTCATGTGTTTATTTCCATGCCTTATTCAACAAATTTCATTGAGATATAAGTTCCATCATTAAGTATGCTTCAAAATATTATCATTGCAAGGACTAATGTGATTCATCATGATTTAGTTTGCAAAGAAAGTTTAAAAGTTGCAAGGTTGATTCAACAAGTTTGACCTAATTGGGCAAACCCGTGATTTTATGATCACAAATGCATAACTCTCTTAATTTTCAACATTTTGAATTGGTTATTTTTGCTATGGATTCTTATCATCATCTACAACAAATTCTTTTCAAATGACAATATCCAATTATGCATTGAAAGTCATCAAAAGTTGAAAGGGGTTGTGATACGGTGGCGAACCGACTATTTAATATTGGTTTGTGTTTTTTGTTCGCAAATGTCGTGGTAAGCAAGAGTCGCCACCGGCTTTTCTTTTATCCAACAAAGAAAAGGGTGAAAATAACATAAAAAGACCTTTTTTGATATTTTTTGAGTAAGGGGGGTAGATTATGGAAAGGGAAGGTGTTAGGAACCTTTCCATCCGGGGTTTTCCACGGGCTCTTAGGTACTTGTTCACTTTTTAAACCTGTTTTCGTCTTTGTGTGTTTTGAAAGGTTGTTTGCTTTATGATAACTCTTGTCTCAGTCCCCAAGAGTGTGATAAAGCGTTTTTGAAAAGAATTTTAAAAGTGTGTAAGTGTAAAAAGGAATCAGATTTGAGCAAGTACTTAAGAACTATCTACCTGCTCGAAAAAGGGCGTTATTTTCCTCTTTTCCTTTAGATAGTGTTATCCTACTATTAATGAGTAGGTAGCCCTATCGTTGGATGTTGAGGGACTATCGAAAGGGACATTTATGGTCATTGAAGGTAACATGTAAGGATACCTTAGCATTTCAAAGGGACTGTCATCATGTAGGAAAAATCGAGGGACAAGATCATTTCTCGTAGGGAACTCGATGGACATTTAGGGACTATGATCTTTATGATGACTTTAAACTGAGGGTCTTTCCTAAGATATTCCTACGTTCGAGGGACATGGCCATTGTTTTCCGAGGCAACCAAAGTGGGGAAATACCCTAGGGGTGCAAGTCTGAGAAATGTGTTGAATTCAGTTATATTTATCTTGAGATTAGTGACCTAATGATTAATTGATTAATTCTTGTCATGCACGCCTAATTTATAACAATTTATATACAAGCATATAAGAAATATAAAAGCGAGAAATAAAGTTCCTAAAGCTATTACAAGGCTTTGGTGTAGTTACATAAATAATGACTGAAAAGTAAAATGCAGAAATTAAAAACCCTAATTTAGCTATTACAAACCGGGCACAATTACATAATAAAAAATAATTGTATGAAAAATAACGCGCAAAAATTGAGACGAGAATAAGTTCTAAACCCTAAAAGTCTAATTTCCTATTAAAAATATTTTGATGTTTTTTATGAAAAAAAATTGAAATTTAACCTAATCTCTAATTAATTTTAAATTAAGGAAAACAAATTAAAGTTATTTAAATTAAATTAATTTGCAAAAATTAATTTTTCTTAAAAAACTCTAAATCCTATTTTTTATGATTTTCTAATTATATGATTTTTTTAAAAAAATGAATAAACAAAAAATATAAACTAATTAAAAAAGAAAATAAAATAATTAAGAAAAGATGGGCCTGAGGGGTGAGAAACCCAACTGGGGGTATGCTGTTGAATTTGCCAAGGCCCAGATCTGGTGGCTCACAACTGCGCTGGATTTGGTGTTGTTGTGTTAGAGAGGTCTATGGTATGCCTACATGTTAGAGGCGTTAGATCTAGGTCAAATGAGATCTGATGGGGTTGACCTGCTGGCCCATGATGCGCGTGAATAGCCTGGCTACACTGGATCTGGAAGAAACTCATTAGAAAAAATAAACTTCATGACCTGGGAATCGAACCCAGGTCTCTTCCCTTTGCACGCGTCCCTTCTACCACCAAGCCATCTTGTCATGCATGCATATAAATGAAATAATAATATAATATGTGAAAATTTAGTCAAATATATTAATAAATAAAACGTGCGCGTGGAGTGGGACCCTGTATTTCAAAAGAGCCAATCAGAGGAAGCCATCCAGCCACGCCAGTGCAAGGAGGGTCAAATCACATCTCACGATAGTTAACCGTTGTCTTCTCCAGCGCGACAAAAATTCAAACCTGCAGAATATGACGTTTCCAATCCAGAAACTTGACCTACCCTCCCCCCTCCCTAAATCATAGGCTGTGATCACGATGGTGGTATTCTTTTTGGGTGAAACAGCCTGTAGATGTAAATGCAAAGAAACAGAAAACTTGTGCCCTAACAATGGCACTTCTTGATTCTGGCATTAAAGCTTGCATGTAACGGTTTAAAACTTACGCAAATATGATACTAAACTCAAATATATGCAGAGATATTATTTAAATCCCATGAATCGAGAGTTTGAAGTTTGAGAAATTTGGAAAACGTGAGTTATTGTAGGGGTGGTTTTGTATGGTTTGGCCTTCAGGAAGAGGTTAGTTTTACTCCTGGGATCCTCAGAAGGATGATCGAACAACTGGATCTGATTGAGATTGGCTGGAGCGTGAGATTTGGAATTACACCACACTTGAATAATTTTGCAACTTTGTTCTTTGTTTGGAGGCATCTTTTTTCGTATCCTTTTGGTCTATGGCTCATGTGCTTATGTTGTGAATCATATTAGGTTTACCATTGTAGAAAAAGATCAGTGCTTTGATGAGAAATATCTTTTTTCCAATTATTTGATTTTTGGCTTGTTTTGGAACAAATCCATTCTTTCTTCCCTCCACGATTTTCCTTTGATTTGCCAGCATATCTTACCCCTTATTTGATGAGAAAAAGATTCTCAAATCATATATTACATAATTTCCTTTATTTATTTATTTAATTTTGAATTTTAATGAATAAAAATCAAAATAAATAATAAAAATAATGAAATAAAGTATGAGTGAGCTCAAAGGTCGTGGGCCATGTTAGGAACAAGTTTCAAACATGAAAACATGGGCCCATTTGGAAAAAATTCAAGTTTGGTCAATATTGGGTTCATGCACTTTTCCAAAAATTGGTCTAATTTTGCAATGTATATCTCTCTCATTTTTAACCCTAAGATGGTGTTCTTGGACTTTTTAGATATCTCAGGATGTCCTCTAAAGAACCCTTTTGGTTTCATCTCAATTGGATCATCCATGTTCATGTTAGGATCCTTGACCCAAAAGGTGTTTTTGTTGACTTTTTGAAAGGACCTATAATGTATGAGCTTATATCTTTTAACTGAGGCATTTCTTGAACTTGAGGGATGAAGAGAAGTTGTAGGGAATTTGATCTCTTCAAAATGAGCCTTGGTAGAAAACTTTCTGATAAAGTATGAGAAAGTTATGTCTGGTCAAAGTTTGGTTGACTTTTCCTATAGAAACCCTAATTTGCCATTTTTGACTTTTGATGAGTTAGGAGCATTTCTTGAGGAATCATGATCAACCCTTGATCAAATTATGGATATCACTTCAAAATGTTGATGTTGACCAAAAATCTTGAAGTGTGACTGTATTTGGGCCACAATTGACTTTTGACCTAGTATAGTTGATTTTTCAGGCATTTGAGCAGTTGACTGAGCAAACTTGTTGTTCAAGGTATGAAATTTGGAATGGGAGATCTTAGGACATATTAGGACAATGGAGAACATTTGGGATCCATGGGAATCACACATCTTTCTTAAAATTGAAACCCTAGTTGAGGTTCATTGCCTTTAGGGGGAGAACTTGTCTGGTCAATTCTTAGTCATCCTTGAGCAATTGATGACATCTAGAGGCATGTCTTGAGTGAAATGAGAGGGCAAATTTTTGGGTACAATAGCTGCCCCGGTTCAATATTCTTAAACCTGAGGATGTAGATTGGCTGGTCTGCCTTTCGTGATCTGAAGGTGGAAGATGATTGAACACTAGAGTGCCCAGAAATTTGCACTCGTCTGAAATGATACTTGACTGTGTAGATAATATCGGGAGTGGGCTTACAGATTTCATTTTTAGAAGATGACGGAAGATCATCGAAAATGGGCTTAAAGATGCCATCCAGAGAATATGACAGAGAGTCGTCGGAGATGGGCTTAAAGATGCCATCTAGAACAATGTTGATTCATGAGATATTCCTTTGTGGTAATTCCTATGTCTGTCGTTGGGGAAGACTCCGCTGAGGAATGTTGGTCTTTGTTCGGGAAATAGAGTTTAGGAGCTTCATTTGTCCATTACTCTACTAGGGAGTCACCTCTTGATTGAAGAGACAGAAGTGAACTACTATCTGGTCAGGATCCAGGCTTCACAGTGACTTGCTAAGGATAATAAGGCTGGCTGCTATCTGGTCGTATTCTAGGCTTCACATCACCTTATACTGTTATCTGGTCAGATTCAAGGCTTCATAGTGTCTTGAATTGTTGATTGACTATTTTATGGTCGGATTACGGGCTTCAGCAATGATGTTAACTATTATCTGGTCGGGTCTAGGCTTCGCAGTATGGTGAACTGCTATCTGGTCGGATTCCAGGCTTTGTAGCAACCTAAACTGTTTATGGTCGAAATCCAGACGTCATAGTGATTGAATAAGTTAACTACTCTCTGGTCGGTTTCTAGGCTTCGTAGCAACTTACTGGGGAAACATGAAATTAACTGCTATCTAGTCGGACTCCAGGCTTTGCAGTTTCTTCAACTAGAATAGAAATCAGAAAAATCTTGGTGTCGATTTAACTGAACCAGAGAAGCTCTTGAATTAACTTTGACTGGAATGGAAATCAGAAAAATCTTAGTATCGATTTAACTGAACCAGACAAAAGTCTTGGAATATCTTCAACTTGAATAGAAATTAGAGAGATCTTAGTATCTATCTAACTGAATCAGGGAAGGTCTTCAATATAATTTTGACTGGAATGGAAATCAGAAAAATCTTAGTATCGATTTAACTTAACCAACCAAAATTCTTGGAATATCTTCAGCTGGAATAGAAATCAGAGAGATCTTAGTATCGATCCAACTGAACCGCGAAGGTATTTTGAGAATACATTTTGAGAACAATGCTGAAATAGCCCTTCACCAGACAAAACTTTTGAGAAGACTACCAGGTCACGTACATAGTCAACGATGTTTGTTGATTTGATCTTTCCCTGAAAATGATAAAGAGTTATTCGTATGCAATGTCATGATGTATGAAATGCATTGTGATGATGGTCTCAAAATAAATGAGATTATGCTATATGTGATGTGTATGCGCATGTCGTGATGTATGAATATGGGATGTTATTGCGATATTTCTTAGTCTAGGAAAGTAAATCACAAACTGCTGTTGAAGAGTATTGGGAAGTTGAATCCTTCATTTCCGCTGGGGGTGATGAATGGATATGATTTGCTGGGTATTTCCTCCTTCTGTTTGAGGATAATCTGTCGGGGATTGACTCTATGGAAAGAGATAATGCTTTGTTGGAAGGTTTTTCCGATGTAGAGAAATAAACTCTATTGGGGAATGAACTTCTGCAGTTTGAGAAATAAACTCTACCCGGGAGGAGGTTTTGTAAACTGTTTTAAATTATAAACCTCGGCTGAGGAAAACAGATTTTAGCTCTTGACTGGAGGAAGTAATTCCTGCTCGGGGAAGGAGAGATCAAAACTTTGGTTGTTTCTACTCTGTGGGGAACATAGACATAACGGGGTCATATGTAATTGTGACTTCATCTCAAACTGCCTCTGCCCCTTTACCATACTGGAAAGAGTAGCTGTCGGCACTACAAATTGCTTTTTTAGACTTTGCCCGGTTTCTTAAAATCATTAGTAACCGTCTTTCTGTTTCTTATGCAAGTATTTGTAAA
The DNA here is from genome assembly GCA_948472305.1 of Vicia faba. Classification (NCBI taxonomy): domain Eukaryota; kingdom Viridiplantae; phylum Streptophyta; class Magnoliopsida; order Fabales; family Fabaceae; genus Vicia; species Vicia faba. The sequence continues at coordinate 1,295,959,900 of OX451737.1, read as the reverse complement.
CAGTAATCATATTCAAATGAATATGTCAAAAATAATCACTGGATGTTTTTGTAGAACAGAACAGAAAAATAACAACAAATAGTTTTGTACTTTCAAAGAAATGATTTGTATTGATTTCTGAAGTTCACCTATAACAGGCATTTTGTACAAAGAGACTGACGTTCTAGTAGGAGAACGCCGTCGTAAAAAATGAAAATTACACAAAATAGTGTATAAAGAGAAAACAACTATGTGTAATAATCCCATTGAGTTTCAATTCTGCTATTGCCCTTATGTCCTTGAGCGTTTCATCACTTTTCTACTAGTCTGAAGCTGACTGGATTGATCGGTACCGTTTGAGCTTGATAGTTGATATTGATGTCTGATCGCAAGGCGATCCAATGGGACATAATTGTACGCTTCAAATCTCTAACTTTTTCCTGGACCGCCCTTTCGGGTTTTTAGTCCACCGGGATACCCTTTTTTTCCCAAGCCTCCTTTTCAGGTTTTCGACTTGTCGGGTGTACAGATTTATTTTGTATTTCTCCCTAATTTTTGCCTGAACCCTTTTGGTTCTCCATGATGCCCTTATTTTTTCCTAGGCCAGTCAACCTAGCGGGTCTTTATTTACGCGTAGTATCTTTTCACTATGTTCGCATTCACAGGGTGAGGAAGGTAGTCACACTCCATGGTGGTTAGAATCATGGCTCCACCGAAAAATATGCTTTTGATCATAAATATTCCTTCGTACGTGGGAGTCCATTTTCCCCTGGGATCTCCTTGTGGCAGTATGATGCGTTTGATTACTAGATCACCCACTTGATATGCCTGACGTCTGACCTTTTTCTTGAAAGCCTAGATCATTCGCTTTTGGTATATCTGACCATGACAGACAGCAACAAGCCCTTTCTCATCAATCATATTCAGTTGATCAAGTCAAGTCTGGATCCAATCATCTTCGTTCAAACCTGCATCTTTCGTGATCCTCAAAGAAGGGATCTGGACCTCAATAGGTAGGACAACCTCCATACCATATACCAGAGAATAAGGTGTTGGCCTTGTTGACGTACATGCTGAGGTGCGGTAACCATGAAGAGAAAATGGTAACATCTCATGTCAGTCTTTGTATGTCATCGTCATCTTTTGTATGATTTTCTTAATGTTCTTGTTAGAAGCCTCTACAATGCCATTGATCTTCGGCAGGTAAGGGGAAGAATTATGATGATGGATCTTGAATTGCTTACAGAGTTCAGTGATCATTGTATTGTTGAGATTTGTACCATTGTCTGTGATGATTATCTCTAGAACACCATACCAACAAATCAGGTTATGCTTGATAAACTGCGCCACAACATTCTTGGTAACAGTAGCAAAAGAGGTGGCCTCAACCTACTTACTGAAGTAATCAATGGCCACTAGGATGAAGTAATGCCCATTGGAAGCGGTAGGTCTAATTTCTCCGATCATGTCAATTCCCCGCATTGCAAAGGGCCAGGGAGTCGTCAAGACATTCAAGGGAACCAGAGGTACATGTACTTTATCAGCGTAGACCTGACATTTGTGACAAGTTCACGAATGTTGATAATAGTATGCTTCCATAGTGGACCAATAGTATCCTGCGCGTAGGATCCTTTTAGCCATGGTGGGTCCACTAGAGTGGGTGCCAAAGGTACCTTCATGTACATCTTCCATAATCCTCTCTGCTTCGCTCTTGTCCACACACGGAAGTAAAGTAGAGTCATGATTGCGCTTGTAGAGGATTTCATTATTGAGGAATAACTTTGCGGAGAACCTTCTCAGAAACATCTTATCATTGACAGACGCCCCCTCAGGATATTCTTGAGCCTCTAGATACCTTTTCACTTCATGGAACCAAGGTTTGTCTATTACCCCTTTAGTATCGATCTCATCGAAGTAAGCTGGTTCATCCAACCTCTCAATGGTGATCTGAGGAGTTTCGTTGTCCCATCTGACCTTGAACATGGATGACATAGTAGCCAGCGCGTCCTCTTACTAATTCTCTTCTCGTGGAAAATGTTCAAAGGTGACCTCTTCAAAGTGTGGAAGCAATGTCAGCACATTTTCTTTCTAAGGGATTAGATTAGGGTGCTTCGTGTCCCAATCCCCTTTGGTTTGACTTATTACCAATGCTGAATCCCCAAAAATGCTCAAGAACTTGATTCTTAAGTCAATAGCAGCTTTGAGACCCATGATGCATGCTTTATACTCTACCAAATTTTTGGTATAGTTGAAACATAATCTGGCGGTGAAGGGAGTGTAATAGCCCTCGGGGGATATGATTATAGCCCCGATTCCATTGCCGAGTGCGTTGGGGGCTCCGTCAAAAACCATAGTCCATCGGGCTCCTTCCTCGGGTCCTTCATCCGGTCCAGGTTCTTGACAGTCAGTCACTAACATAATATTCTCATCCGGGAATTCAAAGTTCATGGATTGGTAGTCATCCACAACCCGATGATCCAAATGATCGGCTAGTACAATTCCCTTGATTGTTTTCTGGGTCGTGTATTGGATGTCGTATTCGGTCAGGATCATTTGCCATCTTCCTATTCTTCCGAAGAGAGCGAGCTTCTCGAAGATGCACTTGATCGGATCCATCTTAGATATCAACAGAGTAGTGTGGATCAACATATACTATCTCAGTCGGCAAGCAGCCCATGCCAAAGCGCAACAAGTTTTCTCGAGCAATGATTATCTTGTTTCACAGTCGGTAAACTTTTTGCTAAGGTAGTATATCACATATTCTTTTTGAACGAACTCGTCATGCTGCCCCAACACACCCCCCATTAAATTATCTAATACTGTTAGGTACATTATCAAATGTCTTTCTTCAATCGGAGGCATCAGAATTGGAGGCTCTTAAAGGTATTATTTGATTCTCTCAAAGGCCGTCTGGCATTCGTCATTCCACTTTACCACTTGATCTTTCTTCAGGAGTTTGAAGATTGGCTCACAAGTAGCAGTTAAATCGGAAATGAATCTTGAAATGTAATTTAGGCGTCCCAAGAAGCCTCTAACCTCCTTCTTAGTGCGAGGAGCCGACATCTCTTGTATATCCTTCACCTTTGTAGGGTCTACCTGAATACCATTGTCTCTAACAATGAAACCTAGAAGTTTACCAGACCTTACCCTGAAGGTGCACTTGTTTGGATTTAACCTCAGCTTGTACGTCTTCAACCTATCAAACAACTTTTATATATGATCAAGGTGCTCTTCCTCATTTTGAGACCTGGCTATCATATCATCAACATAGACCTCTATCTCATGGTGAATCATATCATGAAACAAAGCTACCATAGCTCGCTGATAGGTTGCCCCAACGTTCTTCAATCCAAACGACATCACTTTATAACAGAAATTTCCCCATTGCGTGACGAAGGTTGTCTTCTTCATATCTTCGGGTGCCATCTTGATATGATTGTAACCAAAGAAACTGTCCATGAAGGAAAAGATCTTATGATGTACGGTGTTGTCAACCAGAACGTCAATGTGAGGAAGCAGAAAGTCATCCTTGGGGCTTGCCCTGTTCAAATCTCTGTAGTCCACACACATCCGCACCTTTCTGTCCTTTTTAGGCACCGGGACTACGTTAGCAACCCATTGGGGATAATAGGTGACAACTAAGAACCCAGTGTTGAATTGTTTCATGACCTCTGCTTTGATCTTCTCTGACATTTCAAGGCGCATACGACAGACCTTCTACTTCACCGGAGGACAATCTTCTTTAGTTGGCAGACGATGAACCACAATATCTGTGTCTAGTCCTGGCATGTCTTCATATGACCAGGCAAAGATCTCGATGTAGTCATGCAACATTCGTATCAACCGTTGTTTGACACTAAGCTCCAATTTTGCACCTATCTTGACTTCTTTTCTATCTTCTTCTGTGCCCAAGTTCACTGTCTCAACTGGCTCTTCATGGGGCTGTATAGCCCTTTCTTCCTGCTGTAACAGCCTAGCAAGTTCTCTGGGTACCTCACAATCTTCCTCACCTTTGTCATCGTCTTTGTTGATCGGATTCTCAAATTCATAATCGGAAATAGTATAATTGTTATCAATGGGATCCAGAGTGGATATGGATCTGCAGTTTGATACGTGAGTGTGTGTAAGAGCATAGATGTATAGACAAAGTAAAAAGCAGAAAAGAAAAATAGAGAGCGCAAAATTTGTATGCAAAAACATCCAATGCTTTACTAATGATGTATGAGATTGAAACATGATAACCCTCACAAAGAAACCATTGTGCCCCGGGTAAGACACATGGCCATAGAGTTTATATTGTTTATTACATATCCAAAAACAAGAAAGACAATTACTTCTGAATAAAAGTAATTGTTACAAAGTCTTTTGTTGTCCAGTTACTGGGTCCACCATTGGTAGTAGGGAAGATCCAGCTATCCATGTCATAGTCACCATCACTGTCTTCTAAGGCGTTGACCCCATGGTTGCTGATCTGTAGGGGAGCTCCTCAAACACGAGCACGACGAATAACCCTTTGAGACCCTGAAGAGAAACCCAAACCAAAATTATAATCTTTGTATGGAATGTCAGGGAGTTGGCCCCAGATGGTACACCTACCTTCTTCAATAATTGCTTTGGCGTCTTTGAGAGAGGTCATCTTTAAGGGAGGTCTGGTGATCTTTGGCAGATTGGTGACAGTTTCAGTTGCATCTATATTCTGAGGCACCTCTTCAAAGTTTTGACACGGAGTCTCGGTGAACTCTCCATTCATTTCCACATACCTGAAGGAGTTCAGGTGACTTACCATGTATTCTTCTTCACCATGTATTGTGACAATCTTTCCTTTCACCGGGTACTTCATAATTTGATGTAGAGTGGACGTGACAAATCCCGCCCCATGGATCCAAGGGCGACCCAACAAACAAGAATAAGATGGTGTGATATCCATCAAGTAGATGGTGGAGTCAAAGGTCTGAGAACCAACTTTGATGGGGATGTACACCTCCCCGTGCACCATTCATGTCAAACCATCGAAAGCCCTCACTACAATGTTGATGGGTTTCAGGGCAAACCTTCATAGTCTAATCTGTCCAGAACCTTCTTGGGAAGCACGTTCAATGATGAACCAATATCTACTAAAACATGGGCCAAAGTAGTGCCCCTGCATTCGATGGAGACATGCAGCGCATCATTGTGTTTTCTTCCCTTGGGTGTCAGATCTGCATTAGAAAAACCCAAACCGTTATCATTCGTCAAACTGGCCAGACAATCTTCAAATTGGTCAACGTAGGTTTCTTGTGGCACATGGGCAGTTTTAAGGAATTTCACAAAAGCCTTTTCATGAGCTTCATAGCACAGCAGTAAGGCTAACATAGAAATCTTATAAGGGGTCTTCCCCAGCTATTCGACCACATTGTAGTCTCTCTTCTTTATTATCTTCAAGATTTCTTCCATTTCCTTCTTGGAAGCCTCTGGGATAAGTTCTGAATGTGCCTTCATCTGGACAGGCTCAATCAATATGTCTTTGCCCCGAGTCTCATCCGACTCTGTGATAGGGGTGGCAAAAGGGGTAATCACAATAATTGCGGTGGTAGTATCAGCAGGAACAACAGTAGGAATGATCACAGGACTAGTAATGGATTTTGGGGGAGAAATCTCAGGGGAGAACACTCTTCCACTTCTTGTTATTTTACTGGTCCCAACGATATTGCCAACGTTGGGATCAGTATTTTCAAAAACTTGGTCTTCAACAGCCAGCCGGTCTTGCTTGACGCCGTGGTAGTAGACGTCAACCCTATAGTTCTAGGGAATAGCCTGGTCTGAGGAGTATGGGATTGGCCCCAACATGGTGATGATCAGAGGAGCCAACTTCGGAGAAGATGTAATCCTGACGGGTCTTTTGGTGGAGACCCTCGGAGGATTTGCAGAAACAGTTATGATTGAAACATCCTTACAAGAAACAGTCGCAATGGGAGTCTTTTCAAACAATATCTCTCTATCACCCATCAGGCGCTGAACACATGCCTTCAACAAATAACAACCAGTTGGTAGAGATAAACATGAGTGGAAACCTTCGCAACAGCCTGGAAATAAACTGACTTTCAAAAAGTTCCCCTAACGGTCATGAGAGAGGTAACAAGTTCCTCTAAAGAAGTAATGAATGCATCATTGTCAACAACATTAACACCACGGCCGTGCTTGGGAATAGGAGCAGTGATAACATTGGGAATCTCAGGAGCTTCAAATTCAATCTCCTTTGCTTCAATAATGTCTTGCACTTTGTTTTTCAAAGCCCAACAGTCGTTTGTATCATGGCTTGGCCTTTCTGAATGGTAAGCACAAGGAGCATTTGGGTTGTAGTGAGGAGATGCAATGCTGGGATTCTTAGGAGCTTCCCTCAAAGTAACCAGATCGGATTTCAACAAATGTGGCAAGACTTGAGACAGTGTCATATTTATCCGGGTAAACTGTCTTACAGGCCTTTCCGCTCTAGGCTGATTGTTCCTTTGTTGAGTAGGTGAAGGCTTGGATATCATAACAGCCTCTACCGTTGGACGATGCTCAGTTCTGCCATGATTCCCTTGGTTATAAGTCGCACTGACTTCCTTATTCCCAGAAAATGGATTCCTTATTGTAGTGGAGGACGCATCCTTTTGAATCTTACCACTCCTAATTCAAGCTTCCACTTTTTCACCCATCAAGATCAGCTCAGTAAAACCAGCTGAAGAGCTTCCAATCAGATGATTGAAGAACATACCAAATAGGGTACCCAAAAACATATCCACTAACTCCCTATCAGACAGGGGAGGTTGGACTCTTCCCGCTAAGTCCCCCCACTTCTGAGCATAGTCTTTAAAACCCTTTCTCAAACCCATTGACATACTTTGAAGTTGTGTATGGTGGGAGGAAGGTCTGCATTATACTGATACTTCTTGTAGAAAGCAGCAGCCAGGTCTTCCCAGTTATGAATGTTGGTCCCTTCCAACTGGCAGAACCATTCTAGTTGAGTTCTGGATAGACTATCTTGAAAGAAGTGGACCCATAAGTCTTTGTCAGTAGTGTGAGGCTGAATCTTCCTCACATAAGATCGAAGGTGCATCTTGGGACATGAAACCCAATCATATTTGGCGAACACCGGCACCTTGAACTTCTGTGGGATGACAACCCCATAAACCAAACCCAGCTCTTCAAAATCTAGCCCATGCACCTTCTGGATTTCCGTTGCACTTAGACGCTCTTCCAGCTGTTTGTATTATAGTAAGTCTCATTATTCGATTCCCTTGGACTGGGGACTTCCTCTCTTGTCTCACCTTCTTGATTGTCTCCTTCTTTTGACGAAGATGTTAGCTCAACCACTTGCCTTAGCAGTCCTTTGAACCTCCTTCCCAAATTCACCACACCAGCTGTCTTCCACGGCTTCTTGGTCTTCTCTTTAACAATCAGGGATTTCAGTTCGTCTTGCCCCTTGGCAAGAGCCATGATCATCTGTTAAAACTGAGCATTCTGAGTATGTATATCCTTCATTGTTTGTTCTAGAGCCATTGTTGAAATAAACAGCAAAGAGGATGAGAAACCTTCTTATGCAATGATATGTATGATATATGTATGCAATGTTTTCAAAGATTTATAAGACTTAAATTTTCTTAAACATAAAGGGAACAAATGTTAATTGCATTAAGAAGTTTCATCGGTCACCATAATGCCTCTTGGGCTTATAAAGGAGGTAACAAAGCAAAATAACTCTCTAAGCATAGAGACTCAAGATTCCCATTGGCGCATCCTCTTTGGTGCAATGTAAGCATTTATACTCTTCTCCTCGTGAAGTAACTTGGTGAGTTCTAAAACCTTCTTCTCGCTGGCGTATAATTAGGCTTCAAAGGTATCCCGTTTTTCTTTGAGTTGGATCCAGGATTTCCGTAGCTCCTCAAAATCAGTTGGTATGTTAGGATGAAGAACAATGTAAGGAGTGTCTCCCTCAACAATTGGCTCTAGAATCATGGGTAAGATGGTGGGGTAAGGCATCATAAGACATTGAGCACAAGCTCACACCCATTTGAGATAAGGCTCAATATGAATGGAATTCTTGTGCCCCAGTGTCATGCTACCAACTCTGTTTATCATGCCCCAACTCGAATGAACCTCTTACGATAACCCTTAACATCATTCTCATAGTCAAATGTGATTCCTTGGACGAGTGTGTCGTGAGGGTCATCCCTTCTAGCATAACCAAACTGTCACAACACCAAACAAGGATTATAAGTGATTCCTTCCCTAATTCCTAAGAGAGGTACATTAGGGAATTCCCCAAAGCGATCAATGATGGTAACATTCTCCAAGGATCGAGAACACCAATGAATATCTGAATATGTAAGGGACATAAACCTTTGAGACCATCTCATACCCTGCTCATTTCTCAAAACAGACCGAGATATGTGCAAAATAAACCACCTAGCCAGTAGAGGAGTGAAACACAGAAGGGTCCCTCTTCTCTTTAGAGTGCGAGTATGCAAAGAGTGTAGAATATCCCCAAGTAAAGTAGGCACCAGATTATGAGACAGAAAAACCTTAACCGCATTTAAATCTATGAGTTGGTCCGTGTTAGGGAATAATACCATTCCATAGATGAGAAGGGCTAACACTTCTTCAAAAGCTTGTAAATCCAGGGTATGCCAAAAATGATGAGCTTTCTCAAATTAAAACACAGCTATAAATCCTTGGACACCTCTTCTGGTTTCCCAATTTGCAACTACATTAGACCGTTGTAAAGAAAAAAATTGAGCAATCTCTTTGGGTTTTGGTTCTCTTTCCATACTGTTGAATGGTAACTGATTAAGGATAGGTATCCCCAATAACTAAGAAAACTCCTCCATAGTAGGCACTAACTGGTAATCAGGAAAAGTGAAGTTGTGGTGTAACAGGTCAAAGAACTGAAAGAGAAACTTTAACATTTCTTCATCAAGGTTTGAAGTGACCAAGTTGAGAAGTCGACCATGTTTTTCAGTGAAGGGAGAGCTTTCAGGAATCCTTGATGCTAATTCCTTGAGTTTAGGAGGTACTTTCACAAGGTTGACTTGGATAGTGTTCCAGCGAGCGAATGTCATGTCCTACAAAACAAGACAAAGATAAGCCTTAGAAAATCCTTGAAATGGTTAGTATGATATGCCATGTTATGATGTCATGATTATGCTAAGAAATCACATATATAACAAGCACAAGCCAGTCACACAAAGCCCTTAGGTTTATGGCTTGCATGGGTTTTAAGGTAATACCCTCTTGAAGTTATGATTGGTTCAACCTGTCCTATAAATAGTAACCGGGTTCTAAGGGATCTCAATATCACTGATCTTTCCCACAAGTTTCGTTCCGATAGACAACTGACTTGCCACTAAACAAAACTCGGGAGTCAAATCTCAATGAGTGTAGCATCGAGTATCAATCGACTTTGGGAATACACCAAATACGGCTATCTCACTACGTATTAATGGCCAAGTTGTTCAGTTAAGGTTCTAAGGTCAGTTGACGCTTCATGACACCATGCATCGGCCCCGTATTCTCCTTGATTAACTCAAGGGCTATCGGTACCCACCAAAGTGTCGCATCAACATAGCTATCGCTTCAACTGTGTTGGTATACCCCACACAGTTTAGAAATGAACTAGACCCTAAGGTAAACCCCACTTTTTATAAATCCCCAGCAGAGTCACCGGTTCTGTGATTCGGTGGCAGAAGCGACTGTTCGCAAATGTCACGGTAAGCAAGAGTCGCCACCGACTTTTCTTTTATCCAACAAAGGAAAGGGTGAAAAGAACACAAAAAGACCTTTTTCGAGATTTTACGAGTAAGGGGGTGGGGTGGGGGGGGGGGGGGGTAGATTATGGAAATGGAAGGTGTTAGAACCCTTTCCATCCTTGGTTTTCCACGGGCTCTTAGGTACTTGCTCATTTTTTAAAACTGTTTTCGTGTTTGTGTGTTTTGAAAGGTTGTTTGCTTTATGATAACTCTTGTATCAGTCCTCAAGAGTGTGATAAAGCATTTTTGAAAAGAATTCTGAAAGTGTGTAAGTGTAAAAAGGAATCAAATTTGAGCAAGTACTTAAGAACTATCTACCTACTCAAAAAAGGGCGTTCTTTTGCTCCTTTCCTTTAGATAGTGCTATCCTACTATTAGTGAGTAGGTATCCCTATCGTTGGATGTTGAGGGACTATCGAATGGGACGTTTATGGTCATTGAAGGCAACATGTAAGGATAGCTTATCATTTCAAAGGGACTGTCATCATGTAGGCAACATCGAGGGATAAGATCATTTCTCGTAGGCAACTCGAGGGACATTTAGGGACTATGATCTTTATGATGACTTTAAACTAAGGGTCTTTGCTAAGATATCCCTAAGTTCGAGGGAAATGACCATTGTTTTCCGAGGCAACCAAAGTGGGGAATTACCCTAGGGGTGCAAGTGTGAGAAATGTGTTCAATTCAGTTACATTTATCTTGAAATTAGTGACATAATGATTAATTGATTAATTCTTGTCATGCACGCCTAATTTAGTAACAATTTATATACAAGCATATAAGAAATATAAAAGCGAGAAATAAAGTTCCTACAACTATTACAAGGCTTTGGTGTAGTTACATAAATAATGACTGAAAAGTAATATGCCGAAATTAAAAACCCTAATTTAGCTATTACAAATCGGGCACAATTTACATAATAAAAAATAATCGTATGAAAAATAACGCGCAAAAATTGAGACGAGAATAAGTTCTAAACCCTAAAAGTCTAATTGCCTATTAAAAAATTTTTGATGTTTTTTATGAAAAAAATTTGAAATTTAACCTAATCTGTAATAAATTTTAAAGTAAGGAAAACAAATTAAAGTTAATTAAATTAAATTAATTTGCAAAAATTAATTTTTCTTAAAAAACTCTAAATCCTATTTTGTGATTTTTCTGATTTTATAATTTAAAAAAAATGAATAAACAAAAAATATAAACTAATTAAAAAAGAAAATAAAATAATTAAGAAAAGATGGGCCTGAGGGGTGAGAAACCCAATTGGGGGGGTATGCTGCTGAATTTGCCAAGGCCCAAATCTTGTGGCCCACAGCTGCGCTGGATCTGGTGTTGTTGTGTTAGAGAGCTCTATGGTATGCCTGCATGCTAGAAGCACTGGATCCAGGTCAATTGAGATCTGATGGTGTTGACCTGCTGTCCCATGATGCGCATGAATAGCCTGGCTAAACTGGATCTGGAATAAACATTAGAAAAAATAAACTTCAAGACCTGGGAACCGAACCCAGGTCTCTTCCCTTTGCACGTGTCCCTTCTACCACCAAGCCATGTTGTCATTCATGCATATAAATGAAATAATAACATAATATGTGAAAATTTAGTCAAATATATTAATAAACAAAACGCGCGCGTGGAGTGGGACCCTGTATTTCAAATGAGCCAATCAGAGAAAGCCATCCAGCCATGCCAGCGTAGGGAGGGTCAAACCACCCCTCACAGTGGTTGACCGTTGTCTTCTCCGGCGAGAAAAAAATTGAAACCTGCAGAATATGACGTTTCCAACCCAGAAACTTGACCTACCCCCCCTAAATCATAGGTTGCAATCACGATGGTAGTATTCTTTTTGGCTGAAACAGCCTGTAAACGCAGATGCAAAGAAACGGAAAACTCGTGCCCTAACAATGGAACTTCTTGATTCTGGCGTCAAAGCTTGCATGTAAAGGTTCAAAACATATGTAAATATGATATTAAACTCAAATATGTGCAGAGATATTATTTATATGCCATGAATAGAGAGTTTGAAGTTTGAGAAATTTGCAAACCGTGATTTATCGTAGGGGTGGTTCAATATGCTTTGGCCTTCAGGAAGAGGTTGGTTCTACTCCTGGGATCCTCAGAAGGTTGATGGAACGCCTGTATCTGATTGACATTAGCTGGAGCGTGAGATTTTGAATTGCACCACACTTGAATAATTTTACAACTTTGTTCTTGGTTTGGAGGCATCTTTTTTCGTATCCTTTTGGTCTAGGGTTCATGTGCTTATGTAGTGAATCATATTAGGTTTACCATTGTAGAAAAAGATCCATGCTATGATGAGAAATATCTTCTTTCCAATTATTTGATTTTTGGCTTATTGTGGAACAAATCCAATCTTTCTTCCCTCCACAATTTTCCTTTAATTTTCCAGCATATCTTACCCCTTATTTGATGAGAAAAAGATTCTCAAATCATATCTTACATAATTTCCTGTATTTATTTATTTAATTTTGAATTTTAATGAATAAAAAATCAAAATAAATAATAAAAATAATGAAATAAAGTATGACTGAGCTCAGAGGTCGTGGGCCATGTTAGAAACAAGTTTAAAATATCAAAACATGGGCCCATTTGGAAAAAATTCAAGTTTGGTCAATATTTGCTTCATGCACTTTTCCAAAAATTGGTCAACTTTAGCAATGCATATCTCTCATTTTTAACCCTAAGAAGGTGTTCTTGGACTTTTTAGATATCTTAGGAGCCTTGACCCAAAAGGTGTTTTTGTTGACTTTTTGAAAGGACCTATAATGTATGAGATTGTATCTTTTAACTGAGACATTTCATAAACTTTAGGGCTGGAGAGAAGTTGTAGGGAATTGGATTCTCTTCAAAATGAGCCTTGGTGGAAAAATTTCTGATAAAGTATGAGAAAGTTATGCCTGGTCAAAGTTTGGTTGACCTTTCTCATAGAAACCCTAATTTGTCATTTTTGACTTTTGATGAGTTAGGAGCATTTCTTGAGGAATCATGATCAACACTTGATCAAATGATAGATATCACTTAAAAATGTTTATGTTGACCAAAAATCTTGAAGTTTGACTGTATTTGGGCCACTGTTGACTTTTGACCTAGTAGAGTTGATTTTCAGGCATTTGAGCAGTTGACTGAGCAAACTTGTTGTACAAGGCATGAAATTTGGCATGGATGATATTGAGGACATATTAGGACAATGGAGAATATTTGGGATCCTTGGGACTCACACATCTTTCTTAAAATTGAAACCCTAGTTTTGGTTCATTGGCTTTAGGGGAAGAACTTGTCTGGTCAATTCTTAGTCATCCTTGAGCAATTGATGACCTCTAGAAGCATGTGTTGAGTGAAATGAGAGGGAAAATTTTGGGGTACAACAACTGCCCTTGTTCAATCTTCTTAAACCTGAGGATGTAGATTGGTTGGTCTGCCTTTCGTGATCTGAAGGTGGAAGATGATTGAACACTAGAGTGCCCAGAAATTTGCACTCGTCTGAAATGATACTTGACTGTGTAAATAATATCGGGAATGGAATTACAGATGCCATTTGGAGAAGATGAAGGAAGATCATTGGAGATGGGATTAAAGATGCCATCCACAGAATATGATTAAGATTCGTCAGAGATGGGCTTAAAGATGTCATCTAGAAGAATGTTGGTTTCATGAGATATTCCATTGTGGGAATTCCTATGCCTGTCATTGGGGAGGACTCCACTGAGTAATGTTAGTATTCGTTTGGGATGAGAGTCATACTTATCATGCTTTCAACCTTTAAACGATTTCCCTCTAAACTTTATTATTTCACACGCTTCTCATCACCATTCACTTTCCTATAAATAATAGACCACTCTCCATTATTTTGCAATCTTTAGAAAGCCACAATCACTCTACCAAAGTTCACTCGAATCTTAAAAATTTGAAAATCCATTTCATAATTTCAAGCCTTCTCTCTTCAAATTCTTTTATGATTCATCATTCTCAACTATTATACAAACTCCCCATCACTTAAACTAAGCAATTAGAGCCTTAAACTGAGCTACGGAAGCTCAATTTCAGAGAAATTTTCTTGAGCTTCATTCAGGTAGTTTCCTTATTCAAATTGATCCAAACAAGTTACTAATTTGTAGTCCTCCTTCCTGAGTATCATACTTTTTTTAATTTTCATTTTTGTTAAGAATTAACCAGTTATTTATAAATTTAGTTTTGCAATTTTGCTCTGGTAATCTTCAAATCGAGTATGTTATGTTTTACATAAATTTTTGTCAGGGTAGGCTTAGGATCGTCTGGAAGAGATGAATCCAATGATACTACTATGAGCTTCTAACGTTTCCGTTTGAAGAATCTCATAGAATCCCCATATGCAGGTGTATGGAGGTTGAAGACGACCTACATGTCGTTCTTCAACCAATGATCTTTTGGAAAATGTTTTATTTTGATTGGCCCGGTTTTAATTGATTCTGTATATTTTTCAATAAGGTTCATATCATGCACAACACATCAGGTCCCTTGGATTTGATTACTAACGTGTTTTGACATATTTTTTAGTGTTATTTTATATTTTCTGATTTTATTTGTGATCATGTGTAATTTTCAGTAAAGACCATAACATGCACATCGCGTCAGATCCTTTGGATCTTCTTACTAACGCATTTTGACAATGATCAAATGGTCCATATTTTTTTGGTTTATTATTTTATTTTCTGATTTTTATTTTAATTGTTTTAAACTTCAAAAATTCATAAAAAATTCACTTCTAATTCTAAAATTATGAAAAAATTACCAAAAATACTTGAGTTTTTTATTTCCGATTCTTACTCTTTCATAAGTATATTTTGTGATTTGATATTTTTTTATAATTTTTTCTCTTAGATTTATATAATTGTTAAAAAATAGTTTCTGGTCTTTTAAAATTCTGAAAAAAAATATGGAAGGATCCAATGACTTGACAAATATTGGTGACCTCATTTGTCATTTATTTCTGATTTTACCATTTTTTGTGATTTTTGATTTATTTTGATTAATTTTGGTGTTTTAAGAAATAGTTTCTGACTTTTAAAATTCTGAAATTTTTTGTCATCACTTGTTGACTCGTGTTTGACCTCTGTTATTTATTTGAAATTTTATTTGATGTTTTGATACACTTTGTATTTTTACAACATTTTTTTTCATTCAATTAACCATTTAATTGTCTTGTTCAAATTAATTTTAAATTATATTTTACTATTTTTGTGATTGATTCTGACTTTGAGAAACTTGAGTAATAGTTTAGGTCAAGTTCCTCAAACTCATTGGATCTTGGGTGTTGATAGGTTGAAAAAGAACCAAATCTACCAAAATGGATGAATGATGTTGATGATATTTGAAACTCTAAATTCATCTAAGGCATTGGTTACACTGTGATTTCATCTCTTCCTCTTCATCTCAACCCCTTTCTTCTTTCACATTGAAGGTTTCTAAGTGGCCCAAACTTGATGTTTGTAAGCCCAAGTATGGTTAAGTGTTAAGCTATGTCCAATAATCTTGATGGCTCATTGTTAGGAGGCTTTGATTCCATCAATCCTCTTATAAGTCTTCATTAACATTAACCTATGCTCAAGGCCCAAATCGTTATGAATCATATCACTTGGAACTCTCCCTTTTTTTACTCTTATTTTATTGATTCTTAGTGGCTTAAACTTTGTGTTTGTAAGCCCAAATATGGTTAAATATTTAGTTAGGGCCAATAATCTTGAAAGCTCATTGTTAGGAGGTTTTGATTTTACTAACCCTATAAGGAGTCTTCATCAATTTCACCTAGACTAAATGTTCAAATCATTATGGATTACTCTTCTAAAAAACATTCAACCCTCAACTATTAATCACTAATTTATAACTATTAACCATTAAAAACTGACTTTACTTTATCTCTTTACTTTATTCATTTATTTTATGTCTTTATTTTATGTCATTTGGCTTTAAGAATTTACATCTCATACTATTTGCCTTTTCCTCATTTGAGCACTTATTTTCTATCATTTTATCTTTGCTCACTGGAGCATTTACTTTATGTTATTTTTATCTTTGCTTACTTGAGATTTCTTTTCTCTTTTTGAATACACTTAATAATAAACTTGAACATTAAAAAATCTTTAAGGTTCTTTGGACTACTTGGATTCTATCCTCAACATTGTATATTTATGGATTCATGAGACTTAGAATTAGAAGCCCTAGAGCCTTAAGGTTTTGTGTTGTACTCCAAGGCATTGGTTTGGATTATTTTTTTTATGCTGGTTATTCTGATTTTCATTCTTTTTCTGCGAATGGGAATTCTTCTATATAGAGTTGTTACTCTGGCAAATTTTTGTCAATGAAGACTTTGCTTGGTTCTTAATTCATCTGAATCTTGGTATTCATCTAAGGTTTAGTATTATGCTTGCGTGGTTTTTTATCCAAAGAATGGGAATTCTACATTGGCTTCTTTATGTCAAGTGTTGACTTCTTGTTGGTTATATCTTTCATTACCTTAGATTTTACATTATGCTTTAGGATAGTCTCTTCTTCTCCTGCCCATCTTCTTTAATTTCCAAATCTTCTCCCTCCTTTTCAAATTTTTTCTTGTTTTAAAACTTGAACCGCTTTCATAATAAACTTAGACTTAATTCCATGCACTTTCAAAACTCTTTTTATTAATTAAAATCTTAATCAATTTAATCATACTTTGATGTCTTTTTACAAGACTAAAAGTCATTAACCTCATTCAAACCATTTTTTCCGCTTAATCGTTTAACTTTAAAACTCTTTCTCAAAATATTAGACTCTTGTTAATTCTTGTACTGATGCAGGCTACTTTACTTCTAAAATATGTAATGAAGTAAGTCATTTTCTACACGGGTGTTGAGTGACGTCTTATTTATTTTAAATATAAGATATGTCTTCCACTTTGAGATGATACAAATGCTCCTTTCTCATAGTTGCGGGTAGTAAGTATATTTTCCATTCGGATATGGTGATGATTTCTCTTCTTCTTAAAATTAACCAACACATTAATCTTTTCAAAATTTTTGAGGTGAACTACAAGTACCCTGATCCTCTATTACAAGAAGGGGGTATGTAGGCACAAAAGGTTCGCAACCGCGTCTGGTGCAAAAATTGTAAATAATACTTCTTTTCTCATCTCCACCATCTTATTTTGTGTACAACTTTTATAGCCAAAATACACATATTTTCAAAGAGGTTCCTGCAGAGTACAGTACATGTTTAGGGTGCTAATACCTTCCCTTTGCATAACCAACCCCCATACCTAGATTCTCTCCCTCTTACTTTTGGGTTTATTCTCTCTTTTCCCATTTACTTTGGAAACAATAAAGCACAGTGGCGATTTTTATTTGATTTGTACGAGTTAAGTCAATCCAATGGCTTAGTCTCAACATTTTTTCCGCTACACTATGAAGGTTAAAAGTCTTGGATGCAAAAGATAAGCTTATGTTGTTGATGACGACTACTCAAGATTCACTTGGGTGAATTTCATGAAAGATAAATATGAGGTGTTTGAAGTGTTCAAAGAACTATATCACAAGATTCAAAGAGAAAATGAGTGTAGTGTTGTCTGAATCAGAAGTTACTACGAGAAGGAATTTGAGAATAATAAGTTTGAGGAATTCTATTAATCTGAGGGGATTAGTCATGAGTTTTCCTCAACCATCACTCCTCAAAAAAATGGTGTTGTTGAGCGAAAGAACAAGACTATTCAAGAGTGTGCCAGAGTTATGCTTCATGACAAGAAATTACCCCTTTACTTTTAGGCTGAAGCTAAGAACATTGCTTGCTATATTAGGAACAGAGTGACAATCAAAACTGGAACTTATGTTACTCTGCATGAATTGTGGAGAGGAACAAAGCCAATTCTCAAGTATTTCTATGTCTTTGGAAGTAAATGTTACATTATGGTTGACAGTGAGCCAAGAAGGAAGTTGGATGCTAAGAGTGATGAAGGAATTCTTTAGGATACTATAGAAATAGTAAAGCATATAGAGTATTCAACTCCAGAACCAAGGTGATGATAGAGTCTTCAAATGTGATTGTTCATGACTCAACTAATGAAGTTGATGTTCGAGGAGAACTTAAGACAACTATTCCTACAAAGTATGTGGTTCCTGAAGAAAATGTCACAACATCAAAAATAGATGTTTCAGGATCAAGTGCAGATTTAGAAGTTGAAGAACCTCCGGTAGCTGACAAAGGATCTTCTCTCAGTATTCAAAAGGATTACCCTATGGAGCTGATAATAGGAAATCCTAGACAAGGAGTAGTCAGCATTTCAAGGGAAGCTGTATCAAATGCTTGTTTTGTGTCAAATATTGAGCCTAAAAATGTAAAGGAATCTTTGTGTGATGAATTCTGGATCAATGCTATGCAAGATGAGCTTGATCATTTTAAGAGAAATGAAGTATGGGATTTGGTACCAAGACCCGAAGGGAGAAATATCATTGGTACAAAATGGGTGTACAAGAACAAAACAGATGAACATGGAGGTGTCATCATAAATAAAGCCAGACTGGTTCCTCAGAGGTACACTCAAATTCAGGGAATAGACTTTTATGAAACATTTTCTCTTGTGGCTCGCTTGGAGTCTATTAGATTACCGCTTGGAGTAGCTTGTCATGTAAGTTTAAATCTATATTAAATGGATGTCAAGAGTGCCTTTTTAAATTGGTACTTGAATGAAGAGGTATATGTTGAACAACCCAAAGGATTTGTTGATCCATCCTTTCCAAATCATGTGTTCAGACTAAAGAAGGCCTTGCATGGTCTTAAACAAGCTCCAAGGGCTTGGTTAGAAAGGTTGACTGAATTTCTTGTCAATCATGGATATAAAAAGGGCGGAATTGATAAGACTATCTTTGTCAAAGAGAATGATGGAGAGCTTACGATAACTTAGATTTATGTGGATGATATTGTGTTTGGAGGCAAGTCAAATGAAATGGTTCAACACTTTGAGGAATAGATCAAGTCTGTGTTTGAGATGAGTTTGGTAGGTGAATTAACTCACTTTCTTGGATTACAAGTCAAGCAGATGGAAGACTACATCATTCTTTGTTAGAGTTAATATGAAAAGAATATTGTGAAGAAGTTTGGACTGGATAATGCCAAACATAAGAGAACTCATGCTCCTACTCACGTGAAGCTATCTAGAGATTAAAATAGGGTGAGTGTTGATTAGAGTTTGTATAAAAGCATGATTGTAAGTCTACTATATCTCATTGCAAGCACACCCAACATAACCTTTACAGTTGGAGTTTGTGCAAGGTACCAAGAAGAACCCAAGGTGAGTCATATCAATCTAGTGAAAAGGATTCTGAAGTATGTCAGTGGTACTAGTAACTATGGGTTGCTGTATTCTCATAACTCAAGTTCCATTTTGGTGGGATTTTGTGATTCTGATTGGGCTGGAAGTGCTGATGATAGAAAGAGTACATCTGGAGAATGTTTCTTTATAGGATACAACTTTATTTCTTGGTTCAGTAAGAAACAAAACTGTGTTTCTCTATCTACTTCTGAAGCTGAGTACATAGCAGTAGGAAACAGCTGCTCTCAACTAGTATGGATGAAGAAAATGTTGTCTAAATACATAGTCACACAAGATGTTATAACATTATTTTGTGACAACTTGAGTGCTATAATTATTTCCAAAAATCCTATTTGTAATACGGTGGGAGAATTGACTGTTATATTGGTTTTGTGTTTGTATTCACAAATGTTGCAGTAAGCAAGAGTCGTCACCGACTTTTCTTTTATCCAACTGTTGTACCCCAAAATTTGCCCTCCCATATTCTTCAAGGTTTATCAAGAATCACCTTCAAATGGTTAGACAGTCAAATGCCTCCTAAGCCAGTCAAAATTAGGGTTTTGTTTCTTTCAAGGAATTTGAGGTTTTCAATGGTTCCATCAAGTCTAATAAGTCCATATACATTCTCAAGCATCTACATGCCAAGTTTCAACACTTACAATGCCAGTTTGCACAGTCAAAAGCCCTACTTGATCCACAGTCAATTGCAGAGGCAAAATGGTCATTTTGCAGTCAAAAGTCAAATTTTTGGTCAACATCTTATTTTGAGTCCATAATCATCATTTGATCAAGTCTTGATCATGATTCCACAAGGATGGCTCAAAAATCATCAAAGATGCAAAAGTTACTATTTTTGGACAGCAGAAAAGTCAACTGTATCTTGACCAGGGCATAACTTTTTCATGGTTCATCAGAAAAATTCCATCCAATGCTCATTTTTAAGGGGATGACATTTCCTACAACTCATCTTCACATTCCAAGTCCAAGAAATGCTCTCACAAAAAGTTATAAATTTCTACATTATAGGTCAATTTCAAAAGTCAACAAAATGCACTTTAAGTCAAAGACCATAACTTGAGATTGGTAAATCCAAATGACATGGGACCAAAGGAATTGGTTAGAGGACTTCAAGAACTTTCCAAAATGTCCAAGAACATGTTCATATGATCAAAATTGAGCAAGATATGCATTGGAGAAGTTGGGAAATTTTTATGAATTTGCAAAAGTCAACTTTGCTCAAAACATTTTGTTTTTACTAATGGGCCTCAAATTTCTTTTTGAAACTTTATCCGAGGCCTATGCACGACCCATCAAGCCTATTTGAATTTATTTTCTTATTTTTATTAATTAATTGGATGTTTAATTGATTTTAATTCATTTAATTAATTTAAAATGTAGGAAAATACGAAGATTTGATTTCTCAATCTTTTTGTGAAGCAAAAGTGGTCAATATATGCTGGAAATTTCGTGTGCAAATCAAAGGGACAAGAATCCCCAAATTTAGTAAGTTTCTTCAATCAAAAAGATTCAAAAATATTTGATTTTCAATCAAATATTGAAACATCAATTCCATGGATTTTTTGTGCAAGATTTAACCTAATTCTCTTCTACTATATATACACAAGCTAAACTTAATTCCATGGACGTGATTTTGCTGCAAGAAAGCCATAACCACTTTGAAAAAAATCAAGAAAAGTCAAAACTGTTTTTTGCATTCCAGCACAATTCAAAGCATTTTATTGTTTCTAATACATTGCAGGGGTTCCCAGAGACATATTGCAATCAAAACCATACGCTAGAACTCAAGAAATCCTCAAGAACAGTTGCACGGTTTGCATACTTTTTTCAGAATCGAAACTCATATTTCATGCATAATTAACATGTTTTAATCATTGTTTTGTGTTGCTTGAATTCATATAAAGCTAATGGTGTGGTTTAATTGCATTATAATGCCCAGAATCATAAAACGCCATTGATGAAATCTAGGGTTCTTGAGCTCTCAGATTAGGACTTTATTACCCAGGAAAAATTGAGACCCCTAATGCCTATGGTTGGAATCGTCAAGGCCAGACGAACACAAAGCTACCATCGCGAAATATTTATATAGCCTGTAGGGCTATTCGCTATTTTTCCTCATGCTGTTTTGTGGGGGTTAAAAACCCCCGCTATCTATTTGTTTTTTTACAGGCAAACAAAGAAGATGATGTGTTGTTGATATATCATTGGTTCATTCAAATAAAAAGGCGCGCGTGTTTTGCTTTACAGCATATGCGTTGATTTCTTAATATTATAATTGTTTGTTAGTATATTAACAAAGGCGTGCATATGGCTCAGTGGATGATGCGTTGGCTTGTAACCATTGGGACCTGGGTTCGATTCCCAGGTCCACCCAAAACTCTATAATATTTTTCTTAACGTGATTGCATGCAGGCTTCAGATAGCGTTCCACCATGGTCTCTCACATCCCAGGCGCCAAGTGGCCAAAAGCATGAATCTGATGGTCCAGAGATGCTGACCATGGTACTCCTGGTCAACCCTGCGCGCAGACAATTCCCCAAGGTCAAAACAGGCTAGAGAGCTTAATGGGCCAGATTTCCAAACAAACCTCCAAAAGGGCCCAGCACCCCCCTGGTTTCTTTATTCTTTTTCTTTTCTATTTTAATTTCTATTCCATTATTTTATTAATTATAACTATTATTATTATTATTTAATTAATTCACAAATTATTATTTTCATAATAAAATCAAAAATATAATTATCATTATTATTATTTGTAATTTCACCTTTAATTATTATTTTGTAAATAAATGTAAATTAATTAATTTAGTTTAATTAGGTTTAATCTTGATTTTTTCATAATAAATAAAATCAATCTAGAATTAGGGTTTTGACAACTTTTAATTTCTTTTATTTTATTTTAAAACATAAAAACATAAAAAATATTTTTTCTTTTAATTATTTAATTAATTAGTTTTAGGTTAAATATTAATTAAGTGCAAAAAAGGACCAAAATTCATTCTTTTCTCAAAAAGGGTCAAAACCCTAAGACTTCTCCCGATTCAATTTTTCTCGCGCATGTTTATTCTTGATTCCTATTTTGATCATATTTATGTAACTGTTCCGAGGATGTAATAGATAATTAGGACTTTTATCGCTTTCTTTTATTTTTCTCGCATTTTATTTTCAAGGGTTATGTTTTTGGCGATGTAAATACCCGACGCCTTGTAATAGCATAGATTTATTTTCCGCACAATTATTAACTGTTAACTATGCATGACAAGACTTACCTGAAAAATAAAATCAATCCGTAGCTCACCATAATACATGTGCAAAGATAATCTTAAACTGAATCCTGACACACTCGCACATGCCACTCCTAGGGTACGCCTCACTTGGTTGCCTCGAGGTGGTCATTGAGTATAGGGTGTTTTAGAGGTCTCCCTCCTGTCTAATGATCAAAGTTGCCTCGAAATGGTTGCCTCGGAAAAAACGATCTAAGACGTTAGGGTTACCGCTAAGGCGTCCTACCATTGCTTTAGTGACCACATGTCCCTATAATCGAATTGACCCGAAAAACTCTAACGACGGTGCTACCTACTTCTCAATAGTGGGATAGTACCGTCTAAAGGACATTTACACAGCTTAATTTCTTTTGAGTAGGTAGAGGTTCTCAGATACTTGCTCTTTCAAAACAAAACAACTTTTTTGCACTTACACACTTTTCAAACAAAGTTTTCAAACAACACTTCATACACTCTTGAGGACCGATACAAGAGTTAAATCGAAGTTTTCAAACAAAACTTTTTCAAAACCCACAAACACAAGAAAAGCAAAACATTTTTGAAAACATAGTGAGCAAGTACCTAAGAGCCCGTGGATATCCACGAATAGAAAGGGTGCTAATACCTTCCCTTTCTATAATCTACCTCCCGAACCCGAGAAACATCTCGAAAAGGAATTTTGCTGTGCTTTTGTCCTTTCCTTGTTGGAGAAAATAAAAGACGGTGGAGACTTTTGCTTACCGCGACATTTTGCGAAACACAAACGCGAACCAGCATTTCAAAACAGTCAGTTCTATTCCCACCGATCACAGAACTGGCGACTCTGCTGGGGAAATTATAAGTGAGGTGTACCTTAGGATTAGATCACCATGTTTTAAATTGTATGCCTTGAATGCTTTAATATTGTGGGCTTGTATCAGATTTTTATAGATCCTAACCCAGATCTGGGGATACCCTTTAGAAGTAGCAACAAATTGTGAGGGAATTGTGTGGGGTATACCGACATGGTTGAAGCAGTTCCTACGTTGATGTGGCACTTTGGTGAGTACCGGTAACCCTTGAGTCAAGTCAAGGAGAGTACGTGGCCTCCGCGTGGTGTCACGAAGCATCAACTGACCTTAGAACCTTACTTGACCATCCTGGCCTCTTTAGGGGTAGTGAGATGGCCGACTTTGGTGCAGTCCGAAGTTGGTAGATACTCGATACTACACTCATTGAGGGTTGTTTTCTTGGAATATTTTGGTCTCCAGTTAAGTGGCTAAATCAAATCAATGAACATAGAAAACAATCCAATGATATTGAGCTCCTTAGAACCCGGTTACTATTCATAGGACAAGTTTGAGCCAACTAACTTCAAGAGGGTAGTACCTAAACTTCATGTTGGCCTAAACTCTAAGGGTTGTCTGGTGTGACTTGTGTGCCTTATCATGTTTGCTTTTTGTGAATATTTGTGGTGTGGTTTTATCATAACATCATAACATCATAAAGCATCATATGCATTTACTAACCGCTTCAAGGGTTCGAATCTTCATCTTTGTTCTTGTTTTGTAGGACATGGAGACTATCCGCAGGAAAACAATTCAGGTCAACCTTGTAAGGATCCCTCCTCAGCTTAAGGAGCTTACATCCAGGATTCCCGAGAACTCTTCCTTCAGTGAAAGGCATGGTAGACTCATCAGCTTGGTCAGTACCAGCATTGAAGAGGATATGGTGAAAGTGTTGTTCCAGTTCTTTGACCCCTTACACCACTGTTTTACTTTCCCGGATTATCAATTGGTGCCTACTTTGGAAGAGTTTTCTCAACTTCTGAAAATTCCTATTCTTAGTCAACTACCGTACAACGGTACGGAAAATGAACCAAAACTTGAAGAGGTATCTAAAGCATTACGTCTGCAACCATCTGACATCAAGGGGAATTGGGAAATCATAAGTGGTATCAAAGGATTCTTGGCAAAGTTCCTGTTTGAGAAGGCACAAGAATGTTGGAATTCTCTTGACCTACAAGCCTTTGAAGAAATTGTGGAACTCCTTGTCTATGGGTTGGTGTTGTTCCCAAATCCTAATCAACTGATAGATATAAATGTTGTCAAGATTTTCATGTCCAGGAATCCCATACCTACATTGCTTAGGGACATCCTCCACTCATTTTACACTCGAACAATGAGAAAGAGAGGTGTTCTCATGTGCTGCACTCCTCTCCTGGCAAGGTGGTTTATTTCGCACCTTCCACAATCAGTTTTGAAGAACAAGCGGGGTTTGAGATGGTCACAACGGTTAATGACTCTTACCCATTCTGATATACATTGGTGTTCTCGGTCCAGAGAAAATGTCACTATCATTGACCGTTGCGGAGAATTTCCTAATGTTCCTTTACTTGGAATTAGAGGAGGCATTACTTACAACCCCTGTCTGGCTTTGAGACAGTTTGGATATGCTCGGAGGGATGGCCCTCATGACATGTTGATTCCTGACATAGTTTTTGACTTCGACAACGATACGCAAGGACTTCGGCGAGATTCATCAGA
Source organism: Vicia faba (assembly GCA_948472305.1). NCBI lineage: Eukaryota > Viridiplantae > Streptophyta > Magnoliopsida > Fabales > Fabaceae > Vicia > Vicia faba. The sequence goes on along the minus strand of OX451737.1, from coordinate 1,295,935,017 downwards.
GCTTGGAGGATGCCTAACAAGGTGGATAGTAAGACCCTGGGGTACAAGAATTCCATTCCCCTTGAGCCTTACCTCAAGTGGGTACGAGCCCGCTCCCAGAAGCTTGTGATGCCATATCCTCACATACTCCCCGTGATCAAAGAGCCAGTTATGGAAGGAGAGGTTCCGTACACCATTCTACATCCTGACATGCCAACATCTTGGGAAGAAATGCAAAAGAGCTGGATCCAACTAAAGGAAGAGCGGAATTCTCTTGAAGCCAATCTACATGCCAGTGAGAAGAAGGTCTTGGAGCTCACCCGCCTACTTCACGTGGAAAAGACCCTCAACACCTACATCGCTCCAAAGAGGATGCGCAGTATCTTTTGGCATTAAGTATTTTGTAATATTTCGCCCACGAAGCACTGATGTACTAAACAATTTACTTCTTAATATAACGTGTGTTCTTGTTTGTCTACAACAAATTTGAATTTTCGAACCCTTGAATGCATTGCATAAACAGCATACCATGCATCATATGCATAACAGGTACACTTTTTACAGGTCACTCATCTTCTTTGCTGTTTATTTCCGCAATCATCATGACTTATGAACCTACTAATGAACAAGATATCAAGGCCCTCTAGGCCCAGAATACCAAGTTCCAAGAGATGGTTATGAGCCTAGCCCAGGGTCAACAGGAGTTGAAGACTCTGCTTTTGAAGAAGAAGAAGAAGAGGATTGTCTTGTTCAATACCTGACGCAGATATGGGAATGCACTGCAGAATGAGGTTGAGCTGACTACCCCATCTGTTGGGAAAGACAGCCCACAAGAGAGAGGGGTTCCTAGTCCCGTGGTCTCCGACAATGAGACGGATTATAATGATGAACAGTATCCTCCTGCCGAGGATAGGTACAAGCAGCTAGAGGACCGTTTAAGTGCTATGGAGATTCAACATGTGCCTGGGTTGGATTTTGGAGACCTAGGCTTATCCTCTGGGGTGGTGATCCCATATAAGTTCAAGGCACCTGCTTTTGCAAAGTACTATGGAGCTTCCTGTCCTAAGCTACACCTTCGGTCGTATGTAAGGAAGATCCAACCTTACACTGCAGACAAGAATCTATGGATCCATTTCTTCCAGGACAGTCTTTTAGGGACTCAACTCGAATGGTTCTATCAGCTAGATGGAGCCAGTATTCGTAACTGGGAGTACTTGGCTACTGCGTTTTATAAGCAGTATCAGTATAATTCCGACCTCGCTCCTACGCGTACCCAACTCCAGGGTATGTCACTTGGGACAGGTGAAGGATTTAAGGAGTACGCACAAAAGTGGAGAGACCTGGCTGGAAGGGTGCAACCACCTTTGACTGACCGTGAACTAGTGGATATGTTCTTGGGGACCCTGTCTGGTTCGTTCTTCAACCATTTGATTGGAAATTCTTCTGCTGGGTTTACAGATCTGATCTTGACTGGTGAGAGAATAGAAGCTGGTATCAAGTCTGGGAAGATACAAAAGGGAGCCTCCTCGAATGCTGAAAAGAAACCATTCAAGAAGGAATCTAGTGATGTCTATGGCTCAAGGAGACCAAACAAATCTGAACACCGCCAAGCTGTCAACGCGATGGTCATTTCAAAGCCTGATGGTGCTCCTCAGCGTCACAATCAACAAAGAGAAGAGAGACTTAGAAGGAAGTTCACTCCACTCAGCATGACCTTGTCCCAGATATTGTCGCAGTTGCTGACAACCAATTTGGTAACTCTAAGGGAAGCCCCAAAGAATCCCAACAAGACATCTCCAAAGTACAACCCCAACGCCCGCTGCGCTTATCATTCTGATGGCCCGGGACATAATACGAATGATTGCTGGACTTTGAGGAATAAGGTTCAGGACCTAATCGATGCAAAGGAGATAGAGTTTGAGGCGCCCGGAAGGCCCAATGTTGTGACTGCTCCCATGCCCAAGCATGGAGTGAATGTTGTAGAGGAAGACCTATATGTGGCCTCTGTGGACGATATTGTTACTCCGCTGTTAACTGTCAAGAGGAATCTGTTGCTAGCCGATTTATTTCTGGGATGTAGCAAAGGTTGCCATCTATGTTCTGCTTCACCTGCTGGTTGTCCTTTGTTGAAGTCAGGTATCCAAAACCTGATGGATAATAAAGAGATCTTGTTTGAGAAGGTTGTTGTTCCTGATACCCCTACTGAAGAAGTGTCCATTGTCACCATTTTCAACAACTCTCCTAAGGCTCCCTCAAAGAAGCCTGTCAAAATCATGTCTGCTCAGAAGATTGCACCTATCATCATCACTGTTCCGGGGCCCATCCCCTATACATCCTACAAAGCTGTCCTTTGGCACTATGGGGAAGATGTTTATGTGCTTGGAGTTAAACAAGAGTTTGACACTAGTATCAGCGTCAGCAACATCACCGGGCCTGCCAAAGTCACTCGTAGTGGCAGACTCTTCTCACCAGATATTGTGCCACCAGCTATTCAGAGACCTATTGTTATCACACCTGCAAGCGTTCCTGTTTCTCCCCCTGAACAAATTCTTATTTCTACCACTACTGCCGAGTCATCTGATGCTCGGGGCAAAGGGATTGCTACTGATGTGCCTGCCCAGACGGAGGCACCAAAGACCACCAATGTTGAGGCTTCCAAGCAAGAGATGGAAGAGATTCTCAAGATTATCAAGAAGAGTGATTTCAATGTAGTTGAGCAGCTGGGGCACACCCCATCTAAAATTTCTATGCTATCACCGTTGTTGTGTTCAGAGGCCCATGCCAAGGCCCTGATTACCTTCCTGAAGACGGCCCACGTGCCACAAGAGACATCTGCTGATCAATTTACCGAGTGTGTGGCCAACTTAACTGCTGATAATGGTCTGGGTTTCTCCGACGCTGATCTGACTGTCAAAGGGAAGAACCATAACGATGCCCTGCATGTCTCCATTGAATGCAGGGGCACTACTCTTGCCCATGTGCTGGTTGACACTGGTTCCTCATTAAACGTATTGCCCAAGAAAGCTCTAGACAGGTTGGATTGCGAGGGTTTGGAGCTGAAGCCAAGTAACATTGTTGTCCGGGCCTTTGACGGGTCTAAGAGGATGGTACATGGTGAGGTTGATATTCCAATCAGGGTTGGTTCTCAGGTCTTTGACTCTATAGTCTATGTGATGGACATCCGACCGTCCTATTCTTGTTTGTTGGGTCGTCCTTGGATCCACAAGGCTGGAGCTGTGACCTCCACACTGCACCAAAAGCTGAAATACCCGGTCAGAGGGAAGATTGTGACAGTGCAGGGGGAGGAAGAATATATGGTCAGTCACCTCAACTCGTTCCGATACATAGAGATCGATGGGGAATTTATTGAGACCCCCTTTCAACATTTTGAAGAGGTTCCTCAGACATTGGCGTCAGCAGAGACTGTGACTGAAGAAGACTCTCCTTTGAAGATGGCTTCCTTAAAGGATGTCCGGGCTTTGATTGAGAAGGAAGCTCAGAGGGTTGTTCGTAAGGCAAGGATTGGAAGACCTCCTGTGTTCATCAGTAACCCGTGAGTAAATGCTATTGAAGATGACGTGGAGGAATCTGAATTTGACAGTTGGATCTACCCAACGACCAACGGTGGACCGGACAACTGGACTGTGAAAGATTTCATACCTATTACTTTTGTCACTCAGTAATGAACTCCTTTGTTTTGAATTTGTAACAAACAATAATTTGAAACTTTATGGCCCGGTGTCTTACCCAGGGAACCGCGGCTTCATTTGTGAGGGCTTTTGTGTGTCATTTTCATATATCATTAATAAAAGCATTGGACGTTTTTTGCTTTTCAAATCTTGTGCTCCTTGTCTTTCTTTATTATATATTGCAAAATAGCTATATTTACACACACTCACCTATACAGGTCCCAATCCACTCTGGATCTCACTGGTAACGACTCTGCTACTGCCAGTTATGACTTCAAAAATCCGATCAACTTAGCCGAAGACGAAGGTGAAGATGATTGCGAAGTGCCTGGTGAGCTTGCAAGACTGCTACTTCAGGAAGAGAGGGCTATTCAGCCACATGAAGAGACAGTGGAAACGGTAAATCTGGGTACTGAGACAGACAAAAAGGAAGTCAAGATTGGTGCCAATCTAGAGTCTAGTGTGAAACAACGGTTGATTCAGATGCTGCATGACTATGTGGAAATCTTTGCCTGGTCTTACGAAGACATGCCTGGGTTGGATACTGACATTGTGGTTCATCACTTGCCTACCAAGGAAGAATGTCCTCCGGTAAAACAGAAGGTCCGCCGTATGCGTCCAGAGATGTCTGAGAAAATCAAGGCTGAGGTTATGAAACAATTTGATGCCGGGTTTCTAGCAGTGACTTCTTACCCTCAGTGGGTTGCCAACGTGGTTCCAGTGCCGAAGAAAGAAGGTAAGGTCAGAATGTGTGTTGACTACAGGGATTTAAACAGGGCGAGCCCCAAGGATGATTTCCCTCTACCTCACATCGATGTTCTAGTGGACAACACTGCTCAGCATAAGGTATTTTCCTTCATGGATGGGTTCTCAGGTTATAATCAAATCAAGATGGCTCCTGAAGACATGAAGAAGACCACTTTTGTTACTCAGTGGGGCACCTTTTGCTACAAGGTCATACCTTTTGGGTTGAAAAATGTTGGGGCAACCTACCAACGTGCCATGGTCGCTTTATTTCATGACATGATCCATCATGAGATTGAAGTATATGTCGACGATATGATTGCAAGGTCCCAAACTGAGGAGGAACACCTTGACCATCTACAGAAGCTGTTTGACCGTCTGAAGTTGTACAAGCTGAGGTTGAACCCGAACAAGTGCACCTTTGGGGTGAGATCTGGAAAATTGCTAGGCTTCATCGTGAGCGATAAAGGTATTCAAGTGGACCTTGCCAAAGTGAAAGCCATACAAGAGATGCCAGTTCCCAAGACAGAGAAAGAAGTCAGAGGTTTTCTAGGACATCTGAACTACATTGCCCAATTCATTTCACATCTAACTGCTACCTGTGAACCAATCTTCAAGCTACTGAAGAAAGATCAAGTAGTACGTTGGAACGATGAATGTCAGGCCTCTTTCAAAAGAAATAAAGAGTATCTCCAAGAGCCATCCATTCTTATGCCACCGTTTGAAGGGAGACCTCTAATCTTATACTTGACAGTACTTGACAGCTCAATGGGGTGTGTGCTAGGGCAGCATGACGAGTCTGGCCGAAAAGAGCATGTTATTTATTACCTTAGAAAAAAGTTTACCGACTGTGAGACCCGATACTCACTGCTCGAGAAAACTTGCTGCGCTTTGGTATGGGCTGCTCGCCGGCTGAGACAATATATGTTGACTCACACTACTCTGTTGATTTCAAAAATGGATCCAATCAAGTACATCTTCGAAAAGCCTGCCTTGTTCGGAAGAATAGCAACAAGGCAGATGATCTTGACTGAATATGACATCCAGTACACGACTCAGAAAGCAATCAAGGGAAGTGTATTGGCAGACCATTTGGCACATCAGGCAGTGGATGACTACCAATCTATGAACTTTGAATTTCCAGACGAGAATATCATGGTAGTGACTGATTGTGAAGTACCCGGACCGGATGAAGGACCTGAGGAAGGATCCTGATGGTCTATGCACTTTGAAGGAGCCTCAAACGCTTTGGGTAATGGTATCGGCGCTGTGATCATCTCCCCTAAAGGCACTCATACTCCACTTACCGCCCGACTATGTTTCAACTGCACCAACAACATGGCGGAGTATGAAGCATGCATCATGGGTCTTCAAGCTGCAATTGACCTAAGGATCAAGTTTCTGAGTGCCTTCGGAGATTCCGCTCTCGTGATCAGCCAAATCAAAGGCGAGTGGGATACGAAACACCTAAATCTTATTCCTTACAAGGAGTATGTATTGACGTTGATTCCCCATTTCGAGGAGACAACTTTTGAACACTTCCTAAGAGAGGAGAGTCAATTGGCGGACGCGCTAGCTACGATGTCTTCCATGTTCAAAGTAAAATGGGACAACGAGGCTCCCCGGATCATTATCTGGAAATTGGATGAACCTGCATATTACTGTGATCTTGAGGCTAAAGAGGTAACTGAAAAACCTTGGTATCATGAAGTGAAGAGGTACCTTGAAGATCAAGAATACCCCGAGGGTGCATCCGTTAACGACAAGAAGTTTCTGAGAAGGTTCGCGGCAAAGTTCTTCCTCAGCAATGACATTCTCTACAAGCGAAACCATGATTCAACCTTACTGCGTTGTGTGGATAAGACTGAAGCAGAAAGGATCATGGCAGAGCTACATGAAGGTACCTTCGGAACGCATTCCAGTGGACATACCATGGCAAAGAAAATCCTCCGAGCAGGATATTACTGGTCCACAATGGAAGCCGACTGTTATAAACATTCTCGGACATGTCACAAATGCCAGATCTACGCTGATAAGGTGCACGTTCCTCCAGTTCCTCTGAACGTCTTGACAGCGCCCTGGCCTTTTGCAATGTGGGGCATTGATATGATCGGAGAGATCAGACCTACGGCATCCAACGGGCATCGCTTCATCCTTGTAGCAATTGATTACTTCACAAAGTGGGTTGAAGCAGCTTCCTATGCTACCGTAACCAAGAACGTCGTGGCACGGTTCATTCGACATAACCTGATTTGTCGCTATGGCGTCCCAGAGAGGATCATTACAGACAATGGTACCAATCTTAACAACAAGATGATCACTGAGCTCTGCGAGCAATTCAAGATACAGCACCACAACTCTTCTCCCTACCGACCGAAGATGAATGGGGCTGTAGAAGCGGCTAATAAGAATATTAAGAAGATTGTGCAGAAGATGACAGTGACCTACAAAGATTGGCACGAGATGTTACCGTTTTCTCTTCATGGGTACCGTACCTTAACACGGACATCAACAGGGGCAACACCATTTTCCTTGGTCTATGGAATGGAGGCAGTCCTGCCCATTGAAGTTCAGATACCCTCTCTCCGGATAATGAAGGATGCAGGTTTGAGCGAAGATGACTGGATCCAGACTCGGCTTGATCAATTAAATCTAATCAACGAAAAGAGACTCACTGCTATTTGTCATGGTCAGGCGTACCAAAAACGGATGATCAAGGCATTTAACAAGAAAGTCAAACGACAAGAGTATCAAGTCGGAGACTTGGTAATCAAGCGCATAATTCTTCCTCAAGGTGATCCAAGGGGCAAATGGACCCCTACGTACGAAGGGCCATTTGTGGTTAAGAATATCTTCTCAGGAGGAGCAATGATTCTAACCACAATGGATGCTGACAACCTTCCTCACCCCGTCAATGCAGACATAGTAAAAAGATACTACGCATGATAAAAGACCCGCTAGGTTGACACGCCTAGGCAAAAATAAGGGCTTCCCGGCGAACCAAAAGGGTTCGGGCAAAAATAAGGAATGAAAATAAAAAAATCTGTACACCCAGCAAGTCGAAAACCTGAAAAGGCGGCTTCGGCAAAAATGGGTATCCCGGTGGACTGAAAACCCGAAAGGGCGATCCAGGAAAAAGTTAGGGATCACAGCGTACGACTATGTCCCGGCATCTCGTCACTTGCCTACCAGAAGAAGATTTGTCAAATCGGCAGTTATCAAGACCTCCACGGGTACCTTCTCCCATAAAAGCTGGGGCAATAAGAGTTGTCCGAACTGTACAAAATGCTCTGTCAACCAAGGTACCAAGGTAAGTTCAGCTGAAGAATATGACCAAGTTACCTCCACTCCCCGCGTAGTAAGACAAGAGTCAGCAATACTCTCCCCAAGCAGAGTTGATCTCCCATTAACCCTAAAAAGGCACAGTATCCCCAGCCAGTCAACAATACTCTCCCCAAGCAGAGTTAGTCTACTTCCAGCCTTAAAGAGGAGTTGGGTATCCCCAGAAAATCCTAATATACCAGCAGAGTATGCAGATATTCCTCAGCAAGCATCCCCGACAGTCTTAATATCCCTCGACTGAAATATAAGATTGTTCCCCGGTGGAATACGGACATCCCAGTGGAGCCATTTCCCCAGTACAGTCCAAAAGTTTCCCCAGGAGAGTTGAATAATCTTACCCAGTAGATTCTGGAAGCTTGTCCCCTGCAGAGTACAAATATCTATCCCAGCCATATTCAGAAGGTTATTCCCCACCAGAGCCTAAATGGGTTATCCTCAGCAAATTACAACAGAAAAATCGTCCCCGACGAAGTTCTTTCTATCCCCCAGCGGAGTTCATCAAATTCCCCAACATAGCTTATCAACGGAATCCCCAGCGGAGTTATCATTAAAATCTCAGCAGAATATCTCTCCCCACAGAGTTATTCCCCGCAGAGTAATCTCTCCATCAGGTTTATTCTCCAACGGAGTCATCTTCTCCTACCGGTTTATTCTTGCAATTACCTTCGTTCATCATCCCCAACGGAAACGAAAAATTCAACGTCATTCTCCAGCAGCTATCCGGGATTTATTTTCCCCAGCTAAAACATCACCTTTTCATACATCATGATACATGCATATACGCATCATATCATACAATCTCATTTATGTTGAGAACATCATTGCTTGATCCATATTATGCATTGCATATGACTGACCTTTATATTTCAGGAAAGATGCAGTCAAAGTCTCAAATTTTGTCAAAGGAGACAAATCCAGTCAAAGGAGACGAGCCCAGTCAAAAGAGACAATCCAGTCAAAGAAGACAAATCCAGTTGAAGAAGACAAATCCAGTTAAATCAATTCCTAAAAAATTTTCTGACGCTAACCTGTCAATGAAGACAACCTGTCAATGAAGACAACCCGTCAATGAAGACAACTCGTCAATGAAGACAACCCGTCAATGAAGACAACCAGTCAATGAAGACAACCTGTCAATGAAGACAACTCGTCGTTGAAGACAACCAGTCAATGAAGACAACCCGTCAATGAAGACAACCTGTCAATGAAGACAACCGGTCAATGAAGACAACTCTTCAATGAAGACAATCTGTCAATGAAGACAACCCGTCAATGAAGACAATTTGTCAATGAAGACAATCTGTCAATGAAGACAACCTCGTCAATGAAGACAATCTGTCAATGAAGACAATCTGTCAATGAAGACAACCTCGTCAATGAAGACAATCTGTCAATGAAGACAATCTGTCAATGAAGACAATCTGTCAATGAAGACAACCTCGTCAATGAAGACAAACTGCCAATGAAGACAATCTGTCAATGAAGGCAACCCGTCAACAAAGACTAAACTACCCATCAACAATCTCCAGATGGAATCTATAAGCCCATCCTCCTATCCATCATCTCTCTAAATGGAATCTGTAAGCCCATTCCCGACATCACATTGCTGATACCACACTATGCGAGTGCAAATTTCTGGGCACTCTAGTGTTCAATCATCTTCCACCTTCGGATCACGACAGGCTCGAAAGCCAATCTATATCCTCAGGTTTACGAAGATTGAACAGGGGAAACTGTTGTACCCCAAAATTTTCCCTCCCATATTCTTCAAGGTTTATCAAGAATCACCTTCAAATGGTTAGACAGTCAAATGCCTCCTAAGCCAGTCAAAATTAGGGTTTTGTTTCTTTCAAGGAATTTGAGGTTTTAAATGGTTCCATCAAGTCTAATAATTCCATATACATTCTCAAGCATCTACATGCCAAGTTTCAAGACTTACAATGCCAGTTTGCACAGTCAAAAGCCCTACTTGATCCACAGTCAACTGCAGGGGCAAAATGGTCATTTTAAAGTCAAAAGTCAAATTTTTGGTCAACATATTATTTTGAGTCCACAATCATCATTTGATCAAGTCTTGATCATGATTCCACAAGGATGGCTCAAAAATCATCAAAGATGTAAAAGTTACTATTTTTGGACAGCAGAAAAGTCAACTGTATCTTGACCAGGGCATAACTTTTTCACGGTTCATCAGAAAAATCCCATCCAATTATCATTTTGAAGGGGATGACATTTCCTACAACTAATCTTCACATTCCAAGTCCAAGAAATGCTCTCACAAAATGTTATCAATTTCTACATTATAGGTCAATTTCAAAAGTCAACAAATATGCACTTTAAGTCAAAGACCATAACTTGAGATTGGTAAATCCAAATGACATGGGACCAAAGGAATTGGTTAGAGGACTTCAAGACCTTTCCAAAATGTCCAAGAACATGTTCATATGATCAAAATTGAGCAAGATATGCATTGGAGAAGTTGGGAAATTTTTATGAATTGGCAAAAGTCAACTTTGCTCAAAACATTTTGTTTTTACTAATGGGCCTCAAATTTCTTCTTGAAACTTTATCCAAGTCCTATGCACGACCCATCAAGCCTATTTGAATTTATTTTCTTATTTTTATTAATTAATTGGATGTTTAATTGATTTTAATTCATTTAATTAATTTAAAATGTAGGAAAATACAAAGATTTGATTTCTCAATCTTTTTGTGAAGCAAAAGTGGTCAATATATGCTGGAAATTTCGTGTGCAAATCAAAGGGACAAGAATCTCCAAATTTAGCAAGTTTCTTCAATCAAAAAGATTCAAAAATATTTGATTTTCAATCAAATATTGAAACATCAATTCCATGGATTTTTTGCGCAAGATTTAACCTAATTCTCTTCTACTATATATACACAAGCTAAACCTAATGCCATGGACGTGATTTTGCTGCAAGAAAGCCATAACCAATTTGAAAAAAATCAAGAAAAGTCAAAACTGTTTTTTGCATTCCATCACAATTCAAAGCATTTTATTGTTTCTAATACATTGCAGGGGTTCCCAGAGACATATTGCAATCAAAACCATACGCTAGAACTCAAGAAATCCTCAAGAATAGTCGCACGATTTGCATACTTTTTTCAGAATCGAAACTCATATTTCATGCATAATTAACATGTCTTAATCATTGTTTTGTGTTGCTTGAATTCATATAAAGCTAATGGTGTGATTTAATTGCATTATAATGCCCAGAATCATAAAACACCATTGATGAAATCTAGGGTTCTTGAGCTCTCAGATTAGGGCTTTATTACACAAGAAAAATTGAGACCCCTAATGCATATGGTTGGAATCGTCAAGTCCAGACGAACCCAAAGCTACCATCGCGAAATATTTATATAGCCTGTAGGGCTATTCGCTATTTTTCCTCATGCTATTTTGTGGGGGTTAAAAACCCCCGCTATCTATTTGTTTTTTTTACAGGCAAACGAAGAAGATGATGTGCTGTTGATATATCATTGGTTCATTCAAATAAAAAGGCGCGCGTGTTTTACTTTACAGCATATGCGTTGATTTCTTAATATTATAATTGTTTGTTAGTATATTAACAAAGGCGTGCATATGGCTCAGTGGATGGTGCGTTGGCTTGTAACCATTGGGACCTGGGTTCGATTCCCAGGTCCACCCAAAACTCTATAATATTTTTCTTAACGTGATTGCATGCAGGCTTCAGATAGCGTTCCACCATGGACTCTCACATCCCAGCCGCCAAGTGGCCACAAGCATGAATCTGATGGTCCAGAGATGCTGTCCATGGTACTCCTGGTCAACCCTGTGCGCGGACAATTCCCCAAGGTCAAAACAGGCCGGAGAGCTTAATGGGCCAGATTTCCAAACAAACCTCCAAAAGGGCCCATCACCCCCCTGGTTTCTTTATTCTTTTTCTTTTCTATTTTAATTTCTATTCCATTATTTTATTAATTATAACTATTATTATTATTATTATTTAATTAATTCACAAATTATTATTTTCATAATAAAATCAAAAATATAATAATTATTATTATTATTAATTTCACCTTTAATTATTATTTTGTAAATAAATGTAAATTAATTAATTTAGTTTAATTAGGTTTAATCTTGATTTTTTCATAATAAATAAAATCAATCTAGAATTAGGGTTTTGACAACTTTTAATTTCTTTTATTTTATTTTAAAACATAAAAACATAAAAAATACTTTTTCTTTTAATTATTTAATTAATTAGTTTTAGGTTAAATATTAATTAAGTGCAAAAAAGGACCAAAATTCATTCTTTTCTCAAAAAGGGTCAAAACCCTAAGACTTCTCCCGATTCAATTTTTCTCGCGCATGTTTATTCTTGATTCCTATTTTGATCATATTTATGTAAATGTTCTGAGGATGTAATAGATAATTAGGACTTTTATCGCTTTCTTTTATTTTTCTCGCATTTTATTTTCAAGGGTTATGTTTTTGGCGATTTAAATACCCGACGCCTTGTAATAGCGTAGATTTATTTTCCACAATTTATTTTCCGCACAATTATTAACTGTTAACTATGCATGACAAGACTTGCCTGGAATATAAAATCAATCCGTAGCTCACCATAATACATGTGCAAAGATAATCTTAAACTGAATCCTGACACACTCGCACATGCCACTCCTAGGGTACGCCTCACTTGGTTGCCTCGAGGTGGTCATTGAGTATATGGTGTTTTAGAGGTCGCCCTCCTGTCTAAAGATCAAAGTTGCCTCGAAACGGTTGCCTCGGAAAAAACGATCTAAGACGTTAGGGTTACCGCTAAGGCGTCCTACCATTGCTTTAGTGACCACAAGTCCCTATAATCGAATTGACCCGAAAAACTCCAACGACGGTGCTACCTACTTCTCAATAGTGGGATAGTACTGTCTAAAGGACATTTACACAACTTAATTTCTTTTGAGTAGGTAGAGGTTCTCAGATACTTTCTCTTTCAAAACAAAACAACTTTTTTGCACTTACACACTTTTCAAACAAGGTTTTCAAACAACACTTCATACACTCTTGAGGACCGATACAAGAGTTAAATTAAAGTTTTCAAACAAAACTTTTTCAAAAACCACAAACACAAGAAAAGAAAAACATTTTTGAAAACATAGTGAGCAAGTACCTAAGAACCCGTGGATAACCACGGATAGAAAGGGTGCTAACACCTTCCCTTTCTATCATCTACCTCCCGAACCCGAGAAACATCTCGAAAAGGAATTTTGTTGTGCTTTTGTCCTTTCCTTGTTGGAGAAAATAAAAGACAGTGGCGACTCTTGCTTACCGCGACATTTTGCGAAACGCAAACGCGAACCAGCATTTCAAAACAGTCAGTTTTATTTCCACCGATCACACCAACAAAGGAAAGGGTGAAAAGAACAGAAAAATACCTTTTCGAGAGTTTTCTAAGTAAGGGGTAGATTATGGAAAGGGAAGGTGTTAGCAACCTTTCCATTTGTAGTTTTCTATGGGCTCTTAGATTCTTAGCTCATTTTGAAATACCTTGTGCTTTGTGTGTTTTTGAAAAGCATTTTGAAAGCTCCTTAGCACGATGAAGTTTGTAATGTTTCTTGGAATAGTAAAGAACGTATACAAAGTGTTTTAAAATGATTTTGAAAGAGGTTTTGTGTAAGTGTGAAAATTGTTTGAGCATAACATCTAGGAACTATCTACTTTACTCGAAAGGGTTGTTCTTTTCCTCTTTTCCTTTAGAGTGTGGTATCCTACTATTAGTGAGTAGGTAGCCCTAGCCTTTAGATATTTGAGGGTCATTTGAAGGGACATTTGTACAGTCACAAAGGCAACTGGGCAAGAAACTTTAGTAACCACCCTAGGGTTTTAAGATCACTTTACCGAGGAAACATCGAGAGGGTCATAGAGAGACATATGATCTTTAAACCGGAGGGTAGCCACTAAAATCTCTCACGTTTCGAGAGTTGTGACTGCTTTCTGAAGGCAACCAAAGTGGAATACCCTAGAGGTGTATATGTGCAATTGTGTTGTATTCAGTTATTTTTGTCTCGTGTTAGGTTTTCTAGTGTTTGTTTGTTATTCTTGCCATACAAACCTAATTGGCATACATCTAAAAAGTCAATAATTTGAAGTATTTAAAAGTGTGAAAAGATAAATCTTAAGTTATTACAAGGCTTCGGGGAGGGGGATTAATTACATGTCCTAGTGGTAAAAATAAATAATAGAGCAAAAGTCATAGTTATAAAACTATTACATCCCATAAGCAGATACATTAATATGAAAAGGCAATAATAATACAAAAGTATTTAAACGCGTGCGAATTTAAAATAACGTCTAAATCCTATGTGAAAGGGAATCTTTTTTTGTCATTTTATTTTGTTTAGAAAATTCTAAATGTTCAATTAAGTCAAATCTAATTAATTGAAGAGAGAAAAGAAAAATAAATTATTAATTAAAATTAACTTTAAAACAAACCTAATAATTTTTTGCATTTTTTCAATTTATGAAAAGAATTGAATTCAAATAAATCATAAGTCTACTGATTTTAAAAATTAAGGAAAATAAGTTAAAATAATTAACTAAATTAAATTATTAAATAGTAAAATAAAACCTAATTCTAAGTTACTTATATTTTTTATGATTTTTATGTTGATTAAAAAAACAAACAAAAAGAAATCAACAAAAACAAAGTAATTAAGTATAAATGGGCCAGGCAGCAAAAGTAAATAGCGGGTACCCAAAGTGAGAGGAGCCCAAGTCTTCAGTTGGATCCAATGAGAAAATCCTTTGAGGGTGCATGGTGAGCTGCGTGTCTGGGGTTTTTAGATCTGATCAGATGAGATCTCTTGCTATTGATATGAAGGTGCATGGTGGGCATTCAAATGTGAAACACACAAGATCTGCAGAATAATAGTTTTGAAAACAAATTTGTGAGGCCTGGGTACCAAACCCATGTACTTCCCCTTTTGCATGCTTCCTCTTTACCATCTGAGTTGCTTGTTCATTTGTTAATTATAACACAACAATAAATGTGTGAATGAAAACCAAACAGAAATATATTTGAAAATCAAACACGCGTGCTGGACTTCTTGAACCAATAAGAGAGAGACACTTGGGGCGCCGAAGTCATCCCATCGAAGTCAACTCTCCAGTTGTCTTCTCCAGTGGGATCCAACCTTGAACCTACAACATAGCCAAAAGTAAAGATTGAAAACTACCCAATCCCCCTAATTGGAACCCCTTAATTCCAAATCTGAGGTACGTTTGGCCTCAAATGTCCTAGATTTTGAGTTTCGAAGTAAATCTTAGATCGTGCCCTAGAAATGGCACGATCTCATCCTTGCGCCTACACCTACCTATAGCTCGTTAAACCTGCACTAATGATAGTCCTGAACATGAATTAAACAATTAAAAGCATTAATATGTGATAAAAATGTAGTTTTGATTTTATAAACCCTTATCAATTGGAGATTCGTGGATCTATGGCTTTGGGCGTGGAAATGCTTCTTTAAGGGTCGGTATGGGCTCTTGGATGTCTCAGCAACAAGAATCTGGTATTAGTTTGGACGAAGGCTTCTTGCAAAATTAGTTTTGAGTTTGATAATTTTGGAATTTTTTTTGTAACTTTCTAGGGCTTCTTGGAGGCAGGCTGCGTGTGTCCCTTGCATATGAGGTTGTTAGGTTTATATAGACAAAGGGTTTAGGTCAAAATTGTGCATCATATCTTTGCACATTATGATGGAGAGATTTGATTTAATTTTTGCACGAAACTTGCTATATTTGATCTAATCATGTGCCAATCTATTTTATGCGATTTTTCCAGCTTGCTATGAGTTGTTGGGGCCTCCAATTTGATGGAAATCAAAAGCTTACATGCCCTTGTAGATCCATTTCACATCAATTGGTTTCTTATTGGTTCTTTTGACAAGATCCCAAGTTTTGTTCTCTTCGATGGCCCTAAATTCTTCTTTCATGGCTTCACACCAATTCGAATTGCTCAAGGTTTCACCATCATGGCTTCACCAATTCCAATTAGCCTAGTAGAACTCAGTTCTTGTTCTTGTGGATCTTCTTTCCTTATGCACAGGTGGTTCTTCGATTCGACCAGTCGAAGTATCACCTAGTTCATTTTGACTTATCGAAGCTTCATTCTGTCCATCTTCTTCGAACAAAGTTGCACATGTGGTCTTTCAATTCGACTAGTCGAAGTATCACCTTGTTCATTTTGACTTGTCGAAGCTTCATTATCTTTATTTTATTTAAACACATTTGTGACAATTTTGACTGTGTCGAAGCTTCATTCTGTTCATCTTCTTATCGAACTAAACTTCGATTCCAATCCCACCCTTTGCTTTCGTCTACAAGACCATCTTTACTGATCATTAGTTTATCTTCGATTGGTGAATACAACTTATATGCACCAATCGAATGATAAACTATGAGCACCAAGACTTCACTTTGATCATCCAACTCCTTCCTCGCCTATTCAGGTACATGCCTGAAATACATTTATTCAAAAACTCTAAGATGACTTATATTTGGCTGATTCGACCCTAACGGTCCTTCTATGAAATCACGCCACATTCGAATGTTTCATGTCCTTCGAACCATTAGACTTACATGTGTTTCTTCAAAGCTTTTGAATTCAAAATCTTCTTCTTTTGGAAGCGCCAATTCAATCAACATCACAGTCGAAATGTCTTTCCTTTTAATGCTTTGAATAACTTATATTTCAATAGTTCAAAAGCAGAACCTTCGATAACGGTTCAATATAGTGAAGCTTTTTACTAGCTCTTCACCAACCGAAGACTTCATAAAAGCCTCCTCACACTTTCTTTCTAACTATTATTTCTTCGATCATAGTGTCAATTATTCAAAACTTGTGTAATCGAGATTCCCAGCTAAAACTGCTTCGTTGGGCATCTAATTAGAATGCATACTATTGTCGAAGTTGCCTCAACCCAAAATATCTTAGACATATTCTTAGCTTTCGACATACACCCTGTTATCTTCCATACACTTATTTTCTTTATTTCATCTATGCCATTATGCTGAGGCGTATAGGGTGCCATGGAAATCATTTGAAGCTTTTGCAAACCAAAATTATTTGTGAGAAATGAAGCCCTAGATGGAAATCCATTACTTAGAAGGAGAATTTGTCTGGTCAATTCTTGGTCATCCTTGAGCAATTGGGGACCTCAATCTGCCTGCCTTAAATAGAATGGGATGGCAAACTTTAGGGTACAACAGCCGCCCATGTTCAATCTTCTTAAACCTGAAGATTTAGATTGACTTGTTTGCCTTTCGTGATCAGAAGGTGGAAGATGATTGAACACTAGAGTGCCCTGAAATTTGCACTCGCATGAAGTAACGTCATTGGTTGATGATATCAGGAATGGGCTTACAGATGCCATTTGGAGAAGATGACTGAGAGTTGTCGTAGATGGGCTTAAAGATGCAGTCCAAAGTAGATGCTGACTTCATAAGAGGTCTCTTTATGGGGATTAGTGTTCTTGTTGTTTGAGAAGGACTCCGTTGGGGAATGTTGATTTATGTTCTTTTTCTTGAGGAAAACTATGTTGGGAATAGAGTCTAGGAGCTTTAGTTGTCGATGGATCTACTGAGGAGTTATCCATGGACTGGAGAGATGAAAGTTAGTTATTTTCTGGTCGAAATCTAGGATTCACCGTAACTTGCTGAGGGTAATAAAGTTGGATGTCATCTGGTCGTATTCCGGGCTTCATAGCGAGTTACTGGGGAAAATGAAATTAACTGTTATCTAGTCAAGTACAAGCTTCGGAAATTAAGTTGTTATTTGTTCATGTCTAGGCTTCAACTTGAACTTGAGGTATACTGTCATCTGGTCAGGTATAGGCTTTGCAGTGTTGTAAACTGCTATCTGGAGATATATAAGAATGAGCCTGTGTAGGGCTTCTTCATGATGAGCCTGTGTGAAATTGCATCTGGAAATTGGAAGGAACCCGTGTAAGATTGTGTCAGGATGAACCCGTGTTAAACTTCATCTGGAAATATATGATAAGGGGCCTACGTAGGGCTGCTTCAGGATGTAAAACTGCATCTGGAGATATATGAGAAGGAACTTGTGTAGGGCTGCTTCAAGATGAGCCCGTGTGAAGCTGCAACTAAAAATTGTGAGAAGGAATTCGTGTAATATTGTTTCAGGATGAGCCCGTGTAAAGTTGCATCTGGAAATATATTAGAAGGAGCCTGGGTAGGGCTTCTTCATCTGGTCGTGTAGATAGTTTCCTCGTCTTGTTTCGGGAATTGATCCATAATCAGTTGGTCGCAGATAGTTGTCCTGTCTGGTTTCAATAGTTAATCTGGAACTTTCTTTTGTTGGTTGTTGAGAAGGCTTCCGAAGAGAGAAGGCTTCTCAAAGATGTATTTGATAGGATCCATTTTAGAGATCAACAGGGTAGTGTGAGTCAACATATATTGTCTCAGTCGACGAGCAGCCCATGCCAAATTGCAACAAGTTTTCTCGAGTAGTGTGTATCTTGTTTCACTGTCGGTAATTTTTTCTAAGGTAGTATATTGCATACTCTTTTCTACCAGACTCGTCATGCTGCCCCAACACACACCCCATTAAATTCTCTAACACTGTTAAGTACATGATCAGAGGTCTTCCTTCAACTGACGACATCTAAATTGGAGGCTCTTGAAGATATTCCTCGATTTTGTCAAAGGTAGTCTGGAAATCGTCATTCCACTTCACTTCTTAATCTTTCTTCAGTAATTTGAAGATTGGCTCACAAGTAGCGGTTAGATGGGAAATGAATCTGGAAATGTAGTTTAGACGTCCCAAGAATCCCCTAACCTCCTTCTCAATGCGGGGAGTTGGCATTTCTTGTATAGCTTTAACCTTTGCAGGATCTACTTCAATACCTTTTTCGCTGATAACGAAGCCTAAGAGCTTACCGGATCTTACTCTAAAGGTGCACTTATTCGGATTCAGTCTCAGCTTGTACTTCTTTAGTCTTTCAAATAGCTTCTGAAGGTGATCAAGGTGCTCCTCTTCAATATGAGACTTGGCTATCATATCATCGACGTATACCTCTATCTCGTGATGGATCATATCGTGAAACAAAGCTACCATATCATGCTGATAGGTTACCCCGACATTCTTCAATCCAAATGGCATGACTTTATAACAGAAAGTACCCCACTGTGTAACGAAGGTTGTTTTCTCCATGTCTTCAGGTGCCATTTTGATCTGATTATAACTAGAGAAACCATCCATGAAGGAGAGTATCTAATGTTATGTGGTGTTGTCAACTAGAACATCGAATGGGGAAGCGGGAAGTCATCCTTGGGGATTTCCCTATTCAAGTCTCTGTAATCCACACACATACGTATCTTACCATCCTTCTTAGGTACCTGAACAACATTAGAAACCCATTATGGATAAGAGGTAACAGCTAAGAAACCAGTGTTGAACTGTTTCATAACTTCAGCTTTGATATTTTCTGACATATTTGGATGCATACAATGAACCTTTTGCTTCCCTGGAGTGCAGTCTTCTTTCGTTGGCAGACGATGAACCACAATATCAGTGTCTAGCCCTGGCATGTCTTTGTATGACCAGTCAAAGATCTCAACATAGTCATGTAACATATGTATTAACCACTCTTTGACACTATGCTCCAAGTTGGCACCTATACTGACTTCCTTTTTATCCTTTTCAATACCCATGTTTATTGTCTCAACCGGGTCTTCATGAGGCTGTATTGCCCTTTCCTCCTGTTGTAACAGTCTGGCAAGTTCTTCTGGCACTTCATAATCTTCCTTACCTTCGTCCTCAGCTTGGTAGATCGGATTTTCAAAGTCATAATTGGTAATAGCAGAACTGTTATCAATGGGATCTAGAGTGGATGTGGATCTGAAGTTTGATATGTGGGTGTGTTTAAGAGAGTGTAGCTATTTTGATAAAGTAAAAGCAGAAAAGAAAGACATAGAGCGTAAAATTTGTATGCAAAATGTCAAATGATTTATTAATGACATATGAAGATGAAACAATAACCCTCACAAATAGACCATTTCCCTCGGGTAAAGCACAGGGCTTTAGAGTTTAAATTGTTCAAATATTACATATTCCAAAAACAAAAAGACAACTACTCCTGGATAAAAGTAATGGGAACAAAATCTTTGGCCTCCCAATTGTTGAGTCCACCGTTGATAGTTGGGAAGATCCATTTGTCCATGTTGCATTCATTATCACTCTCCTCCAAAGCATTGCTTCCATGGTTGCTGATGCATAGTGGGGCTCCTGAAGTAAAACCCAAACCAAACTTATCAGATTTATAAGGGATATCAAGGAGTTGGCCCCAAATGGTACACCCACTTTTTTGACTACTGCTTTGGTATCCTTTAGAGAAGCCATCTTCAATGGAGGTCTGGTAATCTTTGGAACATTAGTAACTGTCTTGGTTGTAGCAATTGTCTAAGAAACTTCTTTGTAATACGGTGGCAAAACCGACTGTTATATTGGTTTTTCATTTGTATTCGTAAATGTTGCGGTAAGAAAGAGTTGCCACCGAATTTTCTTTTATCTATCCAAGGAAAGGGTGAAAAGAATAGAAAAATAACTTTCGATAGTTTTCTAAGTAAGGGGGGTACATTATGGAAATGGAGGGTTTTAGCACCCTTTCCATCCGTAGTTATCTACGGGCTCTTATATGCTTGGCTCATATTGAAATGCTTTGTGCGTTGTGTGTTTTTGAAAAGTATTTTTGAAATGTCAATAGTAAGGCAGCTCGCTTTATGATAACTCTTGTATCAGTCGTCAAAAGTGTTGATAAAGCATTTTGAAAATGTCTTCTAAAGTTGTTTTGTGTAAACGTAAAAATTTGTTTTGAGCATAGCATCTAGGAACTATCTACTTTACTCGAAAGGATTGTTCTTTTCCACTTTTCTTTTAGACAGTGCTATCATACTATTAGTGAGTAGGTAGCCCTAGTCATTGGATGTTTTGAGGGACATTCGACGGGATGTTTATACAGTCACAAAGGCAATTGGGCAAGAAACCTTAGTAACTACCCTAGGGTTTTAAGATCATTTTTACCGAGGCAACATTGAGAGGGTCATCGAGGGACTTATGATATTTTAAATTGGAGGGTAGCCACTTAAACCTCTCACATTTAAAGAGTTGTGAGTGTTTTCCAAAGGAAACCAGAGTGGGGTATCCTAGAGGTGCGCATGTGTAGTTGTATTGTTTTCAGTTATTTACCTTTTTGCATTTAGGTTTGCTAGCATTTTGTTTTATTCTTTCCATATAATCCTAGTTAGCATGCATATAAAAGGTTAATAGTTTACAATAATAAAAGTGTGGAAAATGTAAATCCTAAACTATTACAAGGCTTTGGGGAGGGGGATTAATTACATGTCCAAAACCTTGGGGGAATAAAGCAGAAAAATTAAAAAGTCCTAGTTATCCTATTACATCCCATAAGAAAATACATAAATGATAAAAATAACAGTGCTAAAATAATAAACGCGTACGAATTGGAACGGACGTCTAAAACCCTAAACTATTTCCAAGTTAAAAAGAAAATCCCTTTTTTGTCATTTTTGGTTTTATTTTGAGAAAATGTTTAAGTAAATAATAATTAATCTAGAAAAAGGAAGAAAACTAATCATCTAAATAAGGTAAAAAAAATAAGGACATAATTCTAATTTTTTTAATCTTTATTATAAAGAAATGAAATTAAATCTTAAGTCTACTTGATTTTAATTTGAGCCAAAGGTTAAAATAATTAATTAATTAACAAAAATAATTTTTTAATTGAAAAAAGACTAAATTTTTTTTTGTGATTTTATAATTAATTTGTTGATTAACAAAAAAAAGCAATCCAAAGAAACAAATAATAAATAAAAAACAGTAATCTAAATGGGCCTGGTGTTAAAGCTAAAAAGAGGGGGTGAGATTTGGAATTTATTAGGCCCAAATCAGGGAGAAGCCCAAGCTACGCCTGATCCTGTGTTAATGACCCTTGAGACTCTACCATGAGGTGGCGTAGTTGGAGCGCTAGATCTAATGATACATAGATCCAATGGTGTTGACGACAAGGTGCATGTACGCCCGCTAGCCTTTGTTTCACTGGATATGCAAAACAAATGTTAGAAAAATAAAGATGCAGGACTTGGGTATCGAACCCAGGTCCTCTCCTTTATACGCTTTCCCCTTTACCAATTGAGCCAACTATCAGTTCGTTTATACAAATGACACTATAATAATATAATGCCAACAAGTGGAAAATGCTGAGTTGTCATCCACGTGCACTGAGATGGGCCCCTCTGTATTTGAATGAACCAATCACAACAAGTTATTTTGCCACGCCAGCTACGGGGGTCTAACCACCATCCACGGTGGTTGACCACCATCTTCTCCGGCGTGACCAAAATCATAACCTGCAAAATATTGAGATTCAAAGCTAGAGGCTTTGTCTACTCCCCCTAAAACATAGGTTGCGGATCCAACCATTGTCTTAGTTAGTCTAAAAATGTCTCCATCATCGAAATCAAAGCTTACACATTTTCAAACCCTAACAATGTTGTCCTGTTATTTTAGAACTGATTTTCACATGTAACACATTAAAACATTCACAAACATCATTCATAGCATGGATATACGATCAATATGGATTTAAATTACATATTGAATGAATTTGAGATCAAAGACAAGTTACCAACGGAGGGATTGTGTGAGTGATGCTCCTGCGTGCATTGGACCTGCCTAATGCTTGGAAACGTCTCTTGGAACCTTCAGGGAGTGAATGAAATGCTTGTTTTGGATTGAGGAGGCCTGCAAAGATTGTTTCGATTTTGATAACTTTGTGAAGATTTTGAGAATTTGGTGTGGCTTTTTCAAGAAATGTCTTGTGTATGGAACTTTGATAGGCAATCTCTTCTGTATAGGTAATGTGTGTCTAGGTAATGTGTGTCTTATATTTATAGGGGTGTGTTGTTGAACTAAAATGGCATGAATTAGCCATTAACCATGGCTTTAAAAGAAAAATCGAAAGATTTAAAAAGTTGCCATTTTTTATGATTTTTTACCATTTTGGGCTTTGAGTGAACCTGGACAGATTTCATCCCATTAGGTGTTCGTTTCAACTTTTCACATCTTGATTCTTTTGATTTCTCCCAAACTTTGTTCTTTTCTATGGCTCTAAGTTCCAATTCGAACTGCTTAAGGCCTTATCATTATGGCTTCTTCGATTGAGTCATTATCTGCCTTAGTTGCTTGATCTGAATATCTATCCAATCGGCCTAATCGAACTCAGTTCTTGTTCCTTTCGATCTCTTTTCACTCAATTCGACGAATCGAAGTATCACCTCTTCCTTTTGACTGGTTGAAGCTTCACTCTGCTCCTTTCGATTTCCTTCCACTCAATTCGACCAATCGAAGTATCGCCTCTTCAACTTGGTTTGTCGAAGCTTCATTTTGTTCTTTCCTTCGAACATAGTCGTGACTGTGTCTTCGACTCCCATTTCAACCTTTGATTTTGTCTACAAGAATATATTTATTGCTCACTAGTTGACCTTTGATTGGTGAATACAACTTGTATGCTCCAATCGAAGGATAACCTATGAGCACCAAGACTTTACTTTCGATCACCCAACTCCTTCCTTGTTTGTTCAGGCACATACCTGAAACACATTGATCCCAAAAATCTTAGATGACTCATATTTGGTTGATTCGTCTCTAATTGTCCTTCGATCACACCATGTTTTAATGTTGTATATCCTTAGAACCATAAGATCAAAGCTTTTGAATTCAACATCTTCTTCTTTTTGAAGCGTCAATTCAACCAACGTGTCATTCGATGTGTGTCTTCCTTGTAATGCTTCGAATAACTTACATTTTCATGGTTAAAAATAAAACCTTCGATGATGCTCTTTACTAGCTCTTCATCAATTGAAAACATTACAAAATCCTCCTCACGCTTTCTTTCAAAATATCCTTCCTTCGATCCTAGTGCTTCGTTGGGAATTAAATTAGACTGCGTACTACTGTCGAAGCTGCTTCGACCCAAAATCTCTTAGGCATATTTTTAGCTTTCTACCTACACGTTGTTATGTAGACTTATTTTTTTCTTTCAGTTGTGCCATTATACTGAGGCGTATAGGGTGCCATGAAAATAATTTGAAGCTTTTTGAGCAATTAAGGGAGGGAAAATTTTGGGATACAACAGCTGCCCCTGTTCAATCTTCTTAAACCTGATGATTTAGATTGGCGTGTATGCCTTTCGTGACATGAAGGTGGAATATGATTGAACACTAGAGCGCCTATAAATTTACACTCGGGTGAAGTATTTCCGTTGGTTGATGATATGAAGAATGGGCTTACAGATGCCATTTGGAGAAGATGACTTGTTGTACCCCTATTTTTTCCCCTAAGATCCCTTCATCATACCATATTGATTCAATCACAACAAGATCACATTAGGGCTTTTGGTTCTCCTCCCTATCTTTAGCTTTTCTCTTTGAGGAATCACCAAGCACCTTGACTTGTTTTTCTTGTGTAATCATTCATGTCTTGTTTGAATTTCCTTTTAATTAATAAAATGCAATGTTGGTTTGTCTTACTTGTCAACAATGCTGATAAAGGAAATGGGGCTTGGCAAGTTGATCCATGGGTTCTTGAGTTTATTTACATGACCTAGTAAATGAAGCTTGAGAAGTTCAAACCTCACCATTGAAGTTGTTTTGGAAGCAATGGCATGACAAGTTTATTTTCGTTCACTACATTTCCAAGTTATTAAGATTTGATCCAAAAAGTACAACGGGTTGATTGAAAAATAGTCATGGTTGGACAAGGTCTTGTTCCCATTGCCACAAGTGAATATTTCTCTCAATTATAAATATATGGAAGTGGTTGTTCTTGCTATAAGTTCTCATTATAATCCTCAACAACTTATATTTACAAAGCAGTTGTTTTGGTACAAGAAGTTTGTCCAAAATTGTCAAAGTTCCTCAAGGCATGTTTCTTAATCTAGGAGCTAGGGTTTTGAACTTCAAAGGAGTATATCTTTACCATCTTTTGGTATTTTTGAGTGATTCCAAATACATCCTTCTCTTAAAAGGCATATCAACAAATCACTTCAAAAGTTCCAAGGAGTTTTCATGTGTAAGAAACTTGATGATGAAGAAAGATTACAAGTCCTCTAGATGAACCCCCAATTTCTCAAGTTTGACTTCAAATGATCATAACTTGGTCAATTTTTATCATCTTGAGCCTATTATTTTTCCATAATTATCTTGAATATGTGAAATTTATTCCTTCTTTTATGTGCAAAGTGAGAAAATGGATGGAAGTTGCCTTAAAGATACTAAAGATTATAGGTCATTTTATGAAATTTTGCCAACTTCAACAAGTCATACTTTCTCAATTTTTGGAGATTGTGAATGGTTCAAGTATAAAAATGTCATTCAAGAGATCTACTTCATTCCATCTTTTTTGGTAAAGAGCAAATTCC
This sequence comes from Vicia faba, assembly GCA_948472305.1. Lineage (NCBI taxonomy): Eukaryota > Viridiplantae > Streptophyta > Magnoliopsida > Fabales > Fabaceae > Vicia > Vicia faba. Next base: position 1,295,909,758 of record OX451737.1, on the reverse strand, counting down.
AAGTGGAAGGGTATGTTTGGATGCAAGACATTATAGGTCACTTTTGAAGAAAAATTTGAAATATTTCTAAGTATGGAAAGCCAACCCTTTTTCCTCAACTTTGACTCAACATAACATTAAACTCAAGAATCCATTTTATTCCATTATTTTTTCATTGCAAAGCTTGAAACCTCACCTTTCTGAAGCATTAAGAAACATTCCCTAAGACCCCTTGAGTTGAAAATGCCATTGGTCAGAAGTTGGCATTTTGAAACTGAATTTCTCACTAAGTCAGAATTTTGAAATCCATAATGTGGCCTCTAATCACAAGTTTTCCACGCGTTTTTGCCTCTAAACATGTTTAGTGAAGTTCCGGATTTGTTTAGCACCTCAAAACGCAAGGATTGGATGAGTTTTGGTGAAAATTAGATCAGACTTCACTTGTGCATCAGGTTTGCATGAATTTCATCCAAAATGCATCATTCACTCTTCCTTTTGATCCCATTTTCTTCTCCTTTAAATAAATTAACTATCCCATTCGTTTTCTCAAGCTTGAATAGCCAGAATCACCCTGCCAAACTTTTTCCCTAACTCAGAATTCAACAACTTCAAAATCCATTCTCAAGCCTTTTTTAATCCAATTTTTTCATCAATTCACCTTCCTTGATATTCCATGAAGCTAACCATATAATTACATTCAAGAACTGTGCCCTATATTGCTCCATAGAAGTCCAGTTTCAGAGCTCTACAACTCAACTTCAATAGGTAGATTCCTTCATCAATTCTTCAAAACTTTGATATCATTGTGATGCTCTCATTGCCCTGGTTCTAGTCGCAACCCTTACTTCTTACTGGAAACACGTTTTTACATGAAATATCAAATCCCATTTCAAAACATTCTTTCCAAATTGCTTGAGCTACAATTTATATAAATTTGACGTGAGGGTGTTGTTGTCTTCGTCTTGAAGAGACGAAGCGAAAGGCATAGGTGTGAGCTTCTGATATTACAGTTTGAGAGACCTGTAATTCACGTTGGCTGGAGGTTGAAGATCACCAACGTGTCATCTTCCAACCAATGATGGCACGCCACTTGTTATTTTTTAATTCTGATTTTATTTCTAATTCAGTGCTTTATTCGCTAATGACCATGATATGCACAACGCGCCAGATCCCTTGGATTTGATTACTAACGCGTTTTGACTCTCATCCAATGGTCTACATATTTTTGACTTTTTCTTTTCTTTTCTGATTTTTTATATTTAATTGTTTTAAATTTAAAAAAATCATAGAAAAATCATTTTTAGTCCAAAAAATCTGAAAAAATTATGAAAAATACTTTTTATTATTCTCTTTCTGATTTCTATTTTTTCACAATTTAATTTTGTATTTTGCTATTTTTTATAAATTTACACTTTATTGGAATTATTTTAAATGTTTAAAAATACTTTTATGCATTTTTAAATTTTGAAAAAATTATAGAATGATCCAATGATATTGTGACAAATATTGGTGACCTTATTTTATTTTTGTTTCTGACTTTTCTATTTTTTTTATCATTTTTGGTTTATTTCACCCATTTCTTTAAATTTTAAAATAGTTTCTGACTTAAAAAAATTACCAAAAAATTTATAAAATTATTTTAGTTCATTTATGATTTTTCTATGGTCTTACTTTTTATTTCATGATTAATTTGAACATAGATGACATTTTTTCTCTTTTATTTCTATTTTTAAACATTATTTTTAAACCTTTTTGTATATATTAAAATGTAATATTATTTTTTGATTATTTTCTGGCTGATCTTGGGTTAAATTTTTGATCATGAACTTTATTAACATCATTGGATCCATGGTGTTGAGTCTAACTCCACAAAAATGGATGAATGAATTTAATAATAGTTTGGTTAAATTTTATCCAAAAGTGGTTTGTATATTCTCTCCCACCCCTCTTCATCTCATCCTCTTCTTATTGCACTAAATGTTATTGGAGCATGATCTCTATATCATGTCTCAAAACAAATGGTGCATAGATTTCTATTTACCAACCTCAAAATAGGTGCGAATTCTATATAAGTCCACTTACGATTGCTTAACCTAGCGCTAAATTTTGTCCCGATTCGAAAAAATGATCATCCGTGGCCCAAACTTATGTTTGCAAGCCCAAGTATGTTAATTTGATCCAATAACCTTGAGATTCATTATGTGGAGGCTTTGGTTCTACCAATCCTCTAATGGATCTACAACACCTTTGGTCAACGCGGATCACTTAAACATCGTTGATCATTAAATGATACTCATAAGGATTCCAAATGGATGATATACTTGACAAAAAGAAAATGCAACTTGTTGTGTGGAGGATTTGGTTCTATCAATCCTCTAATGAGTTCCAAATACAAGTTTCAAGATGATAATCCAACTAACCACTTATCACTAATAATTGATTTTATTTTGTGTTTTTATTTTATGTTCTTTACTTTTTACACCACTTACTTTTAGCATTTACATTTCATGTTATATTTAATCTTTGCTTACTTGAGCCCCTTTATATTCTTGTCATTTTTTTATTTTGCTCAATTGAGCTTTTCTTTTCTTTTAAAGACACCTAATAATCAACATAAACCCTAAAAATCTTTAATGATACTTGAACTATTTGGTTACTACCCTTGGCATTATGGAGCATTAGACTTTTTGGACTTAGGATTAGAAACCTTAGCCTATGATTGGAGACCTTGTGATCTTATCTAATTATTTTGTTTAGAGCTCATGAGGTTTACCTCAAGACATTGGGTTGTTTGTTTGTTTTGTGTGCAGGTTATTGTGATTACACCCTTTGTTTGTAATTTGGAATTCACTCGTATACAGCCGTTACTCTGCCCAATTTTTGTGAAGACTTAATACACTTGAAGTTTGGTTCTCTCAAGAGTTCTAGTATATTTGCTTGTTTGGTTTCAATCCAAAGAATGGGAATTCTATATTGACTCATAATGTCAAGTATTGGCTTCTTGTTGGTTAGATGGTTCTTCTCCTTATCTTTTACCTTATGCTTTAGGATATTCCCTTCATCTCCTCCCATCTTATTTAATTTCAAAAATCTCCTTCCTCCTTTTGAAAACTCTTCTTGTTTTTTTTTAAACATGAACCACTTTCATAATAAACTTGGACTTATGTTCATGCATTTTCAAAAAATTTTCATAAATAAACTTCAATCAACTTAATAATACCTTGACATTATTTTTGTGAGAAGACTAAAAGTCAATCAATCTCATTTCAAACCATTTTTCCACTTTGGCTTTTATCTTTAAACTTTTCTTAAAAAAAAGATCAAACTCTTGTCAATCCTTGTAGTGATGCAAACAACTATACTTCTACAATATGTAGTGAAGAGAGATATTTTCCACTTGGGTGTTGAGTGAGGCATTGTTGATTTTAAAATCCAAGCCATATCCTCCACTTTGAGATGATGCAAATTCTCCTTTCTCATGATTGTGGGTAGTAGGTATGTTTTCCACACGGACAATGACGATGATGTTTTATCTCATAAATTAACCAACATATTTTTTCTTAATTTTAAAAAAATAGGAACTACGGGTACCCTGATCCCCTATTGCGCGAAAAGGTGGTATGTAGGCACTAAAGGTTCGCAACCGCGGCGGGTGCAAAAATAATAAATATATTTCTTTTCTCACCTCCACCATCTATTTTATACAACATGTTTCATAGCCAAAATATACAAATTTTACAAAGAGGTTCCTGTGGAGTACTGTAGATGTTTAGGGCGCTAATACCTTCCCTTTGCATAACCAACCCCCTTACCTTGAATATTTCCCCCTCTTTTTGGGTTATTCGCTCTTTTCCCATTCCTTTGGAAACAATAAAGCGCGATGGCGATTTTTATTTTGATTTGTATAAGTCTAGTCAATCCAATGGCTTAGTCTTGAACATTTCTACAACTACAGAAAAATGGCTACTTCAATGGGGAAATATTGACCTCTTGTTGGTCCATCCCTAAGTGGGTTGAGCCTATCTTTGTTTATATCTGTATATGTGTTATTATTGTTTTTGTGTTGTATGTTATATATGTGTTTGTCTGGATTTTCCTGGTTTTCAGGGTGCTTGGTGATTACTCATAAGTACTATACCCAGACTTGGGAAAACTTTAGGATAGGACGGGCGATATAGTCATGTTAACATTGAGGGAGTAATCCAAAAAAAGGAGGCATGATATCCCCCACTCAGTGATGTCCGCTTTGACTGTAGTGTCGTTTACCGAGTAATCGAGAAAACGTACTACTTTCGACCTGGGAGCCTGCTGAAACTGGGGACCGTAGAATACCTAACCCATCTTGTCCTTTTAGGTGTAGTTTGGAAGCTATAACGGAGTAATCCGGAAATAGTTGTCACGCGATACTATGCTCGGACGAGTTTTTCGTGAGAATATTACTAATTACCGAGTTAATCAGGAAGTTGGTAATATCCGAAGGAAGGATGTAGACTCTGGGAACCTCTAGAACCTTGTTCGGCAGGTGATAACTTTTAGACCAATACCTTATGGGTAGTACCTTCAACCTCATGCTCGTGACTTTGAACCTATGAACCCTATATGTGTGATCTTGTGTGTAATTGCTGCATCATGAATCCATGCACCCATAAGCATCTTTTGGAGAGATCATATTTCAAGGGATTTAAAGGTTAACCATTTGTGAATATCTCAAGTACTTTTTAACCATGGATTCTAGAAAGAGAAAGACTGGGAAGTACAGTTTCAAGGATCCCAAGATAGATGAGTTGATCAATCTAATTCCCGAGATCGAGTGTCCTGCAGATTTTCGGAAGAACTATGGACCCATTATTCCTCTCATGAAGTTGAAGATGAATGAGGGTATTCTCTCGACCTTGGTCCAGTTCTATGATCTAATGTATCATTGCTTTACTTTTCCCGACTATCAGTTGATGCCTACACTGTAGGAGTATTCTTATCTATTGGATTTACCTGTTACCGATCGTTATTGGTTTGGAGGGTCAGCCAAAACCACATGAGATTGCTACTTTGGTTCATCTGGGGAAGTATGAGGTGGAAACCCATATGACTACTAAAGGAGGGATTAGAGGATTACCAGCTCAGTTCTTATTAGAGAAAGCTCGTTCCTTTGCTAGGATGAAGAGTACAGTCGCTTTTGAGGCCATCTTTGCTCTACTTGCTTACGGGTTGTTCTTATTTCCTAATGAGGACAAGTTTATTTACATTAATGCTATCAGGATCTTCATGATTGGAAACCCAATTCCTACCTTGTTGGGTGATGCTTATTACTCTATTCATCTTCGGAATTCTTATCATAGGGGATGATTCTCTGTTGCACACCCCTGTTGTACCGGTTGTTTATCTCTCATATGCCTCAGTCTGATGGTTTTTTGGATTTCAAGAAGGAACCTCGTTGGGCTCCTAAGATCATGGTACTTACTCATTCAGATATTGATTGGTATCATCGAGCTTACAAGGATATAGAGATTATTGACAGTTGTGGTAGTTTCCCCAATGTACCTCTTCTTGGTACAAAGGCAGAAATTAACTATAACCCTGTTCTTGCACGACGACAACTTGGTTATCCGATGAGGGATAAACCAAATAGTATTAATTTGAGTAGTTTATTTTTGAAGGATGGAGAAGACCATAGGTAAGCTAGGGAGAAAATTGCGAAGGCCTGGCGTCACATTCATAAGAAGAGTAGGAAGGATTTGGGACCTAAGGGTGTTGTTTCTTTGGAGCCATATCTTTAGTGGGTCCAAACGAGAGTTTTTCAGTTGAAGATGTCGTATTCCCAGGAAACACCTATGCCTGATCTATTTGTGAAGATCACTCCTTCCTTATTAGATGATCTAGTAGAGCTGCAGCTTGCTTTGGTCAGGATGCAACAGGAAAAGGATGCTTGGAAGAATAAGTTCCAAACTTTAGAGATTTCCTATAGAGCAGACTTGAAGGAGAAAGATGACTTGATTAAGATCCTTGAGAGCCGAGCGGTAGAGACTATGGAGAGGCAAGGGGATTTATTTTCTCCTAAGCCTCAATCGGATGCTGACCACTCACTTCCTGATTTAGGTGAATGGAAGGAGGTTTCCATCAGACATGTGGAAGAACACCAGATATTGAAGGCTCAGATTTCCAGGCTCACAAGGAAGCGCCAGCGTATAATGTGATCTCCATCAGTTTTACTTCTCAAGATTTTAGATTTTATTTTCATCTTGTACTTGGGATAATTGAAACTTGTAATCCATTTTGGAGTTGTTATAATAAAAAATTTCAGTTATTACTTTGATATTTGCAATATGTCCATAAATTTTAAATCCCTTGAAATATTAAATAAAATAAAATCATGTGAATTACATATCATGCATCATATTGCAAATATTTCTTGCATTCGTTATGCATATCCAGGTGTCTTACCAAGCTTCTTTACTTTAATAGCAAGTTGACTCACCACTACAACACTCGGGCTAATCTTAGAAAGAAGATGGACAACTTAGAATAAGAGAATCGCGAGCTGCGCGAGGAGGTTTCTGCTTTGAAAGCTGGCATGGCTAATCTGACTACTCTGATGGAAGTTGTAACACCCCAATTCTACCCCTCGTAATTAATAATAAAATCGAAGTTTCAAAATTTCATCCAAACATAAATTGAGGTATCACATATTCGTGTTTCCATCACTTTGCATTATAATGCACATCACAAAAGTCAAAAGTCGGATATACCGATTCATATCACAAATCATCATATAAACATATGAATATTCACAGCACAGCGGATGTGTTCACAAAATGTACGTATCATCATGTTATCATCAATACATATAGTCATAAGATAGTATACATAAACTATCCTATCAAAATAATAACGTCGCCAAAATCCCGAGTGTTACTACTATCAGAGCAGAGAGACTCAAAATAAAGAGACTCGAGCTAATCCTCATCATCCTCGCGGATCACCTGCACGTTACCAATATAAAGGCAACGGCGAAACAAGTAAAGGGTGAGATACTCCGAAACATATAATTAAAGGCATGATAAAATATATAAATAGTTTTGGAATCATATATGATATAGGATTAATAAGAATATTTCAACAAATATCAAAATCTCACATACTTTAAAATCATCATTTAGTGTATAAAATCAACACTTTAATTCCATCACTTAATCACCATAATCATATCAAAACAAAACATAAACTTCATCGCCTTAAACTCATATCGTCGCTTTACCGTCATGTTATATGCATCGCTTACTCATCATGAGATCATCACAATATATTCAATTTATGTTCAACATAAAAATCATCACAAAACAAAGTATCATATAACATCGCAATTCGTCATAAGCCATCAAATAAAACTCAACGCCAAAAGACTCAAACATAAACATAACCGACTCCATAAAACACGACTATGTTATGCATGTGGTACCCGTCACTTTGTCCATAATTAGGGACATTCGGCATAAAAGCCCATCGTTGCTTTGGCATAAAGGCCCTCGTCGCTTGGCATAAAAGCCCTCGTCGCCAATGCAATATATGTGACTCGACAACACGACATCACAAACACGACACAACAAAACATCATCATCGCACATCAAAATTGGTATAAAACCCACGTCGCCATATTCATCCACCTCAAGATAAACATATCATCGCATCGCATATCATCAAGTATTCATTATAAATAAACCATCGCAAACATCATATTTAATCACACCACATCATTATCATATAATTCACTAAAATTCAAACACAGAAAATAGTCAAACATCAATAACTGTCGCGAAAGTCATTCATAATAATCGGCACCAATCATAATCATTAACGTCGCAATCGGATTGTCCATACGCGACATAAACCGACTAAAACGCAACCTGGTTCAACTTAACCGTAAATTGACTTATTTCGGGTTGCTCCGTTAAAAACTCATAATCTCGAAAAACTAACCTCACCGCGATGTTCTACACGTAAAAATTAGCTACCATGTCAATTTTTGTTAAATTCGGAGCAACATACTCCGTCGTCGAAATTGCCGAAATCGGGAAATCGGAACATAATCGAATTCCAAATTAAATCGGCTAACTTATGTCACATCAGTATTTAATTAATATAAATATTTAATATTTTAATTAAGAAAACAAAACAAAATATAAATTAATCAATTAATTTTTCTAAACTTACTTTAATAAACATACTGCAAGTTCAGGTTTCTAAATTCCTTTTCAATTCAAATAATATACTGCTACTTAGTACATGTTTCTAAATTTATTCTTATGCATATGCTGCTAGTTTACGTTTAGAAGCTTCACTTCTAACTTCGTCAATTAATAAACATTAACGTTTTATTTTTCAAAACTTATACTGCTATTTCACTATTGAAATATAGTATACTATTAGTTTTTTTTTTGCTTTAACTAAGCCACTGCTAGTTTCTTTTGTTTTAACTAAGCCACTGCTAGTTTTTTTTTTGTTTTAACTAAGCCACTGCTAGTTTCTTTTGGTTTTCTTTTCTATACTGCATAATACTCTTCTAAGCTTAACTATTATTTCTACACTGCATAATTTTTGTTTTAGTTATAACTATACTGCATTATTTTAGTTTTAATTAATATAACTTCTATTTTCTTTTTAATTCCAATTTAACTAACCTAATAATAATTCAACAACAACAACACCTAATTAACTCTTCTAATTTCTATTACAAATCCTCGACAAAACTCAAAAACCCTAACATCAATTTTTTTCCCAAATCCAAAATATATCAAATCAAACCCTAACTATAAGCATTGGAAAATCAAATCCCTTACCTTAGATACTTGAAATGATTCTTGTTCTTCCAACCCAAAACTCAAGCTTGCTCTTGTGTTCTTGTTTTCTCTTCTCTTCTAAGACTTCTTTCTCTCAAACTCTCTCTCTATGTGTTTTAATGTTATGATACTTCTATCTCTCATAAAACAACAACTAATGCCTTTGTTTGGATTTTGGTCTTAAGACAACATGAAATTACCATACTACCCTCCACTAGTCTTACTAACCCAAAATAATTAAAATAACTCCAAATAATTAAATATCGGTCCGAATAATATTTTACCGAACCGAATAGAATAAATATCGGACCGAACAAAATAATTACCGGTCCCCCAAAATAAATACCGGACCGAATAAAATAATTACCGGTCCCTCAAAATAAATATCGGACCGAATAAAATAATTAGCGGTCTGAATAAAATGTCGCCGAATATATTAACAGATATACCGGTTAATTTAAATATTCTCGTTGCAAAAATAAACGTCAAACGGTAATTCGAAAATATTAATATAATATAATATTAAATAAAACGGGGCGTTACAACTCTCCCCCACTAAAAAAAAAGTTTCGTCCTCGAAATTACCCGACTCGAAAAGCTCGGGATAAGAATCCTGCATCTTGCTTTCTAACTCCGACGTCGCACTTTCACCAGCTGCTCCTATCCAAACAACTCTAACGAAGGAGATCTCTTTGCCACAAAGAGACTTCATCTCACGATCTTCGATCCTTAATGGCATCGTCTCCACCGTAAGGTTGTCTCGCACTTGAATATCATCCATCTCAATCACATGTGAAGGATCAAGAACATACTTCCGAAGTTGCGACACATGGAACACATCATGCAAGTTCGAAAGATTTGGTGGTAACGCCACTCTATAAGCCACTTTTCCCACTTTACTAGTAATTTCGTAAGTACCAATAAAGCGAGTAGTTAGCTTCTTCGACTTCAATGCTCGTCCAATGCCGGTTGTAGGAGTAACTCGCAAAAATACATGATCACCATCTTGAAATTCCAAGTCTTTTCTCCTTTTATCATGATAACTCTTTTGTCGACTATGAGAAATTCTCATCTTTTCTCTGATCATCTTCACCATCTCAGTAGTCTCTCTAACCAATTCTGGTCCAAGCACCACACTTTCACCCGACTCATGCCAACACAAAGGAGTTCTACACCTCTGATCATACAAATCCTCGAACGGTGCCATTCCAATACTAGCATGAAAACTATTGTTATAAGTAAACTCAATCAAAGGAAGATATGTATCCCATGAACCACCATGTTCAAGAATACAAGCACGTAACAAGTCTTCCAACGATTGAATCGTCCTTTCCGTCTGACCATCAGTTTGAGGATGATAAGCCGAACTCAACCTCAACTTTGAATGCAAAGCCTCTTGCAAGCTCTTCCAAAATTCAGAAGTAAACCTCAGATCTCTATCCGAAACAATACACAAAGGAATACCATGTAATCTCACAATCACATGCGTATAAATTTCTGCCAACTTCGATACGGGATAAGTGATGTTAATAGGAATAAAGTGAGTCGACTTCGTAAGCCTATCAATAATCACCCAAATCGCATCGTGTCCTCTTGGTGTATTCGGTATCCCCGTTACGAAATCCATAGAAATGCTATCCCATTTCCATTCTGGAATCTCTAACGGTTGCATCAACCCTGCAAGTTTCTGATGCTCCACTTTAGACTTCTGACATATCAAACAAGCATAAACAAACTGAGCCACCTCTCTCTTCATGCCCGACCACCAAAATAGTTTCTTTAAATCTTGATACATTTTGGTCGCTCCGGATGAATACTCAAATTGCTTCTATGAATTTCTTCCAAGATCATTCTCTTCAAATCCACATCATCGGGAATATAAATCCTATCTTGGAACCTCAATACACCCTGAGCATCCAACTTGAAATCTTCATTTTCAGTTTGTCCAATCCCAACCAACAAATCAACAAGCTTCATATCAAGCTTTTGAGCTTCTCTAACACTATCAAGGGAATCATTATTGATCTTTAACATTCCCAAGATAACACTCTTCGGCGTCACTTCTACTACAAGACTCATATCTCTAAATTGCTCAATCAATTCCAACTCTTTCACCATCAAAAGTGACATATGTAAAGTCTTTCGACTTAAAGCATCGGCCACCACATTAGCTTTACCAGGATGGTAATTCAATCCAAAATCATAATCTTTCAACAATTCAAGCCACCGTCTTTGCCTCATATTAAACTCTTTCTGATCGAACAAGTACTTCAAACTTTTATGGTCACTAAATACTTCAAATCTAGAACCATAAAGATAATGCCTCCAAATCTTAAGCACAAAAACAACCGCTGCAAGCTCCAAATCGTGTGTAGGATAATTCTTCTCATGAATCTTCAATTGCCTAGAAGCATAAGCAACCACTTTGCTGTTTTTCATAAGTACACCACCTAAACCCATCTTAGAAGCATCACAATAAACAACAAACGGTTCTTTAGGATTAGGTAGAATCAAGATCGGAGCCGTTGTCAACCTTTTCTTCAATTCAATAAAACTTTCTTCACACTTGACATCCCACACAAATGCAGCTCCTTTACAAGTCAACTTTGTCAAAGGAAGCGCCAACTTAGAAAAACCTTCAATGAACCTTCTATAGTAACCAGCCAATCCTAAGAAACTTATAATCTCAGTAACAGACTTAGGAGTTTCCCATCTCAACACAGCATCAACTTTAGAAGGATCAACTGTAATGCCATCACCAGAAATGACATGCCCCAAAAAGCTCACTTCACTTAACCAGAACTCGCACTTTGACAACTTAGCATAAAGCTTATTTTCTTTCAGAACTTCCATCATGATGCGCAAATGTTTTGCGTGCTCTTCTTCTGATTTAGAATAAACCAGAATATCATCAATGAAAACAACCACGAAACGATCCAAGTAAGGATGGAAAATACGATTCATGTACTCCATGAATACTCCCGGTGCATTAGTGACACCGAAAGGCATCACCGAATATTCATAATGTCCATACCTCGTCCTGAAAGCAGTTTTTTGAATATATTCTACTTTCACCCTTATTTGATGGTAACCCGATCTCAAATCAATCTTACTAAACATGCGAGCGCCAACCAATCGGTCCATCAAATCATCAATTCTAGGAAGTGGATACCTATTCTTGATAGTCACTTTATTCAACTGACGATAATCAATACAAAGTCTCATGCTACCGTCATTCTTCTTCACCAATAACACATGAGCTCACCACGGAGGCACACCAGGCCTAACAAACTTCTTCTCGAGCAAATCTTCTAATTGGCTCTTCAATTCTACTAACTCAGACGTGAACATCCTGTATGGTGCCATAGAGATAGGTCTGGTACTAGGGACAAGATCCACAGAAAATTCAACTTCTCTTTCTGGAGGTGCACTAGGAATCTCATCAGGGAATACTTCAGGAAAGTCGCACACCACCGAAAAGTTTGCAATCACAACTTAACTCTCCACAGAAAGGGTTGCCATCAACAAGAAAACCAATGCCTCATCCTTCATGAACTCATTCAATTCCTTCGTCGACACCAACATAGATTGTTCTTCTTCTACTAAGGAAGAAAACCTCACAGTGTTGTCATAACAATTGATATGGACATAATTAGCTTTTAACCAGTCCATACCTAAAACCACGTCCAACCCGACAAGCGGTAAACAAACAAGATCCACCACAAAGTCTCTATCAAATATTGATAAAGGGAAACTTGCACACACAAAAGATGTAGTAACCGTTCCCTTAGCCGGAACTTCTACCACCATATCTCTATCCAGAGATGACAAAGTGAGACCCAATCTCTTTACACAATCAACTGCAATAAAATAGTGAGTAACACCAGTATCAATAATAGTAATAAGAGGAAAGATATTAATGAAACTATTACCTCAAACAAGACCATCCTCATTTGCCGTCGGAGAACCCGACAAAGCAAACACCTTTCCTGCTCCTTGAGTCCTTTTAGGTTTCTTACATTGAGCTCTAATGTGACCTCCCTCGCCACAATTAAAATAGACCATATCCTTATGTCTACAATCGCGAGTCATATGGCCCACTTCTCCACATCCGAAACATCTCACCTCATTCTCCTTAGCTCTAACATCGCTTCGACAAACATTACTTTTATGGCCAAGTTTCCCGCACTTGTAACAAACAATACTAGCAGGAGCATCTCCCCCACTAGTTCTTCGCCCAAGAAACGCTTTCTGTTTCCCTTTACCAGCTGGAGCATCATATGGTTTTCCACGGCTTTGTTGACCTTTTTTTATCTTATCAGACATAATCTTATAATGAGCATTACTGTCCTCTTCAAAGATCCCAAAACTATCAATCAAATCCGAAAAGACACGTATTTTCTGATAACCAACAACTTTCTTAATCTCAGGACGCAACCCATTTTCATACTTGATGAATTTAGAGAACTCGCCATTTGGCCCATCATAATATGGATAGAACTTGGCCAACATAGTGAACCTTGTAGCATAATCAGTGATAAACATGCTTCCTTGATTTAATTCAAGGAACTCTATCTCCTTCTTTCCCCGAACATCTTCCGGGTAATACTTCCTCATGAATTCCCTTCGAAAAACTTCCCACGTCACTTCCTCACCAGCAATCTCAAGCCTCTGACGGGTTTCAACCCACCAGTCATCCGCTTCAGCACTTAGTTTATGAGTACCATAACGGATCCTTTGCACAGGGGTGCAATCCATCACACGGAGGATTCTTTCAATCTCCTTCAGCCACGCCAAAGCACCTTCGGGATCATACTTTCCTTGGAAAGTAGCAGGATTCTCTCTTTGGAAGGTTGCCAAACTACGAGACCCAGCTTTCTCGTCATCATTCGACGGGTTTTGGAAAGCCTGAGCCATTGCCTGCATAGCAGCAGCAAGAGCCTCATCATTCCTACCAGTGTTCCTTCAAGCCATAACAAGTTCTGCTAAAAAAAACAAGGATTAGATTCGCTAGTGACACAAGCAATAAGCTTACCCGTAGACTTCCATTTTAAACGAGCTATCCAACAGTTCCGTTATAACTCTTCCCGGAGTTCCTCGTATCTATTTCACCCGGTTTCGTTCTGGCGCAATCACATTAAGCCCTTTGTCTTAGCACACACGTAGTGCAGTAACCGGTTAGTGACTTTGATCCTTTAGCACGGGGTCTGGTACATGAATGTGGCAACCCTACATATGTTATCCAAATTGGAGGTTGTGGGGGATCAGGCCGTAGCACGCCCTACCGAGTTCAGAACCAGATACCTCTGAACCAACCAACACTGGATTCCTTCATTATTTGCTCAGCTCTTATATGTGCTCGTATATTTTGGTACACAGATTTTCTTTTCTTTTAGCAGCGAGATAAGAAGGATATTTTTAGAATCAGGCATCAAACACTTATATTCATCGATTCTCCACGTGGTTTGTGTCAAGACGGTGCTGACTGCTAGTATAAACTACTAGGGGTTACTTCTAGAACACGAAACTCCAGATATCAGTATAATGGTTATTGAAACGGATCGCGTAAGTAGGGAGTCTACGGTGACAGAACCGTATCGATCTTGTTATGTCGTTTTCGGCTTCCTCAACTGGGATTTCGTTAAAATAGGTATGTCGAGCTAATGCGAAAATAAATTTTTTTTCGGTATGGCAAAATAAAGCGAAGAATTTGAATCGAGACATATCGTAAGAATTTACTAGTTTTATAAAAGATTGAAAGGTACCTCTCCCACACAAAATCCGACATTGTCCTCAATGTTGCGGTATATATGCGGGGAAGTACAATTACAAAAACAAAAGGAAAAGAAAAGAAACAGAAAAATAACAAATTACATAGAAATTAAAGAAAGAGAAACTATTGGTGACCACGTCCTCTGCCCCTGGTGCGAGAGCGTCTGGTAGGAGTGGCTTTAGTGTCGGTGTCTTGGAAGCCAAAGGTGTTCATATCTATCCTCAAGGCGTTAAGCTCTGACAGAGCCTCATCTAACCTCTCATTCATGTTGCGCTGCCCAGTCAAGATCTGAGTGTTTTGGGTGCACAGAGACTCGAATTGCTCAGCTTGCCTCCTTTCAAGCGCCACATTCATTTGATTTTGCATGTGGAGGGCGCGGAGGATGTCTTCAAGATTGATAGGAGGGGGTGCAGATGAGGATCCTGGAATGTCGTGGACAGGCGGAGCACTATCCAACTTTTCTTGTATATCGTCTGCGGCGGCTGCAGGTTGGTCTTCGTGGGCAGGTGCAGGCTCTGCGGGAACTTCAGGGTCGAACAACCAGTTTGCTCGGTTACTTCGATTCAGTCCCTGTTCGGCAAAATGATATTCTGATAGACAGTATTCCTGATTACCGGGTGGAATCTGCCGTCTTCCCGCTCGTAGATGAGGTGCGCGGCTTTGCAGTGATCCAAGGTTAGCAAAGTCGGTGCCATAGAAGGCAAGGTTGCGAGAGCAGCACCGTAATTCAGACCAATGGCATTTGAAGTAACCAGCCCTCTGAAATAGAAAGGTTTTCCACCTCTAGCACAAATAGAGTGGATGTGAGCAAGTAGGAACGGGGCGGCATTTATCTTTTGCCCAGTGAACGCGTAATGTAGAAAGAAGAGCTCCTTGGAGTTGAGCTTATGGTTGCTGTCGCGGGCGAAGATCGTGTTACTAAGGATGCGATGGAAGTACCGGATGGCCGGATTGTGAATGTGGGTGGCGTTGAGGTGGTCGTAGGATCTGGCACGAATGTTCGTTAAACTGTGCCACAAGTTTAAAGCCTCCTCACCAAAACTATCCGGTACCCGAAAATGAGCACCTTCGTCCGAACAAAATCCTAGAAGCCTCGCGATGTCGGATTGAGGCAACTCGTGCTCAACGCCAAACATGCGAAATTTTTCCACGCCTGACAGTTGGTTTGTGACACCCGGCGGAGTGAGGTAAACAAACGAACTCAAGAGTAAGAGTTTCGTAGATTGGTCTTGGTTCGCGGCAGAGGTTCCACAAATCCACGCTTTGCAATAATAGGCAGACACTGTCGAGTAGTCCCAAACTCCGTAGGCAGTCAATGTCAACGTACCTTGTGGGTTGGAGACCTCGACGTTGAAATTTCTGAAACTTTGCTCGTTGATTCTCCCCTGGTTCGCCGATTCTGAAATTGATGGCTTGAGCGTGTGGGTTGTTTGCCATGGTGGAGGTAGGATTTGATTTGGGAATGTGAGAATGGGAGATTGTAAGGATGGTAATTTGGTGTTAGGAGTTTAGAAATTAGAAGAAAAATGGAGTGAATGGGTGGTTTTTCGTGTGGTGTGGTGACAATGGAGAAAGGAAATGGGTTTATGAAGGGGAAAGTTGGAACGGTTCCCTGCAATAGCCATTGTGGTCTCTGTTTGCGTGATTGTCGTCATAAGGGTGTGACGCTCGTCATGAGGTAAAAAGGCGCGTTACGCTCGTCACATGGGTGTGACGGTCGTAACGCAGGCAACATCATAAATAACATGACCGTTACAGGACTGTTGGAGAGTGTATGTGTTTATTGTTTTTCTTGGTAATTGGTTTTTGAAGAATTTATATTTTTTTTTTGGTTTATTTGAAATATTTTAATTAATTATTTTAATTAATTAGAGTATTAAATATAAAGGTGATATAATAATTAAGTTTGTAATGTTAATTACCAGTATATAATGAAATAGAAATATTGCGTATGAACATAGACAGTAAATAAAACAGTAAACTGGGAATGAAAAGAAATGAAAATTAAAACAAACTTTAATTGAATAAATTCATGACAAATTGTTTCAAAGTAACTAAAAATAAAAAATAATAATGTTGAAATAATAACTAAAAATCCCTCCCACACTGAAACTTAACAGTGTCCTCACTGTACGTAAAAATGCAAGAGAGAAGGAAATGAATAACAATGGCAACTCTAGCCACGGGGAGGTGGAAACATATGCTGATGCATGTAGTCCAACTGATCAGTCACCAAGTCCATGAAGGTTATGAAGTCCACCCTGAGAGAAGTCAACTCGCTTCGCATGTCCGTAATTGCCTCATGTAGGGAGTCCAGGGTAACAGCAGGTGGAGGTGGAGTAGTCTCAGGAGCCTGGGGCGCGGTCTAAGCGGAAGTAGCCTGCTGTTCCCAAGGATCAGGGAACTCATGGTATCCTGGCGGTGTAACAGGATCTTCATCAGCATTAGCAGTGTTTGGAACCTCATAAATGTCAACTGTAGATGGTGAGGAGGGTGGTGAAGCAGGATGGTGAAGGTCAAACAGCCAGTTATCTCGGTTGTGCACACTGGTGATTGGGTCTGGAAGCTTAAAATGGTGGACGATCTGATGATTAACTAGCAGGTCAAACTGATCTGGTCTAAGGTTTCCGATCATGCTAGTGTTGAAACAAAATGCAATGTCCATCGGCTTTATTCCATAAAGCGGAGCAGAACCGAGCATAGGCCGGCGGAGTCCAATTGCATTAGACAGCATGGTAACTAACCCACCCAACAAGATCAGTGCATTTGGAGTCTGGATGATCCGCTCCATATTAGCGAGCATATAAGCTGCACCGTTCACCGGACGGTTCTGGGATGCGCAATACATAATAAACAGCTCATCGCGGGATACAGACGTGACATTTTGTTGTTTTCCAAAGATAGTGTGGGCTATGATCTTGTGGAAATACCTGATAGTCGGGTTATGAATGCATTCAGAGTACAGATCTGACGGCTCAGGATGGTTAATACCAGCAAGGCTTCCCCAGAAATAGTCAAGCTCAGATACAGGCAAAAGGTTCTCCTGTGTCATACTGATAACATCGGGTCCAAAAGGGAACCCAAGCAGCTGGCTAAACTCCCGCAGGTTATAAGTGTAATCCATGTTAAACATTCTGAATGTGATCAACCCACGGTTGAATCCCATTCCATGATTTGGAATGAAACTCAAGGTGCTTAGAAACTCAAGAGTTAGCCTTTTGTAGGTATAGAACCTTCGACGGATAGGAGCAGTGTCCCAACTAATCTGATGCAGTAAGTACATGACACTCTCGCGAATGCCAAGGGCAGCCATAACATGATCATCTGCGTAGATAGTAGGACACATTTCCCGTTCACCCAGGTCTACAAACCGTCTTCTCTGGTGTCGGCTTTGCAATTTGACATTCGTGAAGTTTGCACAATCCATAGCGCGAAATGTGAAAGTAAAAGAATTACCCCCCTGAAAATATTTGATAAATGTTTGAAAGAAAAGGAAATTAAGTAAGTATTTTCGGGTTAGGAAATTTCCAAAGTTAAATTAAAAAGAAAAAGAAAGATGAATGGGAGAAATAAAAACAGAAGAAAAAGATAGAAAGGAGTAAGAGATGCAATCATGAAAATGTTTTAAAGATTAAGAAAAAGAAAAGAAAAATAAAAGCATGTTAAAGCAGAAAAAATAATTAAAGTAAAACATGGGTTGCCTCCCACGAAGCGCCTTTATTTTATGTCGACGGCTCGACAGTAAATACCTATTCAGTTAGGTAGCGGGGTAGGCTGCTCACTTAAGTGAATATAAGTTGAGAAGTCGATATTTCCGACGTTAAAATAGTGCTTTAAGCGCTGGCCATTAACTATGAATGGTTCGATAGAACTACCTTTAATTTCTATCGCACCACTTGGGAAAACTTTGTTAATTTCGAACGGTCCGGACCATCTGGAACGTAATTTTCCCGGGAAAAGTTTCAGTCTAGAGTTGAATAGGAGTACGATGTCTCCTTCCTTAAAGTCTTTTCGCGAGATACGCTTATCGTGCCATTTTTTTGTTCGTTCTTTATAGATTTTAGCATTTTCATAAGCGTCTAAATGCAATTCTTCTAGTTCATGGATATCTAACATTCGTTTCTCGCCAGCACTCTTATAGTTTAAGTTAATGGTTTTTATGGCCCAATAAGCTTTATGTTCTAATTATACTGGAAAATGACAAGATTTTCCATAAACTAACTTGAACGTCGTTGTTCCGATAGGAGTTTTGAAAGCTGTCCGATATGCCCAAAGAGCATCGTTTAGCTTGGAGGACCAGTCTTTTCTGTATGTGGCTACGGTTTTCTCAAGTATTTGTTTGATCTCCCTATTCGACACTTCCACTTGTCCACTTGTTTGAGGATGGTATGGTGTGGCTATGCGATGTTTAACGCCATATTTGGAAAGTAACCTTTCGAAGATCCTAGAGATAAAATGGGAGCCACCATCGCTGATCACTAGTCTTGGTACACCGAATCGTGGGAAGATAATATTCTTGAATAGTTTTAGTACAACACGTGTATCGTTTGTGGGTGCGGCGATGGCTTCAATCCATTTTGATACATAGTCGACGGCTACCAAAATATATTTATTTCCAAAAGATGCGGGGAAAGGTCCCATGAAATCAATTCCCCACACATCGAAAACTTCTACTTCAAGGATTCCTTTTTGCGGCATTTCGTCACGTCTAGATATATTTCATGTGCGTTGACATCTATCACAGTTCATAATTGCTACATGGACGTCTTTCAATAAGGTAGGCGAAAAGAAGCCAGCTTGAAGTATTTTTGCACAGGTTTTCGATGTACTAGCGTGTCCACCATAAGGGGCGGAATGTCAATGGGAAATGACGTCGTTTATTTCATCATTGGGAACGCAGCGACGATAGATACCATCGTCGCCTCTTTTAAAGAGTAATGGTTCATCCCAAAAGTAGTGTTTAAGGTCATGGAAAAATTTCTTCCGCTGTTGGTACGTCAAATCAGGTGGTAAAACACCGGCAGCTAAATAATTGACGAAGTCAGCGTACCATGGTAATGTGGTATTAGTACAAATGGATTTTACTACCGCAGTTGTGAAAGTTTCATTGTGTGGATCTAAACTTTCGGTAGGGTTTGTCTCTAGCTTGGCAATGAGGCGTTCATAAGGGAAATCTTCATTTATGGGAACACTCTCGGTTTGGATTCCATCTAATCTCGATAAATGGTCAGCTACCATGTTTTCAGTTCCTCTTTTGTCTTTTATTTCTAAGTCAAACTCTTGTAGGAGTAAGATCCATTTGAGTAATCGCGGTTTGGCATCCTTCTTGCTTAGTAAGTATCGGATTGCAGCATGATCCGTATAAATAATGATTTTAGTGCCTACTAAGTAGGAACGAAATTTGTCCAATGCGAATACCACAGCTAAGAGTTCCTTCTCCGTAGTGGCGTAATTCATCTGTGCGGGATCAAGCATTCTGCTGGCGTAGTAGATAACGTGAAGCTTCTTTTCTTTGCGTTGTCCTAGGACTACGCCTACAGCATAATCGCTCGCATCGCACATTATTTCAAATGGTAAATTCCAATCAGGAGGTTGCATAATGGGTGTTGATATTAAGGCCTCTTTTAGTGTTTCGAATGCGTTCAAGCACTTATCGTCGAAAATAAACTCAGCCTCTTTCATTAATAACTCAGTTAGTGGCTTGGTGATTTTAGAGAAATCTTTTATAAAACGTCGGTAAAAAGCCGCGTGTCCTAGAAAGCTTCTTATTTCTCTAACTGTTTTGGGGGGTTGAAGGTTTTTGATAATTTCGATCTTTGCTTTGTCGACTTCAATCCCTCTGTTTGATACAATGTGACCCAACACAATTCCTTATCTCACCATGAAGTGACATTTTCCCCAATTGAGCACTAGGTTTACATTAACACAACGTTTCATTAATAATTCAAGATTTGTTAAACATCCGTCGAAACTCTCTCCACAGACAGAGAAATTGTCCACGAATACTTTCATGATTCCGTCTAAAAAATCTGCGAAGATCGCCATCATGTATCGTTGGAAAGTTGCAGGTGCATTACATAGTCCAAATGGCATTCTCCGGTATGCAAAGCTACCATAGGGACATGTGAACATAGTTTTCTCTTGATCGTCAGGATGAATGGGAATTTGAAAGAATCCTGAGTATCCATCAAGATAGCAGAAATGGGAATGTTTGGCTAAACGCTCGAGCATTTGATCAATGAATGGTAATGGGAAATGGTCTTTGCACGTAGCTTTGTTTAGTTTTCTATAATCGATACACATTCTCCATCCTGTTTGCGTATGTTGTGCTACCGATTCGCCTTTTGTATTTGTTATAACTGTAACACCTCCTTTCTTAGGCACCACATGAACTGGACTGACCCAGTTGCTATCTGATATTGGGTATATGATGCCTGCCTCTAGTAGTTTTTGCACTTCCTTCTTAACTACTTCACTTAGGATGGGATTTATTTATCTTTGATGTTCTCTAGAAGTCTTGCAGTCCTCCTCCAGCATAATGCGGTGCATACAGAGAGAAGGGATTATTCCTTTTAGGTTTGATATATTATATCCTAATGCGGCTGGATATTTCCTTAACACACTAAGAAGTTTTTCGGTTTCGATCTCTCCTAATTCGGCATTGACTATAATTGGTCGTTCGAGTTCTTTATCTAAGAATTCATACCTAAGATCTTCAGGTAATGTTTTAAGTTCTATATCGGGTTTCTTATTAGTTGAGTCAGGATCGGGTGTTAAGGCTAAACATTCTCTTAGGTTGGAATCTAAGTGTTCTTGTTTCCAGTCTTCGTTCTTGAGGATAATCAGTGTCTAAATTTTCAGCATCTCAGAGTAGGTGTCCTCTTGGCATTCAAGTTCTTTGACACATTCATCAATGATATCTAGGAGACAACATGAGTCATCTATAGCAGGTGCTTTAAAGAATTGGGAAAGAATGAATTCTACTTTTTCTTCTCCTACCTCAAAGGTAAGTTTTCCTTTCTTGACGTCAAGGATGGCTCCTGCAGTAGCTAAAAATGGTCTTCCTAGTATGATGGGAATGTTTGAATCTTCCTTGATGTCCATTATTATAAAGTCAGTCGGTATGTAAAATTGTCCTATTTGGACATGAATGTTTTCTAGCATACCAACAGGAAATTTGACTGATCTGTCTGCTAGTTGTAGGGACATCTTGGTAGGTCTCATGTCACCTAATTTGAGCTTTTCGCAAATGGATAAGGGCATTAGACTGACACTGGCTCCTAAATCACATAGAGCTTTGTCTATGACAGATTTTCCAATTACACATGGTATGGAGAAACTACCAGGATCTTTTAGCTTGGGAGGCATGTTATTTTGAATTATGGCGCTACATTCGGCAGTTAGCATAACGGTTTCGTTCTCAACGATTTTTTTCTTATTAGCCAATATTTCTTTTAGGAATTTAGCATATGACGGCATTTGGGTTATAGCTTCTGTAAACGGAATAGTGACGTTTAGTTGTTTCAGAAGTTCTACAAATTTCTTGAATTGTCCCTTGTTCTTAGATTTTGCAAGTCTTTGAGGGTATGGATTTGGTGGTTTGTATGGCGGTGGAGGCACATAAGGTTTTTCTGAAGCCTCTCTGTTCTCATTCGCGTCTTCCTCTACATTTTCATATTGATCTTTTGGCTTCTCTATTTCTTTTTCGGGCTTTTGATACATGGTCGGGTTTTGGAGTCTAGGATCTACCGGTCCGTCAAGGGCTGTCCCACTTCGTAATGTGATAGCATTTACATGTCCTTTAGGATTGGGCTGTGGCTGTCCAGGAAATGTACCAGCAGGTGTGGCAGAACTAGCTTGGTGTTTTGCTACTTGGGAGATTTGGGTTTCTAACATTTTGTTCTGAGTATCTAGGGCATCTACCTTGTTTGCTAATAGCTTCAATTGTTCACCGGTGTGAACGTTTTGATTGAGGAATTCTTTGTTTTGTTGGGCTTGATTAGCGATAAAATTTTCCATTAGGATTTCAAGGTTAGATTTCTTAGGAATGTTAGGAACATTACCAACGGGTTTTTGATAACCTGGAGGTACAGCAGGTGCTTGGCCAGGTGCATATAAAGCGTTATTGTTCTTGTACGAGAAGTTAGGATGGTTCTTCCAACCAGGATTATAGGTATTTGCATAAGGATTTCCTTGAGCGTAATTTACCTGATCGGCTGATATTCCTGCTAAGATTTGACATTCGGTTCCAACATGACTATGTACTCCACAAACTTCGCAGCTTGGGGTAACTGCAGCTACGGTAGCTGCAGGAGGTAAGGTCAAGCTTTCTATTTTTTGGGTAAGAGCATCTACCTTAGCATTAACTTTATCTAGGCTACTAATCTAGTACATCCCGCCTTTGGCTTGAGTCTTCTCCACAGACGTTCTTTCTCCTCCCCACTGATAATGGTTTTGAGCCATGTTTTCAATGAGTTGGTTAGCTTCTTCATAAGGCTTGTCCATCAGTGTACCACCTGCGGCGGCATCTATAGATAGTCTTGTGTTGTATAAGAGTCCATTATAAAACGTGTGGATTATCAGCCATTTTTCTAGTCCGTGATGTGGGCACATTCACATCATATCTTTGTAGCGCTCCCATGCATCGAATAGTGATTCAGTATCCTTCTGCCTAAATCCATTGATTTGGGCTCTTAGTGCAGCGGTCTTGCTTGGGGGAAAGTCTCGTGCTAAGAATACGATCTTCAGTCCTTCCCACGTAGTGATGGAATTTGATGGCAAGGATTGCAACCAAGCCCAAGCTCTATCTCTTAGTGAGAAAGGGAAAAGACGTAATCTTATCGCTTCTTTACTAACACCATTTGCTATAACTGTGTCGGCAAATTGAACGAATTTTGTAAGGTGTTCATTCGGATCCTCAGAAGGATCTCCAGAGAATTGGTGTTGTTGGATAGCTGATATCAATGACGGCTTTAACTCGAAATCGTTTCAGTTTATTGCTGGAGCAGCAATGCTGTTATGGGGCTCTTGTTGTGATGGAGCTGCGTACTCCTTCAGTGGACGGGTCCTTTGTTCTTCGGCCATGTCTAATTCTGGTTTGGTTTCAGTTTCAGAGGAGGAATTAGAATCAGTTTCAGAATCAATCTTAATTTCTGGTTTGGGTAAAGGAATAGCGTGATTTAAACAGTAATCCCTAACTGCACGTCTTACGGAAAGAATGCGTTCAGGTTCGTCCGTCGATTTGTCAAGTGGTTCGCTTTGTGAGCGAGTCCTTGGCATAAAAATCGACAAAGGGTGTCTGTTGCTTAGTCTAAACGCGCAATAGAAGAATTGTAATTAATTGACTACTAGTCCCTGGAAACGGCACCAAAAACTTGATCGGGACTTTATAAGTCTGTCGGGATACTAACTGCAAGTATACAGTTCAGTCGTTCTAGTTTTAAAAGATTATCGAACCCACAGAGACTGAGGATCAATCGCATACGATCTAATGCTACAGTTTGTCTAACTAAGCGATGAATATTCGATTTTTGGGGGAAACAGTTTAATTAAAAGTAATAGTACTAATTATACCGGTATGTGATAATCGGACTTATGGAATTCGGTGAATCGCTTGGCCTATAAATTATTTTGGTAAAAGCTAATTGTTTAGAAACCTGAGACATACACTCTCGTGTTTATGAAATAAGTCATGCTACTAAACCTAGTGGATGCACTTTAAATTTAATAACACTTTTTGAAAACAATTTGAGTTTAATTAATTTATTAGAACACTCTCGTGTATTTAAAAATCAATGCTTCGTTACCACTATCTGGGTTGAACCCCAGCTCTCGCATGCAGGTTCTTACCTTAATTAATTTCCCACTCTCGTGGCAAAATCGTGTTAATTAACCTCTCACTCTCGTGACAAGGATAGTTAAATTAATCTTGGAAATTGGAAACCAGAAATTGTTTTATAAATATTTTCGGCCAAGGTATCATTGAATTCTTTCAGTTCTTATGGTCACATACCGGTATTAATAATTTAGCCAGACATAATTAACTTAACAGCAATACAGTTTAAAATATAATTCATGGCAATAATTGGCATATTATAAAAACTGAATAAATAATAATTGCAATATAAAAAACCTGGAATCAAATTTGCTATGGTAATCTTGAGGTAATACAGTAATCCAATCTTCGAGCTTGGCTTGCAGTAAATGATTCGTGTTAATTCTTGAAAGAAGAATTAACACTTAAAACTAGAAATTAAGGCTTTGAATGAAAATTACAAGAAAATGAAAACAGAATTCCAAAACAAGCAAATTGGAAAATAACTGTAAAATAAAATAATATTTGCTCTGAGTAAATTTCTTCGACCCTTGAACTGTGTACTGGTACACATATATATAGCATAGGAAAAATCAGCAGCTTTTGAATTCTTGATGAAGTATTTCATGGAGAAAATATAGGAGCATTAATAGTGGTGGCAAGAAAATAGGGGACTCAGTAGAAAAAGGGAGAACGAGTCTTCCCTTCACGCCCACGTCTCAATCCATGCATAATGTCCACCTTCACGCGCGTGACGGTCGTCACAGGTGGGTGACGATCGTCACGCGCTGAAGTAGTGCCTTACGCTCGTCAGTGGTGTGTGACGAGCGTTTCCTTATGTTGTGGGGTGTTACGCCCGTCACAGGGACGTGACGACCGTCACTGATCCAGATGTCCAAACTTTGTATTTTTTTATTCTTTTTCTCTTTGTTTATCGTCTAGCCTTCTTCATGTTGTCCTTTTCCATCGGTTTGAGTCGACAAGTGTTATACCTGCAAAAAGACAAATAATCTCGGAATAATCGGGGGTTAGATGACTTAATGAAATATAAAATCGGTAAAAAGCATGTTAATTATACGATATGTTTTCTCGTTATCAATGACACACCCCGAATTAAGGTTCGACGGCTGGATAGGCCCGCTCATGTGTTTACAGCAGAGGAGGTAGCAGATGAAAAACCCTGGTATTATGATATCAAGCATTTTCTTCAGACTCAAGAATACCTGATTGGTGCGTCGAGGAAAGATAGAAAAACATTGAGAAGATTGGCAGGCGGTTTCTTCCTCAGTGAAAATGTGTTATACAAGAGAAATTATGACATGGTCTTGCTCAGATGCGTGGATAGACACGAAGCAGACATGTTGATGCATGAGATTCATGAAGGTTCATTTGGCACTCATTCCAATGGACATTCGATGGCTAAAAAGATGCTAAGGCTGGTTATTATTGGTTGACAATGGAATCTGACTGTTACAAATTTGTAAAGAAGTGCCATAAATGCCAGATTTACGCAGACAAGGTCCATGTGCCTCCGACACTCCTCAATATGATTTCCTCCCTGTGGCCTTTCTCTATGTGGGGTATTGACATGATTGGGATGATAGAACCCAAAGCTTCGAATGGGCACCGTTTTATCCTGGTAGCAATTGATTACTTCACCAAGTGGGTGGAGGCTGCTTCATATTCCAATGTTACTAAGCAGGTGGTTGTGCACTTCATTAAGAATAATCTTATATGCCATTATAGTGTGCCGAGCAGAATCATCATTGACAGTGGCTCAAATTTGAACAACAAGAAGATGATAGAACTGTGTGAAGAATTCAAGATTGTCCATCACAATTCATTTCCATACAGGCCTAAGATGAATGGGGCTGTTGAAGCTCTAATAAGAATATCAAGAGAGTTATCCAGAAAATGGTTGTTACTTATAAAGATTGGCATGAAATTCTCCCTTTTGCTTTGCATGGATATCGAACATCTGTCCGCACTTCAACAGGAGCAACCCCATTCTCCCTAGTGTATGGAATGGAAGTTGTACTCCAAGTCGAGGTAGATATTCCCTCGTTGCGTTTGATAATGGAAACCAAGTTGATAAAGGCTGAATGGGTCCATAACAGGTTTGACCAATTGAATTTGATTGAGGAGAAGAGAATGACAGCCTTGTGTCATGGCCAGTTATATAAAATAATAATGAAGAAAGCTTTTGATAAAAAGGTCAAACCTCGTGAATTCAGAGAAGGCGACCTCGTGCTTAGGAAGATCATGTCTTTCAACACTGATTCTAGGGGCAAGTGGACTCCTAATTTTGAAGGCCCGTATGCTGTCAAGAAAGCCTTCTCTGGTGGTGTATTAATTCATGAAACTATTGACGACGAGGAGTTCCCACGTCCCATGAATGCTGACGCAGTCAAGAAATACTTCGCCTAAAGAAATAAAAGAACAGCTTGCTAAGTTAAAAACCCGAAAGGGCGGCTTAGGCAAAAAGGAGCGTCTCGGTAGGCTGAAAACCTGAAAGGGAGGTCTAGGAAAAAATTAGAGACATAAACAGAATAAATTTCCCGCTAAGTTGAAAACCCGCAAGGGCAGCTTAGGCAAAAGTTAGGGATTTTCTTGGAAAGTAACTACGTCAGACAAGACTTGATCGTTGAAGCAACAATCTTCTCGAATCCTCACCATACTTCAACAAAGCTGCTGCTCAGGATTTCAAGAGTTTTTAGGGGGGATAGTGGTCATTGTATCTCAATGTATCTTTTCCATTATGTATTACCATTTCTCAAACTTTGTAATCATCTATGGAGTCTCGCCATTCGCAGACTACAATTCTAGTAATGAAATTCGAGCTTTTACCCAATTCTTTGTGTTCCTTATTTTATTTAGCTTTAAAAGACACCATTTATTACTGATAATAACTTTCAAAGCAAAGAGATTAAATAACAAAATTGATTTTTCAAAAAAAAAAGATTTTTTTTACAATTTACTTTTACTTTGAGATTTGTAATGAAACAATGACGACAAAAATGGTGATCCTAGGAATGGACAAACTCCAGTTGTTTTGAGAAGTTTTGTTCCCCTCGGGAAGGTCAACTCGGGTTGTTTCCGCCGTATTGGGTTTATGGTTCTGGTATCCTTGGTCAAGTTTGGATTCATTTCTCCTCTTTTCTGAGTTTTCATGATGTGAAGTTTCAATCCGCATTTTTCTCTAGTGAAGTAGGCTTGAATTCCCCAGCGAAGTTTGTTTGTTTCGGTGTCCGTCTGCTTTATTTGAGACTGGTCTTGAAATCTCCAGTAGGCATGTTACTTTTGAAAAAAACACTTGTTTCCCTGATGAAGCCTGAAGAAGGATTTTCTACCCCGATATCTCTTTGATTTATCTACCTCTGGATTATGTTTCTCCTCAGTAAAGTTAAAAGAATACAGTAGGTTTGGTTTCCGCAACTGGCCTTTACCTTTCTTGGAATGATCATCTTGGTTGAAGCTTAGTCGGGTGTTGTTAGTGCCCGAGGAAGTTTTTCTTGGTTGTTCCCCATGTTATGTATCTACTTTGTCAGCATGCACACGATAACACTCATACATTTATACATGCATCATGCATAGCTAAAATTGACAAGTCATTGTTCATTGACATTTGTTAATATTTTTGTTTACGTATTACCCTGTTTTACAGATTTATGTTGCCCTCTCTTCAATAGAGTGTTGGCCTTAAGAAGAAAGCATATATTCTTTCAATTTCCCTACTGAGTTTTCCGTCATAGAAGATTTTTTCCTTAGCCTTCCGGTACAGTTCCTTGTTTGGAAGGGTTTGTTTTTTTTTTCCACTTGAGTTTATTTCTCAAAGGATGAATTCAGGTTGACTATTTCATTCCAGTTTATTTCTGGTTTGGATCTGTGGTTCCCTGGCAATACTATTCACTCTGGAATCCTGAAAAACTCCAAGCTTTGGTTGGTGCATTTATTTTGCACAAGAATAATTTATCCCTTTAGCAAGAACATCATGGCATCTCCATAGGAAGTCATACCTCTTGCCCCAAAAAAGTCATTTCCTTTTACAATCCTCTGTGACCATAGATAGCAAGTTCTCTTTATTTGAGACAACTTATGTATTATCCTTTCCAGGCGGAGTGCCTTGGTTAAAGAAGAAGTTGAGACCTGTTCTAGGAGAAACACCAGGATCTTGGGGAGATTTGTTATCTTTTGTCTACCTCCAGTGAACGTTGGTAGTTCATCGTCAATGAACGACAATGATATGATATTTTCTCTTTCTACCTTCAGTGAAAGTTGGTAGACCATCGACAGTGAACGTCGGTGTTTGTTATCTTTTTTCTACCATCAGTGAATGTTGGTAGTTCATCGTCACTGAACGACGGTGATATGATGTATTCTCTTTCTACCTTCAATGAAGGTTGGGAGACAATCAGCAGTGAACGTCTATGTTTTATATTCTCTTTCTACCTTCAGTGAAAGTTAGTAGACCATCAGCAATGAACGTTGATGTTTTATATTCTCTTTCTACCTTTAGTGAAAGTTGGTAGACCAACGGCAGTGAACTTCAGTGTTTAATATCTTGTTGCTATCTTTAGTAAACATTGATAGTTCATCGTCAGTGAATGGCGGTGATATGATATATTCTCTTTCTACCTTCAGTGAAAATTGGTAGACCATCGGCGGTGAACGTCAGTGTTTGTTATCCTTTTTCTAACTTCAGTGAACGTTGGTAGTTCATCGTCAGTGAACGGCGGTGATATGATATATTCTCTTTCTACCTTCAGTGAAAGTTGGTAGACCATCGACAGTGAACGTTTGTGTTTGTTATCTTTTTTCTATCTTCAGTGAACTTTGATAGTTCATCGCCAGTGAGCGGCAGTGATATGATATATTCTCTTTATACCTTCAGTGAAAGTTGGTAAACCATCGACGGTGAACGTCAGTGTTTGTTATCTTTTTTCTACCTTCAGTGAATATTGGTAGTTCATCATCAGTGAACGGCGGTGATATGATATATTCTCTTTCTACCTTCAGTGAAAGTTGGTAGACCATCGGCAGTAAACGTTGATGTTTTATATTTTCTTTCTACCTTCAGTGAAAGTTGGTAGACCATCGGCATTGAACGTCGATGTTTTATTTTCTCTTTCTACATTCAGTGAAAGTTGGTAAACCATCCGCAGTGAACGTCGGTGTTTAGTATCTTGTTGCTATCCTCAGTGACCGTTGATAGTTCATCGTCAGTGAACGGTGGTGATATGATATATTCTCTTTCTACCTTCATTGAAAGTTGGTAGGACATTGGAAGTGAACTTCGATGTTTGTTATCTTTCTCTCTGCCTTCAGTAAACGTCGGTAGCTTCGCCTTCAGTAGAAGTTGGTGTGTCCTTTGACCATCCTACCATCTTCTATGATTCAGTTCTCTGGGTCCACCAATGATTTATTTTCCTGGTGGGGGGGGGGTGCTCCTTTGTTTCTTTATTATTGTTACATCCCATGTGTTATTTTTGCGTCTCTTTGGTCTCGTTCATGTGCATTCATGATCATAAGCATTTGCATGGCATCTTAGGGTCAAAAAAGGGTTTGTTTTTATATTTAAGTATCTTCGATCGCGTCGACACGAATATTTTTAAACTTCGTATCTCCGGATAGAAGAAACTTAAATAAGGGAAGTTGTTGTACCCCAATTTTTTCCCCTAAGATCCCTTCACCATACCATGTTGATTCACTCACAACAAGATCACACTTGGATTCTTGGTTCCCCTCTCTACTTTGAGTTTTGCTCCTTTTGAGGGATTACAAAGCACCTTGACTTATTTTCCTTTTGTGATCATGAATATTGTTTTGATTTCTTCACTTAACTAATAAAATACAATGTTGGCTTGTCTTGATTGTTATCCATGTAGGTAAGGGCAATGAAATTTAACAAGTTACTCCATGGGTTCATGAGTTTCTTTCCATGCCCTAGTGAATATAGCTTGAGAAGTTCAAACTTCATCATTGGATTGGTTTTGGAAGAATTGGCATGGCAATATTTCTTTGGTTCATCACATTTCAAGGTTATTAGATTTGACTCAAAAGTACAAGGGGTTGATTGGAGAAGTTGTCATGTTTGGACAAGGCCTTGTTCCTATTGGTCACAAGAGCATATTTCTCTCAAAATTAAAGATATGGGAGTGGTTTTGGTGGCTATGAGTCTTCATTATAATCCTCAACAACTTCTGTTCAAAAAGCAAGAATATTTCTACAAGAACTTTGTTCAAACTTGTCAAAGTTCCTCAAGTCATTCTCTTGATCTAGAAGTTAGTGTTTTGGACTTCAAAGGAGCATATCTTGCTCACCTTTTGGTATTTTTGAGTGATTTCAAATAAATCCTTCTCTTCAAAGGGTTATCAACAAATCACTTCAAAAATTCCAAAGAGTTTTCATGTGGAAGAAACTTGGTGAAGAAGAAAGATTACAAGTCATCTGGATGAATCTACAATTTTACATAAGTAACTTCAAATGATCATAACTTGGTCAATTTTCATCACCTTGAGACCATTCTTTTTCCATAATGATCTTGAAGATGTGAACTCTATGCCTTCTTTTATGTGAAAAGTGGGAAAATGTAGAAGTTGCCTTAATTATGCAATAGATTATAAGTCATTTCATGGTTTTTGGCCAACTTCAACATGTCATAACTTGCTCAATTTTTGGAGATTTTGAGTGGTTCAAGTTTCAAAATGTAATTCAAGAGATCTACTTCATTCAATATTTTTTTGTAAAGAGCAAATTCCAAGTGGAAGGGCATGTTTGGATGCAAAATATTACAGGTCATTTTTGAAGAAGAATTTGAAATATTTCTAAGTATGGAGAGTCAACCCTTTTTCTTCAACTTTTACTCAATGCAACTTTCAGCTCAAGCATCCATTTGATTCCATTTTTTTCCATTGCAAAGATTGTAACCTCAAATTTCCAAAGCATCAAAAATCATGCCTTGAGACCCCTTGAGCTGAGAATGCCATAGTTTCAAAAATGGTAACTTTGAATTGAAGTTTCCTTGCAAGTCAGAATTTGAATTTCATGTTACAACCTCTAAACCTCAAATTAACACGCGTTTTGGGTCTAAACATGATTATCCAAATTTCCCAAGTGGATTAGTGCATCAAAACACATGAATTGGATGAGTTTTGATGAAGTTTGGATCACACTTCACTCGTGCATCAGATTTGCACGAATTCCCACCAAAACGCATCATTCACTCTTCCTTTTGATCCCATTTGCTTCTCCTATAAATACATGAACTATCCCATTGAATTTCCGAAGCTTGGATAGCCAGAATCACCCTGCCAAACTTGCTCCATAACTCAATTTTCTGTAACTTCAAAATCCATTCTCGAGCCTTTTTCAATCCAATTTTTCCATCAATTCACCTTCCTTGATCTTCCCTGAAGCTAACCACATAATTACATTCAAGTATTGTGCCCTATATTGCTCCATAGAAGTCAAGTTTCAGAGCTCTGCAACTCAACTTCAATTGGTAGATTCCTTCATCAATTCTTTAAAACTCTGATATCATTGTGTTGCTCTCATTGCCTTGGTTCTAGTCGCAACACTTACCTTTTACTAGAAACACGTTTTGACCATGAAATTTCAAATCCCTTTTCAAAACTTTCCTTTCAAATTGCTTGAGCTACAGTTTCTATAAATTTGGCGCGAGGGTGTGGTTGTCTTCGTCTTGAAGAGACGAAGCGAATGGCATAGGTCTAAGCTTATGATTTTACAGTTTGAGAGACCTGTAATTCGTGATGGCTGGAGGTTGAAGATGACCAACTTGTCATCTTCCAACCAATGAAGGCGCGCCATCTGTATTTTTCATATCTGATTTAGTTAATGATTATGTACATTATTCACTAATGACCATGATATGCACAACGCACCAGATCCCTTGGATTTGATTACTAACGCGTTTTGACTCTCATCCGATGGTTCACATATTTTACTTTTATTTTCTTTTTCTGATTTTTATATTTTAATTTTTTTAAATTTCAAAAAATCATAGAAAATTCATTTTTAGTCCAGAAAATTTGAAAAAAATTATGAATTTTTTTTTTGATTATCCTCTTTCTGATTTTTATTTTTTCACAATTTAATTTTATGTTTTGGTATTTTTTATAAATTTTACACTTATTTGATTTGTTTTAAATGTTTAAAAATATTTTTATACGTTTTAAAATTCTGAAAAAATTATGGAATGATCCAATGATATGGTGACAAATATTGGTGACCTTATTTTATTTTTGTTTCTGATTTACTATTTTTTGTTTATTTTACCCATTTTTTTATTTTAAAAATAGTTTCTGACTTTAAAAAATTACCAAAAAAATTGTAAAATTATTTGAGCCTCTTTCTGATTTTTCTATGGTCTTACTTTTTATTTCTTGATGAATTTGAACATGGTTGATATTTTTCTCATTATTTTCTATTTTTAAAACATTTTTGAAATCCTTTTTTGTGTATATTAAATGTGATATTATTTTGTGACTATTTTATGGCTGATTTTGGGTTAGATTTTGGATCATGAACTTTATTAACATCATTGGATCCATGATGTTGAGTTTAACTCCACAAAAATAGATGAATGATTTTAATAATAGTTTGATTAAAAGTTAATTCAAATGTGGTTTGTGTATTTTTTCCCCATCTCTCTTTATCTCATCCCCTTCTTATTGCACTAGATGTTGTTGGAGCATGATCTCTATATCATGTCTTGAAACTATAGATTGCTATTGACCGGCCTCAAAATAGGTGCGACTTCTATATAAGTCCACTTACGATTGCTTAACATAGCAGTAAATTTTGTCCCGATTCGAATAAATGATCATTCATGGCCCAAACTTATGATTGCAAGCCCAAGTATGTTAATTTGATCTCTTTGATCCAATAACCTTGAGATTTATTGTGTGGAGGCTTTGGTTCTACTAATCCTCTAATTGATCTACAACACCTTTGGTCAACGCGGATCACTTAAACATTGTTGATCATTAAATGGTACTTATGAGAATTCCAAATGGATGATATACTTGACAAAAAGCAACTGGTTCTACCAATCCTCTAATGTGTTCCAAATGCAAGTTTTAAGATGGTCATCCAACTAACCACTAATTATTGACTTGTTTTACCTTATGCTTATATTATTTTTTATGCTTTATGTACTATTTACTTTTAACATTTACATTTCATGCGATTTTCATCTTTGCTCATTTGAGAAATTATTTTCTTGCCATTTTTACTTTGCTCACTTGAGCTTTTCTTTTCCTTTATTAAGATACTTAATAATCAACATAAACCCTAAAAAATATTTAATGGTACTTGGACTATTTGGTTACTTTCCTTGGCATTATGGAGCATGGGACATTTTCTTGGACTTAGGATTAGAAACCTTGGCCTATCTTGGAGACCTTGTGATCTTATCTGATTATTTTGTCTAGAGTTCTTGAGGTTTAGCTCAAGACATTGGGTTGCTAGTTTGTTTTTGTGTGCAGGTTTTTGTGATTATATTCTCTGTTTGTAATCTGGAATTCACCCGTATACAACCGTTACTCTGCCCAATTTTTGTGAGGACTTAATACACTTGAAGTTTGGTTCTCTCAAGAGGTCTAGTATTTTTTCTTGCTTGGTTTCAATCCAAAGAATGGGAATTCTATCTTGGCTCATAATGTCAAGTATTGGCTTTTTGTTGGTTAGATGGTTCTTATCCCTAGCTTTTACCTTAAGCTTTTGGATAGTTTCTTCTTCTCCTCCCATCTTCTTTAGTTTCAAAATCTTCTCCCTCCTTTTGAAAACCCTTATTGTTTTGAAACTTAAACTATTTTCATAATAAACTTGGACTTAGGTCCATGTATTTTCAAAACTTTTTCATAAATAAACTCCAACCAACTTAATAATACCTTGACATCTTTTTGTGAGAAGACTAAAAGTCAATCAACCTCATTTCAAACCATTTTTCTACTTTGGCTTTGTACCTTTAAAACTTTTCTTAAAAGATTAAACTCTTGTCAATCCTTGTAGTGATGCAAACAACTATACTTCTACAATATGTAGTGAAGAGAGATATTTTCCACTTGGGTGTTGAGTGAGGCATTGTTGATTTTGAAATCCAACCCATATCCTCCACTTTGAGATGATGCAAATTCTCCTTTCTCATGATTGTGGGTAGTAGGTGTGTTTTCCATACGGACAATGACAATGATATTTTATCTTATAAAATTAACCAACACATTTGTTGTTTTAAATTTTTGAAAGAGGAACTATGTGTACCCTGATCCCATATTGCACGAAAGGTGGTACATAGGCACTAAAGGTTCGCAACCGCGGTGGGTGCAAAAATCATAAAAAATATATTTCTTTTCTCACCTCCACCATCCATTTTATATACAACAGTTTTTGTAGCCAAAATATACAGATTTTACAAAGAGGCTCTTGCGGAGTACTATATATGTTTAGGGTGCTAATACCTTCCCTTTGCATAACCAACCCCCTTACCTTGAATATTTCCCCCTCTTTTTGGGTTATTCGCTCTTTTCCCATTCCTTTGGAAACAATAAAGCGCGGTGGCGATTTTTATTTTGATTTGTATAAAGTCTAGTCAATCCAATGGCTTAGTCTTAAACATTTCTACCACTACACTTACCATGATTTTTTTTATATTAATTTTTTATTTTTATTAAATTAAATACAAAATAAATTAAATAAAATAACAAATGATGGACCAAGGCATGTGGGCTTGTGTGATCGGTGGATCTGGAACTGACCGTTTAACGCTGGTTCGCGAAATGTCGCGGAAGCAAGAGTCGCCACCGTCTTTTATTTTCTCCAAATGGAAAGGACAAAAGCACAGAAAAATTCCTTAAAGAGATTACTCTCGGTTCGGGAGGTAGATTATAGAAAGGGAAGGTGTTAGCACCCTTTCTATCCATGGTTATCCATTGGCTCTTAGATACTTGCTCACTTGTGTTTTCAAAAATGGTTTGCTTGCTTTTCAACTGTGGGTTAAAAAAGTTTCTTTTAAAATTCCAGTTCGACTCTTGTATCGGTCCTCAAGAGTGTTTGAAAAATTGCTTTCGAAAGCTTTTGAAAATGTGTTGGTGTGAAAAGTATTTTTGATTTGTTTTTGAGATTAGAGCAAGTATCTACGAGAACCTACCTACCCTAAGGAATTCGTCTGTGTAAATGTCCTTTAAAGTAGTGCCATCCCACCATTGAGAGGTAGGTAGCACCACCGTTGGAGGTGTTCGGGTCAATTCGAGGTTCGGGACATAGTGATCACCGGAGCAATGGGAAGACACCTTAGAAGCTACCCTCATGCCAGGTTCCCGGATCATGAGGACTTACTAAGACATCCTCTACTCGACGATCACCTTTCGAGGCAAGGCAACAGTGAGGCGTACCCTAGGGGTGGTGTGTGATTTGTGTGTCAGATTCAGTTATTTTGTCTTATTCATGTCATGGGTGATCTAAGGGTTTGTTTTTATTTATTGTCATTCATTCTTGCATGCATTTGTTAACAATTAAAAAGTGCGAAAAAAGGTAAAGTTCTAAGCTATTACAAAAGGCGCGGGTCCACATCGCCAAAATTTCCAGGACCCGATTTGACAGAAAAATAAAGAATTAAAGAAAAGTAAAGTGCGAAAGATTTAATTTTTACATGGCTTTGGGAGAGGTACATAAATAATTAAAAGAGAAGGAATAGATAAAATGCGAGAAAAGAATAAAGAATTGCACGCGAGGGCGTTGGACCCTTTTTAATGAAATTAAATTAAATTAATGAAAAGAAATTGTTTTTGGTATTTTAGTATTTTTATGGGAATTTAATGAAATTGAAAACCTAATTATACCATTTTTTATTTATTAAGAAAAATCCTATTAAAATTTAAACCTAAAATTGAATGACAATTTAATTACAAAAATAAATAATATTTAATTATTAGTGAAAAAAAAAAAGGAAAAAATGAATGAAAAGATTTGAAACCCTAATTCTATCAATTTTTAAGTTTGATTGAAAAAAAATATTAAAGTTAACCCTAGATTAAAACTAATTAATTAATAAAGGTTTTATTTACAAAAAAAATAATAACATTAAATAAAAATATTAATTTTTGTCTCTTTTCTGATTTTTTTATGTTTTTATGTTTTTTGTTGAAATATTAAATTAATAAAAAAACAATAATTGAAATAAACAAAAAGAATAAAAAAAAAATGTAAAAAGCTTGCAAACCTAGGGGGTTTCTGTCCCCAAATTAGGAGGTGAGACTTTAGTATTTTAGGCCCAATTATCCCTGGCCTGGTGGACTTTCCAGCTAGCATGCATAGGCGTTGACCAGAGTTTACCATGTTCTTCAGATCGTGACCCTTTGATTGATCTCAGGATGCACGTGGAAGGCTTGATATGGGGGATGTATGATACACCCTAACACTGGAACTACACACAAGCGTTAAATGAAAAATAATATGGAAGGGGTGGGGGACCTGGGGCTCGAACCCAGGTCCTGAAGGTCACCAATACAATCGCTTGCCACTGAGCCACCTAGCGCATTTTGAATATATAATAGTAAACAATTAATATAAGAGAAAATAATGGTTAGTGGAAAATTAGCGCTAAAATTTGAATGGACCAATCCACGCTAGCCACATATCATCGTCTTCCTCGCTTTTGTTTTTTCCCTGAAACAAAAAGAATCAGCAACGGTTTTTTAAACGTCCCCAAATGCCCCCTTTTGGAAAATAGCGATTAGCTTGTCTTGGCATATAAATAGGGCGCGACCCCATCAATGAATTGGTTGGAAGCTTCTGATTCTCATGGTGCTATTGTCGTGTCCCAATTTTTCTTTGAATGGGAAACCCCAATTCACAGCTTGGAAAACCCTAATATCCAACAATGGTGAAATCGCGTATGGGTGATAAAAACACAATTAAATTACACAGTTAGCATCAGAATCCATCAATTAGTCAGAATCCATAAGAAAAATGCAATGAATGTGCTTGAAAATCAAAATACGATTATGCATATTATATGAAAAAGTTTGATTTCTGGATACCGATTCAAAGAGCTATGCGTATGGAAAGCTATCCAGTTAGACTCAGTGATGTCCTAGGAAGGTAATGGAATGAATTTCTTGGCTTGAATCGACCTAGAAGATGGTTTTCAGATTTGAGTTGTTCTTGAAAAATTCCAAGTTTGTTTTTTGGTATATGGCGCAGCTTGGAGTCCTTTCTGAATAGGGTTAGCTTGTATATGTACCTGTGAATGATCAGGGTTGAAAAAATTGATCAAATAATCCTTGAATTGATTATGCAATATTTGATTTTCAAGCCATAATTTTCCAAATCTTTTTTCATGCTTTTTGGCTTCAATCACATCCAATCACCCTAATTCCTTCCATATTTGATTGTACACGAAATATTGAGATTATTTTATGCACAAAAAGATTCAAAAGATTAGGTTTAGTATTTTTCATGTATTTTATTTAATTAAATGAATTATTAATAATAAAAAATCCAAATAAATAAATAAAAATGATAAAAAACTTCCCTTTGGGCCAAATGGTCGTGCACATGTCTTGGATGATGAATTGTGGAAGAAAAAGAGGCCCATTAGCAATTTTAGGTCATTTGAAGCAATGTTGACTTTTCAAAATACCTAAAAATTTCCCAACTTCCACAAGGTATAAATTGCTCAATTTTTAAGCTTTGCTCATGTTCTTGGACATTTTGGAAAGGTCTTGGAGTCCTCTAACCAATGCCTTTGGTCCCATGTCATTTTGATTTACCAATCTCAAGTTATGGCCTTTGACTTAAAGTCCCTTTTTGTTGACTTTTGAAAATGACCTATAATGTTGAAATTGATAACTTTTTGTGAGAGCATTTCTTGGACTTGAAGTGTGAACAGGAGTTGTAGGAAATGTCTTTCTCTTCAAAATGAGCTTTGGATGGAATTTTTTTGATAATCCATGTGGAAGTTATGCCCTGGTCAATTTACAGTTGACTTTTTTCAACTGTCCAAATAAGGAAACTTTTGCATCTTGATGATTTTTGAGCCAAGCTTTGAGAATCATGATCAAGCATTGATCAAATGATGTTTGTGGCTTCAAAATGATATGTTGACCAAAAATTTGAACTTTTGACTGTCAAATGACCATTTTGCCCCTACAGTTGACTGTAGTGCAGTTAGGGTTTTTGACTGTGCAATTTTGAGCTGTAAGTCTTGAAACTTGGTATGAGGATGCTTGACCATATTTATAGGCATGTGAGACTTGATTGGACCCTTGGAAACTTTATTTTCTTGGTCAGAACCAAAACCCTAATTTTGACTGTTAGGAGGCCCTTGAACTGTGCAACCCTTGGGGAGATTTTGAAGCTTTGACTTGGTAATTTCTTGAAAAATATGGGAGGGCAAATTTTGGGGTACAACAGCTTGGTTTTGGATCAGATTTGAGGCCTAAGAACAAATATCCAACTTACCAAAACCGTGTTTCCTCAATATGGGAAGTGTTTCGCTTGTTTTGAAAGGTTTTTAATTGGTTTTGGAAAGAAATCATGCCATAATTATGTATGGTTTAATACCATATTTGTTGACCTATAATAAATGGCTTGTAAATAGACAAACATCAAACCAAGAGGAGGACCAAAAAATTCTACCTAAAAAGCTAGTTCAAAAAAGTCACCAAAAAGTCAATAATTGGGGTATATTCGAATTCCATTTTTCAGTTCAAACCAAGGACCGAACCATCATCCTGAAATTCCCAGGAACACGCCCAGATCAAGAACTAAGCAATTCCACGCCCAAGATCATCATACTCACACTCACCGTTTGGGTAGGGTTTTGAAAATTCAAATCTTTTAATTTATGCATGCTTAACTGTTTTTGTGTCCAAACATATTCTACATGATGATTAGAACAGGTTTGAGCCAAAACATGCAAGGTTGAGCGCATGAATCGTGACTTATCATTGCTAGGGCATAGTCACAGTGAAGCTTCGAATCACTACTCACATGTACTTTCAGACTAAAGGAAGGGTGTCATTTGATTCCCACCCCATGCAATTTCTTTTAACACTTTTTTCTAACCTTTTCCTTTCTAATATTTAAATTTATTTATTTATTTCTTTTTTACAATTAAAATCAAAAGACAATAAAAATATCAGAAAAAAACTTATAAAATCAAAAAATTAGGTTTTAGCCTTTTTTTTATATCGATTAATTTAATTAATTTAGAATTAGGTTTTTGCAAAGACCCTCGGTTAAACAATATCATCATGGTCCCTTTCGAATAAAGATCATAATCCCTCGATGACCCTTCGAGTGGCCTACAAAATGATCTAGTCCCTTCAATGACCCTACGAGAAAAATGATGATAGTCCCTTCGAACTACTAAAAGTATCCTTACATGTTACCTTCTATGACCATTCGATGACCCTACGCCTGTCCCTTCACTTCCAATAGATAGGGCTACCTACCAACTAATGGTGTAGATAGTATTATCTCTAACGGAGAAGGAAATGTCAAGAACGTCCTTTAATGGGTAAGAATAAAAAAATTGCTTGCACATAACAATTTCAAACAAAAAATTCATTTTTATACCTCACGTTTCAAAACACATATTTTAAAAAAAACACTTTGTATACATTCTTGAGGATTGATACAAGAATTAGTACAAAGTCTGCCTCACAATTGGCATACAAAATATTTTCAAATCACACAGATACAAACAAGTTTAAAGTGAGTTAAGCAATTAAGAGCCCGTAGATAACTGTCATACCCCAAATTTGCCCTATCTCTTTTATTTTTGTCTGGTTTTTGAACTTTGCATTCCATTTGCATCATTTTATTATTCAGTCATTTGCATATCCCGCATCTCATGGAATCAGGCGCTTTGGTTTGAAGTTTTAGGGATGCGCCCTCTTTATGTCTAATCTTGTTTTGAGGTTTTCTTATCAGGTAAAAAGGAAGCGCATCTGGTTTTCGATTAGCGGATCGTGGAATGAATTTTGTAATCATGTTACAAGGTTGGTTCACGCTCAATCTATCGGATCCTGGTTTAGGGTTTATTTCCCTATGGATGTTGGTCAAAAGGCTAGGGTTTCGAGTTTTCGGTTTCTGGGAAGATGTCTCTCTCGCCTTCCCCAAAGATGGCTCAGAGCTCATTGTGTTAGGTCAAGAATTTCACATCCTCGCATTTCAAGTTTCTTCTTTAAGTCTCTAAGCCATTGAGTCGAGAATTTGGAGGTTGAATTGGAAAATGTGGAGTTCGAGCATTTCAGGTAATGAGGTTAAAGGTTCATGGTAATCAAGACTTGTTTTTGTTGCTTAAGTTACAAGTTATTGTGGGCTGAATATCAAAAATTAGGTTTATGGTCTAGAAGTGCGAGTGTGGTTCAGGCATGATATAAAGATCAACGTTCAAGCGTCCGATGTTTTGGGGTTCAATTTAACCAGTGGAATTAAATTCTTAAGCATTTGTTTTGTTTGAGAGTTTGATTGGATTTCGAAAGATAAGGCACGTGATTTGTTTGGAGTACAAGCTATAACCATTATTCATGATTTCTTGAGATTTAAGTTACAAAGTTGAGATGCGCATTCGAATTATTCGAGAGAGAATTTCAGAATTTAAACAAGATGCAAGAAGTTATTTGATTTCTACAACAAAATTCATTCAAAATAAATTTGTGCAAGGTTGTGCTCATTACATTTTTGAGACAATGTTACAAGGCATATTACAGTGTGAATACAAATTACATTGGTTTGTTTACAAAAAAAAGAAAGAAAAATAATGTGCGTTTCTTCAAGTTTTCATCTTCAAGTCTTCATCTTCACTCCTCGCCATGGAATTTTCCTCATTCAATCTCGCTTTGGACCGTCCAATAATCGTGCTCATGAAACAAGGAAAAGGAAAAGTTAGTCATTAAAACATGAAAAAAATTCAAACAATAATTAATTGATTGTTATGTCATCATAAGGGTTCGCCTTTTGGAATCAGTTAAAGAGGGAGATCTTTTTTTATCATGTCTTAGTTTTCTCCCAAATTGTAAATCACAACGAGTTTTTCACTTTGGTTCACAAAAAGGAAAAAAAGGAAAAGAAAAATTGCCAAATGAATAAACTGTCAAAGCAAGAAGTAGCATAGCGCGCATGCAACGCACAAGAAGCAAGGCAGCAAACAAAGCCATGGCAGCTAACAAGCCAAAACAACAAGCGTAGCACACAAGTCACAAGCAACTGCAACATAAATGGTACAGCAGGCCAAGCAAGCAGTAGCACAGCGTCAAAAACAATAACAACAACAAATGGTATCAAAACAAGCAAACAATGCAGCATCATATTTAACCAAACAAGTAATATAGTGCAAACAAGCAAGCAGCCAAACACCTCTATGTCATCATTTTCCACAAGAGGAAAACCCTTCAGAACTTTAATTAGATAAAAGTAGTAAGCTTTGCATCACAGAAAGATAAGAGAGGAAAGAAAAAACCTGCACATTACTGCCCA
Organism: Vicia faba; assembly: GCA_948472305.1. Classification (NCBI taxonomy): domain Eukaryota; kingdom Viridiplantae; phylum Streptophyta; class Magnoliopsida; order Fabales; family Fabaceae; genus Vicia; species Vicia faba. The sequence goes on along the minus strand of OX451737.1, from coordinate 1,295,867,856 downwards.
AAACCTTCACATTACTGTCCAATAAAACAGTCAAAACTGCTGTAACATTGCACCAAATAGGCAAGTTAAAAACCTGCATTCTAAAGCCACAAGAGAGCATACCAATATGTTCAAAAATTTCTCTGATTTCCCTCCCAATTCCTATTGTTATTTCATTATAAGAAACACACCACTATTTCATAAAAAATCCTGGACACACAGCCTAAAAACACAACAAAGACGATTTTTCTTTTGGAGGCAGCAAAGGCAAGATCGAAAACAGAAAAGAGCCTTAGTTCCAAAAAAATTCTTCCGCAACAGAAACAGATCAAATAAAAACATACCAGTTTTTTTTTGCTATAACTCATGCTATTTCATTACTGTTCATTTTCATATCTGTATCCAATTTCGATTTCCATTGCCATATTTTTGTGTGTTGTTATCACTAAGAAAACCTCAATCTTCTAACTCTTAGAACCTTAACCTATTACACATCTTAAAACTAGTTAAAACATAGAACTTGTAAAACCACTAAAACCTGCTATCAAAACATAACAACCTGCTGTTAAAACCAGCATAAAACCTTGTCAAAACACTTAATTTGTCAAAAACCATAAAACCTGTAAAGAACCTTAACCTGTTCCAAAACCTTACAACCTGTTAAAGCTAGTTTAGAATCTGCTATCCAAAACAGTAGAATTTGCTAATCTACCTTTGGTAGAGGGATGTGTTGCTATCGCTCGATCTGCAGTACCAGTGGCCAATGGCATGTTAGTTGAGAACAGTAAAGTTAAAAGCTATGGAGAATCTTCTATTCCTTGCAACATTGAAAGAGAAGGAAGGTTAAATCAATGTACCTAATAATCTGATGAAATACTCCTCCATCTTTCCGCACCGTCTCCAGCCGCGTAACCCTCTGTCTCGCCACCGACAATATCCAATACGTGATCATCCAAAACACCGAGCAACATCCAACAACCCCGATAATTTTTCATCTTCTCTCATCCACCAGAGATTCTGTATTACAAGGATAGAAGGATGAAGAATGTTGAGAGATTGGAGAGAAAGGGTTTCGATTTGCTTTTGTGATTGAAGCAGAAAAAGAAGATGGCGAGGATATGTTGAGAGAGAGAGAGGGAGTGGCGTCGTTCTGTGATTAGGTTTTTTTCCCTTCCTCAAATAACTTTGGCTCAAGAGAACAACTGGGTCCGGACCCTACTGACCCGGTCAGGCCCAATGGTTTTGTTTTATTCATTTATTTTTATTTTATTGATTTTGTACATGATTTAGGCCCAACATTCCAACCGCAAGCCCAACAATATTCCATTTCCCTCACCCCTTTATTTTCTATTTACATCCGTTATTTAGTCTTGTTAATTTTCGTAGATTTTCTTTAATTTAAGATTCAATTAATAATAACATAGGCTTTTCTTAATAATTTCTTGTTAATTAGTTTAGATTCAATTTTAGAATTAAGAGTCCATTTCCTTTGAACTTCTAAATTTTTGTACATAAAAATAAAGTATAATAGATTAATATTTCGTTTTTCTTAGCATAATAAAAGTATCCAAAAATAATTTAGAATTAGGTTTTAATATTTATTTTCTCATAAAGTCACAAGAATTTTATAATACTATCTTCTTTTATTAAAACCTTAAAAACATTCAGAGTTTTAGTTTCTTTATTTGTTCATTCAAACCCCGATGCCATACTCCCTCAGATAGCTCCGTGAGGCGATTAAAACATGTTTGATCACCTTATGTCAAAATAGACTTTTAGCTCATTTGTACATAGCAAAAAATTAGGTTTATAGTCTCCCTCTTAACTTCTTCTTCTTTTGTAATTAAAAACTTAACATTCACAAATCAAAAATCCAAAAAGGCTCTCTTAATTATTACTCGAATTTATTCTAAAACTCGCAAAAACACTCAACCAATCAAAACTCCCCCAAAGGGCATGTTATCTCCGTTCTACCGTGATACCGACCGTGCCTATTGCTAGAATGCGTGTGTTAATGTCACCCAATAAAAAAAACACAAACAAATCAACCTTTTTCTAGAGGAACAACGGTGCTCTGATTCCTTCATTGGATACATAGGAAAAGCGTCGCAAAACCCTCACGAACGCAATAACAAAAAACCATCCATTTCCCTTTAAGCAAGTATAGTTATAGATAAATACAACCTTTAAGACAAAAAAACAAAACGGATCCCATTGAGTACAACGGATGTGAGGGGTGCTAATACCTTCCTCTTGCATAACCGACTCCCTTACCCTTTCTCTCGGTCGCAAGACCATCTTATCCATTCCCTTGTGGTTTTATCGATATTTCCACTTCCTTCTGGATAAATAAAGTTAGGTGGTGGCTCTGTGTTTTTTGTCGGTGGCTTCAGCTGGCGACTATGCTGGGGACCTTTTGCGAGTCTCTCCTAATTTTGTTTATTTGTCTTTTTGGGTGTTTATTTATTTGCTTTATCTTGCTTTACTGTTTTATTTCTTTATTTATTTTATTCTTTTGTATATATTGCATATATTGTTGCTACTCACATATTCTGGATACATTGTGATGTTGGGTTGGGTGATTACTTTTGATAAGTCCTATACCCGGACTTGGGTTACACATAGGATTAGGACGGGCGGTATAGTCATGTTAACTTTTAGGGAGTAATCCCGAAGAAGGAGGCATGAAAATCCCCCACTCAGTGGAGGTCCTCTTGAAAGTAGTGATGTTTACCGAGTAATCGGGAAGACGTTGTTGCTTTCAACCTGGGAGCTCGAGAAGCTGAGGACTGTAGAGCCATTAACCGATCCTGGCCTTTTAGGTACAATGCGGATACTGTAACGGAGTAATCCGAAAGTAGTTGTCACGCAATATTGCACCCAAACGAGTTTTTTCTGTGAATATTATTGATTACCAAGTAATTGGGACGTCGGTAATATCCAAAGGAAGGACGTAGACTTCGAGAACTCTTTAGAACCTTGTTCGGCAGGTGATAAACCCCTAGTACATACCTCGTGGGTGGTTACTTTGACTCCATGCCTGTGACGTCGAACTTTTGATCCTATTACTTTCAGCCTGTGCAACGGACTACGCAATGGTTATCCAGAATATGTGGAGTTGAGTCTTCATGCCATAGCATACCATGACATTATATCATCATGTATATATATCTCATATCTAGAGAAATCTAAAGACAAGTCTTGTTGATATAGCTTTTCAAAAAAGGAAATTTTAAAAAGATAGACGAGTCTTTGGGTCTCATTAGAAATGAAGATAAAGCATTCATCCATATTACCATGCATTCATTTTTTCACAACAAAAACTCATTGGGGTCCCCTTTCTTAAAATCCAGTAAACAACAAAGACGACTCATCCACATCCTTACCGTACCAGAGGAAACCAACAAAGGCTAATGGATATTTTTGAAGAAAATCATAATGCACTCCGTCGGGATATGGACACTATGGGTACTCGCATGGATTAACTCATGGAAACTCTGCATGCCGTGATTAAGGGTCAAGAAGAACTACACCAGAGTGTTTCCAAGCTTACTACTGTTGCTGCTTCCACTTCTGCTAATGGGAGAAATGACAATGCTAATGTTGAGACTCCTACCGGTGCTCCTAGGAATGATGTCGATGATCATCATGATGTTATTGATCTGGATGAACCCCAAGTGAACCTTGCTGCCGGGGTTGCCGAAACTGCAAAAATGTATCATGCTCTCGAAGAGCGACTTAGAGCCATGGAAGGTATCAAGGCTTTCAGATTCAATACTGGCGCAATGTGCCTCGTACCTGGGGTAGTTATTCCTCCCAAGTTCAAAGTCCCAGAGTTTGACAAATACAAAGGCACTTCTTGCCTAGAGACACATATCCGTTCCTATTGTCGCAAAATGGCAGCCTATGTTTGAAATGAACCTTTGCTCATGCATTTCTTTCAGGACAGTTTGACCGGGGCATCATTAGATTGGTATATGAAATTGGAAATATCTCATGTCAGTACTTGAGGAGAGCTCGCCGATGCTTTTTTGAAACATTACCATTACAATACTGCCATGGCTCCTAGCCGTACCCAACTCCAGGGGTTGGTGCAAAAGTCTGAAGAGTCTTTCAAAGAATACGCTCAGAGGTGGCGTGAACTAGCTGCAAGGGTCCAACCTCCTCTCTTGGATCGTGAGTTGATTGATTTGTTTATGGGTACTCTATGAGGCCCTTATCTCCAGCATATGCTCAGTAGCACTTCTACTTCATTTTATGATATGGTCTTCATTGGTGAACGTGTTGAGACGTGTATTAAGGCTGGAATGATTCAAGGTGTTCCTAACAATGTTAACAACAATGCAAGCATGAGTAGAAAACCATTTTCTGGTTTCGTCAAGAAGAAAGAGGGCGAGACCAGTGCCATCATCGTCAACCAAGGAAGAGCTCCCACCTTTCCTCAAGTTTGATTCCCTGATTTTCCTACACCTGCTGCTGTACCCATCCAATTTGTTCCGCAAGTATACGCTGCTATAACTCCAGCACCATGGATGGCCCAACAACGGCCTTTCTCTCCGCAACCACATTATGTTCCGCAGCAACAGTTTGCACCTCCTACAACTTATCAACAACCGAATCAACATCTCCAAGGCCCAAGAGCTCCTCAAAGACAGAGATCCCCTAAAAGAAGATTTGATCTCATTCCCATGTCCTACGCTCAGCTTCTCCCACAGTTACTTGCTAGTCAAATGGTTCAATTGCGCAAACTCGGTCCACCGCCAAATCCTCTTCCTAGGGGATATGATATTAATGCTCATTGCGAATTCCATTATGGTGCCCCATGCAATACAATTCAAAATTGCAGAGCTTTCAAGTGAAAAGTTCAAGATCTCATCGATGCGAAAGCCATCAACTTCAACCCTGTTGGTCCAAATATTCAAAATAATCCCATGCCTCCTCATCAAGGGGGAACAGTCCATGCTATTGAAGAAGTTAATGAACGGGTTTTGGTATCAAAGGTTGATGAAATTAAGATACCTTTGGAAACTGTCAGAGAACATTTATTGAAGCATGAAGTGCTACAAGAATTCCATGACTTCTGCTTAACCTGTTCTTCCAAACCAGAAGAGTGTGCTAAGTTGAAGACGACCATCAAACAGTTGATCGATGAAGGTGTCTTACAGATAGAGAAGGTTTTCCTAGAAGAAGAGATTGATGTTCTGGAAATCCCCTACTATCCGAGAAGCTTTTCATCCACCCCTAGTATTCCTTTAACAATTCAGGTTCCTATTACCCCCACAATGATTCAAGCTCCTATTCCTCCTACAAGCAACGACTCGAAGGCAGTTCCATGGGAGTATAATGTAGTATATATTCATGTAAAGAGGTATGAGTTCCCTCCGGTTGGTGACAAGAATGTTACCAACATTGCGGGAACAAGCAACATGACTTGCAGTGGTCGGATCTTTTCTCCTCCACCACCACCTCCTAAGGAAAATAACAGTGAATCTCTAGCTAAGGCTAGGGGAAAGCAAGCAATGGATAATCAACCTGAACTTTCTGAAGGACAAGAAGCGGAGCAACTTTTGAGAATTCTCAAGCGGGGTGATTACAAAGTAGTGGACCAGCTTAACCAGACACCATCCAAGATTTCCATATTATCTCTCCTTTTGTGTTCAGAGGCCCACCGCAACGCCTTATTGAAGACTTTATGTTCTGCTCATGTTACCCAAGACATCTATGTGGCCCAGTTTGAAGGAATAGTCACCAACATTGCTATGGGAAATTGTTTGGGTTTCTGCGATGATGAACTCCCAATTGAAGGCAGAGCCCATAATAAAGCATTTCATGTTTCTATGAAGTGTTTTGACACTGTTTTATCTCGAGTTTTGGTGGATACAGGTTCTTCACTCAATGTGATGCCTAAGGTTACTTTATTTAAGCTGAATATGGATGGAGTAATGATGAGGCCCTCCACTCTAAATGTTTGGGCATTTGATGGTTCAAGAAGATCGATGGATGGAGAAGTTGATTTGCCTGTCAAGATTGGTCCCCACACTTTCTATTTTTCATTTTATGTTATGGACATCCTTCCATCCTATACTTGCCTTTTGGGTCGTCCATGGATTCATGTAGCTGGAGCTGTGACATCCACTCTTCATCAATGCCTGAAGTTCATTGTGAATGACCAACTTGTCGTCGTTTGCGGGGAAGAAGACATAATGATTAATAATCTGACTACCTACCGTTACGTGGAAGTGGAAGGCGAGGTACAAGAGTTTCCCTTTCAAGCTCTGGAGATTGTTACTGTTGACAAAGTCCCCGTCATGGAATGTAAGAAGTATGAGATACCCCTGGCCTCTTTGAAGGATGCCAAAGCCCTCATAGAAGCTAGACCTCCCCATGACAGTTGGGGAAAATTGATTGAAGTTCCAGAGAAGAAATATCATTTTGGTCTTGGGTATCATCCATCATCCTTCGTGCAAGTTGGTTGGGTTCCTCTCAAAGGACAACAGGTTCCCCCAATTTCAGAAGTGTTCGTCAGTGCTGGTGTAAGCAAAGAAGGACAAATACTCTCCACATATGCTAAATGTGACGATGAAGATATTTTAAGATTTATCTATCAAGTTGCGCCAGACCAGGAGCTCAGCAATTGGACTTCCTTGGACATCCCTGAAGTTGTTTTCCTTGATGTGTAATTTTTTGTTTCCATTTTAAGTCATATGTCCTACCCAAGGCATACTGACAGCTTGTAGAAGGGGCCCCTTATGTTTAAATCTTCGTTTAACATTGAATTGAAAATCGCACTTTCGCATACAATTTTGTTCTTTGTCTTTTCTTTTACTTTTACTTTTTCGAAATAAAAATGGCAATACTTTTCTTTTCTTACTCTAAATTTTCTTTTGCACTTTCTAAAAATAAAACATAAAATCATCGATCATGCAGATCTGTCTCGGACTCCGTTGGAAATGATAATGCTATGGCTCCTTATATCCTTGAGAATTCAGTCGATCATGCTAACGAAGATAGTGAGGAAGATTTTGAAGTCCCTGAAGAACTAGCCAGACTCTTGAGACAGGAAGAGAAGGTCATCCAATCGTATCAAGAGGAAACATAAGTCGTCAATTTCGGTACTGAAGAGGTAAAAAGAGAAGTCGAGATAGGGGCCGCCTTGCAAAGTGAAGAAAAGAAGGGGTTGATTGAATTGTTTCAAGAGTATGCTGACATCTTCGCTTGGTCGTATGAAGACATGCCCGACTTAGACACTGATATGGTAATGCACAGATTACCACCCAAGCCAGAATGTCCTCCTGTAAAGCAAAAACCAAGAAGGACTAGACCCGACATGGCCTTAAAGATCAAAGAAGAGGTTCAGAAACAGCTCGAAGCAGGTTTCCTATCTGTGATAAATTACCCGCCTTGGATTGCTAACATTGTGCCCATACCTAAGAAGGATGGTAAGGTACGTATGTGTGTTGACTACCGAGACTTGAATAGAGCAAGCTTGAAGGATGATTTCCCGTTGCCTCATATTGATGTATTGGTTGATAACACTGCTCAGTCTTCGGTGGTTTCCTTTATGAATGGGTTCTCTGGCTACAATCAGATAAAGATGGTTCCGGAAGACATGGATAAAACAACTTTCACAACTCCTTGGGGTACCTTTTTCTATAGATTCATGCCTTTTGGTCTTTAAAACGCTGGTGCGACATATCATCGAGCTATGGTGACTCTCTTTCATGACATGATTCAAAAAGAAGTCGAGGTGTATGTGGACGACATGATTGCAAAGTCACAGACTGAGGAAGAACATTTGGTTCATTTAAAGAAGTTGTTTGATCCTTTGTGAAAGTTCAGGTTAAGGCTTAATCCCAACAAATGCACCTTTGGGGTTCGATCGGGCAAGCTACTTGGTTTTATCGTGAGTCAACGAGGAATTGAAGTAGATCCAGACAAAGTAAAAGCAATACAAGATATGCCGCAGCCGAAAAATGAGAAGTAAGTACAAGGTTTCCTTGGAAGGTTGAATTACATAGCCCGTTTTATTTCCCATCTTACTGCCACCTGTGAACCCATCTTTAAATTGTTACGCAAGAATCAGGACGTCTGTGGGATGAGAGTTGTCAAGAAGCTTTCGAGAAGATTAAGCAGTATCTTCAAGAACCACCAATGCTCATACCACCGGTTCTTGGGAGACCTCTCATTATGTATTTGAATGTGCTTGAAGGATCTATGTGTTGTGTGCTCGGACAACATGATGATACTGGACGAAAAGAACACGCCATTTACTATTTGAGAAAGAAGTTTACTGATTGTGAATCGAGGTATTCCTTACTTGATAAGACTTGTTATGCTCTTACGTGGGCAGCCCGATGCTTGAGGTATTATATGTTGACACATTCTACGCTTCTGATATCTAAGATGGAACCGATAAAGTATATCTTCGAGAAACCAGCACTTACAGGCAAATTGGCCCGGTGGAAAATGCTTTTGTCTGAGTATGACATCCAGTACGTCACACAAAAGGCTATCAAAGGTAGAATTCTTGCTTATCATCTCGCTCACCAACCATTGAGAGAATATCAGGCCATGAAGTTCAACTTTCCAGATGAGGATATTATGAAACTTGATGACAATGAAGGACCTGAACCAGGGGAGCAATGGACTCTCACGTTCGATGGTGCATCAAATGCTATGGGTCACGGTATTGGGGCAGTTTTGACCTCTCCACGTAACACTCATATACCTTTCACTTCCAGATTATGTTTTGATTGCACGAATAGTGTCGCTGAGTACGAAGCTTATGTGATGGGCCTTAAAGACGGCATTGATTTGAAGATCAAGATCCTTGAAGTTTATGGGGACTCTGCCTTAGTGATACATCAAGTACGGGGTGATTGGGATAAACGACACCCTAATTTAGTTCCATACAGGGATTACATAGTTGAGTTTTTGCTCGCTTTCGATGAGGTCACCTTTGAGCACATTCCTAGAGAAGCGAATCAACTGGTAGACGCTCTGGCCACTTTAGCAGCAATGTTCAAAGTCAGTTACCTAAATCATGCACCCAGTATAAGGATTTGTCGTTACAAGGAGCCGACACATATTTTCCCTGCTCATTGTCTCACAAATGAAGATGTATCAGACGAAAGGCCGTGGTATTTCAACATAAAAAGATATCTTGAGAAGCAAGAGTACCCCGAAGGTGCTACGATTTGTGATAAGCGAACTCTCAGAAGGTTGGCGTCTAATTTTTTTTTGTCAGGAGACGTTCTGTACAAAAGAAACTATGACTCAGTTCTGCTCAGATGCGTGGATAGACATGAAGCAGAATCCATTATACGACAAATACACGAGGGATCTTTTGGGACTCATGCCAGTGGGCATTCCATGGCCAAGAAAATCCTACGAGCAGGTTATTTCTGGATGACGATGGAAAGTGACTGTTGTGTATATGCCAAAATGTGCCATAAATGTCAGGTTTACGCAGACAGGATACATGTTCCTCCCACTCTTTTGACTGTGATGACTTCACCATGGCCTTTTGCAATGTGGGGTATCGATATGATTAGATACATTGAGTCGAGCATTTCAAATGGACACAGGTTTATCCTCGTTGCTATTGACTACTTCACCAAGTGGGTGGAAGCGGCATTGTACAAGAATGTGACCAAGCAAGTTGTCACTCGTTTCATCAAAAGAGAAATCATATGCCGGTATGGAACCCCTAACAAGATCATCACTGATAACGGGTCAAATCTCAACAACAAGATGATGAAGGAAATGTGTGAAGAATTCAAGATCGAGCACCATAATTCATCACCCTATCGGCCAAAGATGAATGGGGCAGTCGAAGCCGCTAACAAGAACATAAAGAAGATCGTCCAGAAAATGGTGAGAACATACAAAGATTGGCATGAGATGTTTCCTTTTTGCCTGCATGGCTATCTAACTTCGGTGCGTATTTCCACTAGGGGAACTCTGTTTTCACTAGTCTATGGTATGGATGCGGTACTCCTGGTCGAAGTGGAGATTCCTTCCTTAAGGGTTCTGATGGATACTAAACTTGATGAAGCAGAATGGATTCAAACGAGACTCGACCAACTCAATCTCATCGAAGAAAAGTGCCTGGCAGCCATTTGTCACGGTCAGTTATACCAACAGCGTCTCAAGAGGGAATTTGACAAGAAGATTCGGCCTCGAGAGTTCCACTCAGATGACCTGGTCTTAAGAAAGATTCTCCCAATCCATATTGATCCAAGAGGCAATTGTAATCCCAACTATGAGGGACCGTACATCATGAAGAAAGCTTTCTCAAGAGGTGCTCTAATCCTGACAAACATGGATGGGGAAGACGTTCCGCTTTTAGTCAATTCAGACTCAGTAAAAAAATACTACGCATGAAAGGACCCGCTAAATCGAAAACCCGAAAGGGAGGCTTAGGCAAAAGTTAGGGCTAAAAAAGAAAAAAGAGAATAACGCGCTAAGTCGAAAACCCGAAAGGGCGACTTAGGCAAAAATGCGTGTCCCGGTGGATTGAAAACCCGAAAGGACGATCCAGGCAAAAATTAGGGACAAAAAAAAAGCTAGAGACTGCAGTCTAAAGACTCTTCACGTACACCCTCTTAATGCGGGATGGATCGATATAACTATTATCCTTTGGAAGCACGACACTAGGACGACCAAGGATGCGAGAACTATAGCAATATCAATTTTAACGGAAATTTGAGATTTTCTTATTGCCATTTTACCCGTTGTATTTCTTTTCTTCTCTGCAATTTCATCATTTAGGAGTTATATCTATGTATGAATGCCCATTCACGGGCCAAACTCATTAATATAATTTGCCCTTCCATTAAAAATCTTTGTTATGTTCTTTTACTTTATTTTTCGTATGCGAATTGTGATTTAAATTCTTTGTTAAGCATTGCATTGAAAATAATAAGTCAATAATAATCATGAGCTAAGACGTGAAACACTACATTACATGGTTTTGAAGGCATCCCAAGGGAATATTGTGGCGTTCAAGTGTTCGTTCTTCTATGCAGGTAGCAAGTCATGACAGTCACCTTGATCGAGATTTCATCCTCGTCGCCTCCTTACAATCGACCGAACGTCCGATCCTCCAACACCGAGAAACTTGGGGCATTGGTTGAGATCCATGTCTCTTTTCAGTCATTCACAAAATTCCAACACAAGAAGGAAGTCGGATCAAGTCATTTCTCCTCAGCAAGATTTATTCCCCAGTGAACTCGACAAGGCTAGTTCTTTCTTCTCAAATTTTAAGCACCAGTCCATATTGGTACCTCAAGATGACGAGCAATAGATCCCAATGAGTTTTTGACATTTTTTTGCATACAATAATAATCACGACATACTGCATTGCATCCTTAAACGCATAGCATATCCATGGATCATCATGTCACACTTCAAATGCATATGAAGCATGAGCCAGATCAATCCCAAATCAATCCCAAATCAACAAAACATCCTCACAAAAATTTCATCTTCATAATTCCCAGTTAACATCTGTTACTACACTACCAACTAAAATAAACCAGGGTTTTAGTACGTCATGCTCCCCAACTCTTAATACTCACTTTATCTCTCTTAGGGTTGTAGGTCGTCCGTAGGCTTTACCCTCTCTTCCTTGTATTCTTAGGGTCGTAGATCGTCCGTAGATCTTACCTTCGCTTTATCTTCCTAAGGTCGTAGGTAGTCTATAGACTTTTCCATCTCATCATCTTTTTTCTAAGGTCATAGATCATCCATAGATCTTACCATCACATCATCTTTTAGGGTCGTAGATTGTCCGTAGATCTTACCATAGTGTTATCTCTTAGGGTCGCAGGTCATCCGTAGACTTTGCCCTCTCATCATATTTTTTCTAAGGTCGTAGACCATCCATAGATCTTACCGTCACATCATCTTTTAGAGTCGTAGATCGGTCGTAGATCGTCTGTAGATGTTACCTTCGCTTTATCTTCCTAGGGTCGTAGGTCGTCCGTAGACTTTACCCTCTCATCCTCTAAAGATCGTAGATCGTCCGTAGATCTTACCTTCGCTTTATCTTTCTAGGGTCGTAGATCGTCGGTAGATATTACCGTCGCTTTATCTTTCTAGGGTCGTAGATCGTCCGTAGATCTTACTGTCGCTTTATCTTTCTAGGGTCGTAGATCGTCCGTAGATCTTGCTGTCACTATATATTTCCTAGGGACGTAGGTCATCCGTAGACTTTACCCTCTCATCCTCTCAGGTTGTAGATCGTCCGTAGATCTTACCTTCACTTCATTTCCTAAGGTCGTAGTTCATCCGTAGACTTTACCTTCTCCTTTTTACCTCTTTTAAAGTCGTAGATCGTCCGTAGATCTTACAGTAGCATCATCTTTTTTCTAAGGTCGTAGATCGTCCGTAGATCTTACCATCGCGTTATGTTTTTTAAGGTCGTAGGTCGTCCGTAGACTTTACCTTCTCCTCCTTACCTCTCTTAAGGTTGTAGATCGTCCGTAGATCTTACCTTCGCGTCATTTTTTTTAGGGTCGTAGATCGTCCGTAGATCTTACCATCGCATTATGTTATTTAAGGTCGTAGATAGTCCGTAGATCTCGCCGTTGCGCCATATTCTTAGGGTCTGTAGTCTTCCGCAGACTTTACCTTCGTGTTATCCTTAAGTTTCTTACCTCCAGTCACCGCGATATTGTTAACCATATCCTTTCAGTCACTCTACCACTCACTCCCTCGAGAACCTTATATTAGTACCGTTACCCCAGTATAAGCTACCTTTTTTCAACCATGTTTTATCCATCATGGTCAGTCCACCAGAAGACCAGTTTGTCTTTCCCCAAGCAGACATTCACACCATCTCTCCAGGGAAAATTTCGGGTCCTGGTATTTAATCATCTTCCACCTTGAACTCTCGAAAGGCTGACGCCAATCTCGCCTTCAGGTTTAAGACGATTAAATAGGGGCAGTTGTCGTACCCCAAATTTTCCCTATCTCTTTTATTTTTGTCTAGTTTTTGAACTTTGCATTCCATTTGCATCATTTTATTATTCAGTCATTTGCATATCCCGCATCTCATGGAATCAGGCGCTTTGGTTTGAAGTTTTAGGTTTGCGCCCTCTTTATGTCTAATCTTGTATTGAGGTTTTCTTATCAGGTAAAAAGGAAGCGCATCTAGTTCTCGATTAGCGGATCATGGAATGAATTTTTTCATCATGTTACAAGGTTGGTTCTCGCTCAATCTATCGGAGCCTGGTTTAGGGTTTATTTCCCTATGGATGTTGGTCAAAAGGCTAGGGTTTCGAGTTTTTGGTTTCTGGAAAGATGTCTCTCTTGCCTGCCCCGAAGATGGCTCAGAGCTCAGTGCGTTAGGTCAAGAATTTCACATCCTCGCATTTCAAGTTTCTTCTTTAAGTCTCTAAGCCATTGAGTCGAGAATTTGGAGGTTGAATTGGCAAATGTGGAGTTCGATCATTTCAGGAAATGAGGTTAAAGGTTCATGCTAATCAAGACTTGTTTTTGTTGCTTAAGTTACAAGTTATTGTGGGCTGAATATAAAAAATTAGGTTTCTGGTCGAGAAGTGCGAGTGTGGTTCAGGCATGATATAAAGATCAAGGTTCAAGCGTCTGGTGTTTTGGGGTTCAATTTAACCAGTGGAATTAAATTCTTAAGCATTTGTTTTGTTTGAGAGTTTGATTGGATTTCGAAAGATAAGGCGCGTGATTTGTTTGGAGTACAAGCTATAACAATTATTCATGATTTCTTGAGATTTAAGATACAAAGTTGAGATGCACATTCGAATTATTCGAGAGAGAATTTAGGAATTTAAACAGGATGCAAGAAGTTATTTGATTTCACAACAAAATTCATTCAAAATAAATTCGTGCAAATTTGTGCTCATTACATTTTTGAGACAATGTTACAAGGCATATTACAGTGTGAATACAAATTACATTGGTTTGTTTACAAAAAAAAGAAAGAAAAATAATGTGCGTTTCTTCAAGTTTTCATCTTCAAGTCTTCATCTTCACTCCTCGCCATGGAATTTTCCTCATTCAATCTCGCTTTGGACCGTCCAATAATCGTGCTCATGAAACAAGGAAAAGGAAAAGTTAGCGATCAAAACATGAAAAAAATTCAAACAAGAATTAATTGATTGTTATGTCATCATAAGGGTTCGCCTTTTGGAATCAGTTAAAGAGGGAGATCTTTTTTTATCATGTCTTAGTTTTCTCCCAAATTGCAAATCCCAAAGACTTTTTCTCTTTGGTTTACAAAAAGGAAGAAAAAAAGGAAAAGAAAAATTGCCAAATGAACAAACTGTCAAAGCAAGTAGTAGCATAGCGCGCAGGCAATGCACAAGAAGCAAGGCAGCAAACAAAGCCATGGCAGCTAAGAAGCCAAAACAACAAGCGTAGCACACAAGTCACAAGCAACTGCAACATAAATGGTACAGCAGGCCAAGCAAGCAGTAGCACATCGTCAAAAACAATAACAACAACAAATGGTATCAAAACAAGCAAACAATGCAGCATCATATTTAACCAAACAAGTAATATAGTGCAAACTAGCAAGTAGCCAAATACCTCTATGTCATCATTTTACACAAGAGGCAAACCCTTCAGAACTTTAATTAGATAAAAGCAGTAAGCTTTGCATCATAGAAAGATAAGAGAGGAAAGAAAAAACCTGCACATTACTGCCCAAAACCTGCACATTACTGTCCCACAAAATAGTCAAAACTGCTGTAACATTGCACCAAATAGGCAAGTTAAAAACCTGCATTCTAAAGCCACAAGAGAGCATACCAATATGTTCAAAAATTTCTCTGATTTCCCTCCCAATTCCTACTGTTATTTCATTATAAGAAACACACCACTATTTCATAAAAAATCCTGGACACACAGCCTAAAAACACAACAAAGAGGATTTTTCTTTTGGAGGCAGCAAAGGCAAGATCGAAAACTGAAAAGAGCCTTAGTTCCAAAAAAATTCTTCCGCAAGAGAAGCAGATCAAATAAAAACATACCAGGTTTTTTTTGCTATAACTCATGCTATTTCATTACTGTTCATTTTCATATTTGTATCCAATTTCGATTTCCATTGCCATATTGTTGTGTGTTGTTATCACTAAGAAAAACTCAATCTGCTAAATCTTAGAACCTTAACCTGTTACACATCTTAAAACCAGTTAAAACATAGAACTTGTAAAACCACTAAAACCTGTTGTCAAAACATAACAACCTGCTGTTAAAACCATCATAGAACCTTGTCAAAACACTTAATCTGTTAAAAACCATAAAACCTATTAAAGAACCTTAACCTGTTCCAAAACCTTACAACCTTTTAAAGCTAGTTTAGAATATGTTATCCAAAACAGTAGAATATGCTAATCTACCTTTGGTAGAGGGATGTGTTGCTATCGCTTGATCTGTAGTACCAGTGGCCAATGGCATGTTAGTTGAGAACAGTAAAGTTAAAAGCTATGGAGAATCTTCTATGCCTTGCAAAATTGAAAAAGAAGGAAGGTTAAATCAATGTACCTAATAATCTGATGAAATACTCCTCCATCTTTCCGCACCGTCTCCAGCCGCGTAACCCTCCGTCTCGCCACCGACAATGTCCAATACGTGATCCTCCAAAACGCCGAGCAACATCCAACAACCGCAATAATTTTTCATCTTCTCTCATCCACCAGA
Source organism: Vicia faba (assembly GCA_948472305.1). Classification (NCBI taxonomy): domain Eukaryota; kingdom Viridiplantae; phylum Streptophyta; class Magnoliopsida; order Fabales; family Fabaceae; genus Vicia; species Vicia faba. The sequence goes on along the minus strand of OX451737.1, from coordinate 1,295,852,193 downwards.
GATTCTGTATTACAAGGATAGAAGGATGAAGACTGTTGAGAGATTGGAGAGAAAGGGTTTCGATTTGCTTTGGTGATTGAAGCAGGAAAAGAAGATGGCGAGGATATGTTGAGAGAGAGAGGGAGTGGCGTCGTTCTGTGATTAGGTTTTTTTCTCTTCCTTAAACAACTTTGGCTCAAGAGAACAACTGGGTCCGGACCCTACTGACCCGGTCTGGCCCAATGGTTTTGTTTTATTCATTTATTTTTATTTTATTGATTTTGTACATGATTTAAGCCCAGCATTCCAACCGCAAGCCCAACAATATTCCATTTCCCTCACCCATCTGTTTTCTATTTACATCCGTTATTTAGTCTTCTTAATTTTCGTATATTTTCTTTAATTTAAGATTCAATTAATAATAACATAGGCTTTTATTAATAATTTCTTGTTAATTAGTTTAGATTCAATTTTAGAATTAAGAGTCCATTTCCTTTGAACTTCTAAATTTTTGTACATAAAAAAAAAGTATAATAGATTAATATTTCGTTTTTCTTAGCATAATAAAAGTATCCAAAAATAATTTAGAATTAGGTTTTAATATTTATTTTCTCATAAAGTCACAAGAATTTTATAATACTATCTTCTTTTATTAAAACCTTAAAAACATTCAGAGTTTTAGTTTCTTTATTTGTTCATTCAAACCCCGATTCCATACTCCCTCAGATAGCTCCGTGAGGAGATTAAAACCCATTCGATCGCCTTATGTCGAAATAGACTTTTAGCTCATTTGTACATAGCAAACAATTAGGTTTCTAGTCTCCCTCTTAACCTCTTGTTCTTTTGTAATTAAAAACTTAACATTCACAAATCAAAAATTCAAAAACGCTCTCTTAATTATTACTCGAATTTATTCTAAAACTCGCAAAAACACTCAACCAATCAAAACTCCCCCAAAGGGAATGTTATCTCCGTTCTACCGCGATACCGGCCGTGCCTATTGCTAGAATACGTGCGTTAACGTTGCCCACTAAAAAAACACAAACAAATCAACCTTTTTCTAGAGAAAGTACGGTGTTCTTATTCCTTCATTGGATACGTAGGCAAAGGGTCACGAAACCCTCACGAACGCAATAACAAAAAACCATCCATTTCCCTTTAAGCAGGTATAGTTATAGATAAATACACCCTTTAAGACAAACAAACAAAACGGATCCCGTTGAGTACAACGGATGTGAGGGGTGCTAATACTTTCCCCTCACATAACCGGCTCCCTTACCCTTTCTCTCGGTCGCAAGACCATCTTATCCATTCCCTTGTGGTTTTATCGATATTTCCACTTCCTTCGAGATAAATAAAGTTCGGTGGCGGCTCTGTGTTTTCTGCCGGTGGCTTCAATAACTACAGATGAAAAGGGTGCTAACACCTTCCTTTTTCATAACTTACCCCCCCCCCCCCCCCCAAACTCAAAATATATCAAAGGTCTTTCCTATTCTTTTCACCTTTCCTCATTGGATAAAAGAAAAATGGGTGGCGACTCTTGCTATCCGTAACATTTGTGATAAAACGCTAAATAAGTCAGTTTTCCCACTGTATTATAGAACTGACGACTCTGCTGGGGAGAATTTTAAAAGAGGGGTTACCTTAAGAATTTTAGATCACTTTACTTGCTTAAATTGTGTGCTTTGTCTGCTTTAACTTTAAGGGATTGCTTTGAATGTTTTGAAAGGTCCTACACCCGGATCTAGGGATGCCTTAGTTAAGTAGAAATAGATCATAAAGACTATATGTCGTAGACCGATATGGTTAATATGATGGATACAATTAGTGTGACACTTTGGTTTGTACTGATGTTCCTTGATTCAGTCAAGGATAAAATTAGGCTTGCGCGTGGTGTCCTTAACAATAATTTGATTTTAGAACCTTAATTGACCCATCTTGGCCATTAGAAAGTAGTGAGATAGTCGGCTTTGGTGCATTTCGAAGCTGGTTGATACTCGGGATGTTTTAGTGGAAAATTAGTTGCCATGCTAAAATAAAACCTGCGAGAAAAATTCGTGATATGAGATTTTTAGAACCCGATTACTATTTTAGGACAGGTTGAACCAACTAAACTTTAGTTGTGGGAAGGGTACTTACCTATTGACTTAATGCAAGCCTTTAAACCTAAGGATACTTGTGTGACTTGTTTGTATTCACTATCTAACAACTTGATTTCCTAACAGGATTTGTTTGTATACACTCATTTGTTCTCATCACCTTACACTTTTTCTTAGTGCATGACATACACAACATGTCATTTTATAACATAGCATTGTTAATAACCATTTCAAGGATCTTAGGGATTTATGGTGCAGGATTGTTATAAGCTAAATTTCTATCAAGGGGAAAGAGGATTTATTTTCCTCTAGCCAAATGACGTCAAGATCAAAGTGTATTTTTCTGATTCAGAGGTTATGCCCCACTTGATATGGTGAGCTTGATTCTTACATGAGGACGTTCAAAGATGGAAACTCAAAGTTCTTCAGACAAAGCAACAACTAAATTCAATTTCTAATGTTTCAAACTAGATTCCCTAGAGATCCTTGAAAACATTGCATACGCATCTACATACTATGTCATTGCATAACACGTTTCCAAGACAGGTTTCTCATCTCCTTTCTATTTATTTTAGCAAAAATGGCTCTCGAACAGACGGTGAAAGATCTCCAAGCTCAGAATGCTGAGTTCCAAGAGATGTTCCTAAGATTAGCCAAGGGGAAAGAAGAACTGTTGGCACTCATCATCAAAGAGAATAATAAGAAGAAGAAGACAAAGAAACCAATTGGCATTATCAATATAGGGAGACGATTCAGAGGTCCAGTTAAACAGGTCAAGGAGATCGAGATCCCAGAGGAAAATGATAATGAACAAGATGACAACGATGAAAGTGATAAGCATGAGGAAAATGAAAATCATGGTTCTATCAAATACTCTGTTGAAGTGAAATAAGATTATTTGGATGAACAATATCCCCTTGATGATGAGAAGTATAAGCTGCTAGAAGATCGTCTAAATACTATGGAGAACCATAAAGTGCTTAAGTTGGATTTTGAGGATTTGGGTTTAGTCTCAGTTGTTGTCATTCATGATAAGTTCAAAGTCCCCACTTTTGCAAAGTATGATGATGTTTTTTCCCAAAGCTTCATTCGAGGTCTTATGTCCGGATGATTCAACCACGCACTACTGACAAGAAGTTGTAGATGCATTTCTTTCAAGAAAGCCTGTCTGGAACACAATTGGAATGGTTCTATCAATTAGAAGTGACCAATATCTGTACATGGGAAGATTTGGATGCTGCTTTCTATAAGAAATACCAATATAATGCCGATCTGGAACCAACCCATATGCAACAACATAATATGACTATGGGCTCTAACAAAGGATTTAAAGAGTATGCCCAAAAATGGAGAGATCTAGCAGGAAGAGTTCAACCTCCCTTGTCTGATAGGGAATTGGTTGAAATGTTTATGGGAACTTTGATAGGTCCTTTCTTCAATCATATAATTGGAAGATCTTCAGCCGGATTCACCGAGTTGATATTAACAGAGGAACATGTTGAAGGTGGATTCTGAAGCGGAAACATTCAGGTGGCTGCATCTTCAAGTACTGCGAATAAGTCATTTAACGGGAAGAAAGAAGCTAATGCGGTGTATGGCCAGAAAGGTCGTAGTAAAGGTGACTTCCATCAATCTGTGGGGGCAGTAATGATTTCCAATCCAGCACCAACGTAACATTACTAACAAGGAAATTAGTGTAGGTCGATGCACCCAGGAGACAATTCAACAGAATGAATATTTTGTTGTCTCATGCGTTGTAACACCTGTTGAAGGCAGAGCTGATAACATTGAGAGATCCTCCTCAGAATCCCAACACTACCTCTCCCCTGTACAATCCCAATGTAAGATGTTCCTATCATTCCAATAGTCCCGAGCATGACACATATGGTTATTGGGCTCTGAAAAATAAAATCCAAGATATGATTGACTCTAAGGAGGTTGAATTTGATCCTCCTAAGACTCCTAATGTGATCACTGCTCCCATGCCTAATCATGACTAAGATTGACAGCGTCCAGTTCATTTGAATTTTCAGTTGTAATTTCTTTTGTTTGTTCGAACACTTATCTTTATGTCAAACTTTATTTTTTTTCATTAATGCATTGCATATGTTTGTCTTGAATTAATCCATTTGTTTTAAATATATTTAAACTATGTTTTTTACTTCCTTTTTAAGATATTAAACTCTCGTTAAAAGCTATAAGCCTTTAGAGGGAGGATGACGAAAAAGATACCATAATATCATACAATATGCTTTTGAACAGACCTTGCTGACGATGTACAGGCGTTGCTTCAATTCCTAAATAGTTGAGATATAAGGAAGTTAATCCCTAGTCAACCCCTTTGAGCCTAAGAAGTAGGAGTTTTCTTTTTCATGCAAATTGAAACCCTTAATCATAACTTGGGGCAGGGTAGTTTCTTAGTTAATTGAATTGTGTATTCAATCGCAAGCTTTTCCTTTATACACAACAGGTAGTATCAAAGACATCCTTCCAAATCAAAAGTCGGTGATGGTTCCCCGTAATCATTAAGTCGGGAAATTATTATCTTTCAAAAGAAAATCCCACTAAGTCGAACTTATGAAGGACACTTAGGGAAAAAAACTAGGGCATCCCGCTGACTGTAATCTCAAACAAAACAATTCAAGAAAAAGTTAGGGATAATAAAGTCAAAAATAGGTCACTACAAATCCTCAACAAAAGAAAGATGTTACAAGAAAAAATGATTGCCTTCTCAAATAAACTTTTGGGTTCTGAACCATCACCATGTATCAGTGCTATAAGTCCAAACTCTATTAGAACCTAAATGCATAATTAACTGAGTATAGGACTGAAGGACATCATGGAGAATGAATTGGGTACAAATAAACTTTGAGCCTTTATCCTTTGTTTCCTAAACCGTGAACCATACCAGGTTACAACCCTTCAAAGTCCTAACTGAAGTATGGGTTAGTTCGAAAACATATTGTTACAAAAAGGTATCCTGACTCTTGTAAGGCTTACTATAAATCCCGAGAAAGACACTTCCATTAACAGGCCTTTTTAGGACACAATTGGTTATAAATCAAGGGCATGCCATGTTATTGTCTAACTCATTAATGGCAGTCAAGTTAAGATTCAAAGAATCTCTCAAAAATGCGGAATAGCCAGGGGAAGATCTCCATCTGAATCACTTGGGGCATGTTACATTGATAATGAGTTTCAGCAAAAGCCACTATGAAAATTGAATCTTTGGTATCACCAAATTTCTTGTCTATGTCAACAGTATCAGATGGTGTCATTCTGCCGTGACAGTTCTTAGAAAAATACTAAGGAAGGTCAAGACTATCAAAACCTGGTAATCAATTGTTGATTAATAACTTCAAATATTGGGTGCACCAGACTAATCCCAGGGGAAAATGGACTCCCGCATACGAAGGGTCACGTATGATCAAGAAACTATTTTATGGCGGTGCTACAATATTTACTACCATGGACAGTGATGTTAGAACATAGTTTGATTCTATAACCCTTATAAGAGTTTTGATGATAACAAACACTCAAAGAATAATTATGCTCCCTAAATAAGTATTTTTCTTTGCAGAGAAGTTTTGATGGAAGAAGCACAAAAGATGAGTTAGATCGTTGTTCAAACTCTGATTTAATACATCTTTTATAAAGAAGTTCTAAAGCTGCAACTTATGAGTGCCTAAACGCTGTGAATAGGAACTTCATTATTCGAATTCATACAGTTCTAGAAAGAAGTAATGGTAACTTTCATCTTTTGAAGCAAGCATGTTCTGAAGCATTACAACACTTATGGCTATTCAAAAGTAACGGCTGAAAGGGGACAAGAATCTCTATTTTTGGAAAGCTCTTTAATTACTATTTATCAACATTCCAAAAGCTCTCGCATGCGTTTCCTATATAAAAAAAGCTTGAAGGAGAAATTGTTTACGATTTTTTGAACACAACAAACGAGATATTTTCATCACCTTCAATGTACTGAGTTTCATTTGTGTAAAACATCACTTGTGTGATACTGTTTTGTTAAAAAACACATCTTGTACACTCTTTCAAATATTGTATTGTGTAATTCCTTGAGAAAACTGGGTTATAGTTTAAACTCAAGAATGCTTTGATGGTTGTCATAGTAACTGTGTAATCAAGTTTGGTTAGTTGATTAAGACCTCGTTGAGAGAGGCGAAATCACCTTGGCGGGTGGACTGGGGTAGTTTCAGTTTAAAAGAACCAGGATAACCAACATGTTTTTACTTTAAGTTTTAAAAACTACAATTCAAACCCCCCATTCTTGTTTTTTTCAATTCTTTAATTGGTATCAGAGCGCATGGTTCTGAGTACAAGCACTTAACTGTGTCAGAAAAAGATCCAAGCAAGAAAAACACTATGGTGAGACCAAGTCAGAACATCAACAATGATTACCATGATGAGAAAGACCGAACCAGCAGCAAACCCCCAATTTTTGATGGTGAAAACTTCGATTACTGGAAAGACAGAATCAAAAGTTTCTTTCTAGCTCATGACGCTGATCTTTGGGATATGGTGACTGATGGGTACATGCATCCTGTTGATGAAAACCGTCAGAAGATTGACAGAAAAAGAATGACAGATCATCAAAAGAGAGAATTCAGAAATCATCACAAGGCCAGAACCATCCTCTTGAGTTCTATCTCATACACAAAGTATGAGAAGATCACAAGTAGAGAGTCAGCAAAACACATGTTTAACTCCTTGAGAATGACGCATGAAGGAAACACGCAAGTCAAAGAAACTAAAGCTCTGGCGCTCATTCAGAAGTATGAAGCTTTCAAAATGGAAGAAGATAAAACCATTGAAACAATGTTCTCAAGATTTTAAATTCTAGTTACTGGGATAAATGTTCTAGATAAGGGATACTCAACTATTGATCATGTAAATAAGATCATTAGAAGTTTACCCAAGAAATGGAGACCCATGGTCACAACTCTTAAACTGGCCAAATATCTGAACAAAGTCTCTCTCGAAGAACATGTCAACTCCATGAGAAGTCATGAGATAGAGTTAGAAGAAGATGAGCCACAGAAACAAGGTAATTTTTTAGCTTTTAGATCTAACAAAAAATATGAACCAAAAGTTTTGTAGGAAAAAGAAGAAAACTCTATTGGATCCTCATCAGAAGAAGACGAACTGTCTCTTCTCTCCAGAAGAGTCAATCAGATGTGGAAGCAAAAGCAGGGGAAGTTCAAAACTTCTAGAAGAACACGAAATCATTCTGAACCATCTTCTAGATACAGAAAATTAAGTAATATAGACATTGTCTGCTACGAATGAAATGAACACGAGCATTACAAAAGCGACTGTCTAAATCATCACAAAGAGAAACCTAAAAATAAGTTCTTTAAAGAAAATAAGGAAAGCCTCATGGCAATATCGGATGACTCAGACTCTTCTGAAGCTAAAATAATATCAGAAGGTGAAAGAGCCAAAATAGCCCTAATGGCCAACATGTCAGATGACACTGGATCATCTGGATCAGAATCAGACTCAGAGGCCGAAGAGGTATTATCTAACTTTTCTAGATCTCAATTAGAAGAAAGTCTATCAGAAATTCTTGAAAGATATCAGAAACTTCGAGTCATAAACAAGAACATGAAAAAGGATCTAGTTTCTCACTCTCAAGAACTAAGAAACTGAGAACAGAAAACTCTAAGCTTAAAGAAACAATTTCTAAACTAGAAAATGAATTACAAAAGGCTCAAAAATAAACTGTCTCAGAAGTTCCTATTAACTATAATAAGATCATAAAGGAATACGATCATAGCTTTCAAAAACTTCTTGCTAAAAACATATATAGAAGCAAAATGGCTTCAATGATCTATGGAGTTAGCAGAAATGGTAGAAAAGGAATAGGACACGAGGGTAAAGTATCTCAACCTAAGAAAGTTAAGGATATGGTCATAAAACACACACCTCTCTATTCTCACTTCACCTATGGGCACACACATGACATGAAGTATACTAGTAATGCTTTTTTTGCTAAACCAAAATTCAAACAGAATTTTGCTAAATCTAAGAAACAAGGAGCCAAAAAGATATGGGTACCTAAGGATAAAATTGTCTATGTTGCAGATGTCTTTAACAGCAAAATGGAAACACCAATATTGGTACCTAGACTCTGGATGCTCTTGATACATGACGGGAAGAAAGCACATGTTCCAAAGCCTAGAGCTTAAATCTGGAGGCTACATAAGTTTTAGAGGAAATCAAAAAGGGAAGATTAATGGCTCTGGAACTATTGTTAACGGGACACTTCCTTCTATAACTAATGTTATGTTAGTAGATGGATTAATGCATAACTAGTTATCCATAAGTCAATTAAGTGATAATGGTTATGATATAATCTTCAATCAAAAGTCCTGTAAAGCAGTTAGTCAGAAAGATGGATTTGTCCTCTTTAATGGAAAGAGAAAGAACAACATTTACAAAATAAAACTTTCTGAACTAAAAATTCAGAATGTAAACTGCCTATTATCTATTAACGATGAGCAATGGGTCTGGCACAGAAGATTGGGGAATGTTAGTATGAGAAGAATATCTCAGATTAACAAACTCAATCTGGTTAGAGGACTTCCTAACTTGAAGTTCAGCTCAGATGCTCTGTGTGAAGCATGTTAAAAAGGTAAGTTTGCAAAACCTTCTTTCAAAACCAAAAATGTTATTTCTACTTATGGACCATTAGAACTTCTGCATATAGATCTATTTGGACCAGTGAAAACTGCATCCATTAGTGGCAAGAAGTATGGATTAGTGATCGTAGATGACTATACCAGATGGACATGGGTAAAGTTCTTAAGACACAAGGACGAGTCACATTCTGTGTTCTTTTCCTTCTGTAACCAAGTCCAAAACGAAAATGATCTTAGAATTGTTAAAGTCAGAAGTGATCATGGTGGGTGTTGTACCCAAAAATTTTCCCTCTCATTTTTCAAGGCATTTCTCACAAGGATTCTCAAGGTTCAAGCTTGCACATGCACATTTGGATTTTTCCAGTACCAAGTTAAAAAGGAAACTGTGAAAAAGGAGGAAAACAGATAAAAAATATCTTCTTGACAAAATTGGAGAAAAACAAGTATTTTTTATTCAGCTCTTTCGATTAGCCTCTTGGCCTCTTTTGATGCAAGCTTGGCTTGCCTCCTTCGACTGGGCGTTGGCCTCTGGCATGCTGGCTTGGATTCACAAGGCTTGAGCTTCCTGCACGCCACCTTTGATTGCACCTTTGGCGTCACAGGGTTCATAATGCAATGGATGCCTATGTGTCTGCTTCAATTGGATGTTTGATGCGTGCATGCCTGTGTTGACTGGACAAATATTCCTCCATACTTGATTTGACTCACAAGTTGATGACTAGCTTCCTACAAGCCTTTGTTTGAGCCATAACTTATTTCTTGCGCGCAAAAGGCTTCCCCTATGCTAGCATGCACAAGGCACAAAGCCTCTTGTAGCCTCCTTCGATTCCAAGGCAAAAAGCCTCCTTTTGGCATCCTTCGACTGCTTAAATTTTCTTCTTGCATGCCTCTTTCGTCTAGCATCTTTGTAAGCCTAGCGTGCCTCTTTCGTTTGGGCATGTGGCCCCTTGTTTCAAGCTTCATTTGTGCCCTTTACTTCCTGCAGGCTTTCTTCGTTTGGGCATGTGACTTACTTCAAGACAAGCTTGGGCTTACATTCTTCGTTTGGGCTTGTGGTTTCCTTCAAATTAAAGTTCGTTTGGCCATATGAACCTTTTCCAGGCAAACATTCGATTGAGAAAAGGCCTCTTACATGTTTCGTTTGAAGTGACAAAGCAAAGGCCTCTTGCAATCCCCCTTTGACTCAGAATCCTTTTCTGTTGCATGTTGGCCAAACTCTCAAGGAAGAATTTCCCCTTTATGCTAGCGCCCCACAACAAGGACCTCCTGCATGCACCCTTTCGTTTAGCCATGTGACCTCAGGCAGGAAAGCCCTCGACATGACAAAAACCACCTTCACAAGGTTTCGATTGTAACTTTGATTCGCTTCGAATCAGCATCCTTCAAACCCGACTCTGGGCCCTTCGAAGTAAGTTTGTTTAAAGAACTTTGATTAAATATCATAACCTCACCCTACTTGTCAGGCTATGTTACTTCTAAATCTTTATATGATCAGAGGCTTGTACAAAGGTTTGAAGTTTTGTCTATTGGATAATATCATTTTTGGTTAAAGTAGCAAAAGGCTCCGTACCCTTTTTTCATAAAGAGTACTTTTATCACAAAATAAGCTTCCAACTTGATTCATGTCTGAAAGAAAAGTAGTGCCAAAAGCACAAGTCCAATCTCTAGCCAGCAGGCCCCCACTTGTACTAGAAACATGGGAACAACAAAAAAGGACAAGAATCATTTCATTTTCAACCAAACCATGGTTTGTTATCTTACAAACCTGGTTACTTCAAACACATTCATTCTTTTCTCTATAAATAGATAAGCATTTGCAAGCTCAAAAGAGGACTTTTTGGATAGAGGAACGAATCTTAAAAATTGTCGAACATTCTCAAAAATCATCAAACTCTCAAACCCTTCAACACTCATCAAACACAAACCCAAAATCCAAACATTTGTCCCCTTCGAATCTGAAACATCCCCACACCTTGTTACCGTTCGAATCTAGTAGAAAAAACATCACACTTGTTCTTCTCCTTCGAATCCAACCTTATGGATGTCACCTTCATTTCCTCCCTTTGAATCTAGAAGCACTCAAAGAAGCCACTCAAGGTCTAGCATATGCTCCAGCTTGAAGCAAGGTAAGTACCTCTTACCCTTGAATCCTTTGTTTCAGGAATGATATGTGAATAAACTTTGTTTTCGTTACAAACGTGTACATACCATTGTTCTTTATTTTGTTTCCATCCTTTTAACTTGCTTTCATTAATAATCTTCTTGGTTTTGCTTCTTGTTTTATTAAACATGCTTTAAGAACTAACTTGGCCATAAGGCAATGCTAGCATGGCCTTAGGCCATGTTGCTATTTAAAAACTCAAACAAAAGAAACTGGAGACAGGAGTATGAAACGAAGCCTCGGGCTTCCTCACTAACTCCAGGCCCATTCGAAGGATGCAGGAAAGGACTTAAGGTGAAGAAGGCACACCATAATGTTTCCCAGACACCAGTCGAAAGGCACACCATGCTGATTCCAGGCCCAGTCGAAAGTCACGCCTTCACCACTTCCAGGCCCCAATCAAAAGTCACGTCTTCATTGATTCTAGGCCCCAAATTGAAAGAGGTCTAAAAGTGCATAATCGAAGGGTGTTTCTGCCTAAATTGAAAGACACCTTTTTTCTTTATTTTATTTTATTTTGCCTTTATATTTTCATGCTATTCAATATGGTTGTAATAGTGTAGGAATTTTTTTCTGCATTTTATTACTTTTGTATAATTGCTAGTAAAATAGGGTATGTTTGGCAAGATAGAAACAACAAGTAGACAAACCCTAATCAAAGACTGAATGCATGCAAATCAAACACACTATTCACACATGCACCCCTAGGGTAATCTTACTTGGTGCCTCAGAGAAACAGTCATGTCCCTTGAATATGGGCGTTTTAGCAAAGACCCTCGATAAAAGATCGTAGTCCCTCGATGACCCTGAATGTTTCCTTCAGTAAACGATCTAGTCCCTAAGCGACATTGTTAAAACGTCCCATAGGATGCCTTTTATGACTATACAAATGTCCCGCACCCGTCCCTTCACATCCAACGATGGGGCATCTTACCAAATCAATGGTAAGATAGCAACATCTAAAGGAGGAGGAAAAGAACATTAGACCTTTTGAGTAGGTATGATGCTCCTAGTTGCTTGCTTGCTCACAACAAAAACATTTTATACACCCACACTTTCATTTTGAAACATTTTCAAAAGACAAAGCATTTTGTACGCGTTCTTATAGAGACGAGAACCATTACAAATACACTTTTCAAAATCACTTTCAAAAACACATTCCACAAACACCTCTTTGAACTATTTTCAAAAACAACACTTTGTACGTGTTATTTTAGAAACGAGAACCATTACAAAGTCGTTTTCAAAGTACTTTCAAAAACCACACCACAAGCACATTTTAAAACAAAAGCAAGTGATCTGGCAAGCAACTAAGAGCCCGTAGATAACTATGGATGAAAAGGGTTCTAATACCTTCCCTTTTCATAATCTACCCCCGGAACTCAAGAAATAATCTCGAAAGGTCTTTCCTGTTCTTTTCAACCTTTATTTATTAGATAAAAGAAAAGTCGGCGGCGACTCTTACTATCTGCAACAATTGAGATCAAACGCAAAATACCCAAGTCAGTTCTTCCACCGTGTTACAAAACTGGCGACTCTGCTAGGAAATCTTAAAAGTGGGGTTTCCTTAGGGATAAATCACCTTTACTTTCTTTACTTATTTGACTTGCTTGCTTTACATTATGGTTCCTTGTTTGAGTTTGTTTTGATCCTCCACCCAGATCTGGGGCACATTTTAGGTAAGTAGCAATAAATCATGGGAACTGTACATTGTATACCGATATGGACAAAGTGATATCCACATTATCGTGATACTTTGGCTTGTACTAATGTTCCTTGAGTCAGTCAAGGATAACATTAGGATTCCTTAGTGTCATTAAGCATTAGCTGACCATTAGATCCTTTAAATTGACTCATCCTTGGCCATTAGAAATTAGTGAGATATTCGACTTTGGTTCCGACTGAAGACTGGTTGATACTCAATGCTACGCTCATTGAGATTGGACTTTCAGGATATTTCGGTCGCCAATAAAGAGGCTTATGTTGAAACAATGCCCAATAAAGAAAGATCAGTGATATTGAGATCCCCTAGAACCCAGTTAGTATTACTAGGACAGGTTGAGCCAACTAAACTTCAAGAGGGTACTTACCTATGAACCCCATGCAAGCCTAAACCTAAGGACTTGTCTGCTTTGTATGTATATGACTATTTGTACATAACAACTTTCTTGCTTTGCGTACTTCTACATGACATCATGAAATCACACCATAGAATTTTCAATAACCATTTCAAGGATATCAAGGGCCTATGATGCAGGGTCCTGTTGAACCAGACACCTATCAAGGGTCAAGAGGATTCATTCTCTAAATCAAACACCGTCAAAGACCAAAGCAGGGTAACTTGAGTCAAGGGCTACGACCCACTTGACATGGTGAGCTTGATTCTCGTGGAAGGACATCCATGAGCTGTAAATAAATTCTAACATCTTCATGTGGTTACCCCGCGAGATCCTTGAAAACATGCATCCACATATCATGCATCATATCATGATAAGTTTATTCGATACCGGTATCCTTATCTTCCTACTGTTTATTTCAGTAAGATGGATATGGAACAAACAATGAAGGATCTCCAAGCACAAAATGCCCAGTTCCAACAAATGTTCCTGGATAAGGCTAAGAGGTAAGAGGACCTGAAGACTCTTCTTATCAAAGACAAGAAGAAAAAGTCAAAAAAATCAGTAGGCGTCTTGAATTTGGGACGAAAACTTATAGGACCAGTCAAGAGAGCTCCAAATCTCCCAACTCCATAAACTGAGGGACAATCAAACAAAAGAAGGAGATAACAGCTCATGGAATGATGAAGCTGAAGTTGACTTCTCTGAGGAACAATATCCTCCCACTAATGATAAATACAAACAGTTGGAGGATCACCTCAATGCTATGGAGATTCAGCAGATACCTGGCTTGGACTTTAAAGAGTAAGGTTTAGTTTTCGGAGTGGTCATCCCGCCAAAGTTCAAAATCCCTACCTTTGCCAAGTATGATGGAGTCTCTTGTCCTAAGATGCATCTGGGGTCCTATGTCCGCAAGATCCATCCTCACACAGTTGACCGGAAGCTATGGGTCAATTTCTTCCAAGAAAGTTTGGTTGGCACTCAACTGGAATGGTTCTATCAGTTAGAAGGAACCGACATTCATACCTGGGAGGACTTGGCTGCTGCTTTCTACAAGAAGTACCAATACAATGTTGATCTTGCACCGACTCGTGTGCAATTGCAGAGTATGACCATGCGTTTCAATGAGGGTTTCAAAGAATAGTCTTAAAATCAGAGAGACTTTTCTAGCAGGGTGCAACCACCCTTAACTGATAGGGAATTTATTGACATCTTTATGGGAACTTTGACAGGACCTTTCTTCAATCACCTAATCGGAAGCTCCTCAGTTGGGTTCACCGAGCTAATCCTGACAGGCAAAAGAGTAGAGGATGGCATTAAGAGTGGTATAACAAAAAGGGGTGCATCTTCAAGTGCAGGGAAACCACCTTTCAATGGGAAGAAAGAGTCCAATGTTGTGTACGGCCTAAAGATTCATAACAAGAGCAACCACTATCAACACGTGGGGGAAATCCTGATCTCTAATCCTACTCATGTTCAACAAAGACAGGGCAATAAGCGTAGGATAAAATACCAAGAAAGGTAGTACGGTAACATCAACATGCCATTGTCTTAAGCGTTACAACATTTGTTGAAAGTGAAGCTGATCACACTAAGGGATCCTCCTCAAAACCCCGATATCTCCTCTCATAAGTACAATCCGAATGTAAGATGTGCCTATCATTCTAATAGTTTTGGACACGACACCGACAACTGTTGGACTTTGAACAACAAGATTCAAGATTTTATTGACACCAAGGAGATGTAGTTCGACCCTCTAGAGACTCCTAACGTGATCACTTCTCCTATGCCAAGCCATTGAGAGCATCCTTTTCATTTTGAATTTTCAATTGTAATCTATTTTGTCGTTTAAACACTTACCTATTAATGTCAAACTTCGTTTCATTAATGCATTGCATATGTTTGTCTTGAATTAATCCATTTATTTTCATTATGTTTGAACTATGTTTTTTTACTCCCTTTACGATATTCAACTCTTGTTTCAAAAAGTTGCAAACCATTAGAGGGAGGATGACGAAAACAATGCCATAATCTCATACAGTATGCTTTTGGATAGACATTGCTGACGATGTACAAGCGTTCTTTCAATTCCTAAACATTGGATTTATAAGGAAGATAATCCATATTCAACCCCTTTGAGCCAAAGAAGTAGGAGTTTTCTTTTTACACAAATTAAAACCTTTAATCAAAACTTGGGGCAGGGTAGTTCCTTAGTTAATTCAAATGCGCGTTCAATCGCAAACTTTCACTTCATACACAACGAATGACATTAAAAATATTCCTCTGGAATTAAAAGAGGGCGATGGTTCCCTATCACATAGGAAGTCATTATCTCTCAAAAGAAAATCCCACTAAGTTAAAACCTACGAAGGAGACTTAAGAAAAACTGGGGCATCTAAAATTTACTCTAAGACTACTAATTGTAATCAAATCCTATTACACTCAAATCATCTAAAATTTACTCTAAGACTACTAATTGTAACAACAATCACATAAAATATACCTAATTTGTCTCTAAACTAAACCTATAAATACCTAGTTCTAAATCTAGTGGAAGGAAAAAAAGGGGAATTAAAGAGAAGAAGCGGAAGGAGAATCCACAAGCCAATTGCTTTCTTGAGATCCGGGTTTCAATTTCTGAAACCCAAGACTGGTACTTCGAACTACGTCTCTATCATCTCCACCGTTGTCATTTTTATTTACGCCTACACTAAGAAAAGAGGAAGACAATTAGACAGAAGGAGAGAAAGTCAGAAAGGAGTGGATACAAAATGATTCACTGCATTGGATGATAAGCCTAATACTTATCTTAGGGTTTTAAAATTGTTGCTGTAATGCTTTCATTATTTTTTATTGCTGGATTTTTGTGGGTTTTTTAGTGTTATGGTTCTAACTTAGTTTTAGGGTTCTTCATCTAGGGTTAGGGTTCATACAGATTAGGGTTATGGTTCGTCAGATTTTGGGATTTTTGAGTTTTGGTTGATTAGGGTTCTTCACGAACCTTTAGGGTTTTTAGGGTTCTACAGTTTTTGGGGTGGAATAAGGTGGTTTTTGGGTAGGTGTATCGTAGCTCAGATGAAGATTTGAATGAAGGGGGTGGTGCCCTGAAGTAGCCAACGATAGAAGCAATTTTGGAATGCAGCGCCCAGGGCGAGGCGGTTTCCAGCGTGGCTGACTTCTAGAGAGAGGTCAGAGCCTCTCTCTAGAAACATAAAAATGTTTTATGTTTTCGGAGTAGAGAGAGAGAGAAAAGGAAAAATGAGGCCTAGTGTTGGGCCTGGGTTTTTATAAACCCCTTGTGGATTATGTGCCTGCGTTACCAACATCCTACCATGCACTTTCAATCATCACCATACGATTTCAATCGAACGTCCCCAATTCCGCATCCTCATTGCTATACCATACACCCTCCCATACCATGCCTAAACGGACCCCATGTTGTTTTGGGGCTAAGCCCGTGATACTCACACCCCAAGCTTATTTTTATAGCTAAAACTAATTCAACTTTCACCCGTAGCGTTGTTGGGCCAAGTCCAACATCTGGACTTGGGACCTTGCTGACTAAACCCCCTATTTTTACTAACCTATTCTATAACTTACCCCCCATGCATTTGGGCCTGAACTCAACATATGAATTCAAGGCCCTACTACATATACACCCTTGTTTTACTATCTCTATACAACGCACACCCCCTGCATTTTTTTATTAAAATTATTTAATGTTTTATTATTTATATTATTATTACAATTTTATATTTAATATATTTATAAATTCTAAAATTATTTTATTATTATAAAATTCAAATATTTATTTTTCTACCAAATCATTCTTTAGTTACTTTTAAAAATTGCAGTAAAATTATTTTGTTTCATGCACTAAAAAGATTTTTTATATATTAATATATTTAAAAAATACCTAACCAACACCAAATCTTTTTTAATAATAACTTAATTAAGTCCATGAAAATTTTCAGAAATTATTATGAGGATACTTTAAATCGAGTGCGAACTTCGTCTAACAATTCCGCTATTAACACACCCAGACCTGGTTCAAGGAGAATTAGAAATATCTTTGTAATCTGTAAAAAACACTAACCAACTGTGAATTATGAATTGGGACTCTGATTCCTTCTAAGGAGATACTTAGGCATACGAATAAAATTGTGGCGAGTTCCCCTAGTAAAAATTAAAACCCTATTTCCTAAGCCATAATTCTAAACCCTAGTATCCTTGTGAACAAGGTAGGTGAGAGGTGCCTAACACTTTCCATTCATCTAGAAACGAGTCAAACAACTTAGAATCTCTGACCAAATTAGGGTTATCCTTCATATTCCCTTCCTTAGGATAAAAATTAAGGGTGGCGACTCTCATTTCAAAACCGGTTACAATAGAAGCTGAAGTTGAGTTTTATTTACAATTCGCTGACAGATGGTCAGATATAAAGAACTATTTAATCATTGGAGGATTTGTTAAGAGCTTGTGTCCTTGAGAAAGGTGGTACTTGGTATAGGCATCTTTCACTAATAGAGTTTACTTACAATAAAAATTGTCATTCTAGCATTGGGATGACACCTTTTGAGGCATTATATGGTAGAAGGTGTAGGACACCTTTGTTTTGGCATGAATCTGATGGGAGTGTGGTGCTTGGACCTGAACTTTTCCAACAAACTACTAAAAAAGTGAAGTTAATTCGAGAAAAAATAAAAGCTTCATAGAGTAGGAAAAAGAGTTACCATGGAAAGAGAATGAAGTATTTTGAGTTTCAGGAAGGAGACCATGTATTCTTGCGAGTCACTCTGGTGACCAGTGTGGGACGTGCTTTGAAATCGATAAAGATTACTCCTTTATTTATCAGTCCGTATCAAATTTCTACCAGGGAGAGAGTTTCTACTTATAAGGTGGCCTTGCCACCTATTCTTTTGAATTTGCATGATGTATTCCATGTTTTGCAACTTCGAAAGTATATTTAAGATCCATGTCATGAGATTCCGATGGATGATGTGCAAGTGAGGGTTAATCTTACAGTTGAGACCTTACTTGTGAGAATCGAAGACCGCGAGGTGAAAAAGTTAAGGGGCAAGGAGATTGTTCTTGTAAAGGTGGTCTGGGAAGGTATTGTCGGAGAATACATAACTTGGGGATTGAAGAGTAAGATGCGAGAGTCGTATTCAAATTTATTCGCATCAAGTAAATTTTCGAGGACGAAAATGCTCTAAGTGGGAAAGAGTTGTAACGCCTCGATTTAATTTAAATTAGTTTCATGATTTAATTATGTGATAATGAGTGATCTTTTTGTGTGATTTGTGTTTTTGTGTATTAGAGGGCCCTTGAGTGTAGGGTGGTAACCTCAGAAAATATAGTCTTTGGAGTTGGGTGTGTGTGAGTAATAGTGTAAAGATAAGATGTTTGGTGAGTGGAACTAATTGGTAATATTGGTTAATTATTAATTGGTTAAAAAATACACATATAGTTATTATTTAATTTTATTAGATAATTAAAAGGTAATTATTATTATTAATATTATTATTATTATTATTAAGGGGAATAAAATAATAGTAATAATAAAATAATAAAAGGATTTTTGGGAATAGAAAAGTGTCAGAAGGTGAAATAAGAAAAAGTGAGAAGGGAAACAACGACTCAAGGGAATGAGAGAACCACCATTGTTGAGAGGTAGAAGAATTGCAAGAAATCTAAAGTAATAGTGGGGTTCTGATTATCTAATGGGTTGTACAATTATTTGTGGGTAGGGGTTAACTACTTGATAGAACTTAATTCTAGCATATGTGATAAACCTTCAATGGTGAAATTATCTTTGTTGATGATATTTGGTACAATTGATAATGAGAAATTATATGTTTTGTGTTGATGTAAATTGATGCAATTTAATTGTGTGATTTTATGTGTTTATGTGTGTTTTGGTAAATTAGAATATTGCTAATGATGGATATCAATAGGTGTTGAAACTTGAAATTTAAATTGTGCATTGTGTGAGAGTTGGGGGTGTTTGGGTGTAGAGAAAAATTGATTTTCGTACTTTGAAACAATAGAAAACTGCTTCTATCGTAGTGCAAATTGATTTTCACATATGAGGAAATCAATTTCCTAGTGCATTTTTGTGAAAAATTGTATTTTGAGTAGTAGAAATAGATTTCCACCTTTTCGGAAATCAATTTTCAGTTCGAAAATTGAGAAAGCTGGCTTCTAGAGGGAAGGAAATCAATTTCCTGAAAGGGGAAATCGATTTAGTTCTTGCAGCAAATGTGTAAAACTTAAAAAATTCATAACTTGAGCTTCGGGTGTCCGTTTGAGACGCCGTTTGAACGTGTGGAAAGATAATATAGTATAATTTATTGTAAATGTATGATGTTGGTACCTTTATTTTCTCAAAACTTTATAAATTCATATCTCGAGTTGTGAGTGTTCGATTAACGTGATGTTTGAATCACTGGGAAAGAGGGTTTAGTGTGTATTGAGTTAAAAATAATTTATGTACCAGAGTTTGAATTATTCGATGCATGGATTTGTGTTTGGTGTGTCACGAAAAATGTTGTTTTGTGGAACATGTGCAAATGCATTGTGATTGTTTGCTATATTGTTGGTTTATTGTTGTTGCATGTTTTGGCATGCGTTTGATGGATGGTTTTCAGTAGTAGAGAGGTACATTGGCTATGGTGAAGGTCTTTGTGCGTGTTATGGTGCTGTATGCATAATATGCTGCATGCATTCATGGTGTTGAACGGAAGTCGTTTTTTGTGAGCCTTAATCCCATTGTGCAGATTAGGTGCGAGTAGCTATCTCCTATGGTGATGGATTAGTGAAGCATTACATTGGTAATGATTTTGGACGTATGTTCGTTTGGAGAGATTCGATCCTAGGTGGGGATCAGAGTGGTGAACCTGAGAGTTCACATCTTGGTACCACGTGCATTGAGTCTATGTTGTTGAGTCTCATTACATTGCACTATTGTGTTGTTGTTGTTTTGTACGTGTGGAATATGTTGTTGGAATGTATGTTGTTCTTGTAATAATTTGTTCCTTACTTGTTATTATACATTCAATTATATAATTATGATGTCTCACCCTTACTTTTTGAATGTTTCCTTTTCATGGGTAATGTGAAAATACTCATGAGTAGTTCGACATTGATATGAGTGGAGTATGGAGACTTTCTTTTATATTTGTTAGAGTTTGAGTCTTCTTTGATGTGTAACATCGGGAAACAGAACATTTATGTTATTTATGTTTGTGAAAGATTATTTAGAATCTCTAGAATTGTTATAACTATGTTTATTTTCTTTCGAAGAACATTTATGCTTTAAAATTATCAAATTGTTATGTGTTGATTGTTTTCCGCTACTTAAATCAAAAGTTCAAGTTTCAGACATGTTTTGTTGTTATAATTGTTTTTAATGATTTCTGAAATAGTATGTGTTACATATATGATTGCATGAGCATGTTTTTGTTGAATGGTGACATCCTCAATATTATGTATTAATATTACTCTGATAATTATTATAAAATACTTGGGGGATATTTATGGTGTAACATAGTGGTATCAGAGTAGGTCGCTGTATCCGGCCATGTTGTCTAATGTTGTTGATTCATTAGTATGTGACATGTGTGTTTGTTGTACCCCAAAATTTTCCCTCCCATATTCTTCAAGATTTATCAAGAATCATCTTCAAATGGTTCAAGATTACTCAAGGGTTGCACAGTCCAAATGCCTCTTAAGCCAGTCAAAATTAGGGTTTTGGTTCTCTCAAGGAATTGGGAGTTTTTAATGGCTCAATCAAGTCTCGTAGGCCTATACATGTTCTCAAGCATCTACATGACAAGTCTCAAGACTCACAGGGTCAAATTCCACAGTCAAAAGTCCCATTTGCTTCACAATAAACTACAGGGGTAAAATGGTCATTTGGCAGTCAAAAGTCATAATTTTTGGTCAACATCTTATTTTGAGTCCACAATCATCATTTGATCAAGTCTTGATCATGATTCCACAAGGATGGCTCAAAAATCATCAAGATGCCAAAAGTTACTATTTTTGGACAGTAGAAAAGTCAATTGTATCTTGACCAGGGCATAACTTTTTCATGGTTCATCAGACAAATCCCATCCAATGCTCATTTTGAAGGGGATGACATTTCCTACAAATCATCTTCACATTCCAAGTCCAAGAAATGCTCTCACAAAAAGTTATTAATTTCTACATTATAGGTCAAATTCAAAAGTCAACAAAAAGGCACTTTAAGTCAAAGACCATAACTTGATATTGGTAAATCCAAATGACATGGGACCAAAGGCATTGGTTAGAGGACTGCAAGACCGTTCCAAAATGTCCAAGAACATGTTCATATGATCAAAATTGAGCAAGATATGCATTGGAGAAGTTGGGAAATTTTTGTGAATTTGCAAAAGTCAACTTTGCTCAAAATACTTTGTTTTTGCTAATGGGCCTCAAATTTATTCTTGAAACTTTGTCCAAGGCCTATGCACGACCCATTAAGCTTAAATTGAATTATTTTCTTATTTTTAATTAATTAATTGGATTTTTAATCAAATATTAATTCATTTAATTCATTTAATTGTAGGAAAATATAAAGATGTGATTTCTCAATTTTTTGGTGAAGCAAAGATGACCAATATATGCTGGAGATTTCGTGTGCCAATCAAGGATGTCAAAAATTCCAAATTTAGCAACTTTCTTCAATCAAAAAGATTGAAAAATATTTGATTTTCAATCAAATATTGAAACATCAATGCAATGGATTTTTGGTCAAAGATTTAACCTAAATTCAGTCTATTATATATACAGAACCTAACCCTAATGCATAAGA
This sequence comes from Vicia faba, assembly GCA_948472305.1. Taxonomy (NCBI): domain Eukaryota; kingdom Viridiplantae; phylum Streptophyta; class Magnoliopsida; order Fabales; family Fabaceae; genus Vicia; species Vicia faba. Next base: position 1,295,830,336 of record OX451737.1, on the reverse strand, counting down.
CGTGAAAACTCTGCAAGAAAGCCATAATCATATTCCAAAAAATCCAAGAAAAATTTAAAATCGATTTCCACATTCTAACGTGATTCAAAGCTTTCTATTGATTCTAATCTATTGCAGGGATTCCCAGAAGCGTGTAGCAATAAAAAACAAGCATTAAAGCTACAGGAATCACCCAGAACAGGCTCACAGTTTGATGATTTTTTCTATAATCGTAACTCATTATTCATGCATCATTAATGTGATTTTTTGTGTGCTTTGCATTGCTAGAACTCAGGTGAAGCTTTTGGCATAGGTTAATTGGATTAAAACGTCCTGAATCACAAATCACCATGAACGAATATTAGGGTTCCGAAGCTTTGATTTTGGGGCTTTCCACATCCAGTAAAATTGAGACCCCTAATGCACATGGTTGAACTCGTTGCATTCAGACGAATCTAGTGGAACCCTTGCGCCATATTTATATAGCCTAGGATTCTATTCGCTATTTTTCCTCATGCCAAATTGTGGGGGTTAAAAACCCCCGCTATCTAATCTTTGTTTTACAGGTTTAGCGAAGAAGACGAGTACGTGTTGCTTCCTGGTTGGGTAATTCAAAATTACGCGTGTTTTGTTTGTTTTCTAGCATGTTATTTGTTTTCCATATATTATTTTCATTAGTCATTCTATTAACAAACGCGTTCAGATGGCCTAGTGGAAGACGTGCTGGCATGCAACCATTGGGACCTGGGTTCGATTCCCAGGTCCACCCAAATGTTTCTAATATTTTTCCTTACAGATTCCCATGCAGGCATCTTAAAAGCATTCCACCATGCACTTCAATCATCAACGTGCCATGTGGCCACAATCATAAATCCAAAGGCCAAAAGATGATGAACACCATGTTCCTGGTCAACCCTGCGCCTAGGGAATCTCCAAAGTCAAAGCAGGCCTGCACATTAATGGGCCTGAAATTCCAGGATTCACCTCCTTAATGGGCCATCACCCCCCCTGGTTTACTATTCTTTTTTTATTTTCATTTCCTTTTCCTTTTTTAATTATTATTAATATTTAATTAATATACCTAACTATTATTTTCATAATAAATTCAGAAACCCAAAAACATTATTTATTTTTATTATTTATTAATTTCATTATTAATTATTATTTTGTAAATAAATACTAATAAATTGATTTAGTTTAATTAGGGTTAATATTGAATATTTTTGCAATAAATAAAAATAGATTAGAATTAGGGTTTTCTTGACAACTTTTAATTTCTTTTTTTATTTTCATTAAAACATAAAAAACACAAAAACATTTTTTTCTTTTAATTAATTAATTAATTAGTAAATTAGGTTTAATATTTAATTAATTGCAAAAAGGACCAAAATTCCATTCTTTTCTCAAAAAGGGTCAAAACCCTAAAGACGTCCCGATTCAATTCTTTCACGCGCATATTTATTCTTGATTCCTATTTTGATTATATTTATGTATCTGCTCCGAGAATGTAATAGATAATTAGGAATTTTATCGCTTTCTTTATTTTCCCACATTTACTTTTCAAGGGTTATGTTTTTGGCGATGTAAATACCCGACGCCTTGTAATAGCATAGATTCACTTTCCGCAATTTATTTTCCGCAAATTATTAACTGTTAATGATGCATGACAAGACTTGCCTGAAAAATAAAATCGACCCGTAGCTCACAATAAACATGTGCAAAGATAAACATAAACTGAATCCTGACACACATGCACATGCCACTCCTAGGGTACGCCTCACTTGGTTGCCTCGACGTGGTCATTGAGTATAGGGTGTTTTAGAGGTCGCCATCCTGTCTAAAGATCCAGTTGCCTCGAAACGGTTGCCTCGGATAAAAAGGATCTAGGACATTAGGGTTACCGCTAAGGCGTCCTACTATTGCTTTGGTGACCACGCATGTCCCTATAATCGAATTGACCCGAATAACTCCAACGACGGTGCTACCTACTTCTCAATAGTGGGATAGTACTGTCTAAAGGACTCTTACACAGCTTAATTCCTTAGAGTAGGTAGATTTCTCCTGGGTACTTGCTCTTTCAAAAAAAAACAAAAATATTTTTCGCACTTACACTTTCAAAAAAGTTTTCAAACAAACACTTCATACACTCTTGAGGACTGATACAAGAGTTACCTAGAAGTTTTCAAACTAAACTTTTTCAAAACTCACATACACAAGAAAAGCAAACAATTTTTGAAAACATAATGAGCAAGTACCTAAGAGCCAGTGGATAACCACGGATAGAAAGGGTGCTAACACCTTCCCTTTCTATAATCTACCTCATGAACCGAGAAACATCTCGAAAAGGAATTTTGCTGTGCTTTTGTCCTTTCCTTATTGGAGAACATAAAAGACGGTGGCGACTCTTGCTTACCGCGACATTTCGTGAACCAGCTTAAAAACAGTCAGTTCTATTTCCACCGATCACGGAACTGGCGACTCTGCTGGGGAATTTTAATGAGTGAGGTGTACCTTAGGATTAGACCATTCTTGTTTTCAATTGCTTGTTTTGTTTACTTTAATATTGTGGGCTTGTCTTGGAGTTTCATAGATCCTAACCCAGATCTGGGGGATACCTTTTAGAAGTAGCAACAAACTGTGAGGGAACTGTGCGGGGTATACCGACACAGTTGAAGCAGTTGCTACATTGATGTGGCACTTTGGTGAGTACCGGTAACCCTTGAGTCAAGTCAAGGAGAGTACGGGGCCGCCGCGTGGTGTCGTGAAGCATCAACTGACCTTAGGAACCTTACTTGACCATCCTGGCCTCTTTAGGGGTAGTGAGATGACCGACTTTGGTGCAGTCCGAAGTTGGTAGATATTCGATACTACACTCATTGAGGGTTGTTTTCTTGGAATATTTTGGTCGCCAGCTAAGTGGCTAAATCAAAACAATGAACATAGAAAACAATCCAATGATATTGAGCTCCTTAGAACCCGGTTACTATTGATAGGACAGGTTTTGAGCCAACCAACTTCAAGAGGGTAGTACCTAAACTTCATGCTGGCCTAAACTCTAAGGGATGTCTTGTGTGACTTGTATGCCTTCAAACTTGAACTACTTGCACATTCTCGTTATCTGACACATGAGTTTCTTGCAGGTTTTGTTTACGGTCCTTAATCTGGACTTATTACAGGGCTTACTTACACCTCACACTTTTGCATCCACATGAATAACATCATACGCATCATAACATCATACCATAGCATTTCCTTAACCATTTCAAGGATCTCAAGGGTTTGTGATGCAGGTCATGATGGACCAAATGTCTAGCAAGGGGCAAAGGGGATTTATTTTCCTCTAACCAAGGTTGTCCAGAAATACAAACATGATAACTTGAGTCAGGGGCTATGACCCACTAGATATGGTGAGCCTTGACTCTTGAAGAAGGACTCTCAACAACATGAAGTTCCTTCAATCAAGCTACCGGATTCAAATTCTAACAATTTCCTTGTTTACCCCGTGAGATTCTTGAAAACATTGCATACATATACATACATATCATTGCATTACAGGTACCCTTGTTACAGGTCACTTACTTTCTTCGCTATTTATTTCAGCAATGGCTTCCCAACAAGACAACCAGAATCTCCATACTCAAGAGGCTCAGTTCAGGGAAATCCTCCTAAACCTATCCAAGGGGCCGGAAGAGTTTAGAACACTCCTCATAGGGAATTTGGTCAAGAAAAGTCCTGAAGACGATAAGGACGAACGGCTGAAACATCTGCAAGCTGAGGTGGATGCAATGAGAGCCCAGATGCTGGGGCAGATGACTCTCATTCAAAACATAGCCCAAAGACAAGAAGAGCTCAGGGTCCTCTTCAACAAGCTGCTTCAAAATAACCAAGTGGGGCTAACAACTAGAGTTGAAGATCAAGTCATCGTCCAACCACCTTTGGGGCAAGAAGGCAAGGGAAAAGCTCCTCAGTTTGCTTCAGGGTCACTAGCCCAGCATCAACCTCGCCAGCAGCAACAGGGTAATCGGCGTAAGCGAAATACGCCTGGAAGACATTTCTCGGAGACTGATATACCATCATCTCTCATACTGAAACGCTTGTTGGAGGTGAATCTGCTTACGTTAAAGGATCCTCCCCGGAAGCCCAACACAACCTCCGCAAGGTATAACCCTGATGAAAGATGTGCCTACCATTCTGACAGTCTTGGACATGACACCGACGACTGTTGGAGTCTGAAGAACAAGATCCAAGACTTGATCGACGAGAGGGTGCTGGAGTTTATGCCGGATGGCGAGATGAAAATCTTCCGCTGAGCCTTCTCCATCTGAGATGACTAGTTCAAACTAAGAAACTTTTGTTCATTCGAATGTTCAAGTTATATTTTTCTTTGCTTATTCAAACAATTATTGTCATGGCAAACCTTTTTATTTCATTAATGCATCGCATATGTCTGTTCTGAATCAATATATTCGTATTCACTATATTCAAACTGCTTTCATTTTTATGATGTTCAACTCTCGATTAAAAATTCTAAGCCTTTAGAGGGAGGATGGCGAAAAAGATACCACGATCTTTACAGTATGCTTTTGAACAGACCCCTCTGATGAGGTACAGGCATTGTTTCAAATCCTAAATAGTGGAGTAATAAGGAAGATAATCCCTCGTCAACCCCTTTGAGCCAAAGAAGTTGGAGTTTTTCTTTTTACAAATTAAAACCCTTAAATATAACCTGGGGCAGGGTAGTTTTCTCAGTTGATCCAGGTGCACAATGAATGACATCAAAGGAGTCCTTCCAAAACAAAAAACGATGATGGTTCCCTATAATCATAAAGACAGGCAGTCATTATCTCTCAGAAATAAAAGCCCAACAAGTCAAAACATATGAAGGAGACTTACAAAAAAAAACTGGGGCATCCCGCTGACTGTAATCACAAAAGAAACAGTTCAGGCAAAAGACAGGGATAACAAAATCAAAAAAGAAAGAGATCCTGCAAACCCTCAACAAAAAGAAGTGACTGCCTATTCAAAATAAACTATCAGTATCCGAACCATCACCGGAATATCAGAGCAAAGACTCAACAAGATCTAATGCACGATTAGCTGAGTTTAGGTTTGAAGAACATCACGAAGAGCGGGTGGGTACAAATAAATTTTGAGCCTTTATCCTTTGTTTCTTAAACCGTGAACCAGGCCATGTTATAACCCTTAAAAGTCCTAGCTGAAGCATGGGTTAGTTCGAAAGCATACTGTTACAAAGGTATCCTGACTCCTTAGGGATCGCTGTAAAAAGCCTGAGTTGACATCACATTTTACAAAAATTCACTTGTTTTATTGAAAACTGCATTTTCAAAAACTTCAAGACAGACATAAGCTTTGCATTTTTAATATAACATTGTTTGCATATGACTATTTGTTTAAACAGCAGAGAAATTCGCACGACGAATATCTAGTGGACAGAAAACCTTCTCAATAAGAAGAGTCACCTCAAATGGAAAAACACTTCCAACCAAGGGGCACGGCATGATCATGGTCCATCAACTAGGGCAGTCAAGTCAAGATTCAGAGAATCTCTCAAATGCCAATTACAAGGGGCAAATCTTCGCCTGAATCACTTGGGGGCATTGGATATGAATTCCAGCGACGAATCTTGCATGACCAAACATCTTCTGGTAGTATGGCGACACAACGCTACTGACAGTGACAACTCCCTGCACTCTGAGAGCATGGACATAGTCGAAAAATACTACGCATAATCAAAGACCCGCTAGGTCGACTGGCCTAGGAAAAAATAAGGGCTTCCCGACGAACCAAGAGGGGTTCGGGCAAAATAAGGGATGAAATAAAAAAAATTGTACACCCGGCAAGTCGAAAACCTGAAAAGGCGGCTTGGGCAAAAAAGGGTATCCCGATGGACTAAAAACCCGAAAGGGCGGTCCAGGAAAAAGTTAGGGATCAAAAGCGTACGACTATGTCCCGTCATCTCGTCACTTGCCTACCAGAAGAAGATTTGTCAAGTCGGCAAGTATCAAGCACCTCATAGACCTCCACAGGCCTTCTTCTCCCGCAGAAACTGGGGCAATAAGAATTGTCCGAACTGTACAGTCGCTCTGTCCACCAAGGTACCAAAGTAGGTTCGGCTGAAGAACGTGACCAAGATACCTTCACTCCCTGCAGAGTAAGAGAAGAGTCAGCCATGCTCTCTCCCCAAGCATAGTTGGTCTCCAATCAGCCGAAAAGGCACAGTATCTCCAGCAAGTCAGCAACACTCTCCCCCGAGCAGAGTTAGGCTACTGTCAGCCCTAAGTAAGTTGGATATCCCCAAAAGATCTCAATATTCTCCAGCAGAGTATACAGATGTTCCTCAGCAAGCATCCCCGGCAGTCTTGATATAAGATTGTTCCCCGGCGGAATACAGACACCCCAGTGGAGCCACTTCCCCAGTACAGTCCTCAAAAGTTTCCCCAGGAGAATTGAATCATCCTCCCCAGTAGATTCTGGAAGCTTATCCCCAGTAGATTCTGGAAGCTTATCCCCAGTAGATTCCAGAAGCTTGTCCCCTGCAGAGTACCAACGTATCTCTCCCCGACCATGTTCAAAGGTTATTCCCCACCAGAGCCTATAAATGGGTTATCCTCAGCAAATTACAACGGAAAGATCGTCCTCGACGAAGTTCTTCCTATCCCCAGCGGAGTTCATCAAGACCCCTCAATAAAATTTATCAACAGGAATCCCCAGCGGAGTTATCATCAAAATCTCAGCGAGGTATCTCTTCCCACAGAGTAATTCCCCGCAGAGTAATCTCTTCACCAAGTTTATTCCCCAACGGAGTCATCTTCTCCTACCGGTTTATTCTTGCAATCATCATCCCCAGTGGAAACGAAGAACTCTACTCTTCAAACATCAGCCCAAGTTTCAACAAGCTCCCGGCATTCGTCAAGGATTTATTTTCCTAGATGAAAATACATTCATAGACATTTCACATTTCATATCTCCTGCTTACATACATGATAAAGTGCATACGACACGATCATCATGACATCATGCATTTCATACATCATGACATTGCATACGACTAATGTTTTGCCTTTTCAGGAAAAGGTCAATGAAAAGACGATTACCATCAACTTTCGCAGCTCCAGATTCGATACCTGTATCTAGCCAGCGCATATCTGCGAGCGATTGATTGTAGATCTATACCTGTAACTAGCCAGGAAAGTATCTACATGAAGAGTTTGAAGATCAATACCTGTAACTAGCCAGGAAGTCATCTTTCATTCTCAAATTAGAGGTATACGCCTGTATCCAGCCAGGAAAGTTATCTCGATCAACCTTTTGGAGTTCCAGATTCGATACCTGTATCTAGCCAGGGCATATCTGTGAGCGATTGATTGTAGATTCGATACCCGTATCTAGCCAGGGCATATCTGCATGAAGAGTTTGAAGATCAACACCTGTAATAGGCCAGGAAATTATCTTTCATTCTCAGAGATCTACACCTGTATCCAGCCAGGAAAGCTATCTCTACCAACCTTTTGAAGTTCCGAATTCGATACCTGTATCTAGCCAGGGCATATCTTTGGGCGAATAATTCCAGATTCGATACCTGTATCTAGCCAGGGCATATCTGTAGACGACTAATTCCAGATTCGATAACTGTATCCATCCAGGGCATATATGTGGACGACTAATTCCAGATTCGATACCTGTATCTAGCAGGGGCATATCTGTGAGCGATTGATTGTAGATTCGATACCTGTATCTAGCCAGGGCATATCTGCATGAAGAGTTTGAAGATCAACCCCTGTAACAGGCCAGGAAATTATCTTTCATTCTCAGGTCAGAGGTCTACACCTGTATCCAGCCAGGAAAGTTATCTCGATCAACCTTTTGAAGTTCCAAATTCGATACCTGTATCTAGCCAGGGCATATCTGTGGACAACTAATTCCAGATTCGATACCTGTATCTAGCCAGGGCATATCTGTGAGCGATTGATTGTAGATTCAATACCTGTATCTTGCCAGGGCATATCTACATGAAGAGTTTGAAGATCAACCCCTGTAACAGGCCAGGAAATTATCTTTAATTCTCAGGTCAGAGGTCTACGCCTGTATCCAGCCAGGAAAGCTATCTCGACCAACCTTTTGAAGTTCCAGATTCGATACCTATATCTAGCCAGGGCATATCTGTGGACGATTAATTCCAGATTCGATACCTGTATCCAGCCAGGGCATATCTGTGAGCGATTGATTGTAGATTCGATATCTGTATCTGGCCAGGGCATATCTGCATGAAGAGTTTGAAGATCAACCCCTGTAACAGGCCAGGAAATTATCTTTCATTCTCAGGTCAGAGGTCTACACCTGTATCCAGCCAGGAAAGCTATCTCGACCAACCTTCTGAAGTTCCAGATTTGATACTTGTATCTAGCCAGGGCATATCTGTGGACGACTAATTCCAGATTCGATACCTGTATCTAGCCAGGGCATATCTGTGGACAACTAATTCCAGATTCGATACCTGTATCTAGCCAGGGCATATCTTTAGACGACTAATTCCATACTCGATACCTGTATCTAGCCAGGGCATATCTGTGAGCGACTGATTAGAGGTCTACGCTTGTATCCAGCCAGAAAAGCTATCTCGATCAACCTTTTGGAGTTCCAAATTTGATACCTGTATCTAGCCAGGGCATATCTGTAGACGACTAATTCCAGATTCGATACCTGTATCAAGCCAGGGCATATCTGTAGACGACTAATTCCAGATTCGATACCTGTATCTAGCCAGGGCATATCTGTGGACGACTAATTCCAGATTCGATACCTGTATCTAGCCAGGGCATATCTATAGACGACTAATTCCAGATTCGATACCTGTATCTAGCCAGAGCATATCTTTGGACGACTAATTCCAGATTCACTACATGTATCTAGCCAGGGCATATCTGTGAGCGATTGATTGTAGATTCGATACCTGTATCTAGCCAGGGCATATCTGGATGAAGAGTTTGAAGATCAACCCCTGTAACAGGCCAGGAAATTATCTTTCATTCTCAGGTCAGAGGTCTACACCTGTATCCATCCAAGAAAGCTATCTCTACCAACCTTTTGAAGTTCCAGATTCGATACCTGTATCTAGCCAGGGCATATCTGTGAGCGATTGATTGTGGATCTATACCTGTATCTACCCAGGAAAGTTATCTACATGAAGAGTTTGAAGATCAACCCTTGTAACAGGCCAGGAAATTATCTTTCTTTCTCAGGCACGCAAGTTCTCTCTAAGGAATCTCTTACGCGATCGACACCTCCGGATGGCATCTTTAAGCCCATCTCCACAACTATCCATTACACTTCCAAATGGCATCTATAAGCCCATTCCCGACAAGGTTCTGTCACATCTCCAGATGGCATCTATAAGCCCATCCTCCTGTCCACCATCTCTCCAAATTGAATCTGTAAGCCCATTCCCGACATCACATTGCTGATACTCTACTATGTGAGTGCAAATTTCTGGGCACTTTAGTGTTCAATCATCTTCCACCTTCGGATCACGAAAGGCATGCAAGCCAATCTACATCCTCATGTTTAAGAAGATTGAACAGGGGCAACTGTTGTACCCCAAAATTTTCCCTCCCATATTCTTCAAGATTTATCAAGAATCATCTTCAAATGGTTCAAGATTACTCAAGGGTTGCACAGTCCAAATGCCTCTTAAGCCAGTCAAAATTAGGGTTTTGGTTCTCTCAAGGAATTGGGAGTTTTTAATGGCTCAATCAAGTCTCGTAGGCCTATACATGTTCTCAAGCATCTACATGACAAGTCTCAAGACTCACAGGGTCAAATTCCACAGTCAAAAGTCCCATTTGCTTCACAATCAACAGTAGGGGTAAAATGGTCATTTGGAAGTCAAAAGTCAGAATTTTTGTTCAACATCTTATTTTGAGTCCAGAATCATCATTTGATCAAGTCTTGATCATGATTCCACAAGGATGGCTCAAAAATCATCAAGATGCCAAAAGTTACTATTTTTGGACAGTAGAAAAGTCAACTGTATCTTGACCAGGGCATAACTTTTCCATGGTTCATCAGAAAAATCCCATCCAATGCTCATTTTGAAGGGGATGATATTTCCTACAACTCATCTTCACATTCCAAGTCCAAGAAATGCTCTCACAAAAAGTTATCAATTTCTACATTATAGGTCAAATTCAAAAGTCAACAAAAAGGCACTTTAAGTCAAAGACCAAAACTTGAGATTGGTAAATCCAAATGACATGGGACCAAAGGAATTGGTTATAGGACTTCAAGACCTTTCCAAAATGTCCAAGAACATGTTCATATGATCATAATTTAGCAAGATATGCATTGGAGAAGTTGGGAAATATTTGTGAATTTGCAAAAGTCAACTTTGCTCAAAATACTTTGTTTTTGCTAATGGGCCTCAAATTTCTTCTTGAAACTTTGTCCAAGGCCTATGCACGACCCATTAAGCTTAAATTGAATTATTTTCTTAGTTTTAATTAATTAATTGAATTTTTAATCAAATATTAATTCATTTAATTCATTTAATTGTAGGAAAATATAAAGATGTGATTTCTCAATCTTTTGGTGAAGCAAAGATGACCAATATATGCTGGAGATTTCGTGTGCCAATCAAGGATGTCAAAATTTCCAAATTTAGCAACTTTCTTCAATCAAAAAGATTGAAAAATATTTGTTTTTCAATCAAATATTGAAACATCAATGCAATGGATTTTTGGTCAAAGATTTAACCTAAATTCAGTCCATTATATATACAGAACCTAACCCTAATGCATAAGACGTGAAAACTCTGCAAGAAAGCCATAATCATATTCCAAAAATTCCAAGAAAAAGTAAAAACTGATTTCCACATTCTAACGTGATTCAAAGCTTTCTATTGATTCTAATCTATTGCAGGGATTCCCAGAAGCGTGTAGCAATAAAAAACAAGCATTAAAGCTACAGGAATCACCCAGAACAGGCTCACGGTTTGGTGATTTTTTCTATAATCGTAACTGATTATTCATGCATCATTAACGTGATTTTTTGTGTGCTTTGCATTGCTAGAACTCAGGTGAAGCTCTTGGCATAGGTTAATTGGATTAAAACGTCCTGAATCACAAATCACCATGAACGAATATTAGGGTTCTGAAGCTTTGATTTTGGGGCTTTCCACATCCAGTAAAATTGAGACCCCTAATGCACATGGTTGAACTCGTTGCATTCAGACGAATCTAGTGGAACCCTCGCGCCATATTTATATAGCCAAGGATTCTATTCTCTATTTTTCCTCATGCCAAATTGTGGGGGTTAAAAACCCCCGCTATCTAATCTTTGTTTTACAGGTTTAGCGAAGAAGACGAGTATGTGTTGCTTCCTGGTTGGGTAATTCAAAATTACGCGCGTTTTGTTTGTTTTCCAGCATGTTATTTGTTTTCCATATATTATTTTCATTAGTCATTCTATTAACAAACGCGTTTAGATGGCCTAGTGGAAGACGTGCTGGCATGCAACCATTGGGACCTGGGTTCGATTCCCAGGTCCACCCAAATGTTTCTAAAATTTTTCCTTACAGATTCCCATGCAGGCATCTTAAAAGCATTCCACCATGCACTTCAATCATCAACGTGCCATGTGGCCACAAACATAAATCCAAAGGCCAAAAGATGATGAACACCATGTTCCTGGTCAACCCTGCGCCTAGGCAATCTCCAAAGTCAAAGCAGGCCTGCACATTAATGGGCCAGAAATTCCAGGATTCACCTCCTTAATGGGCCATCACCCCCCCTGGTTTACTATTCTTTTTTTATTTTCTTTTCCTTTTTATTTTTTAATTATTATTATTATTTAATTAATATACCTAACTATTATTTTCATAATAAATTCAGAAACCCAAAAACATTATTTATTTTTATTATTTATTAATTTCATTATTAATTATTATTTTGTAAATAAATACTAATAAATTGATTTAGTTTAATTAGGGTTAATATTGAATATTTTTGCAATAAATAAAAATAGATTAGAATTAGGGTTTTCTTAACAACTTTTAATTTCTTTTTTTATTTTCATTAAAACATAAAAAACACAAAAACATTTTTTTTCTTTTAATTAATTAATTAATTAGTAAATTAGGTTTAATAATTAATTAATTGAAAAAAGGACCAAAATTCCATTCTTTTCTCAAAATGGGTCAAAACCCTAAAGACGTCCCGATTCAATTCTTTCGCGCGCATATTTATTCTTGATTCCTATTTTGATTATATTTATGTATCTGCTCCGAGAATGTAATAGATAATTAGGACTTTTATCGCTTTCTTTATTTTCCCGCATTTACTTTTCAAGGGTTATGTTTTTGGCGATGTAAATACCCGACGCCTTGTAATAGTGTAGATTCACTTTCCGCAATTTATTTTCCGCAAATTATTAACTGTTAATGATGTATGACAAGACTTTCCTGAAAAATAAAATCGACCCGTAGCTCACAATAAACATGTGCAAAGATAAACATAAACTGAATCCTGACACACGTGCACATGCCACTCCTAGGGTACGCCTCACTTGGTTGCCTCGACGTGGTCATTGAGTATAGGGTGTTTTAGAGGTCGCTCTCCTGACTAAATATACAGTTGCCTCGAAACGGTTGCCTCGGATAAAAAGATCTAGGACATTAGGGTTACCGCTAAGGCGTCCTACTATTGCTTTGGTTACCACGCATGTCCCTATAATTGAATTGACCCGAATAACTCCAACGACGAGCTACCTACTTCTCAATAGTGGGATAGTACTGTCTAATGGACTCTTACACAGCTTAATTCCTTAGAGTAGGTAGATTTCTCCTGGGTACTTGCTCTTTCAAAAAAAACAAAAATACTTTTCGCACTTACACTTTCAAGAAAGTTTTCAAACAAACACTTCATACACTCTCGAGGACTGATACAAGAGTTGCCTAGAAGTTTTCAAACTAAACTTTTTCAAAACCCACATACACAAGAAAAGCAAACAATTTTTGAAAACATAGTGAGCAAGTACCTAAGAGCCCGTGGATAACCACAGATAGAAAGGGTGCTAACACCTTCCCTTTCCATAATCTACCTCCCGAACCGAGAAACATCTCGAAAAGGAATTTTGTTGTGCTTTTGTCCTTTCCTTGTTGGAGAACATAAAAGACGGTGGCGACTCTTGCTTACCGCGACATTTCGTGAACCAGCTTAAAAACAGTCAGTTCTATTTCCACCGATCACAGTGTTAAACATTGTTGGTACTCACTTGTTTTTCTAACCACTTAGTTGTAGGAGTGGGATTAAAACAAATGAGGGAGAAGCTTATGCTTCTCTAATATGCTTCAGGTGTGGAGAGATGGTGCAACGTACCACTAATTGCAAAAGTGTAGGTGTTGTTGAGGCGGTGTCATTTTGCGAATCCGAAGAGAGTACATATTCATGATTCTCTTTTTTCGGTCAAGTTAGAATGTCTTTGAGGGATAAATATTAGGTATTGTTGATGTTTTCTTCTCGATGAATAGAGAGCAATGTGACGGCTAGTGATGGACCAATGGTGTGTAATTCCTGATGTCTTTCCTAAAGATATCTGTAACTTGTCTCAAAATTATGGATATAAGTTTGCTGATAGTGGAGAATTGATGTTTTATCTACTAAGCAAGTATAATAACTCTTATAAGATGAAACTTAAATGTTTGCAATGTTTGTATCCTTTAACTTTAACATCGATAGTGGAGCTGCAAGTATCAATTTACCTATTGTGGGTGATTTCTAAGACATATTTCCTGATGACATCAGTGACTTGCCTCCGGAGCGAGAGGTCAAGTTTGCTATGGATTTGATGTTGATTGTGTAAAAATATTATGACTCAAAGTGTCTTCTATGAATGGGGAAACGGTTACCGATGTTCGTGCTAAGGGATTAGTGATTACTTATTTGGTTTATTTAAACTGTCCCCTATCAATTTTTGATAGAGATTTTGGTGTTGATCTTATTTACTTGCCGTTGGGAAATCTGGATGTTATCTTTGGAATGAACTAGATTAAGTTCAATCATGTTCATATCAATTGTATAACAAGTCAGTGCATTGGTTTGTTGTTGTTGTTTTGTAGGTGTGGAATATGTTGTTGGAATGTATGTTGTGCTTGTAATAAGCTTCTGCTCACTTGTTATTATGCATTCCATTATATAATTATGATATCATACCCTTATTATTTCAATGTTTCCTCTACGTGGGTAACATGCTGATACTCAATAGTAGTTCAACATTAAAGTGAGTGGAAGATGAAGTCTTCCTTTTACTTTTGTTAGAGTCGACGTCTGCTCTGATATTAACACCGAAGAACAAAACGCTTATGTTTGTTTGTGAGAGATTATTTATAATCTCTAGAATTGTTATAACTATGTTTATTTTCTTTGGAAGTAAAGTTATTCTTTAAAATTATCAAACTATTATGTGTTAATTGTTTTCAGCTGCCTAAATCAAAAGTTGGAGGTCCATAAATGTTTTGTTGTTATAATTATTTTTAATAATTTCTGAAATAGTATGTGTTACATATCTGATTACATGAGCAGCTTTTTGTTAAATTGTGACATCCGAAATGCTATGTATTAATAATACTTTGATAATTATTATAAAATACGTGGTGGATGATTAAGGTGTTACACTTACCACTTTCATCTTTGTTTAAGTTCCTATTTTTTGGGCATTGGAGTGTCAAAATATACATAATCATCCATTTTTTGAGTTATGTTTGAGTGTGTATCCACGTTTGGTGCTGTTTCTAAGAATCGTCGATTTGATATCAGAAGATCATCCACTTCAGTTAGGCCATGATTCTATAGAGCATGGATGCCAAGTTTTTTTATCCTGCCACGTTTCTAATTGGACTTGATGGACCACTTGATCTGTGTTCTAGTTTCAATTAACCATAAGAAATTATGGGTTTCTTTGTTCGACTACTTGAGGCCTCTTTTGTTTAACTACGCCAGGAACAAAGGTTGGCCCAAATTGACTGTGTTTGTTGCACCCCAAAATTTACCCTATTCATTTAGACTTATGTTTCATCATAAACATCATATTGCGTTACATTCATACATTGTGATAGGATCAAAGTACTTTGGTTCTCAAGTCTTCCACAAGCTTTGGAAGTTGATGGTATCAAAAATTAGAGCAACGATGGTCTCATTCTCTCAATCCTTGGATTTCTCAAGTCACAAGGGTATATTATGTCTCAAGACATCTTATCCATCTCATTGGATCATCAAAACATTGAAGATTATTTTGATTGTAAAGTGAATCACATTTCTATGAATCATCAGTCACAATTAGGGTTTTATCCATTTGAAGTAATTGAGACTTATATGAGCCAAATTATGGAAGCATCATCTTCTAATTATCATTTAAATCAACTTTGTTCAAGATATCTTTCAAGATGTCTAATCGAATTAGGGTTTTGAAGCTTGATCAACTATCTCCTAACACAAGGTGCAAAACTAGGGTTTTGGATTTAATTAGGATTTGTATGACTTTTTCATGCAAACTTGTTTCCATGGTTCACTACATGTTAATGGGAATCTATTATTGAAAGATTGATCATCAATTTGGATAGGAATAAGTTCATTTGATCAAAAGGGGCAAAATGGGCATTTTGACCAAAAGACAACAAAATCAGGAGTTGAAAAAGTGGACTTTTGGTCAACCATCAATTCAAGTATCCTCATTTCATATTTAATAACCAATTTCATCATTAAATCAAAGGAATTGGAAAAATTAGGGTTTACTTGTTCATAAAGTTACTTGAATGTTGAAAAGTTTCTCAGTGTCCATAGTACACCACTTTGGTCAATCATAACTTGAGATTGGTTAATTGGATTGAGGCAAATGACACATATTTAGAAAGTATGTGAAAAATGCTTCAACTTTGTCAGTGTGTGTGGAAAGCTTAATTGTGAACTATTTGAGAGAAAAATGGCTTAGAAGTTTCATGCATAAGGCTTGAATTTTGCTAGGCAGACTTGCTTGACACACGTGTAATTTTGACAAACACTTGGCTTGCCATATTCATGGCTTACATTCTTTTGATTCAAGACTCAACTGGAAAATTTAAAAGGTGCATTTTGAATATTTCCATGAGAGCTTTCTAACAAGCTGAGGATCATTAAAATTGACAAAGATTCATCGAGTTATGAACCCTTGAAGATGCTTTCTCATAACTGGTTCCATGTATGCCATGCAAGGCTCATGCTCGCGTGCAGACTTTCTTTGCCTAATCCTATTTTTGTTCAACTTTGAACAACCATATCTCATTCATTTCATGTCCAATTCATATGATTCAAAACACATTATCATCTCCATCATGAATACTCTCGGAAGGCCTCCATAGATCCAAATTCGCACGAGCCAATTTTGAAAAACTTGAGTGACAAGGTAGCTGGACATTAGGTTTGTAAAATTCAGTTTTGGTATGTATTTGGTCTTGATCCATTACAAGTCACCTTTGCACATGCCATACCCGAGTATTGTCACTCTTTCCAAAATAGGTTCAGCATAGCACATGATAGTACTCACATCATACTTTTTTTTTGTTTTGCCAAAAATATTAAAAGTTTTTATTCAAATATTTTCAACACCATGTGCAACTGGTGACAACTCATCTTTCTCATCATCTTTACTCTGATTGCATTCACTAATTCACTTCCAAAACGCACACGAATTAACTACAATATCACTCAAAATGCAGGCCTCTATTACATATTTTCTATTTGTAAAAAATATCCAAAATGCCCCTATAACTGTTACCAAGCATTATGACCTAACTATCATCATTCTCTCAGTTCTATTTAAGCACACTCTCTCACTCATTTGAAAAAGAGGTAAAGATTCCAGAAGAAAACAAAATTTGAATTGTCTCTCTCTAAAATTTATCTTTCAAATCTCTCTCTTTTCACTCATTCCAGTCTCAGTTTCTTCCTCAATTCCACTCCATTGAAGCTTAAAGACCAAGATTCGTATGGTTTTTCTCGTGGTCAGATACTCAATTTGATTTATTTTCCAATTTTTAAGGTAATGTTCAGATATGAATTTTTCTCAATATAGTTTGTTGTGAAGTTTAAGTTTTGAATGTAGCGTGTTAGTTGGCCCAATAATAGGTCTGATGTATTGGTTTGCATCAATTTAAGCTTAAATGTTGTTTTCATGTTTTTTTGAATTTTGTTGAATCTGTGTTTTCATGATTTTCGTGAAGTGTTTTCTCGAGCCATGGGTGATTATTTAGAAATCTATGAGTTGTGTGTTGTAGCTTGGTGTTTGACTTTTAATTTTCACTTTGAATCATGTCATTTGGTTAAGATTCGAGCAAGAACGGAGGATCTGTACATGGATGAAAAACTGACTAAAGAGGGTTTCGTTGGTAGGGATGAAGTTGACTTTAGGTTGACTTGACCATTTACAACGCTTTCTCTAAATAACAGGTGTAATTGGTTTAGGTTTTATTTGATTTTTATTCAATTTTAATTGTTTTGTGCATTTTTGTTAAAATAGTTTCATCCTATCAAAAATTATACAAAAAATATTTTAGATCATATAATTAGTATATTTTCATATTCTAATTTTTATTTTCCGATTTTTTCATTTTTGACCATTTAATTATTTCGTGGCATTTTATTATTATTTTTAACCATAATTTTTGCATTTTCATTTATTTCACTATTTTCCTTAAGCCTAAAAAATCCCAAAAATACACTTTATAGTATCCTCATGATTTTATTGTGATTTTAGGACTTTATTTATGGTTTTCATAATTTGTTATAACTGACTTCAAAAATTAGAAATGAATAAACATCATTTTAGTGATTTTGTTTGCTTACACCACAAGTATGATTTAATTGGCTAATTCTCCAAACTTGTAAAGGTCAATTGACTTTGGTTTGTGATCCTTGAATATGTTAAGCCTCTGGAAATTAATGTTTCTTGAATTTATCCTTTGAATTTCCTTTTTTCCAAAAATAATTTGCAAAATGTGTCTAGTTTGAGCTTTATCTCAACTAGTTATGGAAGATGAATCATGTTTTCACTTTTCCCTTAACCTTAAAGGATCCAAGTTGATTAATTTTGACTTTTATATGTCTTAAGGACTTTAAAACAATTTCACTTGATTTTTTAGAGGTCTTTTCTATTTTTAATTGATTTGAGTTTGTGAACTTGTCCTTTGAGCTTTACCTCATAAAAAATGTTTCCATTTGATTGCTTTTGTTCATAATCTTGGACCAATCTTCTAAGGTCTTGACACTACTGACTTCACTTAGTTGTGTGTGATTTTTTCATAATTTTATTGTGCCTCTAACTATTTTTCCAAATTTATTTTGGTTTGGATCTAAAATTTTAGCCCTTTTCTCATTCTTTTGTGTTTGATGATTTTGTTTTCAACTAATTTTGGTTAGATTTGAACTTTGGAATATTGATTCTGACTTGTATGCATGTATTAGACTTTTAAATAATTTTGTTTTGAACTTATGATCTACATTTGTTCTTTGAGTGAACTTTTCATGGCTGATCTTTACATTTATGATAGCCCCTGGAGTCCCTTGATATTTCATGAGGTTGGAACAATTTCATTTGGTCCATTACAGCCTTTGATGATCATTGCTGTGGAACTCCTAAATTCAGCAAGTTTAAAACCCTAATTTGGGGTGTTTTGGTAACCCTTTGATCAAGTATTCATCATGATTATGAATCCAAGTGATTTTGAGATATGATAACTCAAGTATAACCTTACTTAAGGTTTTAAAGACATTTTATATCTTTTTTATTTATTTTTCTTGCGCCATCATAATTGATCTTTTTCTTATGCTATTTGTTGGAAGAGAGATATTTTGAAATGCATTCATACAACATATAAGGAAACAAGCCTTATCATTTATACTCTATTTTCACTACTGTACTGATATCTTAAGTTCAATTTGATTGAGCCATTTAAGTTCCCTATTTTTTCTTTGTTTGTGTGTTTGAGTTCACTAAATATGGTCAAAATTGGAAGTAGTTTTGACACACATTTTTACCAAAAGCCTTCGATACATCATGAGTAGTGCATTTTGAATTCACTTATGAATTTGAGGATCTTCATACCTTCTTTACTTTTCTCCTAGATTCCTTGGTTGATATCTCATTATCAATTCATCTTGATGACACAATAGGAGCTATATACTAGTTTTTGACCTAGTTCGTGTATGTTTGCTTAGAAGGACTTTGAGTAACACATTTATTAATGTTTAAAATTTGATTTTAATTCTCTTCTTATCTCAACTCTCTATTCTCCTGTGATCCACTTGGTTAGGGCTCACTTGCTAATTCATCATGGTGACACAATGGGAGCTATATTTACCTCTTGCATATGGTTTTGAATTCTCAGTTGTTGATGTTTGCTTCTTGTGATTGTGAAACTTGTCCCAACCTTGTACCTTGACTTTGGTTATTACCCATAAAGTAATGACATTGTGTTTAAATTACTTTGATCAATTTGCTTATATAACTTAAGGGACTATATTTTTCCAATCTCATAACACTTAAGTTTTTTACCTTGTTAACATCTCTTAAGGTTTCAAATTCATGATTAGTATCTTATGAGGGTTTTATCATCTCCCAAGGACAAATAAAATTCTTTATTACTTTCATTTTGTCTTTATCAACTTCATTTGACCTAAGATAAAATGCCTTTACGTTCCTTTTAGATGATTTTGCTCATCAATTAGGTGACTTTGTTTATGTATGAAGTCTCAACTTCTACTTGGTTACCCTTGAGTCTCGTCTTGAGATAATCTATCATATAAGTCACACATTCCATGATTCTAAAATCATGCACTCTTTGTTTAAAGTCCATTCTTGCCCAATGTAAACTTGTTTGTTTGTCTCTTTTCAACACTTCCCTTTTGTATGATACATGTGCGACTATTCTTGCGTGGATTATAATATTTGAATTTTATTTCTATATATTTGGTTTACTACTGACTTGTATGATAAGTTACTCCCCTAACTATGTTCATCCTTCACATACCCTTTCCTCGTATCTTCTTTATTCCTAGGATTAGTTTGGGGTTGATTTTGGACCTAGTTTTATGGTTGTACCTAAGATTACTCTAGTAGGTTCTTTTTGGGACTACCATAGTTTTTTTAGGACACACTAACCTATTGTGTTTACTTCTGATATCATCTTCACTTTACTTGTCTTTCCTTGTTCACTTAGCCATTTACCTATGCGCGTTTCACTACACTATTTTGCCGGATACTAGTTCATTTGCTATGGAGTTTCTACTACACTTTAAATAACAAAATGAGTGCTTTCTTAGCCATGTTAAATGATAAATGTATGACTTGTTTGTGATCACATTTTACCTTACCTTGTTAATACTAATCATTTTGTTGAGTTGTGCGAGGTACTTCATGGGCTTTCTGTACCTTATGATCCACATTATTTGTGGGATACAACTGTGCTTTTGAGGCAATATATCTTTCTTTCGAAGATCTTAGGATTTCGTTACTGTTTAGTTTCTTATTTGCGGATTAGATTCGTTCAGAACTTCCCTATCTGATTTACTTTTTCCCGCATTTTACTTCTTATTTAGGATTGGGAGTCCGTGCCACTTGGCAGGAAATTATGGAAGTCCTCACTAGGAGGCCATGTTTTTGTTTGTTTAATGATTGTACTCGTATCATGTTCAGATGATAAGCCCTCAAAAGGAGGCGAGCGGAGAGGATTTGTAATTAACCCCCACACATTCTAGTTTGTGTTGTTCCTATGCTCACTTTCTACAAGTAGATGCTCTGAACATGTTACTAAGATTTAAATGAATTTAATCCTACAAAGGCAAGTGATAAGGATTCATGTAATCGGATTCCCACGCTTTCTTTAACTCGTGTTGACCAATGCAGATGCTTAGTATATGCACACACTATGTCATTTCCCCCAGATCTTTCTTGCCCTGGTAATTGATATCACGGTTAAGGACCTTTTATATTTCCACAATTTTATGGCTTGTTTGACTCAGGTGATTCGCTTGCCATGGCTATGGCTTGAACTTTGGTTTGATGCTTGGTTGCTTGTCTATGTCGAGACCTCCCCTTTTACTACTTGGCATGCGCCTTGTAGGTGTTTTATATTCTAGTGATGCTCGATATTTTATTTGCCCATATGTTTTTCCATTTGTTTGTTTGATTTTTTTTTGTCACAAGATCTGCGACAGTTTATTTGCCATGCTCCCTTAGGATCGCTCGTTGAGGCTAGTTTTCGAGCTAGACATTAGGATAGCAATCCATGTATGTTCACTTAAGTAAGTACTCCCCTTTCAAAAATCAACCATAGGACCATCTTTGTATGATCACACTAGGGCTAGAGATTACGATAGTCTCCCTTAGTTGTTTTCTTTTCTTTGCATTCTTGCATCTTCAAACAAAAACCTTCTTTTCTTGCCAAATCATAAAACATCTATGATGAACTTAAATCCTTCTTCAAGGTAAAAAATGCAAACCAATCTTAATTTTTTATGTGCCTTTTGGCTTTGTTTTTAAACTCTTGTTAAGTTGACATCTTACTGCCTTTACCATGATATTTTTCTATCTTTGTGTCGATATTTCGCCATCGCGTATATTTGTTATCCTACTTTGATTTTCAATATTATTGTTATGTGTGATGTTTTATCATCTAAATTGTAATTTTTTTTCCATTTCTTGCCATGATATTTTGATATCATTGTGTCGATGTTTTTCCATCGCTTATATTTGTTATCCTACTTTGATTTTAATATCATTGTTAGGTGATGTTTTATCATCTAAATTGACATTTCGCAATCCTTGCTATGATATTTTACTATATTTGTGTCGATGCTTCATCATCGCATATGTTTGTTATCCTACATTGATTTTTGATATCATTGTTAGGTGTGATGTTTTATCATCGTATCCGATATTTTGCTATCATGATGATGTGTTATCATCTTATCTGAGTTTGTGTTTCCATGTGATGTCTTGTCGTCCTTGTTTTAATGTTTTATCATTGTTGTTGATGTTTTGTCATTTTATTTGTTGTTTTTCCATCTGGATTATTGCTTTTGTCTTTTTAACTAAAAAACACGAACCAACCAAAATATATGAGCCAAACTAGGGCTGATCTGATTTCTTAAAAGGGATACGTAGGCGAAGGTTTTTGTGGGACCTAATCGAGCATATCTTTTTAAATATTCCTTTATTTTCCCCACATTTTATTTTCATGCATTCCCTTTTCAGCTTTAAGCTTTAGACATAGACTTTTAGACACACCCCTTAGATTAGAACAACATGAGTGGATACCATAGATTACTACGGGCGTGTGGGGTGCTAATAGCTTCCCCTCGCGTAATAGACTCCCTTACCCGATCTCTGAGTGGCTTGACCGTGATTTCTCCCTCTTCAGGTTTACTCGATGTTTACATTTCCCTTCATGTGGGATAAAAAACATTTGATGGTGACTTCATTTATTTTGTATCTGATGACTATTTGACTGGTTGTTTCATCTGACGACTTCACTGGGGAATGTTGTCCTATTGCTGGTCGATCCTAGCTCTTGTTTTCTTTTCTTCGGGTGTTTATTTTAAATGCTTTCAGTTTATTTATTTGTACATGATTATCTGAGCATATGTTTTCATTGCATCTTTATTGTCCTCTATATACTGCTGGTGTCATGGCTTCCGTGTTTCTTTATTAGGTGAGTGTTACTATGAGGTAAAAGACCCAATACCCAGGCCAAGTGATAAACAATAGGAATACTAGGAATATAGTGGAACTCAATGAATAGGGGATGTAGATTACCCTAGACGGTTGTGTACTCCATGCTCATATGAGGTTTTAATGAGGTCCTATCATTATTACATAGGTGTACAATGATAGTACTCTCAAGCGAACTCATGATTTTCAGTTACCTTTGCCTACATTGACCTAGTTTCACCGTTGAGTGGGGCGAGAATTATTCTTACAGGTACAAACAGTGACCGTGTTGTTCTGTTATTAACTTTGGTCTTTTGGTTCTATGGTTATCCTCCGGATTTATGGTTCTGGTATTCTTGATGTGTTCAGGAATAGCACAGCAGCCGGTCTTATGGAAGCTTTGATTCCATAAGTTTTTGCACTTGCATCACAACATTTTTATTTATTTATTTTTTAAAATGCTTATAAAAAAAGGTAATATATGCAGAAAAAGAGAATTAATCTGCATGTGCATACAATTTCCAAGTTAATCCGAGATCGACTTTTGATCAAGAATGGATAATAGTATAGGTGTAGGCAAAGAGCTGCTTAAGAAGACATATTTCTTAGTTTTTGTGGATTTGCTTTGGCTCCTCTAAGAGAAGTGGGTTCTCTTATGACCGGGCCTAATGAAAGTATTTTTCGGGATCAATACGGGAACTTGTTGCCATTGTTGAATGATGGATATGAAAAGTGGGCTATGATTTTATATTTGTAATTTTATAATCCGCAACTATGTTGCTTTATGTTCTAGGATTATCTGCTAACGCCGATGCTAGAAGAGTATGCTTAAATTCTGGACATTCAGATTACTTGTTGCATTCCTTTTTCTCGAGTACCAGAAATTCCTGATTATGCTGCTATAGCCAGGGCACCTTATTTGAGCCCAAGTGAAGTAAAAAATAATTGGACCGAAAGGAGTAATACGCCGAGTTTTCATCTATTTTTCTTGATATCCAAAGATAAGGAGTTCATAGAGATTAGAAATTGGATTGCGTTCAACACATTGCTAGCTGCCATGATCTATGGTAGTGTCATATTCCCCAATATGGAGGGTTTTGTGGACTTCGCAGCCATGTGTGTCTGCATGAATGGGAATCCCGTACCAACAATTTTGGCTGACACTTACTATGCCTTCCACTCTCGACATGGCAAGAGAGGGTGTGTTATTTGCTGCATTCCCCTTCTTTACAAATGGTTCATGATGCATATGCCTACTAGAGGACCTTTTCTTGATTTTGCAGACACCCTATTCTGATCGCATAGGATTATGGATCTTACCTCTTCTGATATTGTCTGGAACAACATGAGAGGCGTGATGTAGTTACAACCTATTGTCAGTTTAAAGGAATGAGGACAATCATCATCTGGCGCTGCTGGCGACCCATAATTTCCTCAAGAATCGATTCCAGAGGTACCCAAGTTTGTACCTATAGAACTGTATAAGCAGGTTAAAGCAGATAGTCTCGAGATGGAATTGGAGAGGCAATAGCCAAACATGGAACTTTCTTTTGCTGAGCAAGAGAAAAGGAAAATGCTTCATGAAGCCAAACTGAAAGACAAAGTGTTAGAAAAGCACGGTTTGCTGGAAAGTGTGAAAAGACCAAGGGATGAAGGTTCCTGAACTTATAATCAGACAAAAGCTTGGGTGAAAGCCCAAGATAATCTCGTGAAAATTCAGTAGAAGCTTGAGAGTCTCTGGGTATCCAAAGACAGAATGCAAGTCCATCACCAATAAGAACTCAAAATTTTGAAGAAACAACTTTGAGAAGAAGAATCTGAATCTCAAAAAGCTTGTGAGCAACAGGAGAGGTTGGTGCAGCAAGTTCAAGATCAGCAAGTACAGATAAATGAACTTAACGTTCAGCTCAAAGAAAAAAATTATCAAAAGCTAGCCGCCGAAGCCTAGTTGAAAGGGAGAGGTGCTCAGTTAGCTGATGTAATTGAAGAATTAGCAATGATCAAAGCTCGGTTCAGAGTTTGACAGTAGTTTTCAGTTTTTGTTTATTTTTTTAAGGATCCCCGCCAGTTTTATTGGACGGGCTCCTTTTGACATGGTCTGTATGGATTCAGCAATGGAAATATATTTGTATGGTTGGTTTATTCTTTGGTTATGGGCAGACTCTTTCTTTAAGGATAATTTTTTTATATCTTGTTGTTATTTATTTTTGATGAAAAATCTCGGATTTCCATGGTAATGATAAAACATTTCATGCATAACCATTCATCCACGCACATTACATCGTGACAAGTTATCTCAGGGTGGTAGTCTTATCTTGATTCTGCTTTTCTTATCCAAAGTTCAAGATGACTACTCACCAGTACTCGACCAGAAACAACTTGCCAAGACAGATGGAACAGATCCAGGGTGAACTCGCTGAAATGAGGGCCCATATGACCACTCAGATGACAAAATTCATGGAGGTCATTACTAAAGTGTATTATCGACAGGATGAGTTTCTGCTCTCATCAATAATCAACACCATAATCAGGCGGATGGTGGGAATCAAGGGCTTTATCAAGACATTTCCGTTGGACCGGGGGATGTGTAGGACTAATCTTTTGGGAATCTTCACGGGCCTCCTGACAATCCTTTTCTATGTATCGTTAACATGGGGAAATTTCCTCCATCTTCGGGACCTCGCCTTGTGGGTAACCGAAGAGATAATCAGGGTGTAAGGAACTATCAGGAGCAGGATTATGACTATGATCAGGATGAAGATCAATTTTCTATGTGGCGTTCTGAGCTATAAGTTCAAGTGGAGGACAAAAGGTATCAACTATTCAAAGTGCGGTTGAAGCCTGTGGAAGGACAAGGAGTCCTTGGCATGGATGCCAATGATCTTGGGCTAGTGTCTGGGGTGATGGTTCCACCTAAATTCAAGCCTACAGTGTTTGAAAAGTACAACAGTTCGTCATGTCCCGTTACTCATGCAACTGCTTATTTCAGGAAGATGTCGCTTCATACCGAGGATCAAGGACTTCTGATTCATTATTTTCAGGATAACCTATCTGGGGCATCTTTTGAATGGTACATGAAGCTTGAAAAAACTCATATTCGATGCTAGAATCATCTTGCCCATGCTTTTGTCAAGCGTTACCAATACAATATGGATATGGCACCTAATCTCACTCAGATGAAGAGTTTGACACAAGGGCCTAAGGAATCTTTCAAGGAGTACGCCCAAAAATGGTGTGAATTGGATGCAAGGGTTAATCCTCCACTCATGGAGAGGGAACTCATTGATATGTGTATGAGCACTCTGCAAGGGCCTTATTATGATTACATGATAGGAAGTGCTTCATCAGGATTTGCATAATTGGTTATGGTGGTGAGAGGATCGAAGTAGGTTTGAAATTGGGAAAGATTCAAGTTGGTAATTCTAGTGGCTCACCAGGAGGGGGTGGTTAGAAGCCGCTCAGTGCTGACCCTAAGAAAAGGTAAGGTGGTACGAGTGTAGTGTAATTTCATAGAGGAAGAGGTGGAGATCATCAGCACCAACAAGTCAACCTTGTTTCTATTCCTATTAATGTTACTCCACATCAGAGACAGAACCGTGCACCCCAACAACAAAGACAATAATATGCTCGCTGTCAATACAATAATAATCAGCAATAAAGACAGCCAAGAAGTTTTGATCCATTGCCAGTATCTGTTACTGGAGCACTCCACCATTTGCTTGATTTGAAATTGATTAATCTGAGTAATATTCCAGCACCCACCAGAAGGCTTCCTGCTAATTATGATGCTAACGCAAGGTGTGAATTCCATTCTGGAGGAATTGGTCACTCTACTGACAACTTTTATGCATTGAAGTGAAAAGTGCAAGACTTGTTGAATGCCAAGGAAATTGAGTTTACTCCAGTAAATGGTCTGAATGTTGTTCAAAACCCAATGCCTAAGCATGTAGGGGCTGTTGTTAATATGATTGATGATGATGGTAAAATTTTGAATTTAGTTATGGATGTTGAAGCATTTGGAGTGACATCTTGGTTTGATTTCTAATTTGACATTCTTAACAGATTCTTCCTTCCTCGATTTTGAGATATGGAATGCCTCTAATATCTATCTTCTTCATACCCTTCAAGTGTAAATGACCAACTTTTTTATGCCTTAGATTAACTTCATCTTCTTTGGATAACATGTAAGTTGAAGTATCATTGATTCCTTGAGGTGTCCATAAGTAACAATTGTCATTAAACCTGTCTCCTTTCATTAAAACTTCATTCTCCTTATTAGTGACCAGATATTCACGCTTAGTGAAGTTCACCTTGAATCCTTGATCACATAACTGACTAATACTTATTAGATTTCCAGTCAAACCTTCACAAGCTAGTCTTCCAACACCTTTAATAACTTATTTGGAACCATATCTAAAAGTAATATAGCTAGTTGTGTGAGGTTTAATATCTTCCAATAAGTTTTCCACACCCGTCATATGCCTAGAACATCCACTATCAAAAATACTAGTCTTCATTAGATGAGAATTTAAGACAAGTATGAGCAATGAAATTTTTGACGATATCTTTCACTTTCCATTCCTTTTTAGTCCTGGTTAGTAAAAAAAATTCCCTAGGTTGAGTGGATGTTTTCATATCCATGAAGCATGTGACAAACTTGTTATGAGTGTCAAATTCTTCCACAAAATGGACATCTCCATGGCCTAAACTCAACTTTGGTCCGAGTTTCCTGTGACCTGACAAGATGTTGTGACATATGACTAGACATGTTACTTTCATCATGCATTTTAGCAGGGACAAACTTTATCTCAGAGGTTTTTTTTTCTTTTCCAATTTTGATAGTTAAACCCAACTCCAGTATGTCTTTTCCCTCCTTCCACATCTTGAAGAATATCATCTAGCACATCAGATTCATTTTTCAACATCCTAACACCTTTGATTAAATTATCAAGTTTAGATATCAACAAGGCCACTTTATTTTGTAGATCAGAATTATCAGCTAGGTATTCATCCTTCTCAGTCTGGAGTTTAACTATGACCATCCTTTGTTTTACTCCCATTTGATATAATTTCTCACTTTGGTTGCATAGTTCTTTGTAGGAGGTAGTTAATTCATCATGAGATATCTCTTCACTACTAAATTCTGCTTAGAATCCCATTTTCTTGATAACGAAGTCATTGTCTTAGCAGATTATTCATCAGTAGATTCATTATCTTAATAAGAAACAATTAGTCCTTTAGGTTGTATCTTGAGATAATAAGGACATTTAGTTCTAATATGGCCAAATCCTTTACATTCATGGCACTGTATTCCTTTACTTTGATTAGACATATCTTTAATTTTGAGTTTATTCATGAAATCATGATTACTGCTGTTGTCAGATGAGTTGATCTTGACATTTAACCTATCCTTCCTTTCCAATCTATTTAATACATTTTTTAATTGACTTTCAAGTAATACAATAATGTCTGAAAAATTCTCCTCATAATCCATAGTACCATAAATATTCTCTCTGGTTTCCACCCCATAAAAAAGAACATGGTACATGTTCTGATGCCAATTGAAATTCTGGAACTTGCAATACAGATGTCAAGACTGATGTCTCAATATAAAACACAATGTCAGTATATATGTTATAACATTATCTACTGACAGAAACTTTCTAAAGCAAGAGATTATGCAGAAAGATAAATTGCAGAAAATTAAACAACACAATCAATTATTAACCCAATTTGATACAATGTCACCTACTCTGGGGGGCTACCAATTCATGAAGGAAATTCTCTATAATAGTATTAGTTTAAAGCTAAACAACCATAGTTTACAACTTCTCGCCTAATCAATGCATTGTGCAACTTCTACCTAGATACCTCTAGATATGACATCTCCCTCTCACTTCGAATCACATCAGGGATTGATACATACAACCATAAACCTTGTGACAAGACCAAAAGAACCAATATAATATTACACTTCAGATACAATAATACTTATTTTTTATTAAAAGCTTCAACTAAGAACAATACTCAACTCTTTGCTTAAAAGCTCATGAGTGAGAATAATAACTTGATATAAAATCAAGTAACAATCACTCAACCTCAATGTATCAAAAGATACATGAGTGACATACAAAGAACACAAACACTAAAACTTTAAAAGACTCCCAACACCCTAATATTTATGAAGCACCCACGGTTTCTTCAATGTGAATGCTTGCTATTTTAGGTTTAGCAAGTCCTCATTTATAAACTCTTGTAGTATGAGCTTGGACTCTTCAAATCAAATGCAATCTCCACTTTTTAAATCAGCTGCAAGATCTTCACATAAAAATAGGAATAAATCTTTTAAAGTTTCCAAAAAAGTCTCCAAGATACTTTCTAATGAAACTAATCAAATATGTACTTGTTCCTAATAAATCTCCTTGACCTGCAAGGAATATTGAGGTATATCTCAAAAACAAATCAAATTTGTCAAGAGATTAAAATAGAAGTGCCTACTACACAACAGGCCAAGATGTCAAGACATCTGACTCAACATCTATCTAATACACATGACAACATAACCTGTCATGATAGATGGTTCAAATGTTGTGGCATTTTTCTCAACATCAACCAAGAACCATGTTTTAGCAAAAATTTTGCCAAACCTAAAACTACGCATTTAACAAAACACAATGGTAGCAACCTTCGATCAATTATTCCTCATCATTGTAGTGTTCGGGAAGTTTCGCTCTGCCGTAATTTCCTCAATCCTCTATATTTCTAGTTCCATAACTGAACAATTTTATCTTTCATTATAATAAAGTTTATATTTTACATAAAATCTTTAAGATTCACTTCAGAGTTTAGACCAATTTTAAAATTTACATACAAGCCACCCAAATTAATGCAAAACATTAATAATTTTTAATATTAATTTTATCATACCCGAGAGTTCCATCCAATGTTTTAAAAATCATACTGATCATCAAACCATACAGGATACTAGGTCACTGATTGAATCACATGGTCACTAGTCGAACGACATGACTAAATCAGATTAAACCATAAAAATCGGTTGAATAAGCCGATATCTATAAATGAACTCTATATTTATTAAATCGGTTGAACCTAATGACTCGATCTCTAAAAAATATCACGACACCTACAAAATTTCAAATTTTCAAAATATCATGATTTCACATGTTCATTCTTTAAATTCAAATTCTAAATATAATCTTCACACATAATAAAATAATACAAAATATAAATATAAATAAATTTTGAACTAAGTCTAATTAGAAATAAGAGAAAGTTGTTCCAAGTGAATTTTGAATAAAGTCTAATTTTTTTTTTCATTTTTTTAAAAAAGTTATCAAAACAACGTCATTTTGCCTGCAAAAAAAACATGCATTTAACCCGTCAGTTTTACAAAATCGTTGGTTCACCGATTTTAGCTGGTTCACACATATTCAATAGCATACCCAATCGAGCAGTCAGAACAAATCGATGACATGTCTGATTCCTAATTTCATCAGTCTGATCGGTCGATTTAGCCCGAGTTTTAAAACACTAGTTCAATCACCACCTACTCTCTTTTTTTTGTAATGTCTTAATGAAGGACCCTTGTATATGTTTTTAACAAGCATTCTTAAACAAGTATAAATACAAGCGTTCTTTAACAAGTAGAAAAAAATAGAAAATTAAACAAGAGAAATAAGGAGTGCACCATAGCCCAGCAATGAGAGAACGAAAGAAATTCCTCCCTTAAGCTGATGTTCCATACACACATCCAGTTTAATAAGAGTTAAACTTTGAAGTACAAACACCAACTAACATATTGAGCTTATGAAATGCGGGAAACTTGAGAGGCTTGGTTAAAATATCAGTAATCTGATATTCACTTTTGCAGTAAGTAAGATTAATAACTCCATCATTTATGAGATCCCTCAATAAATGATATTTCACATATATATGTTTGCTTCAACTATCTAAAACTGAATTTTTTGAAAGCTTTATTGCTGAACTATTGTCACAATAAATCTAAGTAGGTCCACCCCCTTAAAATGAAGCTCTTTAAAGATTATCTTTAGTAATATAGCAACGACACGTACAAGTTGTCACAACAACAAATTCAATTTCAATAGATGATAATGTGACAATAGGTTTCTTCTTTGATGACCATGAAATAACTCATGTCCCCATCATGAAAACATATATGTTATATCCCAATTTTTACCCCTAATAACTCTCATCAATCTCATTTTTATCAATACATCAAGATCACACACTAGGGTTAGTTATCTCTTTCTCCCTCATACTATCTTTAAGTTTGTTCTTGAGGGATCACCAAGCACCTTGAATTGTGTATCTTGACCATGTGTTCTTTTAACTAACATCATGATATGTTTATATCTTCCTTGAATGTTCATATTGTAGGTGATCACAATTGCATTCATTTCACCATCTAACCTAGGATTTGATGGTTAGTCCTCAGTCAAATGGTACTTCAATGGATTGCAAGAGCTCAAGCTTCAAGGCTATGTCCATAATTGATAAGTGCAAATTGCAGTTATTTTTGTATATGTTTTTTTGTTGCACTTATCGACTTTTTGTTTGTAATATCGTTGAATAAAATTGACTTTTGTGTAAATCTGTTTAGTTTACGTATATTTGGGTTTTTGTGTACATAGTGTACTGTTTGATGTTTTTCCATTCAATTTGTAGGTAATTGTTGCATTTTGGAGCATTGAGGAATAAGGTGTCGAAGGCACGGGTCCGGATGCGCGTTTTCAGAATAAACGACAAGTTTTGGGACATTCTGTCCAAGAGAGCCCGCTTAGTGCGTAGGAGGCCGTTAAGCGCGAGTGGCGCTCATCGCATTTTGTAGCATGCTTCTTGTGTTTTACAATTTTGGCCAAACAAAAGTTTTGAATCCCGCTTCGTGCGAATAGCGCCCTTAGCGTGATTTAGGTCGGCTTAATGTGTAAATATCGCATAACCCGCTTAGCGCAGTCTACTGAGATTTGTTTTATCACTTCATTTTCAGTCATTTTTAGGTTATGGTTTTGGGGAAGTTTTTGGTCCTTACTCCATCAACCTTCAATTTTGTTAGGATTAGCTTAGATAACAACTATTGAGCTTGCATACGGATAATCCGGGGTGGATTGCTCTTCGATCTGTGCTGACAAACCGGTAGATTTTTGGTTCATTTATCTTTTTATTTGTGTATTCTCTATTGGTTGGGTTTGTATGTATATTTTCTTTGAACTGATGTATATTTGTCGCCCTTGGTGTTATATTAAACTTTCTTTACGAATCTATGTGGATTGTTGTCCTGAATGTTTACTCTGTTAGGGTTTTAAGTTGTTATAGACATATACTGCTTAGATTCTTATCTAGGATGATTATCTGTTAGTTTTTGTACTCTGAAGATAGATTTAGAGTTGACATCTACTTGGGTATCAGAGCTTAAACCCTACGTGTTATTTGTGTCGTTTTGAGAGATCATCGACACAAGAAAGCTTGATTAACATATGTGTTGTTGAGGTGGTTGAAAGATCTCTATCGAGGTGATGCAGTCGACTTCTCAATTTGGGTTAGAAATCACTTAGGTTTTGAGTGATACGTAGTGACATTGATGAATATCGTAGGTTTAGTATAACAGATCGATAAGTTTAAGTATGTGAGAAGTAGTATATATGCATGCTTAATAAGTTATTCCTTTTTTCCTTTTTATACATTTATTTTTTGTTAATACATTTTCTTTTCAACCCATTTATCCCCAAACTCATTAATGATAAATTTGTTGAACGAAGAATCAATAACCAATCTCTGTGGACACGATACAATATAACCTAAATATCACCCAGTAAATAATAACTTACTTTTTTCTTGCCGCCCTACCGCAGTAACAAAATGGCGTCGTTTCCGAGGATTGGTTCTATTGTTTTCGCATTGCGATAATTCTTTTGTTTTTGAGTTTTGTAATTAATGTATATGTTGTATATAAATTGTACATTAACTTGTATATGATACTTGTGCGTATATGTGTTTTTCTTTGTTTTCATGTATTGTTGTGAATTGCCTCATTTCCGTAACGTTTGTTGTGTGGATGTTAGGACATTTTCTTTAGGTTTGTGCAGTGTGACAATACCATGGCATGACGAGTGGAGGTTACTAGCTCTCACAATAAAAGTATCGAGCTTACGACGTAAAACAAGCATGTTGTATTATTTTTATTTGTATTAGTTTTTGTTATGTGTTGACTTGTGTTTTAACAATTTGAACTCGGATTAGTTTTTAAATTTCAAATTTTCACTTTTAAACTTGTTAAATACACTTTTAATTTTTGTGTTTCGTTATGTAAAATTGTGTTTTTCCACAAGCTTGTCGTGTTTAGCTTGTGGAAGTGTGTTTGTTAATGTTGTAAATAGTGTAACTTATGTGCATAGAGTGTGTTGGTGATGGTGGAGTTGCATAGCAGCTGCACCAGATGCTGCTGTCTTTTTACTGCATCTGGTGTAGCGCGTTAAGCGCTTTCCATGCCGCTTAGCGCGCTCTGTTGTGCAAAGCCAGTAGATCCTTTTAAAAATTTTGCTTGCCTTTTCTTTTTCCCATTTCCACCTAGGCCTTGTAGTAGTAAATGTTATTAGTATAATTAATCCTTTTGTTGTTGTTTGGACTCAATTTTGGTTTGATAGCTTGAAGTCGCTTTTGGTAATTTTCCAAGTTGTTTCAACTTGAGAATGCGTGGTAATGATTTTGTTAAAGTTTTGTACACGTTAGAGGTATGTGTTTATCGCTTTCTACACTTAGCATATTCATGATACTTAGACTTTTTACAATATATATACCGTTCATTCTTTTGTACACTTGTTCATTTGTGAATCATTTTAGTTTCTACCCTTTTATGTGATGTAGCTTTCCATTGTTCACATATGTTGGAGACGACAATGCTTGTTTTAACTAGATTTTATTATGTTTAATCTTTTATTTGTGTGGATTTTTTTAATGCAAGAAAGTGATCAATACATTTTTTGTTCGATTTTGAGCACAACTACCCCTTAGACAAATAGTCAATTCACCTTGTGAGTGTGTGATCATTTGTACCCCTTTGAGATTTTTGTCAATATCCATGTTGTCTTTGCCAAATTCTTGTCTATGAGTGTTTAGTTTCCCTTTTTTCATGGATGTTGATTCGTTGTTTTCTTGAATCCTTAACTATGATTTGTAGTTGAATTTTTACCTTGCCTTAGAAAGTAGGGAGTATTCACATTATGATGATGGTTGGATTCAAGTTGGGGAGAAAAATGATTTTGTATTTATGTTGTGATTTCTATGAGGTTGAGAAAGAAAAGAAAAGAAAAAAATGTGAAAAAATAATAGAAAAATAAAGATAAAAAAAATGAAAAAAGGGCTTTCAAAAAGAGTTGGAATAAGGTTGTGTTAATAAGCGATGTGTGTTTGGTGTAATATTTGAGATTCGGAAGAAGTTTAATTGGAATTTTGTGTTTGAATCTTTGGTGAATTGATCACTCCCTTAAGTTTAGGAAAGTTTTTGTTTCGATTAGGTTTAGGATTTATCCTTGTTTCTTAACCATTCCATATTACAACCTTTAAAAAAATCCCTTGAGATTCATGCTTTTATATTTTCAATGTAAATTTTTGGATGAATGCATAATTTATTCTATTGTTTGCAAGATTGTTGGATGAGTAAAAATACCCCATTTTTATGTATTTTTCATCTACCGATGATTATGTTTTCTAGGTGTAATTATTTGGAGAACTAGTATTGTTTTAGAATGTTTAGCATATTCTTTGTATTTAGAATTTGTTTCATGTTTATGTTATTGTTGTGGTTTAATGGTAAGTATATTTCTTCGTGCGTACCACTTTTCATTTGAGCCATAGCATTTATTTTTCGTTTTTCAAAACTTGTTGATGCATGATTCTTTGGTTTATTACTTATAGTTCTTTGAGTTGTTTGGACTTGTTAGAGGACAAACAAGTTCAACTTGGGGAGAGTTTAATAAGTGCAAATTGTAGTTATTTTTGTATATACTTTTTGTTGCACTTATCGACTTTTTGTTTGTAATGTCGTTGAATAAACCTGACTTTTGTGTAAATTCGTTTAGTTTATATTTATTTGTGTTTTTGTGTACATAGTGTATCTTTTGATTTTTTTTAATTCATTTTATAGGTAATTGTTAAATTTTTGTGCATTGAGGAATAAGGTGTCGAATGCACTTCTCTGGATGTGCTTTTTCGGAATAAAAGACAAGTTTTGGGACATTCTTTCCAGGAGAGCCCACTTAGCACGCAGGAAGCCGCTAAGCGCGAGTGTCGCTCAGCGCATTTTGTAGGGCTCTGCTAGCGTTTTACTATTTTGTCATAACCAAAGTATTGAAGATCGCTTAGTGCAAATAGCGCGCTTATCATGGTTTAGGTCAGTTTAATGTGTAAATATCGTGTTGCCCGCTTAGCGCGTTGAGGCCGCTTAGTATGGTCTGTTGAGATTTGTTTTATAACTTCATTTTCAGTCATTTTTAGGTTATGGTTTTGGGGATGTTTTTGCTTCAAACTCCATCAACCTTGAATTTTGTTAGGATTAGCTTAGATAACAACTATGGAGCTTGCATATAGGTAGATTTACAGTTCATTTCTCTTTTCCTTTGTGTATTATCTATTGGTTGGGTTTGTATGTATATTTTCTTTGAACTAATGTATATTTGTCGCCATTGGCATTATATTAAACTTGCTTTACGAATCTTTGTGGATTGTTGTCTTGGATTTTTACTGTGTTAGGGATTTAAGTTGTTATAGACATAAACTGCTTAGATTCTTATCTAGGATTATTATCTGTTAGTTTCTGAACTTTAGAGATAGATTTATAGATGACATCTACTTGGGAATCGAAGCTTAAAGCCTCTGTGTTGTTTGTGTCATTCTGAGAGATCGTCGACACAGGCAAGCATGATAGACTTTTGTGTTGTCGATGTGGTTGAGAGATCGCTACCGAGGTGATCCAGTCGGCCTCTCAATTTGGGTTAGAAATGACATAGGTTGTGAGTGATATGTTGTGACATTGATGAATATCGTAGGCTGAGTATAACAGGTCGAAAGGTTTAAGTCTGTGAGAAGAAGTATATATGCATGCTTGATAAGTTATTCCTTTTTTCCTTTGTATACATTTATTTTCTGTTAATAAATTTTCTGTTCAACCCATTTATCCCTAAACTCATTAACGATAAATTTGTCGAACAAAGAATCAATAACCAATCTCCGTGGACACGATACGATATAACCTAAATATCACCCGGTAAATTAATAACTTACTTTTTCTTTCCTCCCTACCACAACAATAATAATATCCATGAGTTATGGTTCAAAGAACTCCCTAACTTTATTTAGGTCAGGATTTTCCTCAAAGTTCGTGGTGACATTCATCAAGAAGATTCATTGGTTCATGTATTTATTTTCTTGCCTTCTTCAATGAGTTTCGTTGAGACATAAGCTCCATCTTTGAGTTTGGTTCAAGATAATATCATTTCAAGACCTATTGTGATTCATCATGCTTTATTGTGCCAATAAAGTTCAAGAAGATTCAAGTTTGATTCACCAAGTTTGACCTAATTGAGCAAGTGCTTGAATCAATGATAAAAAGTGCATAACTCTCTCAATTTTAAACATTTTGAGTTAGTTCTTTTTTGTATGGCTTATTATCATCATCAACAACAACTTTTCTTCACATGACAAGATCCAATTATGCAAAGAAAATCATCAAAAGTTGAAAGGGGTTTTAAGTCATTTTAACACTCTCTAAACTAGGGTTTGTTGACTTATAAGGACCATATCTTGATCTTTTTGTGATATTTTTGATTGAATCCAAAGCCATGATTCCATTTAAATGGCCATTAATAAGCTCTCTTCAAGGATCTAATCCTATTTTTGAATAGAATATCACTAATGGTTGAGAAACATTACAAGTCTCCTTGAAAAGACTTTAAATCTTAGGGTTTGACTTAAAATGATCATAACTTGGTAAATTTTTATCTCCTTGAGCCCATTTCTTTTCCACAATAATCTTTTGGATGTCTACTACAACTTTGTTTAAATTTTCAAGACTTGAAAATTCTTGGAAATTGTTGAAGAATTGAAAAGATTATAGGTATTTTGTAAATTTTCCCAAATTTGATCATCATCTTCCAAAGACCATAACTCTTTCAATTTTTATGATTTTTTAGTCATATCAATTCAACATTTCAATTCAAGAGGCCTAATTCATCTCATCTTTAGATATCAAGATCAAATTTTGAGTGGAAGTTCATGTAATTTTGAAGATTAACAATTAGAAATATTTCGAAGTACAAAAGTCAGTTTGTTTTTCACGATTTCAATTGATCATATCTTTTTACTCAGATCTCCAAATGATGTATTTCTTGGAACATTATAAAAATTGTAACCTCATCTTTCAAATGCTTCAAGAACCATGTGATAAAGCCTCTTGAGTTGCGTGTACCATGGATTCAAAGTTGGCACCTTGAAACTGATTTTGTCAAAACAGATAGATTACAAATTGGTTAATGTGGCCTCTAATCACATAATTGTTGCGCGTTTTCACTTGTAATCATGTTTAGAAACCTTCCAGAAGTAATTAGCACCTTGAAACGCAATTTTTGATTGAGTTTGGAGCAAAGATAAGTCACGCTTTTCATGCTTGTGACTTCACACGATTTCTTTCAAAATATCATCATATCACACACTTGAGCATCCCATTCACTTCATTATAAATAGAGAATGTTATCCGACTCATTTTAACAAGCTTGGACAACCAAAATCACCCTGCCAAACTCTCTCCATAACTCATAGTTATACAACTTCAAATTTGGTTCTACAACCTTTTTCAATCCAATTTCTTTGTTCATTCTTCATCATTGAACTTTACAGAAGCTAACATAAGAAGAAGCAAGCCTTGAAGTGTCCTAAATCGTGCTAGCCAAGTCAAGTTTTAGAGCTCTGAATTTGAACTTTAACAAGTACAGTCCTCCATAAATTCTCTCCAAATTTGTTGCTTTAATATAGCTCTCACCACTCTGATACTCGTAGCATCGTTTATTTTTAATTGGAAGTGAGTTTTGCTCATGAATTTTCAAATCCATTTCCAACTTTTTTCTTCTGGTTTTCTTCAAATCGACTAAGCTACAGTTTTATTAATTTTTCGCGAGGGTACCATTGAAATCGTCTTGAAGAGACAACGCGAATGAAACAGGTCTGGGCTTCTAATTTTACAGTTTGTGGAACCTGTAATTCGCATGTGGTTGGAGGTTGAAGACGATGACATGTCTTTCCTTCAGCCAATCATATCGCGCCACTTTTTTTTTCAACATCTGATTTAAATAAATGATCTGGTGGTTTATTCACTAATGTCTATATCTTGCACAACGCGTCAGATCCATTGTATTTGATTACTAATGCGTTTTGACATTGATCCAGTGGTCTACATCTTTTTGATTTTGTTTTTATTTTCTAATTTTATATTTTAATTGTTTTAAACTTCAAAAATTCCTATAAAATTCATTTCAACTTCTAAAATTCTGAAAAAAATCTCAAAAATAATTTTGATTTTTCTCTTTCTGATTATTTTTTTCACAATTTCATTTTATGATTTTGTGTTTTTTTTCTTCTGATTTTTCATTTTACTTAATTTGTTTTAATTGCTTAAAAATACTTTTCTTGATTTTTAAATTATAGAAAAACTATAGAAGGATCCAGGACCTCTTGACAAATATTGGTGACTTCATTTGATTTTTATTTTTGACTCTACTATTTTTCAAAAAATTTTCCTTATTTTGCTTATTTTTTTAATTTTTAAAAATATTTTTTGAATTTAAAAAATTCTGAAATTTTTGGTCAACACTTATTGACTCATATTTGACTTCTGATCATTTTTTAGAATTTTTATTTGGTGTTGTAACATATTTTGTGTATTTTGTTAATTATTTCCCTTTTATTATTAATTTTTAATATTGTTTTATCAAATATATTTTAATTATTTTTGTTTGGTCCTAATTTGAGTATTATTTTGGAACAAGTTCCTTAACCTCATTGGATCTTGGGTGTTGATAGGTTGAAAAACCAAATCCAATAAAATAGATGAATGATGTTGATGATATTTTAAACCCTAATTGCATCTGATACATCCCCTCCCTCTTCATCTTATCCCTTTCTTGTTTTTACTTGTGATACATGTTTTTGGAGAATGACCTACATTTCATTTCTCTAACATGTTGGCACATAGATTATTATTGACCGGCCTAAAAATAGGTGTGACTTCTACATAAGTCAACTTACGATTGCTTAACATAGGGCCGAACTTGTCCCGATTTGAGAAATGATCATTCGTGGCCCAACCTTATGTTTGCAAGCCCAAGTAATTTTAATTTGAAATCTTGGATCTAATAACTTTGAAGTTCATTGTTAGGAGGCTTTGGTCCTATCAATCCTCTAATGAACTTCATAAATTTTGGTTTAAGTGAATCATTTAAATATCGTTGATCATATGTGGTTGCCTTGAGCACTTGAAATGAATGATATACTTGACAAAAAGCAAATGAAACTTATTGTTGAGTGGTTTTGATTTTATCAATCTTCTAATGAGTTTTCAAAGGCAAGCTTCAAGATGGTCATTCAACTAACCTCTAACTTCTAATTCACTAATAATTAACTTTACTTTACGCTTTTACTTTATGCCTTTTATCTTTACTCTTTTACTTTTATGCATAATTTATTTTAGCATTTACATTTCATGCCATTTTTATCTTTGCTCACTTGAGTATTTATTTTTATGTCATTTTTATTTTTCTCACTTGAGCCTTTCTTTTCTTTTTTAAAACACTTAATAACCAACTTTAACAATAAAAAGCCTTAAGGTTACTTAGACTATTGGTTACTATCCTTGGCATTATGGAGTTGTGGACCTCTTGGACTTAGGATTAGAAGCCTTTACACTTTGGGACCTTGTGTCTCTGTTGTTATTTTGTCTGAAGTTCTTAGGGTTTACCCCCAAGACACTAGGTTGATTTTCTTTGTGTGCAGGTTATTTAGATTATATGTTTTGTTTGTGATTTAGAATTCCTCTGTATATAGTTGTTAGTATACCCAATTCCTATGAAGACTTAATTCATCTAAAGCTTGGTATTTCTCATAGGTTTAGTATTTTTGCTTGCTTGGTTTCAATCTAAAGGATGGAATTCTACATTTACTTCATATGTCAAGTAGTGGCTTCTTGTTGGTTAGATCATTCTTTTCCTTTACTTTTACTTTATGCTTTAGGATAGTCCTTTCATATCCTCCTATCTTCTTTAATTTCAAAAATCTTCTCCCTCCTTTTCAACACTCTTCTTGATTTCTAACTTGAACAACTTTCATAATAAACTTGGACTCAACATGCCCTTATCCAGACTCAACATGCCCTTATCCCAGGTATTGCAGCATCTAATGAAGGCTAGCTTGGTCACTCTGAGGGAGCCTCCTCAAAATCCAAACATTACATCTCCCTAATATAATCCAAATGCTCGGTGTACCTACCACTCCAACAATACAGGGCATGATACAAATGACTGTTGGGCTCTGGAGAATAAAGTTCAGGATCTTATTAATTCAAAGGAGATTAAATTTGACCCTCCTGAAACCCCCAATGTGATAAATGCACCCATGCCCAAGCACAACTAAGGTATCAATGTTGTTAATGGTGACCTGTTTGTTTCTTCTGTTGATGAACTAGCTACTCCTCTTCCAGTGGTTAAGGAGAATCTCTTACAAGTCGGTTTATTTTCAGGCTGTGGTGAAGAGTGCTACCAATGTGTGTCTCTGCCTAATGGTTGTTTATTACTAAAAATATGCATTCAGCTTCTGATTAATGACTGGGAGATCCTCTTTGAGAAGATTCTCTCTACAAGAAGTTTATGTAAAGATGTGTCAATTATTACCATTTCCAACAATCCTCCCAGGGTCTCTTCTAAAGGTCCTGTCAGGATTACATCCACTCCTAAGGTTTCTACTTTGATTATTACCTCTCTGTTTACCGTGGTTATTGGTAAACAACCGCTGATCCTCCAAATGGTTACTTATTTGGTTACTCGCAGGATCGATCAGATTGATCCTAAGACATGGTTGATTTTGAGGTTTTGATTAAGTTGGATAATGGTTAAATGACAAGAAAATAAAGAGGCTTTAAGTAAATTGCATGAAGAAATGGGCTTGATAAAATAAATGAAGGCTTGA
This sequence comes from Vicia faba, assembly GCA_948472305.1. Lineage (NCBI taxonomy): Eukaryota > Viridiplantae > Streptophyta > Magnoliopsida > Fabales > Fabaceae > Vicia > Vicia faba. The sequence goes on along the minus strand of OX451737.1, from coordinate 1,295,789,341 downwards.
AATATAGGGCTTCGACAGGAAAAGTAAAGAAGAAAACAAGTAAAGTTTCTGGAAAGTAAATGACTTTGATTAATAAAAGTGGTGTTTCACACATACATTCTCAACAATTCTTTCTCACACGCTGGGTACTCGAATCTATATGAGTGACTTTGTATATAATTGTGAACACACGCGAAAAACTGCGTGAACTACTACTATTTATACTACAACATCCCAAGTAACCGTCGGGCAGTTACACTGCTTCGAGATGACTCCACTTGGCACGTTCTCAGCGTTCGACGCTCCAGATCTTTGCACGTTGCACTTGGTAACCGCTGGAAACCGTTTTCCCTCCAAACGCTTGAATTTCAAACCGTTCCACTCTGAACCATCGAACACCTTCGTCGAGAAGCATCTTCGACGAGAAACACCTTCGACGTCGAAGGCAACCAACTTCTCCCTTGGAAGAAATCCTCTAAGTACATTGCCATCTTTCGATGGGTATTTCGACAGACCCAGCTGGTCGAAAACATCCTTCAGCTTTAATGGCTGATATTAATAAAACAAGGGTGTCGAATTTAGGAGCCAACAAATTGCCCCCCAAGAATGCCTTATTTCGACTCTGAAAGAAAAAGGCATTCTTTGAAATTCCATTCTACACCTGTCTTTTCATTCTTAGTCACAAATTAAATTGTGCACCTTTTTGTCTTCTACCAACCACTGACAATCCCAAGGAAAAGCCATCATTTCATCCGTACCTAAGACGTCACTTCAGTACGGTGTGCAGTGTGCCAAACGTCTTTTCACAAATTGTCATCATGACAATTCCCAAAAACAAGGGCGCACGCTGCACCCTTCCATTTCTGCAGAACGGCTACAACAACAGGGAGACGCCACGTGTCCCACTACCTTCTGCAACATTAAATGGCATTAAATGTCCTCGAATTTGGGGATTTCCCCAACTACTATAAATAGCGCTAAGTACCCATTGTGGGACTTTTTCACGCTACCTTGCTTTCAGATATTCCTCATTGCATACAAACTCTTGCCTCCTTTGCAAACCACCTGTTTTTCGCTTCATCTTCAACTTTAGTATCAACAATGGCATCTGGTTCCTCCAACGCTCCTAGCGCCAACACTCCCTCTGGAAATGTCAAACCCAGGATTTTCTCCACTGCTCCCGTAGTGACTCCCACGGGCCAACGAAGGGTCCCTGAGCCTTTGGACATTGCTGTACGTGATGCTTATTCACGCCACCTCATGATTTCGGTTGGATATTCAACCCAAATCTTTGTCATGTCTGGCCCATTATATCCAAGTATCGCTGAAGCCATGAAGATCAAAAGTTATTTTCCGGTACTTGAAAAACTCAGACCGGTTGGATGCTCCAAGAAAGATGTAGAGGATAATGAAGATCCAGCTAAGGAGAAAATCGACCTCCATTTCTTCAATAGAGGTGTTAGGGCTTTCAGGTCTAGCCCTAGCCTCACTCCTGATTATAGTGCTTGGCTGGAAAAAATGGAGAAACGCCAAGCTTCGATCTGGAAAGATATGGGGATATTCGACCTGGTTATGTTGTCGAAGACGGGTCTTAACTATTCCCCAGAAATGCTGATAGCTTCCCTACTCTTCTGGGATTACACCCATTTCACCTTCCATCTTCCCTGTGGAATGCTGACTCCCACGCTCTTCGACGTGGCCGCCATCACTGGCCTTCGACCTACTGGGGACTACTTCGACCCAGAGGAAATGTCGGAGGATCAGATTGGATTCTCTGCCACAAAACCAACCTACACCACCTTCATCAATCACTACCACGATAAGTCGACAGACGCTGTGTCGGACGTAGAGCATATCGCGTTTCTAGCCCTATGGCTGACACGCTTTGTGTTTTGCACCAAGTCCTTACAGGTGACCAAGAAGATGGTCACTCTCGCCACTCAACTCCACCACGGCCAAAATATCTGTTTGGCAGAATTGATTTTGGCGAGTCTGTACGAGTCGATTAGCAACGAAGCGACTCTTCTGAAGATCATCGAGAACAGAGCCAGTCTCCTGCTTGCTGGACCTTTTTGGCTGCTTCAGTTGTGGCTCAATGCCACCTTCGAGTCTTTCTTGCTTCAGAAGACTCAAATAAATGAGCAGGCTCCAGAAATAGCAAATAGGTGCATCGAAGGCACCAGATTGGCTCTGTTGACTCCAACGGAAGATGGGCTGGAGCTTCAACAAACTTTTACAAACTTCGTCTTGATGTTTGCTAAAAGGAAAGAGTTTTCTTCGACCATGGCTCCGTTTTCTCGACGAAAGGTTGGCCCAAAGTGGTTCACGAGGCCACATCCTAAGGCGTCAAGTGGTCCTCAGGTCGAAGAGCATACAACAGTGTGGGAGGCATTTCTCACGCCAAGAATAATGCCCCTACGATTCAAGAGCTCCAAGACTCACTTGAGTCTAATCGCGTATCAACCAAACCTGGTGTCTCGCCAGTTTGGTATTATTCAGACACTACCTTCTCCAATTTTTCCCAGGGAGAAGTCTATGTTATACTTCTGCAACGACTACACTGAAGACGCTGCCACTAAGCATATCGGCAGATATGCTGGCCGAACAGTTCTTTCGTTGTTTGACTATCAGCTTAACTTTCTCTGCTCACCATCCTTCGAGGAGTGGTGGAAAAGTTACTACACTGAGGAGTTTTTCGACGAGAAGGACTTCGTGGACGAACTTCAGAAGTCTTTTGTCCTTGTCTTGGACAAAATAAAGAAATGTAAGTTCATCCTTTCGAATTACTTTGTCTTTCCCTTTCGACTGGTAGCCTGTTAATTATTTTGTCTACTTTCAGTTGTTCGAAAGCCTGTAGCCAAGAAGGCTGCAGAAGGCCACCAGGGAGGAGGCCCCTTAACAAAACCTCCACCACCGGCGAAGACTATAGCGCCGGCGAAGACCACAACAAACCAACAGGGGGAAGGCCCTTCGAAAAAGCCTTCTGCATCGGTAACCAGACTTTTATTATTTTCTTCTGGCTTTAACTTTCTGACTTTCGATGCAACTTCTAAATCGAACTCCAATTGGTTTTTTAGGCACCTTCACCCAAGAAACGGCCAGCACTAACGGTCGAATCTGGGAGTGACGAAGAAGATGATTCTCCCCCTGCTCCTCTTAAAAGGCGAAAGCTGAAGAAGGACGTTCCTCTTCCCGAGGCTCGAACAATCAGGATAAAGGTTGCTGGGAGAAAGCTCAGGCCACCTCCAGTAATCATTGAAGAGCCAACGGAGGAGGAACTAAATGTTCTTCTCAATAAACCTGTCGAAAGCGACAATTCCAGCCCTAGGGCTGAAGCTCCTTTGCAGGTAATCTCTTTGATCCCTTTGTAACTCAGGTGTCGATACCCACGTTCGATTATGTCTCTTTCGAATTTAGAAGATTCTTCTTCTTCTCTTTTCAGGACACCACTGAAAGCTCAGCGCCAAGGACTTCTGAAACCTTGGATTCTGCTGAACTCAGCAGGCCACAAGAAAAAAACTTGGCGAACGATGAAGCCAATACTGAAACAAATGAAGCCAATGCTGAGACAGCAGAACAACCAACAGAAGATCCACAAACAGAAGAGCAACAACCAAAAGAGATTCAGGTGGTTGATCTGTTGGAAGAAAATCGTGACGAAGGGGACCGCGGTGACGCTGGCGAAGAGGATCAAGGTGACGCTGGCGAAGGGGACCATGATCACACTGGTACTGCCGCAGTCCAAGTCGAAGAGAGTTAAATCGAGGCAAATGCTACTCAACAGCCTCAAACCCAAGACAACGTTGTTGCAAAGGTTGTCACCTCAACAAAGCATAGGTCGAAAGAAGACTTAGAACTCTTGAAGCAAACTGATCCTGTTGGCTATCTGAATGCCATCATCGAAAGCAAGGGAAGTTCATCTAATGTTAGTCAGGAGGCTTCTACTCTGTCGGGGAAGTCCACTGAAACTTCTCCTCTCGATGAGGCTTTGACGAAGGTTAAGGCTCAGTTCTTCAAGAAGGATTTGATGAAAGCTTTGGAGGGGGACCCTACTGCTCCATCATATTTGGGGGCTGTTTTGAATGCCGTAGACTTACTAGCTGTACCTCCGGAGGTTTCAGGCTTTATCATGGAGTTACACTCCATTATTGATCAAGTCTCAGCAGATTATCAGCGACAAAGGGGCTTTAATAGCCAGCTTGAAGTGTTATATGGCAAAAGCTCTTCTGCATGGACTGCTGTAGCAGAGACAACTTCTCGAATTGCGGAGTTGTCGAAGCAAAAAGCATCTAAACAAGAAGAAGTTGATGCCATCGATCGAGAGAATGCTTCCATCAAGGCGCAAATCGAAGAACTAGAGGCTAAGATGAATGCCAATACTAAGCGCAAGGAGGAACTTCTCTCGACTGTTCCAGACACCGAAAGTCAAGCTGAAATCACACAAGGCCTAGAATTTGCTGAGAAAGCTCAAGCCTTCGATGATCAAATTGCCAAGCTTGCGCAGGCGAATGCCTTGTGCAACAAAAGATTGCAGTTGCAGCAAGCTAAATACCTTCGACTCAAGGATTCCATCCCCTTCTGATTGATTCAGCCCTTTAACCATATATTGTAATATGTATTCGACAATATTTCCATTTTGGCTAATTTATAAAAATTTTCCATTTTGGCTTATTTATGGTTAATTTAATCGTTACTTGTTATTTATTTTTATCTCTTGGAGTATAGGTTTATACTTTTTCAAATATTTACCATTTAATCTCAAGAGCCTTTTATCTTCACCCAGCTCTTCTACTTCATAAGCTCCACCAGAAAAAGTCTGGATAACTCTGAATGGTCCTTCCCATTTGGGTGACCATTTTCCCATGCTTCGATCCCTTCGATCCATGGGAAGAATCACCTTCCAAACTAGTTCTCCAGGCGAAAATGCCTTAGGTTTCACCTTTTTATTATAAGAGTCTTCTACTCTTTTCTTCTGAAGCCTGAGTAGGTCAAGAGCGCGCAATCTTTCTTCGTCTAAATCCACTAGTTCGTCTAACATCATATCCCAATAAATTTCAGAGGGAATATCATAATGTCTCTGAACCCTTGCAGATTGAAGACAAATTTCTGCTGGCAACACTGCGTCATGGCCAAAGGTTAGCCTATATGGTGTTGTACCTATGGCTTCTTTTGGGGACGTTCGACAGGCCCACAAAATCTGGTCTAACGTCTTATGCCAATTCTTGGGCTTCTTCCCAACATGCTTTTTTATCAAGTCAATCACTACTTTGTTCGCTGCTTCAACTTGACCATTTTCCTGTGCATAATAAGGCGTTGATGTTAGGAGTTTAAAGCCCGTTTCCTGAGCGAATTCCTGCATCTTTCGACCGGTGAAAACTGATCCTTGATCAGTAGTTATAGCCTCAGGGATTCCATATCTAAAGATAATGTTCTTTTGAATAAATTCAATGAAATTTTCTTGGTCCACATTGACTAAAGGGATAGCTTCGATCCACTTAGTAAAATAATCAATGCCTACCAATATATACTTCTGGCTCTTTGATGATGCTGGTCGAATCTCTCCAATGAGGTCCAACGCCTATCCTCTAAAAGGCCAAGGTTTCACTATCGAGTGAAGTTCGCTTGCTGGTACATGTTGGATGCCTGTATGGACTTGACATTCTTGGCAACCTTTAGCGAACTCAACACAATCTTTGAACATGGTGGGCCAGTATAGTCCTTGTCGAAACAACAACCATTTCATCTTATGGCCTACTTGGTGAGCCCCACATGCTCCAGCGTGCGTAGTCGAAAGGGCTATGTATGCCTCAGTTTCACTTAAACATTTTAGCAATACCCCTTCAGGCGTCTTTTTAAATAACTCATTACCCATGAGTACATAACTCAACGCCCTGTACTTTGTTTTGCGTTCTGTCGAAGATACTGGATTTTGAAGATAATCCACAATGGGCTTCCTCCAATCTTGCTCTGACAAATTATCTATGAACGAAATTTCGAAGTTACTTTGATCAGCATATCCTAGTCTTGTCGATTCCAAGTCTGTTGGTGATAGACAAGTTGCTTTTATCTTTTCTCGAACTTCGATTGCTCTTTGTAATCTCGTTTTTGAAATCTTGTATCCAGATGCAATTTGTGCCAAGTCGTTGGCTATTTGATTTTCCAATCTGGGTATGTGTCGAATATTGACCATTTCAAATTTTTTCAATAAACGATTTGCTATCACAAAGTACATAATGAGATTTTCTCTTATGCATTTATATTCTTTTGTGACTTGCTTAATGACTAACTCTGAGTCTCCCATTATTTCGACTCGAGTTGCCCCCAATTCCAACAATATCTCAAGGCCAGTAATTAGAGCTTCATACTCAGCCTCATTGTTCGAACAAGAACCTGATATCCTGTACTTGAATGTTGTTGGAATTTTTTCTGGAGAAATGATCAAGACTCCTACTCATGTTCCATCTTTATGGCTGGAACCATCGAAGTAGAATTTCCAAGGTTCTATCTCCACATAATTAACATCCTCAACTTGAATTGAGTGGTCGACTATAAAGTCTGCAACCACTTGTCCTTTCACTGCCTTAAGAGGCATAAAGGTCAAGGAGTATTCAGTTAATGCTAGTGCCCACTTGCCAATTCGACTGTGCAAGATGGGTTTCGACAACATGTACTTGAAAACATCAAAATGAGACGAAACATACACATCAACTGGTTTTATATATTGCTTGAGTTTTGTACAAGAGAAATACAGACATAGACACAATTTTTCCACTTCGCTATATCTAGTTTCTGCATCGTTCAAAACTCTGCTAAGATAGTAAATGGGTCTTTCGACTCCATTCTCATCTTCTTAGGCTAACATGCTTCCCAAAGTTTTGTCGGATGCAGCTATGTACAATCTCATACTCCTATTTCTACAAGGAGGCACCAAAATAGGTGGCTTGGTGAGGTACCCTTTGATTTTGTCGAAGGCTTCTTGTTGCTCTTGCCCCCATTCGAATCCCTCTTTATTCAGTCGAAGTAAGGGTGAAAAGGCTTGAGCTTTCCCACTTAGGTTAGATATGAATCTCCTTAAGAAATTTATCTTGCCTAACAGAGATTGCAGTTCCTTCTTATTCGATGGCGCTTTCGCTTCCAGAATAGCCTTCGTCTTGTTCTGGTTGATTTCGATTCCTTTCTTGTGGACAACGAAGCCCAAGAAATCTCCAGCTTTCACACAGAGTGCACACTTCAAAGGGTTCATCTTCAGACCATGTTCTCTCATTCTTTCGAATGATTGTCGAAGGTGGTCAATATGATTCTTCCTGGAAACAGATTTTATAACAATGTCATCAATATATACTTGCATAAAAGTGTTAATAAAATCATGGAAGATAGAATTCATTGCTCGCTGGTATGTTGCCCCAGCGTTCTTTAGGCCAAAAGGCATCACTACCCATTCGTAAGTGCCTAGAGCCCCAGGTCATCGAAAAGCTGTTTTCGACACATCCTCTTCAGCAATGAATATTTGATTATATCCTAAATAACCATCGAGCATACTCAGGTATTCATAGCCAGCGGCAGTATCGACTAGCATTTCCGCCACAGGCATAGGATATTCATCTTTGGGCGTAGCAGCATTCAAATCTCTGAAATCTATGCACACCCTCAATGTGCCATTTTTCTTAATTACTGGCACAATGTTTGCAATCCATTCGACATACCTCGTAACGCGTATGAATTTGCACTTCAGCAGTCTTTCGACTTCCGTTTTGATCTTCGACAGTATTTCTGGAGCGAAGCGTCTTGGACTTTGCTTGATTGGCTTCTTCCCAGGTTTGATTGGCAACTGAAGTTCTACCAATCCTCTGTCGAGACCAGGCATTTCGTCGTAATCCCATGCAAAACAGTCCTTGAACTCTTTCAACAATTGGATTACTTCCAACCTAAGTTCTGGGTCAATTTTGGCGCTGATGTAAGTTGGCTTTTTCTCTGACCCTTCGCCTAAGTTGATTTCTTCTAAAGGATCTTGTGCTAACATTTTGATGTTGTTCGCCAAGGGGTCCTTTTTGAAGCCCAAAGGCTCATCGTCATAGATGGCGTCGAGCCTCTGTTCCTGCATTCCTCCTGGCATGATATCAGGGGGTTCTGGATCGAAATCCTTTCCAGGACCTGCAGCAGATAACTGTTGATCATTGGCCTGTGTGGCCATGTACTTTACTTCGGCTTCGAGAGCCGTTATCATCTTTGTTTTGGCTACATAAGCCGAAATTCGCTTCAATGATTGTGACTCAGTCATTATCACTGAATTCACTTCCCCAACCAGTTGGTTGGATATCAGTTAACCCACTGAAGTCTATGTGGGACAAGTCTTCTCTGTCCCATTGAAAACCATGCTCAGGGTGCAGGTATAGGGAACAAAAAGTATTTGGCGTTGGCGCCAAGTCGAAGTCAGGTGTTGGACATGGCCCTATGTGAGCCAAGTTCTTGTCGAAATCTTCCAACCCTAGGTGATTCACTTCGCCCAGGTAATAGCTTTGATCTGCTTCTATGTTTTCGACCATCCCATCTGGACGCCATAGCAGCAACCTCTGGTGCATTGATGATGGCACAGCTCCAACACCATGAATCCATTCACGGCCCAACAAGAGATTATAGTTATGTTTGGCCGATATGACCATAAACATTGTTGGTCGAAGGATAGATCCTACCTTGATATCCAGTTGGATTACTCCCATAGTGGTCCCTATGCCGCCCTCATAGTTCGACAAGACCATGTTGTGAGGCTTGATGTCCTCATCCCTTTTGCCTATTTTCCTTAGCATAGAGTGAGGAATAATGTTGATGGTTGCCCCACAATCCACCAAGATTTTATTCACTGTAGTTTCTTCGAGTTTAGCACTTATAAATAAAGGCTTGAGGTGATTTTTCATCGCCTCTGTAGGTGGTTCGAAGAAACCGTTTTGTTCCTCAGTAGTGCCATTGTCCATGACGAAATAGCACACTGGCCTATGTTTGGCCATTTCTTGCTCCACTTCCCAATCACTTGTTTCGACCTCCACCTGTCGGTTGAACTCTCTGGGCAGCACTGAGACTATATTCACCATGATGTCCAAAGTATCATCAGACTCAGAACCATCTTCGTCCTCAATTTCACCTTGGTTAGGCCAAACTAGCCTGTTGGTTACTGGCTCTCTTTCCAGAGGTTTCCTTTGCTTCCTTAGAGGAACATTTGAACTGGTTTCTGCCTTTGGTTCATTGGCAGCCTCCCTCTCAGCTTTTCGTCGCCTCTGGTATCTCCTCCACTGAGATCGAGACATGGGATTTTTCCCTTTGTAGTTGCTTGACACCTGTGTAACTTTAGGGGCAGCAACTTGAGGTTCTTTCTTTTGTGTTAAAGATGAACCCCTTGGCACGTCGAAAGAGTGCCATCTTTCTTTGTTAGGCCTCTTTCGACCAGATGTTTTGTACCATGTATCTACTGGCACATTAGTTGGAGGCCTGAAAGTCAATGGCCTCTTTTCTTGGTTTGAACCTCTTTGGGAGGCTCTTCTGGGATCATGTCGAAGAACAACATTTTCCCTTCTCCTATTTGCTGCTCTTACGCCTTGAATATGTTCAGCAACTGTTTTGTCAAAGATCGAACTGCATCTTGGACACAACATCACTTCTGACTTCTTTTTCTGGCATCTTTGCAGGAAATCTGCCAGATTTTCATTTTCCCGAGGGAAAGCAGTCTTGTTAGCTTGTTCTTGCCTCATGGCCTCCTCTGATGCTTTTGGTTCAGAGACTTCGACCATGTTGACATTCATGGTATCTTTGTCGGCAAGAGTTAACTGCTTCATTTGAATCTCCAAGTCCTCTGTCTGGCCTTGAACTGTGGCCAAGTGAGAACTGGGTTTTGGTCCAGATTCTTGGGCTCCAACTGTCTCCAGCTTTGGGCTTTCGACCGCTTTCTGAACCGCTTCAATTGTCTTTCTGGATAAATTCCCAGAAAAACTGCCAAAGATTGGCATGTTGACATGGTCCTTTGAGACTTCGACCATTGTGATTCCTGGCCTCTTCGACTGGCTTCTGGATGCCTCGATCACGTTCACCTCTGAAGGTTCAGCATAGTGGGCTTCAGCCTGCAACGGATTAGAGTCCACAGCCATGGGGGTCTTGTCAGCAAACTTCAACCTCCCTTCTTCGATAGCGTCTTGCACAAGATTCCTGAAAAGAAAACATTGAGACGTTTTATGGCCCAGAAAATTATGATATTTACAAAAGCCTCTCTTCTTTCTTTGATCAAGAGGAAGCACTTTTACCCCTGGGGGTATTATCATTTGGCCATCTTTTACAAGCAAGTCAAAGATCTCATCACATTTTGTAATATCAAAACTATAAGTCTTTTTGGGGAACCTATCGTTGGTCCTTTCTGGACCAGTGGGATTTTTCCCACTTGAGGGGACTAATAGTTTGCAAGAGTATGGTGGCCCTTGTTTTAGTTCCGCTAAATCGACTTCTCCTTCTTCGACAGTTATAGTATCGTCGAAGGATTCTAGATCTTCGTCATCCATCTCAACATACGCTATCCTCTCTCTCTTATGATTTTTCGTTGCCTTTGCTTTTTCAGCTTTGAGGCGTTCTACCTGTCGAACTCTATCGGCCAGTTGGGCCATGTCTCTCAGGTATTGAGTGTCTAACTTCTTCCTAATGGAATAATCTAAACCGCCTGCGGCTATTTCGACTAACTCATGTTCTGGCACTTGTGTAAAACATCTTGCTTTGAGAAACCTAAACCTATTTAGATATTCGTCTATAGGTTCAGTGAAACGTCTCTTTACATTGGCCAATTCTTTCAGGCTTATCTTGTTTTGCCCATGTAGAATTGTTCATGGAACAATCTTTCCAACTGGGTCCAATGATGGATCGAATTGGGGGGAAGAGTTATAAACCAAGTAAAAGCGTTCTTTGTTAAAGAACTTGGGAAGTACTTAATCCTCAGGTTTTCGTTGTTCGAAATATCTCCTGCTTCGATCAAGTATCTCGCCACATGTTCGACAGTAGATTCTGTCGTGTCCCCAGAGAACTTAGTGAATTTAGGGACTTTACATCTAGGAGGTAAGTCTGTTTGTAACACGTATTCTGACAGCGGGGATGTAAAGTTGGGCCTTCGAAAGCCCATGTTCATCCCATTTTGAGTCATGATCCTTTCGATCATGGTTGCCAGATTATTTTCCAAACCCATGTTTTGGTATTGGATATGCTGAACTACTTCGTCAGCATTTTGGTTCCTGTTAACTAACCTTACCTCTGGGGTTATTACCCTAGGTTCCTCGATAGGTTGCTCCAATCGTGCCCTAAGGTTTTCTTCGACAGGCTGTTGGACTTGGTTGATAGTGGTTTCTTCCTCTAAGAATACAACCTGGTTTCCCCTTATTTGCGCCCTTTGGGGCTGTCGAATAGGTTAGGGTACTCCAAAGAAATCAACCAAACGCGTCATTTGCGCTGTCATCTGCTGATTCGATTGAGTAGTGTTTTGTATTAGAGGGTTCAACACTGTACTTAAAGTTTGTGCCAACATTTGAACCATATCATGGTTGCTTTCGTCCATTTGTTGCCTCAAGACTGCTGTCGAGGAATTTGTAAGGCCATGCGCTACTTGGGACGTTCCTCCTAAGAGTTGGGTCCTATTTCTATTCGCCATACCTACTCCAGAACCTTGGAGTGGCGAAGAGGCACTCACTAAAGGGTCTGAAAAAGTGGACGCAGCGTTCGTCAGGCTAGCCAAGTCAGAAGTTGGCATGCCATATAGTGGTTCTCGATTATGACCGTCTGTCATAAATCCTGGGGGAACATAAGGCCTTGTGCCTAAATTTCCCCTTGGTGGGGGGGTTCCCAAAGGCACTCTGGGGCCTGTGAACGGAGGTAATGGCCCCGTTGTTGTGACCGTTACTGCTGGTGTTGAACCAGCGGTTATCGCTTCACTTACGGTCGGGATAACCGTTGCTCCCACATTCGTTTGTGGGATTTCGTTATTGTTTGGCGGATTCGCCATCTCTTCCCTTCTTCTGGCAGTATTGGTATCGTTAGTGTATATTCTACCACTTCTCAATAACATGCAACACCCCTCGAAAAAGATGAGATTATGTTTAAAACGGTTAAACTTCAACAATCAACACACGGTCCCACCGGGTGTGCCAATTTGTTTACCGTGGTTATTGGTAAACAACCGCTGATCCTCCAAATGGTTACTTATTTGGTTACTCGCAGGATCGATCAGATTGATCCTAAGACATGGTTGATTTTGAGGTTTTGATTAAGTTGGATAATGGTTAAATGACAAGAAAATAAAGAGGCTTTAAGTAAATTGCATGAAGAAATGGGCTTGATAAAATAAATGAAGGCTTGAAATAAAGGGCTTCGACAGGAAAAGTAAAGAAGAAAACAAGTAAAGTTTCTGGAAAGTAAATGACTTTGATTAATAAAAGTGGTGTTTCACACATACATTCTCAACAATTCTTTCTCACACGCTGGGTACTCGAATCTATATGAGTGACTTTGTATATAATTGTGAACACACGCGAAAAACTGCATGAACTACTACTATTTATACTACAACATCCCAAGTAACCATCGGGCAATTACACATCTTCGAGATGACTCCACTTGGCACGTTCTCAGTGTTCGACGCTCCAGATCTTTGCACGTTGCACTTGGTAACCGCTGGAAACCGTTTTCCCTCCAAACGCTTGAATTTCAAACCGTTCCACTCTGAACCATCGAACACCTTCGTCGAGAAGCATCTTCGACGAGAAACACCTTCGACGTCGAAGGCAACCAACTTCTCCCTTGGAAGAAATCCTCTAAGTACATTGCCATCTTTCGATGGGTATTTCGACAGACCCAGCTGGTCGAAAACATCCTTCAGCTTTAATGACTAATATTAATAAAATAAGGGTGTCGAATTTAGGAGCCAACACTCTCATAGGATAATATCATATTCCTCTGACAAGGTTGTTCCTTGGAACTATGAAGTTGACGTCTACTACCATGGCGTCAAGCAAGACCTATTGGTTATCAAAAATGAGGTTAATGAAGATATCGATCCTACTATCGACAACATTGTTGGGACCAGTAATATTACCATAAATGGAAGGATTTTCTCTCCTGAAATCTCTCTAAAGACTACTGCCACTCCTGTTATTATTCCTGCTAATACTCTTATTGCTACCCCTATTGATACTCCTGTTGTTACCCCTTTTGTTATTCCTGCTACTGAGTCAGCTGAGACTCGAGGCAAAGAAGTTTTGAATGAGCATGCCCAGACGGAGGCACCCAAAGAAGCCATTCATGAGGCCTCCAAGCAAGAAATGGAGGAAATATTGAAAATTATACGGAAAAGTGACTACAATGTTGTGGAAAAATTGGGGTAGACCCCCTCAAAGATTTCAATGTTGTCCTTGTTGTTATGCTCCGAAGCCCATGCTAAGGATTTGGTGAAGTTCCTGAAGTTTGCTCATGTGCCACAAGAGACTTCGTCCGACCAATTTGAGAACTGTGTTGCTAGTCTGACTGCTGACAATGGACTCGATTTCTCCGATGCTGCTTTGACGCCCAAGGGAAGAAAGTGTAATGATGCATTGCATGTCTCTATTTAGTGCAAGGGCACTAATCTGGCTCATGTGTAAGTTGATACAAGTTCATCTCTGAATGTTCTACCCAAGAAGCCCAGCTATACTATGGTGAGGGCTTTTGATGGCTCCAAGAGAATGGTACACGGGGAGGTGGACATTCCTATTAAAGTTGGTTCCCAGACTTTAGATTCTACTTTCTATGTGATGGAAATTTTCCCGTCTTACTCTTTCTTATTAGGACGCACTTGGATTCATGGGGTCGATGTAGTGACTTCCCCTTTGCATCAGATGTAAAAATACTTGGTTAATGGAAAGATTGTTACAGACCATGGCGAAAAAGAGTATATGATGATCCATTTGAACTATTTCAGATATGTCGAGATGGACGACGAGTTCATTGAGACCCTCTGTCAAAATTTTGAAGAGGTTCCTCAAACGATTGTTGTTACCACAGCTACTACCGATGTTCCAAACATTATCAAACCTCCACTGAAAATGGCTTCTCTAATAGATGCTAAGGTTGTAGTTGAAGAAGATAGGTGTACTATTTAGGACCAAATTCCTGACATCCCCTACAAGTCTGACAAATTTGGTTTGGGTTTCACTCCAGGAGCTCAAAAAGACGTTCGTCGTGCTCGTGCTGGAGGACCACCACTACGCATCAGCAACCATGGAGTCAATGCTATAGAAGACGCTGATAGTGATTGTGACCTGGACAATTGGATCTTCCCTACTATCAGTGGTGGACTCAATAATTGGATGGATAGAGACTTTGTGCCTATTTATTTTCTCCAGGAGTAATTATGTTTCTGTTTTTTTTAATGATGTGTAATTTTTGAACAGCTTAAACTCAAAAGCCTTGTGTCCTACCCGAGAAACAACGGTCTATTTGTGAGGATTATCACACTTCATTTTCATATGTCACTAATAAATCTTTGGATGTTTTTCATACAAATTTTACGCTCTTTGTCTTTCTTTTTTTTCTACTTTGTCAAAGTAGCTATGCTCTCTTACACACACACGCACATATTGAATTGCAGATCCATATCCACCCTGGATCCCATTGATAACAGTTCTGCTATTGCCAGATATGACTTTGAAAATACGATCTAACAAGCAGAGGAAGAAAGTGAGGAAGATTGTGAAGTACCAGGAGAACTTGCTAGACTGTTACAACAAAAGGAAGGAGCAATACAACCTCATGAAGAGTCGGTCGAGAAGTAAACTTGGGTATTGGAGAAAGTAAAAAGGAAGTCAAGATAGGTGCCAACTTGGAAAATAGTGTTAAAGAACAATTAATTTAGATGTTGCATGATTACATTGAGATCATTTCCTAGTCATACGAAGACATGCCGGGGCTAGTTACAGATATTGTGGTGCATCGTCTTCCAACTAAACAAGATTGTCCTCTAGTGAAGTAAAAGGTTCGCCGTATTCGTCCTGAGATTACAGAAAAGATCAAAGGTTGAAGTCATGAAACAATTCATTGCAGAATTCTTAGTTGTTACTTCTTATCCATAGTGGGTTGCGAACATGGTACCGGTACCTAAAAAGGACGGTAAGGTGTGTATGTCTGTGGATTACAGAGATTTGAATAGGGTAATCCCTAAGGATGACTTCCCGCTTCCCCACATTGATGTTCTGGTTGACAACACAACATGACATAAGATATTCTCCTTCATGGACGATTTCTTTGGTTATAATTAGATCAAAATGGTACCTGAAGACATGGAGAAAACAACTTTCGCCACACAGTGGGGAAACTTCTGTTATAAAGTTATGCCATTTGGGTTGAAGAACGTCGGGGAAACCTATCAGCGTGCTATGGTAGCTTTGTTTCATGATATGATCCATCACGAGATAGAGGTCTACGCCAATGATATGATAGCCAGGTCTCAAACTGAAGAAGAGCACCTTGATCACCTGGAAAAGCTGTTTGAAAGATTGAAGAAGTACAAGTTAAGACTGAACCCGAACAAGTGCACCTTTGGGGTAATATCTGGTAAGCTCTTAGGTTTCATTGTCAGTGGAAAAGGTATTGAAGTAGACCCTGAAAAGGTAAAATCTATACAAGAAATTCCAACTCCCCGCACTGAGAAGGAGGTTAGGGGATTCTTGGGATGTCTAAACTACATTTCCATATTCATTTACCACCTAACTGATACTTGTGAACCAATCTTCAAATTATTGAAGAAAGATCAAGTAGTGAAGTGGAATGACGACTGCCAGACTGCCTTTGACATAATCAAGGAATATCTTCAAGAACCTCTAATTTTGATGTTGTCGGTTGAAGGAAGACCAATGATCATGTACTTAACACTATTAGAGAATTCAATAGGGTGTGTGTTGGGGAAGCATGACGAGTCTGGTCGAAAAGAGCATGCAATATACTACCTTAGCAAAAAGTTTACCAACTATAAAACAAGATACTCACTTTTTGAGAAAACTTGTTGCGCTTTGGCATGGGCTGCTCGCCGACTAAGGCTGTATATGTTTACTCACACTATCTTATTGATATCTAAAATGGATCCTATCAAATACATATTCGAGAAGCCTGCTCTCTCTGGAAGAATAGAAAGATGGAAAATGGTCCTGACCGAATATGACATTTAGTACACTACTTAAAAAGCAATCAAAGGGAGTGTGCTAGTTGATCATTTTTCTCACCTGGCTGTAGACAACTAACAGTCAATGAATTTTGAGTTCCCGAATGAGAACATTACGTTAATAATTGATTGTGTAAAACCTGGACCCAATGAAGGACCTTAAAAAGGATACCAATGGACTATGGTCTTTGACGGAGCTTCTAACGCACTCGCCAATGGCATTGGTGCTGTGATCATCTCCCTAGAAGGCTGCCATACACTCTTCACCACTAGACTATGTTTTAATTGCACCAATAACATGGCTGAATATGAGGCATCCATTATGGGTATCAAAGATGCTATTGACTTGAGAATCAAATTCTTGAGCGTATATGGAGACTCAACCCTGGTAGTCAGTCAGATCAAAGGAGAATGGGACACAAAGCATCCTAATCCCATCCCTTACCGAGAGCATGTTTTGACACTGATTCCATACTTTTAAAAGATTACCTTTGAACCTATTCCACGAGAAGAAAATAAGTTAGAGAACACGCTAGCCACCATGTCATCCATGTTTAAAGTCAGATGGGATAATGAAGCTCCTCGTATCATTATCGAAAGATTAGACGAACTGGCCCATTGTTATGAGATTGATGTTGACGGAGTAGACGAAAATCCTTGGTTCCACGAAGTGAAAAGGTATCTCAAAGATCAAGAGTAACCTGAGGGAGCATATGTCAATGACAAAAAGTTTTTAATAAGGTTCTCTTACAAGTTCTTCTTCAGTAACGGAATTCTCTACAAGTGCAACAATGATTCTACCTTACTGCGGTGCGTAGATAAGAGAGAGGCAGAGAAGATCATGGAATATATGAACGAAGGTACCTTTGGCACCCATTCTAGTGGGCAAATAATGGATAAAAAGATCCTACGGGTAGGATACTATTGGTCCACTATGGAAGAAGATTGTCATCATCACTCCCGAACTTGTCACAAATGCCAAATCTATGCTGACAAAGTACATGTGCCTCCGGTTCCGATAAATGTATTGACTTCTCCTTGACCAATCACAATGTGGGTTATTGATATGATTGGAGAGATTAGACCTACCGCTTCCAATGGACACCGTTTCATCCTTGTCGCTATTGATTACTTCACGAAGTGGGTAGAGGCAGCCTCATTTGCTTCAGTTACCAAGAACGTTGTGGCACAGTTTATCAGGCACAATCTTATCTGTCGGTATGGTATCCCAGAAATAAATATTACAGATAATGGTACCAACTTCAATAATACTATGATCACCGAGATCTGTATGCAATTCAAGATCCAACATCATAACTCTTCTTCTTACAGGCCGTAGATGAATGGCGATGTGGATGCTGCCAATAAGAATATCAAAAAATCATATAGAAGATGACAGTGACATATAAAGATTGGCATAAGATGTTACCCTTTTCTCTTCATGGATATTGTACCTCAGTGTGCACGTCAATAGGGGCAACCCCCTTCTCTCTCGTATACGATATGGAAGTTGTTTTACCCGTTGAAGTCCAGGTCCCTTCCTTGAGAATCATGAAGGATACAGGTTTAAATGAAGACGAATGGATTCAGACTCGACTTGACCAATTGAACCTGATTGATGAGAAGAGGATCGCGGCTGTTTGTCATGGTCAGATGTACCAGAAATGTATGATTAATGCTTTTAACAAGAAGGTTAGACATTAGGTATATCAACTGGGTGACCTAGTAATCAAGCGCATCATCCTTCCACAAGGTGATCCCAGAGGCAAGTGAACTCCTACATATGAAGGACCATTTGTGATCAAGAACATATTTTCTGGTGGAGCTATGATATTAACCATTATGGATGGTGACGACCTTCTGCACCCAGCAAACGCGGACATAGTCAAAAGATACTACACATGAAAAGAGACCCTCTAGGTCGATTGGCCTAGGAAAAAATAAGGGAATCCCTGCGAACCAAAAGGGTTCGGGCAAAAATTAGGGATATATATACATAAAAAAAATCTATACACCCGGCAAGTCGATAACCTGAAAAGGCGGCTTGGGTAAAAAAGGGTATCCCGGTAGACTGAAAAACCTGAAAAGGCGGTCCAGACAAAAATTAAGGATTAAAAGCGTACGACTATTTCCGGTTGGATCACCTTACAGCTAGACTTCATTATCCAAATTGACAAGGTTGTATGGTACAGATCACTCCAGCCAGCTTCTTCCAAGCAGCAAAGTGATCACACGCTCGAAGATATAAAGGCAATAGCAGAATTGAAACCCAATGGTATTATTTCACATACCTATTTTCTCTTTGTATACTACTTTGTATAAACTTTAATTTACGACGACATTATCTTATTAGGTTGTTTTTCTCTTTGTACAAAGACACCTGTTATAGGCAGATTTCTTCTAATTAATACAAAAATTATCTCTTTGAAAGTGCAAAAATACTTGTTTTTTTATTTTTCAGTTTTGTTTGCAAAAATGTCCAGTGAATATTTTTGAACATATGCATTTGAATGTGACTACCGTTTACAAATACACACATAAAAACAGAAAGGGTGTCATTTTCACAAAATTCATCATCAGCAAGGGTACATTCCTCAGTAGGTACAGAAGCAGGGGAATCTTCCCGCAGGTCACCGCCATATCTTCAGCGTATAGCTTAATAATTTCAGATATTCCAGCGTTTCTTAAATAGATCAAGAGTTCCAATCATCTCTCCAGCATCTTGGAGCATTCCTCAGCATGGTCTATAAGTTTCTTGTGTCCCCCAACAGGTTTTCATAAAATCCCCAAACGGTTTATGAAGTTTTCTCTCCCCAATAGAGTTTATATCCCTAGCTACGGAAATCCATCTCCCAGCAATTTTGACTTCAGCAAATAGTGAGGAATTATAGTCTTCATCCCTAGTAGCAGTCGGGGATTTATTTTTCCTAATTCAACGACACAGCAAAGAACAACTTATATGTTCACATATTGCAGTCATACATCATTTTTACAAATGTAATAGAATATACATACAAAATGCATATAGCACAGTCTCATTTATTTTGAGAACATCATTACCCAGTGCATTCCATGCATCATGACATTGCATGCAGCTAACTCTTTAGATTTTCAGGAAAAGATCAAAAGACGAATATCATCAACAATTTTCAACAGTTCCAGATTAATTCTTGAAACCAGATAGGGAAACTATCTGTGAACAAATGATTATAGATCAATTACCAAAACAAGATGAGACGACTATCTACAAGACCAGGTTAGAGATTAATTCCTTAAACCAGATAGGGAAACTATATCAACAACCAACTAAAGCAAGTTCTAGATTAATTCCTGAAACAAGATGGGGCGACTATCTGAGACAACAAGCTTAAGTCACTGTGAAGCCTGGATTTCGACCAGATATAAGTTTAAGTTGTTGTGAAGCCTGGATTTCGACCAGATAACGATTTAGAAACTGTTAAGCATGGATTTCGACCAGATAACAATTTAAGTTGTTGTGAAGCCTGGATTTCAACCAGATAACAGTTCAAGTACTCTGAAGCCTGGAATCCGAACAGATAGCATTTCAAGCTACTTGAAGCCTAGATTTCGACCAGATAACAGTTCGAGTTGCTGCGAAGCCTGGAGTACGACTAGATAATAGTTTAACTTCTTTAATTATTGCGAAGCCTGGACCCGACCAGATAGGAGTTTAATCTAAAACACTGTGAAGTCTGGAATCCGACCAAATTACAGTTCAAGCTACTATAAATCCTGGATTTCGACCAGATAAACAGTCTAAGTTGCTGCGAAGCCTGTAATATTACCAGATAACAGTTTAACTTCTTCAATTACTATGAATCCTAGAATATGACCAGATAAAAGGTTAATTTCAGTAAGTTGTTGCAAAGCCTGGAATCCGACCAGATAGCAATTAGCTTCATCTTTCATTTATGTTGCTGCGAAACCTAGAATCCGACCAAATAACAATTTAACATTAAACAAGTTATTGCGAAGCCTGGAAACCGACCAGATAACAGTTAATTTCACATTCCCCAGTAAGTCGTTGTGAAGCTTGGAACACGACCAGATAGCAGTCAACTTTATTATCCCTAGTAAGTTATAATGAAGCCTAGATTTCGACCAGATAACAACTAACTTTCATCTTCCCAGTCAAGAGATAATTCTCCAGTAGAGTAATGGACAACTAAAGCGTCTAGAGTCTATTCCCCAAATAGAAATCGAAATTCCCCAACGGAGTCCTTCTCAAATGATAAGAACAGGATTCCCTACAAAATACTTCGTATGGCTCAGAGTAAATCGACCAAAGGTTTATTCCGATGTTTCTTCCAATTCGAAGTCAATATTTATTTTGTGATGGCATCTATAAGCCCATCTCTGACGAATCTCCATCATCTTCTCCAAATGGCATCTATAAGCCCATTCCTGATATCATAAACCAACAGTATCACTTCGTGCACAAGCGAGTGCAAATTTCTGGGCACTCTAGTGTTCAACCATCATTCACCTTCAGATCACGAAAGGCGGACAAGCCAATCCAAATCCTCAAGTTTAAGAAGATTGAACAGGGGAAGCTATTGTACCCTAAAATTTTCCCTCCCATTTTACTCAAGACATGCTCATGGAGGTCCTCAATTGCTCAAGGTTGACCAAGAATTGGCCAGACAAATTCTCCTCCTAAGCAATGCACTTCCAACTAGGGTTTCACTTATCACAAATAATTTTGGGTGGCAAATACTTCAAGTGATTTCCATGGTCCCTAATTGTCCTCAAGAATGTCCATGACAAGTTTCATGCCTTGCACTACAAGCTTGCTGAGTCAATTGCTCAAATGCTTGGAAATCAAATGTACTAGGTCAAAAGTCATATGTGACCAATATATAGTCAAATTTCAAATTTTTTGGTCAACATCAACATTTTGAAGTGATATCCATCAGTTGATCAAGGGTTGATCATGATTACCCAAGGAATGATCTCAAATCATCAAGAATCCAAAAATGCAAAATTAGAGTTTCTATAGGAAAAGTCAATTAAACTTTGACCAGGCATAACTTTCACATGCTTTATCCATTTTTGCCCAACCAAAGCTCATTGTGAAGAAACTTCAATTCCCTACAACTTTTATTTTTCCCTTAAGTCCAAGAAAAAAATCATTGGAAAGATATGAGGCAATACATTACAGGTCTTTTTGATAGTCAACAAAAAGTCATTTTTTGTCAAGGCAAGTTACAATAAGATAAATCCTCCAAATGAAAAAATGGTCAACATAGAGATTATAGGTGATATATTGAGATTTCTAAAAAGTCAAAGATCATTTCCATAAGATATAAATCGAGCAAGTTACAGTTTGCACAAGTTGGAAAAGTTTGGTCAAATCCATAAAATGCAAAGCATGCAATTTTGAAATTTTAGGTCAATGGCTTAACTTTTTGAGCTTCAAACATCTTCATGACCTTATGAAGGACCTCTAAGTCTATTTTTTCTTGGCGTTGGTTTTATTTGCATTTATTTTGACTTTTATTTAATTTAAAATTAAATAAATACAAAATAAAATGCATAAAATAGTAGGTCAATGGTTTGGACATATGGGCTAGTGTGTTAGGTCAGCGTTGGGCCCATAATTTCATGCAAAACATGTCTAGGTTCAAGCCTTAAACAAAATGGGAAAGAATATTCACTTTTGGAAATATTTCAAAATTGATATCTTGTGATTTAAGCCATGCCATTACACTTTGACTTCCTCCCATCTTTGCTTCTATTCTTCCCCTAAAAATAAAGTTAGTATTGCAACCTAAAGATAGGCATAGGTTGCATAGAGAGGCCACACAAAATTCTCAAAAATCTCATTCAAAGTTGCAATTTTGAAACTCTCACTTCATTCCTTTCTCAAAACAAACAAAAGGTTCCATCATCACCCTGAGGATCCCAGGAGTGCATACCAGCCCTTCTCGATTCATAAGCATCCTAAAACAAGTAGACCTCGTTGCTTCTGTAGGTTAAGATTCTCACGCTCTAATCTTTCAATTCATGCAATTTAAATGGATTTGATGCATAGATCTATGTTGGTATTATTATTTAGGTTTGTTTTAACGTATTACATGTAAGGTTTAAGGAAGGAATAGAAAAACACCATTTCTAGGGAAGCCTGCGATGTTTTGGTCGTATCTCCATGTACAAGCACTTTCAGTCCAAACCAATGCCATGGTTAGATTCACAGCATGCGATTTAGGGGGGGGGGGGGCGAGCTCGATTTGTGGTTTTGAATATCACTATTTTGCAGGTTAGGGTTTTAGAGTGGCTGGAGAAGAAGGTGGTCAACCACGGTGGGTGGTTGTTTGACCCCCTTAGAGCTTGCATGTCAAAATATATCATTATGATTGGCTCATTCAAATTATGGGGGACCTAGTACAGCGCTCGCGTTTGACACCTCAACATTTTTTGATGTTTCACATATATTATTATTTTGTTGTTTGTATAAATGAATGAAACAGGTGGCTGGTTGGTGAAACGAGTGTTTGCAAGTGTGAAGAACCTGGGTTGGATCCCCAGGATTTGCATTTTTTTCATATTTTCTTTTCAGATCCAGGCATATATCATGCGCATCCACATCTGAGCCATCAGATGCAAACGAATGGAGATCCAACACCTCAAGCGCACTTCTACATCATGAACCCTCAAGGGCCAACAATATTGAATCAGGCGCAACCTGGGCTTCTCCCTGATTTGGGCTTAATAAAATTCAAATCTCACACCCCCTGTTTGCTAGTTAACACCAGGCCAATCCATTCCTTTTTTTTTATTTTACTTATTTAATTATTTTACTTTTTTTTCAAAAAAATAATATTTATTTAATCATAAAATCAGACGAAAAAAAATATAAAAATTAGCTTTTTAGGTTTAGATTAATTAAATTAATTTTTGACAATTAAATTTAATTTAATTTAATCATGCTTATTGATTATTTTATAATTAATTAATCTAGATTTAGGTTTTTAAATACAAATCACAAATATGCCAAAATATTAGTTATGTTTAAAATTAATTAATAATTTTCTTTTCACTTTTTATTCTTTTTAATTAATTGAACGTAGGTTTAAATTTAATTTAATATTTTCCCTAATAAACAAAAACAACAAAAAGATTTCCTCTCACTTAGAACTTTCTTAGGTTTTTTTATACGTCCTTTCCAATTCGTGCGCGTTTAGTGAATTCATTTATCATTTTCATATTATTGTATCTGATTATGGGTTGTGATAGTTAAAATTAGGACTTTATTTACTGCCTTTTTTATTTCCCCAATTTTGGACTTGTAATTTTCCCCTCCCCGAATCCATGTCATAGTTAGATTTAATTTCCGCACTTTAAATTCCTGTATATATATATATATATATATATATATATATATATATATATATATATATATATATATATATATATATATATATATATATATATATATATATATATATATATATATATATATATATATATATATATATATATATATATATATATATATATATATATATATATATATATATATATATATATATATATGAACTGTTTAGATGTATGGTAATAGGATTTCATGGCAAGAAATTTAAAACAAAATGTTAGCAAACTTAATTCAAAGATAAATAATTGAAATACAACGCACTTGCACATGCACACCTTTAGGGTACCTCCACTTTGGTTGCGTTCAGATTAAAACAGTCATAACTCTCGAAACGTGAGATATTTTAGTGGATATCCTCCAGTTTAAAGATCTAAAAAATGACTCTCTCGATGTTGCCTCGGTACGATCTTAAAACCCTACGGTGGTTACTAAAGTATCTTGCCCATTTTCCTTTGTGACTTTAACAATAACTTGAATGTCCCTTAAACATCCGATGATAGGGCTACCTACTCACTAATAGTAGGATAGCATTGTCTAAAGGAAAGGAGGAAAAGAATGAACCCTTTCGAGTAAAGTAGATATTTATTTGATGTTTCCTCAAAACAATTTTTCACATACACAAAACTCTTTCTAAAGACATTTTCAAAACACTTTGTATACATTCTCAACAATACGAGAAACATTACAATGTTCGCCGCACTAAGGCATCTTTTCAAAAATACTTTTTCAAACACACAAAACATAAGGTATTTCAAAATTATCTAGCATCTAAGATCCCGTAGATAACTACAGATGGAAAGGGTGCTAACACCTTCCCTTTCCATAATCTACCTCCCTTACTCAGAAATAATCTCGAAAGGTCTTTTTTTGTTCTTTCCACCCTTTCCTTTGTTGGATAAAAGAAAAGTTGATGGCGACTCTTTCTTACCATAACATTTGTGAATACAAATACAAAACGAGTGTAACAGTCAGTTCTCCCACCATATTAAATTGTTGAGGAAAGTAGGGTTAGACCTCCAAGAAGACGTCATCAGCATCAAAAACAGGTAGTTTCTATAACTCCCATTGTTAATGTGGCTCCGACTACTGTTGCCTATTGGAGAGCACCTCAACAAGGTAATCTAGGGAAAAGTCAGAAGATATAAGCTTTTGATCCTATTACGATGAGTTATGCACAATTGTTTCTGGCTCTAATTCAAAAGAAATTAGTGCAGACTAGGCCTCCTCCTACTATACCTTCAACTTTACCACGGTATTATAAGGCGCATCAAACTTGTTCTTTTCATCAAGGAGTCATTGGGAAAAACATTGAAAACTGTTATTTGTTAAAGTATGAAGTGAAGAAAATGGTAATATTTGGTCCCAATGTGAAGGATAATCCACTACCCAAACATGGAGGTGGAAGTGTTGTAAATATGGTTGCTGGTTGTCCTGGGGATTTCAGGATTTTTGATATCAACTTGTTTAGAGGTGATTCCGTGAAGATGAATTCAGATCACTGTGAGTTTAGATATTATACACATGACCATGCCACGTGTAGTTTTTGCAATACAGACACTTATGGATGTGATAAGGCGAGAGTTGATCTTCAAGAAATGATGGATGAAGGTCTTATCCACATAATTAGAGCAAGGGATGAATATGAAGAAGAGGTGACTATGGTTCATGGTTATCCCAAAAATTCCATATTTTTGATGTAAACTATATGGATGATAATCTAGTACAGTTGCACGCCACATTTTTCCATATGTATGGCCAGGAGGTACATCACTATGAGTCTTGTCAGATCTGCTGTAGGGATTTCTGTGGTTGTTCTGTTGTAAGAAGAGGTGTTAAATTATTGTTATATAAAGGTACTATCAGAGTCACGGGAAACAAAGATGATTATAATGGAGTTAATGTGATTGAAGATTACCTTGTGAAGGATATGTCTGATGAAGAATATGTTTCTGCCGATGAGTTCTTTTCCTCGGATGAAAGTATGTTTTCTAATAATGATTATGTGATTCTTGAGAATTCTAAAGAAGTTGGAGTGAATGTCATTGTGCCACATTTTGATATTCCCACAGGTGTAAAGATTGTGTACCACAGCAGGCCCGCTGTTGCTCTCGTAGTTATTTGTCTGCCTAGTCCTCTCCCATATGAATCAGACAAAGTTGTGTCTTATAAGTATAGTGTAACTATCCTGGAAGATGGTGTGTAAATTCCTATCTAACCTTTGTCCCATGTTGAGAATATTGTTGAAGCTTGTTGGGTAACTCGTAGTGGTCGTGTCTTCGCCCCTACTTTTCGAGGAGATGTTAATTTTGGGAAGAAGGTTGTTTAGAATGTTGAACCTAAGAAAGTCGTAGGAGAATATAGTGGCAATGCCTTGGAAAAAGATGTTGATGGTCTTTTAAAAATCATCAAGATGAGTGATTATAAGATTGTGGATCATTTATTACAAACTCCATCTAAGATTTCCATTTTAGCCTTGTTGATGAACTCTTCTGCTCATCGGGAATCTCTAATGAGGATGTTGGATCAGGCTTTTGTTGAAAGGGATATGTCTCTAGATCGGTTCAACGGTGTTGTGGGGAATATTACATCTTGTAACAATTTGATCTTTTGTGATGACGAATTACCCGATGAAGGGAGAAACCATAACACGGCTCTGCATATATCTATGAATTGTAATAATGACTCTTTGTCCAATGTGCTGATAGAAAATGGATTTTCCTTGAATGTCATACCAAGTAGTACTCTCACGAAACTTAAGCATCATGGAACACTTATGTGCCCTAGTGGAATTATAGTAAAAGCTTTTGATTGTTCGAGATAATACATCATTGGAGAGGTGGATTTACCTATTCACATAGATCCACACTTATTCCAAATCACCTTTCAGTTATGGATATTGTCCTAGCCTATAGATTTTATAGGGACGACCATGGATCCATGAAGCAGAAGCTTTTTGAAGGATAAAAAAACACAAGAAAGAGGGTTTGGATTGGGGTTTTTAAAAATTAAAATAGTATGACACGTTTGGTTATCCTAGTTCGTTTGAACTCAAACTACTTCATTCCACCCGCCAAGGTGATTTCTCCTCTATCAAACTAGGTCTTAATTCACTAACCAAACCTTTGATTACACAATCACAAAGACTACCATCAATGTCTTCTTGAGAATAAACCACAATTTGGTTTCTCAAGGTATTACAAAATATGAATAAAAAATGTGTACAATAGTGTTTTTAGAAAAACTATATCACAATTGTGATTTATACACAAGGTTAAAGCACAATGAATAGATAAGAGAAAGGTTGCAAGAATATTTCTTTCTATGCGCAAGTGTTTTGATCACTCTTCAAGACTCCTTTATATAGGAGAAGCATATGAGACACAAGAAGATGATTTTGGAAGGTTGATAAAAATTTGTTAATGCACTTTCCATAAATATAGATCTTGTCTGGTACCAGTCGTTTCTCTTTCATTTACAGTGATTGAATTGTAACGCATTAGAACTTTCTTCTTTAAAAACTAATCAGACTAAGAATATTAACATTAAGCCTTTAGATCATCAGAGTTTTTTTTCATCAGTTTTTAGCGTTAGAACTTCTTTGAGGGTGATATTTCAATAGTTTTACAGAAATACTTATAAGATCTTCTTACTGTAATTTTGTTCGTCAACTTCTATGCTTCTTCATCAAAACTTCTCTGCATATTTTATTAAATTATTAGAGAGCATATTTGTTCTTTATGTATATATCATGTATTTGCTTTCATCAAAACTATTACAAAGATGTAGAACCAAACTATGTTCTTACAATCTCCCCATTTTTTATGATGACAAAAACTTGTATATTTTGATAAGTCACGTAAGAACATAAGGAATTAGGGTCTCCCCCCGAGTTGAATACTCAGAAAAAGAAAAAATAGATACTTCCCTGAAGATGTTTGATCAGAGCTTGTGATGGAAGTTCTGATAAGTCTATGTGACAGAAGTTACTTTCAGGAGACATTTTTCCTGTTTGCTTTCTAAAAAAAATGAACAGGTGTTATCATATTCAAAATGTTTGAGACTAAGTCCTGACACTGTTATATTCAAAATATCTTACGTTCTCCCCCTTTTTGTCATAAATCAAAAAAGCAATAAAAACATGTAAAGAGAATAAATTATTATGCATTAACCAAAGATTAGTACAGATAGAAGCAGATGAAAAAAAGTTTTTAAACAAGAAACAAACATAGAAAAAACAAGAAAAATATTAGAACTAAAGTTGTGGAGGAGGTGGATGTCGTGTGAACAAGGCTTCCAATAGACTTTTGATCTGATTGTTTGATTCTTCTTGCCTCCCTAGCATGTCTTTAATTTATTTATTTGTTTCATCTTGTTTGTCCAGCCTTTCCTTAACATCTGCATTATCTTTCTTCAACTCTTCCATAGTTTTCAACACAAGAGAAGAGGATATGTTTCAACAGAAGGAGCCACATACTCAGAGGTTACTGCAATAGATTCTTTCTCAGGAGATTCTTCAACTGACATGCCTTTGTCTTTAAAAACGACCAGAGGGAGAGGTTGAGGTTCGAGAGATGGTTCATTAAATTATGATTCCTGTGAGGCTTCCCAAGAAGTGTTGTCCAGAAAAAGAAAGGGTTTCCTTACCCGGTGACGCGGAAGTTGATCCTTGAAGATTTCCAGGTGATTGTAGAAGTTTTGTTGAGCAATTTCATAACTAAGTTCCTTCATATTCAGAGATGCATAATTAAACCATTTTCTGAACTGAGTCTAGAGAGAATCAGAAGCAGCTGGGTTAAGATTATGCACACAAGATTTCTTCAAGTAGTTAACTCATTCTTGTATTTTTGTTTCAAAAACCAGCTGAGATTTACCAACATTTAATTTTGATAGTTTTTGTGTTTGTTTTAGAATGGGTATTTTATGAGAAGTTGTGACAAGATCATTCCAGACTTCTCGATCAACTATGGTATTGAGAGGATCTTTTGAGTAGTCAGTGGGAGTGGGAGAGTCGGAAAGGATTATAGGAGAGTTAGGTGGTGTTGAAATATAAGGAGATGGAATATCTATATGGGATAAGTCTTGTGATGTTATGGTGAATATTTTTGGTGGTTGAGAGGTGTTGAGTGGGAAGGTGATGCCTGAAATGGCTGATGTGGTTTATGGCATTTGTTCAGAGGCATTATTTGGATTTTTAGTTTGGGGAACTTCATAAAATGGATCAAATTGATCAATATCATAAAGAACTTGTGCAAGTTCTGGCTGAGTTTGAATAAATTGGGTAGAGGGTGGATTAATAAAAGGATGAATAGTGGGTATTGAGGTATTAATTTCTATATCAAAGTCATCAATCGTTTGAGGTGAGGTATTTTCATTAGGATTTGGAGATGAGGAGGTTTCAGATGTTGATAAGAAAAATGATTCGTTAACAGAAACAAAAGAGGGGTTACCTATTTTTTAGCAACTTTGGAAGTTTTCTAAAAAGTTCCTTCTCCAACAACTTTCCTTTTTCTTATCATTCTGGTAGAAACTTCTAGAGGTTATTACCTGAGATAAAGGATATTTACATCTGGCATTGTTCCATCACTCTTGCAGGCTTCTAGATATCTGAGGATAATTTCTGGAGATGAGTCTGCTTGAGTGAAGAAAGGAAAATCCTTCAAAAAGACTCTTCTGGTGGTGATGACTTCCTTTGCAGTAAGTGGGGGATCCTTCTAAATGGTTTCTATAATATTCCTTTTCTTAAGGTTCTTGGTGTTGAGAGGCTTTCTAGCACATGATTCCTAATCACTTTCTTGGTGAGCCTCACTCAGATGTTCTATTAGTTTATTCTCTGTCAAAATATTTGAGATAAGCCTTCAAAACGAAATTCAGTCTCTTTTGGTTCTTTCTTCTTCCCTTGTTTCCTTAACACTGGTCTTCAGATGACTTAATAGAATATGATAGAGGTGGACTTTGGTTTTAGTTGAAATGAAGTGCAACGGGTATTGTTGATCAATATTGATGTAGCCAGAAGAACTAGTTAGTTTTCTATGATTGAAGCATCCCAGAATTATTCTAGACCAAATTTTGAGATAGTCCTTTAGATCTTTGATCTTGTTTGAGGGTTGTCCAAAGGAGAAGATTTCTTTGGATATGATGGTTAGGTCAGAACCTTTTTCTGCCATTTCGCTCCATCTTATGCCACTTCCTTCATGACCAATAAGCTTTCTAATGAGATCTTCAGTGATGGCGATCTTTTTTCCCATTACATAAGAAGTTACTTGATGATTTGATGCAATAGCATGAATCCGAAATTCTTTAACCAGTTTGGGAAAAACTTGACCAATTAATTGATCAAAATATTTTCCACCCTTGAAACTCAACAACAGGCGTAAGGTCATACCCATTCTCTTTCATGCTTTCAAAATCAACTATGAGTTCACAGAGAACTTCCCGAGAATCAACCAGAGTGATGAGAGTTCTTGTAGGTTCAACATGTCTTTCTTTGTTTGTAGTAGAGGATGAACCAGGAATGCTGGTTTTAGAATCTTTAGACTTTTGTTGTTGTTTAAAAGAAGCATTTGTTCACAGACTTAGGGCGTGAGAGCACACAAAAGGGAAAAGAGCAAATACAAAGAGAATGGGGTGAGTGAGAGTGAAGGTGTGAAAGTGTTTGTGAATAAGTGAGGTATAAATATCCAATGGGGAGAAAACATGAATTTTAATTTCAATTACTAAAATAAAAAAAAATGATTAAAAACATTAATGATTTAAAAAAAAAGGGGATGGCGTGAAGATTTTGCGAACAGTTATCAATGTGACTCGCGCCTCAAGCATCAACTCAACTTTTTCAGACCTTCAGATTTTGAACATGTATTCATCCTTAGAGAGTGACTAAGCGTTCAAGGTTGACAAATGTTAATATGGTGAACTGCTTGCTTCTATCTTAGAAATGAAGCGTTTTTAGAAAATGTTAAGATCTTCTGGATAGTTTCTGATACAATTTTCCTTCTCACTTCTGAAGAACTATTGTTCAGATGTTCACAAAAACAAATTAAAAAGTTCTGAGGATTAAATATACAGAAACTACATTTTCATTCTTGGCATAATTACATACTGAGGTGTTTCAGAATGAAATTAAATCTATCTTCAGCAAGGGGTTTAGTGAAAACGTCAGTCCATTGATGGTCTACATCTATAAATTTTAAACAAAGAATTCCCTTCATAATATAGTCCCTAATTAAATGGTGTTTAATTTCTATATGTTTAGCCCTAGAATATAAAATATGATTTTTATAAAAACAGATAGCAAAAGTATTATCGTCGAGGATAGGAATGTTACTCTCATAAATATTAAAATCTTCAAGTTGACTCTTCATCTAGAGCATCTGAGTACTGCATCCAGCTGCATCTATATATTCAGCCTCAGCAGTTGATTGTGCAATAATGGATTGTCTTTTGCTGGACCATGAGATTAGGTTATCTCCCAGAAACTGGAAGCTTCCAAAAGTACTTTTTCTTTCTATTATATCTCCAGCAAAGTCAGCATCACAGTACCCTACTAATTAATATTCTCTGAATTTTCTATAAAAAAGACCAAGATTATTAGTACCTTTTAGTTATTTGAAAATTCACTTAACTGCTGTTAAGAGAGATTCTTTAGGATCTGATTGGAATCATGCACAAATACAAAAGCTATATAAAATATCAGGTCTGGAATTTGTTAAATATAAGAGATAACTAATCATACCTCTGTAGAGCCTTTGTTCTACTTTCTTACTTACCTCTTCCTTTTCCAGAATTCATGTAGGATGCATAGCAGTTTTGGTTGGATTAGTTTCTAACATATCAAATTTCTTCATAATTTCTTTAACATACTTGCTTTAATATATGTAGGTTCCTTCTGGAGTTTGATTGATTTGAATTCCCATAAAGAACTTGAGTTCACCCACCAAGCTCATTTCAAATTATGCATGCATAGTCTTAGCAAATTCTTTCCCCAAGGAGGCTTTAGTAGATGCAAAAATTATATCATCTATGTAAATTTGACAAACCAGAATGTCATTTTTAAATGGTTTAAAAATATAGTTGTGTCCACCTTCCTTCTAGTAAAATCATTTTATAACATAAAGTTACTTAGTCTTTCATACCAAGCTCTTAAAGCTTGTTTCAGACCATGTAACGATTTCTTAAGTTTATAAACATATTCTAAATGTTTTGTATTTTCAAAACCAGGGGGTTGGTGAAGATAAACTTCTTCATTAATGTAACCATTTAAAAAGGCACTTTTAAAATCCACCTAATAAAGAGTGATGTCATTATTTGAATCAAATGAAATTAAGAGTCTGATAGATTCTAACCTGGCGAATGGAACAAAGGTTTATGTATAATTTATCCCTTCTTGCTGATTATAACCTTGTGCAACCAGTCGTGTTTTGTTTCTGATAACTTCTCCTTGTTCACTTAGCTTGTTTCTGAAGACCCATTTAGTTCCAATGATGTTGAAGCCTTTTGGTTTAGGAACTAGATCCCATACATCGTTTCTGGTAAATTGATTTAGTTCTTCCTGCATTGCAAATATCCAATCATTTTCTAGAAGTACTTTTCTAAGGAAGTCGGTTTGATCAAACACACTAATACCATAAGAGATTCTTCAGTATTTCTGAATGTAGATCTTATTCTGATTGGATCATCTTTCTTTCCCAGAATCATGTTTCAGGATGTGCTAAGCTACTTCTAGATTGTCTTTTCTGGATTGATTCTTCAGAAGTTGTTGTAATATTTGTGATGTCTTTTTCTGTATTTGGCTGAAGTTCATAACTTTTATTTTATGTAGGTTTGTCTTCAGTGCCTGTAACTAGAACTTCTATATCTGCAAAAGATTCACCCTACTCTAACTTTTGAGAGCCAAGCTTATCATTAAATCTAACACTAATAGATTCTTCCACAATTCGTGTTTGTGTGTTATATACTCTATAACCTTTTGAGCATTCAGAGTATCCTAACATGAAGCACTTTTGTGCCTTAGAATCAAACTTTTTTAGATGTTCTTTAGTGTTAAATATAAAACAAGTACATCCAAATGGATGTAAGTAAGAGATGTTGGGCTTTCTGTTCTTCCAAGGTTCGTATGGAGTCTATTCCAGAATAGGTCTTATTGAGATTCTACTCTGAATACCTCTTCTGAATCTGATTCAAATTCTGATGTATATGTATCTTCTGATATGTTGGCCATTAAAGCTATATTGGCTCATTCATCTTCTGATTCAGTTTCAGCTTCAGAAGATTCTGAGTCATCCCATGTTGCCATATGACTTTTCTTATTTTCTTTGGAGAACTTCTTCTTAGGCTTTTCTTTCTGAATATTTGGGCAGTCACTATTGTAGTGACCTGACTCTTTGCATTCGTAGAATACAACATCTTTGTTGCTAGATTTTCTGTATCCAGAGGATGATTCAGAGTAATTTCCTGTTCTTCCGGGGTTTCTGAATTTCCTTTGTCTGGGCTTCTGTAGCTGATGGATTCTTTTAGAGAGAAGAGATAGTTCGTCTTCCTCTGACGAGGATCCACCAAAGTTTTCTTCTTCTGTCTGAAAAGCTTTAGTTTCATATTTTCTATTAGATTTAAGATCAAGAGACTTAGCTTTCTTTTAGGGCTCATCTTCTTCAAGTTCTATATCGTGACTTCGCAAAAAGCTGATAAGTTCTTCAAGAGATATTTTGTTCAGATCTTTGGCTAGTTTTAAGGCTTTGACTATGGGTCTACATTTCTTGGGTAAGATTCTAATGATTTTCTTTACATGATCTACTGTTGAGTACCCTTTGGCCAGAACTTTTAGCCCATCAACCAGAATTTGAAATCTTGAGAACATTGTCTCAAGTATTTCATCTTCTTCCATTTTCAAGGCCTCATACTTCTGGATGAGTGCAAGAGCTTTGGTCTCTTTGACTTGCGTGTTACTATCATGCTTCATTCTCAGAGATTCAAACATGTTCTTAGATGAATCTATATTCATGATCTTCTCATACTCGATGTACGAGATAGCACTCAAGAGGATTGTTCTGGCCTTGTGATGATTTCTGAATTCTTTCTTTTGTTGATCTTTCATTTTCTTCATGTCGATATTCTGACCACTTGCGTCAACTAGATGAATGTAGCCATCATTTACCATATCCCAGAGATCGACATCATGATCTAGAAAAAAATATTCAATTACAAATTTCCAGTAATCGAAGTTCTCACCATCAAAGATTGGAGGTTTGCGGCTTATTCTGTCTTTCTTATCATAGTTTTCATTGTTATTATTCTGACTTGGACCCACCATAGTGGTTTTCTTGCTAGGATTTTTTTCTGACACGGTTAAGTATTAGCACCCAAAACCAGGAGCTCTGATACCAATTGATGGATAGAAAAACACAAGAAAGGGGTTTGAATTGAGGTTTTCAAAAAGTAAAATTGTATGACACGTTTGGTTATCATGTTTCGTTTGAACTCAAACTAGTCCAGTTCACCCACCAAGGTGATTTCGCCTCTCTCAAATGAGGTCTTAATCCACTAATCAAAACTTTGATTACACAATACAAAATACTACCATCAATGTCTTCTTGAGACTAAACCATAACTTTGTTTCTCAAGGTATTACAAAATATGAATAAAAAGTTTGTACAATAGTGTTTTTAGAAAAACTATATCACAACTATGATTTATACACAAGGTTAAAACATAATGAATAGATAAGAGAGAGCTTGTGAGAATACTTCTTTGTATGCAAAAGTTTTTTTATCACTCTTCAAGACTCCTTTATATAGGCGAAGCATATGAGACATGAGAATATGATTTTGGAAGGTTGATAAAAAGTTGTTAATGCAGTTTCAAAAAATATAGATCTTGTCTGGTACCAGTCATTTCTCTTTGATTTGAAATGATTGAATTGTAACACATACAAACTTACTTCTTTAAAAACTGACCAGAATAAGAATATTAACATTGAGACTTTAAATCATCAGAGTTTTAGCATTAGAACTTCTTTGAGTGTGATATTTCAATAGTTGAAAAGAAATTCTTACCAGATCTTCTTAGCGTCATTTTGTTCGCCGACTTCTATGCTTCTTTATCAAAACTCCTCTGCATATTTTATTAAATTATTAGAGAGCATATTTGTTCTTTATGTGTATATCATGTATTTTTTATCAATAAAACTATTACAAATATGTAGAACCAAACTATGTTTTAACACTGTTACTTCCACCTTGCATCAAAAGCTGAAATTTGTCTGTGAAGGAAAGGTATTTATTGTGAATGGTGAGCAAGCTCTGTTAATATCTCACTTGTCTTCCTTTAGCATTGTAAAATATGACAAAGCCGCTGTTGGGACTCATTTCCAAGCTTTGTCAATTTATAATATAAGGAAGAATGAAGATTATATCGCCTCATTTAAGGATGCGCAACAGGTAGTGCAGAAGGGCCCTAAAAAGGCATGGGGGCTTGTTATTAATCCACTTGTAAACAGGAATATGACTGGTTTGGGTTTCTCCATGAAAAATGAAGTTGTGAAGCCAAATTCCGCTCAGAGTAAATATCAAGTCATCATTCATAGTGCACGTTATCTCCATCCGACTACTCCAAAGATCAATGGTATTCTCAAAGATGAGTCAGAGAAAGAGATGTCGAAGTTTGTGACATATGGAGTTAGAATCCGGTATTTGGTCCCTGTTGATGTTCCTTCTTGCATTAACATATCAAAGTAATTTGTTTTTTGTTTGTCTTTTCAAAAGTCTTTCACTCTATCCAAGGTGAAAGTAATGATGTATGGGTGTGTCTTTTGTTTTAATTTTTTAAGATCATTAATAAAAGTTATTTTGATTTCTAAATTTTGTCTTTATTTTCTGCTCTTTCTTAGAAAATGATAATCATAAAAAACCTTTCAAAATAAATAAATAAATCTGCATAATAATCACTTGTAACATGTGTCAGTTTCTAAAATCAATCATAAATCATATGTGCAGATTAATTAAAAAACCCGTTAAGTGCAATGACCCTGCAACCTCTCCCAACTTTGAATATCATGTGTTTGTGGCTGAAGAAGAAGAATATGATGAAATCCCAGAAGAGATTTCACAGTTGCTTGAGTGCGAGGAAAATACCATTCAGTCGTATAAAGAGTCGTTGGAGACGATTGACTTGGGTTCAGAGGAAAATCTGAAAGAAGTCAAGATTGGGGAACTGCTTCATCCCGATGTAAAGAGTAGGTTGATTTAGTTATTGAAAAAGTATGTAGATATATTTTCTTGGTATTATCAAGATATGCCTGGTTTGGACACTGATATTATGGAACATTATTTGCCTCTAAATCCATAATGTACCCCAATCAGCAGAAGCTGTGAAGAATACGTCCTGACATGGTAGTCAAGATTAAAAAAGAGGTTTTGAAGCAGATTGATGATGGTTTTATTGTAACATCAGTGTAACCTCAGTGGATTACCAATATTGTTCCAGTATCAAAGAAAGACGAAAAAGTCTGCATGTGTGTTGATTATAAATATTTAAATAAAGTAAGTCCGAAAGATGATTTCTCATTGTCACGTATTGATTTGTTGGTTAATAGCACAACAAAATTCAAAGTGATGTCATTCATGGACTTATTTTTCGGACACAATCAAATTAGGATGGCTGTTGAGGACATGGAAAAACAACGTTTATTAAACCCTGAGGAACATTCTGTTACAAAGTGATGCCCTTCGGGTTGAAGAACGCTGGTGCAACGTACTAGAGGGCTATGACAACCCTATTCCATAATCTGATGCATAAGGGAATTGAAGTATATGTTGATAATACGATCACCAAATCTCAGACTGAGGAAGGGTACATAGAAGATTTGTTGAAATTCTTTCAACGTTTGAGGAAGTATCATCTCCGATTGAATCCAAATAAATGTACTTTTGTTGTTTTTTCATGAAAGTTTCTAGGTTTCATTGTCATCCAAAAATGAATTGAAGTTGATCCTGATAAAGTTAAGGCATTTCAGGAAATTCCCGCACCAAGAAATGAAAAGCAAGTTAGAGGCTTCCTTGGACGTCTGAATTACATTTTCAGATTTATTTCCCATATAAATGCAACATGTGAACCAAACATCAAGTTGTTAAATAAAGATCAAGGTTGTATATGGATAGATAATTGCCAAAAGGAATTTGAAAGAAATAAAGAGTATTTTCTTGAGCCTCATATCTTGCTCCCTCCTGTTGAAAGAGGACGATTGATTATGTATCTGACTGTGTTGGATAACTCCATGGATTGTATTTTGGGACAACGAGATGAAACATGAAGAAAAGACTGTGCCATTTATTATCTCAGCAAGAAGTTCACTGATTGTGACTCACAATATTCTATGCTAGAAAAAACATGTTTTGCTTTGTCCTGGACGACAAAGAGATTGCGGAAATATATGTTGAATCACGCTACTTAGTTGATTTCAGAAAAGGATCCAATTAAGTATATTTTTGAAAAGCCTTCTCTTACTAAAATAATTTCCCGTTGGCAGATGTTGTTGTCTGAATATAATATTGAATACCATACTCAGAAGGATATTAAAGGCATTGTGTTGGCTAAGTACCTTGCTCACCAACCAGTTGATGATTATTAGTCTGTTTTATATGTATTTGAAATTAAAATATTGTGATGAACCTTTCAATGAGGAAGGTCCTAATCTTCAATCCCTGTGAGGTTTGGTGTTTGATGGAGCTATAAATGCTTATGGAAAAGGAATTGGTGATGTGATTATCACTCCCCATGCGTCACATATCCCTTTTACTACAAGGTTGACATTTGATTGTACCAATAACATGGCGGAGTATGAAGCTTGTATCATGGGTCTTGAAGAGGCTATGGATCTCAAAATCAAAACTCTTGATGTATATGGTGATTTGGCTTTGGTAATAAATCAGATCAAAGGAGAATGAGAGACTAGTCATATTAGCTTCATTCCATACAAATATTATTCAAGAAGATTATTACCTTTCTTCAATAAAGATGAATTCAATCACATTCCCATAGATGAGAATCAGATGGCATATGCTTTAGCCACTTTGGCTTCCATATACCAAGTAAATGCTTGGAATGATGTACCTCAGATTACAGTTTGATGTCTTGATAGACCATCTCTTGTGTTTGCTACAGAGGGGATGTCAGATAAAAAGCTTTGGTATTATGATATCAAGCGTTTCCTTCATACTCAAGAATACCCGATTGGTGCGTCGAACAAAGATAGAAAGACATTGAGAAGGATGGCAGGTGGATTTTTCCTCAATGAATATGTGTTATACAAGAGAAATTATGACATGGTCTTGCTCAGATGCGTGGATAGAAACGAAGTAAGCATATTGATGCATGATATCTATGATGGTTCCTTTGGTACCCATGTCAATGAACATTCAATGGTAAAGAAGATGCTTCGGGAAGGTTACTATTGTCTGATAATGGAATCTGACTATTACACGTTTGTGAAGAAGTGCCATAAATGTCAGATTTACGCTGACAAGATTCTTGTGCCTCCAACACTTCTCAATGTTATTTCTTCCACATGGCCTTTTTCTATGTGGGGTATTGATTTGATTGGAATGATTGAACCCAAAGCTTCAAATGGACATCATTTTCATCTTAGTGGCAATTGATCACTTCACCAAGTGGGTGGAAGCAGCTTCTTATGCTAATGTCACCAAGCAGGTGGTAGTGCGTTTTATCAAGAATAATCTTATACGTCGGTATGGTACGCCAAGTAGGATTATCACCGATAACGGCTCAAATTTGAATAATAAGATGATGATAGAACTTTATGAAGAATTTAAGATTGTCCATCACAATTCGTCTCCTTATAGTGCTAAGATGAATGGGGCTATTGAAGCTGCTAATAAAAATATTAAGAAGATTATCCAGAAGATGGTTGTTACATATAAGGATTGGCATGAGATGTTCCCTTTTGCTTTTCATGAGTATTATACATTTGTGCATACTTCAATAGGGGTAACCCCATTCTCTCTTGTGTATGGTATGAAAGAAGTTCTCCCCGTTGAGGTTGAGATTCCCTCTTTGTGTGTAATAATGGAAACCAAGTTGTTAGATGATGAATGGGTCTATAACAGGTTTGACCAATTGAATTTAATTGAAGAAAAGAGAATGACGGTTATGTGTCATTGTCGGCTATATTAGAAAAATGAAGAAAGCTTTTGATAAGAAGGTGAAGCCTCACGAATTCATAGAAGGCAGCCTCGTTCTTAGAAATATCATGTCTTTTAATGCTGATTCTAGGGGCATGTGGACTCCCAATTATGAAGGCCCATGTGCTGTCAAGAAAGCCTTCTCTGGAGGTGCATTAATTCTTAAAATTATGGATGGTAAGGAGTTCCCGTGTCCTATGAATGCTGATGCAGTCAAGGAATACTTCACCTAAATAAATAAAAGAATAACTCGCTAAGTTGAAAACCTGAAAGGGTGGGTTAGGTAAAAAAGAGCGTCTCGGTAGGCTAAAAACCCAAAATGGAGGTCTAGGAAAAAGTTAGAAGCACAAACAAAATAAATTTTCCTGATAGGTTGAAAACCCGTAAGCTTAACCTAGGAAAGAGGTAGGGATTTCCTTGCAAGTAACTGCGTCAGACAAGACTTGATCATTGAAGCAATAATCATCTAAAATTATCATCACACTTCAACAGGAGCCTTTGCTCAGGAGCTCAAAGTTGTTAAGGAGAATAGTGGTCATTGTATTCAATGTATCTTTTCCATGTATTTACCATTTTCCAAAACTTTGTAATCATCTGTGGAGTCTCGTAATTCGCAGACCACCATTCTATTAATAAAGTTTGAGCCTTTATCGAATTCTTTGCAGTTCTTATTTTATTTTGTTTACAAAAATTTCATTTAATATTGATAGTAATTTTCAAAGTAAAAATACTTAATAATAAAATCATGTTTTTGAAAAGAATTTGAAAATAACTTTTTACCTTAATTTTGTGATTCAAGTGGGACATAAGTAATGGTTCTAAAGATGGACTAACTCTGAAGTTTCATAATTACTCCCCGAGAAGTATCTCAGGTTACTCTTACTGATATGCACAGAGTTTAGTTGTGATTTTTTTCCTTGGATTGATGGATTTCATACCAGTTGATATATGGTGTGGTGTTGGGTTTGTAATCCCATTTTCCCCAGTTAAGTCGTTGTTATAATTTTCTCCAAGTTGTTATATGCTTTTGGGTTTGTAAGGTTTGATACCTCTCTCCCATATTCCCTAACTAAGTCTTGATTCACATTTCTCTAGCTGGATGTGATTCTTTCCCTAGCCAGGTTATGATCAGGCAGGGATTGAAAAGTTATATAGTTATTGCTTAGTTGATTGAATTCTTTTTTCCATCGTATTGAGAATTAATGTGGAATATCTTGCAGAGCATTTCTCCCTCTAGTTACGACTTTGTTGTTGTTATGTGCTTCCCAAGTAGCCGAGCAAAAGCAGTATTGTTTTCTAAGAAATGTTGAGACAATTGTCAGTGTTTTGAGTTTTCTCTCGCCAAGTGTTGAGTTTGATTTAAAATCCCCATAATTTTGACTTCTTAATGTGTTGTTAATTTCTTAATTCCCCGGGTGAAGCGAATATGATGCTTCCTTCTAAATTTGTTATCCCCGAGAAGTTTCGTAAATTCTCCCTAGAGAAGTTTGTGCATACCCTGATATTGAAGATTGCTTTTAGGCTCCCCTTAGCGTGCATGTTTTCAATTTCCCTAATGAAGTCAGTACAAAATCCACAGTTGAAGTCTAGACGATGTGGCATTATCTTCCCTAGAGAAGTCTATATGATATTCCCCAGTGATGCCTGGAGCAGGGTGTTATATCTTTGCAACTGTGTTGGTTTATTACTATCATATTTTGCTTTAATTATCTTTTCAAACCATGCCTCTTCCCAATGAAGTTAAGCCTTGAAGCATGACTTTGTTTCCTCAGTTGGTACTTACTCTCTTTTGGAATCTTCATCCTGAATGTGATATAGCCGAGTGTTATCCTTAGCTTAGTTGGTTTTGTCTGGTTAACCCCATTGCAATATGTCTATTTTGTCAGCATGTATATGATAACATTCATACATATATCATGCATACCTAATTTAAAATTCATTGCTCATTTGCATCATTGAAATTTTTGATTGACATATTATCCTCTTTGAAGAGTTATGTTATCCTCTCTCCAATAGAGTGTCAAACTTAAGCAGAAAGTGTATATTCTTTTAATTTCCCCACTGAGTTATCCCTCGTGGAAGAATTTTGCTTTAGATTCCTACCCAATTCATTATCTGGATGGAATTGGATCCCCATTTTAGTTTATTCCTCATTGGACGGTGTCTTGGTTGACTGTTTCACTCCGGTTTGTTTCTGGTTTAAATCTGTTGTCCCCGGAGCAATATTATTTTTATCCCTATAGGCTGTGAGCCCTGGACTGAGATTTTTCATTTATTTTTCACGTAAAGACTTTACCACCTTAGCAAGAATGTGTTGATATATCCCCATGAAATCATTATTCATTTCTCAGAAGTGTTATCATAATCCTTTTCGTAACAACAAGTGGCAGACTCTTTATTTGAGCAACTTTTACTTCCCCAATAAGTCTGTTAATTCCAGAGAATATGTTTTTACTCCGGTGGATAGTGTTCTCTATGTTATGGGAGATAGTTCATTGTTGAGGTAGGTTGTACTCCAATGGATAGTTGGTCATTTCAATATGATACAGATAGTTTGTTGAAAGATTCTGCCAACAGTTCTTACCCTTTCCAAGTGATATCTTGGTCAAATAATAAACTATTCCCCGTTCTCGGTGAAATCCAGAAGTTCGAGGAAGTTTATTACCCTTTCCAAGTGATATCTTGGTCAAAGAAGAAACTATTCCCCGTTCTCAATGAAATCCATAAATTCGAGGAAGTTTATTACCCTTTCCGAGTGATATCTTGGTCAAAGAAGAAGCTTTTAACGTTCTCGACGAAATCTAGAAGTTGGTAAGGTTTATTAGCCTTTCCGGATGTAATACCTTGGCAAAAGAAGGAGTTGTGACCCATTCTAGGTGGAATTCTAGAATTTTGGGAAACTCGTTATTATTAATGCAGATCTTTACCTTCAGTGGAAGTCTGTAGTCCACCTTTAGTAAAATATGGTGTATTCTTTGATCTTTAACTTCAGTGGAAGTTGGTAGTTTCACCTTCAGTAAAAATCAGTGCATTTTGTTTCTCTGTCTTCAGTGGAATTTGAATTCTCACCTTCAGTAAAAGTTGGTGCATCTGTTATCTCTACCTTTAGTGGAAGTTGGTAGCTCACCTTCAGTAACTCTCAGTGTATATTCTATTTCTTTACCTTCAATAAAAGTCGGTATTGTTCTATGTTTTTTCTGCCTTCATCCTTGAGTTGGTAGTTCACCGTCATTTGTTAGTCGACATTTATCTCTTTCTCCTCATTGGTACCCCTAATAGAGTTGACATGTTTCCAGCCATAAGTGTTGATGTCAACCCTTTGTTCCCAGCTATAATTGATGATGTCAATCTTTGTTCCTAGCCATAAGTATTGGTCTCAACACATTGTTCCCAGCCATAAGTGCTGATGTCAAACCCTTGTTCCCATCCATAAGTGCTGATGTCAATCTTTGTTCCCAACCATAAGTGCTGATGTCAAACCTTTGTTCCAAGCCATAAGTGCTTATGTCAAACTTTGTTCCTAGCTATAAGTGCTAATGTCAACTCTTGTTCCCAGCCATAAGTGCTTATGTCAAACCCTTGTTTCCAGTCATAAGTGACGATGTCAATCCTTTATTCCCATCCATAAGTGCTGATGTCAACTCTTGTTCCCAGCCATAAGTGATGATGTCAAATCCTTGTTCTCAGCCATAAGTGTTGACGTCAAACCTTTATTCCCAGCCATAAGTGTTTATCTCAATCCTTTGCTCCTAGTCATAAATGTTGTGATGTCAAACTCTTGTTCCCAGCCATAAGTTCTGATGTCAAACCCTTGTTCCCAGCCATAAGTGTTGATGTCAATCCTTTGTTACCAGCCATAAGTGTTGATAACAAACTCTTGTTCCCAGCCATAAGTGTTGATGTCAATCTTTGTTCCTAGCCATAAGTGCTGGTGTCAACTCTTGTTCTCAGCCATAAGTGTTGATGTCAAACCCTTGTTCCCAGACATAAGTGTTGATGTCAATCCTTTATTCCTATCCATAAGTGCTTATTTCAATCCTTTGTTCCCATCCATAAATTCTAATGTCAAACTCTTGTTCCCAGCCATAAGTGCTGATGTAAAACCATTGTTCCCAACCATAAGTGTTGATGTCAATCATTTGTTCCTAGA
The DNA here is from genome assembly GCA_948472305.1 of Vicia faba. NCBI lineage: Eukaryota > Viridiplantae > Streptophyta > Magnoliopsida > Fabales > Fabaceae > Vicia > Vicia faba. The sequence continues at coordinate 1,295,746,424 of OX451737.1, read as the reverse complement.
CATAAGTGTTGTTGTCAAACTCATGTTCCCAACCATAAGTGCTGATGTCAAACCCTTGTTCCCAGCCATAAGTGCTTATGTCAATCTTTGTTCCTAGCCACTGGTGCATATGTCAATCCTTTGGTCCCAGCCATAAGCGCTGATTTAAACCATTTGTTTCCAATCATAAGTAGTGATTCGTTTGCTAACCTCAATGTTGATGTTTACCGTCATCTCTGAGCTAGTATTATCTTACAATTTCTATTCGCGTCCGTCGGGCTAGTAGTTTTCGATCCCCTGTGAGTCGATGTTACTCCCTTTTTGGTATCTCTTCTATGAGTGGGTAGTTCACAGTTATCGATAGGTCATTTTTATCCATTACTTTTTCCTTATTTTCTGAGTTAATGATACTTTGTCTCCTCATTAGGCTATACCCCAGTAGAGTTGAGTTTCCTTTTCCCTCGCGGAGTTTATTTTCCTCCATTGGAGTTGAGTTTCTTTCCTCCAGTCGAGCCAGTAATCCTTTCTTAATGGTTACCTCCTTGATGGTTTTTTGCTTGCATTATTAAGAGTTTCCATTGTTGAAATCTTACTATGCACTTGGTTTCTTTAATCACATTTTTTTGGATTTACCTATGTTCTAGCCATCCCCAGAGTTGTGTTATTCCCCAGTGATTAATTTTCGTGGTCGAACTTTTTTTTTATTCTTCATTTTATTTTATGCTTCCCTGGTGATGTCATGTGTCTCCTTCGGAGTTTGTCGTTTGCATTCATAATCATAAGCATTGCATGGCAACTTAGGTCCAAAAATAGGGTTTGTTTTGTTTTTAAGTATCTTCAGTCGCGTTGAGACAAAGATTCTAACCTTCGTATCTCCGAATAGAAGACACTTAAATAAGGGCAGCTGTTATACCCTAATTTTTCCCATAATATCTCTCATCAATTGCATTTTTATCAATACATCAATATCACACACTAGGGTTGGTTCTCTCTTTCTACTCGATCTTATCTTTAAGTTTGCTCTTGAGGGATCACCAAGCACCTTGAATTGTGTATCTTGAACATGTGTTCTTTTAACTAACATCAATATATGTATATACGTTTCTTTGAATGTTCATATTGTAGGTGATCACAATTGCATTCATCTCACTATCTAACCTAGGATTTGAGGGTTGGTCCTAAGTCAAATGGTTCTTCAATGGATTGCAAGAGCTCAATATTTAAGGCTATGTCCATAATATCCAAGATTTGTGGTTCAAAGAACTCCATCACTTTATTTAGTTTAAGATTTTCCTCAAAGTTGGTGGTGACATTCATCAAGAAGGTTCATAGGTTCATGTATTTATTTCCATGCCTTCTTCAACAAGTTTTATTGAGACATAAGCTCCATCTTTTAGTGTTCTTCAAGACAACATAATTTCAAGGCCTATTGTGATTCATCATGCTTTATTGTGCCAAAAAAGTTCAAGAAAATTCATGTTTGATTCACCAATTTGACCTAATTGAGCAAGTGCTTGATTCTGTGATCATAAGTGCATAACTCTCTCAATTTTCAACATTTTGAGTTGGTTATTTTTTCTATGGGTTCTTAACATCATCTACAACAACTTCTCTTTAAATGAACATATCCAATTGTGCAAGAAAAATCATCAAAATTTGAAAGGAGTTTCAAGTCATTTTGACACTCTCCGAGCTAGGGTTTGTTGAATTCTAAGGACCATATCTTACTCATATTTTAAGACTTTTGATTGACTCCAAAGCCATGATTCCATTTAAATGGTCTTTAATAATCTCTCTTCAGGGATCTAAGGCTAATTTTGAATGGAAGATCACTAATGGTTGAGAAAGATTACAAGTCTCCTTGAAAAGCCTTTGAATCTTAGGGTTTGACTTCAAATGATCATAAATTGGTCAATTTTCATCTCCTTGGGTCCATTCTTTTTCCATAATAATCTTTGGGGTGTCTACTACAACTGTTTTTCAATTTGCAAGACATGAAAATGCTTGGAAATTTCTGAAGAACTGAAAAGATTATAGGTCTTTTGTGAATTTTCCCAAATTTGATCATCATCTTCCAAGGACCATAATTCTTTCAATTTTTATGATTTTTTAGTGATCTAAATTCCATAATTTAATTTAAGAGGTCTACTTCATCTTATCTTCAGATATCAAGATTAAATTTTCAGTGGAAGATCATGTAATTTTGAAGAACATTATAAGTCATTTTGAAGTTCAACACTTAGAAATATTTATAAGTACAAACATCAGTGTGTTTTTCACGATTTCAATTGATCATAACTTTTTGCTCAGATCTCCAAATAATGTCTTTCTTGGCACATGATAAAGATTGTTACCTCATCTTTCAAAAATCATGTGATAAAGCCTCTTGAGTTGTGTGTACCATGGACTCAAAGTTGGCACCTTGAGTCTGATTTTTTCAAAACAGACAGATTGCAAATTGGTTAATGTGGCCTCTAATCCTAAAATTGATGCGCGTTTTTACATCTAATCATGTTTAGCAACCTTCCAAAAGCAATTAGCACCTTGAAATGCAAGTTTTGGCCGAGTTTTGAGAAAGTACGAGTCACACTTTTCATGCTTGCAACTTCACACGATTTCTTTCAAAATCTCGTCATATCACACGCTTGAGCATCCCATTCACTTAAATATAAATAGAGGATGTTATCCCACTCATTTCAACAAGTTTGGACAGCCAAAATCACCTTGCCAAACACTCTCCATAACTCATAATTCTGCAACTTCAAATTTAGTTCTACAACCTTTTTCAATCCAATTTCTTTGTTCATTTTTCATCCTTGAACTTCACTGAAGCTAACAGAAGAAGAATCAAGCCTTGAAGTGTCTTAAATCGTGCTATCCAAGTCAAGTTTATGAGCTCTAAATTTTTACTTCAAAAGGTAGAGTCCTCCATCAATTTTCTCCAAACTTGTTGCTACAATGTACCTCTCATCACTCTAATACTCATAACATTATTTGTTTTTAACTAGAAGTGAGTTTTACTCATTAATTTTTCAAATCCCTTTCTAACTTTTTTCTTCTAGTTTTTTTCAAATCGACTGAGCTACAGTTTATATAAAGTTTTCGCGATGGTACCATTGAAATCGTCTTGAAGAGACGAAGCGAATGACACTGGTCCGAGCTTCTAATTTTATAGTTTGTGGAACCTGTAATTGGCGTGTGGCTGGAGGATGAAGACAATGACATGTCTTCCATTCAGCCAATCATATTGCGCCACCTTTTTTTTCAAAATCTGATTTAAATAAATCATCTGGTGGTTTATTCACTAATGTCTATATCATGCACAACGCAGGAGATCCCTTGGATTTGATTTAATGTGCTTTGACATTGATTTGATGGTATACATCTTTTTGGTTTTATTTTTATTTTATGGTTTTCTATTTTAATTGTTTTAAACTTAAAAAATTCCTAAAAAATTCATTTCAACTTCTAAAATTCTGAAAAAATTCTCAAAAATACTTTTAATTTCTCTCTTTCTGATTTTTATTTTTTCACAATTTTATTTTCTGATTTGGTATTTTTTCTTGATTTTTAAATTCTAGAAAAATTATGGAACGATCCAATGACCTCTTGAAAAAAATTGGTGACCGCATTATATTTTTATTTTTGACTCTACTACTTTTCAAAAAAATTGGTTTGTTTTTCTTATTTGTTTAATTTTTAAAATTAGTTTCTAACTTTAAAAAAATCAGAATTTTTTTTTTCAAAACTTATTGACTCATGTTTGACTTCTGACATTTTTTTAAGAATTTTTATTTGGTGTTGTAACACATTTTGTGTATTTTTCCAATTATTTCTCTTTTATTAATAATTTTAAATATTGTTTTATGAAATATATTTTATTATTTTTGTTTGGTCCTGATTTGAGTATTATTTTGGGACAAGTTACTCAACCTCATTGAATCTTGGGTGTTGATAGGTTTAAAAACCAAATCCACCAAAATTGATGAATGATGTTGATGATATTTGAAGCCCTAATTACATCTGATACATCCCTTCCATCTTCATCTTATCATGTTCTTGTTTTTACTTGTGCTACATATTTTTGAAGAATGATCTACATATCATTTCTTTAACATGTTGGCACATAGATTGCTATTGACCGACCTCAAAATAGGTGTAACTTCTACCTAAGTCCACTTATAATTGCTTAATATAGCGCTAAATTTGTACCGATTCGAGAAATGATCATTCATGGCCCAAACCTATGTTCGCAAGTCCAAGTATGTTTAATTTGAAACCTTTGATCTAATAAATTTGAAGTTCATTGTTAAGAGACTTTGATCTTATCAATCCTATAATGAACTTCATAAATTTTGGTAAGGTGAATCATTTAAACATCGTGGATCATATGTGGTTTCCTTGAGCACTTGAAATGAATGATATACTTGACAAAAAGAAAATGAAAATTGTTGTTGAGAGGTTTAGATTTTATCAATCTTCTAATGAGTTTTCAAATGAAAGCTTCAAGATGGTCATTCAACTAACCTCTAACTTCTAATTCACTAACAATTGACTTTACTTTACGCTTTTACTTTATACCTTTTATTTTCACGCCATTACTTTTATACACCATTTATTTTAGCATTTACATTCCATGCCATTTTTATCTTTTCTCACTTGAGCATTTATTTTTATGTCAATTTTTATTTTTCTCACTTGAGCCTTTCTTTTCATTTTGAAAACACTTAATAACAAACTTGAACATTAAAAATCCTTAAGGTTACTTGGATTATTGGTTACTATCCTTGGCATTATCGAGTTGTGGACCTCTTGGACTTAGGATTAGAAGCCTTGAATCTTTGGGACCTTGTGACTCTGTTTATTTTTTCTGAAGTTCTTGGGGTTTACCCCAAGACATTTGGTTGACTTTCTTTGTGTGCATGTTATTCAAATTATCTTCTTTGTCCATGATTGAGAATTCTTCTATATACAGCTGTTACTCTCTCAAATTTTTGTGAAGACTTAATTCATCTGAAGCTTGGTATTTCTCAGATGTTTAGTATTTTTTCTTGCTAGGTTTCAATCCAAAGAATGAGAATTCTACATAGACTTCATATGCCAAGTGTTGGCTTCTTGTTGGTTAGATCGCTCTTTTTCTTGGATTTTACCTTATGCTTTAGGATAGTCCCTTTATCTCCTCATATCTTCTTTAATTTCAAAAATCTTCTCCCTCATTTTCAAAACTTTTCCCGTTTTCTAACTTGAACTGCTTTCATAATAAAATTGGACTTAAGTCCATGCATTTTCAAAAGTATTTTCTTAAATAAATCATTAATCAATTTAACCATACTTTGAAATCTTTTTGAAGACTAAAAGTCAATTAACCTCAATCAAACCATTTTTCGACTTTGGGATTTTACTTTAAAACTTTTTCTCAAAATATTAGACTCTTGTCGATTCTTGTAGTGATGCAAGCTATTATACTTCTACGCTATATAGTGAAGTGAGATATTTTCCACTTGGATGTTGAGTGATGCTTTGTTGATTTTAAAATATAAGTTATATCTTCCATTTTGAGATGATGCAAATTCTCATTTCTCATAATTGTTGGTAGTAAGTATTTTTCCACTCGAATATGACGATGATGTCTCTTCTCTTAAAATTAACCAAGACACTTGTGTTTTAAATTTTTTTAGGTGAACTATGAGTACCTTGATCCCCTATTACATGGAAGATGGTACGTAGGCACTAAAGGTTCGCAACCTTCATGGGTGCAAACGTTGTTTAGAAAAATACTTTTTTTCTCATCACCACCGTCTATTTTTGTATACACCTTTTATAGCCAAAATACACAAGTTTTCAAAGAGGTTTATGCAGAGTACCGTAGATTTTTAAGGTGCTAATACCCTGCCTTTGCATAACCAACCCCCGTACCTAGATTCTCCCCCCTGTTTTTTGAGTTTATTCTCTTTTTTTCCATTTCCTTTGGAAACAATAAAGCGCAGTGGTGATTTTTATTTAATATGTGCGAGTCAAGTCAATCCAAAGGCTTAGTTTCAATATTTCTACCGCTACAATACCCATATTTCTTTTATGATCATCTGAATCTCCTACATAATTACGTTCTATAAACCCAAATAGACCAGACATTTCTTCACTCTTGAAGAACAACCCATTTTCCTTAGTACCTTGCAAAGAGTGTCATCAACCTTTTTTCCTCCATCATGTTTGTTTAACTACATACCAAACTTAGATGTAGTGTTTACATGATTACAATCCTTCATGAAACATGTCCAAGATTTATCGCACATACTTCTTTTGAGAAATAAAAATTCCAGTAGAAGACTGCACCAATTCAATGCCAACAAAGTAATGCATCATGCCAAGATCAGACATCTCAAGTTCAGCCATCATGGATTTTTTAAAACTTCCAAAATGGCTATATTATTTCCACTGTAGAGTAAATCATTTACACATAAACAAACAATGAGAATTTCTCCTCCATCTTCAGCATTTGTAAAAAGTATATGTTCATAAGTAAATTTTTGAAATCCTTCCTTAAAAAAACATGTTTCTATACGATTATACCAAGCTCGTGGAGCTTGTTTTAATTCATATAAATCTTTCCATAACTTATACAGTTTGTGCTCATTGCCAAGACTTACATAACTACGAGTTTGACCGATAAATACCTCTTCTTGCAAATCTCCATGGAGGAATGTTGATTTCACGTCCAACTGGAAGATAGGCCATGAGTTTTGAGTTTCCATAACAATCACCAAAATGATTGTATCATGCCTTACAATCGGAGCAAAGACTTCTTTATAATCAACACCATACTCCTGCTTGTAGCTCTTAGCTACCAAGCGTGCCGTATGTTTTTAAACCTCACCATTATCCTTCAACTTTGTCTTATAAACCCACTTTACACCAATTATTTTCTTCCCTTTTGGAAGATCACATAGCTCCTATGTGTCATTTTTTTCAATGACTATAATTTCAGCATCCATAGCCTTTCTTCACGTTGGTTCTTTGTGTAATCTCAAGCCTCAACTCAACTTTAGTTTTGATGAAAGACAAACAAGCTAGTTTTATGAAAGACAAACAAGCATTATGGCAAGAAGTAAAAGTAGTGGAAACTAACTTAAATCATCATTCACTCAAAGCTTCAAGGATCATGGCAAGCAATCAAGTATATCATTTCTCAATTGAACTACATTGATTAGAAATGCTCAAAAATGATATACACACTTGCCACAACACTTCAATTATATTTCAAAACATTTTTTAAGTTTTTCTCTGCTGTAAATCGATTAACATCTTGTGTAAATCGATTTACACATGCTTTTTCAAAAAACTGATTGCTCCTGCCAGCAATCGATTTACATGTTGGGTAAATCGATTGATCACAGAACAAACTGATTTTTTAACTCTTGTAAATCGATTGACACAACATGCTACTCGATTTACACTACAAATTTTTGAAATTCTGAACGTTACAAACCTGTGCAATCGATTTGCATCTTATGTTAATCGATTTGCACATTGAAAATTTTGAAAAATCTGAACTGTTTTCAAGATATCCTTCACACCTTTTCTCCAATAGTTGCATGATCAAACATTGCATCTTGTCAAGTTTTTCAAACAGAAAAGTGTCCATTTGGAAAGGTATCTTGATTACTATATATTACAAAATCTTTCAAAACAAAAATAACTCTTCTCTTATGCAATAAAATCTGAACTTTGTAAAATATTCAAACTTCATATTTCTTAACTTTTAAGAACAAAGATTTTTTGCACTTTCACACATATAAAGAACAGAAATCTTTGAGCATTATCTAACCATTGTGTTACAGTTTGAATTGCTTACAAGAGAAGAAAGAATAAACTTCAAAGAAGTCACTCTATGTGATCAACATCTTTCAAGAAATCATACTTCATAAAATCATACAAAGTGTAACTTATTTCCAGGATTGTTGGAATTAAGTATTAGATTACTTTTGTGCCTTGTTGTCCATTGTTGGAAACAAGAGGTATCTTTTGAGAGGATTGTTCTCATTAGACTTATTGGAAATCCAAGAGGTTATTCTTGGTTATTTGTTAGGTTCTTTAGTTGATAAGACTAGGAAGAGTCTTGTAAAAGTTCTAACAAAATAGTAAAATCTCTTGCGTGTTTGCAAGGGGACTGGACTTACTTCCGGGGTGTGGAAGGAACCAGGATAATTCTCTGTGTCTCTTTACTTTTTGTACTTTACAGTTTTCAAAGCACTAAATCAAAACCAGAAAGTATAAAATAAGTCAAAAATCGACCACCACCTAATTCACCCCCCCCCCCTCTTAGGCGTAATCTTAAACTTACAATTGGTATCAGAGCAGGTTATAGGTAACCTGCTCCTAGAGATCCAGAATGGCTTCCGCAAATCATCAACCCGTTTTCAGAGATGGTGGTAGTAACAACAAGCCCCCTCTATTTTGTGGTGAATATTTTGACTTTTGGAAAATACGCATGAAGGCGCATTTAGAAGCACAAGGAGAGGAAGTATGGGATGCTGTTGAAAATGGTCCATTTATCCCGATAACGGTAATCAATGGCGTTGGGTCTGCAAAGCCCAAAACTGCATGGGACGACGATGATAAAAAGAAATTTCTCTATGACAAAAAGGCAATAAACCTTCTTCAAGGTGCACTCAGTATGGACGAATTTTTCCGTGTCTCAAAATGCAGAACAGCAAAGGAAATTTGGGATACCTTTGTTCAAACTCATGAAGGAACGGCTGAAGTAAAAAGATCAAGGCTAAATACCTTGAGTCAAGAATATGAACTATTTCGAATGCAGCCCGGAGAATCCATTCTTGACTTACAAAAGAGATTTGTGCATTTGACAAATCACTTAAATGCTCTTGGTAAAACCTTGACAAATGATGAACTCAACTTGAAAATCCTTAGATCATTGACTAGGGAATGGCAACCAAAGGTAACGACAATCTCGGAAAAGAAGAGTCTCTCCGCAATGACTTCCGCTACATTATTTGACAAACTTCAAGAATACGAAACGAAACTCGGTAGACTTGAAAAACATGAGAATCTAGAAAAGAAGTCCAAAAACATTGCTTTAAAAATTGATTCAAAGGAAGTGGTAAAAGAAGACAATCCGGAAGAAGATGAAAATTTCATGCTTCTTGTGAAAAGACTTGGGAAGTTTTTTGGCAGAAATGACAAAGGCAGATCTCATGCACATAAGAGAAAGCACTTCAAGAAAAGAGAAGCCTCCACATCAACACAAGATGTCTCATGTTATGAATGTGGAAAGCAAGGACACATCAAGCCAAACTGTCCAAATCTCCCAAAGAAAAATGGATTCAAAGGAAAGGACTCAAAACAAAAGAAAGCCTACATAGCATGGGAAGATAATGATATGAGCAGTTCATTGGAATCGGAAAGCGACGAATGTGCAAACTTAGCCTTAATGGCATCGCATCACTCCGACGATGAAGAAGAGGTTAGTAATGAATTTAATCTTTTTGATGATGATGTTCAAGGTGCAATTGATGAACTCTTGAAAGAATGCAAAAGTTTATACAAAAAGGTGTCAAAAAAAGAAAAAGAACTTCTAATTTGTCTAGAAAAAATTGACACCATGACTAAATATTTTGATCTTCAAAAACATAATTTTATTAAAGAAAAGGAAAACTTTGCATGCTCCAAGTGTGAATCAAATGTCTTTCAAATTGTTCAATTGAAAAGAGTCATTGAACGATATGAAAAAGGACAAATAGGATTGGAAGGATTACTAAGCCAACAACGTTATCCAAATGATAAAAGAGGTCTTGGTTATGTGAATACTAAGAAACCAAGTAACAATCCCACTGTTTTTGTAAAGGCTAGTAATAGTTCCAATCCCAAGAAAGTAGAAAAGAAGCAAGTTGTTCATAATCATCAAAAGAAAAAGGCTAATGTATCTAAAAGAAAACAAATTCCTAGATACAATAGCAAATTTGTTCCAAACTGTTTTTACTGTGGTATTATTGGACACACACCCAATGCATGCTATATTAGAAATTTCAGTATGGCTAGTGGACATTATGCATGGGTGAAAAAGGGAACTAACTATGAAGGACCCAAGGAAACTTGGGTACCTAACAAGAAATAATTTGTTTTTTGTAGGTATGCTTGAAATCCACATCAAATGTTTGGTATCTTGATAGTGGATGTTCAAAGCATATGACAGGAGATGTACACCAATTTTCATATCTAGTACATAAAGCCAAAGGGTATGTCACCTATGGAGACAACACCAAAGGAAAGATTCTTGGCGTTGGAATAGTTGGCACACCTCCATCCATTCAAATTGAGGATGTTCTCTATGTTGAAGGATTAAAGCACAACCTTCTTAGCATAAGTCAACTTTGCGATAGAGGGTTCAAGATCAAATTCAACAAAGAAGAATGCCTTATTATGGATGAGGAAACCAATGAGGTAAAACTCAAAGGTATAAGATCTAACAATATTTTTATGATTACTCTAGATGATTTGTCTATGAAGGTACAATGTCTTATGGTAAACAACAATGACGCTTGGTTATGGCACAAGAGGATTGCTCACATTCACATGGAGCACTTGAACAAATTGGTTAAGCATGACTTAGTTATTGGTCTACCAAAGATGAAGTTCATCAAAGACAAATTATGTAGTGCATGCCAAAAGGGCAAACAGACCAAATCAACTTTCAAACCAAAGAATGTTGTTTCAACAACAAGACCACTTCAATTGTTGCACATGGATCTTTTTGGTCCATCTAGAACAAGAAGCTTCGGAGGTAACATTTATGCTTTAGTTATTGTAGATGATTTTTCCCGTTTCACTTGGACTTTGTTTTTAGTGCACAAGAATGAAGCATTCAAGGAATTCAAGAGATATGCAAACCAAGTTCAAAATGAGAAGTCATTAAAGATAACATCAATCCGAAGTGATCATGGTGGAGAGTTCCAAAACAGTCTATTTGAAGAATATTGTGAAGAAAATGGGATCTTCCACAATTTTTCAGCACCAAGAACTCTACAACAAAATGGAGTAGTTGAAAGGAAAAATATGTCTTTGGTGGAGCTTGCTAGAACCATGCTAAGTGACTCAAGTTTGCCTAAATATTTTTAGGCGGATGCGGTAAGCACGACATGTTATGTAAGCAATCGCGTGATCATAAGACCTATACTAAAGAAAACTCCATATGAGATTTACAAAGGAAGAAAACCAAATATCTCTCACTTTCATATTTTCAGGTGCAAAGTCCTTAACAACGACAAAGACAATCTCGGTAAGTTCGATGAAAAGTCGGATGAAGGTATTTTTCTTGGTTACTCCCTTTCTAGCAAAGCTTTTAGAATTTACAATAAAAGAACTTTAACTATAGAAGAATCAATGCATGTTTCTTTTGATGAATCTAACACCTCCAAGGAGGAAGTTGTTATTTATGATGATGATGATTCTATAGATCTATCTCATGAGAATTCCTGCGGAGATGGCAAAATTGTCAATCCGGAACAAACACATGAACTTTCACATCAAAATGAAAATGATGATGATCTTCCTCAAGAATGGAGAACTCATCGTGATCATCCAATTGACAACATAATTGGAGATATTAGCAAAGGAGTATCTACACGGATAAATCTTTAGGATGCATGCTTAAATATGGCGTTTGTATCTCAAGTTGAACCTACTAAAGTGGCTCAAGCACTAGAAGATGATCAATGGATCCTTGCCATGCAAGAGGAGTTAAACCAATTCGAGCGGAACGAAGTTTGGGAACTTGTTCCTAATCCAGTTATGCATTCCCGGACAAAACACATTGACATCAGACATCATTTCATCCGAGATCATGTACTCAAAGGAGATGTCGAGATCACTTTCGTGGACACTCAAAATAAACTCGCGGACATCTTCACAAAACCACTTGCAAAGGATGCATTTTTTAAAATTCGTCGTGAACTTGGAATCCTCGATGAACAAGATATATAAGGTGCACTCAATCCTTAACTATACCTTAATGTACATATATATGTGGTTAGACATTGTTTCAAATGTTAAAAATAATGATTTTTTAAATTTTTCTTTAAGTAAATCGATTTACACCATATGTCAATCGATTTACCACTGAAGCAAATCATTTTTTTGATAAAATATTTTGTGTAAATCGATTTACACAATATGTAAATCGATTTACCACTGAACGAAAATTATTTTTTAATAAAAATGTTCTGTGTAAATCGATTTAACCAAGGGGCAAATCGATTTACCACAGAATCTGAAGTATTTTTTGTGTATTTTTTCTATGCAATTTAATTGTTAACATGTGATACTTGTATGAGCTTTTAATATATTGGTCAAACTTTCATTGTCTCTCAACCTCCCACCTTACTATTTAACAATCAATGAAACCTTGACCAAATCACCAAATTAAAACCTCGTAAAGACCTCACTTACTCTCTCTATTATTTAAACTCACCAAAACTATCTCATAACACTGACACACTCTCTCTCATAACAACACAAATAACTTTATATCTCTCTTTTCAAAACCCTAACAAGATCCATGGCTCCCAAGAGAAAAGCATTTGCCTCAGAGAAAGGAAAGAAGCAAGCTGCGTCAACATCTGAAAACTCTGTGCTCGAATACCTCTCGGATCCACAGCGGGACAGATTTATCAAGCATTTTCCCTTCTTTTTGATAATTTCAAAGGGGGAGAAGGATCTAATAGCACTTTATGGTTGTTTGTTTTCATTGTCTTTACAGAGAAAGCTTTCAAATCTTTTTCTCCATAGAGGGAGAAATCTTCTCAGGGGGAGAAAACACATTCTGCTCAAATTCTGAACAACGCATAAAGGAAAATGGTTTGTCATCATCAAAAAGGGGGAGAATGTAATCTCAAGCCTCAACTCAACTTTAGTTTTGATGAAAGACAAACAAACTAGTTTGATGAAAGACAAACAAGCATTATGGCAAGAAGGAAAAGAAGTGGAAATTAACTTAAAGCATCATTCACTCAAAGCTTCAAGGATCATGGCAAGCAATTAAGTATATCAATTCTCAATTGAACTACATTGATTAGAAATGCTCAAAAATGATATACACATTTGCCACAACACTTCAATTATATTTCAAAACATTTTTTAAGTTTTTCTCTGCTGTAAATCGATTAACATCTTGTGTAAATCGATTTACACATGCTTTTTCAAAAAACTGATTGCTCCTGCCAGCAATCGATTTACATGTTGGGTAAATCGATTGATCACGGAACAAACTGATTTTTTAACTCTTGTAAATCGATTGACACAACATGCTAATCGATTTACACTTCAAATTTTTGAAATTCTGAACGTTACAAACCTGTGCAATCGATTTGCATCTTATGTTAATCGATTTTCACATTGAAAATTTTGAAAAATCTGAACTGGTTTCAAGATATCCTTCACACCTTTTCTCCAATAGTTGCATGATCAAACATTGCATCTTGTCAAGTTTTTCAAACAGAAAAGTGTCCATTTGGAAAGGTATCTTGGTTAATATATATTACAAAATCTTTCAAAACAAAAATAACTCTTCTCTTATGCAATAAAATCTGAACTTTGTAAAATATTCAAACTTCATATTTCTTAAATTTTAAAAACAAAGATTTTTTGCACTTTCACACATATAAAGAACATAAATCCTTGAGCATTATATAACCATTGTGTTACAGTTTGAATTACTTACAAGAGAAGAAAGAAGAAACTTCAAAGAAGTCACTCAATGTGATCAACATCTTTCAAGAAATCATACTTCATAAAATCATACAAAGTGTAACTTATTTCCAGGATTGTTGGAATTAAGTATTAGATTACTTTTGTTCCTTGTTGTCCATTGTTGGAAACAAGAGGTATCTTTTGAGAGGATTGTTCTCATTAGACTTATTGGAAATCCAAGAGGGTGTTCTTGGTTATTTGTTAGGTTCTTTAGTTGATAAGACTAGGAAGAGTCTTGTAAAAGTTCTAACAAAATAGTAAAATCTCTTGCGTGTTTGTAAGGGGACTGGACGTACATCCGGGATGTGGAAGGAACTAGGATAATTCTCCGTGTCTCTTTACTTTCTGTACTTTACAGTTTTCAAAGCACTAAATTAAAACCAGAAACTATAAAATAAGTCAAAAATCGACCACCACCTAATTCACCCCCCCTCTTAGGCGCAATCTTAAACTTACACTTTGACATCCACTTCAAAGATGGTAGGGTCACAATATGAAAATATAGAAAAATGCACAAGTGGATCATCACCTTGGTCAACTTCAGTTACCTCATAATCAAATCATTCATGCTGGTCTTCTTCGAATATGTTGAGTCATTTGTGATTCAACTATAAGTGGATTTTGATAAGTTGGAACATTTTGAGTGACTCCATCTTCTTGCTCATTTTCCATAGGTTTTTTCCCGTTCTCCTCATCATCTAAATCTGTTGGAATACTTTATTTAACCATATTTTGATTCCATGACCAAGTGTCTTTTTCATCCAATACCACATCATAGCTAATGACAATTTTCATGGTGCTAGGATTGTAAATTTTATAAACTTTTGACATATCACTGACACCAATAAAATTAGATTTCTTTTTCCCTCGTTTTATAGCTTACTCCTCTTCTCATATGAAATATGGGCATAGGCAATACACACATAGATCCAGAAATGATGTACAATAGGTTTCCTTCTCCTCCATGTTTCCTCTGATGTCATATTTTGAACACCAAGTGTGAAACTTCTGTTCAATATATGAATGCTCCAATTAAGTGCTTCAGGTAATACATTTTGGAGTGCCACTTGTTGTCAAAAGGCTTTTCACTATATTCATAATAGTGTGGTTCTTCCTCTCATATACACCATTTTGTTAGGGGTGTATAAGCTGATGTAAGTTGTCTCTTGATTTCATGGTTCTCACAAAAAAATTCAAATTCATCTGAGCTATATTCTCCACCATGATCCGTGCGAAGAACTTTATTGGTTTTCCAACTCTTTTTATATTCTCCACAAGCACTTTATAGCTTTTAAAGACTACAAAAGCTTCAGATTTTTCTTTAAAAAAACCTAAATCTTACGACTGTAATCATCAATGGAGGTAATTATATATATTTTATGCCTTGAATTCGACATACTCCATCTTTGATAAAAATCTCGTATCATTTTTCTTGTAACTGACCATACTAAGCAAGTTGGTTTTTAAATCAGGCATAAAAAGAACATTAGCAATAGGGTGTGTGGAATTTCCTTTGGTTTGGATTGTTTGCTTTCCTTTTTCCATCACAAAATTTTAGATTTGTCACTAAACTTAACAGAGTTGGGAAAGGATTAATCCAAATATGAAAAGGCCTTCTTCTCTCCACATATGTGATTGATGCAACCAGTGTGTAAGTACCACATGTTCTGTTGAGTTTCTTATTTCATGTGACACACCATCAAAAGAGACGCCTCTTGTTCCTTTTCAGCAAAGTTAGTTTGATATCTAGTTTGTTTATTCAAACCAGTTTGACATTATGATTTATAATGGCCATACTTATGACATCTGAAACATTCAATATTGGACTTGTCTGCTGATTTTAGCATCCATGTCCTTTGCCTCTTCCTTGAAGTTGAATCTCTTGATGTTGGTTTTGCTGTTGGTTCCCACGTTCATTGTTGTTTCTGACTCCTCTATATCGACCTCTACCTCTTACTTGTCTTTTATCAGCTCTAATATCACTGTTGGAGAGTCAGGGAGAATTGGGAGCAATGATGAGACTAATGCTCTAGGACAACAAGAGAGAGGGAGACGCCACATCCCACCCTAATATCTTAACATGTTATGTAAATGATTATTTCTCTCTTATAAATCTAACATTCAACTCATTCATAGGTGACGTGAGACTTTAACCACTCTCACTTACACTTAACAGTGAGAACAATTAAGAAAGTTACTTGCTAAGTCAAAAAAGGTTTGAACATCACAATATTGTTTTTTTTATCAATGAAGTTTCTTCTAGATACAATTACAAAGATTATTATTCTTTTAAAATGGAAAGGATAAAAACGAAAAGGAAAACTTATTAATTAAACTTATATATAAAAAATGACTGAGAATATTTTCCTAAATTGATGCATCCAGAGTTATATTCATGAGTAGTGGTTTTTCTAGTCATGTGATTTATTTGTCATGGAATGGGTGTAATGAAAATTTTCAATAGAAGTTAGTGGTTGCCATTTTGCTTTTGTATCCGGCAGGATATATGTAGTTGGTTCATAATTAGTAGGTTTTGTTTATTGGCTTTTTATCTAGTTTTTTGTTTGAATGTTACACAGTTTTTGTGATTAGTTTTGTTTCTGGTTATATGTTACACTCAATCCGGTTATATGTTACACTCAATCCAAGTAATCATTCTAGCTCAAACTGTATAAAATCTCCCTGTTATTTACTCAATTGTTTGCATTATGGCACTCAGCATATAAATGGAATTAGCAGCTCTTTATATTATCCTATATTTAGAATGTAAACAAAACGTGGCAAGCATTATATTGGCCTACCAAACTAACATATAGAATTGGTTCCACAAATATAGAGCTCAATAGATCGTTAGTGTTATGTAATTTGTCAAATGTGCTCAACGCACATGTAGTGTTGCAGCCACTCTTTGCAAATTATGAGAGGTATAACACAAGTTCATAATTATTGTAACATACAATTACCCAATTGGAAAATAGAGAAATAGAGAGAGGATAATTTGAGATTGGAAGGCCTCAAAGACATTTATATAAGTGTTACATAATAATTAGGACTTAAAACAACTCACTAAACTATCAGAAAAAATCAAAAATTGGGCGTGTAACAGGTATGTTAACCGGTTACAAAGACCAAAATAAAAACTATTAACTGTCAGGTGTAATCGAGTTAATACCAACTCAAAACTTCTTTTTCTTTCCGCTGTAACTGATTACACCCTCGTGTTAATCCGTTACATCACAGTAATTATTAGGATTTCATCCAACACACCACCTTAATTCAAATACTCCAAGTCCTCCAAGTCCTCCATGTCCGTGCTCATCTTTAACCTCTTGAACACGTCATTTGTAACTCCCTTGGTCCACAA
This sequence comes from Vicia faba, assembly GCA_948472305.1. Taxonomy (NCBI): domain Eukaryota; kingdom Viridiplantae; phylum Streptophyta; class Magnoliopsida; order Fabales; family Fabaceae; genus Vicia; species Vicia faba. The sequence goes on along the minus strand of OX451737.1, from coordinate 1,295,729,320 downwards.
ATGAACAACTTGGTCCTCACTTCTACAATATCTCAATCTTAAATTGTCTTCACTAAAAAACTCCCTCAAGTAGTGGAACCTCATCTTAATGTACTTGCTCCTCTCATGTCCAATTGGATTCTTAACAAGACTAATAGCTGAAACGTTATCAGTGAAGAGTGTGACAACCTCACCCTCATTGATGCCTAGCTTCTTCAACAGATTCATTATCCATATAGTTTGACATGCACATAACAAAGCAAAAATATACTCGGTCTCACAAGACGAGAGTACAATTACTGGTTCTTTCTTTAAACACCGTGAAATTGGTGCTTCATCGAACATAAAGATGTATCTAGTTATAGACTCACGATCATATTTATCTCCTCACCAATTATAATTGGTAAAACTGAACAAATTGTATTTTCTTCTCGCATCTACTACGAGAAAGATAATTCTTCAGCCAATATACCCTTTGAAATATCTTAGGATTCTCTTGGCAGCTCCCAAGTGAGACACCTTTAGTCTCTCCCTGAATCTACCCGCAATACCGATATTAAACGGAAAACTCGACCGCGTATTGCACATGTAACATAATGATCCAATAAACCTTCTATATGGAGTAGGATCTACGTTCAGCTCCTCTTTATTCTTGGACAACTGCAACTGTGATGCGGTGGCATAACCGACTGTTTTTACTGGTTTGCATTTTGTATTTGAAATGTTGCGGTAAGCAAGAGTCGCCACTGAGTTTTATTTCATCCAATAATGGAAAAGGAAAAAGAACAGAAAAAACCTTTTTTTTGAGATGTTTCTGAGTACGGGGGGTAGATTATAGAAAGGAAAGGTGCTAGCACCCTTTCTATCTGTGGTTTTCCACGAGCTCTTAGGTACTTGCTCATTCTTTGAAAATTGCTTTTGTTGGTGTGATTTGAAAAGCTTTGAAAAATGCCTTAGTGCGGCGATTCACTTTATGGTAACTCTTGTATTAGTCCTCAAGAGTGTGATAAAGTGTTTTGAAAAACTTTGTTTGAAAAGTGTTTGAAAGTGCGGTGTGAAAATTTGTTTGAGCAAGTACGTAACAGTTATCTACCTACTCGAAATTTTTTTGTTCTTTTCCTCTTATCCTTTAGACAGTGTTATCCTACTATTAGTGAGTAGGTAACCTTAGTCGTTGGATGTTGAGGGACAATAGAAAGGGACGTAATGGTCATTGAAGGCAACATATAGGGATACCTTAGCAACTCAAAGGGACTGTTATCATATATTCATAGGCAACATCGAGGGACAAGATCATTTCTCGTATGCAACTCGAGGGACGTTAAGGGACTATGATCTTTATGATGACTTTTAGATTGAGGGTCTTTTGCTAAGATATCCCTACGTTCGAGGGACATGACCATTGTTTTCTGAGGCAACCAAGTGGAGAGTACCCTAGGGGTGCAAGTGTAAAACAATGTTTTTTTCAGTTATATTTATCTTGTAATTAAGGTTTTATATCGTTCATTTTTATCTTTTCATACAATCCTATTAATCTAAGCATTGCATAAAATATAGTAGCAGAAGGTAAAGGTAAAAGCGGAAATGTAAATCTAAGTTATTACAGAGCTTTGGGGTAGTTACATAATAGTGAAGAGTGCGGAAAAGAAATTCTAAAACTATTACATCCTAGAAGCAATTACATAATAATGATGAAAAAAAGCGGGAAAAATAAAGTTACGCTATTACAGTTGAATGCGCCTTATACACTTTATCTAGGAAAATAAAAATAAGATGAAAATAGCAAAGAAAATTTTTTGGTGATTTTTTATGAAAAAAATGATTTATGATAATTAATTAAATAAACCTAAAAAACCTAATTAATTTTAATTAATCAAAAAAATGTTAATTTTGAAAAAAGTTAATTAAAATACCTAAATCATAATTAGTTCGAATTAAAAAAAAAGTTAGTTTTGAAAAAAAGATTAATTAATCTAAAATTAATTAACCTAAAAATTAAATTAGGTTTTTTTTGTAGAAAAAAGGTTTGTGAAAAAAGTTTTGTGGTTAAGTGAATTTAAGATTGAAAAAGACAAATTGGTTAGAAACCAAAAACAAACAATGAAATTAAAAATCTAAAATTAAATTAAAACCTAAAATTAAATTAAAAACCTAAAATTAATTATTTGAGTTTATTATGAAAAATCAAAGGTTTGTGAAAAATGTTAAGTTTTATTAAAAAGGTTTTAAACAGATAGAATGAAAATAGGTAAAAGGATAAATAAAAATGAAGAAAACCAAAATCAATAGGGGTGAGTGTTGAACCCACGCCCTTAACCTTCTCAGGATGTCTGCCTTGCCATGAGCCATGCATTGGCTGTTGTTCTGTTTTAGTGTTTTGATCTCAGTCTTTTGTAATAAACCTGCATGGAACCATTAGATGGTCCAAACCTGGAGTGTTGAATCTCATGAACACATTAAACAAATTAGTATACCATGAAATACAAAGAAAATAAATATATGAAATTTTGTATTGATAAAACTCATATGGCATGTATGAATGCTTTTACACCCTTTGGATCATGGAGATCAAATCAGCCTTACCCTTACTGAAAAAATAGTGAAAGTAGTGAGATGTGGGTTTGTAACGAGGGTAGCTTGTTTGTAGTGAGATGGGGTTGGTAACAAGGATTTCAAGATTTTTAGGGTTCTTCAAAGAATTTGATATTTTGACAAGGTTGTGGAAAAAGTTTTTTTTCGTCCCGTTTGTATGAAAAGAATGAAATTATATAATGGAAATTAGAGCAAATATATGGGCTTTGAATGTGCAATTGGGCCTCCAATAACCACAAACAGTAGTTCAAATTTTTATTCACTTGAGTCCGTCACGTTCCAGGCTAAATCGTATGGGCTTAAGTGCAATATTTAAAGTTGAAATATAAAAGCAAAATGTAGCCGACATCGAAAACTAACTCCTGTCCAAAAACAGGCTCAATCAAATAAACGGTGAATTAGTTATGAATTTTTTAAGTTTTGCCTCAAACACACTTATTTTGGGCTCCAGTGTCAGCTCTGACACGTTCTTCAATAAAAAACTAGTATTGATAGGAACAGAACCCGATCTCGACTTTGGAAGAAAAGTTTTAGATCTCTGAGTCATTGACCTTGTGTAAAAAGATGGGCCCGATCCGATAAAAATTGACCGAGCTATGAATTTCGAAGTTTTGACCCAGATGAAATAATATTCAGCATTCAGGATTTTCGGTGCGTCACGCACACTCTGAGCAAACAACGAAGGCCTTTTGGATACCGTTCGAACTCGATACTTCCTGTGAAAACTTAGCAAACTCAATTTATGAAATTTTGGCGCCGGAATCAGCTCGATACATTGAAAATCGACCATGTTATGATTTTCTGAACATGACACAAATAAACTTTTGTCACAAATTTTCTGTACGAAAATACTTGATAAATCCGCATTTTTGAAGACATTGTGATCGAAATTGGCTTCCAGCCGTGAGAGATGAAAATGTAGATGACGTCAAGATGGAATTTTGGCCACTAGAACAGGTTCAAAATGAGCCACGATCTTCAAGTTATGAATTTTTTAGTGCGTAAATACTGCACTTTCAGCATACTTTTTCACCATATTTCTTCGAGAAAAATCGAACATTCGGAGGCCTTCTTTAAAGAATTGGCTCTCGATCCTAACCTGAATTTGAGAATATGTTATCAGGAATATCTTGGCGAAAGAACACCTGGATATGACACGTCAGGTTGGACTTGTGAATCTTTTAAACCTGAATCGCTGTGAAACAGCGAACCGATCTTCAACACGAAAAACACTCTGAGAACATCCATTGGCGAAATAAACGTCACTTGTAACCTGACGAAGCTTGCTTAATATACCTTGATCCCATAACCATAGAACCAATGATATACGTGTATGTAATAGTGAAATGTAAGCCAAACAGGTCAAAATAAAGAGGGTAAATTTTGGGGTACAACAGCTGCCCTTGTTCAATCTTCTTAAACCTGAATATTTAGATTGGCTTGTCTGCCTTTCATGATCCGAAATTTGCATTGGTCTGTAATGATGCTTGACTGTGTAGATAATATCGGGAATGTGCTTATAGATGCCATTTGGAGAAGGTTGAGGAAGATCGTAGGAGATGGGCTTATAGATGTCATCTTGAGAATATGACGGAGAGTCGTCGGAGATGGTCTTAAAGATGCCATCTAGAATAATGATAATTTCGTGAGATATTCCTTCGTGGGAATTCCTGTTCCTATTGTTAGGGAGGACTTCGTTGAAGAATTTTGGTCTCTGTCTTGGGAATAGAGTCTAGGAGCTTCAGTTGTCCGTTTTTTTACTGGGGAGTCATCTCTTGATTGAGGAGACGGAAGTAATCTGCTTATCTGGTCAGGATCCAGGCTTCACAGTGACTGGTTGAGGATGATAAAGCTAACTGCTATTTGGTCGTATTCCAGGCTTCACAACGACTTACTGGGGAAATGTGAAATCGACCGTATCTGGTCGGGTCTAGGTTTTATAGTGTTGTAAACTGTTGTTCAGAGATAAAAGAGAAGGAGCCTGTATATGGATTTCTTGGGATAAGTCCATGCAAAACTGCGTCAAGTGATTCATCAAAAGGAGCCTGGATAGTAGGGCTATGAGAAGGAACCTAGATAGTAGGGTTACTTCGAAATGAAAGCTTGGATAGTAGGGCTATAAGAAGGAACCTGGATAGTAGGGTTACTTTGAAATGAAAGCCTGGATAGTAGGGTTATAAAAAGAAACCTGGATAATAGGGTTACTTCGAAATGAAAGTCTGGATAGTAGGGCTATGAGAAGGAACCTAGATAGTAGGGTCAATTCAAAATTAAATCCTGGATAGTAGGTCTATGAGAAGGAACCTGGATAGTAGGGTTACTTCGAAATAAAAGCCTGGATAGTAGGGCTATGAGAAGGAACCTGGATAGTAGGGTTACTTCGAAATGAAAGCCGGGATAATAGGGCTGTGAGAAGGAACCTGGATAGTAGGGTTACTTCGAAATGAAAGCCTAGATAGTAGGGCTATGAGAAGGAACCTGGATAGTAGGGATACTTCGAAATGAAAGCCTGGATAGTAGGGCTGTGAGAAGGAACTTGGATTGTAGGGTCACTTCGAAGTGAAAGCCTGGATAGTAGGGCTATGAGAAGGAACCTGGATAGTAGAGTTACTTCGAAATGAAAGTTGGGATAGTAGGGCTATGAGAAGGAACCTGGGTAGTAGGGTTACTTCGAAATGAAAGCCTGGATAGTAGGGATTGCCTCATTTGATCAGTATATTAGTTGGCCCGTTTGGTTTCAGGAACTGTTTTCCATTAGTTATTTGCAGATATGACATGTATAGCTTCATGGATTTAATCTTGAACTGTTGGAATTGTTGATGATAACCATCTTTCCTAAAAAAGGTACAGGTTTAATTATATGCGAAGCATGAAATGCATTGTGTTATGATGTTATCAAAATAAATGAGATTATGTTGTATGCAATATGTATGCGCTAGTCATGATGTATGAGCATGCAATGTTGTTATGACATATCCGAGTCTGGGAAAATAAATCCCTGACTGCTGCTGGAGAGTGCTGCAAAATGAATTCCTGACTGTTGTAGAAAAATTGGTTCTTCTACTTCCATTGGGGATGGTGAGCAGAGATGACTATGTTGTGGATTTACTCCTTTTTGTTTGTGAATATTCTGCGGGGGAGAGACTCTGCTTGAGAATAACTCCGCTGGAGAATAACTTTGTTTGAGAGAAGAGATGCTTTGTTGATTCAGAGAAATAAACTCCGTTGGGGGATGAAATTCTGTGGCTGGAGGGATAACCTCTGTTGGGGATTGAGCTTCTGTGTTCAGAGAAATAAACTCCTCTCGGGAGAAAACTTTATGAACCGCTTGCGATTATAAAATTCGGCTGGGGAATATAGATATCGGCTCTCTGAAGGGATTTTGCTGGGGAAAGTAACTCCTGTTTGGGGAAGGAAAGCTTTATGCACTGAACTGTTGCAAGAAGATAATATGGAATAAGTATCAGGATAACATTCGTTTTAGATCGTACCTGAACCGTTTCTAGATGAGAATCTGAAATAAGTGTCAGGAGGACATCCGTCTATGGATCGTACCTGAACTGTTTCCAAATGAGAATCTGGAGTAAGTGTTAGGATGACATCCATTTATGGATCGTGCCTGAATTGTTTCTAGATGAGAATCTGGAGTAAGTGTCAGGATGAAATCTGTCTTTGGATCGTACCTGAACTGTTTATAGATGAGGATCTGGAGTAAGCATCAGGATGACATCTGTGCCTAGATCGTACCTGAACTGTTTCTAGATGAGAATCTGGTTTATTCAAAATGTTTCCGTTGGGGAAGGGAAACTTTGTAATCCGCTTGAGGAATCCTGAGAAGCTTGGCAACTTCACTGGGGAGTTTTTGTTGGAGCAATAATTTGGAGATTTTTCTCTGTCGAGGGTATGAGAACACCTGACATCAATAGGTTATAAGTTGAGGATATGGCGATGACCTTGTAGTAGAATGCCCCTATCTCGATACCCGTTGTAGAAAATATCAACCGGGGATTTTGTAGATGGTTTGACTGTTATCCCAACTCTTTGAGTCCTTGGTGAATGCAGATCGGGGTAATGAACCTTCTACTGATTAGACAAGTGACATGATGACGAGACGTAGTCGTACACTTTAATCCCTAACTTTTGCCTGAACTATCTTTTCAGATTTTTAGTCCACCGGCATACCCTTTTTTGCCCAAGCTGCCTTTTCAGGTTTTTGACTTGCCGGGTGTACATATTTCTTTTATTTTTATCCCTAATTTTTTCCTGAACCCTTTTGGTTTGCCGGGATGCCCTTATTTTTTCCTAGGTCAGTCAACCTAGCGGGTCTTTTCATGCGTAGTCTTTTCTGACTATGTTCATGTTCACCGGGTGCGGAGAATGGTCACTGTCCTTAGTAGTATGTGTTGTGACACTGCCAGAAGATGTTTGTTTGATTGTACATGATTCGTTGTTGGAATTCATGTCCAATGTCCCAAGTGATTCAGAGGGAAATCTGCCCCTGGTCATTTGGCATTTTTAAGAGATTCCTTGAATCTTGACTTGATTGTCCCCGATGATGGACAATGGTTATTTTGTGCCCCTTGATTATGAATGGCCTATCACTGTAATATCTTTCCATTTGAGGTGATTTTGTTCACTGAGAAGACTTTTGTTCATCGAATATCCGTCGTGTGAATTTCTCTACTGTTGAACAAATAGTCATATGCAAACAATGATATTTTAAGAATGCAAAGCTTATGTCTGTCTTGAAGTTTGAAAAATCATTTTTTAGTAAAATAAACAAATTTTGTAAGAGTGTGATGTCAACTCAGGATTTATAGCAAACCTTAAAGGAGTCAGGATACCTTTTGAATAGTATGCTTTCGAACTAACCCATGCTTCAGCTAGGACTTTTAAGGGTTATAACGTGGCCTGGTTCACGGTTCAAGAAACAAAGGATAAAGGCTCAAATTTTATTTTTGCCCACCCATTCTTCGTGATGTCCTTTAGTCATATGCTTAGTTAATTGCACGTTTAGAATCCCAGTTGAGTCTGGCATCATGTCCTTGATGTTCCTATGATGGTTCGGATACTGAAAATTTATTTGGAAGAGGCAATCATTTTTGTAATCTTTTTTTTTGTGGATTTGTAGTAACCTCTTTTTTTGGTTTTTGTTATCCCTTCTTTTGCCTGAACTGTTTCTTTTGTGATTACAGTCAGCGGGATGCCCCTATTTTTTCTTAAGTCTCCTTCATAGGTTTTGACTTAATGGGCTTTTATTTTGAGAGATAATGACTGCCTGCTTTAATGATTATGCGGAACCATCACCATCTTCTGATTTAGAAGGACGTCTTTGAGGCTATTCATTGTGTGTGAAGCGGAAGATTGCGACTGAATGCGCCTCTAAATTAATTGAGAAAACTACCCTACCCCAGGTTATGATTAAGGGTTTTAATTTGTGTGAAAAGAAAAACTCCTACTTCTTTGGCTCAAAGGGGTTAACTAGGGATTATCTTCCTTATAACTGCATTGTTTAGGATTTAAAAAAACGCCTATACATCGTCAGCGGGGTCTGTTCAAAAGCATATTGTGGAAAATGTGGTATCATTTTCGTCATCCTCCCTCTAAAGGCTTGGAGCTTTTGATCGAGAGTTGAATATCATAAAAAGGGAAGCAATTTAAATATAGTGAATACAAATGAATTGTTTCAAAATAGACATATGCAATGCATTGATAAAGTAACAGAGTTTGACATGAATAAATGTTTGAACAATCAAAAGAAAATTAAAAATTGAAAATTCTAATGAACAAAAGCCTCTTTGCCTAAACTGGTCACTTCAGATGGTGTGTCTTTGAGGGATGGCAGAAGAACTCAGCCTGACCATTTTGTGTAAACTCCAGCACCCTTTCATCAATCAAGTTTTGACATTTATATTTCAACCTCCAACAGTCGTCAGTATCATGCCCCGGGTTGTTGGAGTGGTATGCATACCTTGAATCAGGATTGTAGTTAGGGGAAGATGTCTTGGGATTCAGATAAGGTCCTATCAACGTAATTAGATTCATCCTCAACAGGTGTTGCAAAGCTTGAGATAACGACATGTTGAGTTTGGTAAACTGCCTTTTGGATATATCTGGCTTCCTCTGATTAACCCGTTATTTTTGACGAGGTTGTTGTTGGACCCGTGATGTGGTAGCAATTTGGAAAAGTCCACACTTCACCAAACCAGCCTCTTGTCTTTTCAGAAGTTGATCAATGACTTGGTCCACAACCTCGACTGTTTGCTTTATACGGCTGCAGCCGTCTTGATGAAGTTTCTTGATAATGGCTCTCAACTCTTCTTGTCCCCGGGCTAGGCCTTGGATAAGAGCCCTCTGCCCCAGCATCTGGGTTATCATTATTTCAACTATAGCTTGCAGTTGTTCCAACCGTTCGTCCTTATTGTCTTCAGGATTTTTCTTGGCCAGGTTCACAGTGAGGAGTGTTTTCAACTCTTCCTGCCCCTTGGATAGGTTTAGGAACATTTCCATGAAATGAGCTTCTTGAGTTTGGAGATCTCTGTTGTCTTGTTTGAGATCCATTGCTGAAATAAACAACGAAGAATATGAGAAACATGTACTGGAGACTACCTGTTATGCCATGACATGTATGATATGCAACTATTTTCAAGGATCTCGCGGGTAAACAAGAAAAATGTTAGGCGTTGAACTTTACAACTTTGATTGAAGTACTTCGTATCGTTGAAGGTCCTTCTACAAGAGTCAAGTTAACCATATCAAGTGGGTTATAGCCCCTGACTCAAGTTATCATGTTTTAGTCTTTTGACGACATTGGCTAGAGGAAAATAAGTCCCCTTGCCCCTTGCTAGACGTCTGGTTCATCATAACCTGTATCACAGGCCCTCGAGATCCTTGAAATGGTTAGTATGATATGTCATGTTATGATGCTATGATGTGTATGCTATGCATCAAGAAAAAATGCAGGGTAAGAAACCAATTTATTGGATTTATACAAACAAGGTCTTGCAATGAATACAAACAAAGCCCTACAATGAGTTCAAGTTATTAGGCAAAGAAAACAAACAAGTCACACAACTAGCCTTGGGTTTAGGCTTGCATGGATTCCATAGATAAGTACCCTCTTAAGGTTTAGTTGGTTTCAAACCTGTCTTAGAAAAGTAATCAGGTTCTAAGGATTCTCAATATCATTGATCATCCTTTATCGGGCATTGTTTCAGCTCAGGCAATCTTTTCTTGCGGCCGAAATATCCTGAAAGTATGATCTTAATGAGTGTAGCATCGAGTATCAACCAATCATAAGCTTTATACCACGGCCGGCTATCACACTACTTTCTAATGGCGAAGTTTGTTCAACTAAGGTTCTAAGGTTCGTTAGTGCTTCACGACACCATGCGGCGGTCTCGTATTCTCCTTTTTTCAACACGAATGATACAGGTACCAACCAAAGTGTCACACCAACACAGCTATCGCTTTAACCATATTGGTCTACTTTGTACAGTACCCACAATCTATTGCTATTTACCTAAAAAGATGTCTCAGATCCGGGTATAGGATCTTTACAAGAATACCCCAACAAACCCTTAAAGATAAAGCAGTCAAAGCAAACAAAGAAAGCAATTTTAAAATGATCTAGACCCTAAGGTAAACCCCACTTTATAAAAATCCCCAACAGATTCGCCAGTTCTGTGATACGGTGGAAGAACTGACTGTTTTTACTGGTTTGTGTTTTGTATCCGCAAATGTTGCGGTAAGCAAGAGTCGCCACTGACTTTTATTTCATCCAACAAAGGAAAAGGAAAAAGAACAGAAAAACCTTTTTTTTTCGAGATGTTTTTGAGTACGGGGGGTAGATTATAGAAAGGGAAGGTGTTAGCACCCTTTCTATCAGTGGTTTTCCACGAGCTCTTAGGTACTTGCTCATTCTTTGAAAATTGCTTGTGTTGGTGTGATTTGAAAAGCTTTGAAAAATGCCTTAGTGGGGCGATTCACTTTATGGTAACTCTTGTATCAGTCCTCAAGAGTGTGATAAAGTGTTTTGAAAAACTTTGTTTGAAAAGTTTTTGAAAGTGCGGTGTGAAAATTTGTTTGAGAAAGTACCTAACAATTATCTACCTACTCGAAAAAAAGTTTGTTCTTTTCCTCCTATCCTTTAGACAGTGTTATCCTACTATTAGTGAGTAGGTAACCCTAGTCGTTGGATATTGAGGGACAATCGAAAGGGATGTACTGGTCATTGAAGGAAACATATAGGTATACCTTAGCAGCTCGAAGGGACTGTCATCATATATTCGTAGGAAACATCGAGGGACAAGATCAGTTCTCGTAGGCAACTCGAGGGACGTTAAGGGACTATGATATTTATGATGACTTTTAGATTGAGGGTCTTTTGCTAAGATATCCCTACGTTCGAGGGACATGACCATTGTTTTCTGAGGCAACCAAGTGGGGAGTACCCTAGGGGTGCAAGTGTGCAACAGTGTGTTTTTTCAGTTATATTTATCTTGTAATTAAGGTTTTCTATCGTTCATTTTTATCTTTCTATACAATCCTATTAATCTAAGCATTGCATAAAATATAGTAGCAGAAGGTAAAGGTAAAGGCGGAAATGTAAATTTAAGCTATTAGAGAGCTTTGAGGAAGTTACATAATAGTGAAGAGTTCGGAAAAGAAATCCTAAAACTATTACATCCCAGAAGCAATTACATGATAATGATGAAAAAAAGTAGGAAAAATAAAGTGACGCTATTACAGTTGAATGCGCCTTAAACGCTTTATCTTTGAAAATAAAAATAAGATGAAAATAGCAAAGAAAATGTTTTGGTGATTTTTTATGAAAAAATGATTTATGATAATTAATTAAATAAACCCAAAAAACCTAATTAATTTTATTTAATAAAAAAATATTAATTTTGAAAAAAGTTAATTAAAATACGTAAATCCTAATTAGTTCGAATTAAAAAAAAATAGTTTTGAAAAAAAGGTTAATTAATCTAAAATTAATTAACCTAAATATTAAATTAGGTTTTTTTGTAAAAAAAAGGTTTGTGAAAAAAGTTTTGTGGTGAAGTGAATTTAAGATTGAAAAAGACAAATTGGTTAGAAACCAAAAACAAACAATGAAATTAAAAACCTAAAATTAAATAAAAACCTAAAATTAAATTAAAAACCTAAAATTAATTATTTGAGTTTACTAGGAAAAATCAAAGGTATCTGAAAAATGTTACGTTTTATGAAAAAGGTTTTAAACAGAAAGAATGAAAATAGGTAAAAAGATAAATAAAAATGAAGAAAACCAAAACCAATATGGGTGGGTGTTGAACCCACGCCCCTAACCTTCTCAGGATGTCTGCCTTGCCACGAGCCATGCATTGGTTGTTGTTCTGTTTTAGTGTTTTGGCCTCAGCATTTTGTAATAAACCTATATGAGACAATTAGATGGTCTAAACCTGTAGTGTAGAATCTCATGAACACATTAAACAAATTAGTATACCATGAAATACAAAGAAAATAAATATATGAAATTTTGTAATGTTAAAACCGATATGGCATGTATGAATGCTTCTACACCCTTTGGATCATGGAGATCAAACCAGCCTTAGCCTTACTCGAGAAGTAGTGAAAGTAGAGAGATGTGGGTTTGTAATGAGGGTAGCTTGTTTGTAGTGAGATGGGGTTGGTAACAAGGATTTCAAGATTTTTAGGGTTTTTGAAAGAATTTGATATTTTGACAGGGTTGTTGAAAAAGTTTTTTATTTTGTCTCGTTTGTGTTAAAAGAATGAAATTATATAATGGATATTAGAGCAAAGATATGGGCTTTGAATGTATAATTGAGCCTCCAATAACCACAAGCAGTAGTGTAGATTTTTATTCACTTGAGTCTGTCACGTTCCAGGCTAAATCACAGGGGCTTAAGTGCAATTTTTAAAGTTGAAATGTGAAAACAAAATGTAGCCGACATCGAGAACTAACTCCTATTTGAAATGGGCTCAATCGGATAAACGGTGAATTAGTTATGAATTTTTGAAGTTTCACCTCAGACACACTTATTTTGGGCTCTAGTGTCAACTCTGACACGTTCTTCAATAAAAAACTGGTATTGATCGGAGCAGAACCTGGTCTCGAATTTGGAAGAAAAGTTTTAGATCTCTGAGTTAGTGACCTTGTTTAAAAAGATGGGCCCGATCCGATAAAAATTGACCGAGTTATGAATTTTCGAAGTTTTGACCCAGATGAAATAATATTCAGCATTCAAGATTTTTGGCACGTCACGTGTACTCTGAGCAAAAAAGAAAGGCCTTTTATATACCGTTCGAACTCGATACCTCCTGTGAAAACTTAGCCAACTCAATTTATGAAAATTTGGCGCCAGAACCAGCTCGATACGATGAAAATCGACCAAGTTATGATTTTCTGAACATGACGCAAATAAACTTGTGTCGCAAATTTTCTGTACGAAAATACTTGATAAATCCGCATTTTTAAAGACCTTGTGTTCGAAATTGGCTTCCAGCCGTGAGAGATGAAAATGTAGATGACGTCAAGACTGAATTTTGGACACTGGAACAGGTTCAAAATGAGCCACGATCTTCAGGTTATTAATTTTTTAGTGCGGAAATACTGCACCTTCAGTATACTTTTTACCATATTTCTTCGAGAAAAATTGCACATTCGGAGACCTTCTTTAAAGAATTGGCTCCCGAGCCGAACCTAAATTTGAGAATATGTTATCAGGGATATATTGGCGAAAGAACAACTGGATATGACACGCCAGGTTAGACTTGTGAATCTTTGAAACCCGAATCGCTGCGAAGCGGCAAACCGATCTTCAGCATGAAAAATACTCTGAGAACATCCATTGGCGAAATAAACGTCACTTTTAACCTGACGAAGCTTGCTAAATATACCTTGATCCCATAACCATAGAACCAATGATATACGTGTATGTAATAGTGAAATGTAAGCCAAACAAGTCGAAATAAAGAGGATAAGTTTTGGGGTACAACAACAACCTTGCTTCAACTGGTGTAATGGTTGTTAGATGACTGTACCTTATCGAGAGGGAGATGAATAGATCACCAAACCAAAAATCCAGATAAAATTTGGTTTTAAAATTTTTTTAATAAAAGAGTGTTGTCATAACCGGAAAAGAATACGAGAGTCGTCACCACTACTTTGTGTCCTAAGGACGGGAAAGGAACGGAAAAATCCTAATTCTTTAGAGATTACTACGTTCGCGAGATAATTAGATAAATGAAAGGTGTTAGGCACCATTTACCTCTCTTGTACTCAAAATGATCCTTTTTAGCTCTAGGACTTATGGGAGTATTCTTTATTTAAACATATTATCATATATAAGAAAAAGAAACAGAGAAAAATAAGTGTTTTAAGTTTGATTAATTAATAAAGAGTTGATCTTTATTGGATACAAATCGCGCGGGGAGAATTAATTGATTTTTATAAGAAGTTGATCCTTATTAGAATTTAATCGGGCGGGACGAAGAATTGATTTGATAGATTGGTGAATTTTAAATGTTTTGATTTGAACAATTAATTAGTAAGGTGTTAAGACAACCATTTAAATATTCGAGGATGTATATCTTATTATTTGCAAAGATTAAGATTTTACTAATTAAGACAATTAATCCTACATAATAAAAATTATTGACAAGGAGATGTTGTTGTTATTTTTAGATTTTTTTATTATCTAAATAAAATTAACTAAGGCAATTTCAAAGAAGTAAAAAATAAATTAGAAGAAGGGTTTAAATATTAGTAATTGAGGATTTGAGTAATAAAAAATCTAAAACATCCAAAAGATTTCTAAAAAGAGATCTAATTTTATCTCTTAAATAAATAAATTGTAACAAATTATTACAAAAATAAAAGAAAGATATTGCAGTAGAAACAAGGAGAGAAGTGAATATTTTTTCTTTGATTATAATTGAAATAAATGGTACTAAAATTGTACAATAGAAATAAATATAATAATTGAAATTAATTAAAAAAGTTAACGTATAGTAAATTTAGTTAGTAGTTTATTTGAATAAATTCCTAATTTGATTTCTATATATAAAATACTTGATTAACGATAACAATTTCTAATTGATTATGATATACAAAAAAAAAAATATAATAATTTACATAAAAAATCTATAACTGATAGTTATACACAAATTTATAAGAAGTTATATAAACAAACTCTAATTGATTGTTATATGCAAAAAGAGTTTAAATGGTAATTATGTAAAAAAAAAACTAAATAAATCTCTTGGTAAACATCATATCAAACAAACCAATCAGACATACATTAACGATAAGCAAATAATTCATACACAAAAAACTAATTATACATTCCAAAAAGTAAAGTTTACCAACCTGGAATGCAGTGACCACAATAAGTTGCTTCCTTCTTTCCTTTCTTTGTTTTCTCCTCAGTATTTTTTGATCAGGCTGATGATGGAGGAATTTGGGTTTCGGTGTTTGATTGTTGTGTTTGACATGGAAAATTATGCAGATTCTTGAATAGAAGGTTGATGATAACACTAACAACAACAATATAAATTATTAGATGAAAAAAAATAATTAGTCACAATAACAATATAAGTACCTTTGCATTCTTTATCTCCAAAGGATCTGTTTAGTTCTTTATCTCCAAAGGCTTTCACTAGGCCGCAATCCTCTCTTGAATGTATTGCACGAAACCCCTAAACCACTCAATGATCTTGGAGGAAAAATGCGCGATTTTGCTGGATGAAGACCCCTGCAAATCTCACCCCAACCTGACTACACAAGAACCTAATTGGACGTTATTGAACCTCGTCTAGATGGCACCCCAAAAAAAGATCGTTACAATGTTTTGTTTGTGTGTATGCATAGGTTGGAGGTTGAAGGTGAAGAGCAACTGCAGGAAATTTTTATGGTATCATCAAGTTGAAATGATGCATGAATGATATACTTATAGTTGTGGAAATTTAGATGCAAAAAGGAAATTTTCATAATTAAAAAGAATTGAAAAATTGACCTAATTAAACAGTATGTGTCGACCTGAAAATCGTATTTATCGACACATACGTTATTTTTAACTAAATGTATCGGCTTGAAAGGATGGATGTGTCAACTGAAGTGATACAATAACTTTTAGCTTTTAAAAAAGCATTTTATGTGTCGACCTGAAATTCGTATGTGGCTACACATAAAATAATAATTTATGCAATATTAGAAAAGCTTCAGTATGTGACGACTTGTATGATGCATGTGTCGACCTAAACCTTCCAGAGGCTATATGCTTCAAAATTGAGTTACATGTGTCGACATGAAAATCGTATGTGTCAACACATGCAATGAAAATTTATGTAGAAACTTGTTTCTCATGACTTAGATCAATTTTAAAGTAGTTTTTAATGATTTCTAATATCCTTAATGCAAAGGAGTTCCCACAAGACATTGAGATACCATCTAATATAAAAAAATGCTACATTTTTCTAATTTTGACATAATGCAAAACATCTAATGGTGAAGTTGTACTCACATGATCCCCCTTTTTAATAATGGCAAAACTTGTGACGATACATTTCATGTAGTTATCAGAGGCTCCCCCTGACTTTGTGCTTTCCATCTTCATCGTGTATGTGCTTCTCCCCCTTTGACAATATCAAAAAGAAAGATAGCAAATTATGAGAAGTACCAATACAAATAATAATATATCACTCAGAGGTGTTTTTTCATAGAAGAGAAACAATCACATATCCCCATATATATATGTAATGTTGAAAAATTAATAAATAACCACCATACAATATTACAACACATGTAATGTAATACCGAATGAATAAAGAATGCAGAGTTAGAGAAAACTATTAAAGTTTCTTATAAAGCATCACAGTTACGTAACACATCATGATAGAACTCCTGATGTCGCACACGGTATGTGCCTAGCATAGCAACAAGAACATGCCGCCACTAAAACCAAAATGAAGATGTTTATGCTAATATGTGACCAATCTACAATATGAAACTTATGTTGCACAAACACATACAAATAACGCAAGCATATATGCAAGAAATAAGATTACTAATCACATATGCTTGCACAACAAGAACAACCTTATACAAATGTGAAAGAATTAAGACATGGAGTCATTATAAGCATATATATTGAACAACACACAATGGTTATAAATCAAAATTTTGGAAGTGAACATTCATGGTTTTCATCATTTGAGAACATATAAAGCATTTTTAACCAACAAGTAACATGCACTAGCAAATGTCATACTTCCAAGGAGAAATTGAAACGATATTGCCTCACTCTTGATGGAACGGTAGTTGCACTAAAATGATGTAAAATACTCAAACAAAGAGTTAAAGTGAAAGTATAACGTGCAAGCAACAAGATAGTATTAAGAATCATTGGAGATATTGATGATCCCCAATTCCCCATGTATATTGACAAATGGTTTGGTTGCGAGAGGTTTAGTAAAAATTTCGGCAAGTTGATTTTTACTATGAACATGCTTGAACACAACATCCCCTTTTTCAATATGATCGTGAAGGAAGTGGTGATGTATCTCAATATGCTTAGTGCAAGAATGTAGAACATGATTCTTGGTTAGATTAATGTCACTAGTATTGTCGCACATGATAGGAATATGTGAAAGTTTAATGTCAAAATAAAGTAATTATTGTTTTAACCTTAAAATTTTAGCATAACAACTACCGGCAGCCACGTATTCCACCTCGGTCGTTGACAAAGAAACATAAACTTTCTTTTTGCTATGCTAACTAACCAAGAATTTTGAAAAAATGTGACAAGTTCCACTAGTACTTTTCATATCCAATTTGCAACCAGAAAAATAGGAATTGGAGTAACCAACCTAGCTACAATCATTTCCACGTGAATACCAAAGCCAAATCTTTGAGGTACTAATGATGTATCTAAGAATACTCTTAACCTCTTTTAAGTGCAACTACTTGAGAGCCAATTGATATCATGCACACATATAAATGCTAAACATAATACCAGGTCTAGATGTGATAAAATATAGGAGAGATCCAATCATACCTCGATACTTTTTTACCTCAATATCCTTACCCTTTTCAATTCTATCCAAATTGATATTTGTTGCCATTAGTGTGTCAATTTTCTTTCCATCGTCCATGCCGAATCTTTTAAGTAATTCGAGACAATATTTGGTTTGACATACAATCGTTCCTTCATCGAGATGCTTAATTTTTAGTCTAAGAAAGTAGGTCAACTCCCCCATTATACTCATTTCAAATTCACCCTGCATAAGCTAAGAGAACTCATTGACAAGAAGCATGTTAGTTGATCCAAAAATGATATCATCAACATAAATTTGAAGAAGTAAAATGTGTTTTCCTTGACGTTTAATAAAGAGTGTAGTGTGTACCCTCCCTCTAGAGTATCCTTGATAAAGAAATAACTTGCTAAGTCAGTCATGCCATTCCCTTTGGGCTTGTTTAAGACCATACAAAATACGTTTTAGCTTAAAAACATGATTAGAATAATTATAATTTTCAAAACCGGGGGGTTGTGATACATACAGTTCTTCAGTTATGTATCCGTTAAGGAACCCACTTTTAACATCCATTTGATATAATTTGAAGTTCTTAGAGCATGCATATGCTAATAAAAGGCTTGTAGCCTCGAGTTGGGAAATCGGAGCATAAGTCTCCTCATAGTCAAAGCTTTCTTCTTGGTTATACCCTTGAGACATAAGACGAGCTTTATTTCTTGTTATCACACCATGTTCGTCAAGCTTATTTCTAAATACGCATCGAGTGCCTATAATTTGATGGTTTTGTGGACGAGGGACAATGTCTCAAACGCCATTTCTTTCAAATTGATTTAATTCTTATTGCATGACCATAAGCCAATTCTGATCAAGTAAGGAATCCTTAGCATTTTTAGGTTCAACTTGTGATACATATGCATGGTGATAACAAAAATTACTTATCTTAGAGCGTGTTGTCACCCCTTTGGTGATGTCACCAATGATATTGTAAATCGGATGATCCTTGGAGGTTCTCCACTCTAATGGAAGATCATTATCTTCTTGTTGAATCTCATCATGCTTATTTTATTGGTTGTCATCTTCCTCCTTCTCAATTCATATTGTTTTTGGTTGATCAACTCCTTTATCGATGTCTTTGAGTATGTCTTCTGTAGATGCACCTACACCATGAAAAGAGATACTTTTCCAAACACTATTTTGGCAAGTCTCATCAAAAGTAACATGAACTGACTCTTCAATAATAAGTAATATTTTGTTATAAACTCTATATGCTTTACTAGATTATGAGTATCCAAGAAAGATAGCTTCATCGGCTTTCGCATCAAATTTTACAAGATTATATTTTCTATTATTTAAAACAAAACATTTCCATCCAAAGACATGAAGATGCAATAAATTTAGTTTTCTACTTTTAAAAGTTCATAAGGTTTTTTGTCAAGTATATGATGAATAAGTATCCTATTCAAGACATAACAAGCCGTGCTAATAGCATCAGAGCAAAAATACTTTGGTAGACCATAATCATTGAGCATCATTCTTGCTAACTCTACTAAAACATGATTTTTACGTTCCATAGCACCACTTTGTTTTGGAGTTCTAACAGATGAAAAGTTATATTCAATATCAAATTTATCACAATATTCTTCAAATAAGTGGTTTTCAAGTTCACCTCCATGATCGCTTCGAATGACAACTATTTTTGAGTTCAATTTATTTTGAGATAACTTAGCAAAACGTGTGAAAACCGAGAATTTCATCTTTGATATGTGAGAAAATATTCCAACAAATTCTTGATTAATCATCTACAATAACAGGACCATAGTAATTACCCCCTGTTCTTTTGGTCTGTGAAGGTCCAAACTGTTGTACCCCAAATTTTCCCCTAAGATCCCCTTATCATACCATGTTGATTCAATCACAACAAGATCACATTAGGTTATTTTGGATCCCCTCCCTATCTTTAGCTTTGCTATTTGAGGAATCACCAAGCACCTTGACTTGTTTTCTTTTGTGATCATGAATATTTTGTCTTGATTTTCTATTTAATTAATAAAATTCAATGTTGGTTTGTCTTACTTGTTACTAATGTAGGTAAAGGCAATGAGGTTTAGCAAGTTGCTCCATGGGTTCATGAGTTTATTTCCATGCCCTAGGAAATAAAGCTTGAGAAGTCCAAACCTCATCATTGAAGTTATTTTGGAAGGGATGGCATGGCAAGGTTATTTTGGTTCACTACATTTCCAAGATATCATGATTGATTCAAAAGTGCAAGGGATTGATTAAAGAAGTTGTCATGGTTGGAAAAAGTCTTGTTCCCATTGATTACAAGTGCATATTTCTCTCAATTCTCAAGATATGGAAGTGGTTTTGGTGGATATGAGTTCTTATGTTCATCCTCAACATCTTCTATTTACAAAGCATGGGTGTTGGTACAATAAGTTGGTTCAAAATTTTCAAGGTTCCTCCAAGCATTCTCTTGATATATGAGCTAGGTTTTGAACTTCAAAGAAGTATATCTTGCTCATCTTTTGGTATTTTTGAGTGATTCCAAATACATCCTTCTCTTCAAAGGGTTATTAACAAATCACTTTAAAATTTTCAAGGAGTTTTCATGTGGAAGAAACTTGATGATGAAGAAAGATTACAAGCACCCAAGATGAACCCCCAATTTCTCATGCGTGACTTCAAATGATCATAACATGGTCAATTTTTATCACCTGGAGCCCACTCTTTTTCCATAATTATCTTGAGGATGTGATACTTATTCCTTCTTTTATATGAAAAGTGAGAAAATGGATGGAATATGCCCTAAGGATACAAAAGATTAGAGGTTATTTCATGATTTTTTTTCCAACTTCAACAATTCATAACTCCCTCAATTTTTTTAGATTTTGAATGGTTAAAGTTTCAAAGTGTCATTTAAGAGGTCTATTTCATGCCATTTTTTGGTCAAGAGCAAATTCCAAGTGTAAGGCCATGTTTGGATGAAAAATATTATAGGTCACTTTTGAAGAATTTTTTTTAAATATTTCCAAGTATGGAAAGTCAACCCTTTTTCTCCAACTTTGACTCAATGAAACTTTCAGCTCAAACATCAATTTGACTCCATTCTTTTCCTATTGAAAAGCTTGTAACCTCATCTTTCTAAAGCATCAAGAATCATGCCCTAAGACCCCTTGAGATGAGAATGCCATTGATTTGAACTTGGTAACTTAGAACTGAAGTTTCTTCAAAAGTTAGAATTTGAAATCATTGGTTTTGCTTCTAAAGACTTTGTTTCTGCGTGTTTTTGCCTCTAAACATGTTTAGTGAACTTCCAGAAGTGATTAGCACAACAAAACGCGTGTTTTGATTAAATTAGAAGTCACACTTTTCTTGTTTGCAACTTCACACGATTTCCCTCCAAACTTCATCATTTCACACGCTTGGACATTCCATTTTCTCCATAGAAGTCCAGTTTCAGAACTCTGCAACCTAACTTTAATAGGTAGATTTCTTCATCAATTCTTCAAAACTTTGATATCATTGTGATGCTCTCATTGCCCTGGTTCTAATCACAACACTTACTTTTATCTGGAAACATATTTTGACAATGAAATTTCAAATCCCTTTTTAAAACTTTCCTTCCAAATTGCTTGAGCTACAGTTTATATAAATTTATCGCGAAGGTGTGGTTTCTCCGTCTTAAAAATACGAAGAGAATGGCATAGGTCTCGTGCTCTAATTTTACAGATTGAGTGACCTGGTTTTGAGACTGGCTGGAGGTTGAAGATGACCAACGTGTCATCCTTGAACCAATGAAATAGCGCCATTTATTTATTTTTTAATTTCCAATGGTCCACATATTTTTTACTATATTTTTCTTTTCTGATTTTTATATTTAATTGTTTTAAATTTCAAAAAATCATAGAAAATTCATTTTTAGTCCAAAAAATATGAAAAATATTTGAAAAATATTTTTGATTTTTCTCTTTCTGATTTTCAGTTTTTCACATTTTTATTGTGTTTTGATATTTTTTTTTCTTTCTGACTTTGGTATTTTTTATCATTTTTGGTTCAATTTACTCATTTCTTTCAATTTAAAAAAATAGTTTTTGTCTTTAAAAAATTACCAAAATTTTTATAAAATTATTCTAGCTCATTTCTGATTTTTCTATGGTCTTACTTTTTATTTCTTGATTAATTTGAACATAGTTTATATTTTTCTCTTTTATTTCTATTTTAAAACATTTTAAAGCTTTTTTTATTGTATATATTAAACGCAATATTAGTTTGTGTTTATTTTCTAGAAATCTTGGGTTGAATTTTTGATCATGAACTTTATTAACATCATTGGATTCATGGTGTTGAGTCTAACTCCACAAAATGGATGAATGATTTTAATAATAGTTTGATTAAATTTTAATTCAAATGTGGTTTGTATATTCTTCCCCGCCTTTCTTCATCTTATCCATTTCTTATTGCACTAATCGTTATTGGAGCATGATCTCTATATCATATCTCAAAACAAATGGTGCATAGATTTCTATTGACCGACCTCAAAATAGGTGCGACTTCTACATAAGTTCACTTACGATTGCTTAACATAGTGCTAAAGTTTGTCCCGATTCGAATAAATGATCATTTGTGGCCCAAACCTATGTTTGCAAGCCCAAGTATATTAATTTGATCTCTTTGATCTAATAACCTTGAGATTCATTGTGTGGAGGCTATGGTTCTACCAATCCTCTAATGGATCTACAACACTTTTGGTCAACGCGGATCACTTAAACATCATTGATCATTAAATGGTACTTTTGAGGATTCCAAATAGATGTATACTTGACAAAAAGAAAATGCAACTTGTTATGTGAAGGTTTTGGTTCTATCAGTCCTCTAATGAGTTCCAAGTGCAAGTTTCAAGATAGTCATCCAACTAACCACTAATTATTAAATTGTTTTTACTTTATGCCTTTTATGTTTTATGATTTATGTATCATTTACTTTAAGCATTACATTTCATGTTATTTTTATTTTGCACACTTGAGCCTTTTCTTTTCTCTCATAAGACACCTAATAATCATCATGAACCATAAAAACCTTTAATAATACTTGGACTATTTGGTTATTATCCTTGGCATTATGGAGTTTTGGACTTCTTTGACTTAGGATTAGAGAACTTGGCCTATGCTGGAGACCTTGTGATCTTAATTGATATTTTGTCTAGAGTTATTGAGGTTTACCTCAAGATATTGGGTTGTTTGTTTGTTTTGTGTGCAGGTTATTGTGATTACATTCTTTGTTTGTAATCTGGAATTCACCCGTATACAGTTGTTACTCTGCCCAATTTTTGTGAAGACTTAATACACTTGAAGTTTGGTTCTCTCAAGAGGTCTAAGTATCTTTTCTTGGTTTTAATCCAAAGAATGGGAAATCTATCTTGACTCATAATGTCATGTATTGGCTTCTTGTTGGTTATATGGTTCCTATGCTTAGCTTTTATCTTATGCTTTAGGATAGTCTCTTCTTCTCCTCCCATCTTCTTAAATTTCAAAAATCTTCTTCCACCTTTTGAAAATTCTTCTTGTTTTAAACTTGAACAATTTTCATAATAAATTTGAACTTATGTCCACACATTTTCAAAACAATTTTATAAATAAACTTTAATCAACTTAATAATACCTTGAAATTTTTGTGAGAAGACTAAAAGCCAATCAATCGCATTTCAAACCATTTTGCCACTTTGGCTTTTTTTTTAAAAACTTTTCTCAAAATATTAGACTCTTGTCAATCCTTGTAGTGATGCAAGCAACTATACTTCTATAATATGTAGTGAATAGAGATATTTTTCACTTGGGTGTTGAGTGAAGTATTGTTGGTTTTAAATCTAAGCCATATCCTCCACTTTGAGATGATGCAAATTCTCCTTTCTCATGATTGTGGGTAGTAAGTATGTTTTTCCACACAGAAAATGACGATGATGTCTTATCTCTTAAAATCAACCAATATACTTATGTTTTAAAATAATTTAAAAGAGGAACTACGTGTACCCTGAACCCCTATTGCACGAAAGGTGGTACGTATGTACTAAAGGTTCGCAACCGCGGCGGGTGCAAAAACCATAAAAATAAATTTCTTTTCTCACCTACACCATCCATTTTTATACAATATTTTATAGCCAAAATATACAGATTTTTCAAAGAGGTTCCTGCAGAGTACCGTAGATGTTTAGGGTGCTAATACCTTCCCTTTACATAACCAACCCCCTTACCTTGAATTTTTTCCCCTCTTTTTTTTTGGGTTACTCGCTCTTTTCCCATTACTTTGGAAACAATAAAGCGCGGTGGAGATTTTTATTTTTGATCTATATAAGTCTACCCAATCCAATGGCTTAGTCTTAAACATTTCTACCGCTATATAAACAAATCCATGAGAAGAAGCTCAAGAGGTCTCAAAGTTGAAACAATATCTTTAGATTTAAAAGAGACTCTTGTTTTCTTACCCTTTTGACGTTCATCACATAAGTGATCTTTTAAAAAAATTATTTTCGGTAGACCAATGACTAAATCTTTTGTAATTATTCTATTAAGTAGATCAAAGTTGACATGTGTAAAACGTATATGCCAAAGCCAAAAGTCTTCACTCATGGTGACAAGACATTGGTCATTATTCAAGGACACTTTTTTAAGTCTAGAACATAGATATTATTAACCCTTACACCATTAAACATACAATCCTTCTTTTCATTATGTTCTATTATGCAACAATCTTTGACAAAAGTCACCTTATACCAATTGTCACACAATTGACTAATTCTAAGAAGGATATGTCTAAGGCCTTCAACTAACATAACATTTGAGATAGAAATAGTATAGGAATTACCTATGCTACCTTTTCGGAGTATTTCACCTTTGTTTTGATCACTATAGGATACAAATCCTGTCTTCTTCACCAAAAAGTCGGAGATTCCATTTTCCCATCATAGCATCAAGACACCCAACCTACATAATCAAACAAAAGTGGTAGGTACCAACTCTCGTCATGTCTTTGGGTGTGACTGAAATAGTTGTTTCATTTAGGCAACCATTGGAAATTTCCTTTAGGAAACAGAAAGCACCTAAACTTGCATTTTTCAATATTGTGGCGTTTTTCTCAACAATAGTGACAAAACAATTCATGAAAAGATTTACTTTTTCTATTTGAATCCTTCTTAATCAAATTATAATTTTTATGAGGCTTTTTAACCTTTGAATGGTTAAACGCAAAAGTGTCATGAGGTTGTGATGCCTTGTCCAATTTGGTTTTAAGAGTACTCACCTCTTGTTGCCAAATTTGATAAGTTTACAAAACAACTGACTAGGTTCCTCATCCTCACCTTTTTACTTTTGACTATCTATAATAGAAAACTTTAATGCTTCAAAATGTTTATTGGTTTCTTCAACCTTTGTTTCCAAGTATGTAAAAGCTTTTACATTGGAAACTAATTTCTTATAAGCAAGTGAATTTTTGTAGACTTTCAAAGACAATTTTTAATTCACTAAAAGACAACTTATCAACATTGGATTATTTAGAATGACTTACATTCTTTTTCTTGCTTTGACGTTGATTTTACATGAAACAATAGTTTGCCTCTTCATCACTCTCACTTGAGCTTTCATTACTTGAGACATCACTATCGCTATCCCAAGCAACATGGGCTTGTCAGGAATTCCTAAAGTTGTTTCGTTGGCCCTTTCCTTTCTTATTGGCAAGAGATGGACAATCCAGTCTATAATGATCTGACTTTCCATATTCATAGCACATACCCTTTGCCTTATCCTTTTTGTTGTCTTCATCTTTAGAGTATGTGGATTATCTTCTAAATTTCATAAGATTATTGTTGGAGTGTTTAACACCATTCTTCCGAATGTGTCGATTGTATCTCCTTACAAATAATCCCATTTGTTCATCATCCGAATCTTCTTCATCACAAGAATCACTATCATCAGTGTGTTCATCCCTTGAGGATTTTGAACTTGAAGCCCTTAGAGATTTAGACTTCAATCCTTCCTCTTTGTTGGTGTCTTTCTCCTTTTTATTTCTTTTTCTTAAGCTTCTTTTCATGTTTTTCCAAGCAACCGAGTTCTTGCCTGTGTTCTTCCAACTTTCCAAACAAGGTGGTGAGATCAAGTGTTGCGAGATTATTAGCTTCCTTGATCGCAGTTAGCTTTCATTTCCAATTCCAAGTAAGACATCTCAAAACCTTTTTAGTATAAATAGCATTAGAAATAGGATTACCTATCAAATTTAAACGATTAAAAAGATGTGATAAACACTTTTGCATTTGAGCAATGGTTTCACCATACTTCTTGCGAAAGAGTTCAAATTCTTGATTAAGTCTATTAATCCTAGCTTGCTTGACCTCATTAGTTCCATCATAGGTAACTTGTATAGTATCTCACATAGCTTTAGCTGTCTCACATTGGGAAATACAATAAAACTCATCAACACCAAGAGCGGATATGATAAAAAAAATTTGCTTTTCAATCATGTGCCCACTACTTATTATCATCCTCATTCCATATGTTTTTTAACTTTGGTACGGTAACACCATCAACAATATATATCACCGGTGTTGGACTATTTTGAATGGATTCCCACACACCTTTGTCATGCGAATTGACATAAATTTGCATACAAGCTTTCCAATAACTATAGTTTTCTCCTGTGAAAATTAGGGCTCTTTTATAATCTCTTTTAGGTTTGTACGTCATTTTCTAATAAGTTTTGAAGTCGGAATAAATTGGGCTTTTAATTCCACTTGTTAGACGACGACACCTTATCTAGAGGGGAGTGAATAGATCACCAAGCCAAAAATCCATATAAAATTTTGGTTTTAAAAATTATTTATTAAAAGAGTGCAAGTAGAAGTTTTTCAAAATATTTCGTCTATATGAATCTTGTTATTAGAAGTTGGATATTCAAATATAAAATTGATTATGGAGTGAATACAATAATATGAATTAATTATACTTCAATCAAGTTACAAGTTATCAATCGTTTATACCAAATTACTACCAACATTATTTCCAATGCCAATTATCAAAACAGCTAACTAAATAATTTGTCGAACAGTTGGTGTGTAATTGATTTTTCAGAATTTTCCTTTGAGTTTTATTGATACAAATAAGCACTTATAATCAAAAGTGATTATAAGTAATATCAACACTTAATTCAAAAACAAAAACAGTTCTGGAAAATTCCTATGAGTCAATTGATTACGCAATTCTATTAGACAAATTGATTGATGAAAATTAAAGCAAATAAAAGAAATAAAAAAAGCACACGGGGATTTGTTTACGCAGTTCCCCACTTTCGTCCTCGCGTCTGGGTTTGTTTGCACCTAATTCAAATGGAGCTAGGATAATTCTTACTATGCATAAAGTTGATACAAGAGAAATGTTCAAGAGCAACTCCACAAACCCTAATGCTTGTTGTTGATTCAATCCCTTATCTTCTTTTTATCTTGAAAAAGAACAAGACACAATAGATCCCAATTGACTTGTCGATATTGCTACTCCTTTATATTCATTATCTCCAAAACTTTCGTGCACGATCATATGTACCTATTGCAACACAAGACTTCAATTTGATTCACCGTTCTCGCGCTACTTCCTATGTGTTCTTCATCTCTAAAGGATTTGTTTCATTCTTTATCTCTAAAGGCTTCCACTAGGCCACAATCCTCTCTTAAATGTCTTGCACGAAAACTCCTAAATCACTCAATGATCTTGGAGGATAAACCCATGGTTTTTTTCGGATAAACACTTCTGCAAATCTCAACCCAATATTCACGGTAACACAAGAACCTAATTGGATGTTGTTAAACCTCTTCTAGATGGAACCCCAATAAAAGATCATTACAATGTTTTGTTAGTGCGTATGCATAGGTTGGAGGTTGAAGGTGAAAAGAAATTGCAGGAAATGTTTATGGAATCATCAAGTTGGAATGATGTATGAATGGTGTATCTATAGTTGTGGAAGTTTAGATGTAAAAAGGATATTTTCGTAATTAAAAAGAATTGAAAAATATATCTAATCAAACAGTATGTGTCGACCTGAAAATTAAATGTGTCGACACATACGTTAATTTTTAACTGAATGTGTCGACGTGAAATGATGGATGTATCGACCAAAGCGAGACAATAACTTTTAGCTTTTAAAAAAGCATTATATGTGTCGACCTGAAATCAGTATGTGTTGACATATAAAATAAGAATTTATGCAATTTCAGAAAACATGTAGTATGTGTCGACCTGTATGATACAAGTGTCAACCTATGCCTTCTAGAGGCTACAGACTTCAAAATTGAGTTACATGTGTCGACTTGAAAATCATATGTGTCGACACATGCAATAAAAATTTATGCAGAAACTTGTTTTTCATAACTTAGATCAATTTCGAAGTGGTTTTAATGATTCCTAAGACCCTTAATGCAAAGGAGTTCCCATAAGACATTGAGATACCGTCCAATATACAAAAATGTTACATTTTCCTAGTTTTGACATAATGCTAAACATGTAATGGTGAAGTTATACTCACAATGGTAGAATTACAATTCTCTATATCACACTCCTTCAATATCTCAAGGGAATATCTCCATTGATGCATAAGCATTCCCCTTTTGGACTTGTGGAACTTTATGCCAAGGAAGTATGTCATGATACCAAGGTCTCTCATCTCGAATTCTTTCATAAGATCACTCTTGAACTTAGAAATACCCATCTTTTTGCTACCAGTGATCAACAAATCATATACATATAGACAAGAATGATCATGCCTTCACTTGCATCAGTCTTTACATAAACTCCATGCTCGGGCACACATTTTGTGAAGCCAACCTCAAGTAGAAAACCATATATCCTTTTATTCCAATCTCATAGAGCTTGCTTCAAACCATATAACGGTTTTCTCAAATTGTAGAACTTTCCCTCTTGATTTTTCACAACAAAATCAAGGGGTTATTCTACATACACTTCTTATTTAAGTGGATCATTCAAAAACCTAGACTTCACATCCATTTGATAGATATACCAATTTTTGCTATTCGTAATAAGAACAACTCGCTTTATATTTTTCGATCCTAAAACTGGTGAAAATGCCTCATTAAAGTCTATACCTTCTCTTTGCAAGAATCTGTGCAACTAATCGATCCTTATGCTTGATTGTTTCACCTTTGGGATTTTCCTTCACCTTATATTCCCATGCCTCATTAAAGTCTATGCCTTCTCTTTGCAAGAATCAGTGCAACTAATTGAGCCTTATGCTTGATTATTTCACCTTTGGGATTTTCCTTCACGTTATAGACCCATCTTACACTAATTAGCTTGTTTTCTTTTGGAAGATCAACCAACTCCCAAGTATTATTTTTCTCAATCGATTCCAGCTTCTCCTTCATTGCACAACCCCACTTTGGATCACTCAATGCCTCTTCTGTGTTAACTGGCTTTGATTCAGCCATAAGTTCAAAGTTGATGAAATAATCATCATCATTGATTTTGTTGTCGTGGAATATCTCACAATATTGGAGTCTTCGACACGCGACTGTTCTGCAATTTCAGATTCTCCAGAATCCAAAAAATAATGTGTGTAACCGGTTAACACTTTTCTATAACTGGATAACACCTGCATGTAACCGGTTAATGTTTTAATTTAACGGGTTACAGGTTTCTCCACCTACTTCAGTTCATCTATTAAAACGTCCTGGATGATCAAAATCCTTATGTTTTTAACATTAAATAGCTTGCAACCTCCAATAGGGTGATACGCCACAAGTATCATCATCTCCACTTTGTCATCCAACTTCTTTCTAAGTTGACCCAAAACACATTGATATGCTACGGAACCAAAAAATCTCAAATGGTTTAGATTCAGTTTGAATCTAGACCATGCCTCTTCTGCTGTTATCTTCTCAATCTTCTTTGTAGGACGCCTATTCAACAAATAGGCAGTTCTGGATACCGCTTCTCCGCACAACTCTTTTGGCAAGTTCTTTCCTTTTAATATACTTCTCACCATGTTCATAATCGATTGATTCTTTCTCTAGACAACACTATTTTGTTGTATTGTATAGGGTGATAACATAAATCTAAGCTATCATTAGCTTTATACCATCATTCTTCACAAAAAGAGTTGTATCTATTCCTCCTCTTCTATATCCATTGTTGACCAGAAATTGAATTAATCTTTCATACCAAGCTCTTGGGGCTAACTTTAAGCCATAAGGAGATTTCTTTAATTTGTACACATGATCTAGAAAACTAGGATCAATAAATCTCTTTGGTTTCTCAACATTAACTTCCTCCTTAAGATAGCCATTCAAGAAGGCACTTTTAGTATCCAGTTGATATTATCTTAATTTCATCATGCATGAAATTCCTTGTAATAATCTAATGGATTCAAGTCTAACAACTGGATAAAATGTTTGATCAAAATCTACTCCTTCTATTTGACTGTACCATTGAGCAACTAAACTTACCTTGTTCCTTGTCAAATTACCACTTTCATCGGATTTTTCTTGTAAATCCATTGGTTACCAATGACATTCACCTCTTTAGGACTAGGAACTAATTCCCATATATTATTTATTTTAAATTGACAAAGTTCTTCGTGTATGGCACTAATCCATAATTCATCAACTAGTGGTTCCTTGTTATTGTTAGGATCAATCTTGGAAGTGTAGCAAGAATTGGAATTCATATCTCTAGATCTAGTAATGACTCCATATTTCATATTTCTTATGAAATTTTCAATGGGATGATCCTTCTGAATTATGATATATGGTCCCTTGTTGATAGAAGTTTCTGTTAGAAGAAGGCGTGTATCTAGAGGGGAGGTAAATAAAGGCGCAAAAAATTATTCTAGACACAAATCTAGAATTTAAATTGTTTTCAAAACTTTTTAACGCGGAAGAAAATCACTGGATAAGTCGTCTAAAATAAAACTTATTGGAAACTCAGATATACAAATTGTTAAATTTAAATCTTCGAAGCAAAATTGAATAATCGATTAACACAAACTCAATTCAACAATCCACTTATTTATTATTTGAACATAACCACTTTGCAATGCTATTTCCAAGGATAGATAATCAAAGAACTAACTTGATCGTTTTATCAAACACTTGGTATGCAAGTGAATTTTAATAATTTTTCCTTGAATGGTGTTGATATACAAAACCAATTATAATCAAAAGTGATTATAAGTGATACCAACACCTAATTCAAAAACAGATTTTGAGAGAAAAAGTCTTACAATTCAATTACTAGAACAATGCTATTTGTGAAAACGATTGATGAAATTGAAAGCGAGTAAACGCGTAAAAGTAAAAACACATAAGGAATTTTCATACACAGTTCCCCACTGTCGTCCTCGCGTGTGGGTACGTCTGCGCCTAATTCCAATGGAATTAGGATAATTCTTATATGCAAAACTGTTTATTACAAAAGGAAGAGTAAGAACAACAACACAAAATTCTACAATTTGGTGTTGATTCTCCTTCTTTCAACATTTGATATTAATCAAGATCAAATCAACCTATAGATGCAATCTATTCTCCGCTTAAGCTACTTCCTTACAAATATTTCAAACACTCCAAGGTTCCTTACAAAGATTTCAAACACTCCAAGGGATCTTTCTCTCGAGTAAATCTGATTACATACTATCAACATAAGATCACCAATTCTATCATCCAATTCTTGCTACTTACTTATAAATATTTCAAACACTCTAAGGTTCCTTGAAAAGATTTCAAACACTCCAACGGATTTTTCACATGGACGATTCCTTATCGCATGATCTTGCACGAAAACCCCCAATTCAACAAATGAATTTGGAGGAAAAACCCGATGGTTTTTCCCGGATGAAGACCCCTACAAATCTTAACCCAAACCAATTGGAAATCCACAATTATTCGTCTATATGGCACCCCTACGGAACATCATCGCAATGTAATGTTGGTGTGTACGCCTAGATTTGAAGATTGATGAAGAAGAAGAAATGTAAGCTAATTTTATGGTATCATCAAGTTGAGAATGATGCATGAATGGGTATTTATAGTTTGGAAATGTTTAGGGCAAAAAGGACAAATTCAAAATAAAATAAATTGAAAATATAAATAAAATAAATTTTATGTGTCGCCCCAAACTCGTATGTGTCAACACATACGTTATAAAGAGAATACATCTGTCGACCTGAAAGACTTTATATGTTAACCTGAGCAAGTCAGAAGCTACATGCTTTAATACTTGAGTAAATGTGTCGACCTGAAATATGGATATGTCGACATATAAAATAAGAATTTCTGTAATTTCAGAAATCTTTCCGTATGTGTCGACCTGGAGGTTATATGTGTCGACCTGTTACTTACATAAATGTATAGGCTGAAACATTGAGTTACATGTGTTGATCTGAACATAAAATGTGTCGACACGGGCAATACAAAAACATGTTGAATTTGTTTTTCAATGTGTTGGGTCAATTTTAAAGTACTTTTTGATGATTCATAAGATCTATTATGTAGAGCAGTACCACAAGACATATAGATACCATCTATTTTATCGATATTCCATCTTTTCTAGTTTTGACATCATACAAAACACCTTGTATTGAAGTAGTACTCAAAAACTCCCCCTTTTTTATGTTGGAAAAACTTTATACGATGCATTTCTTATAGATTTTCAAAGGCTCCCCCTGTCTTTGTGCTTCATATCTTCATCTTGCATATGCTTCGCCCCCATTTGACACCATCAAAAAGAAAAAAGGCAAACAATTAGAAGTACCAAAGTTTCCAAAGCACTTAACAAATACCAATCAAAGGCAAATTTTTCACATAAGAGCAACAAATACATATCCCCATATATATGCAATGATGCAAACTTTTAAATAACGGGCAGCAGACATCACAATAAATATAATGGCATGCAAAAGCAATGAAAGACACTTGTAGCCTCATGATCATGTAACACTTCATAATGGAACTCTCGATGTCGCACACGTATGTGCCAACCATAGAGACAACACAATATCGCTACTAACACTCAAATGAAGATGTATATCATACAAAGTAACTATGACAACATGAACCACACATTGCAACATAAGATAAGGGAAATAACCACAACACATGTGTTGTACCCCAAAATTTGCCCTCCCATATTCCTCAAGATATCTCTGATAACATATTCTCAAATTCAGGTTCGGCTCAAGAGTCAATTCTTTAAAGAAGGTATCCGAATGTGTGAGTTTTCTCGAAGAAATATGGTGAAAAAGTGTGCTGAAAGTGCAGTTTTCACGCGCTAAAAAATTCATAACTTGAAGATCGTGGCTCGTTTTGAACCCGTTCCGGTGGCAAAAATTCCGTCTTGACATTATCTACGTTTTCATCTCTCACATCTGGAAGCCAATTTCGATCAGAAGGTCTTCAAAAATGTGGATTTATCAAGTATTTTCGCACAGAAAATTTGTAACAGAAGTTTATTTGCGTTATGTTCAGAAAATCATAATTTGGTCGATTTTCATTGTATCGAGCTGGTTCCAGCGCCAAAATTTCACAAATTGAGCTGGCTACATTTTCACAGAAGGTATTGAGTTCAAACGGTATTCAAAAGGCCTTCAGAGTGCGTGACACGCTGAAAATCCTGAATGCTGAATATTATTTCATCTGGGCCGAAACTTCGAAAATTCATAATTCGGTCAATTTTTATCGGATTGGGCTCAT
This sequence comes from Vicia faba, assembly GCA_948472305.1. Lineage (NCBI taxonomy): Eukaryota > Viridiplantae > Streptophyta > Magnoliopsida > Fabales > Fabaceae > Vicia > Vicia faba. Next base: position 1,295,695,977 of record OX451737.1, on the reverse strand, counting down.
ATTTTTACACAAGGTCCCTGACTCATAGATCTACAACTTTGCTTCAAAAGTCTAGACCGGATTATGCTCCGATCAATACCATTTTTTTATTGAAGAACGTGTCAGAGTCGACACTGGAGCCCAAAATAAGTTTGTCTGAGCTGAAACTTCAAAAATTCATAACTAATTCACCGTTTATCCGATTGAGCCGATTTTCGGACAGGAGTTAGTTCTTGATGTCGGCTACATTTTGTTTTCACATTTCAACTTCAAAAATTGCACTTAAGTCCCTGCGATTTAGCCTGGAAAGTGACGAACTCAAGTGAACATTGGAGGCCCAATTGCACATTCAAAGCCCATTTTCTTTACCCTAATTTCCATTATATAATCACCTTCTTTTCACACAAACCAGAGGAGGAGAAAAAGAGAGAAAAAACCTTGCCACAACACTGTTAGAATATCAAATTCTTTCAAGAACCCTAAAACCTTGAAATTCTTATTACAAATCCCTCTCTCACTACAAACAAGCCATCACAGTTACAAACCAACACCTCACTACTTCTTCAGTAAGGGTAAGGCTGGCTTGATCTCCATGATCAAAAGGGCATAAAAGCATTCATGTCACTACTTTTCCAGTAAGGGTAAGATTGATTTGATCTCCATGATCAAAAGGGCATAATCATTCATACATGCCATATTATGCCTAAACATTAAATTTCTTCATATATTGGCTTTATTTGCATTTTATGATTTTATTTAATGTGTTCATGAGATTCAACACTGCAGATTTAGACAGGATCCCATGCAGGTTCATTAAGGAACGTTGAGGCCAAAAGCCAAATGGCCAAAAGCCAAAAGCCAAAAGCCAAAAGCCAAAAGCCAAATGGCCAAAAGAACAACTTATGCATGACACCAATACATGGCGAGACAGACATCCTGAGAAGATTAAGGAACATTGAGGTCAGAACACAAATGACCAACGGCCAGAACACAAATGGCCAACAACCAGAACACAAATGGCCATGAAACCCAATCCAATGGCCAAAGAATGCAGACCACGGTACTCAGGAGTCAATGAACACGCACGTGATACCAGAAAGTCAAACAAGACTTTTTGTCTAATGGGCCAAATTGCTTCCAAAAAACCTCCCTTTGGGTCTGAATACCCCCCATGGTTTGCATTGTTTTTTATTTCTATTTGATTTTCTTTTAATTCTTTTAATGTTTTAATTATTTCTTTTAATTCCATCAAATAATTTTCATAATAAAAATAAAATACAGAAAAATAAAAAAAAAATGTTTATTGTTATTAATATTAATTTCACCATTATTTTTGTAAATAAACTTTAATAATTAATTTAGTTAATTTAGGTTTCAATTTCAATATTTTTTCTTAATAAACTAAAATAGGTAGAATTAGGGTTTTGATATTTTTTTTCACCTTTTCTTTTTATAAATAACCTTCTCTCATTATTATTGTTATTAATTATCATTTATTTTTTGTAAATAAACATGTACATTAAATATTTAGTAAATTAGGTTAAACTTTAATATTTTTTCATTAATAATTAAAAACAACTTAGAATTAGGGTTTCTCTTCAATTTTAATTTATTTATTTCATAAATACAAAAAACCTAAAAAACATTTCTTTTCTTTTTTAATAAAATAATTAATCAACTTTTAATTCAATTTAATTTCAAAAGGGTCCAACGCCCTCGAACGTGCAACTTTAATTCATTCGCGCATTTATTCTTATTTTTTCTTTGTGAATATTATGTAACTGCTCAAGCCGTGTAATAGTAATTAGGAATTTATTTATTTTCCGCATTTTTTTATTAAAACGGGTCTTTGTTAATTTGGCGATGTATAGACCCGCGCCTTGTAATAGCGTAGGATTTATCTTTTCGCATTTAAATTTCCGCACTTTTAAATTATAATTGCATGAAAGAATGTATGGCCTAAATTAAAAACAAGCGTAGATCACCATGATACATGTACAAGATAAATGCTAAACTGAAAATAACACACAAATTCACACACCACTCTTAGGGTATGCCTCACTGTTGCCTTGCCTTCGAAACGTGGTCGTCGAGTATAGGACGTTTTAGTAAGTCCTTATGTCCATGACATGATCCAGTTGCCTCGAAACGGTTGCCTCGGAATAAAAAAGGATCAATGGCATAAGGGTAGCTTCTAAGGTGTCCTACTGTTGCTCTGGTGACCACACTGTCCCTACAAACGAATTGACCCAAACACCTCCAACGGTGGTGCTACCTACCTCTCAATGGTGGGATGGCACTACCTTAAGGACATTTACACAGCCTAATTCCTTAGGGTAGGTAGATGACTCATGGATACTTGCTCTTTTTAAAAAACAAATCAAAACTCTTTTCACTTTTCAAAAAGCTTTCAAAACAATTTTTCAAACACTCTTGAGGACTGATACAAGAGTCGATCTGAAATCTTTCAAAGAAACTTTTTTCAAACCCACACACACATTTGAAAAGCAAACACATTTTGAAAACACAATGAGCAAGTATCTAAGAGCCCATGGATAACCATGGATAGAAAGGGTGCTAACACCTTCCCTTTCTATAAATTTACCTCCCGAACCGAGAAACTATCTCATAAGGAATTTTGCTGTGCTTTTGTCCTGTCCATGTTGGAGAAAATAAAAGACGGTGGCGACTCTTGCTTCCACGACATTTCGCGAAACCAGCTTTAAACAGTCAGTTCCAGATCCACCGATCACAGAACTGGCGACTCTACTGGGGACCATCATAAAGTGAGGTGTACCTTAGGACTAAGATCACTTGTGTTTTCAATTGTTGTGCTTGTTTGCTTTATTATTGTGGGCTGCATCGGAGTTACATAGATCCTAACCCGGATCTGGGGATACCCTGTTAGGTAGCATAAGCTGTGAGGGACCTGTCCGGCGTAGACCGACATGGGTGAAGCAGTGGCTACGTTGGTGTGGCACCTTGGTCTGTACTGATATCCCTTGTGTCGCAACAAGGAGAATATGGGTCTTCTGAGGAGTCATTAAGCACCAACCAACCTTAGAACCTTAAATGACCCAACTTGGCCAATAGAACAGTAGCAGTATGCTACGCCCATTGAGGCTAAACTCTCGTGATGGTTCTGGCCGCAAGAAAAGATTGCGATGCTGGAGTTATGATCGATTGAGGGTAGTCAGTGATATTGGGATCCTCTAGAACCCGGTTACTTCTGATAGGATAGGTCTTAACCAACGAAACTGAAAGAGGGTAGTACATAAACTTCACGCTGGCCTAAACTCTAAGGGATGTCTTGTGTGACTTGTGTGCCTTCAAACTTGACTACTTGTACACTTGTTATCTAACAACACGAGTTTCTTGCAGGTTTTGTTTACAATCCTTAATCTGGGCTCATAATAGGGTTTACTTACATCACTCCACGCATAGCATAACATCATACCATCATACCATTGCATACATCCTGCATAAGGACTAACCCATTTCAAGGATCTCGAGGGTCTGTGATGCAGGTCATGATAAACCAATGGTCTAGCAAGGGGCAAAGGGGATTTATTTTCCTCTAGCCAAGGGTGTCAGGGGCTATGACCCACTCGATATGGTGAGCCTTGACTCTTGAAGAAGAACTCTCAACAACAGGAAGTTCCTTCAATCAAGCTACTGGATCCCAGCTCTAACAAATTTCTTGTTTATCCCGCGAGATCCTTGAAAACATTGCATGCATACATACATATCATTGCATTACAGGTACCCTTTTTACATGTCACTTACCTTCTCCGCTGTTTATTTCAGCAATGGCTTCCCAACAAGATAACCAGGATCTTCAGGCTCAAGAGATTCAGTTCAGGGAGATCTTCCTAAGCCTATCCAAGGGGCGAGAGGAGTTAAGGACACTCCTCATGGGGAATCTGGCCAAGAAAAGTCCCGAAGATGACAAGGGCGAACGGCTGAAACGTCTACAAACTGAGGTAGATACAATGAAAACCCAGATGCTGGGGCAAAGGGCTCTCATCCAAGGTTTAGCTCGGGAGCAAGAAGAGTTGAGGACCATGATCAGTCAACTCCACCAAGACAGATCCAATATGAAGCAACCAGTCCGAGTCAGGGACCAGGTCTTTGATCAGCTTCCAAGAGGACAAGAGTCTGGTATGGTGAAGAACAAACCCCTCCAAGTTGCTACCACTTTACAAGCCCAACATCAACCTCGCCCAGAGCAACAGGTGGATCAGAGTAAGCCAAGCAGGTCCAAGAGGCAATTCACCCAGCTTAACATGCCGCGGTTTCAAGCCTTGCAACACCTGTTGAGGTTGAATCTGATTACACTAAGAGCTCCTCCCCGGAACCCCAACATCTCTGCTCCTAACTATCATCCCGACAGAAGATGTGCATACCACTCTGATAGTCCTGGACATGACACTGCTGACTGTTGGGCTCTGAAGAACAAAGTCCAGGATCTGATTAATGAAGGAGCAGTGGATTTCACCCAAGTGGGTCAGGCTGAATGTTTCTACCATCCCTATCGGATTCACCATTTGAAGTAACAAGCCCTGAGATGAGAAGACTTTTGTTTATTAGAATTTTCAAGTTGTAACTTTCTTTTGACTGTTCAAACATTTATTCATGTTAAACGTTGTTATTTCATTAATGCATCGCATATGTCTGTTTTGAAGCAATATATTCGCATTCGCTATATTCAAACTGATTTCATATTTTTTGATGATCAATTCTTGATTAAGAAATTCTAAGCCTCTTGAGGGAGGATGACGAAAACGATACCGCGATCATTACAGTATGTTTTTGAACAGACCCCGCTGATGAGGTACAGGCATTGTTTCAATCCCTAAACACTGGAGTTATAAGGAAGATAATCCCTCGTCAACCCCTTTGAGCCAAAGAAGTCGGAGTTTTTTTTCTTTTCGAAAATTGAAACCCTTAATCATAACCTGGGGCAGGGTAGTTCTCTCAGTTGATCCAAGTGCATAACGAATGGCACCAAAGAGGTCCTTACAAAACAAAAGACAATGATGGTTCCGAATAATCATAAAGACAGGCAGTCATTACCAAAAAAAAAAAAACTAAAGCCCAATGAGTCAAAACCTATGAAGGAGACTTACAAAACTGGGGCATCCCGCTGACTGTAATTCCAAAAGAAACAGTTCAGGCAAAAAACAGGGATAATGAAATCAAAAAGAAAGAGGTCCAACAAATCCTCAACAAAAGGAAAGGACTGCCTATTCAAATGAATTGTCAACATCCGAAATCATTGGAATATCAGGACAAAGACCCAAACAAGGTCAAACGCAAGATCAGCTGAGTTTAGGTTTGAAGAACATTACGAAGAGCGGGCGGGTACAAATAAAATTTGAGCCTTTACCCTTTGTTTCTTAAACCGTGAACCTGGCCACATTATAACCCTTAAAAGTCCTAGCTGAAGCATGGGTTAGTTCGAAAGCATACTGTTACAAAGGTATCCTGACTCCTTAAGGCTTGCTGTAAAATACCGAGTTGACATCACAGTTTACAAAAAATTCACTTGTTTTTATGAAAAAATGCATTTTCAAAAAACTTCAAGACAAACATAAGCTTTGCATTCTTGATATAATACTGTTTGCGTATGACTATTTATTCGAACAGCAGAGAAATTCGCACGACGAATGCCTAATGAACAAAAGCACCTCCAATCAAGGGGCATGGCCTGATCATTGTCCATCATCTGGGGCAGTCCAGTCAAGATTCAAGGAATCTCTCAAGATGCCAAACATCCAGGGGAAAACCTCCGCCTGAGCCTCTTGGGGCATTGGACATGAATTCCCAGCAACAAATCTTGCATGACCAAACATCTTCTGGTAGCGTGGCAACACAATAACAGGGGCACCTCCCTACATCCTGAGAGCATGGACATAGTCAGAAAAAATACTACGCGTAATCAAAGACCCGCTAGGTTGACATACCTAGGCAAAAAATAAGGGCTTCCCGGCGAACCAAAAGGGTTCGGGCAAAAATAAGGGATGAAAATGAAAAAACTCTGTACACCCGGCAAGTCGAAAACCCGAAAAGGCGGCTTGGGCAAAAATGGGTATCCCGGTGGACCGAAAACCCGAAAGGGCGGTCCAGGCAAAAAATTAGAGATCAAAAGCGTACGACTATGTCCCGTCATCTCGTCTACCAGAACAAGATTTGTCAATCGGCAATCGTCAAAGCACCTCTACAGGTAACATCAGAAACAGGGGAAATAATGAGTTGTCTAAGCAGTCTAACGGCTCCGTCCACCAAGGTACCAAGGTAAGTTCGGCTGAAGAATGCAACCAAGATACCTTAAATCCCCAGAGAGCAAGACCAGATTCTACAATTCTCTCTCCAAGCAAAGTTATACTGTCAGCCTTAAGGAAATTGGGTATCCCTAGCAAATCTCAACATTCCTCAGCGGAGTATACAAACATTCCTAACAAGCATTCCCGGCAGTCTTGATCTAAGATTGATCCCCGGTGGTATACCAGACGTTCAATGGAGCCATTCCCCAAGGCAATCTGAAAAGTTTCCCCAGGAGAGTTGAACCATCTCCCCAGCAGGAAGCTTATCCCCAGTAGATTCCGGAAGCTTGTCATCCGCCTAGTACGAACGCTCCCCCGGATTTATTCAAAGGTTATTTCCCCACCAGGATATAACTGGGTTATCCTCAGCCAATAACCATGGAAAGATCCTCCCCGATGAAGTCTTCCTATCCCCCAGCGGAGTTCATTCTTCCAACAAAGCTTATCAATGGTATTCCCAGCGGAGTTATCATCAAACCTCAGCGAAGTACCTCTCTTTCCCCACAGAGTTCACTCCCTGCAGAATAATTTATTCTCCAAGTTTATTCCCCAACGGAGTCATCTTCTCCTACCGGTATTCTTGCAACATCAACCCAGGATTCAACAAGCTCCCGGCATCCGTCAAGGATTTACTTTCCTAGACGAGAAGACATTCATAACATCACATTGTTATACATCATGATACATGCATATACGCATCATATCATACAATCTCATGTGTTGAGAACATCGTTGCTTGATTCATATCATGCATTGCATATGACTGACCTTTACCTTTCAGGAAGGATACAGTTAAATGATCAGCTATGTAGACGAATACAGTCAAAAGAGACCAACCCAGTCAAAGAATACAAATCCAGTTAAATCAATGCCTAAAGATTTCTCTAATACAACCCGTCGTTATAGACACTCGTCGTTATAGACACTCGTCGTTATAGACACTCGTCGTTATAGACACTCGTCGTTATAGACACTCGTCGTTATAGACACTCGTCGTTATAGACACTCGTCGTTATAGACACTCGTCGTTATAGACACTCGTCGTTATAGACACTCGTCGTTATAGACACTCGTCGTTATAGACACTCGTCGTTATAGACACTCGTCGTTATAGACATTCGTCGTTATAGACACTCGTCGTTATAGACACTCTTCGTTATAGACACTCATCGTTAAAGACCACTCGTCCATGAGGATAACCTGTCAGTAGAGACAACTCACCAACCTAACATTACCAGACTCGACTCCTGTATCCTGCCAGGGCACGTCTGAAGAGTTCGAAGATCTGATTCCTATATCTTGCCAGGGTGTATCTGTTGACGACTAACATTACCAGACTCGATTCCTATATCTTGCCAGGGCACGTCTGAAGAGTTCAAAGATCCGATTCCTGTATCTCGCCAGGGTGTATCTGTTGACGACTATATTCTCCGGACTCGATTCCTGTATCTTTCCAGGGTACGTCTGAAGAGTTTAAAGATTCGATTCCTGTACCCATCCAGGGCACATCTACACGAAGAGTTTGAAGATCAACCCTTGTAATAGGCCAGGTAATTATCTTTCTTTCTCAGGTACGCAAGTTCTCGCTAAGGAATCTCTTACGCGATCGACAACCTCTCGATGGCATCTATAAGCCCATCCACATACCAACAGTCTTCGAATGGCATCCATAAGCCCATTCCCGACAAAGCTCCGTCACAGCTCCAGATGGCATCTATAAGCCCATCCCCACATCCATCACTTCTAAATGGCATCTGTAAGCCCATTCCCGCCATCACGTTGCTGATACTCTACTATGTGAGTGCAAATTTCTAGGCACTCTAGTGTTCAATCATCTTCCACCTTCGGATCACGAAAGGCACGCAAGCCAATCTACATCCTTGGGTTTAAGAAGATTGAACAGGGGCAACTGTTGTACCCCAAAATTTGCCCTCCCATATTCCTCAAGATATCTCTGATAACATATTCTCAAATTCAGGTTCGGCTCAAGAGTCAATTCTTTAAAGAAGGTATACGAATGTGTGAGTTTTCTCGAAGAAATATGGTGAAAAAGTGTGCTGAAAGTGCAGTTTTTACGCGCTAAAAAATTCATAACTTGAAGATCATGGCTCGTTTTGAACCCATTCCGGTGGCAAAAATTCCGTCTTGACATTATCTACGTTTTCATCTCTCACAGCTGGAAGCCAATTTCGATCAGAAGGTCTTCAAAAATGTGGATTTATCAAGTATTTTCGCACAGAAAATTTGTAACAGAAGTTTATTTGCGTTATGTTCAGAAAATCATAATTTGGTCGATTTTCATCGTATCGAGCTGGTTCCAGCGCCAAAATTTCACAAATTGAGTTGGCTACATTTTCACAGAAGGTATTGAGTTCAAACGGTATTCAAAAGGCCTTCGTTTTTTGCTCAGAGTGCGTGACACGCTGAAAATCCTGAATGCTGAATATTATTTCATCTGGGCCGAAACTTCGAAAATTCATAATTCGGTCAATTTTTATCAGATTGGGCTCATATCTTTACACAAGGTCCCTGACTCATAGATCTACAACTTTGCTTCAAAAGTCGAGACCGGATTATGCTCCGATCAATACCAGTTTTTTATTGAAGAACGTGTCAGAGTCGACACTGGAGCCCAAAATAAGTTTGTCTGAGCTGAAACTTCAAAAATTCATAACTAATTCACCGTTTATCCGATTGAGCCGATTTTCGGACAGGAGTTAGTTCTTGATGTCGGCTAAATTTTGTTTTCACATTTCAACTTCAAAAATTTCACTTAAGTCCCTGCGATTTAGCCTGGAAAGTGACGAACTCAAGTGAACATTGGAGGCCCAATTGCACATTCAAAACCCATTTTCTTTACCCTAATTTCCATTATATAATCACCTTCTTTTCACACAAACCAGAGGAGGAGAAAAAGAGAGAAAAAACCTTGCCACAACACTGTTAGAATATCAAATTCTTTCAAGAACCCTAAAACCTTGAAATCCTTATTACAAATCCCTCTCTCACTACAAACAAGCCATCACAGTTACAAACCAACACCTCACTACTTCTTCAGTAAGGGTAAGGCTGAGTTGATCTCCATGATCAAAAGGGCATAAAAGCATTCATGTCACTACTTTTCCAGTAAGGATAAGATTGATTTGATCTCCATGATCAAAAGGGTATAATCATTCATACATGCCATATTGTGCCTAAACATTAAATTTCTTCATATATTGGCTTTATTTGCATTTTATAGTTTTATTTAATGTGTTCATGAGATTCAACACTGCAGATTTAGACAGGATCCCATGCAGGTTCATTAAGGAACGTTGAGGCCAAAAGCCAAATGGCCAAAAGCCAAAAGCCAAAAGCCAAAAGCCAAATGGCCAAAAGAACAACTTATGCATGACACCAATACATGGCGAGACAGACATCCTGAGAAGATTAAGGAACGTTGAGGCCAGAACACAAATGACCAACGGCCAGAACACAAATGGCCAACAGCCAGAACACAAATGGCCATGAAACCCAATCCAATGGCCAAAGAATGCAGACCACGGTACTCAGGAGTCAATGAACATGCACGTGATGCCAGAAAGTCAAACAAGGCTTTTTGTCTAATGGGCCAAATTGCTTCCAAAAAACCTCCCTTTGGGTCTGAATACCCCCCATGGTTTGCATTGTTTTTTATTTCTATTTGATTTTCTTTTAATTCTTTTAATGTTTTAATTATTTCTTTTAATTCTATCAAATAATTTTCATAATAAAAATAAAATACAGAAAAATCAAAAAAAATGTTTATTGTTATTAATATTAATTTCACCATTATTTTTGTAAATAAACTTTAATAATTAATTTAGTTAATTTAGGTTTCAATTTCAACATTTTTTCTTAATAAACTAAAATAGGTAGAATTAGGGTTTTGATATTTTTTTTCACCTTTTCTTTTTATAAATAACCTTCTCTCATTATTATTGTTATTAATTATCATTTATTTTTTGTAAATAAACATGTACATTAAATATTTAGTAAATTAGGTTAAACTTTAATATTTTTTCATTAATAATTAAAAACAACTTAGAATTAGGGTTTAATTTTAATTTATTTATTTCATAAATACAAAAAACCTAAAAAACATTTCTTTTCTTTTTTAATAAAATAATTAATCAACTTTTAATTCAATTTAATTTCAAAAGGGTCCAACGCCCTCGAACGTGCAACTTTAATTCATTCGCGCATTTATTCTTATTTTTTCTTTGTGAATATTATGTAACTGCTCAAGCCGTGTAATAGTAATTAGGAATTTATTTATTTTCCGCATTTTTTTATTAAAACGGGTCTTTGTTAATTTGGCGATGTATAGACCCGCGCCTTGTAATAACGTAGGATTTATCTTTTCGCATTTAAATTTCGGCACTTTTAAATTATAATTGCATGAAAAATGTATGGCCTAAATTAAAAACAAGCGTAGATCACCATGATACATGTACAAGATAAATGCTAAACTGAAAATAACACACAAATTCACACACCACTCTTAGGGTATGCCTCACTGTTGCCTTGCCTTCGAAACGTGGTCGTCGAGTATAGGACGTTTTAGTAAGTCCTTATGTCCATGACATGATCCAGTTGCCTCGAAACGGTTGCCTCGGAATAAAAAAGGATCAATGGCATAAGGGTAGCTTCTAAGGTGTCCTACTGTTGCTCTGGTGACCACACTGTCCCTACAAACGAATTGACCCGAACACCTCCAACGGTGGTGCTACCTACCTCTCAATGGTGGGATGGCACTACCATAAGGACATTTACACAGCCTAATTCCTTAGGGTAGGTAGATGACTCGTGGATACTTGCTCTTTTTAAAAAACAAATCAAAACTCTTTTCACTTTTCAAAAAGCTTTCAAAACAATTTTTCAAACACTCTTGAGGACTGATACAAGAGTCGATCTGAAATCTTTCAAAGAAACTTTTTTCAAACCCACACACACATTTGAAAAGCAAACACATTTTGAAAACACAATGAGCAAGTATCTAAGAGCCCATGGATAACCATGGATAGAAAGGGTGCTAACACCTTCCCTTTCTATAAATCTACCTCCCGAACCGAGAAACTATCTCATAAGGAATTTTGCTGTGCTTTTGTCCTGTCCATGTTGGAGAAAATAAAAGACGGTGGCGACTCTTGCTTCCGCAACATTTCGCGAAACCAGCTTTAAACAGTCAGTTCCAGATCCACCGATCACAACATGCTTTCATATTAAGAATAAATCTATACAAATGTGAAATTATTAATACATGAAGTCATTATATACATATAGATCAAGAACACACAATGGTTATTCATCCGAAATGTTTGGAAATGAACATTCATGGTTTTTATAATTTGAAAGTATATGAATAATTTTTGGAAGAAGCCTAGAAATACGTGTTGTACCCCCAAAATTTCCCCTCTCATTTCTCAAGTAATCTCTCACAGGATCTCTAATAATTTAAAACTGCACAAGGTTTGATCAACTTGAGACACCTCCTCAAGCACTAATAGCTGAAAATTAGGGTTTGAGTTTGCACAAGGATAATTAAACTTTTAATTTCCCATATGATTTTCATGGATCATTTTGGACCCTCAAGATTTCTCATGTCAAGCTTCAAGTTTTGGATCACATTTTTGCTCAGTCAATTGATCAGTTGACCTAAAATCAACTATATTGGGAAAAAGTCAACTATGGTTAATTCACAGTCAAACTTCATAATTTTTTATCCACATAAATATTATGAACTCATATATGTCAATTGATCAAGTTTGGATCACAATTCCTCAAGAAATTTGATCAGAACATCAAAAGGTCAAAATGGTCAAAATTAGGGTTTTGGCTGAGAAAATGCAATCTTTGATTTTGGACCTAGAAAATGATTTATTGGTTTAAGTAATGATATCAAGGATTCAAATGATTCATCTTGACCTAATTACATGGCTCAAAACTTTTCTCAAGTTTAATTGATTGATAGTTGAATTTCAGTCAACTGATGAAAAGTCAACTGTACACTGAAAAGTCAAACTTTGACTTTTTGATCAAAATCAAGTATCAAAGATTACAATTCACCAAGACATGTCAAAATATGAAACTTGTTCATCAAGAAATAAAAAAGTCAAGATTTCATTTTGAAAAGTCAAAATTCCAAGACTTAGAATTTTTCTAAGTGTTGAAAATTCATGTTTTTCTTCATAGCTTTGAGGTAAGTTTACACCATGATGCAAGATGATTCAATGGAAACTTCCAACATGAAAGTTGTAGATCTCAATGAGATCAAAAACATTGCAGGGCAGAACTTTTTCTAGAAATGCTTAGATTTCAAGTTATCATTTTGTGAAGACGTGTTCATGAAATTTAAGGACTTAGTGAAATTTTGCCCTAGTTTAGGACGGATTTTGACCTAACTTCATGGAAATTTTTTTACCTAGTTCCAATTTAAATTTTCAAAAATGTCAAACATGAAGGTTGTAGATGATGTTAAAAGCTTTCAAAAATGTCCCAGAACTCATTGAGATCATACTTCAGCTAGGAGAATCGAAGGCAAGATGTTAGGGTTTCAAACTTGAATTACAAGTCATTTCTTGATGAACACATAATCCAATATCAATGTTAGGCTGCATAATCTTGCTTTGTAGGCCTTCTGACTTGTGTATCTATCCATCATTAATGTATTACACAAGCCTTTGATCTATAATCCAAGTGGTTTAAGAATTGTCCAATTTAAATTGCCATTTTGGGAAGAAAGTTAACAATGTCGTTCTTGAAAAGCAAGCTTTATGCCCAACGTCAATTCCTTAGCCTCTCACTTGTTCCCTGTGATCATACTCCATCTACAAAGTCAAAAGCAAGTTTGTTTAAAGCATAACCACTCTACAATAGCAAGTACAAAAGGCATTGAAACTTGATTTCTCAATAAAATCACATGTTGAGCTTAAACATGTGATTTTGAATTATGATCAAATACAAGTCTCAAAAATTGTTGCTTATAAATAGAGGCCCAATTTGCAAGTTAACACACGAGCTTAAGCACCCTGAAACTCTTTCAAACACTTATAAGCCAGAAATTATCCAAGAACTCCATTGATGCACAAATTCTGACTTTGAACTTGCAACTCACAATTCCCTCGTGCGTTTTCCTTCCTAATCAATCACAAAGCTCCTACACATCAAATATAGACCATCCCCATCCCTGTTCCACAAAGGTAACTCCATCTTCATCATCCTCCAAACTAAAAAACAGAGCACTGCAAGTTGACTTCCCCAGGCCATTCCAGCCATCCATTGCTCAAGCTAATCATTGCATTAGCTTCCTGGGAACTTGAGGAAGCTAACCTGATCATTGCAGCACCTTGAATCAAGCTCATTTGCATTTCATGATTTCCAATTTTGAGGTATCTTTTCCGAACTTCTATCTTTTCATTTAAGCATTGTTAAGCTTATGTTTGTGAAGATAAAATGTAGACATCATTTCCCTGAAACTGTACATGTCCATAGATTTCATTTACATTGATTGAGCTTAGAGAATTTTAGGTTTGAATCTCTTTAAAAAGTTAGGTCAGAATTTGGTACTTTTAGAAATTCTCATTCATATTTGATGTATAGCTTATGATATTTATATGGTTGGGTTCGTATGGAAAAATGGAGAAACTTTCATGTTTGCATCTTTCATTTTTATTGAGAAATGAGCAAGTTACATGAACCATGGCTGGAGGTTGAAGATGAAGTCATTTTCAAGACTTGACTTGTGTTATGTATTTATTGTTTCACTTATGTTATTTTCACTGATACTTTTCATATTTTTCACATTTTTCTCTCTTTTTTGTCACAAACAGGCACATGGGCCTCCAAGCAGTGGGCCTTGTCTTTTTGCTAATTTCTGACCGCTCTATTATTTTTCCACACCTGATCCTATTATTTTTTATCATTTCATTTTCTTTTTTATTTTATTTTGTTTAATTTTTCTTTATTATATTTGTATTACTATTATTATTATTATTATTATTATTATTATTAATAGAAAATCCAAAAATATTTTTATTTATTATTTTCACACTTATTTATTTTTATTTTTTCTTTATAAAGATAAAAAGACAAAAAACATTTTCTTAACAAATTTAATTTCTTTTTCTTAATAAATAATAATTAGATTTAGGTTTAGTTATTTTCTTCTTCTTAATTAAAATTAATTTAGAATTTAAGTTCTTTTAAATAATTAATTACCATATTATTTTTATTAAGTTTAAACCTTTTCATAAAAAACCCTAAAAAATGTTTCAAACTTAATTTCTTTCTTAATTAGTTTAAGTTTAAATTTGTTTAATTTTAATTAATTATTTTTCTTAATTAGGTCAAAACTAACCCTTTTCAAAAACCAAATAAAATTAATTTCCTTTCCATTTATTTTCTTGCACATTTATTTAATTTTTATATATTATTCAATATGGTTGTAATAGATAATTAGGTTTAATTTTCTTGCAAATCCCCATTTGTAAATTTGTATACCCCCTCCCCTAATGATGTAATAGTGTAGTAATTTTACTTTCCGTAATTTATCGCTTTTATATAAATGTTAGTAATTAGGATTTGTATGGCAAGATTAAAATCAACAGTTAGTAAACCCTAATTCAAGACAAACAATGCATGTAAATCAAACACACTTGCACATTTGTACCCCTAGGGTAAACTCCACTTTGTTGCCTTATAAAAATGGTCATGTTATGCATGTGGGGTGTCTTAGTAAAACAATCAAAATACAAGATCATAGTCCCTCGATGACGCTATCCATGTTGCCTTTTAAATGATCTTAGTCCCTCAAGAGAAAATGCTAAGACATCTCACAAACGTTGCTATCATGACTATACGATGACCCACGCCCGTCTCTTTACATCCAAAGATAAGGCTTCTTACCAAATCAATGGTAATATAACAATATCAAAGGAAATGTAGAAATGAATAAAAGACTTTTGAGTAGGTAGATTGTTCCTAGTTGCCTGCTCACTTTCAAAACAAACATCCTTGCTCACTTTCAAACACCAAACACTTTTAAAAACAAAATTTCAAAACTATTTTCAAAAGTCCAACATTTTGTATACGTTCTTACGAACGAGAACCATTACAAATTTTGCCTAAACGAAGGAGCTTTTCAAAAAAATTCAAAACCACCACAAAGCATATTTTCAAACAAAAGCAAGTGATCTAGCAAGAAACTAAGAGCCCATAGATAACTATGGATGAAAAGGGTGCTAACACCTTCCCTTTTCATAATCTACCCCCCGAACTCAAGAAATAATCTCAAAGGTCTTTCCTATTCTTTTCCACCTTTCCTTTTGGATAAAAGAAAAGTCGGTGGCGACTCTTGCTAACCGTAACATTTGCGATCAAACGTAAAACATCCCAAGTCAGTTCTCCCACCGTATCACAGAACTGGCGACTCTGCTGGGGAGAAACTTAAAATTGGGGTTACCTTAGGGCTAGAGCACCTTTATTTGCTTTCATTGTTTGACCTCTCGGGATATTTCGGTCGCCGTGAAAGAGGCTTGCGCTAAAACAATGCCTGATAAGAAAGATCAGTGATATTGAGATCCCTTAGAACCCGGTTACTATTTCTAGGACAGGTTTGAGCCAACTAAACTTCAAGAGGGTACTTACCTATAAGACTCCATGCAAGCCTAAACCTAAGGACTTGTTTGCCTTGTTTGTATATACTTACTTGTACATAACACCATAAACATCATAACATCAAACTCATTATCACTAACCATTTCAAGGATTATTGGGATTTATCTTTGTTCTGTTTTTTAGGACATGACTTCCATCCGCAGGAAAACCATTCAAGTCAATCTCGTAAGAATTCCTCCTCAACTCAAAGAGTTAGCATCAAGGGTTCACGAGACTTCTTCATTCACCGAAAGACATGGTCACCTCTTAAACTTGGTTACCACCAACATTGATGAAGATATGATGAAGGTGCTTTTCCAATTCTTTGATCCTCTACACCATTGCTTCACTTTTCCCGATTATCAGCTTGTACCTACTCTAGAAGAATTCTCTCAACTCTTGAGGATTCCTATTCTCAATCAACTACCCTTCAACGGTACGGAAAGAGATCCAAAACCTGAAGAGATTTCCCAAGCACTACACTTGCAATAATGTGATATCACGACTAATTGGGAAACAAGGAGTGGTGTAAAAGGTTTCTTAGCCAAGTTCTTGTTTGAGAAAGCTCGAGATTGTTGGAACTCTTTGGACTTACAAGATTTTGAAGAAATCTTGTCCCTTCTCATCTATGGGATGGTTTTGTTTCCAAACCCTAACAAACTTATAGATGTAAATGCTATCAAAATCTTCATGTCTTGGAATCCAGTGCATACTTTATTGGGAGATATCCTACATTATTTTCACTCTCGCACTATGAGAAAGAGAGGGATCCTAATGTGTTTCACTCACCTCTTGGATAGATGGTTTATTTCACATCTTCCCCGGTCTTTGTTGAAGAACGAGAAAGGTTTGAGGTGGTCCCATAGGTTGATGATGCTCAAACATTCGGATATCCATTGGTGTTCTCGATCCTTAGAGAACAGTACTATCATCGACCATTGTGGGGAATTCCCTAATGTCCCTTTGCTTAGCATTAGGGGAGGTATCACTTACAACCCTTTCTTAGGCTTACGACAGTTTTGTTACACCCGAAGAGATGGTCCTCATGATATGCTCATCCAAGGAGTGGTATTCTACTACGAGAGCGAAGGTCAAGGTTACCGTTAAAGGTTTATACGAGCTTGGAGGATGGTAAACAAAGTGGATAGCAAGACATTGGGACACAAGAACTCTATTCCCCTTGAGCCTTACCTAAGGTGGATACGAGCTCGTGCTAGAAACTTGTAATGCCTTATCCCTCTATCTTACCAGTTATCATGGAACATGTGGTTGAAGAAGATATCCCATACACTGTCCTCCATCCCGACATGCCTACTTCTCTTGAAGACTTGCAAAAGGGTTGGATTCAGCTAAAGGAAGAACGAGATACTTTCGAAGCTTAATTCTACGCTAGTGAGAAGATGCTCTTGGAGCTTACAAAACAGCTACAAGAAGAGCAAAGTGTGAATGCCTACCTTGCACCGAAAAGGATGCTCTCAGTCTTTTTATCTTATAGAGTTATTTTGTAACCCTAAGAGGCATGTTGTAATCATTTTGAACTAATTAATGAAAATTAACGTTTGTTCATTCTTTGTGTATACAAATTTAAATTTCATAAATCCTTGAAATCATTTGCATATACATCTTCCATGCATCATAACATAACAGGTTTTCGCACAACAAGTTTCCTTATCTTTCTGCTATTTATTTCAGCAAGATGGATCTAGAGAAAACTGTGAAGGACCTACATGCACAAAAATCTCAATTTCAAGAGACTCTACTGGCCCTAACCAAGGGGAAACAAGATATGATGGAACTGCTAGCAGCCAAAAAGAAACCCAAGAGAAAAGCTCTGGTCAACATGGGTAGAAGGTTCAAAGAGTCGGTCCGTTAGATCCTGGTAGTGGAAGACACATCTGAGGAAGATGAGAATCAGATTGGAGAAGCTAGGAGTACCCAGGCTGGGTGCATTAACGATCAAGCATCTGATGATGATTATTTTGATGAGCAGTACCCTCCTGTCGATGTCAAGTATAAGTAGCTAGAAGACAGATTGAAGGCGGTTGAGATCCAAGCCGTCCCCAGTTTAGATTTTAATGATTTGGGTTTGATATCTGCGGTTGTTATTGTAATTCTCAGAGTGCCTAAGAGGGGGGGTGAATTAGGTCTTATAAAATTTATTCGGTTTTATGAGAATATTTGTAGAACTTTTTGGTTAAGTGTTTGAAGGTTTTGATTATATCTTTATCTTTTCCTGATTATGGTGATGAAAGCGATAAATTCGGAAAAGTAAAGAACACGGTGATATATCCTGGTTCCCCTCACAATCCGAGAGTACTCCAGTCCCCTTTCCAACACGAAAGAGATTCACTATAGTTAGAATGATTGTACAACCTATGCTTACTATCTAACCTATAGGGTGATCAAAGGTTCTTAACACCTTTAAGACCAAACAAACACTAATGTGAATGAAGAACAATCCTCTTCAAATCACAACACTTACTTCCAACAATCCTGGATAATAAGGGAATAAATTCTTTAAGTAATACAATGATTGATTTGAAATATGTGGAGAGCTTTATCAATCTTCAATTGATCTTCTTATTCAAGATAATAACAATTCTCAAGCAATGTATATAAATGTTCACAATGTATGAAACTTGGAATGATTTAATGAAAGTGTATATGGCAAGTTTCACAAAATTTTATGAACACATGAAAGTATGAATTCAAATGTGAATGATGAAAAATTGTTTATTGAAGAAGTATATTTTTTAATTTGAAAATTGAAGCATTCTTTTTAAATAAGAAAATCTGCAGCATTTTATAAAGTCACAAGAACCTCTTCATTCATGCCAATTCATATGAAAAGTTGCAATGCATTTATGAAAAGATACCACTTGAAAAGTGTTCAAAAACCAAAAGAAAAGCTGCACTGGTTCGCTAGGATCCGGTTCCGACACTGACAGAACCCGGTTCTTAGTGAACGTTATAAGTCAGATTTCAAAAAATATTACGTAGGAACCGGTTCCCCTATTGGTACAACCCGGTTCCTGGTACAAAAACCTGGGACATGTTTTTTTAGAAAGTCTGGAACTCGGTTCCCTGTTAGGGAGGAACCGGTTCCTAAATGGTTATTTTCAAAAATACTTTTTGAAAAATATTTCAAACAAAGTTTTTCTTGATGTTAAAGTTATGGGATATGTATATGTTGATGAATGCATATTTTTGTGAACATGTATATTCAAGATTAAGAATTATTTATACCATATTGACATTTGATGATTCTTCAATAATTCTTCTATAATCTTCAAGACTTTTATATGATGTTGATAAGCTTTTTGCACATCCTTTGAATGTTGATATCCATGTTGTCTTCATCAAAACAAATGCTTTAAATATGACTTGAGAAGCTTGCAATTACATTCTCCCCCTTTTTGATGATGACAACCAAGTCTTGAAAATGATTCTTGAATTGTTTATGTTGTTTTGAGTAGCAAATATGTTGAGCAAATGCAAGGCTCCCTCTAAATTGTATGCTCCCCCTAAGTCCATGATTCCTTGAATTTTGGAGTGAGTATAATAGATATTTGGGCCTGCAATTTCTTTGAAAACAAAACAACACATATGCATATTCTTCTCCCCCTTTGTTAACATCAAAAAGGATGGGGAAAAAGAGTGAAACAAATACATATTTAAAAATAAGATGATAAAAACATATAAAAGAAGGAGTAGAAGCAGAGTGTACTGAAACATAAAAATTCTTGTTGAAGAATTAAGACGTGCATCTTATGAGAAACCTTTATATATCACCTTCATCCAAAATACCAAGTTCTCTTCGGATTTTGAAGAAAGGTTCTCGAGCAAGCGGTTTTGTGAAGATATTTGCGAGTTGGTTATGAGTATCCACAAAAGTGACTTCGACATCTCCTTTAAGAACATGATCACGGAGAAAATGATGTCGAATATCTATATGTTTGGTTCTTGAATGCATGATCGGATTCTTTGTAATATTGATAGCACTTGTATTGTCGCATCAAAGAGGAATGCATCCGAGATCAAGTCCGTAATCACGGAGTTGTTGCTTGAGCCAAATAATTTGTGCACAACAACTACCTGCTGCTATGTATTCTGCATCGGCCGCGCTAAGAGAAACACATGCTTTCTTTTTACAAGCCCATGATACTAATGCATTTCCAATAATGTGACAAGTGCCACTTGTGCTTTTACGATCAGTTTTATAACCTGCATAATCCGCGTCAGAAAAACCAATTAAAGTGCAAATACTACCTTTCGGATACCATAAGCCGACATTGGTTGTTCCATTTAGATACTTCATGATCCTTTTAACTGCCATGAGGTGTGATTCCTTTGTATTTGCTTGAAAGCGAGCGCAAAGACAAACACTAAACATGATGTCAGGACGGCTTGCCGTCAAATACAATAAAGAGCCAATCATACCTCTGTATTTTGTAATATCAATTGGAGTACCGGATTCATCTTGATCAACATATGTACCGGAGCCCATTGGAGTATTCATTGTTTTACAATGTTCCATATCAAACTTTTTCAATAGTTCTTTGCAATACTTAGATTGATTGATGAAGATTCCATCTTCTAGTTTCTTAATTTGTAGTCCAAGAAAGTAGTTCATCTTTCCCATCATAGACATCTCGAATTCTCCTTGCATCATCAATGAGAATTCCTCACACATTTCTTTGTTAGTTGAACCAAAAATGATATCATCAACATAGACTTGAACCAATAAAGTGTTACTTTGGATTTTCTTAATGAACAAAGTTTTATCAACCTTACCCTTTTCGAAACCTTTTTCACACAAAAAATTTCTAAGTCTATCATACCATGCTCTTGGTGCTTGCTTTAAGCCATAAAGAGCCTTTCTCAACTTAAAGACATGTGTAGGATTTTTGAAGTCTTCAAATCCCGGAGGTTGTTTGACATAGACTTCTTCATTGATGTATCCATTCAAGAATGCGCTTTTGACGTCCATTTGAAAAAGCTGAAAATTTAATGAACAAGCATAAGCAAGTAAAAGACGTATAGCTTCTAACCTTGCAACCGGAGCAAATGTTTCTTCAAAGTCGATGCCTTCCTCTTGATTGTAACCTTGGGCAACCAACCTTTCTTTGTTTCGAACAATTAGACCATTCTCATCAAGTTTGTTCTTAAACACCCATCGGGTACCTATGATGTGTTTGCCACTTGGTCTAGGAACAAGCTCCCAAACTTGATTTCTCTCGAATTGATTCAATTCTTCTTGCATAGCAATAATCCATTGATCATCTCCTAAGGCTTCATCAACTTTGGTAGGTTCAATTTGAGAAACAAATGCCATTTTTAAGCAAGCATCTTTTAGATTCAATCTTGTTGATACTCCTTGGCTAATGTCACCAATAATTTTGTCAATAGGATGGTCTCTATGAGTTCTCCATTCTTTTGGTAGATCATTGATGTTTGAATCTTGTTGTACAATGTTTTCTTGATTTTCCGGTGATTTTACAACTTGATCGATTGAAAGATCTTCTGGGGGTAAATCTATAGGATCATCATCATCACAAACAACTACTTCCTCCTTGGAGGGGTTAGTTTCATCAAAAGATACATGCATAGATTCTTCAATAGTTAAAGTTCTTTTATTATAAATTCTATATGCTTTACTAGAAAGCGAATAACCAAGAAATATACCTTCGTCGGATTTCTCGTCAAACTTACCGAGATTGTCTTTGTCATTGTTAAGAACAAAGCACTTGCATCCAAAAATGTGAAAGTGAGCAATGTTTGGCTTTCTTCCTTTGAAGAGTTCATATGGAGTCTTCTTTATTATAGGTCTAATGATAACTCGATTTCCATCATAACAAGCCGTACTAACTGCATCCGCCCAAAAATATTTAGGAAGATTTGCATCACTAAGCATTGTTCTTGCAAGTTCCACTAGAAACCTATTCTTTCTTTCAACTACTCCATTTTGTTGTGGAGTTCTTGGTGCTGAAAAATTATGAGAGATACCATGTTCTTCACAAAATTCTTCAAATTGTGCATTTTGGAATTCTCCACCATGATCACTTCTTATGGATACAATCTTTAGTGATTTTTCATTTTGGATTTGCTTAGCATACTTCTTAAAAGCTTTAAAAGCATCACTTTTCTGCACAAGAAACAAAGTCCAAGAATATCTAGAAAAATCATCAATAATAACCAATGCGTATACATTACCTCCGAAGCTTTTTGTTCTTGATGGACCAAAGAGATCCATGTGTAACAATTATAGTGGCCTTGTAGTAGACCCCACATTCTTAGATTTGAAAGTTGTTTTGGTCTGTTTGCCCTTTTGGAAAGCACTACATAATTTGTCTTTGATGAACTTCATCTTTGGTAGACCAATAACTAAGTCATGCTTCATCAATTTGTTCAAGTGCTCCATGTGAATGTGAGCAATCCTCTTGTGCCATAACCAAGCGTCATTGTTGTTTACCATAAGACATTGTACCTTCATAGACAAATCATCTAGAGTGATCATAAAAATATTGTTAGTTCTTATACCTTTGAGTTTTACCTCATTGGTTGCCTCATCCAAAATAAGGCATTCATCTTTGTTGAATTTGATCTTGAATCCTCTATCGCAAAGTTGACTTATGCTAAGAAGATTGTGCTTTAATCCTTCAACATAGAGAACATCCTCAATTTGAATGGATGGAGGTGTGCCAACTATTCCAATGCCAAGAATCTTTCCTTTGGTGTTGTCTCCATAGGTGACATACCCTTTGGCTTTATGTACTAGATATGAAAATTGGTGTACATCTCCTGTCATATGCTTTGAACATCCACTATCAAGATACCAAACATTTGATGTGGATTTCAAGCATACCTACAAAAACAAATTATTCTTTGTTAGGTACCCAAGTTGCCTTGGGTCCTTCATAGTTAGTTCCCTTTTTCACCCACACATAATGCCTAATTGCTATACTAAAGTTTCTAATATAGCAAGCATTAGGTGTATGGCCTTTAATACCACAATAAAAACAAGTAGGTTCAAAGTTACTTCTATATCTAGAAGGATAAGATTTCTTTTTAGGAAATGTTTTCTTTTTCGATACATTAGCCTTTTTCTTTTGATGATTATGAACAACTTGCTTCTTTTCTACTTTCTTGGGATTGGAACTATTACTAGCCTTTACAAAAACAGTGGGATTGTTACTTGGTTTCTTAGTATTCACATAACCAAGACCTCTTTTATCATTTGGATAACGTTGTTGGCTTAGTAATCCTTCCAATCCTATTTGTCCTTTTTCATATCGTCCAATGACTCTTTTAAATTGAACAATTTGAAAGATATTTGATTCACACTTGGAGCATGCAAAGTTTTCCTTTTCTTTAATAAAATTTTGTTTTTGAAGATCAAAATCTTTAGTCATGGTGTCAATTTTTTCTAGACAAATTAAGAGTTCTTTTTCTTGATTTGACACCTTTTTGTATAAACTTTTGCATTCTCCCAAGAGTTCATCAATAGCACCTTGAACATCATCATCAAAAAGATTAAATTCATTACTAACCTCTTCTTCATCGTCGGAGTGGTATGAAGCCATCAATGCTAGATTTGCACATTCGTCGCTTTCCGAATCGGATGAAGAACTTATCTCATTATCTTCCCATGCAACATAAGCCTTTTTGTTCTTGAACTCCTTTTTGCCTTTGAATCCATTTTTCTTGGAGATTTTTGGACAATCCGGCTTTATGTGACCTTGCTTTCCACATTCATAGCATGTGACATCTTGTGTTGATGTGGAGGCTTCTTTGTCTTTATGCTTATAGAATTTCTTTCTTTTGACAAAGTTAGCATTATGAAGATTATTTTTATGACCAAAATATTTTCCTAACCTTTTTACAAGAAGCAAGAGATTTTCATCTTCCTCCGATGCATCTTTATCTTGACTTTCTTTTGAATCAACTTTCAAAGCAATGCCTTTGGATTTCTTCTCATTATTCTCATGTTTTTCAAGTCTTCCAAGTTCCGTCTCATATTCTTGAAGCTTTCCGAAAAGTGTTGCAGAAGTCATAGTTGCTAGGCTTTTCTTTTCGGATATTGCCGTCACTTTTGGTTGCCATTCCCTTGTCAAAGATCTAAGCACTTTAAGATTTAATTCATCGTTTGTTAAAGTTTTACCAAGTGCCTTCAAATGGTTTGTCAAGTGAACGAATCTCTTTTGCAAGTCAAGGATGGATTCTCCGGGCAACATTCTGAATAATTCATATTCTTGACTCAAGGTGTTCAATCTAGACCTTTTAACTTTGGTGGTTCCTTCATGAGTTTCTACAAGAGTGTCCCAAATTTCCTTTGCCGTTGTACATGCCGATACTTGGAAAAATTCATCCATACTAAGAGCACTTTGGAGAATATTGATTGCCTTTTTGTCAAAGAGAACTTTTTTCTTGTCATCGTCATCCCATGATGCTTTAGGCTTTGATGACCCAACACCATTGACAACACACACCGGAGTAAATGGACCATTCTCAACAGCATTCCATATTTCTTCTCCTTGCGCTTCAAGATGAGCCTTCATGCGAATTTTCCAAAGGTCGAAGTATTCACCACAAAACAGTGGAGGCTTGTTGTTACTGCCACCATCTTTGAAAACAGAATTTTGATTTAGATTTGCGGAAGCCATTCTTGATCTTTAGGAACAAGATACCTATAACTTGCTCTGATGCCAATTGTAAGTCTCAGAGTGCCTAAGAGGGGGGGGGGTGAATTAGGTCTTATAAAATTTATTCGGTTTTATGAGAATATTTGTAGAACTTTTTGGTTAAGTGTTTGAAGGTTTTGATTATATCTTTATCTTTTCCTGATTATGGTGATGAAAGCGATAAATGCGGAAAAGTAAAGAACACGGTGATATATCTTGGTTCCCCTCACAATCCGAGAGTACTCCAGTCCCCTTTCCAACATGAAAGAGATTTCACTATAGTTAGAATGATTGTACAACCTATGCTTACTATCTAACCTATAGGGTGATCAAAGGTTCTTAACACCTTTAAGACCAAACAAACACTAATATGAATGAAGAACAATCCTCTTCAAATCACAACACTTACTTCCAACAATCCTGGATAGTAAGGGAATAAATTCTTTAAGTAATACAATGATTGATTTGAAATATGTGGAGAGCTTTATCAATCTTCAATTGATCTTCTTCTTCAAGATAAAAACAATTCTCAAGCAATGTATATAAATGCTCACAATGTATGAAACTTGTAATGATTTAATGAAAGTGTATATGGCAAGTTTCACAAAATTTTATGAACACATGAAAGTATGAATTCAAATGTGAATGATAAAAATCTGTTTATTGAAGAAGTATATTTTTTTAATTTGAAACTTGAAGCATTCTTTTTAAATAAGAAAATCTGCAGCATTTTATAAAGTCACAAGAACCTCTTCATTCATGCCAATTCATATGAAAAGTTGCAATGCATTTATGAAAAGATACCACTTGAAAAGTGTTCAAAAACCAAAAGAAAAGCTACACTGGTTCGCTAGGAACCGGTTCCGACACTGACAGAACCCGGTTCTTAGTGAATGTTATAAGTCAGATTTCAAAAAATATTACGCAGGAACCGATTCCCCTATTGGTACAACCCGGTTCCTGGTACAAAAACCAGGGACATGTTTTTTTAGAAAGTCTGGAACCCGGTTCCCTGTTAGGGAGGAACCGGTTCCTAAAGGGTTATTTTCAAAAATACTTTTTGAAAAATATTTCAAACAAAGTTTTTCTTGATGTTAAAGTTATGGGATATGTATATGTTGATGAATGCATATTTTTGTGAACATGTATATTCAAGATTAAGAATTATTTATACCATATTGACATTTGATGATTCTTCAATAATTCTTCTATAATCTTCAAGACTTTTATATGATGTTGATAAGCTTTTTGCACATCCTTTGAATGTTGATATCCATGTTGTCTTCATCAAAACAAATGCTTTAAATATGACTTGAGAAGCTTGCAATTACAGTTATTCCCCAAAAATTCAAGATACCAGTCTTTGCAAAGTACGATGGAGTTTCCTGTCCAAAACTTCACCTGAAATCTTATGTGCGCAACATACAGCCGTAAACCACTGATAAGAAACACTAGGTTCACTTTTTTCAAGAAAGCTTGGATGGAACACAACTAGAGTGGTTTTAACAGTTGGATGGTTCCTGTATCAATACATGGGATGATTTAGCCACCTATTTCTAGCACCAATTCCAGTATAATGCCGACTTGGCGCCGACAAGAGTTCGGTTGCAAGATATGACAATGGGGAAGAATGAAGGATTTAAAGAATATGCACAAAAGTGGAGATACTTTTCCAGTAGGGTTCAACCACCTTTGACTGATATGGAGAACATTGACATGTTTATGGGCACTTTATCTAGTCCCTTCTTTAACTTTTTGGTTTGCTGTTCTTCTTCAGGTTTCACCGAAATGATCTTAACGGGTAAAAGAGTTGATAGCGACATCAAAGGCGGGAAGATTCCCATGGCATTTGCCTCCACTTCTAATCTTGTAAAGAAACCTTTTTCCGCAAAGAAAGAAATCAATGTTATGTATGGGGCAAGGGCCCGTACCTAGAAGGTTGACCGTCCGTCTATTAATGTTGTCTGAATCTCCAATCCAACTCCTGCTCAAAGACCATCTGCTAATCATCAACGGTTTGAAACTTTGAGAAGACAATTCATGAGGATAGGTATATAACTATCCCAAGCCTTACAACACTTGCTAAAGGCTAATTTGGTGACATTCCGCGATCCTCCTGCCAATCCAAATACCTCTTCACCAAAGTAAAATCCGAACGCTAAGTGTGCATATCATTCAAGTAGTCTCGGGTATGAGACTGACCTATGCTGGGCATTGAAGAATAAAATTCAGGACTTGATAGATAACAAGACTGTTGAATTTGATCTTCCTCCAACTCCGAATGTAATCACCGCGCCTATGCTAAATCATGGCAGGGGTGTCAATGAAGTCACCGCTGTTGATGATTTTGATGATGAAGTTGCATTTGAAGATTGGGTGTATCCTACTACAATAGAGCTCAAGAATTGGAATGCAAAGAACTTCATGCCCATCTCCTTCATTGAGGAGTAATCACTTGTTTATTTCTTTCATTTAATTCAATAATATTTTGTCTGTAATATTAAACAATGACTTTTATGCCATGTGCCTAGCCTGGGGCTCTTTGGTCCATTTGTCAAGGGTTTTATTTATATTTATGTTATCATATGATCATTCAATACAAACCATTGGACTCTTTTGCATTCAAATATTTATGTTCATTGTCTTTATTTTCCTTCAAATACATTTTTCAAAATAGCCATGTATCTTACATGCACACACACACACACTCTTGTAGGTCCTCATCCATTCTAGATCTTATTGCCAATGACTCTACTATTGCCGACTATGACTTCGAATTTCCAATTAACCAAGCCGAAGACGAAGGCGAAGAAGATTGTGAAATACCGGGAGAACTAGCCAACCTTCTATTACAAGAGGAAAAAGTTATTCAGTCGCATGAAGAATCAGTTGAAGTCATCAATCTGGGTACCGAGACAATCAAGAGAGAGGTCAGGATCGGTGCTAACTTGGAAAGCAGTGTCAAAAGCATATTGGTTCAGATGTTGCATGACTATGTGAAAGTGTTTCCTTGGTCGTATGAAAATATGCCAGGGTTGGATATTGATATCGTAGTTCACCGTCTACCGACAAAAGAAGATTGTCCTCCTGTCAAACAAAAGATTCTTCGCATGAGGCCTGACATGTCTGAAAAGATAAAAGCTGAAGTGATGAAACAATTTGACGCAGGGTTCCTAGCTGTGACATCTTATCCCCAATGGGTTGCCAATGGGGTTCCAGTTCCGAAGAAAGACGGAAAAGTTTGTATGTGCGTAGATTATAGGGATCTGAATAGGGCAAGCCCCAAGGATGACTTCCCTCTACCTCACATTGATGTCTTAGTCAATAACACTACTCAGCATAAAGTCTTCTCTTTCATGGACGGTTTCTCCAGCTATAATCAAATTAGGATGGCTCCCGAAGACATAGAGAAGAACATTTTCATTACGCAATGAGAAACCTTTTTCTACAAGGTCATGTCGTTCGGATTGAAGAATGCAGGGGCAACATATCAAAGAGCTATGGTAGCTTTTTTTCATGATATGATCCATCATGAAATAGAGATATATGTGGATGATATGATTTCCAGATCACAAACTAAAGAGGAACATCTCGATCACCTGTACAAGATATTCGAAAGGTTGGAAAAGTACAAGTTGAGGTTAAACCCTAACAAGTACACATTTGGAGTACGATCTGGAAAACTTCTAGGTTTTGTTGTCAGCTGTAAAGGCATTGAAGTTGATCCTTCCAAGGTGAAGACCATCCAAGAAATGCCAGTTCCCCACTCCGAAAAGGAAGTCATAGGATTCTTGGGTCTCCTCAATTACATCGCCCGCTTCATATCTCACTTGACTGCTACTTATGAGCCAATATTCAAACTCTTGAAGAAAGATCAAGTAGTCAGATGGAATGATGAATGCCAACCTGCCTTTGACAAAATAAAATAATATCTGCAAGAACCTCATATTCCCATGCCTCTAGTTGAAGGAAGACCCTTGATCATGTACTTAACAGTACTAGAGAACTCTATGGGGTGTGTTTTGGGCCAACATGACGAGTCTGGCCGAAAAGAGCATGTTATTTATTACCTGAGCAAAAAATTTACCGACTGTGAAACTAGATATTCACTGCTCAAGAAAACTTGTTGCACTCTGGCATGGGCTGTTCGCAGGCTAAGACAGTATATGTTGACTCATACCACTCTATTGATTTCTAAGATGGACCCAATTAAGTACATCTTCGAGAAACCTGTTCTTTTCGGACGAATAACCAGATGGAAAATGATCTTGACTGAGTACGACATTCAATACACAATGCAAAAGGCCATCAAAGGAAATGTACTAGCAGATCATTTGGCCCATCAAGTTATTGATGATTATCAATCTATGAAATTTGACTTCCCAGATGAGAACATCATGCTAGTGACCGACTCTGCAAAACCTAGACCGTATGACATACCTGAACAAGGATCCCGATGGACTATGGTCTTCGATGGGGCTTCTAACGCCTTGGGTAATGGAATTGGTGTTGTTATCATCTCCCCTGAAGGTTGCCACAGTCCTTTCACTTCCATATTATGGTTCAATTTTGAAATTCTGGCAGCAGATACTCAATGTCACAGTGAATGTTATGACACCGTATCTGACACACTTCAAGACAGTAATTTTAAAAGCAGTAAAGAACACAATCAATTGTTTACCCAGTTCAGTGTGTAACAACACCTACTCTGGGGGCTACCAAGCCAGGGAGGAAATGCACTATAAGAGATATTAATTTAGGAATAAACCAACCAGTTTATCTCCTTCACTTAAGACCTACCCAATGCAACTTCAATCTAAGATCAACTTAATCCTGAGTTCCTGCTCACTCCCCCTCAATCACAGCAGTGATACTAAACTATTGATTAATGAAATTATGATGATACTCTTCAGTACACACACTTGATTTTGCTTCACAGCTTTAATCAAGTGACAAACACTCTTGCTTCAAAGCTTTGAGTGATACACAACTCCAACTTGACTTTGCTTCAAAGCTTTAATCAAGTGACACAAACACTCGTGCTTCAAAGCTTCGAGTGATACACAACCCTTACAATCAAATCCTACTCCAAGTCACTTATCACAATGACAATTTCTTGGATTACAGTAGTTACAACTATACAATCCCTTATTGATCTTCTATCAAAAAGTGTTCTTCACCAACAGTCTTCATGAGGAATATATAGGCAGCTATTCTTCAGTTAGGGCTTCAACGAAAATAGCTAGGGTTAATTAGGGTTAACCTCAAGACTTGGTCATAGGTCTTTAACAACCAGATTACGGTTAAGCAGAGTTAAGCTAATGTCCACGTGAGAATCTGATCTGGACTGAATAAACCAGATTCCTGAAAATTCTCAAAAATAACAAATCTGCACAAATGTTAGATCAGTACAGGATGTCTTAACATTGGTTATGACAACAAGAATCCTGTTTACTGATTTTGGTAGAATGCATTAAATATGATCATTGCTTAATGATCAGTTAAACATTCATATTGAGTAGCTCCTGTATGACATTCTTTTTCTGCTGAATGTACCTTGTATCCCAGAATGTTATGACATCAGTCATGACATTCACACAACTGGTTTTACCAAAAAAAATGCCAACAACCAAACACTTACAAACTCCCCCTTTGGCAAATTTTTGGCTAAAACCCCTAAACAATCAGAGATTAGAAAGCACCAGAATTTTCAATAACATCTACCAAGTCTAATTCTACCAAAATTGTCACAAAGTCTTCTCCCCCTCTTTAGCCATAAATAGGCCAAAGATACTTGTACTTTTAAGTTATACAGTCATCCAAAAAGAATAATAAAAACACAAAGAGAAAAAATCAAAAGTCATTTGCAGCAACAGGTACCAGCAGCAAACTTGTCAACTACACTGATCTTCAAGCACTGTCATCTTCAGAGGAGGCACTATCTTCAGCATTATGCTGGTCTTCATCAGCATCCTCTTCCCTTCTTTGTCCTTCAATCTCCTCTTGTTCTAGTCTAGCAATTAGGTCCTCAAGAGTCCTTTTCCTTGTATCAAGCTCTTTGCAGGTTTCCTTCAGCACAACTATAACATCAATTTTCTTGGAATGAGATTTGACAGTTGATGTCTCAGCAGATGTCATGATAATGTCAGGAACATGTGTTCCCTGAAATAGCTTATAGTGCAACCCAAGAGCAGGGGCTCTTTTGCATACAGTATCTTTTTCAACTAGAATGTTAGGATACTGAGCAATGACTATACCACACAGGAGAGAGGGAAAGGCAATAGGGCCTTTAATAGCAAAGCTTCCAGCATGTTTCAATGTTTGATCAAAGATATACTTGCCATGGTCAAAGTTTGTCCTGGTTCCAACAGCATAAATAAATATTCCCAAGCCTGTGGAGATGGTTGATTTATGGTTGGTGGGAACCCAGTTAGCTGCACCAATTTTGTGCAGAATGGCAAATTTCATGCTCAGCTTGGTTGCATTCAGCTTCCCTTTTAAGTGCAAGCTCTTGACTTGATTTGCAGTGATGGTTTGACATACTTGGTTGTCAGTAACCTCAAGCTCAGGGCAAGCATCATCAGGTCTTCCTAGGAATTTGTTTATTTCAGAGGGAGAGAAATTTACCTTCCTTCCTCTCACATACACACACTTAAAATCAGCTGACTTTCCATCAACACACCCATCAGATAAATTTACTATGAATTCTTTGACAAGAATTTCATAGCAGTTGGTAAACTTTACCACAGTATTTATTAGACCAGCAGTCTTGATTAGATCCATGATCTCCTTACATTCCATGGCACTGTTGTTCAGCTCTCTTTCCAAGGAGATCCTTTTCAAAAATACATACTTCCACCTGTTTGCATTCTCTGGATGGTGAAAGGAGATGTTGTCAATGGCAACTTCAGGGACTTTAGGCATTTTTCTCGAAGAGAGTTTCTTTCTGAAAGGTATGTCTCGAACATTACTCTCAACATCAAACTCAAATTCTTATTTCTCATTAGATTCAGAGGGTTCAGGTTCCTTCCTTTTCTTGGCTATTGGTTGTCTCAAAGGTTTTGAGAGACTACCAACAGGTACTCTAGTTTTCACCTTCCCTTTCTCTTTTGACAATCCAGCCTTCACAGCTTCTACTCCAGTCTTGTTCTCAGACCTGGTTTTCTTATGAACAACTTCAGTAGCCTTCTCTTTGGAGAGGCTTTTGGCAGCATCCTGCTTTCCTTTTCTGTTCATCATCCTTCTATCTATGTTAGGGTTGACATTAGCAATTAAGTCATTGTTAGAGTATTCTTCATCAACATCAATAACCGGGGGTTCAACATCCTTCTCAGTAGGGTTCTGGTGATCATCACAATTTTCAGGAGATTTCCTAATGTTGTCATCAGGTGTCTCAACATTCTGAGTGACATCTAGATTCATTTCAACATTTGGACTAGCAGATTCTTGGTTCAAAGGTACAGAAATGCCAAGTACTGAGTGATTCTCATTTAGAATCCTAGTGACTAGTCTAGCTATGGCTTGATGAACATAAACAAAACCTTCCCTATTTGCTATTTCTGGAGGAACAGAAGATGATGGTTGAGAGGATTTACCAGATGGAGAGGCTTGTGATCTTCTTGCATGTCTGGTTCGCAGCTTCTTGACCTTAGTGGGGTCAGCTGCCAGTTCACGAAGAGGAGTTATCTCGAGAACATCAGAATCCATGCAGTTTGTCATTGCCCTAGGTTCGCGATCAGAGGATTCGGAAGAAGCAGTCGCCTTTGAAGAGGATGATGACATGGATAGTTGAGACATTTTGAGTGATTTAGAAAATAGGTAACAGTGATAGTGAAATCTTCATTTGAGAGATTGGAGATTGTTGCAGAAACGCGAGAGGAGGGAGATATATGAATGTCTATTCAACTTCTCAAAATTTTGGAAAGAAATAGAGAAAAAGATGATTAGCCCAATCAGAGTAGACTTAACTAAAATATCTCTCTCATCCCTTGTTTTAAGCAAAATTAATTGCTACATTTCTTCATGTTGGCAAATACCCAGCTTGCCCCTCAATTTTTCAAATTGATTAGCATCAAGTGCCTTGGTAAAAATGTCAGCCAGTTGTAGTTCAGTGGCACCATGTTCCAGTTTAATCGTCTTTTCCTCCACAAGATCTCTGATGAAGTGATATCTAATGTCAATATGCTTGGTCCTGCTATGCTGAATAGGATTCTTGGAAATGTTGATAGTACTCAGATTGTCACAGTACAATGTCATAACATCTTGTGTGACATTATACTCAGTAAGCATTTGTTTCATCCAGATCATTTGAGAACAGCTACTACCAGCTGCTATGTATTCAGCTTCAGCAGTAGATAGAGACACACAGTTCTGTTTCTTGCTGAACCAAGAGACAAGATTATTTCCTAAGAAGAAACATCCTCCAGAGGTGCTCTTTCTATCATCAGCACTTCCAGCCCAATCAGCATCACAGTAACCAGTCAGAGTTGGTTCACATCCATGAGAGTACAACAAGCTATAATTGTAGGTTCCACTCACATACTTCAGAATTCTTTTCACTTGGTTGATATGACTTACTTTGGGTTCAGCCTGGTATCTTGCACATACTCCAACTGCAAAAGCAATGTTAGGTCTGCTGGCTGTTAAGTATAGCAGACTTCCTATCATGCTTTTGTACAAGCTTTGGTCCACCTTAACCCCACTTGAATCTTTGGACAGCTTTAAATGAGTAGATGCAGGAGTCCTTTTGTGACTGGCATTCTCCATCCCAAACTTCTTGACAATGTTCTTTGCATACTTGCTTTGAGACAGAAACATTGAGTCTTCCCTCTGTGTGACTTGCAGTCCAAGAAAGTAGGTCAATTCTCCCATGAGGCTCATTTCAAATTCAGCTTGCGTCTGGTCAGCAAAATGTTTAACCATTTTATCTGACATTCCCCCAAACACTATGTCATCAACATAGATTTGAGCTACCATTATCTTTCCTCCTTCATTTTTGACAAAAAGAGTTTTATACAAGCCTCCTTTCCTGTATCCTTTGTCAGAGAGGAATTTTGTCAACCTGTCATACCATGCTCTAGGAGCTTGTTTCAGGCCATATAAAGCTTTCCTCAATTTGTAGACATGATCAGGGCAGTTTGGATCCACAAATCCTTTAGGTTGTTCCATATAAACTTCCTCATTTAAGTACCCATTAAGGAAGGCACTCTTTACATCCATCTGAAATAACTTGAACTTAAGGAGACAAGCAATTCCCAATAGGAGTCTGATTGATTCCAGTATGGCTATAGTAGCAAAAGTCTCATCAAAATCAACCCCTTCAACTTGAGTGTATCCTTGAGCAACAAGTCTTGCCTTATTCCTTGTGACAACTCCTTCAGCATCTGATTTGTTCTTGTAGATCCATTTTGTGCCAATGATGTTTGTTCCTCCTGGTCTAGGAACTAACTCCCATACTTCATGTTGCTTGAATTGGTTCAATTCATCTTGCATTGCTCCAATCCAGTATTCATCAGTTAAAGCCTCCTTAACATTTCTTGGTTCAATCTTAGATACAAAGTAAGAGTTTGTGATGATTTCTATAGATCTTGTAATGTCTCCACTGTTAGGATCTCCTATGATGAGTTCCTTAGGATGATCTTTCTGAATTCTGATGGAAGGGTCTTTGTTAGCTTCCTTTGATTCAGATTCTGATGAAGTAGTTTTAGGAACATCATCCTTTTGAGTTGAGGTCTCAAAGAATGTCTCAACATCATATGGGACATTTGTTTCCTCATGGTAATCATCAACTATGACATTTATAGATTCCATCATAACTTTGGTCCTAGAATTGAATACCCTATAAGCTCTGCTGTTGGTAGAGTATCCTAGGAATATTCCTTCATCACTTTTAGGATCCATCTTTCTCCTTTGTTCACGATCTGTCAGAATATAGCATTTGCTTCCAAATACATGGAAGTACTTCACTGTAGGCTTTATTCCTTTCCAAAGTTCATAAATGGTGGATGATGTTCCCTTTCTCAAGGTGACCCTGTTATGGACATAACAGGCTGTATTCATAGCTTCAGCCCAAAAATGAATAGGAAGTCTTTTGGCATGTATCATTGCTCTGGAAGATTCCTGTATAGTCCTGTTTTTCCTTTCCACAACTCCATTTTGTTGAGGAGTTATGGGTGAAGAAAATTAATGATTAATTCCTTCTGAGGAGCAGAACTCATCAAACTTACTATTTTCAAATTCCTTGCCATGATCACTTCTGATTCTGACAATGCATCCTTCTTTTTCTCTTTGAATTCTTTTGCACAGTTCCTTAAATACTTCAAATACATCAGACTTTTCCCTAATGAAGTTAATCCAGGTGAATCTGGAAAAATCATCCAAAACAACATAGGCATATCTTTTTCCCCCAAGACTTTCCACCTGCATTGGTCCCATCAGATCCATATGTAGAAGTTCTAGCACCTTAGAGGTGGTCAGATCTCTTGACTTTGGATGTGACATTCTAGTCTGCTTTCAAACCTGACATTCACCACAGACTCTCCCTTCATCAATTTGCAGCCTTGGAATCCCTCTAACTGCCTCCATGGATATAATCCTTTTCATTCCTCTTAGATGTAAATGACCAAGTTTTTGGTGCCATAGTTTCACTTATTTTTCTTCTTTGGCAATAGAGCACACAGAAGAATAATTAGTGTTCTCAGACTCCCATAAGTAGCAGTTGTCTTTAGATCTGACTCCTCTCATTACAACTTCTTATTTTTAATTAGTTACAAGACATTCAGACTTGGTGAAGTTGACCATGAATCCTAGATCACATAATTGACTGATACTTATGAGATTAGCAGTCAAGCCTTTTACCAGCAATACTTCATTTAGGTTTCGAACTCCAGGGTAGTCCAAGATTCCAACTCCTTTGATTTCTCCTCTAGCACCATCTCCAAAAGTCACATAACTAGTAGTATGAGGTTTAACATTATTGAGAAGATTCTTGATTCCAGTCATGTGTTTAGAGCATCCACTGTCAAAGTACCAGTCTTCCTTTGCAGAGACTCTAAGGGAGGTGTGAGCTATCAGGGCAGCAGCCTTTTTCTTCCACTGTTGAGTATATGGTGCTTTGTTAGACTTAGGTTTGACAACTGGGGTCTGATTAGGATATCCATATAATCTGAAGCAGAATGGCTTTATGTGACCAATCCTCCCACAATGATGACATCTCCATCTTTGATACTTTTTCTTCATATTTCTCTGTTCTTGATGTTGAGTGCTATGTTGTGACATCTGCTTTGACATTTGTTTATCAGGCCTGATCTTCTTCTTGTCTACAATAGATTTCTTTGCTGCCACAAATCCTAGACCAGACTTGTTTCCCACATTTTGTCCAACCTGAAGGATTTCTTCTAATTTGTCAGTTCCATTTGTCAGCATCTTGACAGATTTTGTCATCTGGTCAAGTTTTGAGTTCAGCATTTGAACTTCACCTTCGAGATAACTTATAGTATCAATGCCTGCCTTCTTCTCAGCCTCCAATTTTACTATGAGTTTTTTTTCCTCTCATTTTTCTGACAGACTTCAGCACTTCTGATACATAACTTCTTGTAGGAGTCAGCCAGTTCTTCAAATGTCACTTCCTCGTCACTAGAGTCACAAACAGAGTTACAAATACCAGTTAGTGTAGTAACTAGTTTGGCAGATTCTTCTTCAGAATTACTTTCTGAGTCACAATCAGACCAAGTAACAGACATTCCTTTCTTTTGTTTCTTAAGAAAGGTAGGACATTCAGCTCGAATGTGCCCATATCCTTCACATCCATGGCATTGGATTCCTTTGCTTTGATTTCCCTTCTCTTCAGACTTTGGTCTTCTGCTGGAGTCATAAGATCTGCTAATGTCAGAGGGGATGTTCTTGACATTTGACCTTGACTTTGGGTCCATTCTCTTGATGAGTTTGTTGAACTGCCTTCCAAGCATGGTTATAGCTTCTGAAATATTTTCTTCTTCATCCTCCTTGTTTTCATCTTCAGTATTAGATACAAGTGCTATGCTCTTGTTTTTCTTGTCGACACTGTCACTGATCCCCATCTCAAAGGTCTGAAGTGACCCAATGAGTTCATCAACCTTCAAGTTGCAGATATCCTGAGCTTCCTCTATAGCAGTCACCTTCATTGCAAATCTTTTAGGCAAGGATCTGAGAATCTTTCTCACCAGTTTTTCTTCTGACATCTTTTCTCCCAATGCTCCCGAGGTGTTGGCAATTTCCAAGATGTTCATGTGAAACTCATGAATGGTCTCATCTTCCATCATCCTTAGGTTCTCAAATTTGGTAGTCAGCATCTGAAGCCTGGACATTTTTACTTTGGATGTGCCCTCATGGGTAGTTTTGAGAGTGTCACAAACATCCTTGGCCAGTTCACATTGATGTACTAGTCTGAATATGTTTCTATCAATTCCATTGGACAAGGCATTTAATGCTTTGGAGTTACCCAGGGCTAACTCATCTTCTTCTTTGCTCCATTCTTCCTCAGGTTTCAGACTGGTTGTCCCATCTTTCCCAATTATGGTGGGATGGTTCCATCCTTTGTCAGCAGCTCTCCAAGCCTTTTTGTCCAGTGATTTTAAGAAGGAAATCATACGAGGTTTCCAGTAGTCATAATTTGATCCATCCAGAATGGGTGGTCTGTTCCCAAATCCTCCTTCTTTGTCCATAGCGCCAGAAAATAATATCCCTAGATCTCACCCAGTAAGACAGGCAGGGTGCCTGCTCTGATACCAATTGAAATTCTGGCAGCAGATACTCAATGTCACAGTGAATGTTATGACACCGTATCTGACACACTTCAAGACAGTAATTTTAAAAGCAGTAAAGAACACAATCAATTGTTTACCCAGTTCAGTGTGTAAAAACACCTACTCTGGGGGCTACCAAGCCAGGGAGGAAATGCACTATAAGAGATATTAATTTAGGAATAAACCAACCATTTTATCTCCTTCACTTAAGACCTACCCAATGCAACTTCAATCTAAGATCAACTTAAATCTGAGTTCCTGCTCACTCCCCCTCAATCACAGCAGTGATACTAAACTATTGATTAATGAAATTATGAAGATACTCTTCAGTACACACACTTGATTTTGCTTCACAGCTTTAATCAAGTGACAAACACTCTTGCTTCAAAGCTTTGAGTGATACACAACTCTAACATGACTTTGCTTCAAAGCTTTAATCAAGTGACACAAACACTCGTGCTTCAAAGCTTTGAGTGATACACAACCCTTAAAATCAAATCCTACTCCAAGTCACTTATCACAATGACAATTGCTTGGATTACAGTAGTTACAACTATACAATCCCTTATTGATCTTCTATCAAAAAGTGTTCTTCTCCAACAGTCTTCATGAGGAATATATATGCAGCTATTCTTCAGTTAGGGCTTCCACGAAAATAGCTAGGGTTAATTAGGGTTAACCTCAAGACTTGGTCATAGGTCTTTAACAACCAGATTAGGGTTAAGAAGAGTTAACCTAATGTCCACGTGAGAATCTTATCTGGACTGAATAAACCAGATTCCTGAAAATTCTCAGAAATAAATAATCTGCACAAATGTAGATCAGTACAAGATGTCTTAACATTGGTTATGACAACAAGAATCCTGTTTACTGATTTTGGTAGAATGCATTAAATATGATCATTGCTTAATGATCAGTTAAACATTCATATTGAGTAGCTCCTGTATGACATTCTTTTTCTGCAGAATGTACCTTGTATCCCAGAATGTTATGACATCAGTCGTGACATTCACACAACTGGTTTTACCAAAAAAATGCCAACAACCAAACACTTACAGATTTCACGAATAACATGGCTGAATACGAAGCATGCATCTTGGGTCTGAGGGCTTCCATTGATTTGAGGATCAAACATTTAAATGTGTTTGGGGATTCCGCTCTAGTTATTAGCCAAGTAAAAGGAGATTGGGACACTAAGCATCCTAACCTCATCCCGTACAAGGAGCTTGTGCTATCTCTGATTCCTTACTTCGAAGAGATCACCTTTGAGCACTTCCCTAGGGAAGAAAATCAATTGGCCGATGCTTTGGCCACCATGTCTTCAATGTTCAAGGTCAGATAGGACAACGAAGCTCCTATGATTACCATTGAGAAATTCGACGAACCTGTGCACTGCTGTGAGCTTGACACTGACACAGAAAAGCCTTGGTACCATGAGGTGAAGAGATACCTCGAAGCACAAGAGTATCCAGAAGGAGCATCCATTAACGACAGAAAGTTCTTACGAAGATTTTCAGCCAAATTCTTCCTAAGTAACTAAATATTATACAAGCGCAACCATGATTCTACTCTACTGCAATGTGTGGACAAGAAGGAGGCAGTGGAAATTATGGAAGACATGCACGATGGTCTCTTTGGCACTCACTCAAGCGGACATACTATGGCAAAGAAAATCCTAAGAGCCGGTTATTATTGGTCATCAATGGAGACTGATTGCCATCAACACTCTAGGACTTGCCACAAATTCCAAATCTATGCTGACAAGGTCCATGTGCCTCTTATCCCTCTGAACATCATGACCGCTCCGTGGCCATTTGCAATGTGGGGCATTGACATGATTGGATAAATCAAGCCCACTGCTTCCAATGGACATCGCTTCATTCTAGTCCCTATTGATTATTTCACCAAATGGGTCGAAGCCGCCTCATTTGCTTTAGTCACAAAGAACGTGGTAGCCAGATTCATCAAACATAACCATATATGCCGCTAAGGTATCCCCGAAAGGATCATCACCGACAATGGGACTAACCTCAACAATGATATTATTACCGAGCTTTGCACTCATTTCAAAATCAAGCATCACAATTCTTCTCCATATAGACCTAAAATGAATGGCACAGTCGAAGCGGACAAAAAAAACATTAAGAAGATTGTGCAGAACATGGTAGTAACCTACAAGTATTGGCAAGAGATGTTACCGTTTTCTCTTCATGGCTACCGTACTTCTGCTACGACATCAACTTGGGAAACTCCCTTTTCTTTGGTCTATGGCATGGAAGCTGTTTTTCCAGTGGAAGTTCAGATTTCCTCATTAAGGATTAAGAATGAAGCAGGCCTAGGCGAAGATGAGTGGATTCAGACAAGATTGGATCAGTTGAATTTGATCAATGAAAAAAGACTGGTTTTTATTTGTCATGGTCAGACGTACCAAAAACGTATGATCAAGGCTTTCAATAAAAATATCAAGCCTCGAGTATATCAAGTTAGTGACTTGGTGATAAAGCGCATCATTATGCCACAATGCGACCCCAGAGGAAAATGGACTCCCACCTATGAAGGGCCATTTATTGTCAAGAGAGTGTTCTCTGGCGGTGTCATGATGCTGACTACCATGGATGCTGAAGACTTCCCACATCCTATAAACGTGGACATAGTTAAAAAATACTACACATAAGAGACCCGCTAGGTTGACACACATAGGCAAGATAAGGGCATCCCAACAAACCAAAAGGTTTGGGCAAAAATTAGGGATATATGCAAAAGATTGTACACCCGACAAGTTGAAAACCCAAAAGGGCGACTTGAGAAAAAATGGGTATCCTGGTTGGCTGAAAACCCGAAAGGGCAGTCCAGGCAAAAATTAAGGATTAAAAGTGTATGACTATGTCCCGTAGAATCACCACAGTTAACTTTATTACCAAGGTCCGAGTTCAAACGGTCCAAGATCATTCCAGTCAACTTCTTTCAACGGCAAGGAGCATTCGAAGACATTGGGGCAATAATAGAGTTGGAATGCAATGAGATAATTTCCACATGGCTATTTGTTTTTTTTCTGTTTTGTTTTGAATTCAAAAAATGTCCAATGACTAAAATTGAACAAACATATGCATGTGAGCATAATTAAAACTATTTGGCACATGTGTCATGCTAAGCAGTAATAAGCATCTCTTTAATGTATATAGAATATCCCCACAGAGATATTTCATTAGCATTATCTCCACAAGACCAGCTACAATAAACCAATTCTCAACAGAGTTACCCACAAAGTCTCTTTGCATAGGCTAATTTGCAGCCAGAGTCTCAATCTCTTGACATCTCTCTCCCCAGCTAAGTTGACCCTACAAGAAGAAGCCTTGTGGATCTCTTTCTAAAAGAACTCACCTCATCAGCAGTTCATCAAGTAGTCACCAACAGGGTTTATTTCCCCAACATACAACAATCAACGAACAATAAAACTCCCTAGCGTTGTCTATCCTCCCCAGTTGAGCCTATCTTCTCCAGCTGAGTTTATCCTTGCCAGCTTGAGTTTGCCTTTCAGACTATTGCAAATTATAGGGCCACAACCCCTAATCCCCAGTGAAGTCGTCAACAAAGCCTTCGCTATCTCCAAAAGATATTATGAAGCCTGGATTCGACCAGATATTAGTATAATTTTCAAGCTACTGTGATGCCTGGACCCGACCAGATAATAGTTAACTTCTCAAGACACTTTGAAGCCTGGGCGCCGACCAGATAACAATGTAACTTTTCCAATACTATGAAACCTGGACCCGACCAGATAATAGTTTAACTCTTCGAGATATTGAAGAACCTAGACTCAACCAGACCAGGTATTAACTTCTTTTCCCCAGTAGAGTTTTCCTCTACCCCAACAAGTTACTGTGAAGCCTGGATCCAACCTGACATCAGTTTCTCAATTTCATCTTTTCAAGTAAGTTATTGTGAAGCCTGGATTCGACCAGGTAGATATCCCCTTCAGAAGTTTGTTGTGAAACCTGTAATCCGACCAGATAACAACTAATTTCCAAGCAAGCCTGGACCCGACCAGATATCAGTTCAACTCTATCTCTTTAGACAAGTTTATTGTTAAGCCTGGACCCGACCAGATAGCAATTAACTTCATCCATCTCAAAATTTGTGAAGCCTGGATCCGACCAGATATCAGTTTAATTTCGTCCATTCAAGCAAGTCATTGTGAAGCCTGGGACCCGACCAGATAACTACTAGCTACAATCCCCAGCAAGACACTATGAAGCATGGACCGACCAGATAATAGTATAACTTTTCAAAAACCATGAAGCCTGGACCCGACCAGATAGTAGTTACCACTTCAAGAAATCTGCAAAGCCTAGATCCGACCAGATAACAGTTCAATTTCAAGAAATTTTTCGCGAAACTTGGAATTCGACCAGAAAACAGTTAATTTATTTCTTCCCCAGAAAGTTACCGTGAAACCTGGAATCCGACCAGATAGCGGTTGACTTCCTCATCCTCAGCAAGTTGTGAATCCTGGACCCGACCAGATAACAACTAACATTCAAGAGATAATCCCCAACAACAATATGGGATTCAGAACACCTTAGCAGCAGTCAGGGATTTATTTTCCCAGAAAAATAAGCATCCCACATTCATACATCATTGCATATACATACAAAACGCATTTAACATAATCTCATTCACCTTGTGAACATCATGCATACATCTGCATTTCACTAACCCTTTTTCCCACAGGTAAAACATCAAGTTTTAATATAAATCGACCAAAGATTTATGCTGATACTTCTTCCAGTACTTACCATCTTTCCTCCAAATGGCATCTATAAGCCTGTTCCCAATACATCTTCGAGTGCAAATTTCTGGGCACTCTAGTGTTCAATCATCTTACACCTTCAAGTCACGAATGGAGGATCCGCCAATCTAATTCTTCAGGTTTAAGAAGATTGAACAGGGGAAGATGTTGTACCCAAAATTTTTCCCTCTCATTTCTCAAGTAATCTCTCACAGGATCTCCATTAATTCAAGACTGCACAAGGTTCGATCAACTCAAGACACCTCCTCAAGCACTAATAGCTTAAAATTAGGGTTTGAGTTTGCACAAGGATGATTGAACTCTTAATGTCCCATATGACTTTCATGGATCATTTTGAACCCTCAATATTTCTCATGTCAAACTTCCAGTTTTGGATCACATTTTTGCTCAGTCAATTGATCAGTTGACCTAAAACCATCTATATTGGGAAAAAAGTCAACTATGGTCAACTCACAGTCAAAATTCATAATTTTTTATCCACATCAACATTATGAACTCATATATGTCAATTGATCAAGTTTGGATCACAATTCCTCAAGAAATTTGATCAGAACATCAAAAGGGCAAAATGGTCAAAATTAGGGTTTTGGCTGAGAAAATGCAATCTTTGATTTTTGACCTAGAAAATGACTTATTGGTTTAAGTAATGATATCAAGGATTAAAATGCTTCATCTTTACCAAATGGCATGGCTCAAAACATTTCTTAAGTTCAATTGATTGATAGTTGAATTTCAGTCAATTGATTAAAAGTCAACAGTACACTGAAAAGTCAAACTTTGACTTTTTGATCAAAATCAAGTATCAAAGATTACAATTCATCAAGACATGTCAAAATATAAAACTTGTTCATCAAGAAATCAAAAAGTCAAGATTTCATTTTGAAAAGTCAAAATTCC
Source organism: Vicia faba (assembly GCA_948472305.1). NCBI lineage: Eukaryota > Viridiplantae > Streptophyta > Magnoliopsida > Fabales > Fabaceae > Vicia > Vicia faba. Next base: position 1,295,652,827 of record OX451737.1, on the reverse strand, counting down.
AAGACTTAGAATTTTTCTAAGTGTTGAAAATTCATGTTTTTCTTCATAGCTTTGAGGTAAGTTTACACCATGATGCAAGATGATTCAATAGAAACTTCCAACATGAAAGTTGTAGATATCAATGAGATATAAAACATTGTAGGGCAGAACTTTTTCTATAAATGCTTATATTTCAAGTTATGATTTTGTGAAGACATGTTCATGAAACTTGAGGACTTAGTGAAATTTTGCCCTAGTTTAGGCAGGATTTTGACCTAACTTCATGGTAATTTTTCACCTAGTTCCAATTTGAATTTTTAAAAAATAACCAACATGAAGATTGTAGAGGATGTTAAAAAGCTTTCCAAAATGTCCAAGAACTCATTAAGATCATACATGAGCTAGGAAAATTGAAGGCAAAAAGTTAGGGTTTCAAACATGAATTACAAGCCATTTCTTGATGAACACATAATCCAATCTCAATGTTAGGCTGCATAATCTTGCTTTGCAGGCCTTCTAACTTGTGTATCTATCCATCATTAGTGGATTACACAATCAATCACAAATCTCCTACACATCAAATATAGTCCATCCCCATCCTTGTTCCACAACTGTAACTCCATCTTCATCATCCTCCAAACTCAAAAACAGAGCACTGAAAGTTGGCTTATCCAGGCCATTCCAACCATTTAATTCTCAAGCTAATCATTGCATTAGCTTCCTGGGAACTTGAGGAAGCTAAACTGATCATTACAACACCTTGAATCAAGCTCATTTGCATGTCACGATTTCCAGTTTTGAGGTATCTTTTTTGAACTTCTATATTTTCATTTAGGCATTGTTAATTATATTTGTGAAGATAAAATATAGACATCATTACCCCGAAACTGTACATGTCCATAGATTTCATTTATATTGATTGAGCTTAGAGAATTTTAGGTTTGAATCTCTGAAAAAAGTTAGGTCAGAATTTGGTACTTTTAGAAATTCTCATTCATCTTTGATGTATAGCTTATGATATTTATATGGTTGGGTTCGTATGGAAAAATGGAGCAACTTTCATGTTTGCATCTTTCATTTTTATTGAGAAATGAGCAAGTTACAAGAACCATGGCTGGAGGTTGAAGATGAAGTCATTTTCAGGACTTGGCTTGTGTTATGTATTTATTGTTTCACTTATGTTAACAGATGTACATCCACCCCAGTGGTAAGGCAGTGCGTGTTTCATGCTCAGACCGTGTGTTCAAGCCCCAGCGCTACCACTTTTCATATTTTTCACATTTTTCTCTGTTTTTTGTCACAAACAGTCGCATGGGCCTCCAAGTAGTGGGCCTTGTCTTTTTGCAAATTTCTGACCCCTCTATTATTTTTCCAAACCTGACCCAATTATTTTTTATCATTTCATTTTCTTTTTTTTTATTTTAGTTTGTTCCATTTTTGTTTATTATATTTTTATTACTATTATTATTATTATTGTTATTATTTTTTTTTATTAATAAAAAATCCTAAAGTATTTTTATTTATTATTTTCACACTTTTTCATTTTTATTTTTTCTTTATAAAGATAAAAAGACAAAAACATTTTCTTAACAAATTTAATTTATTTTTCTTAATAAATAAAAATTAGATTAAGGTTTAATTATTTTCTTTTTTTTAATTAAAATTAATTTAGAATTTAAGTTCTTTTAAATAATTAATTACCATATTATTTTCATTAAGTTTAAGCCTTTTCATTAATTAGTTTAAGTTTAAATTTGTTTAATTTTAATTAATCATTTTTCTTAATTAGGTCAAAACTAACCCCTTTCAAAAATCAAATAAAAATCATTTCCTTTCCATTTATTTTCGTGCACATTTATTAAATTCTTGTATATTATTCAATATGGTTGTAATAGATAATTAGGTTTAATTTTCTTGCAAATCCCTATTTGTAAATTTGTATACCCCCTCCCCTAATGATGTAATAGCGTAGTAATTTTACTTTCTGCAATTTATCGTTTTTATATAAATGTTACTAATTAGGATTTATATGGCAAGATTAAAATCAACAATTAGTAAACCCTAATTCAAGATAAATAATGCATGTAAATCAAACACACTTGCACACTTGCACCCCTACGGTAAACTCCATTTTGTTGCCTTATAAAAAATGGTCATGTTATGCATGTGGGATGTCTTAGCAAAACAATCAAAATACAAGATCATAGTCCCTCGATGACCCTATCAATGTTGCCTTTCAAATGATCTTAGTCCCTCCAGAGAAAATGCTAAGAAATCTCACAAACATTGCTATCATGACGATATGATGACCCACGCCCGTCCCTTTACATCCAAAGATAAGGCTTCTTACCAAATTAATGGTAAGATAGCAATATCAAAGGAAAGAAAGAAATGAATAAAAGACTTTTGAGTAGGTAGATTGTTCCTAGTTTCTTGCTCACTTTCAAAACAAACATCCTTCCTCACTTTCAAACACAAAACACTTTCAAAAACAAACTTTCAAAACTATTTTCAAAAGTCCAACACTTAGTATACGTTCTTACGAACGAGAACCATTACAAAGTATTCCTAAACAAAGACGCATTTTCAAAATACTTTCAAAACCACCACAAAACACATTTTCAAACAAAAGCAAGTGATCTAGCAAGCAACTAAGAGCCCATAGATAACTATGAATGAAAAGGGGGATAACACCTTTCCTTTTCATAATCTACCCCCCGAACTCAAGAAATAATCTCAAAGGTCTTTCCTGTTTCTTTCCACCTTTCCTTTTGGATAAAAGAAAAGTCGATGGTGACTCTTTCTAACCGCAACATTTACGATCAAATGAAAAACATCCCAAGTGATTTCTCCCACCGTATCAAATATGCATTAAGGAAAAACTTACGTTCAATATGAAATTGAAACGACATTACCTCATTCTTGAAGGATTGGAAGTTGCACTCACAAAACGAAACACACTCAAGCACATAGATAGAGTGAATACTCAAAGTGGAAGTAAGGAGATAGAACTAGGCAACATATGAGAAATCAATTATCCCTAATTCTCCATGTATATTGACAAAGGATTCTCTTGCGAGTTGTTTAGTTAAAATATCGGAAAGTTTATCTGTACTATCAACATGCTCAAATGCAACATGCCCTTTTTCAACATGACCATGAAGAAAGTGGTCATGTATCTCAATGTGTTTAGTCCTTGAATATAGCATCGAATTTTTGGTTAGATTTATGGCACTAGTGTTGTCGCACATGATAAGACTACATGATAGTTTAATAGCAAAGTCCAACAGTTGTTGTTTGAGCCACAAAACTCGAGCACAACAACTATCGGTTGCAACGTATTCTGCCTCGGCAGTTGACAATTCCACATAAACTTGCTTTTTACTATGCCAACTTACCAAGGATTTTGCAAACAAGTTACAAGTTCCACTAATACTTTTCCTATCCTATTTGCAACCAGTAAAGTCCGAATTGAAATAACCAACAAAAGTCCAGTTGTTTCCCTTGGAGTATCGAATCTCGAATTGTGAGGTACCAATGAGGTATCTAAAAATTTGTTTTATGGCTTTTAGATGAGATTCCTTGGGAACCGCTTGATAGCGTGCACACATGCAAACACTAAACATGATATCGGGACAAGATGTTGTAAGATAGAGAAGAGAACCAATCATATCTCTATACCTTCTTACCTCAACATCCTTACTTTTCTAATCCTTGTTTAAGTTACCGTTTGTTGCCATAGGAGTTTCAATTTCCTTAGCGTTATCCATTTTAAATCTCTTAAGTAATTCGAGGCAATACTTGGTTTGACTTACAAACGTTTCTTCATCGAGTTGTTTAATTTTTGGCCCGAGAAAGTAATACAACTCCCCCATTAGGCTCATTTCAAACTCACCCTGAATAAGCTTAGAGAACTCCTTGACAAGATGCATATTTGTAGATCCAAAAATATATCATCTACACAAATTTGAACTAATAAAATATGCTTTCCTTGACGTTTAATATAGAGAGTGTTAGAACATAGTTTGGTACTACATCTTAGTAATAGTTTTAATGATAACACATACATGATATATATATATATATATATATATATATATATATATAAGAACAATATGCACTCTATAATTTATTTAAATACGCGGAGAGGTTTTGATAAAGAAACATAGATGTTGGTGAACAAAATTGCACTAAGAAGATCTGATAAGAATTTGTGTACAATTAAATTGAAGTATCACACTCAACAGAAGAAATTCTAATGTTATAACTTTTGAAAGCATCAAAGCTGCAAGCTAAACTCTGATCATCTAAAGTCTCAATGTTAATATTCTTCTTCGGAAAAGATTTCAAAGAAGCAAGTTCTGATGTGTTAATTTCAATCATTACAAATCAAAAAGTAACGGCTGGTACCAGACAAGATCTGTATTTTTGGAAAGTACATTAACAACATTTAATCAACCTTCTAAAAACATGTTCTTATGTATCAAATGCTTCACCTATATAAAGGAGTTTTTGAAGGGTGATCAAAATAACACTAGCGCATACAAAGAAATATTCATAAAGCTCTTCTATCTATTCAATGTGCCTTAATATTATGTAAACACCAGAGTTGTAATATGTTTTTCTAGAAACATTCTTGTACACATGTTGATTCACATTTTTGTAATTCCTTGAGAAACCAAGTTATGGTTTATTCTCAAGAAGACATTGACATCAGTCTTTGTGAATTGTAATCAAAGTTTTGATTAGTGGATTAAGAACTCGATTGAGAGAGGCGAAATCACCTTGGCGGATGGACTGGAGTAGTTTTTGTTCAAACAAACCAGGATAACCAAACGTGTCATGCTGTTTTTTATTTTGAAAACCTCAATTCAAACCCTTTTTCTTGTGTTTTTCTATCCTTCAGTTGACATCATAGCTCCTGGTTTTGGATGTTAACACTTAACCTTGTTAGAAAAATATCCTAGCATGAAAAATACTATGGTGGGACCAAGTAAGAAAAATAACAATGATAACTATGATGAGAAAGACAGAATCAGCAGAAAACCTCTAATATTTGATGGTGTGAACATATGTTATTGGAAAGACAGAACGAAAATGTTTTTCTAGCTCATGACACTGATCTCTGGGATATGGTAACTGATGGCTACATTCATCCAATTAACGTGCGGTTAGTAGATCGATAGAAAGAAAATGATTGATCAACAAAAAAAAGAATTAATAAATCATCATAAGGCCATAACAATCCTCTTGAGTGTTATCTCATACACCGAGTATGAGAAGATCACGAACATAGATTTAGCTAAGAACATGTTTGACTCTCTAAGAATGCTGCATGAAGGCAACACACAAGTCAATATAGCTTTAATGACCAACATATCAGAAGACACAGATACATTAAAATCTGAATTAGATTCAGAAGAGGTATTGTCAAAACTCTCTAGATCTCAATTAGAAGAAAGTCTATGGAATTCTTGAAAGATATCAGCAACTTCGAGTCAAATACAAGAACCAGAAACACATTCTTGTATTTGAAACTAAAGAAACTAGGAAATAAAAAACTGAAAAGTATGGGCTAAAAAAAATTAATTCTAAACTTAAAAATTAATTTCCAAAAGATCACAAAGAATTTGTTTCATAAGTTTCAAATAGTTCTGATAACATCATAAAAGAATATGATCAAAACTTTCAAACATTTCTAGCTAAAAACATCGATAGAAGCAAGATGGTCACAATAATCTATGGAGTTAGCATAAACAGCATAAAAGGCATAAGATATATGAAACCAAAAGGAGAAGAACCATATCAACCAAAGAAAGTTGATGATATGGTCATAAAACACACACCCTTAAACTCACACTTCACATATAGACACACACAACATATAAAATATACTAGTAAATCTTACTCTACAAACTCTCTTGAAAAACCAAAATTCAATCAGAAATTTGGAAAAATCTAACAAACAAGAACCCAGAAAGATATGGGTACCTAAGGATAAAATCATCAATGTTGCAGATGTCTTTAACAACAAGGTTGAAACACTTGTCTTGGTACCTAGCCACTGGACGCTCTCGACACATGACGGGAACAAATCATATGTTCCAAAACCTGGAACTTAAATCTGGAGTATACGTAGGTTTCAGAGGGAATTAGAAAGGAAATATTATTGGCTCTGGAACTATTGGTAACAATAAACTTTCCTCTATAACTAATGTTCTGTTAGTAGATGGATTAATGCATAACATGTTATCCATAAGTAAATTAAGTGGTAACGGTTATGATATAATCTTTAATCAAAAGTCATGTGTTGTAGTTAGTCGAAAATATTAAACAATCCTCTTTAATGGTAAGAGAAAGAACAACATTTATAAAACAAGAATTTCTGAACAAAAAAGTTAGAATGTAAAATACCTTATGTTTATTAACAATGAGTAATGGATCTGGAATAGAAGATTGGGATATGCTAGTATGAGAAGGATATCTCATATTAATAAACTCAATCTGGTTAGAGGACTTCATAATTTGAGGTTCAACTCAGATACTCTGTGTGAAGCATGTCAAAAAGGCAAGTTTGCAAAACCCTCTTTCAAATTAAAATGTGTTGTTTCTACCTCTAGACTATTAGAACTTCTGCATATAGATCTGTTTGGACTAGTGAAAACATCATCCATCAGCGGAAGAAAGTATGTATTAGTGATTGTAGACGGCTATAGTAGATGGACATGGGTAAAGTTCTTAAGACCCAAAGATGAGTCAAACTATGTGTTCTCTACTTTCTGTAACCAAGTTCAAAACGAAAAAGTGTTTAGAATTGTAAAATTCAGAAGTGATCATGGTGGCGAATTCAAAAACAAAATTTTTGAATTTTTTAATGATAATGACATTTCTCATTATTTCTCTTGTCCTAGAACTCCTCAACAAAATGGAGTTGTAGAACGAAATAATAGAACTTTACAAGAAATGGCTAGAACCATGATCAACGAGACTAACATTGCTAAACGCTTCTGGGAAAAAGCAGTTAACACAGCGTGATATATTCATAATAGAATCTCAATAAGACTTATTCTGAAAAAGACTCCACATGAACTATCGAAGAACAGAAAGTTCAACATCTCTTATTTCCATCCATTTGGATGTACTTGTTTCATATTAAACACCAAAGATAGTCTGAACAAGTTTGATTCTAAGACACAAAAGTGTTTCATGTTAGGATACTCTGAACGTTCAAAAGTTTATAGAGTATACAACACAGGAAAAACAAATTGTGGAAGAATCTATTAGTGTTAGATTTGATGATAAGATTGGCTCTAAAAAGTCAAATCAGGATGAATTTTTTACAAATATTGAAGTTCAAATTATAGGTACTAAAGACAGATCTTCAGAAAATAAAATTTCAGAACATCAGCCAAATACAGAAGAAGACATCACAAATATTAAAATAACTTCTAAAGAACCCATCCAGAAAAGACAATTCGGAAGCAGTTTAGCACATCCTGAAAACATGATTCTGGGAAAGAAAGATGATTCAATCTGAACAAGATCTACATTCAGAAATACTGAAGAATCTCTCATGGGATTACTGTCTCTGATCGAACCTGCTTCTACAGACAAAGCACTTATAGACAATAATTGGATTCTTGCAATGTAGGAAGAACTAAATCTTTTTACCAGAAATGATATATGGGATCTAGTGCCTAAACCAAAAGGCTTCAACATCATTGGAACTAAATGGGTCTTTAGAAACAAGCTAAGTGAATAAAGAGAAGTTGTCAGCAACAAAGCACAACTGGTTGCACAAGGTTATAGTTAGAAATAAGGGATAGACTATACAAAAACCTTTGCTCCATTCACCAGGTTAGAATCTATCAGACTTTTAATTTCCTTTGTTGTAAATAATGACATCACTCTTTATCATATGGATGTCAAAAAATCCGTTTTAAATGGTTATATTGATGAAGAAGTTTATGTGCACCAACCCCCTAGTTTTTAAAATACAAAACATATAAAATATGTTTATAAACTTAAGAAATCATTATATGGTTTGAAACAAGCTCCCAGAGCTTGGTATGAAAGACTAAGTAACTTTCTCTTAGAAAATGATTTTACTAGAGGGAAGGTAGACACAACTCTATTATGTAAACCATTTAAAAAAGAAATTTTGGTTTTTACAATTTACGTAGATGATATAATTTTTGAATCTACTAAAGTCTCCTCAGGGAAAGAATTTCCAAATACTATGCAGGCAGAATTTGAAATGAGCTTGATGGGTAAACTCAAGTTCTTTTTGGGAATTCAAATCAATCAAATACCAGAAGGAACCTACATACATCAAAGCAAGTACGTTAAAAAACTTCTTAAGAAATTTGGTTTTTCATAAAGGAAGCCATCCAAAACTCCTATGCACCCTATATGCATACTGGAAAAGGAAGAGAAAATCCAGAGAATATAAATTAGTAGGGTATTATGACAATGGCTTTGCTGGAGATAAAATAGAAAGAAAAAGTACTTCTGGAAGCTTCCAGTTTCTGGGAGATAACCTAATCTCAAGGTCCATCAAAACACAATCCACTATTGCATTATCAACTGTTGAGGCTGAATGTATAGTTGTAGCTGGATGCAGTACTCATATTCTCTTGATAAAGAGCCAGTTTGAAGATTTTCATATTTATGAGAGTAACATTCTTATCCTCTGATATAATACTTCTACTATTTGTATTTCTAAAAATCCTATTTTACATTTTATGGCTAAACATATAGAAATTAAACACCATTTCATTAAGGACTATATTCATAAGGGAATTCTTTGTTTAAAATTTATAGACACAAACCATCAATGGGCTAACATTTTTACTAAACCCCTTGCTGAAGATAGATTTAATTTAATTCTGAAACACCTCAGTATGGAATTATGCCAGAATAAAAGTGTAGTTTCTGTATATTTAATCCTTAGAACTTTTTAATTTGTTTTTGTGAACATCTGAACAATATTTCTTTAGAAGTGAGAAGGAAAATTGTATTAGAAACTATCCAGAAGATCTGAACATTTTCCAAAAATGCTTCATTTCTAAGATAGAAGCAAGCAGTTCACCATATCAACATTTGTAAACCCTAAATGCTAAATCACTCTCTAAGGCTGAACACGCGTTCAAAATCTAAAAGGCTGAAACGGTTGAGTTGATGCATTGAGGCGCAACTCACATTGGTGTTTGTTCACAAAATCATCACGCCATCCCCCTTTTTCTGAAATCATTAATGTTGTTAATCATTTTGATTGTTTTATTAATTGAAATTAATTTCATGTTTTTTATCTTTGTTTGATATTTATATCTCACTTTCACCAATTCACTTTCACACCTTCACTCTCACTCACTCTACTTTTCTCTTAATTTGCTCTTTTCCCTTTTGTGTGCTCTCAAACCCTAAGTCTGTGAACAATGGCTTCTTCTCAACAACAACAAAAGTCTCAAGATTCTCAAATCAACATTCCTGGTTCATCCTCTTCTAGAAACGAAGAAAGGTATGTAGAACCTACAAGAACTATCCTCACTCTTGTTAATTCTATGGAAGTTCTCATAGTTTATTTTGAAAGCATGAAAGAAAATGGGTATGACCTTACGCCTAATGTTGAGTTTCAACGGTGGACAAAATATTTTGATCGATTAATTGGTCCAGTTTTTCCCAAACTGGTTAAAGAATTTTGGATTCATGTTACTGCATCAAATTATCAAGTAACTTCTTATGTAATGGGAAAAAAGATCGCCATCACCGAAGATCTCAATGGAAAGCTTATTAGTCTCGAAGAAAGCGGCATAAGATGCAGTGAAATGGAAAAAAAGGTTTTGACCTAACCATCATATCCAAAGAAATATTATCCTTTGGACAACCCTCAAACAAGATCAAAGATCTGAAAACTATCTCAGAATTTGATCTAGAATAATTTTGGGGTGCATCAATCAAAGAAAACCAACTAGTTCTCCTGACTACATTAATATTGATCAACAGTACCTGCTGTACTTCATCATAACTAAAGCCATAGTCCACCTCCCTCATATTCTATTCAATCATCTGAAAACCAGTGTTAAGGAAACAATAGAATAAGAAAGAACTAAAAGAGATTGGATTCCATTGGGAAGACTTATCTCAAATATTCTGACAGAGAATAAACCGATAGAACATCTGAGTGAGGCTCAATAAGAAAGTATTATGGAACCATGTGCTAGAAAGCCCCTCAATGCTAAGAATCTCAAGACGATGAGGATTTTAGAAACTATTAATAAGGATCCTACTCTTACAACAAAGGAAGTCATCACCACAAGAAGAGTCCCTCTGAAGGATTTTCCTCTCTTCACTCAAGCAGACTCATCTCCCGAAATTATCCTCTGATATCTGGAAGCTTCCAAAAGTGACGATACAATTCCGAATGTAAATATCCTAGATCTTAGGAAACAACTTCTAGAAGTTGCAACCAGAAAGTCAAGGAAAAGGAAATTTATTGAACAAGGAACTTCTCAGAAAATTCCTAAAGATGCCAAAAAGAATGGTAAACCTTATTTTGTCTCTATTATCGAATTAGTTTTCTTATCAACATTTGAACCCTCCTCATCTCTAAAACCTGTTAATAATCCCTCACCACAAACTATTGATGACTTTGATATTGACATTGATACCACCATACCCACTAATCATCCTCTAGTTAATTCCCCTTCTACCCAATTTGCTCAAACTCGGCCAAAACTTGCACAAGTTAAATCTGATATTGATCATTTTGATCCATTTTTTGGAGCTCCTTAAACAAAAAATCCCAATATTGGCTCGGAACAAATGCATGAAACCACAAAATCCATTCTAGGAATTAACTGCCCTCTCTACCACAAAATATCTCCACCAATCCATCACAAGTTTCTTCCCTTCTAGATCTTCCATCTCCTCGTGATTCAACACCTCATAACACTCCTATCATCATCTCTGACTCTCCATCTCCCACTTACTACCCAAAAGATTCTCTCATAATCATAATTGATCTAGAAGCCTGGGAAAAACTAGTCAAATCTTCTCAGAAAATAGCCATTCCAAAACCAACACAAAAACCTTCCAAATCAGATGTTGGTAAGTCTCTGCTGGTTTTCGAAACAGAGATATTGGAATGGGTTGACTCTTTGAAGCAATCTTGCATGGATAATCTTAATCCAACTGCTTCTAATTATCTATGGACTCAGTTCAAAAACTGGTTCAATTCTGAATCTATGAAATGAAGGAACTCATTTAAAAAAATGCTCAACAAAACTTCTGGGAACACCTGAATATCTTCAAGAATCAAGTTCTACGTTTCTGGGTAAGGAAACCTCTTCGTCTTCTAGACAACACTCCTTGGGAAGCTCCACGTGAATCAGAACATTAGGAAACATCTCATGAACCTCAACCTATACCTTTGGTCGTTTTTTAAAAACAAAGGCAAGTTAGTGGAAGAATCTCCTGAGAAAGAATCTACTGCAGTAACTTCGGAGAATATGGCTTCTCCTATTGAAACAACTCAATCTTCTCTTATGTTGAAAACTCTGGATGATTTTAAGAAAGAGGATGCAACTGTTAAGGAAAGGCTAGACAAACAGGATGAAACAAAAAAAGAAATTAAAGGGATGCTAGGGAAGCAAGAAGAATCAAAAAATCAGATTAAAAGTGTCTTGGAAGCTTTGTTCACACGACTTCCACCTCATCCACAACCTTAGTTCTGATCTTTTATTTGTTTCTTTTTTGAACTTCTTTTTATCTACTTCTGTCTGTATTAATCTTTGTTGAATGCATAACAATTCTATTCTCTTTAAGTATTTTTATTTCTTTTTAATATAGGACAAAAAGGGGGAGAATATAAGATATTTTGAATATAGAAGTGTCGGGACTTAGACTCAAATATTTTGAATATCATAACTTATGATTCAGTTCTTGAAAGCAAATAGGAAAAGTCTCTTGAAAGTAACTTATGTCAAATGGACTTATCAAAACTTCCATCAAAATCTCTTATAAAACATCTTTGGGGAAGTATTTAATTTTTTCATTATCTGAGTATTCAACTCAGGGGGAGACCCTAATACTTTACGTTCTTACCTGATTCATCAAAATATACAAGTTTTTGTAATTATCAAAAAGGGGTAGATTGTTAAAACATAGTTTAGTTCTACTCCTTAGTAATAGTTTTAATGTTAACAAATACATGATATATATATATATATATATATATATATATATATATATATATATATATATAAAACAAACATGCTCTCTAATAATTTATTTAAATATGTAGAGAAGTTTGATAACGAAGCATATAAGTTGGCGAACAAAACTGTGCTAAGAAGATCTGATAAGAATTTATGTACAATTAAATTGAATTAGCATGCTCAACAGAAGAAGCTCTAATGTTATAACTTATGAAAGCACCAAAGATGCAAGCTAAACTCGGATGATCTAAAGTCTCAACGTTAATATTCTTCTTCCGATCAGATTTCAAAGAAGCAAGTTTTGATGCGTTACATTTCAATCATTACAAAGGAGTTTTTGAAGGGTGATCAAAATAACACTAGCACATACAAATAAACATTCATAAAGCTCTTCTATTTATTCACTGTGCCTTAATATTGTGTAAACATCACTGTTGTAATATATTTTTCTAGAAACATTCTTGTACACATTTTGATTCACATTTTTGTAATTCCTTGTGAAACCAAGTTGTGGTTTATTTTCAAGAAGACATTGATGGCAGTATTTATGAATTGTAATCAAAGTTTTGATTAGTTTATTAAGACCTCATTTAAGAGAGGCAAAATCACCTTGGCGGGTGGACTGGAGTAGTCTGAGTTCAAACGATTCAGGATAACCAAACGTTTCATACTGTTTTTAATTTTGAAAACCCCAATTCAAACTTCCTTTCTTGTGTTTTTCAATACTTCAGAGAGTAGTGTCAACTTTCCCTCTAGAGTATCCTTGTTCAAGCAAAAATTTACTAAATCTATCATACTATGCCCTAGGTGTTTGTTTAAGACCGTAAAATGCATGTTTAAGCTTGAAAACATGATTATGAAACTCATCATTTTCAAAACCCGGAGGTTGAGAAACATACACCTCTTCACTTATGTATCAGTTAAGGAACGCACATTTTACGTCCATCTGAAATACTTTAAAGTTTTTAGAAGAAGCATAAGCTAATAAAATGCGTATAGCCTAAAGTCGGGCCATCGGAGTATAAGTTTCCTCATAATCAATTCCCTCATATTGGTTATATCCTTGAGCCACAAGAAGGGCCTTATTTCTTGTTATCACACCATGTTCGTCAAGCTTATTCCTAAATATCCGTCGGGTGCCTATGATTTGATGATTTGAAGGACGAGAGACAAGATCCCAAACGTCATTTCTTTCAAATTGGTTTAATTCTTCTTGCATGGAAATAAGCCAAACTCATCAAGTAAGGTATAATTAGTGTTTTTAGGTTTAACTTGTGATACATAAGCATGATGACAACAAATACTACTTATTTTAGAGAGAGTTGTTACCCCCTTTTTGATATCACCTATAACTTTGTCAAGTGGATGATCTAAGGAGGTTCTCCACTCCAAGGGAAGATCATTATATTCATTTTAACCTTCATCTTCTTTCTTTTCCTGGGTGTTATCTCCATCCTCCTCAATCTCCAACGCTTTAGGTGGATCAACTGCTTCACCGGTGTCTTTGAGTATGTCTTCCATAAATGCACCTACACCATGAAAAAAACTACCTTTCTCAACACTATTTAGGGAAGTCTCATCAAAAGTAACATGAACGGACTCTTCAACAATAAGTAATCTCTTGTTATAAACTCTATATGCTTTACTAGATTGAGAGTATCCAATAAAAATACCTTCATCGGCTTTCGCGTCAAATTTTCCAAGATTGTCTTTTCCATTATTTAAAATAAAACATTTACATCCAAAGACATGAAGGTAAGATAAATTTGGTTTTCTACCTTTAAAAAATTCATAATGAGTTTTGTCAAGAATTGGACGAATAATTACCCTATTCAAGACATATTATGTCGTGCTAATATCATCTGACCAAAAGTATTTTTGTAGACAACAATCATTGAGCATTGTTCTTGCCAACTCCGCTAAAATGCTATTTTTCCTCTCGACAACACCATTTTGTTGCGGAGTTCTAAGAGCTGAAAAGTTATGTTAAGTTCCAAATTTATCACAATTTCTTCAAAGAGGTGGTTTACAAATTCACCTTCATGATCGCTTCGAATAGCAACTATTTTCTAGTTCATTTTATTTTGAGCTATCTTGGAAACATGTGTGAAAGCTATGAATATTTCATCCTTGCTACGTAAGAAAATAGTCCAACAAAATATAGAGTAATCATCTACAATTACTAAACCATAATAATTTCCAGCTATGCTTTTACTTTACGAGGGACCAAATAAATCCATGAGAAGGAGCTCAAGTGTCCTTGATGTAGAAACAACATTCTTAGATCTATAAGAGGACCTTGTTTGCTTGCGCTTTTGACATGCATCACATAGATGGTCTTTAGAAAATTATTTTTGGTAGACCGATTACTAAATATTTTGAAACTATTTTATTAAGTAGATCAAAGTTGACATGAGTTAAATGTCCATGCCATAGCCAAGAGTCTTCATTCAAGGTAACAAGACGTTGATAATTTCTATTAAGTCAAACATATAAATGTTACTAACCATCAAACCCTTAAACATACAATCCTTATTTTCACTATGCTCAATTGTGCAACAATCTTCAGCAAAAGACACTTTATACCCATTATCACATAATTGACTAATACTAAGAAGATTATTTCTAAGGCATTTAACTAACATAAAATTTGGGATAGTAATAGTTGAGGGATTACCTATACTACCTTTTCCAAGTATTGCACCTTTGTTGTGATCACCATAGGACAAATATCCTCTCTTCTTCGCTACGAAGTCGGAGAAGAGAGATATGTCTCATGTCATATGTCTTGAACATCCACTATCGAGAATATATTTTCCCTTCATAGCATCAATACATTAATCCTAAAAAAATTAAACAATGGTGGTAGGTACCCAATTGGATTCTTGAGAGTGAGTTAAATAATTGTTGCATTTGGGCAACCATTGAAAATTATCCTTAGGAATCAAAAAAGTCCTAAACATGCAATTTTCAATAGTATGGCCCTATTTGCAACAATAGTGAAAAAATAACCTATGATAAGAATTAATAATTCTATTAGGTTCTTTCTTAATCAAAAATAAATTTTTATGAGGCTTTTTAACCTTCAAGGACCTAATAGACATGTTCTCAATGGGATGATGTAAACTATCTAATTTGGCAGCAAGAGTACTCACCTCTTGTTGCCAAATTTGACATGTGTCATAACCATATTTGTAAGATGGCCCATCCTATTTTTAATGATTTGAACTATCTACAATAAGTTCTTTTAATGCTTCAAACTTATCATTGGTTTCATCAACCTTGGCCTCTAAAAATGTGAAAAATTTCTCTTGGGAGGCCAAGTTTTTTATTAGAATTCAAAAACTCTATTTGTAGTTTTACAAATTCCCTTTTTAATTCATTATAAGACAAAGTGGAAATGTTATAGTATTTAAGACTTACATCAGTTTTTTACCTTGTCGATGATTTACCATGAAACAATAATTTTCCTCTTCATCACTCTCACTTGAGTTTTGATTGCTTGAGGATTCACTTTCACTCTCTCAAGCAACATAGGCTTGTTTATACTTGTTTCTTTGGCCTTTTGCTTTCTTTTTGGAAAGTGATGGACTGTCTGGTTTTTAGTGACTGGGCTTGCCACATTCATAGCAAAAACTTTTCATTCATCCTTTTTGTTATTCTATTCTTTGAGGGAGGAGTATTGTCTTCTCAACTTTATGAGATTATTGTCGAAATATTTAATTTAACTCCCCATTTAAATATTTAGTTATTTGATGATCGGAATTGTAGAAGTATGTGGTTTGACGAAGGAGGTGTGAGAATTTAGTATAATTCGATAATTGGCATAAGCTTTGAATGACGATATAATAATGATAATATTGGTGAATGAAGAAATACTACTATTATTAATAATAAAAATATTATTAGGTATATGGTATAGTTACCACTAATAATATTATTATTAATATTATGGTGATTATTATTATTATTATTATTATTATTATTATTATTATTATTATTATTATTATTATGATTATTCGGAAATAATAATACGGAAAAATTAAAGAGAATAGTGGAAGGAGAATTGGGAAAATTATTTCACGTGAAAAGAAGAGAAGAGAAGAGAGAAGAAGAGAAGAAAATCTAGGGCAAAAGGGAGACAAGGAGAATCCCACCACTGTTGAAAGATAAAAGTTGCAAATTAAGGTAATGGGGGTGAATGAGTTCTCTAAATTGGTGACATTAACATGAAAGGATAGTGAGTGTTCCTTTCCCTCTTTAGGTTTTTGATGAATGTCTTGTTGTTGTACATTATGTTGTTTTATATGATTGTTGTGTTAAATTCGTGAATCCCATGATGTTATTAATGTGTTGCTATTATGATTCTGCTGTTGTTGTGTTGTTCATAAAAATCCCAAATCTGAAAAATTGTAGATCTAGGGATGTGACGAAAATTGGAGGAATTGATGTAGAAATTGGTGTAGAATTGTAGAATAATGAAGTAGAATGAAATCCATAAGTTAATATGTGAAAAAGTGTTGCTTTTGGACCCAAATTTGGAGTTTGAAAGTGCTCAAAATAAATGGAAATTATTCTGATGTGAAAACATAGTTTTTTTGATCGCAGACTGCCGTTACACGTAAGGCATGTAGCATTACGTGTAATGCAGGCATTATTACACATAAGGCATGAGCATTAAACGTAAGGCAGAATAAGACAGAAGGCAATACGCGTAACGCATGCGGTAATACGCGTATGGCAGGGCATGACAGAAGACATTACACATAATGTAGGGATCATTACCCGTATGGCAGGATAGGCAGCAAGGCAATACGCGTAACATAGGCAGTCGTACGCGTAATGGCAGGCGAAGGTGCAAAAATTCTTGTTTTCGCGATTTCTTCCCATTTTCGCGTGTGGAGTGTATTCTCTCAATCCATAATGACTAGTAAGGCTTAGGTCGACATAAGAAGGCTAGTAATAATAATAAAGTAAGTTTAAAACATGGGACTTTGGATGAATTTATTATGATGTGTAATGAAGAGTGTCATTTTCAGTAGAGTGATATTATGTTGTTGTTGTTATTAAATATTGATGATGAATTTCTAATGTTCTTAGTTGATATGATGCTATGACACTATGTTATAATACTATGATGTTATGTTTTGAAATTTTATTGTTGTGGAATATTCATGATGGATTGGTTATATGCGTAGGGGATTTTGATACTATGACACTATGTTGTTAAAATGTTGTTGTAATATTTGATGAAGTGTGATATGATGATGTTGCATGGTTGCATGTGTGGTGAGGACTTATGCTCTGTTGGTGGCCTTTATTAGTGAACGTTGAAGGCTTATGCCTTGTGGTTGTATAGTTATGTTGCAGCATATGATGTCACATGTTTCATAGTGATAAGGGATCAAGCCTTGTTGTTGGCCTGTAATGGCTTTGTGATGAGGGCTTATGCCTTGTTATTTCCCAAATAGGCATATGTGATGAGGGCTTATGCCCTGATGGTACCACATGCATTGAGTTGATGTCGGTCTCATTGCATTGCATCGTTTTGAGTTAATGTTATATCACGTGAGCGATATGTTATGATCTGAAGTGATTGTGTGATGTGTGAATTGTATGGTTACTAATCTTTAGCATGTGATATTCACCATATATTTATTGAAGGAAATTATCACCCCTTTTATGTGGTTATGTCTGTGCTCCAATGGGAGTACTGATATTCAGGTACCCGAGTAGTGCTTGGAGTGAGTGTTACCTGATCGAGTCCTAGGAGTCTCTCTAATACGTAACACGAATTATGGGAATTTGCTATGTTTTATGTTGTTTTATTCGTTACGTATCTTACCTTTATATTTATGATTGAACCACGAGTTTCAGGGAGAATGTTGTTATTTAAGCCGTGGTTCTATGAAAATGAATATCTGATATTTCCGTTGTGTAAATAATTCTTTTATGAGAAACGAAGTAATAAAATGATTTCAAATATTGTGAGTTTTTGGAATATGTGACATCCCATTTGTGTACTATGATATTTTTTCGTATATTTTGTTATAATTATACAGTTGGGAAAGTGGGGTGTTACAATCGGTATCCGAGCAGGTCGGTCCGTCCAGTCAAGTTGTCTAATGTTTGTTCCTTAGTACGCGGAAAGTGTGTGAACATTGTTGGTGCTTGCTTGCTTTTCTAATCACTTGTTTGCAGGAGTAGGTATGAAACAAGTGGGGGAGAAGCTTGTGCTTCTCTGAGATGGTTCAGGTGTGACCAGTTGGTTTAGTATGTCATGAAGTGCATGGGTGCTGACGTTAGTGTTGCTGTATTATTTTTCCAATTTTAAAGGAAGCACAGATTCAAGATTTACTCCTAGTGGTCAGGTCAGAGTGTCCTTTGTAACATCCGAATTCTACCCAGCAATTATAAATGTAAATCAGAGTTATAAAATTCATGCAACTGAATCAGGATGCCAGCAATTCTACCTTTAAAACACATTGGACTCAGCGTGGATACATAACACTTTAAAACTTAGGATGAACTATCAGCATGGTAATTTAATCTCTTAATTCAACAACTAAAACATCTACGCAGCGGAATTCTTAATAACATCTTTGTCCATTGTTACAGCAACTCCCAAAACACCACATACTTAGCAACAATTAAATTAAAGTTCAACAACTAAAATAACCAATAATTTAAAGCAAGAAGCGTTCATCCCCCCGAGTGTTACGTATCAGAGCAATGACACTGACTCGAACTACTGAAGGTATACCGTCTTCACTTTAGATTACCTGCACGTTACCAACGTAAGGGTAACATTCAAACAGAAGGGGTGAGATATCTACCAATACAATAAAACATATGATAATTAATATATTAAATTAGATCACATAACATCACCACTTCTCATCTTATAAACAACAAAAATTGTGACATAATATAAACAATATACACATTCACCGCATCAATACACAACTTCTTTATGCAATCATATAATGCGACTCAATACTATGCAAATACATGTGGTACCATTGGAGCAGAACTCCCATCTCAAAATAATTACCAATAAATAGAGGCATCAACAAGGCATAAGCCTTAATCTTAATATTCGCCAATACAAGCCATCTTAACGAGCATCAACTCCTTCTTGAAATGCAATGTATGCGACATAATCATGAATTCAATAACAACACCATAATTAACAACATCTAAACACAACATCATCGTTGGCCAGAAGCCTACATCTTAATAGCTGCCAATTATTAGAGGTATCTCAATATCTTTCATCAACATCATTTATCAACATAATTCATCAAACATCACTTATTATCATAATTCATCAAAAATAATTGATCATCATAATTCATCAAACATCATTTATCATCATAATTCACAACAACTCAGCCACAACAACAATACAATGATAGATCGACAATCCCGCAATGTTGGCCATAGGCCTACAACTTGATATTTCCTATAATTAATTAATCATATAAGGCTTACCTCTAAATTACTAAACTTCTACATATTACTATTCTGTAATACTACATCATTATCATCATTAATCTTACTGTTATGAACCAAACAGTAATCTATAATCATCTCATCCTCATCATTCTTCACAAAATAATCATAGCGATTAATGCAGGAAGCTAACTCTAGTCCTAAATTGGGTTGCTAGGATTATTCTTCTTATCCTTCATTTTAATCCTTAAGAATGAAGTTCATCGCATTAGCTATCCAACACTTTGAACGACACCTCAAACGGAGTCCAGAAACTCAAGTTACAGCCTTCAGAAACGACTCTGTAAAAAATCATACTACATGAGTCGACGCATAACATCTTGAGTCAACACGTACTGGGCTTAACACGCTGCATGTATCGATGCGTACTCCCTTCGTATCGACTCATATTGAGTCTTCAACACTGCATGTATCGATACATGGTCCTAGGTATCGACTCATCCTGAGTCTAAAATCCTGTATGTATCGACGCATGGCTCCTTTGTATCGACTCATCCTGAGTCTAAAAGCCTTCATGCATCGACGCGTGGCTTTTGGGGTCGACACATACTGTTTTGTCATGAATATTTTCTGCGATTTCACTATGTTTTCACTGCGGTTTCCATGCTTTAGGCCCTAAAAAAATCCTCTAATCATAGGTAATCATCAATTATAATTATCCTATAATTCTACATCATTTATACAGCATTTGGGCATCGTTATTCATCCTTAAATCATCGATTTTCATCATACAACAATGTATATAATTCAATCATAAACCTAACAATCTTTCACATATAATCCCACATACCAATCATCATAAACCCTATTATAGAGTCAGAACCCCACCCTTACCTTGGATTGAAGGTTTCTCTATAACTTTTCCGATTGAATTTCGTTCTGCCTCTTTTCCTTCTTTTCGGCTACTTTCACGTTCTCTTTCTCTTCTTCCAACCCTTATTTCCTTCTCTTCTTACTGCTTCTTCTTTTCTTCTTATTTCTAACAATAATAAAATAACCCTATAATTCTCAAAATGCCTTAATGGGCTTAAAACTACTACACCCCCTTTTCTACTACTTCTATCCTTTAAAACAAGGCCACATTAAATAATATTATCATTCTAATATTATTCCAAAACTTAATAAAATAAATAAATCCAATAACAACAACACATCAACTATCATCATAACACAACTTCACAAATATTCCAAAAATAATTTAATAAAATAATTAATTAAATTACGGGCGTTACAACTCTCCCCCACTTAGAATATTTTTGTCCTCGAAAATTTACCTTAATCAAACAACTCAGAATAGGAGTCCTGCATCTTGCTCTCCAACTCCCAGGTCATGTTTTCTCCGGCAGCCCCTAGCCAAACCACTTTAATCCAAGAAATCTCTTTTCCCCTCAGAGTCTTTATTTCACGATCCACGATCCGTACAGGCATCATGTCCACCGTAATATTATCCTGTACTTGCACATCATCCATATGAATCACATAAGATGGATCTGAAATATACTTCTGGAGGTAAAACCAATCTATAAGCAACATTCCCAACTCTCTCTGAAATCTGATATGGTCCAATAAAATGAGAAGTGAGCTTCTTAGACTTTAATTCTCGCCCAACACCAGTCACAGGTGTGACTCTCAAAAACACATGGTCACCGCTTGAAATTCTAAGTCTTTCCTTCGCTTGTTATGATAACTCTTATGTCTACTTTGGGAAGCTTTCATCTTTTCTCTAATCAATTTCACCTTCTCAGTAGTCTCACGAACAAGTTCAGGTCCAAGTACTACACTTTCACAAGATTCATGCCAACATAAAGGAGTTCTACATCTTCGACCATACAACGCTTCAAAAGGTGTCATCCCAATACTAGAATGGTAACTGTTATTATAAGTTAACTCTATCAACGGAAGAAAAGGATCCCACGAACCTCCATGCTCAAGAACACATGCTCTCAACAAATCTTCCAACGATTGAATAGTCTGTTCAGTCTGACCATCTGTCTGAGGATGATACGCTGAACTCAACCTCAACATAGAACCTAACGCTTCTTGGAAACTCTTCCAAAAATCTGAAGTAAATCTTGGATCTCTATCTGACACAATGCACAAAGGAACACCATGAAGCTTCACAATCACACTAGTGTAAATCTCAACCAACTTCGACACTAGAAAACCGATGTTAATAGGAATAAAATGAGCCAACTTTGTAAGCCTATCAACAATCACCCAAAATCGAATCATGTCCTCTTAAAGTATTAGGTAACTCCGTCACAAAGTCCATCAAAATGATATCCCATTTCCATTATGGAACTTCTAACGGTTGCATCAACCCTACTGGCTTCTGATGTTCAACTTTCAACTTCTGACAAGTCAAACATGCATACACAAACCGAGCCACATCACTCTTCATTCCAGGCCACCAAAACAAACCTTTCAAATCCTGATACATCTTTGTAGCTCCTGGATGAATACTCAACTTACTTCTATGACTCTCTTCAAGTATCACCTTCTTCATTTCAGCATCATCAGGAATACAAATCCAGTTACGAAATCTCAACACACCTTGCACATCCAGCTTAAAATCACTGTTCATAGATTGATCGATCCCAACCATCGAATCTACCAGTTTCACATCCAACTTTTGAGCTTCTCAGATACTGTCTAGAAATTCATTATTAATCTTCAACATACCCAACATAATACTATGCGGTGTCACCTCGCAAACTAAGCTCATATCCCTGAACTGTTCAATTAATTCCAACTCTTTAACTATCATTGCCGACATGTGTAAAGTCTTTCAACTCAATGCATCGGCTACCACATTCGCTTTTCCTCAATGATAATTCAAACTGAAATCATAATCCTTTAACAATTCCAACCATCTTCTTTGCTTCATATTCAGCTCCTCCTGATCAAATAAATAGTTTAAGCTCTTATGGTCACTAAACACTTCAAATCTAGAACCATAAAGATAATGCCTCCAAAATTTCAACACAAAGACAACTGCAGCAAGCTCTAAATCATGCGTAGGATAGTTCTTCTCATGAGTCCTCAACTACCTTGACGCATAAGCAACTACCTTATCACTCTGCATAAGCACACCTCCTAAACCCATCTTAGAAGCATCATAATACACCACAAAAGGCTCTCCTGGATTAGGCAACGTCAAAATCGGAGCCGACGTCAATCTCTTCTACAATTCTATAAAACTTTCTTCACACTGAACCATACAAAAGCTCTACCTTTACAAGTCAACTTAGTCAACGGAAGTTCAAACTTAGAAAAACCTTCAATAAATCTTCTATAGTAACCAACTAATCCCAAAAAGCTTCTAATCTCAGTAACTGACCTCGGAGTTTCCCATTGCAACATTGTATCCACCTTCTATGGATCTACATCAATGCCACTACCTGAGATCACATGACCAAGAAAACTAACCTCCTTTAACCATAATTCACACTTGGACAACTTTGCATACAACTTCTTCTCTTTCAAAACTTGCAATACTACTCTTAAGTGTTCTGCATGCTCTTCTTCTAACTTAGAGTAAATCAAAATATCATCAATTAACACAAGTATAAACCAATCCAAATAAGTATGAAAGATATGATTCATGTATTCCATGAATACTCCCAGCGCATTAGTAACACCTAATACTCATAATGTCCATAACGCTTTCTGAAAGCCATATTCTGGATATCTTCATCCTTCACTTTAATATGATGGTAACCTGACCTCAAATCAATCTTACTAAACACACGAGCATCCACCAATTGGTCCATTAAGTCATCTATTCTTGGAAGTAGATACTTGTTCTTAATCGTCACTTTATTCAACTGTCCATAATTAACACAAAGCTTCATACTTCCATCTTTCTTCTTTACTAACAACACTGGAGCTCCCCATGGCGATACACTTGGTATTACAAACTTCTTTTCAAGTAACTCTTCAATTTGCTTCTTTAACTCCTACAATTCAGATGCAGACATCTTGTATGGTGCCATAGACACAGGTCTGGTACCAGGTACAACATCAATTGCAAATTCAACTTCCCTCTTCGGATGTACATCGGGAATTTCATCAGGGAAAACTTCATGGAATTCACACACCACCTGCAATTCCTTAATTATGGATTGAGTCTCTGCACATAGCGACGCCATCAATTAGAACATTTGTGCTTCTTCTTGCATCAACTTCCTCAACTGTCTAGCAGACAACAGACTATCTTCCTCTTCTTCAGGATTAGAAAACCTCAGACTTGTCATAACAGTTAATATGAACATAGTTATGATCTAACCAGTTCATACCCAAAATCACATCCAAACCTCTTAATGGTAAACAAACCAAATCAACGGCAAAGTCGTTGTCGAAGATCGACAAGGGACACTTTAAACACACAAAAGAAGTAGTCACTGACCCCTTGGCTGGAGTATCGATGACCATTTCTCCATTCATAAAAGACAACGTAAGACCCAATCTTTCAACACAATCAACAGCCATAAAACAATGAGTGGCACAAGTATCAATAATAGTAATTAAAGGGGTACTATTAATGAAACATGTACCACTGATAAGTCTATCCTCAACAGCTGTCTGATCCTCAACCTAAAGCGAACACTTTACCACTTGTCTGCGCCCTCTTTGGTTTCTGACACTGACTACCAATTTGCCCTTCTTCACTATAATTGAAACAAATCACATCCTTATGCTTGCACTCAGATACAACATGTCTGTTCTTACCATAATGTAAACACCTCTTTACTTTAACAGTACACACATTACTCTTATGCCCAGGTTTCCCACATTTAAAACAAACCACACCAGAAGGAGCATCTCCCCCACTAGTCCTCTGACCCTGAGAAACTTTCTATTTACCTTTACCAGCTGGGGTATCATAAGGCTTACCACGATTCTGTTGGTGCTTACCCCTCTTATCACTGATAATCTTGTAATGAGAATTATTATCCTCCTTATAAATTCTGCAACTGTCAATCAAATCAGCAAAGACACCGATCTTCTGGTATCCAACTGCCTTTTTGATCTCTGGGCGCAACCCATTCTCAAACTTGATACACTTCGAAAACTCAGCATCTGCCTCAGCATAGTGCGGATAAAACTTAGCCAACTCAGCAAACTATGCAGCATACTTAACAACCAACATATTCCCTTGCTTCAGCTCAAGGAATTTAATCTCCTTCTTACCACTGACGTCTTCAGGAAAGTACTTCCTCAGAAATTCCCTACGGAACACAGCCCAAGTGACATTTTCATCTTCAGCTTCCAATCATTGACAAGTCTCTAGCCACCAGTCATCAGCCTCAACTGCTAGCATATGAGTACCATATTAAACCTTCTACGCTGGAGTGCAGTCCATCACATGGAAGATTCTCTCAATCTATTTCAACCAATCCAATGCTCCATCAGGATCATACTTTCCCTTGAAGGTGGGCAGATTCTCTCTCTGGAAAGTCGCCAAACTACGAGATCCAGCATTCACGTCAGCATTCGGCTGATTCTCCATCGCATGAGCCCTTGCTTCTAAAGCAGCAGCAAGTGCAGCATCATTCCTTCCAGCCATCTCAACTTATCACTACAACATAAACAACGGTTAGAACTCAAACTAACAATACTCGATTGTTAGACAACTACGACTCGACAACAAGGTCGAACGGACCAACCTTTGCTCTGATACAAACTTTGTAACACCCCAATTCTGCCCGGCAATTATAAATGTAAATCAGAGTTATAAAATTCATGCAACTGAATCAGGATGCCACAAATTCTACTTTTAAAACACATTGCATTCAACGTGGATATATAACACTTTAAAACTTCGGATGAACTATCAGCATAGTAATTTAATCTCTTAATTCAACAACTAAAACATCTACGTAGCGGAATTCTTAATAACATCTTTGTCCATCGTTACAGCAAATCCCAAAACAACACATACTTAGCAACAATAAAATTAAATTTCAACAACTGAAATAATCAATAATTAAAAGCAACAAGTGTTCATCCCCCCGAGTGATACGTATCAGAGCAATGACACCGACTCGAACTACTGAAGGTATAGCGCCTTCACTTTGGATTAACTGCATGTTACCAACGTAAGGATAACATTCAAACAGAAGGGGTGAGACATCTAACAATATAATAAAATGTATGATAATTAATATATTAAATTAGATCACATAACATCACCACTTCTCATCTTATAAACAACAATAATCGCGATAGAATACAAATAATATACACATTCACCGCATCAATACACAACTTCTTTATGCAATCATATAATGCGACTCAATACTATGCAAATACATGTGGTACCATTGAAGTAGAACTCCCATCTCAAAATAATTGCCAATAAATAGAGGCATCAACAAGGCATAAGCCTTCATCTTAATATTCGCCAATACAGGTCATCTTAACGAGCATCAGCTCCATCTTGAAATGCAATGTATGCGACACAATCATGAATGCGATAACAACACCATAATTAACAACATCTAAACACAACATAATCGTTAGCCAGAAGCCTACATCTTAATAGCTGCCAATTATTAGAGGCATCTCAACATCTTTCATCAACATCATTTATCAACATAATTCATCAAACATCACTTATTATCATAATTCATCAAACATCATTGATCATCATAATTCATCAAACATCATTTACCATCATAATTCACAGCAACTCAGCCACAACAACAATACAATGATAGATCGACAATCCTATAATGTTGGCCATAGGCCTACAACATGATATTGCCTCTAATTAATTAATCATCTAAGGCTTACCTATAAATTACCAAACTTATACATATTAAATTATGTAATACTACATCATTATCATCATTAATCTTACTGTTATGAACCAAACAGTAATCTATAATCATCTCATCCTCACCATTCTTCACAAAATCATCATAGCAATTAACGTGGGAAGCTAACTCTAGTCCAAAATCGGGTTACTAGGAATACTCTTATTATCCTTCATTTTAATCCTTAAGAATGAAGTTAATTGCATTAGATATCCAACACTTCGAACGACACCTCAAACGCAGTCTGGAAACTCAAGTTACAGCCTTCAGAAACGATTCTATCAAAAATCAGACTACATGAGTTGACACATAACATCTTGAGTTAACGCGTACTGGGATTAACACGCTGCATGTATCAACGCGTACTCCCTTTGTATCGACTCATACTGAGTCTGCAACACTGCATGTATCGATACATGGTCCTAAGTATCGACTCATCCTGAGTCTAAAATCCTACATATATCGACGCATGGCTCCTTCATATTGACTTATCCTGAGTCTAAAAGCCTTCATGCATCAACGCATGGCTTTTGGGGGCGACACATACTACTCTGTCATGAATATTTTCTGCAATTTTACTACGTGTTCACTGCGTTTTCTATGCTTTAGGCCCTAAAAATATCCTCTAATCATAGGTAATCATCAATTATAATTATCCTATAATTCTACATCATTTATACAGCATTAGGGCATCGTTATTCATCCTTAAATCATCGATTTTCATCATACAACAATGTATATAATTCAATCATAAACCAAACAATCTTTCACATTTAATCCCACATACCAATCATCATAAACCCTATTATAGAGTCAGAACCTCACCCTTACCTTGGATTGAAGGTTGCTCTATAACTTTTCCAATTGAATTTCGTTCTGCCTCTTTTCCTTCTATTCTGCAACTTTCACGTTCTCTTTCTATTCTTCCAACCCTTATTTCCTTCACTTCTTACTGCTTCTTCTTTTCTTATTATTTTTAACAATAATAAAATAACCCTATAATTCTCAAAATGCCTTAATGGGCTTAAAACTACTACACCCCCTTTTCTACTACTTCTATCCTTTAAAACAAGCCCACATTAAATAATATTATCATTCTAATATTATTCCACAACTTAATAAAATAAATAAATCAAATAACAACAATACATCAATTATCATCATAACACAACTTCACAAATATTCCAAAATTAATTTAATTAAATAATTAATTTAATTACGGGCGTTACATCCTTGAGTAGGAACGATCAAGTACTTGCGTTGTTCGCATAACTAGGAATGGAGGGTGATGTTATAACTAATGATCTACCAGTTGTGTGTTGGTCCTAATGTTTTTCCGTGGATGATTGTGACTTGTCGTTAAAGCGACATTTTAGATTGACTTAATGTTATCCTTGGAGTGAACTGTCTAGAATGAAACCAAGTGATTACGAATTACTTTGATGATTCGATGCATATTCTTATGCCAGAGGATATTTTTTAAGCAAAGTATGATGGCTTTTAGAAGGTAAAGCTCAAACGGTTGCAATGTTTCAGCACTGTCGGTTGATTGTGAAGTTGTCAATGTTGAATTTATATTGTGTGTGATGTCAATGTTTTGAATGGTGATAGAGTGATGAATTAATATAAATTTTGTGTTGGAATCACGTATGTGAAATTTTGTTGATGTTTTTGGAGGGTTTTGGATTGTGAGTCAGAGACAGAACACGAAGATATTAGTAGCCTTGTGAAAAGAGTTAGAATTTTGATGTTTTGGAAACTGAATTTTGAAGAAAGTAATGCGTCTCTCGATTTATGAGAAGAATGGAGTTTCAGATATATGTAGGAATGGATTTTGTACATAGAAATTGACTAAAAACTGCTTGTTCCGCGGATATCTGGTTACCATATATGGGTACCCGAGTACCCTACGATGAAAATCACCAGAACATCAAAAATTCATAACTTGAGTTCCGGATGTCAAATTTGAATTTCGTTTGAAGCGCTAGAAAGATAATGTGATGAACTTTGTTTTAAAAATGGTTTCAGTAGTTGGAAGTAATTTATTTTTCACGTAATTATGTTGGATGAGGGGTGAAATTTGATGTTGATCTCGTATTTGGTACCCGACTTGTTCCTATGGCACCATACATGATGTCAGTTCAAATTTTGGAGGATTGGAGAAGTTATTAGAAGATGTGAAGATAAATAGATTGTAAAACCGAATGTATCATTTTGAAGCTTTGATGTCATTATTTAAGGAAAACGAAAGTAGTATGAAATTGTATGTGGATTACCGATAACTGAATAATATAGTGGTTGAGGTTACATATCCACTTCATAAGATTGACGGCTGGATTGACCAACTGGTAGGTGAGTCTATTCTTAGTATAATTAAATTGGGGTCAGATTATCTTCAGATACAGATGAAGAGTGAGGATAGTTAGAGGACAACTTTTAGAAATTAGTGAAGTTATTT
Organism: Vicia faba; assembly: GCA_948472305.1. NCBI lineage: Eukaryota > Viridiplantae > Streptophyta > Magnoliopsida > Fabales > Fabaceae > Vicia > Vicia faba. The sequence goes on along the minus strand of OX451737.1, from coordinate 1,295,623,836 downwards.
TAAATAATTGAATGAGTTTGTAGCGGTGTTTCTTAAGGACATATTGATTTAGTCTGAGTCAGAAAAAGGAAACCGTATGCTAGGATGTCAGGGTGTAGATCATGATTTGAAGAGGTGAATTTTATTGAACATTGTTATTTCGAATGAAAATATCTATGGAATCTATTCAAAGTAAATATAGGTCTATATTGAGAGGCTCTGAAATTGGTTATGGAGACTATGAACTTTTCAGGAAATAATTGGTCAGCTTGCTTGAGATGAGGTCAAGTGAGATAAGTTGTTATTGAATGAATTAAAGGAATGAAATGTTTGACATTAGTAAGGATGTGAATGGATTAGATAAGTGCATAGAGATTCAACTTATGTCGATTGAGGATGATTAGAATGGCGATGGATTTTGAGAGGAATAATGCTAGAGGAAAAATGAATTCAAGATGAATTTGAATCATGTTTATGATGTCAAAGTATCAACATGTGTTAAAGAGGATTTAGGAGTTTCTATCACCAACCAGAATATGGGGATGGTATCATTGAGATTGCGATTGGAATGAGATTCAAATGTGAAAAACATATGGATCTTCGAGGTTGTGAGATTTTAAGGAAGGACTACAAATTTATTGATGTTGTTAAAGTCCTTTACTTGGATGAAGACTTCATTAGGAGCGAAACAATTTGGATTATTCTTGGGGTAGTAGCAGTTCTTGTATTGGAGAATGCTTAACGATTTTGTTATACTTCATGCGGGTATGGGAGACTATGAAATTAATTTTTGGGAGTTATGTCTCATTGATGAGATTGAAAAAGAAGGAATTGAGGAAGACGTTTGTAATGCTTAGGGAGATTGTTGGACATTATGCTAAGGTAACTTTGAGAACAAGGTGAAAGACACTATTATAGTTGGGTAGCGATGATTTATGACACTGTTATGTTTGTCGACAACCTATTGACAAATTGAGGAACTGATCACCCTTAATCTCTTATTGATAGTCGACGAGATCGTATTCGATGGAATAAACTTGTCTTGATAGCTTAATAGTGAGTAAAGTAATTGACGTTCTATCGAAAGGATAGTCGTTTTCCAGTTCGTGTGAACCTAATGGAAAGTGGCTATGAAAAAGTTGAGATTTATTGAACAATTCAGAGACTTGAGTTGTATACGACCTAACATTGCAGAGTGGGAGGTTGAGGAGATAAGGTGTGAATAGTGATTTGTGGTGAATATTAAAGAGATTCAGAAATCAGACATGGAAATTGTGGGACTGGTAGTTGATAGAAATCGAAGTGAGGACAATGACTTTAAAGTAGACGATTAGAGTAGCGCGGCTGAAGTGGGATGTAACTCAATTTGTTACGCATGTGTGATTTGTTTGGAGTCAAGGGTTGAACATATGAAGTTGAGGGAATGATGCAAAACCATTGTACATTCTAGGAGAGAGGTGAAAGGTGAAGAGTTTATGTGTTATTTACATTATTGTCATGTTAATAGATGTATTAATTCAAGTGTTCGACTGATGGATTGTAGCATCGGAGTAGTAATGTGGTGTACCAATGTTGTTGGATTAAAATGGTTAACAATGTTGAATATTGATGAGTGGTAATCAATATACTTCTAGATAAGACATGGGAGTTAGAATGTTGGATGCAAGAGTTGTGTCTGGAGTGTGTCGTATCGGGTAATTTTCGAGGACAAAAATATTCTAAGTTGGGAGAGTTGTAATGCCCTATTTAAATATTTAGTTATTTGATGATTGTAATTGTAGAACTATGTGGTTTTAATAAGGAGGTGTGAGAATTTAGTATAATTCGATATTTGGAATAAGCTTTGAATGACGATATAATAATGATAATATTGGTGAATAAAGAAATACTACTATTATTAATAATAAAAATATTATTAGTTATATGGTATAGTTACCACTAATAATATTATTATTAATATTATGGTGATTATTATTATGATTATTATAATTATTATTGGTAAATAATAATAAGGAATAATTAAAGAGAATAGTGGAAGGAGAATTGGGAAAATTGTTTCACGTGAAAAGAAGAGAAGAGACGAAAAAAGAAGATAAGAGAAGCTAGGGAAAAAGGAAGACAAGGAGAATCTCACCATTGTTGAAGGATCAAAGATGCAAATTAAGGTAAGGGATGAGTGGGTTCTCAAAATTGGTGATATTAACATGAGAGGATAGTGAGGGTTCCTTTTCCTTTTTAAGTTTTTCATGAATGAATTGATGAATGTCTTCTTGCTCTGAATTTTGTTGTTTTATATCATTGTTGTATGAAATTCGTGAATCCCATGATGTTATTAATGTGTTGATATTGTGATACTAATGTTGTTGTGTTATTCATAAAAATCCAAAATCTGAAAAATTGTAGATCTAGGGATGTTACGAAAATTGAAGGAATTGATGTAGAAATTGATGTAGAATTCTAGAATAATGAAGTAGAATGAAATCCCTAAGTTAATATGTAAAATAATGTTATTTTTGGACCCAAATTTGGAGGTTAAAAGTTCTCAAAATGAGTGGAAATCATTCTGATGTGAAAACAATGTTTTTTTGGTCGCAGACTGCCGTTATGCGTAAGGCATACAACATTACTCGTAATGCAGACAACATTACATGTAAGGCAGGAGCATTAAATGTAAGGTAAAACAAGACAAAAGGAAATATGTGTAACGCGGGCGGAAGTATGCGTATGGCATAGCATAACATAAGGCATTACTCGTAATGCAAGCAGCATTACCCGTATGGCAGGGCAGGCAGCAAGGCAATGTGCATAACGTACGCAGCAGTTTGCGTATGGGCAGGCGAAGGTGCAAAAATTCCTATTTTCGCGATTTCTTACTGTTTTCGCGTATGGAATATATTCTCTTGATCCATAATGACTAATAAGGCTTAGGTGGACATAATATCGCTAATAATAATAAATTAAGTTTAAAACATGGGACTTTGGGTGAATTAATTATGATGTGTAATGAAGAATGTCGTTTTGAGTAGAGTGATATTATTTGGTTTTTTCTACTGAATATTGATGATGAATTTCTAATGTGCTTAGTTGATATGATGCTACGATGTTATGTTTTGAAATGTTGTTGTTGTGGAATGTTCATGATGGATTGGTCATATGCGTAGTAGATTATGATACTATGACACTATGTTGTTAAAATGTTGTTGTAATATTTGATAAAGTGTGATACGATAATGTTGCATGGTTGCATGTGTGGTGAGGGATTATGCTCCATTGGTGGCCTTTATTGGCGAATTTTGAAGGCTTATGCCTTGTGGTTGTATAGTTATGTTGCGGCATATGATGTCGCATGTTGCATAGTGGTGAGGGCTCATGCCTTGTTGTTGGCCTATAATGGCGCTTTGATGAGGGCTTATGCCTTGTTATTGCCCAAATTGGCATATGTGATGAGGGCTTATACCCTTATGGTACCACATGCATTAAGTTGATGTCGGTCTCATTGTATTGCATCATTTTGAGTTAATGTTGTATTACGTGAGTGATGTGTTATGTTGTGAAGTGATTGTGTGATGTGTGAATTATGTGATTACTACTCTTTAGCATATGATATTCACCATATATTTATTGAATTAAATTCTCACTCCTTTTGTGTTATTGTGTCTGTGCTTCCCTGGGAGTACAGATAATCAGGTACCTGAGTAGTGCTTGGAGAGAGTGTTACCTGATCATGTCCTAGGAGTCGCTTTGATATGAAACACGGGATTATAGGAATTTTCTATGTTTTATGTTGTTTTATTCATTTCATATATTACCTTTATATTTATGATTGAACCACGAGTTTCATGGAGAATGTTGTTATTTAAGTCGTGGTGCTATGAAAATGAATATTGATATTTCTACTTTGTAAATAATTCTTTTATGAGAAACGAGATAATAAAATGATTTGAAATCTTGTGAGTTTTTGGAATATGTGACATCCCATTTATGTACTCTGATATATTTTCATATATTTTGTTATAATTATATAGTTGGGAAAGTGGGGTGTTACATTTAACCCAGTTTTTCTGAATATACCGATTATATTTTCTCACAAATAATCCCATCTATTTGTCATTCAAAATCTCATCATCACTAAAGTCACTATGCTTACTTTGCTCTTCTTTTAAGTATTTGGAGCTAGAAGCCTTAATAGCTGTAGACTTCATAACTTCCTCGTTGTGATTTTCCTTATTTTTCTTTTTCTTTTCAAGTTTATTCTCATATTTATCTAAGAAATTTAGTTCTTTCTCAAGTTCTTAAAGCTTACCAAAAAGTGCGGTGAGATCAAGTGTCTCAAGATTGTTAGCTTCCATGATCACAGTGACCTTAGGTTGCCAATTCCTAGATATACATCTCAAAACTTTATTAGTAGCAATAGCATTGGAAATAGGATTACCTAGTAAGTTCAAACGATTAATAAGATGAGAGAATCTCTTTGCATTTTCGCAATGGTTTCACCATTTTTCATGCGAAAAAGTTCAAACTCTTAAATGAGTGTATTAATCCTAGCTTGTTTGACCTCATTAGTTCCCTCATGGGTAACTTGTAGAGTATCCCACATAGCCTTAGCAGTTTGATAATGATAAATGCGATAGAACTCATCAACACCAAGTATGGATGTGATGATGTTCTTAACTTTCTAATCAAAATACCACTTTTTATTATTATTTTCATTCCATAGACTTTCTGGCTTAGGCATAGTAATGCCATCAACATCATATGTCACCTGTGTTGGACCATTTTGAACGGCTTCCCACACACCTTTGTCATATGATTTTATATGAATTTGTATACAAGTTTTCCAAGAAGTATAATTTTCTCCCATGAAAATTGGAGCTCTCTTATGGTCTCCTTTAAGGTCGTAAGCCAGTTTCTAAGTATTGTTTAAAGCTGGAATGAATCGGGCTTTTGATGCCACTTGTTATACGATGGCGCGTCTTTAGAGGGGGTGAATAGAGGCACAAAAAATTATTCTAGACACAAATTTAGAATTTAAATTGTTTTCAGAACTTTTTAATGCGGAAGCAAATCAGTGTATAAGTCGTCTAAAATACTACTTATGTGAAACTCGAATATACAAATTGTTAACGTTAAATCTATGAGGAAAAATTGAATAATAGATTAACACAAACTCAATTCAATAATCCACTTATTTATTGTTTGAACACAATCACTTTGCAATGCTATTTCCAAGGCTAAATAATCAAAGAACTAACTTGATCATTTTATCAAACACTTGGCGTGAAAGTGAATTTTTATAATTTTTCCTTGAATGTTGTTGATATACAAAAACCACTTATAATCAAAAGTGATTATAAGCTATATCCACGCCTAATTCAAAAACATATTTTGAGAAGAAAATTCATACAATTCAATTACTAGCACAATGCTAGTTGTTAAAACGATTGATGAAATTGAAATCGAGTAAAAGCGGAAAAGTAAAAATACACAAGGAATTTGTCTACACATTTCCCCACTGTCGTCCTTGCGTGTGGGTACGTCTGCGCCTAATTCCAATGAAATTAGGATAATTCTTATATGCAAAATCGTTTATTATAAAAGGATGAGTAAGAACAACAATACAAAATTCTCCAATTTGGTGTTGATGCTCCTTCTTCCAACCATTGATCTTAATCAAGATCAAATCAATCGATAGATGCAACATGTTTGCTGCTTAAGCTACTTCCTTGAAAGCATTTCTAACACTACAAGGTTTCTTGCAAAGATTTTAAACACTCCAAGGGATCTTTCAATCGAGTAAATTCAATTGCACACTTTCAACATAAGACCACTGATTCTATCATCCAATTCTTGCTACTTCCTTAAAAAGATTTCAAACACTCTAAGGTTCCTTGAAAAGATTTCAAACACTCCAAGGGATTTTTCACATGGACGATTCCTTCTCCTATGATCTTGCACGAAAACTCCCAATTCAAAAAATGATTTTGGAGGAGAAACCCGATGGTTTTTACCGGATGGAGAACCCTACAAATCTCAACCCAAACCAATTGGAAATCCACAACTCTTCATCTAGATGGCACCCCTACGGTACATCATCACAATGTAATGTTGGTGTGTATGCATAGATTGGAAGGTTGAGGAAGAATAAGAAATGTAGGATAATTTTATTGTATCATCAAGTTGAGAATGATGCATGAATGGGTATTTATAGTTTGGAAATGTTTAGGGCAAAAGAAATTCAAAAATATGACCAAAACAAATTTTATATGTCGACCTCAAACTCATATGTGTCGACACATACGTTATAAAAAGAATGCATGTGTCGGCCTGAGGACTCTATGTGTCGAACTAATCAAGTCATAAGCTACAGGCTTTAATACGTGAGTAAATGTGTCGACCTGAAATATGGATGTGTCGACACATAAAATAAGAATTTCTACAATTTTAGAAAACTTTCAGTAAGTGTCGACCTGAAGGTCATATGTGTCGACTTTTTACTTACAGAAGTGTACATGATTAAAAACTTAGTTACAATTGTTGACCTGAAAATCGAATGTGTCGACACATGCAATACAAAAATATGCAAAAACTATTTTTCAATGTGTTGTATCAATTTAAAAGTACTTTTTGATGATTCCTAAGACCTATAATATAGAGGAGTTCCAAAAGACATATATATACCATCCATTTTACCGACGTGCCACCTTTCCCGGTTTTGACATCATGCAAAAAACCTTGTATTGAAGTTGGACTAACAGTTTCTTCAGAATTTGTGCTTTCATACTTAATGCAAAACCCTTATTTAGGACATCTATTGGGACATCTGCCTATTGAGAAGACACATTATCTTCATCTTGATCTTTTTTCTTATATTCAAGTGTATTATCAGTGACAACATTTATTGACTCCATCATAGTCTTGGTACATTTTCTATATACACTGAATTATATTCTATTTATGGAATTTAATAGGAAAATTACCTCATCACTCTTGGGGCTCATCTTCCTTCTTTGCTCACGATATGTCAAGATGTAGCTCTTGCTACCAAATACATGGAAGTATGTTACAGTTGGTTTTTTCCTTTCCAAATTTCACAATAAGTTTCTTTAGTTCTAAATCTTATGGTCGGGCAAATGTGAATGTGACAACCTATATTCAAAGCTTTAACCTAGAAATAATAAGGAAGATTCTTGGCATGCAACATAACTCTAGACGACTCTTGCAAAGGTCCCATTTTCCCTCTAAACCAGTTCATTTTCTTAAGGTGTGATAGGTGTTAAGAATTCATGACCAATCGATTCAGATGAACGCAAATCATTAAACTTAATGTTTTCAAACTATTTGCCATGGTCACTTCTTATCCTCACTATCACACTCCCTTTTTCTCTTTTGAGATGTTGGCATAGATCTTTGAAAACATCATAAGTTTAAGATTTTTATTTGATGAATTTGAACCAAGTGTACCTTGATAAATCATCCACACACATAAATGCATATCTTTTCCCACCCAGACTTTCAACTTGCATAGGTCCCATGATGTCCATATGAAGTAATTCAGAAACTTTGGTGGTAGAAAGTTGTTGGAGCTTATTGTGGGACATCTTGGTATGCTTTCCTACTTGGCATTCACCATATTATTTTTCTTCTTCTATCTTGAGTTTGGCCAATTTCCTGATGACATCTTTAGATATGATATTTCTCATAGTCTTAAGGTTGAGATGACAAAGTTTCTGATACCATATCTTAGTCTCATCAACCTTGGATATCAAACATGTTAAAGGATGACCTTTTTTTATATACATAAGTAACCATTTTCTTTGGATCTTGTTCCTTTCATTAACATCTCTCGACCTTTGCTGGAAACAAGGCATTCATACTTGTTGAAGTTCACATTTAGACTTTGATCAATAGTTGAATTATACTTATCAAGTTTGCAGTCAATCCTTCTACCAGCAGCATAATATCAACAAAAGGGAAACCTTGACTAACTAGTTTTTGAATGCCTTTGATTCCTTCTCTAGCTCCATCACTAAAGGTAATATAACTGTTAGAGTAGGGATTTAACTCTTTAAGATAGTTACTTTTACTAATCTTGTGCCTTGAACATCCATTATCAAAATACCAATTTTATCTTGAGGAAACTCTGAGAGATGTATGAGACAACTGACAGTTTCCTTGGGTTTCCTGGCTTATGTTTTCTTCCCTTTTTTTCTTGCAGAGTCATGGCTGACTATGAGTCTGAGGATAACCATACAGTCTATAAAGAAAGGTCTTATATGACCATATCTACCACTGTGGTGACCCCTTCAAGATTAATTTTTGCTGCCTCTGCTATGTGGGTACACATGTTGAGTCAGATGCTGGGACATGTGATCCTTCATTAGGAACTCAATTTTCTTCTTAGGAGAGACAAACTTCTTGGTGGGGACTTTGATCTTTTTTTCATGGAACTGTAGTTAAACCATATATCATTCATATTTATGGACTTCTCCTCAACTTCCAAGATCTCATGTGGAATACCAGAACTATTGTTCAACATACATACAAACTTTCTCATATTTTCAAGTTTGGACTTTAACATTTTGACTTCTTCTTTTGAACATGCAATGGTTGAGCCAAGCTTAGAACACTTATGGTCTTCTTCTGTTTTTCTTCTCTCAAGAAAGATTCCTTTCACTAAGTGAGCAAGTGTTTATAAGTTTCATCTAGTTCTTATTATGAGATATCTTCAACACTAGACTCACTACAAGATTCATATTTTCCAATGAAAGACATCACTTTATTAGTTATTTCTCCTTCACTTTCATCATCAGACTCAGACCAAGTGATTGATAATCCATTTTTCTATTTCTTTAGAAAAGTAGGACATTCATATTTAATATGACCAAAACCTCCACATTCAAAATGTTATGCTCCTTTTCCTTTGTTAGGTTGCTCAAAGAATTGATTTCTAACATCTTGTTTGGGACATTTTTCCTCCAATTTATGTTCATCCTTTTTAAGGCTTTATTAAAAAATTTCCCAACAAGGGTTATGGCCTGTGAAAAACATTCTTCTCCTTGTTCTTTATCCTCTTCAGTGTTGGACAAATAATCTATACTTTTGTTCTCCTTTTCAGACCTGTCTTTCATAACCATCTCAAAAGTTTGTAAAGAACCAATGAGTTCATCAACTTTGATGTTGGTAAAGTCTTGGTCTTCATCAATAGTTGTGACCTTCATATCAAACTTCTTGGGAAGTGATCTTAGGATTTTTCAAGCCAGCTTTTCTTCATACATATTTTATCTTAATGCAAAGGAAGTGTTGGCAATGTTATGAAGTCTAATGTTGAAATCATAAATAGATTCATCTTCATTCATTCTTATATTGTCAAATTTGTAGTGAGGAGTTGCAGCATTGATATCCAAACCTTATATGTGCATACTGTGCAGTTTTGAGAATCTCCCAAGCATCTTTGGCTTTAGTACATGTGTTTATCAACCTAAACATGTTCTTGTCGACATCATTGAAAATATAATTCAAAGCTTTGGAGTTTGTAAGAGCTTCATTATCTTCAGTATTAGTCCACTCAGATTCTAACTTTAATTTTGAGGCTCCATCTTGAGAAGTAATCACAAGGTGTTTTCAACCTTTTATAACAACCTTCCATGTTTTTTTGTCCATGGATTTGAGAAAAGCAACCATCTTGGATTTCCAATAATCATAGTTGGTGCCATCCAATACAAGTGGTGTATTGACTGATCCTTCATCTTTAGTTTGTCCATCTGAACAAAATTTATCTCCCTTTGAGCTCACCCAAACAAAATAGGATGTCTGCTCTAATTCCAATTAAAATTATGTTCTTGGAGACAAATATTGGACACGATGTCTAAGACAATGTGTACAACTAAGTCATGACAGTTTAACTTATACAAGATGATGAAGTAGAAAAGCAATAAAGCACATAATACTTGTTAAACTAGTTTAGTGCAAACCACATCTACATCTGAGGGGCATCCAATCCAAGAAAGGAAACTCACTATCAATAATATTAGTACACTTAGTCTTACATGAACACACCTTATTCATAGATTATTCCTAATACTATCCAATGACTTTCTATTTAAGACTCCCCCTAAATATGAGAACCCAACGCACTTTCTCTCAATCACTAACCCTAGTGATCCTCTTCAATAAACAACTTAAATAATGTTGAATTAAAACTCAACTAAACAAATCAAACTTTATTCTTTAAGATATGAATGAAGGAGCTAGAGTGGTGTCCAAAATAACACAAACAAATACTCGAAATATAAACCCTAACACAAAGAATTTTCAATCCTTTGCAGACCTCAAATGTGGGGTTTAACTATCATTAAATAGCAATGCTTGTTATGGGATTTTTCCCATGGGAATTATAAGTTTTGATCACGTCCAAAAATATAGGAGATTCTGTTTTGATTTGTTTCTTAACAGTCTCCAACAAACGGTTTTATTTGTTGTTATTTCTAATTTAAATATCCAATTTCAACTTACTTGATCACATCCAATCTACTCAAACAAATCAACATAAATTCATTTCTAAACGATAACAACAAATTTGATTGAAACAACCAAAAAATAACACGTAGAACAACTACAACATTGGCCTATTGATAAGGGATAGATGTTGCACACATGCTGAGACATATGTTCCCACATGTGTCCTCTCTTCACAAAAACTACTTGAATATACCATGTTGTTTTGCATAATGCAGCCAACCTAAAATGAACAATAAATCCTTTAACTCGGCAAAATACACCTTAAATTAGAATTGAGATACCCGCCTCGCACCGGATGTCACCAGCGTCACATTTCCTAAAAATAACCTCGCATTTGAGGCAAAAATGAAAATCTCCTATTTTTATCGCTTATCATCCTTGTGCGTGAGGCAGTAGGAAAATCAGTGAAATGATAATAAAAAATTATTTAAAAATATAAATAAAATATTCTATTCTTTGACACATATGATAAGAGCATTTGCAGTCCATGATCAAATTCTTTTTATCCTAATATTGTTATCACTAGTGCACCAACACTCTCATAACCATCCTCATATTAGGAAACTACAATCTTAACAAAACCATTCTTACTCCCTCTTACCTGACTTAGTCATATACAATGATTCAAACTTGACCCATATCTCTGAACCTTCTTCTACTTTGTGACTTTCCTTATAACTCTATCTCTAAGGTACAAAATAATTTCACTTTTAGACCTATCCATCACCCTTGTTTTGTCTGATTATGTTAAGCTTGCCAACATCAAATTCTTAACTATCAATGCTTCCACAAACTTTTGAAGACTTAAGATTTCTAGCATCTTTAATTTCCATAACCCAAATTTTTTGTCTCTAGAAAATGTTTTGGATAACCCATTTAAAATACATTGTACTCACTTGTATACTTAATCTATATATTTCACTATGGAAACCACTTATTATAAAATTGAAAGATCAACGTCCCCAAGCATTTGATGTGTGGTACAATAAAAAATGACAAGTAAAACCTTAACAGTCTCAAGTATTGATAAACTAAAAACTAGTTCAAACGAAATCAAAATATCAAAAATAAGATAAAGAACGAGAAGACACATAAATTATTTATCCAATTTAATCAAACCGATATAGTGTTGGGAGAAATAAATTTGTTTTCCCATTACCAATAAAGAGTCTTCAATAAGAGATTTTAATTATTTATAAGAAAGTAACTCTTCGTGTTCATAACAACATATCTCATTCTCTACCCAATTAGTGACTCAATATCGCTTCCTCTCAATACACAAATTACTCAATTCCAAGATGTTTATAAGTGTTCCAAATCTCTTAGGTATCCCATAAGGTATTCCAATCCTTATGCTTTGAAACCCTATGAACATGTGTGTTTGTGTGTGAGTGTAAATTTTTCACTCTATAAATTCGTGTCTTCCTTTAAAATGATTGAAAAAACCTTAAATATGGCATCACTTTTGAGTCAAAACACTAAGGGTTTTCTTGAAATGTCTCACACCTCTTCCAAAAATTCCCATGCACTACAACAAATAATACATTCTATGAAGGAGTTTCACCACAGTTATAAAAAAGGATCATAGTGAAACCTTTAAAATCCGGTGCCTTCCTTTTTTATTTTTAAATTGAAAACAATTTATATGTCTCCAGGGTTGGAATTTCCAACCTTGGGGAAAAATTTAATTGGTCATGGGTTTGAGTCCTAGTGCTAGAAAATTTGTAATTTATTTATTATTAAAGTGGCACCATCCTTTTTATTTTATGTTTTAATTACAAACAAACCACATATCCCCAATTTTGGAGTTCCTAACCATGATAAAGTGTTAGGCTTCTTTTTTTAATTGTTAAAAATCAGACGCCTTGCTCATAAGAAAATAAATAAATAGGATTTCACCATGGTTGTATGTTCCAAATATGGCACAATATTTTTATCTTATTCTAGAAACAGAGATTTAGCTCATCTCTTCACTTTCCCTTACGAATACTACTGAACTTAAAAACATTATATCATCTCCATTTTGTAGCGATGAAAATCGGAGATCAAGTTATTGATAAACTTGACTGCAAATAAGCAAGAGTCACCACCGCGCTTTATTATTTCCAAGGGAAAAGGGAAAGGTCTAAAATAAAACTCATAAATATGCAAAACATGAATAATAATAAAAAGTAAAGAAAAATACAATGCATTTGAAAGAGATCGAAGGTTCGGGGGTTGATTATACAAAGGGAAGGTACTAGTACCCTATGTATCGATAGTATTCTATAGGAACCTTTTGAAATATCTGTTTTTTGTTTAAAATTGGGTTTCTTGCTAAATGAGTGTGGGGATAAAATCTTGAAGATGCAACGACCTAGTGTCGAAGTTTTGGCTTAAAAGAGTGTAAGTTAAAAAATTGAGTTTTTTTAGGAGATTCAACTTAAGATTAACAAAACTAAAAAAACTGTATGAAGGGATTTCGCACAGTCGTATTAGATATATTCGATGACATGAATTTAAATTTTTAAATCATTTCCCTTGGAATTAATTACAAGCAAGATACACAAATTAAATAATCGAAAGAAAATTAAACAATTAACAGTTAAGGGATTAAACGATTAATACACGAAAATTAATCAAATTAATTGAAATTGTTTAATAAGAAGTAATTAATGAAAGTTAGTTAATATTAAATATTAAATAAACACATTTACCATAATTAATTATCAAACTGATTATGATACTAACAGTCAATTAAATGGAAACGAAAAATGAAATGACAAAATGCAATTAAGATTAGGTTTGAAAAATTAGAATTAGGGGGTGCATTTAAACATAATCTATTGGGCCTTAAAAGAGGATAAAAGAGTAAGGACCAAGATATAACAAGATCAGAAAAAATAATAAATAAAATAAAATAAAAATATTGGACTGGACCATCTCGGGTCCGGACCCAATTCCCTATCCAGGCCCAATACGATTTATTAACCCTAACCAAAACACAATTATCTTCTTGTGGCCATAGAAGAGAAGAGATACAGATTCTCTTCTTCACTCTCGGACTTCCTCTGAATCTCGTTCATAGCTCTCAACCATTCACGCTCAATTCTCTCCCTTTTGTGAAGCAACAATAATGGATAGTTTATGTTAAACCAATCTTATCCCCTCCATTCTTACTTCAACCGCTCTCTCGCGTCTCTCACTGTCACACTCTCAATCAAAACAAAACAACAACCACAACAACAACTCCTTCAGCGGCTCCCCTTGTCGACCACTATCTCTCTTTCAACATCTAGCTGGAATAGTTGGTCTCTCCGTCGAATTTGGACCTTTTTAACATTAGCTCTGACTCTGAAAAGGTAATCGCTCCTCTCTTCTTCTTATGCCAATCTCATTTTTTTTGTCTTGTTATTTAGAGTTACAAATTTAAAGTTTCGAAACACGTCGGTGATTGGAGTGTGTTGGGGTTGGGATGCAAGTTGAACGAGCTGCAGATATTCCTCATGAATTTTTATTTTTAGATTGCAAATTTGTTACAAATTGTTGTTGTGGTTTTTTTGTTTTATGTGCATGAGAGGTTTTGTGAATCTATGGTGACTGAAACGGAGGGTAAAGGGCTTAGTGAGGATGACGTTTACATATGAATGAATATTGTAGTATGAATGGCAAAGGGTGGAGGCTGAAAGTTGGATCAGGATGCAATGAGAGTTTTGGAAGAGGTAAGTTTAAAGTTTTTTTAAGAGTTTTTCTGTGTAATTTTTCCCCTGGTTTTCTCTAACATTTTATAACATTTACTAGTTACAACAATTTTCAGAATATATATATATATATATATATATATATATATATATATATATATATATATATATATATATATATATATATATATATATATATATATATATATATATATATATATATATATATATATAAGATTGTGATAAATCAAGCATTCATGTGGCATAAAGAATATTATGCAATAAATAATAACCAATCATGTAATAAGGGTAGATTACAAGCAGGGTAAAACAGATACTGATGTGTGAAAGAAGATTACAAGAATATTATGCAAAATATAATGGAGAAGAATATACCTATTGGAGTCTCTTCGATGGAGTTCCAATAGAGGTGAATTCTACTCTTTCTTGCTTTATCTTCCTCAAAAGTTGCTATTATATATTTTTGTGAGTTTCTGCTTCTTCCTTTTTTCTTCCTACTGTGTTGATAAGAGTCCTATTTTATAGAAGAGGTGGTGAGATTTGAAGGGGAATTTTGTTACATTTGAACACTTTGGGGGAACTAATTTATGACTTTCTAATGCAGCTTTTAGTGTGTGTTATTTTGATGCAATTTCTGGACTGATACATAGCAAGGCAGCATCACTATTTTATTGTGTGCAGCAGGCTACAGAGCAGCTTGGACAAGGACAAGGTAGTTGGACTTTGTTTCTTTTGGACATATTTTTGGCATCTTTTAATAGGCTCTTGACATGTTTTCATGGGCCTTTGAACTCTTTTGCATTGCTTGAAGATGAAGCCTTAGGAATAGAAACCTGAATTATTTCTTTTATAATTGTAACTTGAAATTCAGAGAAACTTGAATTGAATTGAATTTGTCATTGAAACTTAAAATCAAAAGCGCAGTAGACACGATATTTTTATCCTGGTTCGTTTGATCTCAAACTACTCTAGTCCACCCGCCAAGTTGATTTCTCCTCTCTCCAACGAGGACTTAATTCACTAATCAAAACTGATTACAACACAACTTTGACAACGACCAAAGTCTTCTTGAGTACAACCACACCCCAATTTATCTCAAGGAAAACTAGCTTAATCAAGATAAAATAATCAAATGTGTACTGTTATTTTTCCTTATAATAATTGTATCACTATTGTGATAATTTACACAATTTTGAGCATATATATGAATATGTAAGATTGCAGCATTTGAGAGGTATTTGCAGTTGTGTGTCAAAATCGTAAAGATAAGATGAAAAATAAAAATACAGATAAACATTTAAAGAAAATCTAAGAAGAAGGGGGAATACGTGTGAACAACGCTTCCAACAAGCTCTTAATCTGAGTGCTTGATTCTTCTTGCTTTCCCAGAATGTCTTTGATTTCTTTTGTTGTATCTTCTTATTTATCCAATATATCCTTGATCTCTTTGTTTGTTTCCTCTTGCTTATCCAGTCTGGCATGGATTAAGGCATTCTCCTTCTTCAACTCTTCAAGAGTTTGCATGACTAGAGACGAGGCTAATGTATCTTCAGGGGTTGCATGTCGTTCATAACATTCTTTAGCCTCTTCTGATTGAACAACTTCTTATGTTGCAAACACCTTTTCTGGAGCAGTAGTCAGAGGGTGACTATCAGAGGCTGGTTCAGTGGCTTCTGAAGTTTGGTGCTCTTTACAGGGAGCATTATCCAGTAGAAGAATTTATTTCTTGTCCCATTGGCTCAGAACTTGATCTTTGAAGGCTCTCAGCTGATCACTGAAGTTCTGCTGAGCCCTTTCATAGCTCAATTCTTTCAGCTTCTGGGTTTCAGAGTTCAGCCATTTTCTGAATCTTTCCCACAGAGAATCAGAAGCAGCAGGATTAGAAATCTCTTTACTTACTTGCTTCAAAGAAGTAATCCATTCCTGTATTTCTGTTTCAAAAATCAACAGATTCTTACCAACATCTGATTTGGTTGAGGTTGGTTTAGGTTTGGGGGTGGCAATTTTGTTTAAGGTGGAAGCTAGTTGGTCTAGCACTTGTAGATCAATAACAAGTCTGAGGTTGTCAGCTGGACGGTTGATAGGTAAGGGAGTGGAAGAGTCAAAAATTAGGATTGGCGAGTGAGGGGTGTTTGGTGGAGTGGATTCATATGGTGAAGGTATTTCTGGAATATCATGAATGGAGAGAGTTAAACGAACCGTAAGAGGATCTGTTATCCCAGGAATTGGGGTAGTGGTATCAGAGTCTGAAAGGGAGTCTTCTG
Source organism: Vicia faba (assembly GCA_948472305.1). Lineage (NCBI taxonomy): Eukaryota > Viridiplantae > Streptophyta > Magnoliopsida > Fabales > Fabaceae > Vicia > Vicia faba. Next base: position 1,295,607,374 of record OX451737.1, on the reverse strand, counting down.
ATTGGTTTGCGGTAGCGTGTTGAATTTTTGGTTCAGGTATTTCAGAAGATGGGTTTTCAGATTGAGGAGTGAGAGGGTTTTCATTTTCTAGTTGGGGTGAGTGTGTTTGTGGATTTTCTGGTTGAGGAGAGTTTGGTTGTGGATTTTCTGGTTGAGGAGATTGTGGTTGTGGATTTTCTGGTTGTTGAGGTTGAGTGTTTGGATTTTCTGGGAGTGGTGAGGAAAAGTCTTGATCAAATAGTTCAATATCAGATAGAACTCTAGCAAGTTCTGGTTGATGTTGTTTTGGATTTGGATTTGGATTGAGGGAGTGAGTTTCATTCAAGAAATTTCCAAGAGTTACAGATGAGTTAAACTCTATGTAAAAATCCTCAAATGTTTGGGGTGAAGGATTTTCTGTTTGTTCAGGGGGAATGGTTTCAGATGTTGGAATAACTATTGATTCTACAACAGAAACAAAGGAAGGGTTACCTTTCTTTTTTGCAACTTTGGGTGTCCTCTGAGAGGATCCTTCTCTCGCTGCCTTCCTCTTTCTAGATTTCTTTAGCACAACCTCTGGAGCTGGCTTGTGCAGATCTTGTATGTTGATTTCTGGAATAGTCCCATCAGCCTTGCAAGCTTCAAGGTATCTGACTATAATCTTTGGAGAGGCATCTATCTCAGAAAATAGAGGAAAATCCTTCAGAGGGATTCTCCTAGAAGTGATGACCTCATGAGAAGCAATTGTTGGTTCCTTCTTAATGTTCTCAATAATATTCATTTTCTTCAGATTCTTGGCATTTAAAGGTTTCCCAGCAATTGTTTCTAGAGTACTGATTTCTTGAGCCTTTGTCAGATGTTCTATCAGCCTACTTTCTGTTAGAATATCTTAAATCAATATTCCTAGAGGAATCCAATCCATATTAGTTCTTTCTTCTTCTCTTGTCTCTTTCCCACTTGTTCTGAGATGGTTGAAGAGCAAATGTGGAAGGTTTATATTGGTCTTCTTTACAATGAAGTAAATCAGAAACTGCTGATCAATATTGATATAATCAGGGGAGCTTGTAGGCTTCCTGTGATTGATACATCCAAAAATTATTCTAGCCCAGATTCTGTAATGGTCCTTCAAGTCTCTAATCTTGCTGGATGGCTGTCCAGAAGTGAAGATTTCCCTAGCAATAGATTTTAGGTCAGAAGTGAAGATTTCCATATCAATGCATCTGACTCCACCGCCATTGTATCCAATGAGTTTCTGGATAAACATATGGTAGAAGTGTTATCACAAGATATGAATGTTACTCTCAAATATGCTAAAGTCTTCAAGTTGACTTTTCATCCAGAGCATTTGAGTGCTACATCCAGCAGCTGCTATGTATTCAGCTTCTGCTATTGACAATGCTATTGTGGACTGTCTTTTGCTAGTCCATGAGATCATATTGTCTCCTAGAAACTGGCAGCTTCCAGAAGTGCTTTTACGCTCTACTCTGTCTCCAGCAAAGTCAGCATCACAGTATCCTACTAAGCTGTATTCATTGGATTTTTTATAAAACAAACCCAGATTAGTAGTACCTTTCAGATACTTGAAAATTCGCTTAACTGTTGTTAAGTGAGATTCTCTAGGATCAGATTGGAATCTAGCACATAAGCAAATACTAAATAAAATATCAGGCCTTGAATCCGTCAGATAAAGGAGAGATCCAATCATACCTCTGTAGATTTTCTGTTCTACCTTTTTGCTTACCTATTCCTTTTCCACAATGCACGTGGGATGCATTAGATTCTTTGAGGGCTTACATTCTGAGAGGTCAAATTTCTTCAGAAGTTCTCTGACATATTTGCTCTGATGAATGTAAGTTCTTTCTAGAGTTTGGTTTATCTAAATTCCCAGAAAGAATTTGAGTTCCCCCATTAAGCTCATTTCAAACTCTTCCTGCATGCACTTAGCAAATTCTCTTCCCATAGAAGGTTTAGTGGATCCAAAAATGATATCATCTACATAAATATGACAAACTAAAATGTCATTCTTAAATTTCTTACAGAACAAGGTTGTGTCCACTTTCCCTCTGGTGAATTCCTTTTCTAACAGGAAGTTACTTAGTCTTTCATACCAATCTCTGGGAGCTTGTTTTAGACCATATAGTGACTTCTTTAGTTTGAAAACATATTCTGGGTGTTTGTAATTTTCAAACCCAGGGGGTTGGTGCACATATACCTCTTCATCTATGTAACCATTTAAGAATTCACTTTTGACATACATCTGATACAGCGTGGTGCTATTATTGACATCAAAGGAGATTAAGAGTCTGATAGATTCTAACCTGGCGACTGGAGCAAAGGTTTCTGTATAGTCTATCCCCTCTTGCTGACTATAACCTTGTGCCACCAGTCGTGTCTTGTTTCTGACGACTTCTCCTTGTTTATTCAGTTTGTTTCTGAACACCCACTTTGTTCCAATGACGTTGAATCCTTTTGGTTTGGGAACCAGATCCCATACGTCATTTCTGGTGAACTGGTTTAATTCTTCCTGCATTTCCAGAATCTAGTCATTGTCCAAAAGAGCTTCATCAATAGATGTTGGTTCAATCAGAGAGAGCAGTCCCATGAGGCATTCTTCAGAGTTTCTGAATGTTGATCTTGTTCTGATTAAATTATCCTTCTTTCCCGGGATCTTATCTTCTGGGTGAGCTATGCTGCTTCTGGATAACCTTTTCTGGAGTTGATCAATAGAAGGTACTGTATCACTTGTAACATTTCTTTCTGAAGTTGTTAGAGCGTCTTTGTTGAGAACTTCTGATGAGGTGTCTTCAGTACCTGTGAATTCAACTTCTATATCTGCAAAAGATTCATTCTGCTTTGACTTTTGAGGGTCAAGCTTATCATCAAATCTAACACTGATTGACTCTTCAACAATCTGTATTTCTGTATTGTATACTCTATACCCTCTTGAGCGTTCAGAGTATCCTAACATAATTCACTTTTTTGCTTCAGAGTCAAACTTGTTCATATGATCTTTAGTATTCAGAATAAAACATGTGCATCCAAATGGATGGAAATAAGAAATGTTGGGCTTTCTGTTCTTCCACAATTCATATGGAGTCTTTTCCAGAATAGGTCTTATAGAGATTTTATTCTGAATGTAACATGTTGTGTTAATTGCTTCTGCCCAGAAGATCTTAGCAATGTTATTCTCATTGATCATGGTTCTGGCCATTTCTTGCAATGTTCTATTCTTTCGTTCTACAACTCCATTTTTTTGGGAAGTTCTAGGACAAGAGAAGTCATGCAAGATGCCTTTTTCATTAAAAAATGTTTCAAATTTTTTATTTTCAAATTCTCCACCATGATCACTTATGACTTTGACAATTCTAAGATCCTTTTCATTCTGAACTTGGTTACAGAATGCAACGAACACATAATGTGACTCGTCCTTGTGTCTTAAGAACTTTACCCATGTCCATCTACTATAGTCATCTACGATCACTAACCCATACTTCTTGCCACTAACAGACGTAGTTTTCACTGGTCCAAATAAGTCTATGTGCAGAAGTTCAAATGGCTTAGAGGTGGAAACCGCATTTTTAGATTTAAAAGCAGGTTTTGCAAATTTGCCTTTCTGACATGCTTCACACAGAGCATCTGACCTGAACTTCAGATTAGGAAGTCCTCTGACCAGATTGAGTTTGTTAATCTGAGATATTCTTCTCATACTAACTTGCCCCAATCTTCTGTGCCAGACCCATTGCTCGTTGTTAACAGAGAGAAGACATTTTACATTCTGACTTTTTAGTTCATAAAGTTTTATCTTATAAATGTTGTTTTTCCTCTTTCCATTAAAAATGATAGTTCCATCTTTCTGACTAACAGCTTTGTATGAATTTTGAATAAAGATTATATCATAATCGTTATCACTTAATTGACTTATGGATAACAGGTTATGCATTAATCCATCAACTAAAAGCACATTATTGATAGAAGGAAGATTACCATTACCTACTGTTCCAGAGCCAATGATTTTCCCTCTTTGGTTGCCTCCAAAGCCCATGTAGCCTCCAGGTTTAAGTTCGAGGCTTGGGAACATATGCTTTCTTCCTGTCATGTGTCGAGAGCATCCAGAGTCCAGGTACCATGACTGGTGTTTTAGCCTTGCTGTTAAAGATATCTGCTACATATATAATTTTGTCCTTAGTTACCCATATCTTTTTGGGTCCTGGTTTGTTTGTTTTACCAAAATTCTGGTTGAATATTGGTTTGACCGAGTAATCATTACTAGTGTATTTTAGGTCATGTGTGTGCCCATATGTGAAGTCTGATTTTAGTGGTGTGTGTTTTATAACAAGGTCCATGACTTTCTTAGGTGGAGATACCTTACCTTGGTATCTTATTCCTTTTCTGCCATTCTTGCTAACTCCATAGATCTTTGAAGCCATCTTGCTTCTATCTATGTTTTTAGCCAGAAACTTCTGAAAGCTGTGATCATACTCTTTGATGATCTTATCAGCACTACTGGGAGTCTCTGAGATTATTTATTTCTGAGAATTTTGTAAATTATTTTCTAATTTTAAATTTTTTTCTTTTAACTCAGAATTCTCTAATCTGAGACTCTCAGCTCTTTCAGAGTCAGAGACAAGTTCCCTTTTCAGGTTCTTGAATTTGACTTTAATCTACTGATATCTTTCCATAATTTCATTCAGACTTTCTGCAAGTTCATCCTTAGTAAAATTAACAGTGAAATCAGGGAATACCTCTTTTATGTCTGATTTTGAGTCTGAACCAGAAGCTTTGCTGTCTTCTAACACATTTGCCATGAGAGCTATGTTGGCTCTTTCATCATCTGACTCTGAGTCAGCATCAAAAGTGTCTGAATCGTACCATGTTGCCATGAGGCTTTTCTTCTTCTCCTTGAAGAACTTCTTTTTGGGCTTCTCCTTTTGAATCCTTGGACAGTCACTTTTGTAGTTCCCTTGTTCCTTGCACTCATAGAAGATGATGTCTTTGTTGTTTGACTTTCTGTGTCCTGGAGAAACTTCATATCTTCCTTCATACTCAATTCTCTCCCTTTCGTGAAGCAACAACAATCGGATGCTTATGTTAAACCAATCTTATCCCCTCCATTCTTAATTCAACCACTCTCTCGCCTCTGTCCGGGTCACACTCTCAATCAAAATTAAAAAAAAATAAAAACAACTCCTTCAACGGCTCCCCTTGTCAACCACTATCTCTCTTTCATCATTTGGCCAGAATGGTTGGTGTCTCCGGCGAAATTGGACTTTTCTGACATTAACTCTGACTGTGACAAGATAATTGTTCCTCTCTTATTCTTATGCTAATCTCGTTTTTCTATTTTGTCTTGTTTTTCTGAGTTATAGATTGAATGTTTCGAAACACGTTGGTGATTGTAGTTTGTTGGTGTTGGGCTTCAAGTTGAACGAGTTGAGGATATTCCTCATGAATTTTATTTTTTAGATTACCAATTTGTTACAAATTGTTGTTGTGTTTTTTTGTTTTATGTTCGTGAGAGGTTTTATGAATCTGTTGTTACAGGTATGGTGACTGAAACGACGGGTAAAGGGCTTAGTGAGCATGCATTTTATGTTTGAATGAATATTGTAGTATGAATGGCAAAGGGTGGAGGCTGAAAGTTGGATCAGGTTGCAATGAGACGTTTGGAAGAGGTAAGTTTGAAGTGTTTTTCAGTGTTTTTAAGTGTTTTTGTGTAATTTTTCCCCTGGGTTTCTCTAACATTTTATAACATCTACTAGTTACAACAATTTTCAGAATATATATATATATATATATATATATATATATATATATATATATATATATATATATATATATATATATATATATATATATATATATATATATATATAATATTGCGATAAATCAAGCATTCATATGGCATAAAGAAGATGATGCAAATAGAATAATCAATTAAAATGAGGGTAGAGTGCAAGCAGGGAAAAACGGATACTGATATGTGAAAGAAGATTATGAGAAGATTATGCAAAATATAATGGAGTGGAATATACCTATCGGAGTCTCTCCGATGGATTTCTAAGAGAGGTGAATTATACTATTTCTTGCTTTATCATCCCCAAAAGCTGTTATAATATATTTTGTGAGTTTTTGCTTCTTCCTTTTTCTTCCTCTTGTGTTGATAAGAGTTCTCTTTTATAGAGTAGAGGTGGTGATATTTGAGGGGGAAATTTGATACATTTGAACACTTTTGGGGAACTAATTTATGACTTTCTAATGCAGCTTGTGGTATGTGTTATTCTGATGCAATTTCTGGAGTGATACATAGCAGGGCAGCATCACTGTTTTATTGTGTGAAATATGCTTTGGAGAAGCTTGGACAAGGACAAGGCAGTTGGACTTTGTTTTTATGGACATATCTTTTGGCATCTTTTTATGGGTTCTTGACATTGTTGTACCCCAAAAATTTTGCTCTCATATTTTTCAAAGATTTTCTCTTGCATAGGTGGTTACAAACCTTTTCCTAAAGAAAAGGAAAATTTTTGAATGATGGTTAAGTATCCTTCGATTAGCATCTGCAAAAGGTCTTTCGATTGGTATAGGGCCTTTCGATGGGCATCTCAAACAAAGAAGCTTCGACAGGCATCTTAAATAAGGTTGTTTTTCGTTAGGGCGTACAAAGTGCCTTTCGACAGGCATGTTTACCAAGTGATGTTTCGATGGCATATCAACAGGGTGATATTCTGATTGTCCAAGTTAGAGAAAGTGAGATCGAAGAGAGAAAGAACTGAGAGGGTTCCAGAAGCTCTGATGATGGGCCATTTGAATTCATGCATATTAGAGAGGACAACTGTGATCCTTTCTGCAGACTATGGTTAAAACGTAGAAGCTTTGATGATGAGAATATGAGCAATTTGAATCAGGATTCAGAGCCATCGAAGGGAGCAAGGCTTAAGATTTAATCGAAGGAGTTATGATAACAAAGTTGGTGCAATTCGAATTCAGAGCCTTCGAAGGAAAACAAATGTTCTGATGAGGGAAGTTCTGGGCAATTCGAATCAGGACTTAGAGCCATCAAGGAGAGTAGAACAACACTTCGACTAGTCAATAAGATAATGCTTCGATTGGACCAAGTTCAGAGCCAACAAAGAGAGCAAAACTTAAGACTTAATCGAAGGATCCATGATGAAATCCTTAAGCCAAATCCGAACAAAACACCCATCCTAACCTGTCCAGGTTTAACTAAAGTTCAAAATGGAATGTTTTCCTTGTAAATATGGCAAGAATTCAATGTTGATCATGGATTCAATTCCTGATTTAAAGGCCAGATTCTTGCCTTGTTTTTTCCTAACTCCACAAGAGTTGATTCGACTAGGGTGATTCTCTTCAAATCAACCAATAAAAGCAGAGGGTGGCTCAATCAAAGGAGCCATGATATTGAAGCAGGCGCAATTCGAATTAGAGTTCAGAGCTTTCGAAGGAAACAAGGTTCTGATGAGGAAAGCTTTGAATAATTTGAATTGGAGTTTAAAGTCTTTGAGGAAAGCAGATTCGAAGGGAGATTCATCTGCAGGGGCGTGTCAGCTTTCGATTTCCATCATATTGGAGGCCCAAGACAACTCATGAAAGTTGTCACATGGCAAAGAGAAACGTGCAAGCCAAGAGTAGAAAGAAATCTTCAAAAAAATGGAAAGTTTGGAAATCAAATATTTTTTTAAAGCATTGATACCCCTCCATATTTGTTAACCTAATGTGGCTTAATAAATATACACAAACATTCTAGCCTAAAAAGGACGCGCAGCTGCTACAAAAAACCCTAGAAAAGTTTTAAAAAATTGTCAAAGAAGTGCAACCTTGGTTCACACGATCCAAGCATTCTCCACCTAAACCAGGCGTCATAGCGTCCTCCTGAAGGTCCAAGGGTTCACCTCTATCCGTGAGCCAAGCCAGATCGTGCCCATAATCCCTCCTTCAAGCATCACCGAATTTTGGTAAAACTTAGTTTCGAAACTTTACAAATACATGCTATAAAATGATTTTCATTCCATATTCATGTTATTATCATTGATTGTGAGCATTCTGACGTCTTTCATGTAAGGTATAGGGCCAAGAACTCTAATCACCATTGTTAGGGTTTCTAAACATGTGAGCTTCGGTTTCAGAGATAGAGGCATTTTTAGACCAAACTAAGGCCATGGTTGAATTCGCAACCTAGGTTTTAGGGGGGTACACAAAATTTCAGGCCTTGAATCTAACACGTTTGCAGGTTAGACATTTTGCTTGGCCGGAGAAGACGACAGAAGCGCAGCTCCGGCGTCGTTGACCCTTCTGACTCAGCTGAAGATCCTGCATGACATTTTGTTTTAATTTGATTGGTTCATCCAATTGCTGACGCGCGCATTTTTTGATGACCTGGAATGCACCTTTGTTTCATATTATATTATTTTCCTTTGTTTATATACACAAATTAACAGGCAGCTCAGTTGGCAAGGTCAGTAAGAAGATGAGAGAAAGGACCTGGGTTCGATCCCAGGTCAATCGTTCTTGTTATTTTTTCTACTGTTTCAGGAAGATTACCTATGGTACATGGTCAAGCGTGCATTATGCGCCCTCACTTTCAGTCACTAGATCATCCACCACTCAGATCCAGCGCCCAGCAAAGAATCCCCATGGTGGACCCTCAAACACACTTTCCATTGGATCACGCGAGACCCTGGGCTGATTTCATTTGGGCCTAACAAATATTCAGTGCCACCCCCCCCCCCCAGCCTGCTTCATAACACTAACAGGCCCCTTTTGCTATTTTTTGGTTTTTTTTAATGTCTTTGTTTTTTATTTTAATTGTTTTAAAATCAATTTCTATTTTAATCATAAAATCAATAAAAATCACAACAAAATAGAATTAGTTTTTTTATAATTAAAATTAATTTTTTAAATTAATCTAGTTTAATTAATTTAATCTTTTTATTTAAATTAAAATTAACTAGAAATTAGGATTAAATTTATAAAAAAAATTTCTCAATAAAAATACAAAAATATTTTTTTAAATCAATTAGATTTTTAGATATTTTAAATTATTCTCCTTTTAATCTTCGCGAGTTTATTATTTTCCGTTTTATTATTTTTCAATTATGTAACTGTTTCCCAGATTGTAATAGTTTTAATTAGGTTTAAAACTCCGCATTTTTATTTTTCTTGTCCTAGTTATGTAATTACCCCAAGGCCTTATAATAGCTTAGGAATTTTATTTTCTGCAATTTATTTCCCGCACTATTAATTTCTTAGATTAATATGATTGTGTGGAAAGATTACGACTAATTGAACATAGCATAACTTAATTCAAAGATAATATATTCGAATCAAGCACAATTGCACATACTCACCCCTAGGGTATCTCCCACTTCGGTTGCCTTCGAAAACAGTCACAATTCTCGAAACGTGAGAATTTTTAGTGACTGTCCTTGAGTTCAAGAGATCACAAGTCCCCCGATGATCCTTTCGACTATTGTCTCGGTTAAAAAAGTGATCTTAGAGCTTTAGGACTATTACTAACAGTTCTTGCCCAGTTGCCTTAGTGACCGTAAACGTCCCTTCGATAGTCCCTCAACATCCAACGATAAGGCTACCTACTCACTAATAGTAGGGTAGCACTTTCTAAAGGAAAAGAGGAAAAGAACACCTTTTTCGAGTAGGTAGATAGATGTTAAGTACTTGCTCAAAACAATCTTTTTCACACTACACTTTCAAAACCTTTTCAAAAACGCTTTATCAACACTCTTGAGGACTGATACAAGAGTTATCATAAAGCAAGCAAACTTTTCAAAACACACAAACACGAAAGCAGTTTTCAAAATGAGAATGTACCTAAGAGCCCGTGGAAAACCAGATATGGAAAGGATGCTAACACCTTCCTTTTTCATAATCTACCCCTCTTACTCAGAAAATCTCGAAAAAAAGGTCTTTTCTGTTCTTTTCACCCTTTCCTTTGTTGAATAAAAGAAAAGTCGGTGGCGACTCTTGCTTACCGCACATTTGCGAATACAAAACACAAACCAGTATTAAAAAGTCGATTCTGCCATCGTATCTCATAACTGGCGACTCTGCTGGGGAATTATAAAAAGTGGGGTTACCTTAGAGTTAGTTCATTATTTAAATTTCTTTTGTATGCTTTGTTTGCTTTATCTTTTGGGATTGTTTGGGTTGTTATCATAGATCTTACACCCAGATCTGGGGCACCTTTTAGGTATGTAGCAATAGATCGTGGAAACTGCGTGGGGTATACTGACACGGTTGAAGCGATAGCTACGTTGATGTGACACTTTGGTTGGTACCGGTATCCCTTGAGTAATCAAGGAGAATACGGGGCCGCTGCATGGTGTCATGAAGCATCAACTGACCTTAGAACCTTTAATTGACCAACTTGGCCATTAGGAAGTAGTGAGATAGCCGTCTTTGGTGTAGTCCTAATTCGGTTGATACTCGATACCACACTCATTGAGATTTGACTCCCGAGTTTTGTTTGGTGGAAAGTCAGTTGTCGATCAGAACGAAACTTGTGGGAAAGATCAGTGATATTGAGATCCCTTAGAAACCGGTTACTATTACTAGGACAGGTTGAGCCAACTAAATTTCAAGAGGGTACTTACCTACAAACCCCATGAAAGCAAAAACCTAAGGCTACTTGTGTGATTTATTTGCTTTCAACTTGAGCTACTTGCAGGGTTTTTATCTAGCAACATGACCTCCTTGCACGATTTGTTTACGGTCATTATCCAGTAACTTGGAATTCTTAGACTCACTTGTCTTCATCACCTTACCATTTTGCTTAATGCATAGCATACACATCATAACATCATGCCACAGCATTTCCTTAACCATTTCAAGGATCTCAAGGGTTTGTGATGCAGGTTATGATAAATTAGACGTCTAGCAACGGGAAAGGGGATTTATTTTCCTCTAGCCAATGCCGTCAAAAGATCAAAACCCAACAAATTCGGCTATGACCCACTTGATGTGGTGAGCTTGACTCTCGTATAAGGACACTCAACAATACGAAGTTCTTCAATCAAAGTTGCAAATTTCAACTTCTGACATTTTCTTACTTACCCCGTGAGATCCTTGAAAACATTGCATGCATGCCATTTCATAACAAGTCATCCAGTACACGTTTCTCATCTTTTCACTATTTATTTCAGCAAAAGAAATGGCCCTTGAACAAATAGTAAAAGACCTTCAAGCTCAAAATGCTCATTTCCAAAAAATGTTCATGGCTTTGTCCCAGGGGAAGGAAGAACTGAAAGCTCTCTTCATCAAAGAGAAGAAGAACAAGGCAAAGAAACCGTTGGCATCTTGATTATGGGAAGAAGACTCAGAGGACCGGTTAAACGAGCTCTAGATCTCACAACTCCATCAAACGAAGGGGATAATTATGAAGAAGTCAACAACCCTGAGGCTGATGAAGAAGAAGCTGATTACTCTGAGGAACAATATCCTCCTACTGATGATCAATACAAATAGCTGGAGGATCATCTCAATGCTATGGAGATTCAGCATATACTTGGCTTGGACTTTGAAGAATTAGGGATGGTTTTTGGCGTGATCATCCAAACAAAATTCAAGGTTCCCATGTTCGCCAAATATGACAGGGTCTCTTGTCCTAAACTTCACTTGAGATCATATGTCAGAAAGATCCAGCCTCACACTGCTGACCGAAAGTTATGGGTCCATTTCTTCCAAGAAAGTTTAGCTGGCACGCAACTGGAGTGGTTCCATCAGCTAGAAAGAACAGACATTCATACCTGGGAATACTTGGCTCCTGCTTTCTACAAGCATTACCAATACAATGATGACCTCGCTCCAACCCGTACTCAACTTCAAAGCATGTCTAGGGGTTCTAGCGAAGGCTTCAACGAATATGCCCAGAAATGGATGGATCTAGCTTGCAGGGTACAACCTCCTCTGAATGATCGGGAAATGGTAGACATGTTCATGGGCACTCTGACAAGCCCTTTCTTTAATCTACTGATTGGGAGTTCCTCATCCAGGTTCACAGAGATGGTTTTGACTGGAGAAAGGATCGAAAGTGGTATCAAGAGTGGGAAGATCCCGATGGATGCATCTTCTAATGCTAAGAAGAAGCCATTTGCTGGTAAGAGGGAAGCCAATGACGTGTATAGCCAGAAGGGTCATAATAAGGCAGACCACCACCAATCTGTAGGGGCAGTGTTGGTCTCTAATTCGGCACGCGAGCAACGACCACAACAAATGGGTAATCAACGAAGACAAGACGAGCCTAAGAGATATTTTACCAAGATCAACATGTCGCTGTCTCAAGTATTACAGCATATGTTAAGGATGAATTTGATTACGTTGGTAGGACCTCATCAAAACCCTAAGACATCTTCTCCTAACTACAATCTTGATGCAAGGTGTGCCTATCATTCTGGCAGTCATGGGCATGATACTAACGATTGTTGGGCACTGAAATACAAGATTCAAAATATGATTGACCCCAAGGAGATTAAGTTCGACCCTCTTGAGACTCCCAATGTGATCTCTGCTCCCATGCCAAATCATGGCCAGGATTGAGAGCATTTTTGTTCATTTGAATTCTCAAGTTGTATTTTCTTTGTTTGTTCAAACAATTATTGTCATGTCAAACTGTGTTATTTCATTAATGCATTGCACATGTTTGTCTTGAATTAATTTGTTTTCATTATGCTTAAACTGGTTTCTTACTTCCCTTTTGTGATATTCAACTCTTGATTAAAAGCTCTAAGCCTTTAGAGGGAGGATGACGAAAACGATACCACAATATCTACAGTATGCTTTTAAACAAACCCCGATGACGATGTAAAGGCGTTGTTTCAAATGCTAAACAGTGGAGTTATAAGGAATATAATCCCTAGTCAACCCCTTTGTGCCTAAGAAGAAGGAGTTTTCTTTTCAGACAAATTAAAACCCCTAATCATAACCTGGGACAGGGTAGTTTTCTCAGTTAATTCAGATGTGCATTCAGTCGCAAGCTTTCCCTTCATACACGATAAATAGTGTAAAAGATGCTCTCCAAAAGATGGTGATGGTTTCACATAATCATTAAGAATAGGCAGTCATTATCTCTCAAAATAAAAGCCCGATAAGTCAAAATGGGGGCATCCCGCTGGCTGTAATCACAAAAGAAACAGTTCAGGAAAAAGACAGGGATAGCAAAATCAAAAAAGAAAGAGGTCCTACAAATCCTCAAAAAAAAGAAAAGGTTACAAAAATGTTTTCCTTCTCAAATAAATGTTCAATTTTTGAACCGTCACCGGAATATCGGGGCCAACATTCTAGAACTCAACTAGGATTCGAAATGCACAATTAAATGAGCATGGGACTGAAGAATATCACGAAGAACGGGTTGGGTACAAATAAAATTTGATCCTTTATCCTATGTTTCTTGAACCGTAAACCAGGTCACGTTATAACACTTAAAAGTCCTACCTGAAGCATGGGTTAGTTCCAGAGCATACTGTTACAAAGGTATCCTGACTTCTGTAAGGTTTGCTATAAATCATGAGTTGATATCACATTCTTGCCAATTTTGTTTTACTACAAAAAATGCATTTTCAAAAAATTTCAAGACAGGCATAAGCTTTGCATTCTTTAAATGACATTGTTTTCATATAGTTAATTGTTCAAATGGCAGAGAAATTCACACAACGAATATTCAGTGAACGAATACCCCATCAATGGACAAAATCACCTCAGACGGAAAAACATTCCCAATAATAAGCCTTTCATAATCAAGGGGCATGAAATGGTGTCTAATTAATTTGGGGCAGTCAAGCCAATATTCAAAGAATCTCTCCAAAAATGCTGAATAGCCAGGGGTAGATCTCCATCTGAATCACTCGGGGGCTGATACATTGATCGGGGATTCCAGCTGAAAATCACTGTGAAATTTGAATCTTTGGTACCACCAAATTGCTTGTTTATACCAGTAGTATCAGATGGTGTTAGTATCATGTCTTCGATTCCTTCCATGACAGTTCTTAGAAAAGATACCTAGGAAATTCAAGACTATCAGAAACTTGATCAAACATCAGGTGCACCAGATTCATCCTGAAGCAACCCCACACAGGCTCCCACGTATGAAAGGGCACGTGCGATCACATAAATATTTTCTGGCATTTCTACAACACTTGTTGTCATAGACGGTGACAACTCTCCACATCCTATGTGCGCGGACATAGTCAGAAAATTCTACGCATGAAAAAGACCGCTAGGTCGATAGGCCTAGGAAAAATTAATGGCATCCCAACGAACCAAAAGAGTTTGGGAAAAATTAGGGATATATACAAAAAAATTGTACACTCGGCATGTTGAAAGCCTGAAAAGGCAGCTTGAGCAAAAAAGGGTATCCCGGTGGACTGAAAACCCGAAAGGGCGGTCCAGGAAAAAGTTAGGGATTAAAAACGTACGATTATGTCCCATCATCTTGTCATTTGTTTATCAATAGAAGACGTATCATCCTGATCAGCATTTATCAAGCACCTTAGGAGTTGGGATGACACTTAAACCATCCGCAAAGTCTCTGCAGGTACTTTCTTCAGCAGGTATAGAGGCAGGGGCATCTTACTAAAAAGTCACCGCCATATCCTCAACTTACAACCTAGTGATGTCAGGTATTCTTGTATCCACGGTAGAACAGGAATTTCTAACTACTGCTTCGACATCAGTTTTTCCCCAGTAAAGTCGTCAAACTTCTCAGGATTCCCCAATAGGATTTCACAAAATCCTCAGGAAGTGCACAGAGCTTTCCTTCCCCAACAGAGTTTATTTCTCTAACAACGGAAGATCATCTCCCAGCAGTTCAGCTTCAACAAAATCTGAAGACCTACATTCTTGATCCCCAGCTGCAATCGAGGATTTATTTTCCCTAATTCAACAACTCCGCAATATAATAATTTATACATTCACATATTGCATCCATACATCATTCTATAAATGTCATAGCATCTGCGGTACAAATGCATACATCCCAATCTCATTTATTTTGAGAACACCATTACACAATACATTTCATACATCATGACATTGCATACAGCTAACCCTTTACCTTTTCAGGAAAGATCAATCAATAGATATTTGTCATCAACAATTTTCAATAGGTCCAGGATTAGCTCCTGAAACAAAACAGAGTAATTATCTGTGTGACCGAATACATCTATACACGAGTTGAATATGAAGCAATCTTACACGGGATTCTTCTGACTTCCAAATACAGCTTTACACGGGCTTATCATAAAGCAATCTTACACTTGTTTCTTCTGACTTCCAAATAAATCTTTATACAGGCTCATCATAAAGCAATCTTACACGGGTTTCTTCTAACTTCCAATTACAGCTTTATACGGGCTCTTCATGAAGCAATCTTACACGGGTTTCTTCTTACTTCCAAATACAGCTTTATACGGGATCTTCATGAAGAAATCTTACACGGGTTCCTTCTCCCTCCTTCTGAAGTTTTACACGAACTCATCCTGAAGAAACCCTACCAAGATTCCTTCCCACAATCTCCAGATGCAGTTTTACACTGACTCATCCTGAGGCAACCCTACCCAGGTTCCTTCTCTTGAATTTCCAGATGCAATTTTACATGGACTCATCCTAAGGAAACCCTACCCAGATTCCTTCTCTTGAATTTCCAGATGTAGTTTTACACTGACTCATCCTGAAGCAACCCTACCTAGGTTCCTTCTCACAACCTCCAGATGCAGTTTTACACAGACTCGTCCTGAAGCAACCCTACCCAGGTTCCTTCTCACAATTTCCAGATGCAGTTTTACACGGACTCATCCTGAGGCAACCCTACCCAGGTTCCTTCTCACAATTTCCAGATGCAATTTTACACAGACTCATCCTGAACCCTACCCAAGTTCCTTCTTATAATTTCCAGATGCGGTTTTACCCGGACTCATCCTGAAGTTGGCCTACCCAGGCTCCCTCTCATATATCTCCTAAAACAGCCCTACCCAAGTTCCTTCTCATACACTTCTAGATGAAGTATTATCCAGACTTATCTTGAAACATCCCTACACAGGTTTATTCTGATACATTTCCAGATAGAAGTTAATTTCATTCTCCCCAGCAAGCTACTGTGAAACTTAGATTTCAACCAGAAAGCAGCAAACTCTCATATCTCCGGTATAGTTATAACTCCTCAGTAGGGCCATGGATGACTGAAGTTCCTAGACTCTATTTCCCACAGAGTTTTCCTCAAGTGGGAGAACAAAAAAAACCCATATTCCCCAGTAGAGTCCTCCTCAGACAGCAGGAACAGGAATCCTCATAAAGAGACCTTTGATAGTTCAGTTTAAACCGATCAATGGTTGATGCAGTGTATTCGCAAGTGTACAAATCGCGTCAGAGTAATATAAAAGATTATCGATCCACAGAGACCAATCATCAATCTATCATTTCCTATTGTTATGGTGTTTAGCTAAGTCTATATTAAACAGGGAATTGAGCATGCAAGAAAGTAAAGTGCGGTGAAATAAACTTCAGATATAAAAGCAGGGTCGTATGTAATTCACATAGTCAGATGATATTCGCAATGTCGGAATAGAACTACTTATAGGGAAATATTTTCTACTAAAGAAAAGAACTAAGTTAACAAGAACTGTCGCTTTCGCGTAATCAGAACCGAGTTTACTCTCTAATCAGACCTTCTTATCGTCACTTATAAAAAGGCGTGCATTGTGTTAAAGTAATAAACCTATTTTTAAGAAATAAAGTACTTGACCAAGTTGAAAAGTATTTTGATCTGGAATTTCTAATAAAAAGGGGACCTAACTTTAACCCTATAAACGCGTCCGAAAATAGTTTCAAAATAGATTTCTTTGATAATAAAAATCTCTAACTGACCAGACAAAGCGCTTTCGCTTCCTTTGACCATTTAAAACTAACTGAGTTTAACAATGGGTTGGACGGCTTTGGATCTTACCCAACAACAATAAAGTACAAAAAACTCGTATTAAAAACCAAAATAGCCCATAAGCATTTCTATTGACACATTATTTGGAATATCGATCTAACTAGATTCCTTACATTCTAGCCCAGTAAGGTTCAGCCTGACATGGGAATGTAAACAGACATGTTAAAATAAATCATGCAAGAAAGTAAATAATTTAAAGTGCGGTGCGAGAAATAAACAAAGTAAAAGAAGGTGCGGGAAATAAACAAAGTAAAGTGAAGTGCGGGAAATAAACAAAGTAAAGTGCGGTGCGGGAAATAAACAATGTAAAAGCAGGTGCGGGAAATAAACAAAGTAAAAGCAGGTGCGGGAAATAAACAAAGTAAAAGCAGGTGCGGGAAATAAAAAAAGTAAAAGCATGTGCGGGAAATATAAATAGAAACCTACTCCAAACGGGGAGGTTTTAAATCTAGTACAAACTGGAAGTAAAATGCGACTGGAAATAAACAGCAGTTGAAAATGAATGTGGCAGGATAAACTTCTACCGAAGTGCTCCAAAATCAATTACAGACTCAATCTACGAACTCGATCACAAACTCAATCAACAGTGCAATAATTCCCCGATGTGAAGAATTATCACTTTACAATGGTGAAATTATATGGATTAAGTTCGCAACTATTGTTGGATCAAGTTTGTAACTAAGCTTGGGTGAATTGAAATGAAATCACGAACTTATATTTATAGAGGATGAAGAGTGCAGGAAATCACAGAAATTCCCCCCAACTCCTTTTGGGGGGGAAACATCGTCCAAAGGTGGCGCCCGCCATGAGTGTAAATGAAAGGAAGTGGGGAACATGGAAGTTGAGGTCAGTAGGAGGTAGTCCACGTCATGGCCTACCCTATGGATGGCGCCATGGTGGACGCCATGAGTGCAAATTTGACCTAAACTCCTGTTTTTCAGCTTGTTTTCCTTCATTTCTTCAGGGGAGCTCTGGATAATTGAAATACCTAAAAGGAAATAAAAGATAGGCATAATACGAGAAAACAATAGTAAAAAACCTAAATAACATGTGAAATCAAAGTCAAAAACAAGTGTAAAGTAAGTGTTATCAAATTCTCCCACACTTAAACCTTTGCTTGTCCTCAAGCAAAAACTCTAAAAAGATTAAGAAGAAAAAATTATGGTAGTGAACAAGTTGGGCTGCAAGGGGCCTCTGGAATTAAAACAGGGATGTAATGATAGGTACTGACTGATTCAAACCAAGGATATCGTAGTAACACTCTACCGCAAAACAGGCATAAGCTTCGTTCTTTTACGAACCAATCCATATCACGCCACTATGCTTAGGCCTATATTTTTGCTTTTTTTCAAATCCTTTTTCATTCAGGCGCAATCACATTAAGCCCGTTATTCGTACATGCTCATAGTAAAGTGACTGGGTAGTGATTCTGATCATAAAACGCAGGGCTCTGGTACAAAAAGTTGGTGTAACCCCTTTTATTGGCCCATTTATAGTTGCGGGGGATCAGATCGTAATCCGCCCTACCAAGTTCAGCACCAGATACCGCTGAACTAACTAAAGATGGGTAAAAAAAATTCTTTTTCTTCTTCTTTTGCTTTATTTTTCAACATACAACTTTTGTTGAGTTAAATGACTTTGTGAGGGTCATCTATCCCGGGGTTGTAGTTTATAATAAGAACATAGCATATAGATCATTCACTTCTCTTTGGTCCCCTACGTAGAGCATGCTTATACCGGAGTTGACTGCTAGGATAAACTATTCAAGGATTTTAGAATGAAAATTTTAAGGCCACGACATAGGAGTTATCAGAATCGAATTCCTAAATTTACGAAGCTTAAGCTGTAAAAATGATGTTGATGCTTCAAAAGGGCTTTCCCAAGTCATACTACATCCTATCTCAACCAGGTCTTATAGCCCAACTAAGTTCAAAACACAGTGTTTTTCTTAGAAAAAAAATTTTGGTTAGGCTCAAGAAATAGGGGAGTGGACATACACTATACCATACAGATATAGATGACTCGTCAAACACATGTATTATTTTGAAATGAAAGCAAACAAGCAAAAGCAAATAAAGAAGTAAAATAACGAGAAGGAAAATGCAGAAAGGAAAAATAAAGCGAGAAAAAATAAAGTGAGAAAAATAAAGCGAGTAAATCTCCTCTCACACTTAAATCGAACATTGTCCCCAATGTTACGAAATAAGATAGGGAAAGAGTTACCTGGTAAAGTACTAAGGCTGGATGGGTCCCTCGCCATCCTGCGGTGAATGTCTAGGATGACGAGATCGGCTGCGACGACGACTGCTCTGAGAAGCCTCGAACTAGTCGAATCTGGCGGACAAGGAAATCTGTGAACTCTAAATCTCGCGAAGGTTTCCTAAAAGGGAACCTTGAGTGGCCTCCATGAGGGCGGAGTGCCTCTGAAACTGGGCTTGTTGCCTGTGTTTCTCACGGGATATCGCCAATTGAGATTCCATAAGACTTTGAAAATAGTGGTCTGTCTGCTGTCGTGACGCCTCCATAAAACTCATGTTATCTGCCAGCTACTGTTGGATGGAAGAAAGTAAACCATCTCTTCTCTCCTCTCGGGCTAGCTGGTCACGCAACATCTCTTCAGTGATGTAGAATCCAGGAGTCGTACTTGAAAAAGTGTTAGAAGTAGAAGATGTAGTGTGTGCGGGTGAAGCATGGTGGGGGACACAGGTGGGACATGAGGTCCATCCCTCTGCTCGTATTCTTCATCAGTCTCGTGTATGTCCCCAAGTGGAACATTAGGAGGTAATGGACTCGTAAAAGGTGGAGCATCTAGATCATAGGTCCAGTTCCTCGCAATTTGTACATCAGTACGTCTAGTGCAAGGTAGAACGACTGATAGTATAGCGACACCCCGAACCATGAGTTCAAAGCCACCCGCTCTCCTCACCTTGCACAATTTCATATCTTTTAGAAATTTCAAATTAATTGTGCGGGGAGGTAGGTGTGCTAGAGTAGTTATCTCAGCGTCGAGGTGCAGAGATCTAGCAATAGATATAACTAGTCCTCTAAAAGCTATGGTCCCTGTGTGTCTCAGTACAGCAATCATGTGAGCAATCATAAGTGGCACTGAATTAATTCTTCTATTAGTGAGACTACCTTGCAAAAATAGAAGTTCTCTAGCATCTACCTTGTTTGGATTCTCCCGGCCAAAAATAGTACAGGCGAGCATATATCGGAAAATTCGAATAGTCGGGTTATGGTTGAATGATGCTAAAATTCCTTCAAAAGAATTTATAGAAGAGTTTTACAATTGACGCCAGAAGGAAAATGCATCAGTGGACCATTCAGAATCCAAAGGGGTCTCACAAATAGCGTCATCACAAGAATTTTTCTTGATCTCGACTGCTCCAGATATTAGGATTCTAGAGACCTCAATTAGATTTTTAAACTTTTTAACTTATTCTCGTTTTCATCTTCGCGCGTTTATTATTTTCCGTTTTATTATTTTTCAAATATGTAACTGTTTCCCGGATTGTAATAGTTTTAATTAGGTTTAAAATTCTGCATTTTTTTTCCTGTCCTACTTATGTAATTACCCCAAGGTCTTGTAATAGCTTAGAAATTTTATTTTTTGCATTTTATTTCCCACACTATTAACTACTTAGATTAAGAGGATTGTATGGAAAGATAACGACTAATTGAACATAGCATAACCTAATTCAAAGATAACATATCTGAATCAAGCACAATTGCACATACTCACCCCTAGGGTATCTCCCACTTCGGTTGCCTTCGAAAACAGACACAATTCTCGAAACGTGAGAATTTTTAGTGATTGTCCTTGAGTTCAAGAGATCACAAGTCCCTCGATGACCCTTTCGACTGTTGCCTCGGTTAAACAATTGATCTTAGAGCTTTAGGACAATTACTAAGAGTTATTTCCCAGTTGCCTTAGTGACTGTAAACATCCCTTCGATAGTCCCTAAACATCCAACGATAAGGCTACCTACTCACTAATAGAAGGGTAGCACTATCTAAAGGAAAGGAGGAAAAGAACACCTTTTTTGAGTAGCTAGGTAGTTTTTAAGTACTTGCTCAAAACAATCTTTTTCACACTACACTTTCAAAACCTTTTCAAAAACGCTTTATAACACTCTTGAGGACTGATACAAGAGTTATCACAAAGCAAGCAAACTTTTCAAAACACACAAACACGAAAGCACTTTTCAAAATGAGCAAGTACCTAAGAGCCCATGGAAAACCACGAATCGAAAGGGTGCTAACACCTTCCCTTTCCATAATCTACCCCCTTACTCAGAAAATATCGAAAAAGGTCTTTTCTGTTATTTTCACCCTTTCCTTTGTTGGATAAAAGAAAAGTCGGTGGCGACTCTTTTTTACCGCACATTTGCGAATACAAAACGCAAACCAGTATTAAACAGTCGGTTCTGCCACCGTATCACATAACTGGCGACAGCTGGGGAATTATAAAATGTGGGGTTACCTTAGAGTTAGTTCATTATTTAAACTGCTTTTGTATGCTTTGTTTGCTTTATATTTTGGGATTGTTTGGGTTGTTATTATAGATCCTACACCCGGATTTGGGGAACCTTTTAGGTAAGTAGCAATAGATCGTGGAAACAGCGCAGGGTATACCGACACGGTTGAAGAGATAGATACGTTGATGTGACACTTTGGTTGGTACCAGTAGCCCTTGAGTAATCAAGGATAATACGTGGCCGCTGTGTGGTATCATAAAGCCTCAACTGATCTTAGAACCTTTAATTGACCAACTTGCCATTAGGAAGTAGTGAGATAGCCGTCTTTGGTGTAGCCCTAAGTCGGTTGATACCCGATACTACACTCAATTAGATTTGACTCCCGAGTTTTGTTTGGTGGCAAGTAAGTTGTCGATTAGAACGAAACTTATGGGAAAGATCAATGATATTGAGATCTCTTAGAACCCAGTTACTATTACTAGGACAGGTTGAGCCAACTAAATTTCAAGAGGGTGCTTACCTACAAACCCCATGCAAGCCTAAACCTAAGGTTGCTTGTGTGATTTGTTTGCTTTCAACTTGAGCTACTTGCAGGGTTTTTATCTAACAACATGATCCCCTTGCACGATTTGTTTACAGTCATTTTCCAGTAACCTGGACTTCTTAGACTCACTTGTCTTCATCACCTTACCCTTTTGCTTAACGCATAGCATACACATCATAACATCATGCCACAACATTTCCTTAACCATTTCAAGCATCTCAAGGGTTTGTGATGCAGGTTATGATAAATCAGACGTCTAGCAAGGGGCAAGGGGATTTATTTTCCTCTAGCCAATGTCGTCCAAAGATCAAAACTCAATAAATTGAGTCAGGGGCTATGACCCACTTAATATGGTGAGCTTGACTCTCGTAGAAGGACACTCAACAATATGAACTTCTTCAATCAAAGCTGCAAATTTCAACTTCTGACATTTTCTTGTTTACCCCGCGAGACCCTTGAAAACATTGCATGCATGCAATTTCATAATAGGTCTTCCAGTACAGGTTTCTCGTCTTTTCCCTATTTATTTCAGCAAAATAAATGGCCCTTGAACAAACAGTAAAAGACCTTCAAGTTCAAAATGATCAGTTCCAATAAATGTTCATGGATTTGGCCCAGGGGCAGGAAGAACTGAAAGCTCCTATCATCAAAGAGAAGAAGAAGAAGGCAAAGAAACCGGCTGACATCTTGAATATGGGAAGAAGACTCAGAGGACCTGTTAAACGAGCTCTAGATCTCACAACTCCATCAAACAAAGGGGATAATCATGAAGAAGTCAACAACCCCGAGGCTAATGAAGAAGAAGTTGATTACTCTGAGGAACAATATCTTCCTGTTGATGATAAATACAAATAGCTGAGGATCATATCAATGCTATGGAGATTCAGTAGATACTTGGCTTGGACTTTGAAGAATTAGGGTTGGTTCCTTGGGTGATCATCCCTCCAAAATTCAAGGTTCCCACTTTCGCCAAATATGACGGGGTCTCTTGTCCTAAACTTCACTTGAGATCATATGTTAGAAAGATTCATCCTCACACTGCTGACCGGAAATTATGGGTCCATTTCTTCCAAGAAAGCTTAGCTGGAATGCAACTGGAGTGGTTCTATCAGCTAGAAAGAACAGACATTCATACTTGGAAAGACTTGGCTCCTTATTTCTACAAGCAGTACCAATACAATGTTGACCTTGCTTCAACCCGTACTCAACTTCAAAGCATGTTTATGGGTTCTAGCGAAGGCTTCAAGGAATATGCCTAGAAATGGATGGATCTAGATGGAAGGGTACAACCTCCTCTGATTGATCGGGAAACGGTAGACATGTTCATGGGCACTCTAACAGGCACGTTCTTTAATCTGCTGATTGGGAGTTCCTCATCCGAGTTCACAGAGATGGTTCTGACTGGAGAAAGGATCGAAAGTGGTATCAAGAGTGGGAAGATCCCGATGGATGCATCTTCTAATGCTAAGAAGAATCCATTTTCTTGTAAGAGGGAAGCTAATGTTGTGTATAGCCAGAAGGGTCGTAATAAGAAAGACTACCACTAATCTGTAGGGGCAGTGTTGGTCTCTATGTCAGCACGCATGCAATGACCACAACAATAGGGTAATCAGCGAAGGCAAGACGAGCCTAAGTGATAGTTTACCAAGATCAACATGTCGCTATCTCAAGCATTACAACATATGTTGAGGATGAATTTGATTACGTTGATAGGACCTCATTCAAACCTTAAGACTTCTTCTCCTAACTACAAACCTGATGCAAGGTGTGCCTATCGTTCTGGCAGTCTTGGGCATGATACTAACGATTGTTGGGCACTGAAATACAAAATTCAAAATATGATTGACGCCAATGAGATTGAGTTCGACCCTCCTGAGACTCCCAATGTGATCACTGCTCCCATGCCAAATCATGGCTAGGATTGAGAGCATTTTTTTTCATTTGAATTCTCAAGTTGTATTTTCTTTGTTTGTTCAAACAATTATTGTCATGTCAAACTTTGTTATTTCATTAATGCATTGCACATGTTTGTTTTGAATTAATTTGTTTTCATTATGCTTAAACTGCTTTCATACTTCCCTTTTATGATATTCAACTCTTGATTAAAAACTCTAAGCCTTTAGAGGGAGGATGACGAGAACGATACCATAATCTCTACAGTATGCTTTTAAACAGACCCCGCTGATGATGTACAGGCGTTGTTTCAAATCCTAAATAGTGGAGTTATAAGGAAGATAATCCCTAGTCAACACCTTTGAGCCTAAGAAGTAGGAGTTTTCTTTTCAGACAAATTAAAACCCTTAATCATAACCTGGGGCAGGATAGTTTTCTCAGTTAATTCAGATGTGCATTCAGCCGCAAGCTTTCTCTTCATACACGAAAAATAGTGTAGAAGATGCTCTCCAAAAGATGGTGATGGTTCCACATAATCATTAAGAACAGACAGTCATTATCTCTCAAAATAAAAGCCCATTAAGTCAAAACCTATGAAGGAGACTTAAGAAAAAAATTGGGGCATCCCGCTGGCTGTAATCACAAAAGAAACAGTTCAGGCAAAAGACAGGGATAGCAAAATCAAAAAAGAAAGAGGTCCTACAAATCCTCAACAAAAAGAAAAGGTTACAAAAATGTTTTCCTTCTGAAACAAACGTTCAATTTCTGAACCATCACCGGAATATCATGGCCAACATTCCATAACTCAACTAGGATTCGAAATGCACAACTAACTGAGCATGGGTCTGAAGAATATCACGAAGAGTGGGTTGGGTCCAAATAAAATTTGAGCCTTTATCCTTTGTTTCTTGAACTGTAAACCAGGCCACGTTATAACCCTTAAAAGTCCTAGCTGAAGCATGGGTTAGTTCGAGAGCATACTGTTACAAAGGTATCCTGACTCCTGTAAGGTTTGCTATAAATCATGAGTTGATATTACATTCTTGCAAATTTTGTTTTACTATAAAAATGCATTTTCAAAAGCCTGAAAAGGTAGCTTGAGAAAAAAAGGATATCCCGGTGGACTGAAAACCCGAAAGGGCAGTCAATGAAAAAGTTAGGGATTAAAAACGTACGACTATGTCCCTTCATCTTGTCATTTGTTTATCAGTATAAGACTTATCATCTTGATCAGCATTTACCAAGCACCCTAGGAGTTGGGATGACACTCAAACCATCCACAAAGTCTCCACAAGTACTTTCTTCAGCAGGTACAGAGGTAGGGGCATCTTACTAAAAAGTTTCTGCCATATCCTCAGCTTACATCCTAGTGATGTCAGGTGTTCTTTTATCCCCAGAGCAGGAATTTCCAACTACTGCTCTTACAACAGGTTTCCCCAGTAAAGTCATCAAACTTCTCAGGATTCCAGAATAGGATTTCAAAAAATCCTCAAGCAGTGCACAGAGCTTTCCTTCCCCAACAGAGTTAATTTTTCTAACAACGGAAGATCATCTCCCAGCAGTTCAGCTTCAACAAAATCTGAAGACCTACATTCTTCATCGCCATCTGCAATCAGGGATTTATTTTCCCTAATTTACCAGCACTGCAATAGAACAACTCATATATTCACATATTGCATTCATACATCATTTTATAAACGTCATAGCATCTGCAATACAAATGCATACATCCCAATCTCATTTATTTTGAGAACACCATTACACAATGAATTTCATACATCATGACATTGCATACAGCTAACGTTTTACCTTTTCAGGAAAGATCAATCAACATATATTTATCATCAACAATTTTCAATAGGTCCAGGATTAGCTCCTGAAACAAAACAGAGTAATTATCTGTGTGACCAAATACAGCTTTACACGGGCTTAACATGAAGCAATCTTACACGGGATTCTTCTGACTTTCAAATACAGCTTTACACGGGCTCATCATGAAGCAATCTTACACGGGTTTTTTCTGACTTCCAAATACAGCTTTACACGGGCTCATCATGAAGCAATCTTACACGGGTTTCTTCTAACTTCCAAGTACAGCTTTATACGGGATCTTCATGAAACAATCTTACACGGGTTTCTTATAACTTCCAAATACAGCTTTATACGGGCTCTTCATGAAGCAATCTTACACGGGTTCCTTCTCCCTCCTTCTGAAGTTTTACACTGACTCATCCTGAAGCAACCCTACCCAGGTTCCTTCCCACAATCTCCAGATGCAGTTTTACACGAACTCATCCTGAAGTAACCCTACCTAGGTTCCTTCTCTTGAATTTCCAAATGCAGTTTTACACGGACTCGTCTTAAGGCAACCGTACCCAGGTTCCTTCTCTTTAATTTCCAGATGCAATTTTACACTGACTCATCCTGAAGCAACCCTACCCAGGTTCCTTCTCACGACCTCCAGATACAATCTTACACGGTCTCATCCTGAGGCAACCCTACCTAGCTTCCTTCTCACAATTTCCAGATGTAGTTTTAAATGGACTCATCCTGAGGCAACCCTACCCGGGTTCCTTCTCACAATTTCCATAAGCAATTTTACACGGACTCATCTTGAACCCTACCCAGGTTCCTTCTTACAATTTCCAGATGCAGTTTTACCCTGACTCATCCTGAAGCTGGCCTACCCGGGCTCCTTCTCATATATCTCCTAAAACAACCCTACCCAGGTTCCTTCTCATACACTTCCAGATGAAGTCTTACTCGGACTCATACTGAAACATCCCTACACGGGTTTCTTCTGATACATTTCCATATAGCAGTTAATTTCATTCTCCCCAGCAACTTACTATGAAACCTAGATTTCAACCAGAAAGCAGCAAACTCTCATATCTCTAGTATAGGGATAACTCCTCAATAGGGCGATGTACGACTAAAGTTCCTAGACACTATTTCCCACGGAGTTTTCCTCAAGCGGGAGAACAACAAAAACCCATATTCCCCAGCGGAGTCCTCCTCAGATAGTGGGAACAGGAATCCCCATAAAGAGACCTTTGCTGGTTTAGTTTAAACCGATCAATGGTTTATTCTGATTCCGTTCCGGTAGACACTTTCTCTAGTTCAGATAAATCACTCCAAAGATTTATTCTGATTCTTTTCTAGTTAAAGATTATTCAAGACCTCTGCCGGTTCAGTTTAAACCGATCAATGGTTTATTTTGATTCCGTTCCAGTAGACACTTTCTCTGGTTCAGATAAATCGCTCCAAAGATTTATCCTGATTATTTTTCCAGTTGAAATCAAGCATAGACTCGCTCTAATATTACTATCAACAATCACCTATGGATGGAATATTTAAGCCCATCTCCGATAACTCTCTGTCATCTTTTTCAAATGGCATTTGTAAGCCCTTTCCCGACATCATCAACCTTCGGTTTTACTCCATGCGAGTGAAAATTTCTGGGCACTCTAGTGTTCAATCATCGTTCACCTTCAGATCACGAAAGGAAGACAAGCCAATCTAAATCCTTAGGTTTAAGAAGATTAAACAGGGGCAGCTGTTGTACCCCAAAATTTGCCCTCTCATGTTTTTCCAAGATTTTCCCTTGCATAGGTGGTTACAAACCTTTGCCTAAAGAAAAGGAAATTTTTGAATAATGGTTAAGTATCCTTCGATTAGCATCTGCAAAAGGTATTTCAATTGGTATAGGGCCTTTCGATGGGCATCTCAAACAAGGCAGCTTCGACGGGCATCTTAAATAAGGTTGTTTTTTGTTAGGGCGTACGAAGTGCCTTTTGACAGGCATGTTAACCAAGTGATGTTTCGATGGCATATCAATAGGGTGATATTCTTATTGTCCAAGTTAGAGAAAGTTAGATCGAAGAGAGCAAGAACTGAGAGGGTTCATGAAGCTCTGATGATGGGCCATTCGAATTCATGCAGATTGGAGAGGACAACTCTGAGCCTTTCTGCAGACTATGGTTCAAACATAGAAGCTCTGATGCTGAGAATATGAGCAATTTGAATCAGGATGCAGAGCCATCGAAGGGAGCAAGGCTTAAGATTTAATCGAAGGAGCCGTGATTAAGAGCCTTCGAAGGAAAACAAATGTTCTGATGAGGGAAGTTCTTGGCAATTTGAATCAGGACTTAAAGCCATCGAGGAGAGTGGAACAACACTTCGAATATTCAATAAGATAATGCTTCGATTAGACCAAGTTCAAAGCCATCGAAGAGAGAAAAACTTGAGACTTAATTGAAGGAACCATGATGAAAGCCTTAAGCCAAATTCAAACAAAACACACATCCTAACCTGTCCAGGTTCACCCAAAGTTAAAAATGGCATGTTTTCCTTGCAAATATGGCATGAATTAGGTGTTGATCATGGACTTAATTCCTGAGTTAAAGGCCAAATTCTTGCCTTGTTTGTTCCTAACTTCACAAGAAATGATTCGACCAGGGTGATTCTGTTTAAATCAAGCAATTGAAGCAGAGGGTGGCTTAATCGAAGGAGCCATGATATTGAAGCTGGGGCAATTCGAATTAGAGTTCAGAGCTTTCAAAGGAAACAAGGTTCTGATGAGGAAAGCTCTGAATAATTCGACTTAGAGTTTAAAGTCTTCGAACAAAGCAGATTCGAAGGGAAATTCATATGCAGGGCGTGTCAACTTTCGATTTCCATCATATTGGAGGCCCAAGACAACTCATGAAAGTTGTCACGTGGAAAAGAGAAACGTGCAAGCCAAGATTAGAAAGAAATCTTCAAAGAATGGAAAGTTTGGAAATCAAATATTTTTTTAAAGCATTGATATCCCTCCATATTTGTTAACCTTATATGGATTAATATATATACACAAACATTCTAGCCTAAAAAGGACGCGCAGCTGCTACAAACAATCCTAGAAAAGTTTCAAAAAATTGTCAAAGAAGTGCAACCTTGGTTCACACGATCCAAGAATTCTCCACCTAAACCAGGCGTCCTAGCGTCCTCCTGAAGGTCCCAGGGTTCACCTCTATAAACTGATTTTCATTCAATATTCATGCTATTATCATTGATTGTGAGCATTTTGACGTTTTTCATATAAGGTACAGGGCCAAGAACTCTAATAACCACTGTTAGGGTTTCTAAACAAGTTAGCTTCGATTTCAGAGATAGAGGCATTTTTAGACCAAACTAAGGCCATGGTTGAATTCGCAGCCTAGGTTTTAGGGGGGGTAGACAAAATTTCCGGCCTTGAATCTAACGTGTTTGCAGGTTAGCCATGTTGCTTGGATGGAGAAGACGACTAGAGCGCGTCTCCGACGTCGTTGACCCTTCTGACTCAGGCAAAGACCCTGCGTGGAATTTTGTTTTAATTTGATTGATTCATCCAATTGCTGACGCGCGCTTTTTTTGATGACCTGGAATGCACCTTTATTTCATATTATATTATTTTCCTTTGTTAATATACACGAATTAACAGGCAGCGCAGTTGGCAAGGTCAGTAAGCATATGATGGAAAGGAATTGGGTTCGAACCCAGGTCCAACATTCTTGTTATTTTTTCTATTGTTTCAGGCAGATTACATGTGGTACATGGCCAAGCATGCATTATGCGCCCTCACTTTCAGTCACTAGATCATCCATCACTCAGATCCAGTGCCCAGCAACGAATCCCCATGGCGGACCCTCAAACACACTTTCCATTGGATCACACAGGACCTTGGGATGATTTCATTTGGGCCTAACAAAGATTTAGTGGCACACCCCCCAGCCTGCTTCATAACACCAACAGGCCTATTTTGTTATTTTTTGGTTTTTTTTTAATTTCTTTGTTTTTTATTTTAATTGTTTTAAAATCAATTTCTATTTTAATCATAAAATCACTAAAAATCACAAAAAATAATAGAATTAGGTTTTTTATAATTAAAATTAATTTTGTAAATTAATCTAGTTTAATTACTTTAATATTTTTCTTTAAATTCAAATTAACTAGAAATTTGGATTAAAATTTTTTTTAAAAGAAATTCTCAATAAAACTACAAAAAATATTTTTTTTAAATCAATTAGATTTTTAGATTTTTTAACTTATTCTCGTTTAATCTTCGCGCGTTTATTATTTTCCGTTTTATTATTTTTCAATTATGTAACTGTTTCTCGGATTGTAATAGTTTTAATTAGGTTTAAAATTTTGCAATTTTATTTTTCTTGTCCTAGTTATGTAATTACCCCAAGGCCTTGTAATAGCTTAGGAATTTTATTTTCTGCAATTTATTTCCCGCACTATTAACTGCTTAGATTAATAGGATTGTATGGAAAGATAACGACTAATTGAACATAGCATAACCTAATTCAAAAATAATATATCTGAATTAAGCACAATTGCACATACTCACCCCTAGGGTATCCCCCACTTCAGTTGCCTTCGAAAATGGTCACAATTCTCAAAACGTGAGAATTTTTAGTGACCGTCCTTGAAATCAAGAGATCACAAGTCCCTCGATGACCCTTTCGACTGTTGCCTCGGTTAAAAAAAATTGATTTTAGAGCTTTAGGACAATTACTAAGAGTTCTTGCCCAGTTGCTTTAGTAACCGTAAATGTCCCTTCGATAGTCCCTCAACATCCAACGATAAGGCTACCTACTCACTAATAGTAGGGTAGCACTATCTAAAGGAAAGGAGGAAAAGAACACCTTTTTTGAGTAGGTAGATAGTTGTTAAGTACTTGCTCAAAACAATCTTTTTCACACTACACTTTCAAAACCTTTTCAAAAATTCTTTATCAATACACTTGAGGACTGATACAAGAGTTATCATAAAGCAAGAAAACTTTTCAAAACAAACAAACACGAAAGCAATTTTCAAAATGAGCAAGTACCTAAGAGCCCGTGGAAAACCACGGATGGAAAGGGTGCTAACACCTTCCCTTTCCATAATCTACCCCCCTTACTCAAAAAATCTCGAAAAAGGTCTTTTTCTGTTCTTTTCACCCTTTCCTTTGTTGGATAAAAGAAAAGTCAATGGCGACCCTTGCTTACCACACATTTGCGAATACAAAACGCAAACCAGTAATAAACAGTCGGTTCTGCCACCGTATCATAGACATGTTCTCATGGGCCTTTGAACTCTTTTGCATTGCTTAAAGATGAAGCCTTAGGCATAGAAATCTGAATTATTTCTTTTTTAATTGTAACTTGAAATTTGGATAAACATGAATTGAATTGAATTTGTCATGAAGCCTATTTTTGTATTTTTATAAAATTTGAACACCTTGTGAACTTTTAGAATTCTTGACTATTGACATGAAATTTCTTTGTAATGGTGAAGCTTGTATGAAATCTTGTTGAAAGTCTCTCGAATTGTTTGGAAGATTATGAATGGATCTTGTAATCTTGCTTATGAAACCATTTTATATTCAATCCAAATAGAATTCCAGTTGAAGCAATCTTGTCATATAATCTTGGCTTGACATATCAAAAGACAAATGGATTCCAAATTTGCACAAACCATGATTCCCACCTTATTACTCAAAAATCTTAAATTAAGGCATCATTTGAATGAATCCTTAAATCAAATCTTTAATTCATAGTAACCAATGTTCAAAGAAAAGCGACAAACAAAATTTAATGATTCACGAACCCATCATCTCTTATCAAGAAAACAATTATGACATGAATTAGAAGTTAGAAACATTTAAAATCAATAAATGACCTATAATGATTCAAATAAATTTCAAAGCATAATTTGTCCTTGATCCTTGAAGAAAACTCGTAGATGACATCATTTATGTCAGTGAGTAAAAATAATCTCCTCAAAATATTAAAAATCGAGGAAGTTATGATTCGTGGAAGTTGGGCACAACTATTTTGAGATTAGGTCAAATTCGGAAAATAACCTCTAAAGTATTCGAAACTCTAATGATTCTCCGCATATAATTAGCTCTTGACTTGTAAAGAGAAGTTGGAGATGACGTTGTAATACGATGGGAGAACTGACTTTTGGGTTTTGTGTTTTATCGCAAATGTTGCGGATAGCAAGAGCCGCCAGAGACTTTTATTTTATCCAATAAAGGAAAGGGTGAAAACATTTGGAAAGACCTTTTGAGAATTTTCTGAGTATGAGGGATAGGTTATGAAAAGGAAAGGTGTTATCACCCTTTTCATCTGTAGTTTTCTACGGGCTCTTAATCGCTAGCTCACTTTTTGGAAATGCTTTGTTCTTGTTTATGTTTGAAAATATTTTGCAAGTGCCTAAGTGCGGCAATTTTTTAATGACTCTCGTATCGTTGATAATGTATACAAATTGTTTGTTTTTGAAAATATTTGTAAAAGAAAGTGTTGTTTTGTGAAAAGATATTTTGTTTTGAAAAGTTTATGAGCAAGCGACTACGAGAATTCTACCTACTCAAAAAAGTCTATTCTTTTCCTCCTCCTTTAGATGGTGCTACCCTACCATTAGTTAGTAGGAAGCCCTGTCGTTGGATGTGAGGGACGGGCGCGGGTCATCGTACAGTCATAGAAGGCAACTTGTAGGATGCTTTAGAAATTTTCATAAGGGACTAAGATCGTTTACCGAAGGAAACATCGAAGGCTCATCGAGGGACTACAATCTTTTAACTGAGGGTCTTTGCTAAAACATCCCATGTTTAAGGGACATAATTGTTTAAATATGAGGCAATAAGTAAGGGTCACCCTAGAGGTGTGTGTGCATAAAGTATTTTGATCTCAAGTATTTTTCTTGAGATTAGATTTTCTAACGTTTGTTTTTTATGTCTTGCCATGCACGCCTAATTACTATACAGTTAAATATATACATGCATTCATACATAATTGCAGAAAGTAAAAATGTAGCAAATAATCTACGCTATTACAACGCTTTGGGGATGGGGAATTACAAACCTTAGAATGGGGAAAAATGTAAAGAAGTCCTAATTTATCTATTACATACCATTGACAGTTACATAATGATAATAAGGAGAAACATAATTAAATGCACGGAGATTGGAAATGGAAAGGATATTAAAAACCCTAAAAAATTCTAAGCATTTAAGAAAATATTTTTGTTGTTTTTGTTTAGAAAAATATTTGAAATGTAATATAAAGAATAAAACCTAATTCTAATTAATTCATTAGTTAATTTATTTAAAATAAAACAAAGTGTGATTAAATTAATTAATTTATATTAAATAAAAATAAAATTAATTTATTAAAACCTAAATCTAATTTGTTTATGATTTTATGATTTTTTTCTGATTAAATAACATGATTAAAAAAAAGAAAAAGTTAACTAAAAAAATAAAGAAAATTAGATGGTCCTGGGATAGAAGCAGATTGGGGGGTGAGAAAAACAATTTATCAAGCCCAAAACTGGCCAAAGCCCAGTACTAGGCTAGATTCAGTATGGACAATTCCTTGGAGTGCACCATAGGCGTGCTGATTTGGGAACACTGAATCAAGATAGTTGAGATCTGATGGTGTGGAGTTTAGGTACACCATGCGCGCATTGGGATTTCTTGTACCTGATCTGCAAAGAAAATGAAGAAAAATAAAATGTCAGAGGCAGGGATCGAACCCCTGCCCTGGCACACCAAAGCCTTACTCGCACACACGATTGCCGTTGGGGCGATCATTTCATCCGATATTAACACAACAACTAACAAATATATAATAAACTTGTATCAAAAATTTGAAGATGAATTGCATCTTCTTCCTCGCGCCAGCAACATCAACATCCTTTTCAAATTTTGTAAAAGCTTTATTTCACAATCATTTCAAAAAGTGTAAACAACAAAGTTGCTTGAATTTTAACCATGAATTCAATTATACCATTTATTTTAACTAACCCTCAAAGAACATTATGAATTTGTTCAAAAATTAGAGAACCATAAAAAAGGTTCAGAAGCACCAAACTCATAGTACAAGAAAAATTGAAGGCAATTAGCTTAGGTCTCACACTTAACACATTAAAAGCTAGATTTTTGCTTCAGAAATTAAACACTAATGATGTATGTATGATGGTTTTTGAAAGAAGTCAGAATTTATTCTTTTGGAGAAAGTTCAAAGCTTATTCTATGATTTCCAGGTCCAATGTGATAATCCTATGAGCTTGTTGGGACTTCACTGGAACTATTCCAATCCTTACTTTGCTTTGAAACTTGTTGAAACGATCCAACCAAGTCAATATGCAAGCGACTATTTTTTGAGTGAGAGGGTGAGAATGGCACGGTTTCAATTTGGATTTTATAGTTTGGATAACTTCTAAATGAGTTTTATAAACTTTGTAAATGATAACAATGGAAAACGCACAAGTAGAAGGAGAAATGGAAGTTTGAGGCTTGAAGAACTTTCTACAATGGTGTGTTTTGGTGCAAATTATGGTCCCCATAGTTGTGGCATGGAGAGGTATTTATAGAGGTTGCAAATGGTCCCTCTAACTTGCAGAAATTAAGCTCAGTTCATATGGGAGTATGGTTTGGTCATTTGGTTTTAAAATGCACAAAAAATAATATTGTTTCATGATGGAGAAAGGGAGTGATTCAAGGGATTTGACATGCTTTTGCTGACCTCTAGAGGTTGATTCTGATATTGAGATTTTGATGATTGTATTAGGATCAAGTTACAAGCTTAAGTGAGGAGTTGTTGACATAAAAGCTTGCTTTATCAAAGGAGCAAAGTGACTTTATGAAAATTCTTCCAAAAGTGGCATCAAGACTTTGACAAAGCTTTAAATACTTGTGTAATACACTTAGGAGCCATGTAATTACTTAATTATGGAGATATTTAGAGATAACATAGCCTTAAAAGAGAGATCTTGTAGCTTTGGTTGGAGTTTTGTCCAAGGTCATCAAAAACTGACTTATGATTCAAGTTTGAATGGCCAACTTCTTCTCTTCGAATCTCCTAGCTCAAGTATGAGAAACTCATGCTCTTGGACATTTTGGAAACCTTGAAACATTTTCTACAACTTTCATATTGAACACTTTTGTTGAATCAATTGGGATATTGGTGAAAAATAGCCATGAAGTTGGTCACTTTTTTGTTGTCAAAATTGTTTGATAAATTTCTCTAAGTGTTGGAAGAATTTCACATACTTATATCTCTTGATTTGAGCACTTTTTGGAGATCAACTCTCATTAACAAATTTGTAGAACTTTCCATTCCCTACAACATTTATGTTGAAAGTTTTTTCTGAATGAATTTGGATCTTAGTGAAAAATGTCCATAAAGTAGTGACTTTGTTAATAACAAAACACATAGAAATTTTTCTAAGTGTTGGAAATTTGTTTCCAACTTTTGACTTTTGTTGACTTTTTTCTTGATTTTCTTGACTTTGTTGATTCTTGATGATCAAACTTGATAATTTTGAATGTTTTGATAATTCTTGATTTTTGAATTCTAATGCTGACCAAAAATTCAAAGTTTGACTTTTGTATGATTGTTAACTTTTTATCAATTGATTCAATTCTTCAACTATCAACCACTTATATCTTTGGAAATGTCTTTAGCCATGTAATTAGGTCAAGATGTTGTATTTGAGCCTTTGTGATCATGCTTTAAGCCATTAGGTCATGCACTAGGCCAAAAGACAATGATCAGTCATCTTCAATCAAAACCCTAATTTGGCAATTTTTGGCCTTTGATGATTTGAGGGCTTTCCTTGAGGAATCATGATCAACCCTTGAACAAATGATGAATATCACCTCAAAATATTGATGTTGACAAAAAATCTTGATGTTTGACTGTATGTTGACCATAGTTGACTTTTTACCTAATATAGTTGACTTTCAATCTTCTAAGCCATTGACTGAGCAAACATGTTGTCATACGGTGGCAGAACCAACTGTTTAATACTGGTTTGCATTTTACATTTTGTGTTTGAAAAATGTCGCGGTAAGCAAGAGTCACCACTGACTTTTATTTCATCCAATAGGAAAGGAAAAAAGTACAGAAAAAATCCTTTTCCGAGATATTCTAAGTACGAGGGGTAGATTATAGAAAGGGAAGGTGTTAGCACCCTTTCCATCCATGGTTTTCCATGGGCTCTTAGGTACTTACTCATTTTGAAATTTCTTGTGTGTTCTTTGCTTTGAAAAGTTTTGTTTTACTTCATTTTAACCCTTGTTTCTATCCTCAAGAGTGTTACGAAGTGTTTTGAAAACTTTAGTTTGAAAAGTTTGTTTGAAAGTGTATGGTGTAAAAGATTTGTTGTTTTGAGAAATTACCTAACAGTTATCTACCTACTCGAAAAAAAGGCGTTCTTTTCCGCCTATCCTTTAGACCGTGTTATCCTACTATTAGTGAGTAGGTAACCCTAGTCGCTGGATGTTGTAAGGGTCAATTTGAAAGGGACGTATGATCAGTAAAGCAATATTAGGACATCTTAGTAATAACCCTAGAGTCTTAAGATCATATTCGAGGCAACATTTCTGAGGCAACATTTTCGAGGCAACATTCGAATGGGATGTTTGATCTTTTTCAGACAGGAGGGCAACCACTAAGACACCCTATGCTTAATGATTGTTTACCGAAGGCAACCGAAGTGAGAGTATACCCTAAGAGTGATATGTGCGAGTGATTTGTTTTCAATTATTTATCTTTGCACATTCGGGTTTTCTAACGGTATTAATTTGCCATGCATTCTTGTCATACAATCCTATTAGCATACATCTAAATAGTTAAATATTTGCGGGAATTAAAAATGCGAGAAAGTAAATCTACGCTATTACAAGGCTTCAGGGAGGGGGATTAATTACATAGCCAAAAACCCAGGAATTTAAACAGTAAATAAAACCCTAAATTAACTATTACAAACCATGAACAGTTACAAAAATATTGGCAAAATAAATAACAAGCGCGCGGCGAATTAAATACGAGGCAATTAGGGTTTTGACCCTTTGCTAAACCTAATTGCGATTGATTAAAAAAATGCTTTTGTTATTTAAGAAAATAATGAAACAATTAAATTAAAAAGAAAATCTTAAATTCTAATTAATTTTAAATTAAGAAAAATAAATTAATTCACTCTAAAAACCTATTTTTGTATTTTTATTTATTTGAGAAAAAATAAAGGAATTAAATCAAGAATTTAACCTAATTTCTATTTAATTTTATTTATATAAAAAAAAAGTTAAAATTGCCCTAAATTAAATTAAATTATATTATATTAACAAAATTAAATTTGATAAAAAATCTAATTTTAATTTTTTTTGTGAATTCTTGATTTTATGATTTTATTAATAAAATAGTAATTAATTTGTTAATTAAAATAATTAAAGAAAAAATATTAAAAGAAGTAAAAATAAGAAAGAAAGAAAAGAAGTGGGCCTGATAGCATTTAGCAATTCTGGGGGTTAGAGGCTGAGTTTTCTGGGCCCAACAAGGCTAAAGCCTATTTGACTAAGCCTGATCTAGTGCGTGTGTTGACTTGAGGAATATGATGGACCTTCAATGGAGAGGCATTGGATCTGGCTAGCTGGTGAATCTGATGGTTGAATTTGATGGCATATGGTGGACGTTATGATAAGCAACGCACCTGATCATATGAAGCAAAATTACATGAAACAAATATTGGGACCTAGGGATAGAACCCAGGTCCTTATGCTCGCTCCCCATACTACGTTGTCAGCTGAGCTGTGATGCTTAGTTGTAATTATAATAAGAACAAAGCATAATATAAGAAAACATGAGTTAGTGGTCAAAACAAAAAGAAAAACGCGGGTCAGTTTGAATGAGCCAATGATGTTGTGCCACGCAAGCTTCTTCTTCCTCTCTCCGTCGTTTTAAACTAGGACACTTTTACCTACAGACACCTTGTTGTAGCTACAAACCTGTGACATTCAAAAATCCTACACAAGCAACATAAATGAAAAGTAAGGGTACCAATCAACTCGTCTCATCCTCACGAGTATCATGGTACCAGAATCCAGGCCTAATTTTGCCTATACTGCAAATCCCTAAAACGAGCCAAGGAACCCAAACAATGGCGTATCATGATTCCTGTACTGAAAACACAATTAAATGATACCAATATCTTGCAAACTCAATGATGAACAAGAATATATAAATCAAATGTGCTAATGATGCGTAAATTGCAAAAATCGAATTTGAAAAATGTACCAAACCGTGTGAGTTGTGGAACGAGTTTCTGAGTGTGTGATCGGTGGATCTGGAACTGACTGTTTAACGCTGGTTCGCGAAATGTCGCGGAAGCAAAAGTCGCCACCGTATTTTATTTTCTCCAAATGGAAAGGACA
The DNA here is from genome assembly GCA_948472305.1 of Vicia faba. Lineage (NCBI taxonomy): Eukaryota > Viridiplantae > Streptophyta > Magnoliopsida > Fabales > Fabaceae > Vicia > Vicia faba. Next base: position 1,295,569,293 of record OX451737.1, on the reverse strand, counting down.
AAAGCACAGAAAAATTCCTTAAAGAGATTGCTCTCGGTTCGGGAGGTAGGTTATAGAAAGGGAAGGTGTTAGCACCCTTTCTATCCATGGTTATCCATGGGCTCTTAGATACTTGCTCATTTGTGTTTTCAAAAATGGTTTGTTTTTTTTTTCAACTGTGGGTTTTAAAAAGTTTCTTTGAAAATTTCAGTTCGACTCTTGTATCGGTCCTCAAGAGTGTTTGAAAAATGCTTTCGAAAGCTTTTTGAAAATGTGTTGGTGTGAAAAGTATTTTTGATTTGTTTTGTTTTGAATTAGAGCAAGTATCCACGAGTCGTCTACCTACCCTAAGGAATTCGTCTGTGTAAATGTCCTTTAAAGTAGTGCCATCCCACCATTGAGAGGTAGGTAGCACCACCGTTGGAGGTGTTCGGGTCAATTCGAAGGTTCGGGATATGGTGATCACCAGAGCAATGGGAAGACACCTTAGAAGCTACCCTCATGCCAGGTTCCCGGATCATGAGGACTTACTAAGACATCCTCTACTCGACGATCACCTTTCGAGGCAAGGCAACAGTGAGGCGTACCCTAAGGGTGGTGTGTGATTTGTGTGTCATGTTCATTTGCATTTATCTTGTCATGTTGTGAGTGAGCTACGCGTTTGTTTTTATTTAATTCATTCATTCTTGCATGCATTCATTTAACAGTTAAAAAAAAAGTACGAGGAAGGTAAAGTTCTAAACTATTACAAAAGGCGCGGGTCCACATCGCCAAAATTTCCAGGACCCGATTTGACAGAAAGTAAATAATTAAAGTAAAGGTGCGAGAGATTATGAAATTACACGGCTTTGAGAGAGATACATAAATAATTATAAGAAAGGAAATAAAATGCGCGAATTGAAATAAGATTGGAAACGAGGGCGTTGGACCCTTTTTAATGAAATTAAATTATTAGCAAATTAATTAAAGAAAAAGAAATTATTTTTTGGTTTTTTTGTATTTATGAGAATTTAATGAAATTAAAATAATAACCCTAATTCTAATTGTTTTTTAATTTATTAAGAAAGTATTAAAGTTAAACCTAAATTAACCTAATTATTTACATGCAATTTTAATTTATAAAAATAAATAATATTTTAATAATTAATTATTATGAAAGAAAAGAAAAAAGGATAAAAATTATTACAAACCCTAATTCTACCAAATTTTAAATCGATTAAGGAAAATATTACAATTAAACCTAATTTAATAACTAAAATTAATGAATAACATTTATTTACAGAAAATATAATACTAAATAAAATACTTATTTTAATTTTGTCCTTTCTGATTTTTTATTGTTTTTTATGAAAAATGATTAAATTAAAAGAATTAATTAAAAAGAATAATAATTGAAATAAAAAAGAATGAAAAAAATATAAAAGATAGCAAACCTAGGGGGGGTTCTGTCCCCATTTAAGAGGTGTATTGTAGTGATTAGGCCCACTTGTTTAAGGCCTCAATTGACTTTCCCTGGGAGTGCGCATGGGCGTTGACCAGTGTGCACTGAGTTCATCAGATCTGGGCCCTTGGAGGGATGTTATTGAGCGCGTGGCAGGCTGAGATTTTGGACGTATGGTATTCCCTCATGGTGAACCTGCACAGAATCATTAATAGAAAAATAATGTGAAAGGGGTGGGGGACCTGGGATTCGAACCCAGGTCCCAAGGCTTATGAACGTCCTTCTCAACCAACTGAGCTACATGCTTATTCATTAATATAAATGGAAAACAAATAATATAATAGAAAATTGGAGTTAGTGGTGGTCTGGCGCGAAAATTTAAATGGACCAATCGCTGCTTTCCACTTCATCATCTTCTTCGTGGTTGTTTTTTTTCCTGAAACAAAAAAGAATGGGCAACGGTTTTTGAACCGTTCCCTTATGCATTATTTCAGAAAATAGCGAATAGGCCGTCCGGCCACATAAATTAGGCGCGAGGGTCCTATTCTTTTCATCCAAGCGCGCTGGTTTCGTTTATGGCATTGTGACGTTCCAATTTTACTGTTTTCAAAAACCCCCAATTTGAAAGTTGAAGAACCCTAAAAAACAACAATGGTAGATTCGCGTATGATGCCCAAAACTTCAATCAAGTTATGTGGTTAGCTTCAGAATAAAGTAATTAGTACAAATCCATAAACAAAATGCCATGAGAATGCCTGTAAATCAAAACACGAATACGCATTTATGTGAAAAAAATTTGATTCCTGTATACCGATCCAAGGCGTTAGAGTTGGTGTTCTTGATCCAGGAGCCTTCCTTGATGTCCCAGGAATGTGATAGAATGGTTGTTTTGGCTTGAAAACCCTTGCAATGGTGATTTCAGTTTTCAATTTTTCACAAAAAAGTGCAACTTTTTTCTTGAGAGGAGGCGCAACCTTCAGGTCATGGGCACGAGGGTTAGCATTAGTATGTATAGAGGAATGATTAGGTCAAAGCATTTGGTCAGAAAATCCATGAATTGATGAAAAGGATATTTGATTTTTATGCCATAAATTTTCAAATCTTTTTTCATGCAAACTTAGTCCAAATCATGTTCAATCACCAAGATACTTTCCAAATCTGATTATACACAAAATCTTGAGATTATTTTATGCACAAAAAGATTTAAAAATTAGGCTTAGTATTTTTTACCTATTTATTTTAATTAAATGAATTATTAATGATTAAAAATCCAAATAAATAAATAAAAAATGATAAAAACTTCCCTTTGGGCCACATGGTCGTGCACATGCCTTGGATGATTAATTGTGGAAGAAAAAGAGGCCCATTAGCAATTTTAGGTCATTTGAATCAATGTTGACTTTTCAAGATATCCAAATATTTCCCAACTTCCACAAGGCATGACTTGCTCAATTTTTAAGCTTTGCTTATGTTCTTGGACATTTTGGAAATGTCTTTGAGTCCTATAACCAATGTCTTTGGTCCCATGTCATTTTGATTTACCAATCTCAAGTGATGGCCTTTGACTTAAAGTCCTTTTTTGTTGACTTTTGAAAATGACCTATAATGTTGAAATTGATAACTTTTTGTGAGAGCATTTCTTGGACTTGAAGTGTGAATAGGAGTTGTAGGAAATGTCTTTCTCTTCAAAATGAGCTTTGGATGGAATTTTTCTGATAATCCGTGTGGAAGTTATTCCCTGGTCAATTTACAGTTGACTTTTTCAACTGTCCAAATATGGAAACTTTTGCATCTTGATGATTTTTGAGCCAAGCTTTGAGAATCATGATCAAGCATTGATCAAATGATGTTTGTGGCTTCAAAATGAGATGTTGACCAAAAATTTGGACTTTTGACTGTCAAATGACCATTTTGCCCCTACAGTTGACTGTAGTGCAATTAGGGTTTTTGACTGTGCTATTTTGTGTTGTAAGTCTTGAAACTTTGTATGAGGATGCTTGACCATGTTTGTAGGCATGTGGGGCTTGATTGGACCCTTGGAAACTTCATTTTCTTGATCAGAACCAAAACCCTAATTTTGACTGTTTAGGAGGACCTTGAACTGTGCAACCCTTGGGGAATTTTGAAGCATGACTTGGAAATTTCTTGAAGAATATGGGAGGGAAAATTTTGGGGTACAATAGTTGCCCCTGTTCAATCTTCTTAGACCTGAGGATGCAGATTGGCTGACGTGCCTTTCGTAATCCGAGGGTGGAAGATGATTGAACACTAGAGTGCCCAGAAATTTGCGCTCACATAGTAGCAGTGTGATGGTGGAATGGGCTTATAGATGCCATTTAGAGATTGATGGATAGGATGATGGGCTTATAGATGCCATCTGGATGTTGATCGCATAAGAGATTCCTTAGCGGGAACCTGCGTACCTGCAAAAGAAAAAGATTACCTGACCCGTTACAGGAGCTGGTCTTCAAATTCTTTGTGTAGATGCGTCCTGACTGGTTACAGGAGCTGAATCTGGAGCTTCAAACGATGATGAATGAACCAGGGATGGTTACTACCTCAACAGGAACGGTGAGAGAACCTTGGATGATTTTAACCCCAACAGCAATCGTTGAGATAATCTTGGGATGATTACTACCTCCGCAGTATCGGGGAGAGAACCAAAGGCGACTACAACCTCAATAGCAATCATTGAGAGAATCTTGGATAATTTCAACCTCAACAGCAATCATTGAGCGAAATCTGGGATTACCACCTCCGCAGTATCGGGGAGAGAACCATAGGCGACTACAACCTCAACAGCAAACATTGAGAGAATCTTGGATAACTTCACTTCAACAGCAATCATTGAGTGAAATCTGGGATTACCACCTCCGCAGTATCGGGGAGAGAACCATAGGCGATTACCACCTCAACAGCAAACATTGAGAGAACCTTGGATAATTTCAACCTCAACAGCAATCATTGAGCGAAATCTGGGATTACCACCTCCGCAGGATCGGGGAGAGAACCATAGGCGATTACCACCTCAACAGCAAACATTGAGAGAACCTTGGATAATTTCAACCTCAACAGCAATCATTGAGCGAAATCTGGGATTACCACCTCCGCAGGATCGGGGAGAGAACCATAGGCGATTACCACCTCAACAGCAAACATTGAGAGAACCTTGGATAATTTCAACCTCAATAGCAATCATTGAGCGAAATCTGGGATTACCACCTCCGCAGGATCTGGGAGAGAACCATAGGCGATTACCACCTCAACAGCAAACATTGAGAGAACCTTGGATAATTTCAACCTCAACAGCAATCATTGAGCGAAATCTGGGATTACCACCTCCGCAGGATCGGGGAGAGAACCATAGGCGATTACCACCTCAACAGCAAACATTGAGAGAACCTTGGACAATTTCAACCTCAACAGCAATCATTGAGCGAAATCTGGGATTACCACCTCCGCAGGATCGGGGAGAGAACCATAGGCGATTACCACCTCAACAGCAAACATTGAGAGAACCTTGGACAATTTCAACCTCAACAGCAATCATTGAGCGAAATCTGGGATTACCACCTCCGCAGGATCGGGGAGAGAACCATAGGCGATTACCACCTCAACAGCAAGCATTGAGAGAACCTTGGATAACTTCTACTGAGTCTTTATAAGGAAAATCTGTTTGGGGTCGATTTAACTGGACCAGAGAAGGCCTTTGACTGGATAAGAAATCTTTGGAGTCGATTTAACTGAACCGGTCTAGGTCTTGAAATATGATTGAGAATTTAACTGAATCTTTCCTGAAAGGTAAAGGTTAGTCATATGCAATGCGTGATATGGATCAAGCAATGATGTTCTCAACATAAATGAGATTCATAAGATATGATGCGTATATGCATGCTATGATGTATGAAGATGTTTATGAATATTATGTTTTCGTCTTAGGAAAATAAATCCTTGACGGGTGCCAGGAAGTCACTCCTGGGCTGATGTTGAAGAATAGATTTTGCTTCCGCCGGGGATGATAGTTGCAAGAATACCGGTAGGAGAAGAGGACTCCATTGGGGAATAAACTTGGCGAATGGATAACTCTGCTGGGAGAAAAGTACTCTAACGATCTTGCTGGGAAGCAATACTCTGTGGGGAGAGAGGTACTTTGCCGAGTGTTGATAATAACTTACTGGGGGTACCATTGTTGTATTAGAAGCGTTAATGGACTTCGCTGGGGATAAGAAGATTTCGTCGAGGACGCTCTTTCCGTGGCTTTTGGCTGAGGATAACCCAGTTATATCCTGGTAAAGAAATAAATCTTTGAATAAAGCCGGGAGACGCGTTCATGCTCTGCGAGGATAAGCTTCCAGAATCTACTGGGGATAAGCTTAACTGCTTGGGAGATGATTCCAACTTTCCTGGGGGGAGCTGGACTGGACTCTCCTGGGGAAGTTTTGAACTGTATTGGTTATGTTCTTCAACGGAGCCTACCTTGATACCTTGGAGGACAGAACAATCAGATTGCTTAGACAACTCTTTATTGCCCCTGTTTCTAAGGTGGGGGAGGAAGACCTGTGAGGTGCTGATAGTTGTTGATGGACAAACCTTCTTCTGGTAGGAAGGTGACAAGATGACAGGACATAGTCGTACGCTTTGATCCCTAACTTTTGCCTGGACCACCCTTTCGGGTTTTCAGTCCACCGGGATACCCATTTTTGCCCAAGCCGCCTTTTCAGGTTTTCGACTTGCCGGGTGTACAGATTTTTCATTTCATCCCTTCATTTTGCCCGAACCCTTTTGGTTCGCCGGGAAGCCCTTATTTTTGCCTAGGTGTGTCAACCTAGCGGGTCTTTGATTTTGCGTAGTATTTTTTCGACTATGTCCACGCTCTTAGAATGCAGGGAGTTGCCCCTGTTAGAATTGTTTTGTCATGCCACCAGAAAGTATTTGATCAAGCAAGATTCGTTGTTGGAATGCCCCAAGTGGCTCGGGCAGAGATTTGCCCCTTGTTATCTTGGCATTTTGAAAGATTCTCCGAATCTTGATTGGACTGCCCCAGATAATAGACCCTGATCATGTTTGCCCCTTGATTGGAGGTACTTCTGTTCATTAGGCATTCGTCGTGCGAACTTCTATGCTGTTCAAACAAAAAGTCATATGCAAACAAAGTTATGTTAAAAATGCAAGGCCTATGTCTGTCTTGAAGATTTTGAAAATGCATTCTTTTTTCATAAAACAAATGGATGTTTGTAAAACGTGATGTCAACTCCGTATTTACCGTAGGCCTTCAGGAGTCAGGATACCTTTCATAACAGTATGCTTTCGAACTAACCCATGCTTCAGCTAGGACTTTTAAGGGTTATAACGTGGCCTGGTTCACGGTTTAAGAAACAAAAGATAAAGGCTCAAATTATTTGTACCCACCCGCTCTTCGTGATGTTCTCCAAACCTAAACTCAGTTGATCATACGTTAGACCTTGTTTGAGTCTTTGTCCTGATTTTCCGGTGATGGTTCAGATATTGATGATTTATTTGGAATAGGCAGTCATTTCTTTTTGTTGAGGGTTTGTAGGACCTCTTTCTTTTTGACTTTGTTGTCCCTATTTTTTGCCTGAGCTGTTTCCTTTTTTGGAATTACAGTCAGCGGGATGCCCCAGTTTTGTAAGTCTTCTTCATAGGTTTTGACTTAATGGGTTTTTTATTTTTTGAGATAATGACTGCCTTTCTTTATTGATTATTCGGAACCATCACTGTCTTTCTTCGTTTTGTAAGGACCTCTTTGGTGCCATTCGTTATGCACTTGGATCAACTGAAAGACTACCCTGCCCCAGGTTATGATTAAGGGTTTTAAATTTCGAAAAGAAAAACTCCTACTTCTTTGGCTCAGAGGGGTTGACGAGGGATTATCATCCTTATAACTCCAGTGTTTAGGGATTGAAACAATGCCTGTACCACATCAGCGGGGTCTGTTCAAAAGCATATTGTAGATTATGGTATCGTTTTCGTCATCCTCCCTCAAGAGGCTTAGCATTATTAACCAAGAGTTGATCATCAGAAAAAATATGAAAATAATTTGCATTTAGTGAATACGAATATATTGTTTCAGAACAGACATATGCGATGCATTAATGAAATAACAATGTTTAACATGAGTAAATGTTTGAACAAAAGAGAATTGCAACTTGAACATTCGAATGAACAAAATTTTCTCAATCCTAGCCATGTTTTGGCAAGGGAGCAGTGACCACGTGGGGAGTCTTGGGTACTTTAAACTGAATCTCTCCAGCGTCGATCATGTCTTGAATCTTGTTTTTGAGAGGCCAGCAGTTGTCCGTAGTATGCCCCGGGCTATTAGAATGATATGCGCACCTATCGTTGGGATGATAGTTAGGAGCAGAAGTGTTCGGATTCCGGAGAGGAGCCCTTAAGGTGATCAGCCCTGCCTTCAGCATTTGTTGTAGTGCTTGATCCAGCGACATGTTGATCTTGGTGAACTGCCTTTTAGGCTTGTCTGGTTGACGCTGGTGAGGTTGATGTTGAATTTGTGACACTGGAGCCATTTGAGAAGCTCTCCCTTTATCTCCTTGTCTCAAAGGCGATTGAACGATGACTGGCTCTTTACCCTTAGACGCTTGCCCCAGTTGGTTACTCTGAAGCAGTTGGTTGATGAGAACCCCGAGCTCATCTTGTCTTTGAGCTAATCCTTGAATAATAGTCTCCTGCCCCAGCATCTGGGCTTTCATGGCATCCATCTCAGCTTGCAGATGTTTCAGCCGTCCGTCCTCAGCATTGTTCCTGGCCAAAGTCTCCATGAGAAGTGTCCTTAGCTCCTCTTGCCCCTTGGATAGATTTAGGAGGATTTCCCCGAACCGAGTCTCTTGAGCATGAAAGACCTGGTTGTCTTGTTGGGAAGCCATTGCTGAAATAAACAGCGGGAAAGGTAAGTGACCTGCAACAAGGGTACCTGTCATGCGATGATGTGTATGTATGCATATGCAATGTTTCCAAGGATCCCGCGGGGTAAACAAGAAAATTTGTTAGAACTCGGGTCCGGTAGTTTGATTGAAGGAACTGCATGTTGTTGAGAGTCCTTCTTCAAAGGGTCAAAGGCTCACCATATCCAGTGGGTCATAGCCCCTGACTTTAATCATCATGTCTGGTTTTGATTTCCAAACAACCTTGGTTAGGGGAACCTTCTTCAGGAGTCAGAGCTCACCATATCAAGTGGGTCATAGCCCCTGACAACCTTGGCTAGAGGAAAATAAATCCTCTTTGCCCCTTGCTGGGATAGTTGATTCACCATGACCTGCATCACAAGCCCTTGAGATCCTTGAAATGAGTTAGGATGTATGCAATGGTATGATGTTATGGTATGCATGGGGTAATGTGAGTAAACCCTGTTATGAGTCCCAATTAAGGACTATAAACAAACCCTGCAAGAAATTCAGTATACTTTGTTATGAGTCCCAATTAAGGACTATAAACAAAACCTGCAAGAAACTTAGTACACTCTGTTATGAGTCCCAATTAAGGACTATGAACAGAACCTGCAAGTAGTTCATGGGTCAGATAACAAGCATGCAAATAGTCAAGTACGAAGGCACACAAGTCACACAAGAGAAACCCTTAAAGTTCAGGCCAGCATGAGGTCTAGGTATTACCCTCTTTCAGTTTGTTGGTTCATACTTGTCCTATCAAAGTAACCGGGTTCTTAGAGGATCCCAATATCATTGACTACCCTCAATCGGTCATAACTCCAGCATCGCAATCTTTTCTTGCAGCCAGAACCATCACGAGAGGTTAGCCTCAATGGGCGTAGCATACTGCTACTGTTCTAATGGCCAAGTTGGGTCATTTAAGGTTCTAAGGTCTGTTGGTGCTTAATGACTCCTTGGAAGACCCATATTCTCCCCGTTTCAACACGAGGGATATCGGTACAGACCAAGGCACCACACCAACGTAGCCACTGCTTCACCCATGTCGGTATACGCCGGACAGGTCCCTCACAGCTTATGCTACCTAAACAGGGTATCCCCAGACCCGGGTTAGGATCTATGTAACTCCCATGCAACCCACAAATTTAAAGCAGACAAGTCAAAGCAATTGAAAACACAGTTATGAACTATCCTAAGGTACACCTCACTTTAAGTATCCCCAGCAGAGTCGCCAGTTCTGTGATCGGTGGATCTGGAACTGACTGTTAAACGCTGGTTCGCGAAATGTCGCGGAAGCAACAGTCGCCACCGTATTTTATTTTCTCCAAATGGAAAGGACAAAAGCACAGAAAAATTCCTTAAAGAGATTGCTCTCGGTTCGGGAGGTAGGTTATAGAAAGGGAAGGTGTTAGCACCCTTTCTATCCATGGTTATCCATGGGCTCTTAGATACTTGCTCATTTGTGTTTTCAAAAATGGTTTGTTTTTCTTTTTCAACTGTGGGTTTTAAAGAGTTTCTTTGAAAATTTCAGTTCGACTCTTGTATCGGTCCTCAAGAGTGTTTGAAAAATGCTTTCGAAAGCTTTTTGAAAATGTGTTGGTGTGAAAAGTATTTTTGATTTGTTTTGTTTTGAATTAGAGCAAGTATCCACGAGTCGTCTACCTACCCTAAGGAATTTGTCTGTGTAAATGTCCTTTAAAGTAGTGCCATCCCACCATTGAGAGGTAGGTAGCACCACCGTTGGAGATGTTCGGGTCAATTCGAAGGTTCGGGATATGGTGATCACCAGAGCAATGGGAAGACACCTTAGAAGCTACCCTCATGCCAGGTTCCCGGATCATGAGGACTTACTAAGACATCCTCTACTCGACGATCACCTTTCGAGGCAAGGCAACAGTGAGGCGTACCCTAGGGGTGGTGTGTGATTTGTGTGTCATGTTCATTTGCATTTATCTTGTCATGTTGTGAGTGAGCTACGCGTTTGTTTTTATTTAATTCATTCATTCTTGCATGCATTCATTTAACAGTTAAAAAAAAAAGTACGAGGAAGGTAAAGTTCTAAACCATTACAAAAGGCGCGGGTCCACATCGCCAAAATTTCCAGGACCCGATTTGACAGAAAGTAAATAATTAAAGTAAAGGTGCGAGAGATTATGAAATTGCACGGCTTTAAGAGAGATACATAAATAATTATAAGAAACGAAATAAAATGCGCGACTTGAAATAAGATTGGAAACGAGGGCGTTGGACCCTTTTTAATGAAATTAAATTATTAGCAAATTAATTAAAGAAAAATAAATTATTTTTTGGTTTTTTTGTATTTATGAGAATTTAATGAAATTAAAATACTAACCCTAATTCTAATTGTTTTTTAATTTATTAAGAAATTATTAAAGTTAAACCTAAATTAACCTAATTATTTACATGCAATTTTAATTTATAAAAATAAATAATATTTTAATAATTAATTATTATGAAAGAAAAGAAAAAAGGATAAAAATTATTACAAACCCTAATTCTACCAAATTTTAAATCGATTAAGGAAAATATTACAATTAAACCTAATTTAATAACTAAAATTAATGAATAACATTTATTTACAAAAAATATAATACTAAATAAAATACTTATTTTAATTTTGTCCTTTCTGATTTTTTATTGTTTTTTATGAAAAATGATTAAATTAAAAGAATTAATTAAAAAGAATAATAATTGAAATAAAAAAGAATGAAAAAAATATAAAAGATAGCAAACCTAGGGGGGGTTCTGTCCCCATTTGAGAGGTGTATTGTAGTGATTAGGCCCACTTGTTTAAGGCCTCAATTGACTTTCCCTGGGAGTGCGCATGGGCGTTGACCAGTGTGCACTGAGTTCATCAGATCTGGGCCCTTGGAGGGATGTTATTGAGCGCGTGGCAGGCTGAGATTTTGGACGTATGGTATTCCCTCATGGTGAACCTGCACAGAATCATTAATAGAAAAATTTTGTGAAAGGGGTGGGGGACCTGGGATTCGAACCCAGGTCCCAAGGCTTATGAACGTCCTTCTCAACCAACTGAGCTACATGCTTATTCATTAATATAAATGGAAAACAAATAATATAATAGAAAATTGGAGTTAGTGGTGGTCTGGCGCGAAAATTTAAATGGACCAATCGCTGCTTTCCACTTCATCATCTTCTTTGTGGTTGTTTTTTTTCCTGAAACAAAAAAGAATGGGCAACGGTTTTTGAACCGTTCCCTTATGCATTATTTCAGAAAATAGCGAATAGGCCGTCCGGCCACATAAATTAGGCGCGAGGGTCCTATTCTTTTCGTCCAAGCGCGCTGGTTTCGTTTATGGCATTGTGACGTTCCAATTTTACTGTATTCAAAAACCCCCAATTTGAAAGTTGAAGAACCCTAAAAAACAACAATGGTAGATTCGCGTATGATGCCCAAAACTTCAATCAAGTTATGTGGTTAGCTTCAGAATAAAGTAATTAGTACAAATCCATAAACAAAATGCCATGAGAATGCCTGTAAATCAAAACACGAATATGCATTTATGTGAAAAAAATTTGATTCCTGTATACCGATCCAAGGCGTTAGAGTTGGTGTTCTTGATCCAGGAGCCTTCCTTGATGTCCCAGGAATGTGATAGAATGGTTGTTTTGGCTTGAAAACCCTTGCAATGGTGATTTCAGTTTTCAATTTTTCACAAAAAAGTGCAACTTTTTTCTTGAGAGGAGGCGCAGACTTCAGGTCATGGGCACGAGGGTTAGCATTAGTATGTATAGAGGAATGATTAGGTCAAAGCATTTGGTCAGAAAATCCATGAATTGATGAAAAGGATATTTGATTTTTATGCCATAACTTTTCAAATCTTTTTTCATGCAAACTTAGTCCAAATCATGTTCAATCACCAAGATACTTTCCAAATCTGATTATACACAAAATCTTGAGATTATTTTATGCACAAAAAGATTTAAAAATTAGGCTTAGTATTTTTTACCTATTTATTTTAATTAAATGAATTATTAATGATTAAAAATCCAAATAAATAAATAAAAAATGATAAAAACTTCCCTTTGGGCCACATGGTCGTGCACATGCCTTGGATGATGAATTGTGGAAGAAAAAGAGGCCCATTAGCAATTTTAGGTCATTTGAATCAATGTTGACTTTTCAAGATATCCAAAAATTTCCCAACTTCCACAAGGCATGACTTGCTCAATTTTTAAGCTTTGCTCATGTTCTTGGACATTTTGGAAATGTATTTGAGTCCTCTAACCAATGTCTTTGGTCCCATGTCATTTTGATTTACCAATCTGAAGTTATGGCCTTTGACTTAAAGTCCTTTTTTGTTGACTTTTGAAAATGACCTATAATGTTGAAATTGATAACTTTTTGTGAGAGCATTTCTTGGACTTGAAGTGTGAAGAGGAGTTGTATGAAATGTCTTTCTCTTCAAAATGAGCTTTGGATGGAATTTTTCTGATAATCCATGTGGAAGTTATGCCCTGGTCAATTTACAGTTGACTTTTTCAACTGTCCAAATATGGAAACTTTTGCATCTTGATGATTTTTGAGCCAAGCTTTGAGAATCATGATCAAGCATTGATCAAATGATGTTTGTGGCTTCAAAATGAGATTTTGACCAAAAATTTGGACTGTCAAATGACCATTTGCCCCTACAGTTGACTGTAGTGCAATTAGGGTTTTTGACTGTGCAATTTTGTGTTGTAAGTCTTGAAACTTTGTATGAGGATGCTTGACCATGTTTGTAGGCATGTGGGGCTTGATTGGACCCTTGGAAACTTCATTTTCTTGATCAGAACCAAAACCCTAATTTTGACTGTTAAGGAGGCCCTTGAACTGTGCAACCCTTGGGGAATTTTGAAGCATGACTTGGAAATTTCTTGAAGAATATGGGAGGGAAAATTTTGGGGTACAACAGAGTGCTTCAGGCCCTAGGAATGATTGGAACAGCTTCCTAGGATGTCTAGGAAGAGATTGGTGATCTTGAAATGCTCTGAAACGCCTTGTATATTGAAAACTGATTCTCACTTTTTCTTGAATTTTTCATCTTTTCTTCTTGGCTATGCACGACCTCTAACCCTTTTTCTTGCCTTGGCTGCGTTTTCTATATGTACTAGAGTGAATTAGGGTTGTAAAAACCACTAGCATCTTCGCAAATTTTGAAGATTTGATTTAGTTTTCATGGTGTATGATATCGTTCCAAATTTGGCCTAATCATGCTCTTTTTGTACCAATTGCCATTGATTCAAATTAATCTTGCAAGCTCATCATATCTTGGTTGCTAACCTGTCAAAAAAACAAATCAAATCATATCTTTGATACATTTCATCATTTATTTGATTTAATTCACTTTATAATTAATGAAAAATCAAAATAAATTGAAAAATGAAGAAAATAATTGGTGGATACGTATTTTAATCGTGGACCACATTATAATTGAAGTGCAAGCATAAAAAGTTGGGCCCATTTAGCAAAAAATGAAAATTTGAGCACATTTGACTTTTGGCAATTTTGCAAAAATGGTCAACTTGGACAATGCATAACTCTCTCAATTTTGACACTAGAGAGGTGTTCTTGGACTTTTTAGAAAGCTTAGGATATCCTCTAAGCAGCCTTTTTGGTCTCATCTCAATTGAGTCTTCCGTGTTCATGTATGAAGCTTTGACCCAAAAGGTGTTTTTGTTGACTTTTCAAAATGACCTATAATGTCAAAATTCATATCTTTTGTGAGTGCATATTTTGAACTTGGGAGCTGAAGATGAATTGTAGGTAATTTCATCCTCTTAAAAATGAGCTTTGGATGGGTCATTTCTGATAAAGTATGAGATAGTTATGCTTGGTCAAAGTTGAGTTGACTTTTCCTGCAAAACCCTAATTTAGCAACTTTTGGGTTTTAATGAATTGTGAGCAATACTTGAGGAATCATGATCAACCCTTGATCAAATGATGGATAATAATTCAAAATGAGGATGTTGACCAAAAATCTTGAAGTTTGACTGTATGTGGGCCATAGTTGACTTTTGACCTAGCACAGTTGATTTTTAGGCATTTTAGCAATTGACTGAGCAAACTTCTTCTGCAGGGCTTGAAACTTGACATGAACGATCTTGAGAACCTATTAGGACAATGGTTAGCATTTGAGTTCTTTGTGGTTCACACATCTTGATGAAGATGGAAACCCTAATTTGAAATAGACTGCCTTAGGAGAGAGTTTGTTTGGTCAACTCTTGAACTTCCTTGAGCAATTTAGGGACCTCACTTGCCATGTGTTGAGAAATATGGGAGGGAAACTTTTTGGGGTACAACAGCTTCCTCTGTTCAATCTTCTTAAACCTGAGGATGTAGATTGGCTCGTCTGCCTTTCGTGATCTGAAGGTGGAAGATGATTGAACACTAGAGTGCCCAGAAATTTGCACTCGCATGAAGTGATACTTGATTATTGAAATCGGGAATGGGCTTATAGATTCCATTTGGTAGTTGCTATAGAATTGTCGAAGATGGGCTTAAAGATGTCATCCGAAGAAGTGTCGATCGCATACGAAATTCCTTTGCGAGAACTCGTATACCCATTGTTGTGGAGGACTTCGCTGGGGAATGCTGGTCTCTGTCTTGAGAGAAATAGAGTTTTAGGAGCTTTAGTTGTCTGTTACTCTACTGGGGAATAATTCCGGTTTGGGAAGCGGAAGTGAACTGTGTGTTTGGTCAGGGTATATGATGCACTGTGACTTTCTGGGGAAATGTGAAATCAATTGTGTTTGATCGGGTCCCGGTCTTACACTTTTGTGGACTGCTGTCTAGGGATGAGAGAGGAAGAACCCGGATAGTAAGGTTATGAGAAGGAACCTGGATAGTAGGGTTACTTCGAGACGAAAGCCTGGATAGTAGGGTTTCTTTGATATGGAAGCCTGAGTAGTAAGACTGTAAAAAGGAACCTGGATAGTAGGGTTGCTTCGAGATGAAAGCCTGGATAGTAGGGGTGTGAGAAGGAACCTGGATAGTAGGGTTACTTCTAGATGAAAGCCTGGATAGTAGGGCTGTGAGAAGGAACCTGGATAGTAGGGTTACTTCGAGATGAAAGCCTGGACAGTAGGGTTGTGAGAAGGAACCTGGATGGTAGGGTTACTTTGAGATGAAAGCCTGGATAGTAGGGCTGTGAGAAGGAACCTGGATAATAGGGTTACTTCGATATGAAAGCCTGGATAGTAGGGCATTGAGAAGGAACCTGGATGGTAGGGTTACTTCGGGATGAAAGTCTGGATAGTAGGGTTGTGAGAAAGAACCTGGATGGTAGGGTTACTTCCATATGAAAGCCTGGATAGTAGGGTTGTGAGAAGGAACCTGGATAGTAGGGTTACTTCGATATGAAAGCCTGGATAGTAGGGCTGTAAGAAGGAACCAGGATAGTAGGGTTACTTCGATATGAAAGCCTGGATAGTAGGGCTGCAAGAAGGAACCTGGATAGTAGGGTTACTTCGGTATGAAAGCTTGGATAGTAGGCATGTGAGAAGGAACCTGGATGGTAGGGTTACTTCGATATGAAATCCTGGATAGTAGGGCTGTGAGAAGGAACCTGGATAGTAGGGTTACTTCGATATGAAAGCCTGGATAGTAGGGCTATGAGAAGGAACCTGGATGGTAGGGTTACTTCGATATGAAAGCCTTGATAGTAGGGCTCTGAGAAGGAACCTGGATAGTAGGGTTACTTCGATATGAAAGCCTGGATAGTAGGGCTGTGAGAAGGAACCTGGATGGTAGGGTTACTTTGAGATGAAAGCCTGGATAGTAGGGCTGTGAGAAGGAACCTGGATAATAGGGTTACTTCAATATGAAAGCCTGGATAGTAGGGCTGTGAGAAGGAACCTGGATGGTAGGGTTACTTCGGGATGAAAGCCTGGATAGTAGGGTTGTGAGAAGGAACCTGGATGGTAGGGTTACTTCCATATGAAAGCCTGGATAGTAGGGTTGTGAGAAGGAACCTGGATAGTAGGGTTACTTCGATATGAAAGCCTGGATAGTAGGGCTGTAAGAAGGAACCAGGATAGTAGGGTTACTTCGATATGAAAGCCTGGATAGTAGGGCTGCAAGAAGGAACCTGGATAGTAGGGTTACTTCGATATGAAAGCCTGGATAGTAGGCATGTGAGAAGGAACCTGGATGGTAGGGTTACTTCGATATGAAAGCATGGATAGTAGGGCTGTGAGAAGGAACCTGGATAGTAGGGTTACTTCGATATGAAAGCCTGGATAGTAGGGCTGTGAGAAGGAACCTGGATGGTAGGGTTACTTCGATAAGAAAGCCTTGATAGTAGGGCTCTGAGAAGGAACCTTGATAGTAGGGTTACTTCGATATGAAAGCCTAGATAGTAGGGCTGTGAGAAGGAACCTGGATAGTAGGCTTACTTCGATATGAAAGCCTGGATAGTAGGGCTGCGAGAAGGAACCTGGATAGTAGGGTTGCTTTGGCATGAAAGCCTGGATAGTAGGGCTGCGAGAAGGAACATGGATAGTAGGGTTACTTCGAGATGAAAGCTAGGATAGTAGGGTTGTGAGAAGGAGCCTGGATAGTAGGGTTGCTTCGAAATGAGTTTGGGTAAAACTGTAGCGGGAACCTGGGTAAGGTTGCTTTTGTCGCACCGATGATTACTCTGTTTAGCTTTGAATGTTGATCATGGACCTGCTGGAAATTGTTGATAATAATTGTCTTTCCTGAAAGAAATACAAGGTTAGTTATATGCGATGCATGAGATGCATTGTGATGAGGTTCTCAAGATAATTGAGATTATGTTATATGTAATGTATGCACATGTCATGATGTATGAACATGAAATGCTGACGTAATAAACTGAGTCCGGGAAAATAAATCCCTGGCTGTTGTTTGGAGAGTATGAGAAATGGTATTCTTGACTGCTGCAAAAAAAACCATAGTTCCCCTAATTCTATTGGGGATGGTGAACAAAGATGACTGTGCTGGGGATTTGCCACTCGGCTGGTGAATATTCTGCTGGAAGAGACCCTGTTTGGGGATAACTCTGTGGGGAATAACTCTGTTGATAGATCTGCTGACTTGGAGAAATAACTCAGCTGGGGATGAATTTCCGTTGTTGGTGATAATGAATTTTGTTGGAGATTGAATTTCTGCTTGTGAGAGAAATAAACTCTGCTTGGGGAAAAAGTTATTGACTCACTCGCGATGGTGAACCTCAGCTTGGGAGAGTTATCTCATGTTCGGGAAAGCTAACACCACTATCTTTGGATACTTTTACTCTGTGGGGAGTGTATTTACCACTGCTTATATTCTCAAGCTGGCTCTATCCCTGTACCTGCTGGGCAGAGTAACTGTAAGCTTTGGGCACTTCTTGTTTTCCCTGTTCCTAGAATTACGAGTAATCGTATTTTGTTTCTTATGTAAATATTTATGAGTAGTAATCATTTTCAAATGCATATACCAAAAAATAAATCACTGGACGTTCTTGCAAAACAAAATGGAAAAATAAAAATAAATTGAAGTTTCTTGTGAAAATAAATTGTATTGATTTTGAAATTGGCCTGTAATAGGCGTTTTGTACAAGGAGGCTGACGTCCTGGTAAGAGAACGCCGCCAAAAGATAGAAGTTACAATTTGAGTAAAAGAAAGAAAAACAACTATATGAAACAATCCCATTGGGTTCCAACTCTGCTATTGCCTTTATATCTTCAAGCGTCTCATCACTTTGCTACTTGGCCGAAGGTGGATCAGATTGATTGGCGTCGTCTGAGCTTGATAGTCTATACTGAATTCTGGTTGCAAGATGATCCAATGAGACATAGTGTAACGCTCCAATCCCTAACTTTTTCCTGGACCGCCCTATCGGGTTTTCAGTCCACCGGGATACCCCTTTTTTCCAAAGTCTCCTTTTCAGGTTTTCGACTTGCCGGGTGTACAGTTTTTTTTTTCATTTTCATCCCTTACTTTTGCCCGAACCCTTTTGGTTCGCCGGGAAGCCCTTATTTTTTCCTAGGCCAGTCAACCTAGCGGGTCTTTGATTATGCGTAGTATCTTTTCACTATGTCTGCATTGACGGTGTGAGGAAGGTCGTCACCATCCATGGTGGTTAGAATCATAGCTCCTCCCAAGAAAATGTTCTTAACCACAAATGGCCCTTCGTACGTGGGGGTCCATTTGCCCCTGGGATCATCTTGCGGTAGTATGATGTGTTTGATCACTAGATCCCCGACTTGATATTCATGACGTCTGACTTTCTTATTAAAAGCCTTGATCATTCACTTTTGATACGTCTGACCATGATAGATAGCAGTAAGTCTCTTTTCATCGATTAAATTCAGCTGATCAAGTCGGGTTTGGATCCAGTCGTCGTTCAAACCCGCATCCTTCATAATCCTGAGAGAGGGTATCTGGACTTTGATGGGTAGGACTGCCTCCATGCCATACACCAAAGAGTAGGGTGTTGCCCCTGTCGATGTCCATGCTGAGGTACGGTACCCATGAAGAGCGAATGGTAACATCTCATGCCAGTCTTTATATTTCACAGTCATCTTCTGCACAATCTTTTTGATATTCGTGTTAGTCGCTTCAACAACTCCATTCATCTTCGGCCGGTAGGGAGAAGAGTTATGATGTTGTATCTTGAACTTTTTGCAGAGCTCGGTGATCATTGTGTTGTTGAGATTTGTACCATTGTCAGTAATAATCCTCTCTGGTACACCATATCGACAAATCAGATTGTGTCGGATGAACCGCGCCACGACGTTCTTGGTTACTGTAGCAAAGGAATCTGCCTCAACCCACTTTGTAAAATAATCAATTGCTACTAGAATGAAACGATGCCCGTTAGACGCAGTAGGTCTGATCTGGCCGATCATGTCAATTCCCCACATTGCAAAAGGCCAAGGAGCCGTTAAAACATTCAGGGGAACCGGAGGTACATGCACCTTATCAGCATAGACTTGACACTTATGACAGGTTCGAGAATGCTGATAACAATCGGCTTCCATAGTGGACAAGTAATATCCTGCTCATAGGATTTTCTTCGCCGTGGTGTGTCCACTATAATGAGTTTCGAAGGTACCTTCATGTAATTCTGCCATGATCCTTTCTGCCTCGCTCTTGTCTACACACCGCAATAAGGTTGAATCATGGTTACGCTTATAGAGGATTCCATTACTGATGAAGAACTTTGCAGCGAACCTTCTCAGAAACTTATTATCATTAACAGATGCCCCCTCGGGGTATTCTTGAGCCTCAAGATACTTCTTTACCTCGTGAAACCAGGGTTTATCTGCTACCTCTTTAGTCTCAATGTCACAGCAATGTGAGGGTTCGTCCAACCTCTCAATGGTAATCTGGGGAGCTTCATTGACCCACCTAACTTTGAACTTGGAAGACATGGTAGCTAGCGCGTCCGCTAGCTGGTTCTCTTCTTGTGGGAAATGTTCAAAGGTTACCTCCTCAAAGTGTGGGAGCAATGTCAGTACATACTCTTTGTAAGGAATAAGATTCGGGTGCTTCGTATCCCACTCGCCTTTGATCTGACTTATCACCATAGAGGAATTTCCGAATACACTTAAGAACTTAATCCTCAGGTTAATAGCAGCTCGAAGACCCATGATACACGCTTCATACTCCGCCATATTGTTGGTGCAGTTAAAACATAATCGGGCGGTGAACGGAGTATGACACCCCTCATGAGATATAATTACAACGCCAATGCCATTACCCAACGCGTTCGAGGCTCCATCAAAATACATAGACCATCGGGATCCCTCCTCGGGTCCTTCATCTGGTCCAGGTTCTTCGCAGTCGGTTACCAACATGATATTCTCATCTGGGAGCTAGAAATTCATGGACCGGTAGTCATCCACGGCTTGATGCGCCAAATGATCCGCCAATACACTCCCCTTGATTGCTTTTTAGGTTGTGTGTTGGATGTCGTACTCGATTAAGATCATCTGCCATCTTGCTATTCTTTCGGAGAGAGTGGGCTTCTCAAAAATATACTTGATCGGATCCATCTTTAATATCAATAAGGTAGTGTGAGTCAGCATATACTGTCTTAGTCGGCGAGCAGCCCATCCCAAAGCACAGCAAGTTTTCTCGAGCAATGAGTATCGGGTCTCACAGTCGGTAAACTTTTTGCTAAGGTAATAAATGGCGTGCTCTTTTTGACCAGACTCGTCATGGTGCCCCAGCACACACCCCATTGAATTATCTAGCATTGTCAAGTATAATATCAAAGGTCTTCCTTCAACTGGAGGCATCAGAATTGGTGGTTCTTGAAGGTATTCCTTGATTCTTTCGAAAGCGATCTGGAATTCATCATTCCACCTTACCACTTGATCTTTCTTCAGAAGCTTGAAGATTGGCTCATAAGTAGCAGTCAGATATGAAATGAACCGGGAAATGTAATTCAGATGTCCCAAGAAACCTCTAACTTCCTTTTCTGTGCGAGGAGCCGGCATCTCTTGTATGGACTTTACCTTTGCAGGGTCCACCTGAATACCATTATCACTGACGACAAAACCCAGAAGCTTACCAGACCTTACCCCAAAGGTACACTTGTTCGGATTCAACCTTAGCTTGTACGTCTTCAACCTGTCAAACAGTTTCTGGAGATGATCAAGGTGCTCTTCCTTAGTCTGGGACCTGGCTATCATGTCATCAACATAAACCTCGATATCATGGTGAATCATATCATGGAACAAAGCGACCATGGCGCGCTGGTAAGTTGCCCCAGCATTCTTCAACCCAAAAGGCATTACCTTGTAACAGAAGGTGCCCCACTATGTAACGAAGATGGTCTTCTCCCATGTCTTCGGGAGCCATCTTGATCTGGTTGTATCCAGAAAAACCATCCATGAAGGAGAAGATCTTGTGTTGCGCGGTGTTTTCGACTAGAACATCAATGTGAGGAAGTGGGAAGTCATCCTTGGGGCTTGCCCTGTTCAGATCTCTGTAGTCCACACACATCTGTACCTTACCGTCCTTCTTAGGTACCGGGACGACATTGGAAACCCACTTCGGATAAGAAGTGACAACTAAGAATCCTATGTCGAACTGTTTCATGACCTCTTCCTTGATTTTCTCTGTCATTTCAGGGGCATACGACGGACCTTCTACTTTACCAGAGGGCAGACTTCCTTAGTCGGCAGGCGATGTACCACAATATCCGTGTCCAAACCAGGCATGTCTTCATAGGACCAGGAGAAGATCTCAACATAGTCGTATAGCATCTATATTAACCGTTGTTTGACACTAGGCTCCAGATTCGCCCCTATTTTAACCTCTTTCCTGTCTTCTTCTGTACCCAAATTCACTGATTCAAATGGCTCTTCATGAGGCTGTATGGTCCTTTCTTCCTGCTGTAATAGTCTACAAGTTCTCCAGGAACCTCACAATCATCTTCACCTTCGTCCTCGGCTTGGTTGATCGTATTTTCGAAGTCATAACTAGTAGTAGCAGAGTTGTTATCAATGGGATCCAGGGTGGATATGGATCTGTAGTATGATACGTGAGTGTGTGTAAGAGAATAGCTGTTTTGATAAAGTGGGAGACAGAAAAAGAAAAACAAGGAGCGCAAAATTTGTATGCATGAAACGTCCAATGCTTTATTAATGATATATGAAATGACAAATAATAAGCCCTCAAAAGCAAAACAAAGGTGCCTCGGGAAAGGCATCGGGCCGTAAAGTTTCAAACTTGTTTATTACAAATCTTAAAACAAAAGTCAATTACTGCAGAATAAAAGAAATAGGTATGAAGTCCCTAGCCGTCCAGTTATTCAGTCCACCGTTGGTTGTTTGGTAGATCCAGCTGTCGATGTTTGAATCCCCTTCACTGTCTTTAATTGCATTAACTCCCTGATTGTTGATGTGTAGAGGAGTCTTCTAATTCGTGTGTGCCTAACAGCCCTCTGAGCCCCAGTAGTAAATCCCAAACCAAATTTGTCAGTTTTGTGAGTGAAATCAGGGAGCCAACCCCAATTGGTACACCCACCTTCTTCAATCGTAGCCCTGGAATCCTTGAGAGAAGCCATCTTCAGCAGAGGTTTGTTGGTAGTAACTTCAGTTGATGCCAAGACCTGAGGGACCTCTTCAAAATTCTGACAAGGAGTTTCTATGAATTCCCCGTCCATCTCTACGTAGCGGAAGGAATTGAGGTGACTCACCATATATTCTTCTTCACCTCGCACTGTGACAATCTTCCTCTTCACTGGATATTTCAGCATTTGATGGAGTGTGGAAGTAACTGCCCCAGCCTCATGGATCCAAGGACGACCCAGCAAGCAAGAATATGACGGCTTGATATTTATTACGTAGAAGGTGGACCCAAAAGTCTGAGAACCCACTTTGACAGTGATGTCCACCTCCCCGTGCACCATTCTCTTCAATCCGTCAAAAGCCCTTACTACAATGTTGCTAGGCTTTAGAGTCCAACCTTCACAATCCAAACGGTCCAACGCTTTCTTCGGCAGACCATTTAGTGAAGACTCGGTATCTACCAGCACATGAGCCATAGTGGTGCCCCTGCACTCAATCAAGACATGCAGAGTATCATTATGATTCCTCCCTTTCGGAGTCAGATCCGCATCTGAGAAACCCAGCCCATTTTCAGCAGTCATACTGGCCACACAATCTTTGAACTGATCTGCTGAAGTTTCCTGCGTCACATGCGCGGTCTTGAGATATGCAATCAAAGCCTTCGCATGGGCTTCATAACACAACAGCAGAGACAACATGGATATCTTTGATGGGTTCTGCCCCAGCTGCTCGACCACATTATAGTCGCTCTTCTTGATAATTTTTAGTATTTCCTCTATTTCTTGTTTAGAGGCTTCCACGACGATTTTCTTAGGTGCCTCCGTCCGGGCAGGCTCACCTATAATTTCTTTGCCCCGAGTCCAAGATGGATCAACAGCAGGGGTGATAACTGGAGTAAGAACATGAATAGTAGCAGGTGTACTAACTGGAGTAGGAACAGGAGAAATGTCAGGAGTGCTGGTTGGAGCAGCAGTTGGAATAACAGTAGGCTTGATGATAGTCTTCGGGGAAATCTCGGGAGAGAAGACCCTTCAACTTAGGGTAACTTTACTAGTCCCGACAATATTACTGACATCAGTATCAGCTTCTCATTCTTCAAATCCTACTTAATGCCGTGATAATACACATCGGCACCATAATGCCATGGGACAGCCTTGTCTAAGGTGTACGGGATGGGACCAGGATCAGTGATTATTAGCGGAGCAATTCTTTGAACAGGTGTAATTCTAATAGGTTTTCTCGAGGAAACCTTGGAAGGATTGGCGGAAATGGTTATAATAGCGAAGTCTTCAACAGGAACAACAGGGATCACAGTATTCTTGAACAAAATCTCTTTATTATCCATCAGGCGCTGAACACCTGACTTCAACAAACGGCAACCGGAAGGCAGAATCGAACACATGTGGCAACCTTCGCCATAACCCGGAAATAAACTAGCCAACAGCAAATTCTTCTTAACAGTCTTAAGAGGAGTAGAAATTTCTTCAACAGAGGTCACAAACAAATCAGTGTTAACAGCATTAACTGCACGACCATGTTTGGGCATGGGAGCAGTTATAACATTCGGATTTTCTGGAGCATCGAACTCTATCTCCTTAGCTTCAAGAAAGTCTTGTATTTTGTTTCTCAGATGCAAGACTTGAAGCTTGATATGAGCATTATTGAGGACCCATGACGAACCATGAAAGTCATTTGATACCCTTTCAAACCAATTTTCCTTGAGAAACTTAAAAACCCTAATTGTAGGCCCTTGCTTAGATGGAGGTTTGACCAGTCAACTCTTGAGTAGCTTTGAGTATTTAAGACATTTGTGAGCATGTTTTTAAGAAAATAGGAGGTTAATCTTTAGGGTACAACAGACGTCAAGGAGAGTCATACGCAAAAAGAACCACTCAAAAATATTGAATAATGAAGAAGTTACAATCGTTTGAACTTGATCTTGAACATGTGTACTTTTGGTCAAAGTGCTTTGAATCGACTTGCAAATTTGATCTTTCCTTGCATTCCAAGACATATTGAAGCATATATGGGCCAATGATGATGAAATATTGATTGTGCTTTTGGTTAAAGGATAAACTTTGATGGAGTAGTCTTTGAGAATTGGTGATTCACCATACTTGAACACTCGAGGGATCCAAAACCCGAATTTAGGTGCAACACCTGACGCTCTTGATTCAGACTTGTCTCTGCACATGAAATCAAAGAAACAAAAACATACACCTTTGTATAGGATTAGAAGTTAGTGATGCATAAAGTAAAATGTTCACAATAATTGATAATCTCTTCATAAGCAATGCTCGAAGGTGAGCGAATTAAAAACCAATTGTATCTCGTAACCTTGATGCTTTATGAAAATGTAAATGAAGGTGGGATCTTAGGTCAAAATTTTGGGTATGACACGTTTCTTCCCCATTGTATCTTCTCCAACTCATTCTTCAAAAAATGAGATTGAACTCCATCGTATCTTCTCCAACTCGCACAAAGAAAGGAAAGATGAAGAAGGAACTCAAATGATACTTGGAAGAAGGGAAGAAGAATCTCAAAAGATTTTTAGTTCTTTGACTTCTTCATCATGTTTTTGGTATGTAAAAATCTCCGCCTTTCGTGTAACAATAATTTTGTTCGGGGGGGGGGGGGGGGGGGGGGGGGGATGTTGAGAAATGTTAGGTTTAATGTTGTTGTTGTTAAGAGCCTAAACCCTAAAGGTTCAATTTTTTTGTTATTTATTTTGGATTGAGATTGATATTTTTCTATTGTTGTTATCGTTGAGATTGAGATTGAAGGTTTTAAATTATTGTTTTTGTTGAGATAAGTGAATTTTTTTAGTTTTGCTGTTTTGAAATTGAGATTGAAGTTTATTTGTTGTTTTTGTTGTTGTTGAGATTGATATTGAAGATTTTCTTTTGTTTCTTTGTTGATGTTGAACAAATGATCTTTCATAACAATCCAATCTGGAGGTAGATCAGTTGAGGTCTCTTGTTTTTATTCCTTTAGTTGGTTCTCCTCTTTACCTTCTATAATGTCTGCTTTTGTTGGAGGAGAATCCTGTTTGGAATGTCGTTGTTGACCAATCTATCAGTTATCACACCTGAAACATTATAAAAAATACCTTTCCCGACTTTTGGGTTCTATTCTTGTCAAAAGCTACATGAACAAACTCTTTTATAGATGATGTTCTATGGTTGTAAACACTATATGCTTTACTAGATAAAGAGTACCCTAGAAAAAACCTTCATCGAACTTTGAATAATGTTTTCTAAGATTATCATTTCATTTATTTAAAATAAAGTATTTGAAATCGAAAATAGGAAATATTAGGTTTCTTTCCTTTAAGTAGATCATATGATGTCTTCTATAGGATGGGTCTGATGACCACCTTGTTTATGACATGTCATGTGGTATTAATTGCATCAGTCTAAACAGTCTAAAAGTATTTAGGAAAACTCTATTTTCTTATAATTGTCCAAGAAAATTCTTCTAAAACTTTGTTTTTATGCTCAACAATTCCATTTTGTTTTGAGTTCTCGGACATGAGAAGTTATGAGTAATCTTGTTTTCATTACAAAACTTTTTAAATTGATGGTTTACAAGATCAATACTATGATCACTATGGATAGTGACAATTTTAACATTGTAAAGATTTTTTACAAACTTAGAAAACTTAAAAAATGCTCTAAAGGTTTATTCCTTATGGTCTAAGAAGACCTTCTAAGTAAATCTGGAATAGTCATATACTATTACAAACATGTAATAGTTACCACCTATACTTCTTGTCATCGAAGGTCTAAACAAATCTAGATGGAGAAGCCCTAGAGGTTTTGAACGATTTATAAGACACTCTCATTTTCTTTCCCATTTGGTAAGCATCACAAAGTTTATCTTTCGAAAACTTTATACTAGGCAAACACATTACTAGATTCTTGGATGCTATCATATTTTTCAAGTCAAAATGTACATGTTCTAAACGTCTGTGCCATAACCAAAAATCTTCATTCTTAGTGACCAACATTTAGTACCATACATTGACATATCATGAAAGTCAAGAAAATAGATGTTATCCACTCTAGAACCCTTAAACACAAAACTTTTACTAGCCTTATGTTCAATTAGGTAACTCAGGTTATAAAAAAAAACCTTGTCACATAATTCCCTAAGGCTAAATGAATTATGTTTAAGTCCTTTAACCAATAAAACACCTTCTATGGTAATTGTGGAGGGATTTTACATAACAACTTCTTCTAGTAATTTACCTTCCGTATTTTCTCCAAAAGTGACGAGATTGGTTTCTTTGTGATCGAACATGATAAACATTGAAGTATCTCCCATTATATGTTGTTACATTGCGGAACCAAAAATGGAATGGATTACAGAAACTATGTCGTAGTGAATCTTCTGATGAAATTCAGTTATGTGGCATCGTGGATCAGAGGTTGCGATCATTATGTTTCTTGAAAAAACATCGTTAATCGATGTGGATCTTGAATCACCATAGCTAATATCCTATATAACAGATCAAGGGGGTACATGTATAGTTAGAACTCCAACTCCCAAGTCAGTTTAGGGTTCAAGATAATCATGGTGAAAGTGGAGATTAGAGATTGTGTACTTGAAAACCCTTT
This sequence comes from Vicia faba, assembly GCA_948472305.1. Lineage (NCBI taxonomy): Eukaryota > Viridiplantae > Streptophyta > Magnoliopsida > Fabales > Fabaceae > Vicia > Vicia faba. The sequence goes on along the minus strand of OX451737.1, from coordinate 1,295,542,282 downwards.
GTGAAGGTGTTTATACCTTAGGCTTAATGGAGCGTGTTAGATAAGTGGGCCTCATGTTATTGTGCCTTTTTCCATAACGAACAATTATCCCCAAGACTCGTCAGGAATTTTGGACTCTGAGGGAGCCTTTTAGCAGTCTTAGTCGGCCTTAGGGAATGGCTATTCAAACGTCGAGTGGCATTCGATGCTTTGGTTTTACCAATGTATGATAGGGAACATGAGTATTAAATGTAGTTCTATCATTGAAACATTTCTTCATTTTTCTCTTGACGTGTGACCTAAAAAGGTATAGAGTGAAAATATGGAGAAAATGTGGAGAAACTTTTCCAAAATCTAGTAGATTAGGTTTCCCTCGTTTCCTTTGAGTCTTTCCCAATTCTTTGAAGTGTTTTTAGAGGAGTAACTGTCGTCACACATTCAAAGCATTAAATTTCTACATTCTTTTTTTCCTTACTACTTTAACCTTACATTCAATATACATTATCATTACTTCAACTTTTCATTCAAGCATTTACAATATTTTCGTCACAATGAACGATAACCCTATTATTATCGAGAGTGATTCGAAAGATAGTGTTTATTCCTCTTCGAGAAGGAGAATGAAGCCTGCATCACATTCCCATCCCTATGCATGTAGGTATTTTAATCGCAGAATGATTCTCTAATTGTGGATTTTGAAATAGAAGTAGTGTGAATACACTCTGTCATTGCATGTATTTCATCAAAGAATAAGAGAATAATCAGTCGAATAGGAGCACATTTGAATTATAAAGGCAAAAGAATGATGTAATGATCACTAAATATGAAAAAAAATGGGGACTTACTGGAAATTTGCAAAAAATGGGAACAAAAAGACCAAAGTTACTGGAATAATCACGCAGGTTATTGTGTGTTGTTGTGTGCGTGATAGAGCTATAAAAGTTGCATCGCGCGCGTGATGCAATCTAGGACGCGCGTGATGGACCCTTTTTATGGGCTTTTTCTGACACATTCTGATTGATTATGAAGGCTTTAAAAGAGGATGTTTGTCATCTTTTCAAGCATTCTGCAAATTTTTGCTAAAAGTGACGAAAAAGATTACCATGAGTGTGATTTCGAGAGCATCAGAAGCCATTGAAGCTCAGTTCTTCAAGGAATTTCTTATGCAACCTTTGTCATATCACTTAGTATTTGTTTATATTAGTATAAACAGCTAAACACTTCTAGGTTAGGTTTTGTTTGGTGAACTTATTTTGAACCTGTTTGGACATATGTTTAATTTGTCAGTGCATGAATAATTGAATTTATATTTCTTTTAAATTTCCTATTACGCTTAATGCTTTTTATTTGAGATACGTTTTTAATCTGATTATGGGTGCATATGGATTATTTACAATTAGCCTATGCATTGGAACTAGAGAAATTATTGTACTTATGATGGTTGAATATGGATAGGAGACCTTTAGTAGTGGCATTTGAATTAATGTAATGTTGCATCGCCTGATCTCACTTATATTGGTTGAATAGAGATCCGAGACCTCTAGTAGAGATTAGTGAGGTATACACCAAGAGATTAGGTATAAAAATACTTTATCATTCATTTAATGAGCCATAGTTGTTTTGTTAATTCGTCATGGAATACAATGACTTTATCATTCATGTAGTGCATTAAACATCAACAAGGTAGAAATAAGGGATTACATGCAAAACCTGACCGCTTTCACATTATTTTCAGAACAACTTTTAATTTTCAAAATCAAACTTGAAACCCCACTCCATTGTTACTTTTAAAACTTGCAAAACTATTGCTTTGTCAAATAGCAGTCCTTATTGAGACAACCTTATTTTATTACTTCTACATTATCGTTACACTTGTTGAGAAGTCATCATAGTGTCCTGGGACTCATTTTCTAAGAAAACTATGGCAGGTGGCCCTTTAGGAATTATCTTGTTAGGAAAAACTAGCGACGGAGAGGAACCTATTGATAGATCAATGCCTCCTCATGTCTTGATTGAGGCAAAAATAAATGCGGCCCAACAAAGGAGGGAATGTGTTAGAATTTTTGTTAAAGTATATCGAGAAGAGACTAGCCATGATCCTAGCGATATTGAGATCACGCGTTATTTGGAATTCTAGGGTCAGTATTATGTTGTGTCTTGGATCAATTTCAGTGATCATTATGAAGATGATGAATTGGCCCGCAAGAGACTTCTGTTAGTCAAGTTAGCTAACGCTAATAGATATCAATGGGTGGTTGTCTAAGTGGTTGTGTTTCCTTCCATATTGAATATTGTCAAAGCTATAACAAATGCTGGAATTATGGTCGACAACCCCTCAGACTGGTTGATTCTCTTAGAAGGTCTAAAGGATAGGAGATAAAGCTCTTTTGAGGGAGTTTGGTTCCTCTATATTGAGGTGGTAGTGATGGATTATTTGAGGGTTTCCCCCTCGCAGCTTCATCCTGAAGGTTTCCCCATATGTCGTGTATCAATCTTGTAAGCCTTCTCTAGATCTCTTCTTTGATCTTTTTCTAGTGCCCATTACCTCCTAGGATGATGCCCGGGGTCAGGGATCGGCCTCCCTTCTCCCCCAAGTGTCTTAGTTCGGTCCTTTTACCACTGACTAGGGTAATTACCTCGAGTGTTTCATGCTAGTGAAACCTATTACTTCTGAGGCTCATTTTACCTTCTTTTTTTATTTGGCCCCAATGAGATGCGCCCGTACTTGCAAAAGCATTTTTTGAAGTACGGGTCTAGAGATCATTTTCGTCGACCTCTTTATTCTTACCATTCTGAGCTAAATCCTCTATACTCCATGGAGGTGAAAATGAAAGAGGATTTGAGCGTTAGGTATCTAGGGCTCAACTACAAAGAAGGATTGTATCTTGGAGAAGTACCCTATTCTCAGTGAAATAAGGGGCGAATATACATTTATGTGATTACCAGTGCGCCCGGTCATATCGAGAGGAAAATACTATTTGATGAGGATAGGGATCCGAGGTGTTTTTTAACAACTGTAACTTGTTCCTTTCAGATATTATATATCAATTGTAGAAGGTTCCCACGTTTGCCAAGGATTAGGGTCTTACGACCTGATTATCCGGTTGGATGCTGGCGACTTCTACTATTGCTTCTACTTCTACTCAATCTACAATTGTTTCCCCATCAATAGTGACAACTAATATCCCAAGTATAAATATTGATTAGGAATAGTTGACTACTATTGAAGCTGACTTCCTTATCCGCGAGCCTTTACCATCTCCTTATCCTATCAAGAAGAGTCAGAGTGATAGTTTATCCACTCATGTTGAAGGATATACTTCCAAACAGGCTCACCTATCGGAGGGTGCAGAGTGGAGGCTTTTACTCCTTTCTTCTGACTTCCTTATATTCTTTCGTATCTGGTACCTTGTACCCCTAATGAACCTTGTTAGTAACATGGTTTTTTTATTGGATAAATTTTGGCAAAACATGGTTTGTCATAACAGTTTTTGTTGTTATGTGATTTTTAACCAGCTGTCGAAGACAATGTCATGACATCTTGGTCTGAAAAAACATATGTTATTGTTTGGTATTTTCTTGACAGGTTTAATTTTATTTTCTGAGATTCCTTTTGGATATATCTCAATTATTTTTGTTGGTAAAGAAGATATAATTTGGAACAACTGAATCAAATCTCGATCAACATTAAAGTTTCTATATTTGGTTGTTCAGATAATTTAGGATACTTGAAGATTTGTTCCAAGATTTAAGGAGATATTCTCTGCAGCAATTAGTGCATGGATCAAGGAATAACTAGGAAGAGAATTTGAAGCCCATAGACAACTAAAGCATATAAAAAGAAGACAGAGACCTATAGCAAGTTAGTTCTTATTAGTTTCTTTTGTTTTAGTTAAAAATAAGGGTTTAGATTTTGAGATTCTCTCGTGTTTCTTGTGGTGTGAGTCACCCTTTGTATCTTTTGATACATTAAGGTAAACATAGTGTTCTCACTCAGAAACCTTTAGGTAATAAGTTGAGTATTGTTTTTGGTGGAAGCTTTTAAGCAACACCTAATATTGTTCTTAGTCAAGAGTATTTACTAAGTATTTGTATTGTTAGTGTAATCTTCTATTGGGTTTATCTTTATACTAGTTATTGTGATTGTAATTGGTTTAGAGATTGTCACTGGGATTGGGGAGGGTTTTTATCGTTGTGGTGATTGTAAGTGAGATGGCAATTTCTCATATCTAAGAGGTGCCTAGGTAGAAGTTGCATTGTGTATGGATTAAGCAAGAAGTTGTAAACTGGGATTGTTTAGGCTTTGAATTAAAGCTACTAATAGTTAATTTCCTTCCTGGCTTGGTAGCCCATAGAGTAGGTGAGTTAACCCCAACTGGGTTAACAATTGATTGTGTTCTTTATCGTTCTGCATTTAAATTCTACATATTATTTCAGTTTGATATTGGTATTCAGTCTATCCACAGATGTTGTAACATCTTTCTTGACATCATGCTCTGATGTTGAAAACATCAATATAAGCATGTTTTGTATCAGTGCCAGAATTTCAATTGACATCAGAGCAGGCACCCTGTTTGTCATTGGGTAAGCATCAGGGAGATATATTTTCTGGTACTTCGTGTTCGCTGAAAGGGCAGAATGATAGCCTCCTTGAAATAAATAAACAACTACTGATTGTTGTTTGATGGTTTGGTTGATGCTACTGATCGGTTGTTTATGTGATTGTAAAATCTAACTATAATTGTACAGCCTATCATGTAGTTTTAAAAACATATCAATCCACAGAGACCAATAGTAATATCTATTGTTTCTAGTTGTTACGGTGTTTATCTAAGGCTTTTAAAATAATTGTGGAAAAGAGACGAAATAAATAAACTTTTGAATAAAACAGATGAATAACAATAATGAAATGTAATTCACATCAATCAATAATACTCTAGTTGTCTCTATTAAGATTAATCACGAGGAAATATTTACTCCTTTAAAAGAATCAACTTAACAAGAACTATCGCTTTCGCGTATTCAGGATCGAGTTTACTCTCTAATTTATGCCCACCATTGTCACTTAAGAAATGTGCTTAACGCGCTAAAGTAGTAAACCTATTTTTAAGAAATTAAACTCTTAACTAAGTTGGAAATTAATTTTTACTCAAAAGTTTGACTTAAAAAGGGTTCTTAAGCATTCGCTTAAGTACCGGATCCTAAACCTATGAACGCGTCCACAAATAGTTTTAAAACCTCCTTCTAGAAATATCAAACCTTCCTAATTAACTAACAAAGTGCTTTCGCGGTATTTGTTAACCAAAAACAAACAAATTTCAATCTTTAGTGTCGGACGACTTTCGATCTTATCCAACATTCTCACTGCTTCACTTTTGTGTAAGCAGATTCTGAATAAGTTCAGAAAAATGTGTTTAAATCAAAACAGCCCACAAAGGTAATCCTAAAGAGACCGCGTGTAGAGCATCTTCTATTGATGATCCTCACATCCCAACACTTAGTAAATTAGCTGGACATGTTTAGGGTAAACAAAACATAAATGATTTTAAGTGCAAAGGAAAACATATTGACGAGTAAATAGATGAAGAGAATAAATGTGAGTAAATAAGGCAGGAAAGTAAAGACAAGGAAAATAAATTAAATGTTGAATGAATAAAAAAACTTCTCCAAAGGGAGACTTGAATCTAGTACAATTGTGATAACTTGAAGTAAATCTTGACAGAAATTATATGGTATAAATAAAGTGCTTAAAAATAAAACTTGTATTGGAGTGCTCCAAACTTGATACAGACTCAATCGACGGTGCAATAATCCTCTGGTGTGAAGAGATTATTGCTTTCCTGATTGATAGTATATGGCTTAAGTATGCATAAGCTTGGATGAATTTAAATGGTGAAGTGAAGGGGTATTTTAGGAGTCAAAAACACTAAAAATCCATGAGAAGCTGGTCTTGGGCCGTGGAGTAAAAGTAGGAACAACTTCAGTGACTTGGAGACTAAGTGTTGTACCCCAAAATTTGCCCTCCCATATTCTCCAAAGATTTGTCAAGAATCAGTCAAACAGATTTTTTCTTGTCAGTCTAGCCAAATTAGGGTTCATGGACTTTTGATACAGTTCCAACAAATTATTAGGGTTTGGTTGATTTTGGCTCAAGTTTTGATCAGGCGGACGTTTCTTTGACATTTAACCAAGAACTAGGGTTTTTGTGCGCTCAGAAAGAATTAATTCTGCATTCCTTTTCAAATTACTCTGAGATATGGACTGAGGCTGTTGATTGAGAATTTGCAGTATATGGACTGAGGCTGTTGACTGAGAATTTGCGGTGTTTGGACTTAATCAGTAAAGGCAAAGGAATATGGACGTTTTGTTTGATTAACCGTGCAATGTTTTGGATTATTCGGAACGCCGGACGTTTATTATTTCTTTTTCTAAGTCAAAATAATTGGATTTACTTCCAGTTGTTTCAATTTAAGAAATTCAAATGATTAAATAAACAGGGAATTGAAAGAAGGAATTAACTGACAAAAAGGTTTTTTTATTCATATTTAATTGTTTGTTACAAATTATTATTTAAACAACTGTAAATTTATTTACATTTTGTTTCCAATGATAATGTTACAAATAATTGAAGAATGAATTGAAACTATCCTAAAATTTTCTAAGTCTCCATCTTCTATCCAATGCTCCTTTGCTCAATTATCTTTACCTGCAAAAACAAAGAAAAGAAAAAGTCAAATGCAGATAAAATAATTAAAGAGCAGACAGATAAAAATTGGATTCATCATTAAAAGCAACTGGCCGGAATCAGTTTGCCCTCTCTGCAAATCACAAGATTTCTCTTGGTTCACAAAGAGGGATGGAAGTTTGCTTGCAATTAAAGAATGAAATGCACAAGTATACAAATTGCACAAATTCAAAATGGTCAAACAAACTGCATAGTTCATGATTCAAGTTTGTCAAACATACTGCATAAATCCAAAATTCTAAACCAAGGATAAAAGGCAAACTGAACTAGGCCTAACCAAATCAAAAAGGCAAACTGAAAGTTACAATTTCAAATTGTCCAAAGCTGTCCAAAAGGCTATTCAAGCTATCAAACAAGTACAAAATGTTGTCAACAAGAAGCAGAAAATCTGGAAAAAGGAGATAAGAAGTATGCAGAGCTAAATTCATGTGCAAGCAACATCCAATATCATCATTTTCAGGCCAGTACTTTTTCAGTAAAGTACAGATTTTAAACAATATAAAATTGCTGTTTAATCTGTCAAGAGAGAGAGAAGAGAAAAAGAAAGGCTTACAGCAGGCTTAGGCTTAGAGAAAAAAGATATAAAACAAACAGTCAGCACAGATGAAGAGAAGGCAGAAATATCAAAAAGAAAATAGAACTTCACAAACTGTCAAAAGAAACAGAGCTGCCTCAAACCATAACCCTGTAATGAAGTCTTCACCAAACAGAGCCATCAACCTGCATAAGCCTTAAAGCCATCAACCTGCATATTCCTTAAAGCCTGAACTGCCTCCAAACTGTGTCAAACAGAACAAACTTCAAGCCCTGTAAAACCAGTTTTCAAACACAAATTAGCAAGCCAAAAAGCCTTTCAACCTGTCAAAGCTTGAACCTGCATAAGGCATAAACACAAGCCTATGCCATGTTTCAACAGCCTGCCTCCTTTGTCAAACACAAGCTCATATCAATCCTAAGCCTCAAACACCACAAACTGGTTTTGAAACTCAGAAAACCAGAAGCCAAGGACACAAAACTTGTGTCCAACCCGTTCTAAGCAAAAAATAAACCTCAAACAATCAAAGAGCCCTCAACTTGTCAAGCCTAAACTTGGGAGCCTGTACCAATACTGATATAACCAGTAAACCTGCCTAAAAAAGCTCAATGTCCCAACCTGCATAAGCCTTATTCAAACAAGCAATATTTCCAAAACCTAATTCAAAACCTCAAAATCTAACCAAAGCCTAAAAAGCCAAGCATCTCAGAGGCATCAGATATCAGAACCAAAGAGACCCTCAGAACTGTGTTCATCACAGGGTCCAGCAATAAGCAATCACAGGGTCCAACATTTCAACAACATCATCAAGACAACTCAGAATAAGCATACAAGCAAGCTATTCAAAAGGCGAGTCAAAGAAGCAGAAGAAGAAAAGAAGTGATATGAACTAGGTTTTCAAGCAATCATCATCAAACCTAACAAAGGCGAAATACTGAGTACCAGGATTTCCAGGGCTAGCTTACAGCTTCATCACTCCTCCGCCTGGCCACCCTCGACGCCCCCAGTCTGTTCCTCTATCTCAAGAAAGGTAGAAATTCTTTCCCCCTTTTATACACCTCACATGAACAACAACATATAAAGGTCAGAGCTTGTCAAAATAAAATCATAAACATGTAAAACTCAAAAACCTAAAACGGAGATCAACCTTTTTCGTAACCACCTTGCATGGCCATGGAGAGAAGGAGGTGGGAGGTAGCGTCTGATGACCATGGGTGAGGAGGAGTGTTCAGTGGCTAGGGCATGAGAAGGAAGAAGACGAAAGAAGCGAAGAGGACGAACGACGCCGCTCTCAAGCTGTAACCCTAAAATCCAAAATGAAACAAACCATAGAAAACCCTAAACAAAAATGTTGTCACAAAGCGTTGGGTCTTGCCCCATTCACGCCTTAAGCCCGTTTCAATTAGCACCCCCCTTTCATTCATTCTGATTATTTAGTTTGGGCCAAATTCCCTTTTAGCCTATTCAATTTTTTTAAAAAAACTAATACTTGTTTATATATCACTTTTTTATATAAACTAACACAATAAATTTTTTACACTAAATTTTATTAACTTTTTTATTTCCTTTTTTATAACACAATTAAATTTTGTAAAATAAAATGATACACTAAATTCTCTTTTTTTTATATATAAACTTTTCTTAAATTATTCTTTTGGTTAAAAATACATATTAATAAATACATAAGAAAATAGATTTTCTTTTTTGACTAAATATCGGTTTATATAAATACATAAAACTTAAAATATTTTCTTTTTCTTAAACTTAAAACATTTTTTTCTTTTCATTTAAACCTTGTTTGTACATACTTAGCAAAAATACAAAAAGGATAAATAAACAATACTTAATTTTTCATTAAGTTAACTTTCTCACTTGTAAATAAATCACATACACTTACACAAATACATTGATACACTTACATTGCTTTATTCTTATACATTGCTATATCTTACATTACATTGCGATCGATTCGATTTGATTGTAAATATTTGGACACTACTCTCCTATTAAGTCTCATCCCCATTTGTAAATATTTGTACCCCCACTCCCGGATACTTATTTGTAATAGCGTAGACTTTAAATTCCAGCAATTTATCGCTTTCAAATATACCATGGTTAGACCTAGGGTTTGTATGTACATAAAATCAAATGCTAGATAACCTAATACAAGACAAATACATGAAATCAATACACAATCACACTTGCACCCCTAGGGTAATCCCGCTTGTTGCCTTCCAAAATGGGTCATGCTTGCACATTGAGTATCTTTGGCAAAACAAAACGAATCAAATGATCATAGTCCCTCGATGACGCTTTCGAAAGTTGCCTAAACAAAATGATCATAGTCCCTTCAAGCAAATTGCCAAAGACACTTGGCACCATTGCATTCATGGTCCATACGATGACCCGCGCCTGTCCCGTTAAACATCCTAATGCAAGATTGTCCACCAAATACAATGGTGGAACGATACTGTTAAAAGGGTTAAAACATGAGAAAAACCTTTGAGTAAATTTAGGGGTAGACAACTCTTAGTTACTTGATCAAACTTGCAAAACATGCTTGCCTACTTTTCAAAACCACACTCCACAAACACTTTCAAAACAAACTTCCAAAAAACATTTGAAACATCTTTTCGAAAAGATACACACCTTTGTATATACTCAAACACGAGTCATTACAATGGTTGCCTAGACAAGGCCTCTTTTTTCAAAACATTTTCAAAACACACACACACCACAATTTCAAGCAATTGAAAACCAAGGCAAGTGATCTAAACAAGTAACTAAGAGCCCATGGATAACCATGGATGAAAAGGGTGTTAATACCTTCCCTTTTCATAATCTACCCCCCGAACCCATGAAACATCTCAAAAGGTTTTTCCTGTGCTTTTTAACCTTTCCTTTAGGATAAAATAAAAAGTCGGTGGCGACTCTTGCTAAACCGAACAAGTGCGAATACAAACGCAAACCTCAAGTCAGTTCTCCCACCGTATCACACTAAGCATGGGTCATTTCCAAACATTTGGGATTTTGAAGGGTGGAGACCTCCACACTCTCATGGCTACCGCCATGCTAACAAAGTGGTCATGACTTGTTCATCCCACTTATTGTACGTGTACCACCCATGGTAGCCCTAAGGAGAACACCATGGGGGTAGTGAAGCAACTTGATAAATCATCGAATATACAATGAAGTCACCATTGAACGCTTTTATCCCGTCGAAGGGAAAGGAAAACATCAAGTAATTCTGAAGGGTGAAATCACGGTCTTGCAACCAAAAGATCGGGTAAGGGAGTCAATTACGCGAAGGGAAGGTATTAGCACCCCTCATGTCTAGGGTACTCCACAGGATCCACTCTTGTTGTCTAATATAATGGGTGTGTCAAATCTAAATATAAGGCTCAAAGATAAAAGGGAATTAATGCAATGCAAAGTATATACAAAAAAGAAAGTTTTTATTAGTTGTGCCTACCGCGGTTGCGAACTTTTGTGCCTATGTATCACCAACTGTGCAATGGGGATCAAGGCACTCGTAGTTCATCTCAAACAATTTGGTGAGTTGCATGTTTTTTATGGATAATTCCATATTCGCATCCTTGTCATTAAGATTGTAACTTGTGCTCGGTGTTACAGCTTGTAAGAGACTCATGCTCGACCACTCGCACACTTAGCATTTCCAGGTTACTTGAACTTGAAACAACATACCCTTATCAAAAAGGTTTTAAAAGAAAAAGTCTGAAGACAAAAAGAGTTTGCATTCGGAGGTGTTTTTATACCTTGAAGAAAGGATTTAAGTATTGTTAGAATATTTTATGAACTTACCAAAGAAAAGGTTTTAGTTTAAAACATGAAAAAAGGGGAAGAAAAAGTATAAGGGAGACTATCTAAATCTATCCATAATGTTATCATACAATGATTATCCTAGAGTTGGGATTAATAAAAAGGAAACATCTACCTAATGTTAACATGCATGGATAACCATCTTAGGGTCTACTTAGTTTGATCTTAACCAAGAAAGAACTAAGAATCCTATGGGGAACATGTGATCAAACAATATAGAGAAACTCATAGCAATGAAGAACTTAACCAAGCCAAGAATGCAAGCACACAATGCTTACGGAGTATCCACTAACTCAAGTAGAACACACCTAACCATGACATCATGTCGTCAAGGTAGGATAAAGGAAAGGGAATAACACCTAGCCATGATATCAAATTACCAAGGAAGGATATGGAAATGGGACACCTAACCAGGATATTGCATCATCAAGGTAGGATGGGGGAAGTTCCTGACCATAGATATCTCATCATATAGGCAAGAAGGGGTAATGAAAGTAAATTTATACGAAGGTACTGTATCACCGAGGCAAGAAATAAAGAGAGGGGGATCGACTATTAAACGAGATATAAAATAATCAAGGCAAGCTAAGAACAAAGAGTGAATCGTCATAACAGACTAAACACCTAACCAAGATATCAAGGATCAAGGTAGAATATAGAAGAGAATAATAAAATCACTAAGAAGCATCAAGGGTTAAACAACACGAGCTCGAGACAAAACATGGGCGATTGGTTACAGATCCTTGTATTCCACTTCACTGAATCAATAAGAGAAGTATGGTTCAATAGCATCGACGTTATGATGTGATTTATAAACAACCAAGGGACTAGAAATGGTGGGGTCGATTGCAGACGATATGTCGCCTATGCCTCCTTTTGAGGACTTATCAATGGGGAATGGGAATGAGACGCCTTCATGAGGTCTTTGGCATAAATGTAAACATACCGAATTATAAACAAACACAAGTAGGAATTGCATTAAACAAGGTCTTTAAATAAACCAAATTTGCCTCAAAGGGACTCCTAGAACATGCATCTCTAGTCCTACTTCTCGTGGAAAAGAAAGTGGTAAATCATGCATCTCTATTCCTACTTCTCATGGCATCAGAAAAGCAAGAAAGAATGCAAGATAAAATAGGCACGGGGAAATACCAAACGGATATCAATATGTATATACTATGCAGCAGTAAAAGAAACTCAAGAACTTCACGAGCAGCTAGCATCAACAACAAAATCAAATCAGAAATTTGGCGCATGAAATATTCATTAAAGCATCAATGTGAAAATAAATCACAATACAAAATATGTATCGACACATCCGAACATCAATCCGTACACATGCACAAGATATTTATCTAGACAAGCAATAACAAAAATAATATGGAATGTGTATCGAACACATCTGAATACTAAACAGTCCACATGCACTAGATATCGATCTAGACAAGCAAGAACAAAAACAATATGGAATGTGTATCGAACACATCTGAATATTAAGCAGTACACCTGCATCGGATATCGATCCAGACAAGCAAGAACAAAAATAATACGGAATGTGTATCATAGACATTCGTATATCAACAATACACCAGCACTAGATAACAATTTAAACAAGTGATAACAAAAATGCGGATTGTGTGTCGTACACATTCGAATACCAAATAGTACACCTGCACAAGATGACAATCCAAACAAGTGATGACAAAAGTATATCCTCTCATAGAATTAGAATAAAAGCCAAGTGTATCATACACAAGCTCGAACCATAAACAAATGGCATAAATTTCCTTTCAATCGAATAATCAAGCGATAATTAAACAATTGAAAACTATCTCAATGTACCTTACACAAATCAACAAACACATTAGAAATAACATGGAAGCATAATTTGAATCAAGCACTTACATCATATTAAAATTTACTAATTAAACATGAAAAGTGAAACCAAATAAGCAACGGAATGTCAAAACTAAAATCCAAGCAGCAAATACATCAACTCATGAATCGGAAAAATAAGTCGATTCAAAAGTGAGCAAACTCTACAACAATGGTTCATAATCGAACAATTAAGCATAACCATGTTTTAAATGAGAATTAAATCATAACATACATGTTAGAAGAAAAACCAGACAACATTGTTTTTATTTTTCAATTACTTAAAAACTCGGTATAAAAACAACTGAAAATGGTATTGATGCTTCACAAACATGCTAAAGAACTTAAGTATGCAACAAGAATGAGTTAAATTCATATGTACAAATGTTAAACAACACATGACAGCCATGACATAGTATGAAAAATCTCAATAAAATTAGAATTAAAATGAGCAAAAATCGGTACCGGTATCAACCAATTGATTTATTAAACTCAACATAGTTTTATTCAAAAATTAAACTAATATATGTATGCAAAAATGGTGTTCCGGACAGCCATGTATACATCTCATGAAATGCAAAAATGTCGGTTTAAAATCAACCGCAATTGATACTGGTATCAACCGAATACTAACAATAATTAATTATGTACCGGACACAAATTAAATAAACATTTTCAAGCTTTTCAATTCTGGGACAGCATTATGTAAACACATGAAATAGGCCGGAAAGCGGTATCGGAACCATAAAAAATCATCAACAATGCTCATGAAACAATTCATTATGTACATATAATCAACAAATGAAAACAAAATCAACATGTACATGAGAAAGTAATTCCAGACAGCAACTTTACACATTACGGGATGCACAAAAAAACTAGAATAAAATCATTCGAAAAGCAATTGATAGCATTCAAATACCAACACAAAGTGCCAATGCATCGAGCAAAATTAATACACAATTTAGAGCGCATACATGAACTTTGGGAAGCACTATTCATGAGTCGATAAATATCCAAATATCGATTTTTAAAATGAGTATCGACTCATGAATTATAGCCTAAAATCTTCAAATAATTGTCAAAAATTAAATCCGCATTAGAACCACACCTTTCAGATCACAAACGGTAAAATTCAAGTGTTAACACAATTCTTGAATCAAAAAGTTTAATGTCGAAAAATTGAATAATGATTCAATTCGACTCAAGAATTATGTTAACTCATGAATTTATAAATTATCAACATCAAAAATCAATCGGAAACAACATTCCACAATGTATTCGACATCAACAAGTCGGTATCGAAATCAACATCCATAAGGTTCTCATGAATTTATCCAAACTCAACCAATTCCGGATTTCGACATAAGCACAACTCAAGAATTCAATAATTTCGAATAAGATCGATACAATTCAAGAATTAAAAAAATTCAAGATTCAACACAACAATTCAATACAACTTCTCAATTCAATTGAATTCCCAAGGTTCACAAAATGATGAAACTATATGTCAAGCATTTAATGAAAGACCTAAGCTACAAACAAATATTAAACTTAAGAGTGATCTCAATTCATAATCAACATTAATACAAAGGATATTTATTCTATGCCACACTTAATCATCATCAGTTATTCAAGACTTATCCATTTCAACACATAAAGTTCAAATAATCAATTATATGTAAAAACCACTTAATTCAAGAATTGGAAAGTTACCAAAATCGAATAATCAAAGAGTAGGACTTGAAGAATCTATCCGAAATTGGATCGGAGAGCTTGAACTAGAGAGAGATCGGAAACGGGAATTGGAGCCAGATGGAAGAAGTCTGCGATCGCGGTCTAGCCGGAGGGAGCTTTGTTGGATTCCGACGGTGATGCGGCTGTGTATGGTGGCTTCGGTGGTGGGAATGAGAAGCTTGTGGAAAATCAATGGAAGAGATAAACTTTCAAAGAGTTTTGTTCATTTTTGTGTTATGTGTTCTTGAAGAATTTGTGAAGAAAATTGAGAGAAAAGGGTTTAGATCTTGAGAGAATAGAGAGAGAGAGAGAGAGAGAGAGAAATTTGAGATTTTTTGGAGTGAGTGTGTTATTATGAGAGAAAATCTGATTTTTTTGAAATATATATTCCCTCCAAATGGGTCTTGGGTTTAAATTTGGATTGAGCCTTATTTTGACAGTGTCAGCTTACAACGCAAGGAGAAAATACCAAATCGTATTCGATGTGAAATATCGACTCGAGCCCTGAATAAAAAATGAAGATGACAAAATTTTTAACTGATGCCGAAAGAACGGACGTGATACGATAAAAATCGAAGAAGATATGAATTTTTGAAGTTGCACTGACGTTGTCTTTTCCCGTTCAACAATGAATTTCAGTGTTCCATTAGTGAAACGGACCATAAACAGGAGCCTCCGGAGTACCGTTCAAACTCGAGGTCTGAAGCAAAGTTGTAGTTAACAGAATTTTTGATCCAATTCTTTGAGAACAAGCCCGATACGACAGAAATTGACAGAATTATAATTTTCTGAACACCGAGAAAATAAACAACTATTAATCTTTTCTACTATAAAAATCCTTGGTAATTTGCATTTTCGGAGACCTTCTGAACAGATTTGCCTCCCAGCCCGAACATATGAAATGTAGGAGACGTGAAGACGAATTTTATGCCCAAAGAAAGGCTCCAAATAGTGGAACCAGATGAAAGTTATGAATTTTTAAATGTCTGAAAAACAACAGTTCAGCACACTTTTTCACTGTATTTTCCACTGTACAACTTCAACGTATTCGTGCATTCGGAAATCTTCTTCAAAGAATTAGCCCTCTGCCTTAACACCTAAATTTCAGATGATATCAATACAAATTTATGGATGAAGAGCCACTCCGAAATGTTGAGCCAAACGAACATTATGAATTTTCGAACGTCCGCAAACCAACTAACCAGCAAATCCAACACTAAGGTTATTTAAATATTCAGGGGTCTTCCTCACAAATTTGGCTTTCAGTCTGAACAAACAAAATGTAGAAAATACCAAGACAGTCCCAATGTCGAAAGAACCACTCAAAAACCCTTTTCTGACCAGAAGTTATGACAAAAAGGGTTGAAATGAAGAGGGTAAATTTTGGGGTATAACAGGTAGCCATAGGTGAAAGCTAGCTTTAAATCTTAATTTTTCATCCATTTTGCTTCGTTTCTTTGCACACGGCTCTTGATTAATCAATTCCCTGAAACAAAGGTAAAACACCAACATAATATTGGAAATAGAAATAAAATGGCAATAAAACATATGAAAATCAGATCAAATATACGATGTGTTTTTGTGTCATCAAACTCTCTCACACTTGAATCATTGCTTGTCCTCAAGTAAAATGAAAGTAAACAGTGACATTCAGTAACTACTTTGGGCCTTGAAAATACTTTTTTGAACAAATTTTAACTCTAGGTACTAAATTACTAAAAATAAAAGCATCATAATAACACGTTATTTGTTTCATGGTCATAAGTATCTCTCCTATACAAACCAATCAGAATCATGTCATTATGCTAAAGTTTAATTTACTCATCCCATTTTTATCTTTTTTCATTCAGGCGTAATCACAATAAGCTTGTTATTCGTGCATACTCATAGTAAGGCGACCAGTTAGCCACTCTGATCCTTTACTTGGGGCTCTAGTACCTATAAAGGTGTGACCCAATTATATTTGTGGAGGATCAGACTATAGTCTGCCCTACCAAGTTCAGTACCAGACACTTTTGAACCAACTAAAATAGGCTTTTATTATATTTTTGCAAGTTCCACAGCAGTTGGGCTAAGCGATCGGGTCAGGGCCACCTAACTTAGAAGTTACGTTCCTTATTTTTTTTAAATTAATTATAGCGGGAAATAAACTTTGGATCATTATCTTATATTCATCGGCTTCCTTACGTAGATCATGCTTAAGTCTGAGTTGACTGCTAGAATAAACTACTTAAGGGGTTATTTTTGGGCGAGAACTTAAAACTAGAGCATAACTAGTATCCAAATCAATCTCCATAGTTGAGAAACTTGCAGTGTTAGAACGATACTGATAATTTTAGGATTTCTCCTGAGCCTTTATAACATGTCTAATAGCCCATAATTTAACACATTCCCTGTTTATTTTTGCAAAAAAAATTGGTATGGCTCAAGAAAAGGAAGAAATTTAATAAACAACTGACATCATATATTTTGAAAAGAAATTACTACTAAAAACGATAAATCTAATCTAAAAAAAAGGAAATCTAACTAGAAAGCATAAAAAATTCCCCTCTCACACTTAAATTAAACATTATCCTCAATATTTTAATCTAAAGTGATAAAGGAATGCAGAAACCTGGTATAAAGTATGATAAGGGGCCATATAGGTTGCGGGCTTTGTGAAAGGAGAAAATCTCTTGAAAGAGATGATCCATTTGTTCATTCATTCTATCTTCTTGATTTCTCAAGTCATGACGAAGATCCATGACTTCCATTCTTAATGCATGTAACTCATATTCGACATCTTGTGGCTCAGTGTGTTCTGCATAAAAGAATGGTACAGGTTCATCTGGTTGAGGAGTCTAGTCATTTTCAGGTGTTGAAGGGGTTTCTGGGGTGACGGGTTTTCATTTAGGTTTTCCAGTTGGTACCGCCAGTTACTCTTATTGTGGATTGAATTGATGATTCAGGAGAGTGAAAAGGTGAACCATTTCATAGTTAATGAGAATTTTAAACTGGTCACGTCATTCACGCCTGATTAACCTTTAGTAAGAGCAGTGGCCAATATTCATCAAATTATAGCCACAACATGGTTCTAGGTGAGCTATTATATTACACAGCCCTAAGGCAATGGCAATGTGAGTGACTAGCCCTCCCATGTAAATATCTTCTTTGGTTTGCGTGGCAATCATATTGAGGTTTCTCAGAAGGAATATTGTAGAGTTAATAGGGTGATTCTGAAAAACACTTTTGATTAGAAAAATCTCCTATTTGCTCACACTCGTACGGTTTTCAACTTTTCCAAAGAAGGTTTGGTGGATAACCATGTGGAAAATACCTAATTTCAGGGATGTGAATGAAGTTACAACTCAAGTTTTCGTGATCTGGTTTGAGCTCATCAATGATTTCTCCCCATAAATAATTTAATTCTCGTTGCATATTATTAGGTACTTCGGAGAAGGCTTGGGGGATATGATAAAAGTTAAGTGCTCTCTCTAACTCTCTACTTGTAATGCGGTAAATTTTGTTGAATAGCCTAAATGTGGCTAAACTTCCATCTTGCTCATTTTTGGGTTGAAATATGAATGAACTTAGGAATTCTAGTGTAAGATTCTAGTAGGTTGGGTGTTTTGCTATTGCAAACCTATCCCAACTCATATGATTGAACATGTAATGGACACTGTTGACCATTCCTAGCTGGTTCAAAGTAAGAAAATTTGGATATCTAGTATGTGAGATAGCTTTCTCAGCTAGGATGTCAAAGTGTTTCCTCTGGCTATCATTTTTTAAAACGATCTTCCTTTCAAATGTTTGCATCCTGAAATGAGGTTACTGGCTAAAGAAGAATGCAGTGGCCCTGAAAATAAAACATACACAAGTTAGACATTTATTAAATAAAAGAAATATGTGGGTTGCCTCCCACGCAGCGCTTTGTTTAACGTTGATAGCTCGACGAATGTCAACATCTGACAACACTAGTAATAGGGGGTGCTTCGACAAAAGTGAGGTGATCATGGGTCACGTTAGCATCACCGCTACTATAAAGTTTCAATCTATGTCCATTTACAATAAAGGGACTCGTTGTTGGACTTTGAATTTCAACTACACCAGATTGCATGACTCTTGTGACTTCAAATGGTCCAGTCCATTTGGATCATAGTTTACCCGGAAAGAGTCACAATCTAGAGTTAAATAGGAGTATTGAGTCACCTATATTGAAATTCCTCCTCGCAATTCGCTTATCATTACATGCTTTAGTATGTTCCTTATAGATTATTTTGTTCTCATAAGCATCGTGTCTAATGCCTTCTAATTCGAGCATGTCTAACAATAATTTATCACCTACCTTTAAGTAATCCATGTTTAAGGTTTTTATAGCCCAATAGGCTTTGTGTTCTAGCTCAAAGGGTAGGTGGTAAGATTTTCCATAGACCAAATTGAAAGGAGTTATTCCTATGGGAATCTTAAATGCAATCTTGTAAGCCCATAGTGCGTCTAGGAGTTTAGAGGACCAATTTTTCATAGATATGGGGACTGTTTTCTCTAAGATTTGTTATATTTCTCTATTTAAGACTTTGACCTTCCCACTAGTCTATGGATTATAAGGTTTTACAACACTATGTTCTACCCCATATTTTTCTAAAATATTATCGAAGATTCTTGAGATAAAGTGGGATCCGCCCTCGCTTATGACGAGGCGAGGAAATTTGAACCTTGGGAATATATAATTTTTAAACATTCTAATAACAACTCATGCATCGTTAGTAGGTGAGGCGATAACCTTGATCCATTTAGACATGTAATTGACTGCAACTAGTATATATTTATTTCCCATGGAGGAAGGAAATGGTCCCATGAAATCTATTCCCCAAACATCAAAAATCTCTACTTCTTGAATGTTTCTTAGGGGCGTCTCATCGTGCCTTGAAATATTACCAGTGCGCTGACATCTGTCACATTTAAGTATCTAGGCATGAACATCGCGCCATAATGTGGGGCAATAAAGTCTTTCTTGAAGGGTTATTGCACAGGTTTTTTATGTGCTAGAATGCCCACCATAAGGTGAGGAGTGGCAATGAGTTATGATGCTTTCAACTTCCTACTTAGGGATGTAGCGGCAAAATATGTCGTCTGCTCCTCTTTTGAAAAGTAGTGGTTTATCCTATTAGAAATGTTTTATGTCATTGAAGAAATTTTTCTTTTTCTGATAGGCCATATCATAGGGTAGAATATTGGCTACCAGATAGTTAACAAAATCAGTGTACCAAGGCACACTTTGCATTATAGAGGCAGTTTCTATTCTAGGTTCTGATTCATCGTTATCTGGATCTTCCCACTTCTAGACTGAAGCTACTAATTTATCATAGGTGAAGTCATCATTAATGGGAATATGATCTGGATTTAAATATTTTAGCCTGGAAAGGTGGTTAGCTACTACGTTCTCATTCCCCTTTTTATCTCTTATTTCCAGGTCAAATTCTTGTAGTAGGAGAATCCAACAAAGTATTATGGGCTTCGCGTCCTTCTTACTTAATAAGTATCGTATGGAAGCATGGTCAGTGTATACTATGATCTTGGCTCCAACTAAATAAGAATGAAATTTATCTATTGCAAATACTATAGCTAGGAGTTCTTTATCTATTGTGGCATAATTTAGTTGAGCAGCATCTAGGTTTCTGCTTGCATAATATATCACATGTATTTTCTTTTCGGTTCTTTGTCCTAAAACAGCACCTACAGTGAAATCACTTGCATTACACATAATCTCAAATGATTTATTTGAATCAGGTGGTTGCATGATAGGTGCTGAAATTAGTGCTTGTTTCAAGATATTAAATGTTTCCATACATTTATCATCAAAAATAAACTCGGCGCCCTTTATTAAGAGACCGGTTAGGGGTTTTTATATTTTCAAGAAGTCCTTGATAAAACATAGATAAAAATCGGCGTGTCCAGTAAAGCTTCGATTTCTCTAATTGTTTTGGGAGGCTGGAGATTTTCTATAATTTGAATCTTAGCTTTGTCAACTTCAATCCCTCTTTTAGAAAATATATGTCCTAGGGCTATAACTCAGTAACCATAAAATGGCATTTTTCCCAGTTTAGTACGAGAATAACTTGCACACATCCTTCCAGGATCTTTTCGAGGTTAACGAGACAGTCTTTAAAATTGAATCCACATACCGAAAAATTATCCATGAAAACCTCTATTATATCGTTAAGGAAATCTGAAAATATGGCCATCGTACATCATTGAAATGTTGCAGGAGCGTTGCATAGTCCAAATGGCATTCATCGATATGCAAAAGTTCCATAAGGGCATGTGAAGGTTGTCTTTTCCTGATCATCAGGGTGAATTAGGATTTGGAAAAATCCTGAATATCCATCTAAATAGCATAAATGAGAGTGCCTAACTAAACATTCTAACATTTGATCAATGAATGGAAGGGGAAAGTGGTCTTTCCCAGTTACTTTGTTTAGCTTCCTATAGTCAATACACAAGCGCCATCCATTTACTATATGTTGCGGTACTAATTCTCCTTTTTCGTTTGGCATTATTGTGACTTCCCCTTTCTTTGGTACGACATGTACTGGGCTAACCCAATTACTATCGGAGATTTGGTATATTATCCCGGCTTCCAGCAGTTTCAACACTTCCTTTTTTTAACATGTCGCTCATGATATGGTTTATCCTTCTCTGTTGTTTTCTAGAGGGTTTAGAGACATCTTCTAGCATAATTCGATGTATGCACACGGATGGACTTATCCCTTTTAAGTCAGAGATATTATATCCTAGAGTTGTAGAGTATTTACGTAAGACATCTAAGGGTTGATTAGTTTCATCTTTGTTTAAATTAGCCTTTACTATAATAGGAATATTTATTTCTTTATTGAGGAATTCATACCTCTTATTCTTAGGTGATTCTTTAAGTTCTAATGTTTCTATTTTAGGACCGGGCATATGGTCAGGGGTGAGTGATAAACATTCGTGAAGACTATGATCCATATAAGGCGAGTATACTTTCATTCCATCATCTTCCGTTATCTCGGTTGAAGGGAGTCTTATGGTTTCGAGTGGTGCTTCAAATTCTCTTACATACTCATCGATAATATTGAAGGCACAACATGGGTCATATATAGCAAGAGCTTGAAGAAATTTGGATAGGATGAATTCAACTTTTTCGTTACCAACTTTGAAAGGCATCTTCCCCTTTTTAACATTTATTATAGCTCTAGTAGTTAATAAGAAAGGTCTACCTAAAAGGACAGGTATTTCTTCGTCTTCCATGATATCCATTATGATGAAATCCGTTGGAATAAAAAGTTGACCACTCCTAACTGGAACATCTACTAGTATACCTATAGGATACTTAACTGATCAATCATCCAGTTGGAGGGACCTTTTGTAGGTTTAGGTTCTCCCAAGTTTATTCTATTGCAAACAGCTAAAGGCATCAAGCTTATACTTGCGCCAAGGCCTAGTAGTGCTCTATCAATAACATGTGTTCCTAAGACACATGGCATAGAAAAACTTTTGGGGTCATTATCCTTCTTGGCTATTTTATTCTTGGTAACAGAAGTAGAATTGCATTTCATAGGATTAGGGACATCATGCTTACACTTGTTTGATAAGATATATTTTAAGAATTTGGCATATGATGGTATCTGGGTGATAGCTTCGGTGAAATATATTTCAATGTTCGGTTTTTCAACCTATCACGCTCTTTCTCGCATGCTATCTATTCTCTCATCGTAGCTTTAGTAAAATAATAGCCGTCAGAAGAGGTACCTGCATAGAAGTTAGAAGAACCCGGTGCAGAGTGTGTATGTATAACATTAGCATGAGAGGGAGGGGGATGTGTCGGGGGTGGGGGAGGAACTATATATGTGTGGAGGGTGCCATGTGGAGCATGGTGGGCGGCATTAGCTGGTGGTAGGGGCCACTGGTTTTTGCATGCTGAACCTGTTCTTGCTTTTTGACCATTGTAGTCCGACATGTTGCTTGTTTTTATTTTTTTATTTTCTTTCTTTTTGCATTGGGGGAGAGAATGTAAAAATATGAAATGAAATAGACATTTAAAAACTCATTAAAATGACATAACAAAAAAACATTGAGAAAAATATAAAGTGAAATAAAATAAAACTCAAAGACTTTCGACAAAAAGAAAATTCCTGAACCATAAAGAAATCTAATTAGAAAAATACAAAAAACATAAATAATCCTAATTAGAAAATGATAAAATTCTAATCTAGAAAACAATGAAATCCTAATCTAGAAAGTCAAAATAAATCCTACAATTAGTGTTAATCCTCCCCCACACTTAAACGCGACAATGTCCATATTATTCAAATGATATGATCAGAAAGTGTTAGAATTAGTTGTACTTTAGCCACTTCTTCTATTAGGCACAAGATATCTCTGGATGAAGTAGACTTGTTGGAAAATATGGTCGAATTTCTCATTTACTACATTCATAAATTTATGAAAATCCACGCGCAAAGTAGTGGATTCTCCTCTCAGACAATCGAGTTCTGATTACATGGCATGGACAGTAGTAACTTGATCAATACTAGGCATAGCATGATGAACTTGAGGATCATGAGGAGTAGAAGTGACTGAAGCAGCATCAGAGAGATAGGCATCAAAGTGGTCATAGATTTGGGGTGTCTCTGGAAGAGAGATTATTGCATCTTGTGGTTCATCCAAATCAAAGAGTCAAATGTTTTTATCATGTACACTAGTCCTATGGTTTGGTAGGGTAAACAGGTAGACAACTTGATTATTGATAAGAAAGTTAAACTTATATGGGCCCATGTTTCCAATAATGTCAGTTTTAAAACAGAATTGAAGGTGCATGGGTCTGAATCCACCTAGAGGGTTAAGTCTAATAAGTGGTTGTCTCAATCTAATGGCATTGGTAATCATGGTTACTAGGCCTCCTATTAGGATTGGTCCATGGGTAGCTTGTGCAATACGAAAAAGTTAGAGAACCTAAATGTAGCAGCATTTACGGGACGGGCTTGTGAAGCACGGTAAATTATGAAAAGTTCATCTTTGGACACTACGATTATGTTTTGTTCTTTTCCGAATAAGGTGTGATCTAGGATCTTATGAAAATAACGGATTCCAGGATTGTGGATGTTCTCAGAATGCGTGTCATTTGCCTTGGGATGGTTGTTTCCGGAAACACTACCCCAAAAATAGTTTAGTTCAAGGTCCATTAGGGGTTCTTCTTGGGTGATGGTAAAGGCATCAGAGCCATTTGGAAATCCTAGGAGTTCGGCCATTTCCCTATGGTTATAGCGGTAGTCAACACCAAACATCCTAAAGGTGATTAAACCTCTATTAAATCATAAACCATGGTTACGTAAATAAACGAGGGAGCTCAGGAATTCAAGGATTAGCTTACGGTAAGAACTAAATCTTCTCCTCACAGCAAAATTAATCCCCTGAATTTGATTAACCATAAACATAACACTATATCTGATTCCTAGCTTAGTCATGGTAAGTCCATCTGGGTAGATATTTAATGCCACTTCTCTCTGAGTTAAAGCTTCAAAACGCCTCATATGGGCTCTGCCTCTAAAAACGATATCCATATATTCCACTTGTTGCATCGTGAATGTTAGTAGCTAGCTAAAGTTAAGTTAGCCTGAAAGTAAGTAGACAATAATACTTAGTTAGTAAAGGTTAATTGTAAAGAATAATATTGTGTAACATTATGAAAGAAAAAGAAATGAGAAATAAAAATAGTAAGGAATAATTAGAGAAAATCTAAAATCCAGAATTCAAAATTAAAGTAAAAATATATGGGTTGCCTCCCACCAAGCGCTTCATTTAATGTTGTAAGTTCGACAAAGTTAAACAAAAACTAATTTTGTGAATGAGCGGGCAGCTCTTGAACCTTTAGACTAGTATAATAGTCTTTATCATCGACATAATGATAATGTTTCAAACGTGTATGTTAACGATAAATGGTTCATTAAATTTATCCTTGAATTATATTGCACCGTTTTGAAAGACCTTGGTAATTTCAAAGGGACCGGACCACCTAGAGCAAAGTTTACTCGGAAAGAGTCGAAGTTGAGAGTTGAATAGAAGGACTAAGTCCCCTTCTTTAAATTCTCTTCTTACTATGTGTTTATCATGCCATTTCTTTGTTCTTTCCTTGTAAATTTTTGCGTTCTCGTAAGCATCTAGTCGTAATTCCTCGAGTTCATGAACATCTAACACTCGTTTTTCACCTGTGGCTGCATAATAAATATTTAGGGCCTTAATGGCCCAATAAGCTTTATGCTCTAATTCAACCAGCAAATGGTATGATTTACCATATATTAATTTAAACGGTGTTGTTCCTATGAGAGTCTCATAAGTTGTTCTATAAGCTCATAAAGCCTCGTGTAGCTTAGAAGACCAGTCTTTCCTAGATGTAGCAACTGTCTTTTCTAAAATTTATTTGATCTCCCTATTAGAGACTTCCACTTGACCACTTGTTTGTGGGTGGTAAGGTGTTGCTACGTGGTGTCAGAATCTATACTTAAGTAATAATTTTTCTAATATTTTGGAGATAAAATGAAACCCACCATCACTAATGAAAAGTCTCGGTACACTGAATCTAGGGAAGATTTGATTCATGAAAAGATTAATTACTACTCGCGCATCATTTGTAGAGGAAGAAATAGCTTCGATACATTATGACACGTAGTCAACACCTACGAGTGTAAACTTATTTCAAAAGGACGATGAGAAGGGCCTTATAAATTCGATACCCCACACGTCAAAAACTTATAATTCTAGGACAATATTCAATGGCATTTCCTTTCGCCTAGAGATGTTACTAGTGTGTTGACAATGGTCGCAACTTATAATTGCACAGTGTACATTTTTTCATACGTTAGGCCAATAGAGGTCGGATTATAGGGTTTTCGCACAATTTTTAGACGTGCTTGCATGGCCTCCATAAGGCGCAACATGGCAGTGCGTTATAATACTTTCTATCTCCTACTCGGGTACGCAATGGCAGAAAATTCCATTAGTGCCTCTCTTGAAGAGAAGGGGCTCATCCCAGTATTAATGTTTAAGGTCTTGGAAAAATTTCTTCTTTTGTTGGTAGGTTAACTCGGGTGGAAGAACACCAGATGTTAAGTAGTTTACGTAATCAGCATATCAAGGTATAGCGGAATGAGCTAAGGTGGCTTCCATAAATTCATCAGTTTCAAAATCGGGGTTTTCTATTTTTGAAGGATAATCATTTTGATACCATTTCATTTCATTAGTTTCTAACTGGGCAATAAGTTTATTGTATTGGAAGCCATCATTGATTACCACTTGTTCATGTTTTAGATTTTCGAGTCTAGAGAGGTGATCTGCTACAACGTTTTCACTTCCTTTATTATCTTTGATTTCTAAGTCAAATTCTTGTAATAACATAATCCACCTCAATAGTCTAGGCTTAGCATCTTTCTTAGTTAATAGGTATCTAATAGCGGCATGGTCGGTATAAATGATTATTTTAGCTCTTACTAAGTAGGAACAAAATTTGTCTAATGCAAACACTACTGCTAAAAGTTCCTTTTTGGTTGTGGCATAATTCAACTGTGCTTTGTCTAGAGTTCTACTCTCATAATATATAACATGAAGTTTTTTATCTTTCTGCTATCCTAGGACAACACCTACAGCATAATCACCCGCGTCAAACATTATTTCGAATGCCTCACTCTGATCAAGAGGTTTCATAATAGGCGCTGAGATTAATGCTTGTTTAAGTGTTTTAAACGCTTCTAAACATTTTTCATCAAAGATGAATTCAGCGTATTCATTAATAGCTCAGTTAGTGGTTTAGTTATTTTAGAGAATATTTAATGAAACGTCAATAGAAACCGGCGTGGCCTAAAAAGCATCTTACTTCTCTAACAATTTTGGGAGGTTGAAGGTTTTCTATGACTTCTATTTTTTCTTTATCAACTTCAATCCATTTGTCGGACACTATGTGTCCAAGTATAATCCCTTGTCGGACCATGAAATGGAATTTTTTCCAATTCAACACCAAATTAACATTTACGCATCTTTTAAGTACCATTTCGAGGTTCAATAGACATCCTTCAAAGCTTTACCCATTGACAAATAAATAATCCTTAAAAAATTCCATTATACCGTCTAGAAAGTCTGTGAAGATTGACATCATGCATCTCTGAAATGTTGGAGGAGCATTGCATAGTCTGAACGACATTCACCAGTAGGCAAATGTACCATAAGGACAAGTGAATGTAGTCTTTTCTTGGTCATCATGATGAATAAGGATTTGGAAAATTCCTGAATATCGGTCTAAATAGAAGAAATGAGAGTGTTTAGCTAGACGTTCAAGCATTTGATCAATAAAGGGTAAAAGAAAATGATCCTTACAAGTGGCTTTGTTTAGCTTTCTATAGTCGATGCACATTCTCCATCTGGTTTGAGTACATTTTGCTCTAGATTCTCCTTTTTCATTAATGACAATTGTAACACCTCCCTTCTTTGGTACGACATGCACTGGACTAGCCCATTTACTGTCGGATATCAGATATATGATTCATGTTTCTAATAACTTTTGTACTTCTCTCTTGACTACATCACTCGGAATGGGATTAATTCCTGTGATGTTCTCTAGAGGTCTTACAGTATTCCTTAAGCATAACATGATGCATGCAGATACAGGAACTTATTCCTTTTAGATCTGAGATGTCATGGCCTAAAGCAATTGGGTATTTTCTTAGGACATGTAATGATTTTTCAGTTTCTATCTGTCCTAAATCTGCGTTGACTATAACGGGCCGTTCAAGTTCTGTTTCTAGGAATTTATACCTTAGATCTTGGGGTAGTGTTTTAAGTTCTACAGCTGGTTTCTTTGGGCAAGGCATAGGGTCAGAATTTAGTGCGAGACATTCTCTCAAATTTTCATCTACGTGTGGTTCACGATCGTATTCAAATATAGGAGGTGCTGAAATCTTTAGTGCTTTAGTATACTTAGTTTGTTGCATCTCCATTTCTTTAACGCATTCATCAATGACATCTAAGAAACAACATGAATCATCTATAGTAGGTGCCTTGAAGAATTGTGAGAGAATAAATTCAACCTTTTCTTCGCCAACCTCAAAAGTTAGTTTTCCCTTTTTTACATCTATAATGGCTCTGACGGTGGCTAGGAAGGGTCTTACTAATATAATAAGGATGTTGGAATCCTCCTTAATGTCCATAATTATAAAATCCATAGGAATATAGAAGTGTCCTATACGTGCTGGAACATTTTCTAGCATACCTAAAGGAAATTTCACTGAACGATCTACTAGTAGTAGGAAAATTGTTGTCGGTCTCAATTCTCCCATGTTGAGCCTTTTGCAAATTGATAAGCGCATTAGGATAATATTGGCTCATAAGTCACATAGAGCTTTGTATATGACAAACTTTTTGATTACACAAGGTATGGAAAAACTACCTAGGTCTTTCAGCTCAGGAGGCATGTTGTTTTGGATTATAACGCTACACTCTGTAGTAATCATAACGGTTTTGTTATCCTCGAGCTTTTTTTTATTGGATAAGATCTCTCTAAGAAACTTAGCATAATAGGGAATTTGTGTGATAGCTTCAGTAAAAGGTATAGTGATATTCAATTGTTTCAGAAGTTCAACGAATTTCTTAAACTACCCTACACTTTTAGACTTAGAAAACCTTTAAGGACACGGTATAGGTGGTTTGTATGGTGGCAGAGGAACATAAGGTTTTTCTTTCTCTTCGGCCTTTTCGCTTGTATCTTCCTTCTCATTTTATTTTAGTTCGTCTTCCTTTTCAGTTTCTTCACCGGGATTTTGATACAAGGCTGGATTTTGATATATGGCTAGATTCTTTACTCTGAAGTGTTATGGAATTAGCATGACCTTTTGGATTTGGTTGTGGTTGTCCAGAAAACGTGCATGCAGGCAGCTGTATCTGCTTGCTGTTGAGACACTTGAGAGATTTGTGTTTCAAGCTTTTTATTGTGAGTGGATAAGGCATCGACCTTGTTTGATAGTTGCTTAAGTTGTTCACTAGTGTGTATGTTGTGATTCAGAAAATCCTTATTTTGTTGAGCTTGAGTGGCTACGAAATTTTCTATCATGATTTCAAAGTCGGATTTCCTAAGAACAATTGGAACAATCGGGGCGACTTTCTGATATCCTGGCAGTGTAGCAGGAGTTAGGCCAGGTACATATAATGCATTGTTGTTTTTGTATAAAAGTTTGGATGGTTTTTCCAGCCAGGGTCATAGGTATTACCATAAGGGTTCCCTTGAGCCTAATTCACTTGATCAACTGGTACTCTTGTCAAAAGTGGACATTCGGGGGCAGCATGCCTGTGAAGCCCGCATAAATTGCAGTTTAGAGCTACTGCAGCCAGTGGCTTCGGGAGTTGTGGTTATGTTTTCTATCTTTTGGGTAAGAGATTCTACCTTGGCGTTAACTTTGTGTAAGCTACTAACTTCGTACATGTCGCATTTCTTTTGAGGTTTCTCCATAATGGTTCTATCGCTTCCCCATTGCTAATGATTTTGAGCCATACTTTTGATAAATTAATAAGCATCTTGGTGAGGTTTATCCATCAGTGTACCGCCAGCAGCAGTGTCTATCGTCAATCTTGTGTTGTATAAGAGACCATTATAAAAAGTGTGATAATCATTCATTCTTCTAGATCGTGATATGGACAAAGTCTCAACATGTCTTTGTATCTTTCCCATGCTTCGAAAATATATTCGCTTTCCTTTTGTTTATAACCATTGATATTGGCTCTTAGCATAGCCGTCTTGCTTGGCGGAAAAAATCATGCTAAGAAAACTTTCTTCAACTCATCCCATGTGGTAATAGAGTTGGATGGTAGAGACTGGAGCCAAGCTCTAGCTCTATCTCTTAATGAGAAATAGAAAATATGTAGTCCTATTGCTTCGGGGCTAACACTATTTGATTTTATTGTGTCTATGTACAACACAAATACTAATAAATGTAAGTTTGGGTCATCCGTAGGACTTCCTGAAAACTGATTTTGTTGGACAGCTTGCAACAACGAAGGTTTTAACTCGAAATCGTTTATATTAATAGTGGGGACAACAATGTTGTTGTGAGGTTCTTCCTGTGATGTGGCAGCATAGTCCTTGAGAGGATTATTTTGTGGTCCTTCAGCCATACTTGGTTCTGGTTCTCAAATAGGAATATTAAATTTGGGAAGTTTGTACTTAATATTATATTCTTGGGTTTTGCGTCTTATACTAACAAACACTCAATTTCGTCGATTGGTTGCTCTAATTCCTCGCCTTGAGAACGAGTGCTTGGCATACAATCAATAGATTAAAAAGTAAAATATTTTTGCCTTAGTCTATAATGTGTAACAATGGAATCACAATATTGACTAAATCAGGCCCCGACAACAGCGCCAAAAACTTGATCCCGACTTTAAGAGTCTATCGAGTTTACTGACTACAAGTGCACAATCTATCACGTAGTTTTAAAAGATATTGAACCCACATGGACTGATAATCAAACTAATGTTATATAATGTTACTATGTAAATCTAAGGCTAATGATTTTTCTTGGGTTTAAGGAAAATGGGAAATAATTGCAAAAGATACCTAAAATTGTAATAGAAATATTCAATAACAGGACACCGGTATGTAACTCATCATACTTCGTGCTATTGACTCTGACTATACTCTTAAATCAGAATTCCTTGTTGTCGCTCACTCATTTGAATTAAAAATAATTTTTGGAAATCAATAAGTTCTTATCAATCCTAAAGTGCTCTCGCTGTGTTTAGGATTAATGTCTAGTTTCTAATATCCGGTTAAAATCTCAAATTTTTGCTCTATTAACCATAAACTTTATTAGCTTTTTACTCTCGCATAAAAAAAATTTATTTTAGAAATAGAAACCACAACCAGAAAAATAGTTTATAAAAATTAACGCCAATTATTACCGAATCCCGTTTAGACGACGCTTATCACATACCTGTATCAAAAGATTTAGCCAGACATGGTTTTAAATATAAACATGCTATCAATCATTAATCATGGAATAAAACATGATTTCAACAAAAACAATAATTATTCTAAATTAAGTTTGAACAGATTGAGACAGTAGTATAACAATGATATCAAAACAATCATAAACAGATAGAAAGAAATTAAACAGAACTTGATATAAAATGAATAATATTGTAACCGACAAATGCTTTAGAGCTGCTCCAAATTATGCCGTCAAGATTGCTTATCCAAAATACAAAATGAAAACTTCATAAGAGAATACTTAGAAATAATTTGTAATAGTCCCCCAATATGGAAGAGCTATCACTTTTACAGGTGAATTTTCCTGCCTAAAAATATTCTCTGCAAAAATAATACTTTAAACTCTAGGGGTCCAAACTGAAGATGAGCTCTCCAATTTATACTCAACTCCTGGTGTATAAATCTCAAACAAATTCATAACACTCAGACATTGAGGTTGAACGAGGATCCCAGGATGTATGAAGAACGTGAAGGGCGTGAGACTAGGTGGAAGGAGAGAATCCATGAGAGCAGTGGCTTCGTGGAAGGTGCCACGTATGTAGGTGGTGGGCGCCACACCCTTGGTGGTGGTGGGCGCCAGGTGGTGTGGTGGTGGGCACCACCTGCTCTTCCTATGGGCTTTCCTTTTTGTGGGCTCTTTATATTTTCTTTTTCTATGACTTCGCCCCTTTTTTTTACAATTTTACTTGTATTTATTTGTTAATTTCTTCTTTTCACTCAAATCTCTTACATGACAAGTTCTACTTGAGCTACCTGAAATAGGACAATAATATTGGCATAACAAGACATAAGTAAACAAAAACTAGACTAAAATTCATGCGAGTCAAGTCAAATATACGATATAATTTCGCGTTATCAAGTGCTGAAGGTGGTGTGGGTGCTTCGAAGTCGGGAGTTGACATTTGAGGGTCTTTGTGTTTCACTTTCTCTTTTATTTTCTTTCGCTCTTGTATGATTTTGTCAAGATTTTATGCCTCGGTTTGTGAACCATATTTATTTAAGGTTTTTCCTTTCGTATGCTCGTGCTTTCAGTTTCTTATTGCGCTTTTTCAATCGTTGTTTCCAGCTAGCTGAGATCTAAGAAGAATTATGGCTTGCTTTCGAGCCCTGTAGTTTGCACAATTTGTTCGCTACAAAGAGCAGTGAATAATATTTGCCTAAAGTGTCAATAACCTTAAGTATTTCGCATGGTTGTGGATGGCTACTTTATTTGTAAGCATGTTGCGTTAAGATGTACATGTTATCTTGGCGCAATGCCAAGCCAATCATATGTGGCTATAATTGGAACGTACTTGTGCAAATGAGCACTAGTTGAGTTTGAAGTGACAAGATCTCAGTTTTGGATTTGTACTGGTGAAACATGAGCTCACCTTTGGGTGTTTAAGCTTTAAACTCCACTTGTAATGATTTCACATGTAATCGACTGGACATCACCATGCCTTAAATTGAACTTCTAATTATTTTGCATGGAACCGGCTAGACGCAGCTATGCTTTGAATCATATTTATTTAAATAAGACACGCGTCTAGTTAAATGCGATTATGTTTTGAATCATATAGTTATGATTTTTGAACTGCGATTTGCATCATAGAGTATCATTCTCTGATAAAGGATAGAGGATCCTCGTCCATCTCCCTAAGATAAAATCCTAGATCGAGGTGGACATCTCGGGATCCACCATCCATGTTCCTTGGATGCTAGATCCTAAGAGGATTCCCCAGCTATGCATAAGTGTGTATAGTTCTTATTCAAGGGGGTATTTGAATGTTGTATTCAGACGTGCATAATTTCTTTGATAGTACCCCTAGGGGAATTGGTTGCTACAGTCGGATGTCCAAAGCGTCTCCGACAGCTCCCCTAAAATTTGAAGACATGTAATGCACCGCGGGGAATTGATTTTTGTAGTCTGATGTGCAAAGTGTTTATGACAATACCCATGAATTCAAAAGGTGCGTAAGGTGTTATGGGGAATTGATTTCTTTGATCTGACGTGAAAAGCGTCTCCAAAAACACCTATGGAATTTAGAGGCACGCTCGATGATGATGAGATTTGAGTGATTTTGTCGGAAGTGTAATGCATCTCTGACATCACCTTTGGAATCTATAAACACACTTGGAGTTGAGGGGATTTGATTACTTTGGTCGGGCATTAAAAGCATCTTCGATAACACTCTTGAAAATTTGAGGCACGCACGATGATGAGGGGATTTGATTGCTTTTATTTGACGTGAAAAGTGTATCCGAGAACACCCCTAGAATCTTTAAGCCATGCGTCAACTATATTGGTTGTATCACTGTTTGTTGTTACCTGCATTTCAGCTTTAGTGCCCCGAAGAGGGGAGAAGACAGAAAGCAGAGCAAGAAGAATAAATAGCAGTATATATATATATATGATTTTTATTTACTATTATATCAATAATTGCAACTAGGCAATAAATTTACAAATACATTAATTAAATCTTGCGGTCGACCATAGGCGCATACTGATCGCTCGCTCTCGGATGTGATGTCTGGGAGGCTTGGCTACCGGTTGATTTGGAAGACTGGGTCTCCAACTTAGTAGATGGTCATCCTCTAATGGATGTGGTCGTCTCTGCTTCTTAGGTTCAGGATGGACCAATGCCTTTGGACTTGGATCTTCTTCGGGATGTCTCAGATGTTCGAATATCCAATCATGGACTGAGGAGTTTTTGATTGACATTTGTGGCAAATGACGGATATTTTATTCTCTTATGGTTTGTATCATGCAATATATATTGGGTAGTTATACCTGGTACACTCTGTTAAAATATATTGTCCTTCCAGTTAATATACACTTCATTCATCAAGATAGCATTCCCTTTGAAACAATGTCGGGGTGTTATGGACCTTCTCCCACCGATGGAGAGCCATGTGTCCCTTACTTATTGCATCGCCTGGATACACGATCGACTGTATGATCTCGTGGAAATTTCAGGAACCAAAATTTGTTTCCCAGAAACAACACCATTGTTCCATTGTGGAACCGCAAATGGAGAGGATTACAAAAACTATGGAGGAGCAAAGGTTCTAATGGAATTCAGTGATGTGGCACTGTGTATCTAAGGTTTCGATCCCAATGTTTCTTTAACTTAAGACAATAATGTTGAATCAAAATTGTCAATCAATGTCGATCTTGAATCGGTGTAGCTAATCTCTAATACGATGGATAAAATGGGGGGTACCCTCATTGTTAGCACTCCAACGCCCAAGTCGGTTTAGGGTTTAAGATAATCATAGTGAAAGTGAAGATTAAATATTTTTGTTCCTAGATACTTTGTGGGGTTGGATAATTGGGACTCATGTTGTTGGGCCTTTGGCCAGCATAAAACACATGTCTTGAACCACAACTATCTAGGAACAACAACTGTTTTGCGGAGGCAAGACAATCCTACAAAAAATCAAATAGGTAATTTAGGTACCCAGATAGTGGATCCTGGATGTTTAGTTAATGAACATTTAGGTATCCAAGCAATGGTACTATTAAGAACTTTGACATTCCTAACATGACAAAGAGGCCTAATGTGACCTTTATCACCACAACAATGACATGTTGTTTTAGATGAAATATCATTTCTATCTCTTATTAAAAAAAAGAGTTTTTCTTACAAATATTTCCTCTTTCACTTGAAGAAGTAGAAAAAATATTAGATAGGTACATAACTTTCCAGTTTTCTTTCAAGGTTTTCATTTTCAAATTACGAATTGGACAAGTTGCACATTCTATCTTTACTATTTTTCTCCTAAAGTATCATAAGAAATAAACTACTCACTAATGAGAGATGCATGTTCTTCCTGTAAAGAATCAAGGGTAATATTATGATCATAAATCTCATTCTCAATTTTTAAAATAAGCTTTCTTTGAGGAGAGAGTTTCTTAAATTCTACTAAAGCATATGTACGCATTTCTCTAAATTATTTTGAAAATTGTTTGTAATAATGCTTAAAATCATAATCATAATCATATACCTTCGAGTCTTTACTTTTCTTATGCTCCATCAAGCACAGATTTGCATATTCAACATATGAGCTATAATTGGAAGATGAAAAGGATCTCCCATCTTCTTATTTACAAGCGATATAAACCCTACAACATTTAGCACAATTGCCATTCGTATTGTAGGAGTCTTTAACTTTCTTCTTGTTATGCATGTTGAGACTTAGACATGTTGTACGATAATGACCCGACTTTCCATAATCGTAGCATGTGAAATTTATTCTTTTTTCTTATCTTCCGTCTTATGCGGATGTATCCTCTTGAAGTTTATCAAATACTTGTTAGAATTTTTGAGCTTGTGCTTCTTTATATATTGATTATAGTGCTAGACGAATAACTCTATCTATTTTTCTTTGGAAGAGTCTCTGTCTGAACTATCACTATCATCCTCTACTTTCTTTATCTTTGACCACGAAGCTTTCAAGGAAATATCCTGCTTTTATTCTTTAATCTTCTCTTTCTTTTTAGTACTTACTTCTCTTGCAATGAGTTATTTTAGTTTATTTTCGTGTTCGTCCAGCTTTTCAAACAGTTTTGTGATATCCAAAATATTGAGATCATTTGATTCTTTAATGGTTGTAACCTTTGGTTGTCATTTCCTACACATAGATCTTAAAATTTTAGTAGCATAATCTTTGTTCGAAATGGACTTTCCCAAATTTTCTAAATTGTTGATAAAATGGAGAAAATGAGTCTACAAGGATTCCACAGTTTCATCGGGTTCCATATGGAAAAATTCATACTTCTATGTCAATATATAAGTTTTAGAATCCTTAAATTCTTTAGTACCGTCATTGATGACTTCAAGAGAGTTTCATATTAATTGTGCACTCTTGTGATGTGAGATAGAATAATACACTTTAGCGCTTAATGCATAGATACATATATTCCTTGCCTTTAGATCATATGATACCTTTTTTGTTGCATCATCTAACCAATCTTTCAGAAGTTTAACATAACCATCAAATTTGTTTTTGAAAATAAAAGGTATGTCAGTGATTTCTACCCATAGAATTTTGTCCACACACATCAACTAAATGTATACATTATCCTTCTAATAAGCATACTTTTTGTCTTTAAAAATTGGTGCTCTACTATACGCTCCTTTCGGATCATCATTACCCATATTCTCAACTTTTGAGTTGCTTAGACCTAATAAAAAGACCAGCTCTGAGGCCAATTTTTTGGCGAGAATGCAATGGTCTAGAAAGGGAGGAGTAGTGAATAGACCTCTCAAAAATAGTTTGGCGGATTTGAAATTTTGTTTAGTTTGAAAACTCATTAGAGTTTAAAAGCGGTTTGATGAGCAGAAAGACAATGCGTATAAACTTTACACATAAACACCTTAATCGGTATACAAATATGGAAAATTATATTAATCAACAAACTAATAAGAAGTGTAAGTATACATAATTGTGTAAGTATACATAATCAATACAAATTGAATTCTAAAATTACAATTTCGAGTCTTAACCAACAACATGAGAAATTAACGGTCTTACAAATCTAACAAAACCTAGGTTTAAGCGGAAAATGGTTACGTAGGCAGAAAACCTTAAAAATATGATTCTATGAAAGTGATAAAAACAACCTAAATATGGAATTCTTAGAAATATATATATATATATATATATATATATATATATATATATATATATATATATATATATATATATATATATATATATATATATATATATATATATATATATATATATATATATATATATATATATATATATATATATATATATATATATATATATATATATATATATATATATATATATATATATATATATATATATATATATATATATATATATATATATATATATATATATATATATATATATAGAGAGAGAGAGAGAGAGAGAGAGAGGTAGAGTACGTCAAATATATAATGGTTTGACTATCGTCCTTGCAAAGTCTACTCCACTTTACATTGATTTCCCATTGAAAATTTTGCTCTTCCACTATAGTTTGTGACAAATTAAAAGATGTTCAATAAAATCACTATAGGAATGATGGTGAAAATAATGTTTGATTCGAATCATAAGCAAGGAGTACGATTCGAGTCAAAGGATCAAGTGATTTCAATCAAAAGCCAATAACATATAAGAAACTCATTATGTGATTCGAGTCACACTTTCTGTGATTCGAATCACATGATTTGAGACGTGAAAACATATTACTAGAATCAAGATTACATCAAAACTAATGGAAATGTAGTCTTGTGCGATTCAAATCAGGAAGTCTATAATTTGAATCAAATAGTTGTGATTCGAATCATTGATGGTATGATTTGAATCATGGCAACATGAAAACAATTATTAGACATTCTGTGACCCTGATTCAAGTAAAATCACACTTTCAGAATCTCAAATTTTGCAAAATGTGAAGTGTTTTTTAGATTATAATATTTTCATGACATAAACCATTCTTAAATGTAGTTCTTGATTGAAAAACTCAACAAAAACTATGAATGTCAATTAATATCTGACCAGTGATTTTTACACAGTTATTTATTATTGATTTAGTTATCTTTTCTTTATATTGTCAAGCATTTTATTTCATTTCTCCATATTTTATGCATTAGTTG
Organism: Vicia faba; assembly: GCA_948472305.1. Classification (NCBI taxonomy): domain Eukaryota; kingdom Viridiplantae; phylum Streptophyta; class Magnoliopsida; order Fabales; family Fabaceae; genus Vicia; species Vicia faba. Next base: position 1,295,504,912 of record OX451737.1, on the reverse strand, counting down.
TATGTTTTATTGTTTTTAGGCTCAGAGGAATAAATTGGGAAGATCCCGTGCAAAAAAGTGCAAAAGTCGGACTTTCAGTGGAAGTAAAAATTCATGTTAAAAGAGGTCTGACATGGCCACCCGTGTCACCTGAAACGGGCCATGTCAGGAAGAACCCGTGCCAACAAAACACAAAAATAGAAGTCAGGGGGCTGACACGGGCCGTGTCAGCAACTCTGGGACTTAGAAAAAAGAAAATATAGCTCATATGGCCAACAAAGGCGGTCGTGTCACCTGACACGGGCCGTGTTGGCCAGTGACGTTGATTTTCCTTGTTTTTGTTATTTTTCACTAAGTGTGACCCAGAGGGGTGTTTTGGCCATTTCGGACCGAGGCCAGTGAATTTTCACTATATAGAAGTGTTTTCACGAAGGAAAGAGGGGACTTTGGAAAGTGAAGAATTACACAAGAAAAGATTGGAAAAGATAAGGGTTTCAGTGGAAGGATATTTTCATGGACAAAAGCGATTGAAGATCAAATTTCTCCCTAATACTTGTAATGTCTGCTGTGATCGGTGGATCTGGAACTGACTGTTTAACGCTGGTTCGCGAAATGTCGCGGAAGCAAGAGTCGCCACCGTCTTTTATTTTCTCCAATAGGAAAGGACAAAAGCACAGAAAAATTCCTTATAGAGATTTCTCTCGGTTCGGGAGGTAGATTATAGAAAGGGAAGGTGTTAGCACCCTTTCTATCCATGGTTATCCATGGGCTCTTAGATACTTGCTCATTGTGTTTTCAAAAATGGTTTGTTTGCTTTTGAACTGTGGGTTTTAAAAAAGTTTCTTTGAAAATTTCAGTTCGACTCTTGTATCAGTCCTCAAGAATGTTTGAAAAATTGCTTTCGAAAGCTTTTTGAAAAGGTGTCGGTGTGAAAAGTATTTTGTTTTGTTTTTGAAGAGAGCAAGTATCTACGAGAACCTACCTACCCTAAGGAATTCGTCTGTGTAAATGTCCTTTAAAGTAATGCCATCCCACCATTGAGAGGTAGGTAGCACCACCGTTGGAGGTGTTCGGGTCAATTCGAGGTTCGGGACATGGTGATCACCAGAGCAATGGGAAGACACCTTAGAAGCTACCCTCATGCCAGGTTCCCGGATCATGAGGACTTACTAAAACATCCTCTACTCGACGATCACCTTTCGAGGCAAGGCAACAGTGAGGCGTACCCTAGGGGTGGTGTGTGATTTGTGTGTCAGATTCAGATATTTTGTCTTGTCATGTATTGGTGAGCTACGCTTTTGTTTTTATTTTGACATTCATTCTTTCATGCAGTTTAGTTAACAGTTAAAAGTTGCGAGGAAAAGTAAATCTAAAGCTATTACAAATGGCGCGGGTCCACATCGCCAAAATTAAACCGGACCCGATTTGACAGAAAAGTAAATAAAGAAGTAAAGTGCGAGAAATAATTAAATTACAAAGCTTCGGGAGAGATACATAAGTATTTAAACGGAAAAAGAAATAAGTATGCGAATTAATTAAATCGGAACGAGGGCGTTGGACCCTTTTGCAAAATTAAAATTATATGAATTAACATTAAAATTAAAAGAAAATGTTTTTGGTATTTTTATGTTTTTAAAGATTTAATAGAAAAAAAATTAATCAAAATAAAATACTAAACCTAATTCTAATTATTTTTTTAAGTCATTAAGAAAAATATTGGAGTTTTTTAACCTAAATGAAACCCTAATTAATTTACAAGTTTAATTATAAAAAAAATAAATAAAATAAATATTATTATTGTGAAAACAAAAGAAAAAAAATTAAAAGGAATAAAATTTATTAAACCTAATTCTATATTTTTTTAGATTTTTTTATTAAAAAGAATTAATATTGCAAACCCTAATTTAAACTAAATTTATTTACATGCATTTTGTTTATGAAAATATTAGAAATAAAAATTATTTATTATATTTTTTGTCTTTTCTGATTTTTTTATACATTTTTTTATATTTTGTAGAAATAATTAATTAATTTAAACAAATAAAGAAAACAAAATAACAATTAAAAATAAAACATGAAAAAAAATGGAGAATTGCAAACCAGGGGGGGTGGTAGTCCCAAATTGGAGGTATGATTTTGAATAATCTGGCCCAAAAACCCTGGGTCCGTTTGACTTTCCAGATGGCCTACTGACATGTTGACTAGCGTTTATGGTATTCATCAATCTTGAGCCTTTGATCTGAAGCAATTGGACGCGTGGAAGGAGAGATTCTTGAGGTGTATGGTAGTCCTTAAGGTTGTGCCTGCATAGGAAGATAATTGGAAAAATAATATGGACATAATACAGACCTGGGGCTCGAACCCAGGTCTTGGATATTGCAAATGTGTGCATCTACCACTGAGGCGCTTTGTTCATTCGTAAATTAATATAGCAAATAAATATTATAAAGCAAAGTGGTCAGTGGCCTTGGAAACGCGCGCGAATTTTAAACAAGCCAGTCAGCTATTGCCACAACTCCATCTTCTTCCTCATCCCTGTAATACAAAGAACAAAAGCAACGGTTTTTGAACCGTTCTATAATGCACCATTAGAAAAAATAACGAATAGGCCATAAGGCCATATAAATTAAGCGCGACTGTTGTATCTTCTTCGTCCAGATATGCTAAATTGAATGGTGGTGGTTTGGAGTCTTAATTTTTCCTCGTTTCAAAAGCCCTAATCTGAAGCTTGCAAAACCCTAAAATTCAATCATGGCATAATCGTGTATAGCGTACAAAAATACAATTGAATGCATTGGTTAGCTTCAAAACATTATAATGAACATGAATCCATGAATAAAAATCACAAAAGATGCTTAAATCATGATGCACGATTCTGCAATTTTTCTGAAACAGTTTGAGTTCAATATACCAATTCTTGGAGTTTGAATGGATGATATGGATTGGAACACGTTCAGGAACCTTCAAGGAAGCTAATGGAATAGGTTTTGTGCTTTGAATCGACCTAAAAAGTGCTTTTCAGTTTTTGAGTTTTTAGAGAATTTTTCAAGTTTTCAATGGCCTCTTCTGCGCAGCTTTGTTGTCTAGTATCATTAGGGTTATGATCATGCTTATGTACTGAGTGCATTAGGTCAACAATATTGATCAAAATCTCTTGTATTCATGAATTGAAGATTTGATTTGTTAAGGATCTTTTTTCAATCTTTTTCAAGTGTTCTTTGTTCTCAATCATGCCAATCAATCCAATTCTTTCCTAATTTGCATATGCACGAAATCTTGATGGCAAAACATGTATAAAAAGATTTGTTAGGTCAAGTTAGATATTTTTCATATATTTAAATGATTTAAATGAATTAATATAAATAATAATTCAAATAAATAAATAAATAATGAGAAAATACTTCCCTTTGGGCCAAGTGGTCGTGCACATGCTTGGAATGATGAATCATGGAAGAAAAATGGGCCCATTAGCAATTTTAGACCATTTGAATCAATGTTGACTTTTCAAAATATCCAAAAATTTCCCAACTTCCACAAGGCATAACTTACTCAATTTTTAAGCTTTTCTCATGTTCGTGGACATTTTGGAAAGGTCTTTGAGTCCTCTAACCAATGCCTTTGGTCCCATGTCATTTTGATTTACCAATCTATAGTTATGGCCTTTGACTTAAAGTCCCTTTTTGTTGACTTTTGAAAATGACCTATAATGTTGAAATTGATAACTTTTTGTGAGAGCATTTCTTGGACTTGAAGTATGAAGATGAGTTGTAGGAAATGTCTTTCTCTTCAAAATGAGCTTTGGATGGAATTTTTCTGATAATCCATGTGAAAGTTATGCTCTGGTCAATTTCAGTTGACTTTTTCAATTGTCCAAATAAGGAAACTTTTGCATCTTTGATGATTTCTGAGCCAAATTTTGAGAATCATGATCAAGCATTGATCAAATGATGTTTTTGGCTCCAAAATGATATGTTGACCAAAAATTTGAACTTTTGACTGTCAAATGACCATTTTGCCCCTACAGTTGACTGTAGTGCAATTAGGGTTTTGACTGTGCAATTTTGAGCTGAATGCCTTGAAACTTGATATGAGGATACTTGACCATGTTTGTAGGCATGTGAGACTTGACTGGGCCTTTGAAAACTTCCTTTTCTTGATCAGAACACAAACCCTAGTTTTGACTGTATAGGAGACCTTTGACTGTGCAACCCTTGGGGAATTTTGAGACTTGATTTGGCAATTTCTTGGAGAATATGGGAGGGCAAATTTTGGGGTACAACATCTGCAATTTACCTTTTGTTTTCCTTGAACAATATGAGTAGCTAAACCCCCAAATATTAGGGGGTGTCCTTGATTTGAATTTGTAATGAGTCTGAATTCCTAATTTCAGTAATACAATTCTTTTTCATATTCAATTTAATTGTACAAGGTTTTTATTGTTTTCTTTGTCGGACTAACAAGGATTGATTTACGGTTAACAATCAACTGGACCATAATTATTATGGTTTTTGTACGATTAGACTATAATAGATATCACCTAGCACTAGGGATACCCTATATGTTACCGGTTAATTCTTGATAAAACCAAGGCTTGATTTCATCATAATTCTCTAAGAACTTATGATTTAGGATGAATGTTCAAAGGTTTTCCCACTAAGGACTTAGGGGAAAATAAACTAAAGATCTGGTAATTGAGTATTTTGAACTTGTTGAAGACATCAGGATTCAAGGTTATTACAGGGAAAATAATACACTTTACCTTATCATGTTCCTCATATCTTAGAAAAAGCCAATTTATTATTCTGCTTATTTTTACTTATTGTTAAGTAAAAATTTCCAAGCAAAACCCCAATTAAAGTTTTAGTTTAATCGAACCACACATTGAACTCGATATTGACATGCAGTCCTTGAGATCGACATTCGGGGAATTTCCATGTTATTACTACAGAGGCAAAATAGTACACTTGTTATTTTTCTCAACAAGTTTTTGGCGTCTTTGCTGGGGACTGCCAAAATATAGAGTTTAATTTGAGTTCAATTAGAATTTTGTTGCTCTGAAACTAAAATTATATTTTTGTTAATTTTATATTTTTGTTATTAGTGATTTAGTCTAATCGTTGTATGCAAGGAAAACCCTTAGGTGAATTTCTTTTTGACGCCGAAATTGAAAGAACATTTCACGCAAGGCATAGACAAGCTGGTTAGCCAGACTGGCCTCCGACAAAGACCATTCAGTTCATACAAAGTCAAAGTCGAAATCAGAAGAGGAAATACCAATGGGAGAAAATCCACTAGCCCTTGAGAGGCTCCTTGGTGACTATGGTGGGACAAATACACCAACTGGTAGATTGACAATTGTGAACCAACCAATGAATGTGCTAAATTTTCAACTAGATCCGAGCACGATCACTAAACTTGAGAGGAGGTCCTTCTCTAGAAGGGTAAATGAAGACGCTAATAATCACTTACAAAGGTTTTTGACCATGAGCACAACATTGAAGATTGATGGTCACACTGGTAAAGCGAAGAAGTTGAGATTGTTTCTGTTCACTTTAGCAGACGTGGCTGAAGAGTGGTTTTATTCATTGCTAGCCGGTAGTATTACTTCTTGGGAAGAGATGGAAAATGCTTTCTAGAATGAGTACTTTCCACCATCGGTGTTCTTGAGAAAAAGGTATGAAATCCTCAACTTCAAGTAGAAAGAGGGTGAGTCACTAGGAGATGCTTATAAAAGATTCAAAAGAATCCTAGTGGATTCTCCTACTATAATCTAGATCAGACTGAGCAAATGTAGATGTTTGTTAATGGTCTGAGAATCAAGACTAAGCAGTTAATTGACACAACAGTTGGTGGCTCATCTAATATTTCAACAACCACTGGTATTAAGAAGATAATTGAAGAAATTATTATAAACGAGCATTTGGAGTTTGAAACCACCGGCAGAAAACACAGAGCCGCCACCGAACATTATTTATCCCGAAGGAATGGGAAATATCAATAAAACCACAAGGGAATGGATAAGATGGTCTTGCGACCAAGATAAAGGGTAAGGGAGTCGGTTATGCGAGGGGAAGGAATTAGCACCCCTCACATCCGTTGTACTCAACGGGATCCATTTTGTTTGTTTGTCTTAGAGGGTGGGTTTAACAACAACTATGCTTGCTTAAAGGGAAATGGATGGTTTTTGATTATTGCGTTCGTGAGGGTTTCGCGACCCTTTGCCTACGTATCCAATGAAGGAATCAGAACACCGTAGTTCCTCTAGAAAATGATTGATTTGTTTGTGTTTTTTAGTGGGCGACGTTAATGCATGCATTCTAGCAATAGGCACGGCCAGTATCGCGGTAGAACTGAGATAACATACCCTTGGGGGGAGTTTTGATTGGTTGAGTGTTTTGCGAGTTTTAGAATAAATTCAAGTAATGATTAAATGTTTTTTATCTTTGATTTGTGAATGTTAATTTTTTATTAGAAAAGGAAAGGGTTAAGAGGGAGACTAGAAACCTAATTGTTTGTTATGTACAAGTGCTGAATTAAAAGTTGAGTTTGAAAGAGGAGTTCTATCCTAAAATTATCATGCCAAGGTTTAAAACCTAATATCTAATTCAACATTAAAATGATCCAAACAAAGTTTAATCGTATAATGGAATTCTTAAGAGACGTGTTATCAAGAATCAATCAACCTAAGATAAAAGAAAATACAATTATAATATTTTTGGGGTTTTACAAGTTAAAGAAATAATAAGATCAAACGAAATTAAAACCTGAATTCTAAAACTATCTATGGTTACCGAGTAGAGAAACTGTAATATTAAAATTCTAATTCTAAAACAATTCTAAAAAGGGATTTATTAATTAAATCTAAATAATATAGATAAAAAAAATTAAAAATTGGGCAAAGGGGGTGCGGTGAGAAATCCGGATGGTAAGGCTCAAAGAAATTAACCAAACACCAAAAAATGAACCCAACAAAAAACAAAAAACTGGGCTGGGGCGGGTATAACCCGGATCCATGGCCCCTTTCCTCAATATCAGGTTTGTAGTAAAACCCTAGACCGAACATCTTCCTCTAATTTTCTCACAGATTTCTCAGTTCAAAATCAGAAAGAAAAAACAACACTGAATCATTCCCCATCTCAATCGTTTCATGCCTTTCACGATCTCTCTACTTCTATAAATTTCTCAAACTACAATGGCCATCATCTTCTTGCTTCAACCTTCCCAAACGCCTCCACCTCAATCTCTTTCACTCTCCTCTGATTCAAACGCGTCACTCTCTGACTCACCTTCACAGATTCAAACCTTATCACCGTTAACTCGGCTCAACATCTCTCCCGCTCTCTTCCAGTCCCAATTCATTATTAGTCATCAAATTTATTCCTCCCTCGAAAGCTTCAACTCAAAACGAACACAACAATCAACCATGGAAGCTCACTGTTCACTCTGTCCTAATCCTCTATGTTCCATGTCGTAAAGTTACCACACTCTTAATTCCTCGCTCAAACCCTAGGGAACAAAGACAACAAACGAAACTCAAACCTCGATCTTACAGTTCAACAAGCACTCCCTTAACACGACCTAATTTCTATTGAATCTGGATATGGCAAGGAAGGTGGTGAATCAAAGGTGTCGGGCGTAAGCTAATCAACAAGAGGGTTTCCGTGGATTTGAGGATGATGCTTCACGGATCTGTTTCTGTGTCGGTGCGACTTCGGAGGTAAGTGAGGCGATTCTGTTTTTTTTTAATGTTATTTCTGTGTATTTTCTGAGCGTGTGAATCACTACCTAATACAGTTGATACGGCATTATGTTTACAGATGAAAATGTGGTGATTGTGATGAATGTTGCAGGGGTTGTTAAAACCATTGTGATGGAAACGATAAAAAGGCGTGAAGAAGGTGAAGATAGTTTTCAGAGATTAAATTTCGTGTTAGGTGGATTAAAGTGATTTTATTTTTCTCTCTCAACCGCTCTTGATCCCTCACAGTTCAACAACAACACACAACAAAATTTATACAAATATTAAAGCAAAATCAAGAGCAGAAGCCAAGTATGGAAATCAGTTTGAAAGTTTTGAACAAAACAGGCATGTATGAAGGTGAGTATAAGTGACAAAAGTATATAAAAAGTACCGACTCTTAGACTTTTCAGAAGCGTCGATCTGCGCAGGTAAGTTGCTCCTCTTGGTTTTGCTTTTGTTTCGATGCCCTCTTTTGACTTCTTGTGCGTCTACTGTGTTGATTTTGTTGTGCTTGTGGGAATTTGGCTTAAATGGTTTTGAGTGATGCGGGTATCGTGAATGTAGCTTGCAGTACTGTATGGTTGAGAAGAGTTTATGAGGGTTTGAGCGGGTTAAGGTATTGATGGGGTGAAGTTGCAAGTAAGGTAAAATGGTGTTTGGCTATGGAGTGATGTTTGAAACTGAAGTTTTAACTGATGCAGTTTTTCTGGTTTTTTTGGGTTTTTTGACTTCTGTTCTTTTGGGCTGATACTGTTTCAGCTTGGCTATGGCTTATGTTTTGTTGGCAGTTTTGTTTTTTTTTTAAAAAGAAAAGTCCCCTTTTGTTGTGTTTTAGGCTGTGTGTCCCCCTCCTTAATGAAACAGTGGTGTGTTTCTTTATAGTGCAGGGGTGGAAACGTGGGGGGGAAATTGGTGAGATTTGAACAATGTTGGAATGTTGTCTTATGGCTTTAGAATGCAGGTTTTTAACTTGCCTATTTTTGTGCAATGTTACAGCAGTTTTGACTGTTTTGTTGAACAGTAATGTGTAGGTTTTTTTCTTTCTCTCTCTTACCTCTCAATGATGTAAAGCTATTGCTTTTTTTCTTAAAGTTCTGAAGGGTTTGCACATTTGGAAAATGATAAAGCTAGGGTGTTTTGATTGCTTGCACTAATGTTTTGTTTGCACTATTTTATTTGTTTGGTTTAATATGATGCTGCATTGTTTGCTTGTTTTTATACCATTTGTTGATGTTATTGTTTTCTTGCTTTGACTTGGGCGCTACGCTTGTTGCTTGCTTGCGCACTATGCTGCCTTGGCTTTTGTTTTGTGTGATGTGCTTGTTGTTGGCCTGCGCGCTACGCTTGTTGCTTGCTTGCGTGCTATGCTTGTTGCTTTGTGCGCTGTTATGCTTATTCTGTTTGTTTTGCAGCAGTGGGAAAAATAGAATATTTGCAAACTTCTTTTCTTTTTTCTTTTTGTGAACCAAAAGGCACAAGCTTTTTGTGATTTGCAATTGGGAGAGAGAAAAAAATAGTCCATGATTAAACAAACTCCCTTGACTGATTCCAAACACAAACCCTTATGATGATATTAATCAAATAATTCTTGTTTGAATTTTTTCATGCATTAGTTGTTTGCTAACTTTTCTCTTTTTCTTGTTTCATGAGCACGATTATTGGACAATCCAAAGCGAGATTGACCGATGAAAATACCAAGGCGAGGATGAATGACTTGAAGATGAAGACTTGAAGAAACACAAATTATTTCTCTTTCTTTTTTTTTGTGAACAAAACAAATGTACTTCGTATTCCAATAATTGTGATTTATTTTTTCATACGCTCTATAATCAGTCCAAAAAATGTAATGAACATGAAAGCTTGAATGATACGCTTTTTGAATGAATTCTTTTGTATGGAAATCAAATAACTCTCGATCTTGTTTAAATTCTGAAATTCTCTCTTCAATGATTCGAATTGCACATCTCAACTTTGTAACTTAAATCTCAAGAAATCATGAATAATGGTTATAACTTGTATTCCAAACAAAACATGTGTCTTATCTTTCAAACACCAATCAAACTCTCAGACAAAATAAATGCTTAAGAATTTAATTCCACTGATTAATTCGAACCCAAAACACTGGTCGCTTTGAACCTTGATCTTCAAATTATGTCTGAACCACACTTGCACTTCTTGACCAGAACTTCAACTTTTGATATTCAGCCCACAATAACTTGTAACTTAAGCAACAAGAACAATGTCTTGATCATCATGAACCCTCAGCCTCATTTCTTGTACCCAAACTTTGCATTTTCCAATTTAGACTCCGAATTCTCGACTCAATGGCTTAGAGACTTAAAGAAGAAACTTGAAATGCAGGGAGGTGAAATTCTTGACCTAACGCACTGAGCTCTGAGACATCTTCGGGGCAGGCGAGAGAGACATCTTCCCAGAAACCAAAAACTCGAAACCCTAGCATCTTGATAAGCACACATAGGTAAATAAACCCTAAACCAGGCTCTGATAAATTTAAGCGAGAACCATATGCGTTCCCCTTTTACCTGATAAGAAAAACCTCAAAACCAGATTTGACATAAAGAGGGCTCAGCCCTAAAACTTCAAACCAAAGCCCCTGATTCCCTGAGATACGGGATATGCAAATGACTGAATAATAAAATGATGCAAATGGAATGCAAAGTTCAAAAACTAGACAAAAATAAAAGAGATAGGGCAAATTTGGGGTACGACAGCTGCCCCTATTTAATCGTCTTAAACCTGAAGGCGAGATTGGCGTCAGCCTTTCGAGAGTTCAAGGTGGAAGATGATTAAATACCAGGACCCGAAATTTGCCCTGGAGAGATAGTGTGAGTGTCATTCGCTGCTGTGAATGTCTGCTTGGGGAAGGACAAACTGGTCTTCTGGTGGACTGACCATGATGGATAAAACATGGTTGAAAAAAGGTAGCTTGTACTGGGGAAACGGTACCAATACAAGGTTCTCGAGGGAGTGAGTGGTAGAGTGACTGAAAGGATATGGTTGACAATATCACGGTGACTGGAGGTAAGAAGCTTAAGGATAACACGAAGGTAAAGTCTGCGGAAGACTTAAGACCCTAAGAATATGGCGCAACGGCAAGATCCACAGACGATCTACGACCTTAAAAAACATAACGCGATGGTAAGATCTACAGACAATCTACGACCCTAAAAAAAAGATGCGAAGGTAAGATCTACGGACGATCTACAACCTTAAGAGAGGTAAAGAGGAGAAGGTAAAGTCTACCAACGACCTACGACCTTAAAAAACATAACGCGATGGTAAGATCTACGGATGATCTACGACCTTAAAAGAGGTGAAGAGGAGAAGGTAAAGTCCACGGACGACCTACGACCTTAAAAAACATAATGCGATGGTAAGATCTACGGACGATCTACGACCTTAAAAGAGGTAAAGAGGAGAAGGTAAAGTCTACAGACGACCTACGACCTTAGGAAATGAAGTGAAGGTAAGATCTACGGACGATCTACAACCTGAGAGGATGAGAGGGTAAAGTCTACGGACGACCTACTTCCCTAGGAAAGATAAAGTGACGGTAAGATCTACGGAAGATCTACGACCCTAGAAAGATAAAGCGACAGTAAGATCTACAGACGATCTACAACCCTAGAAAGATAAAGCGGAGGTAAGATCTACGGACGATCTACGACCCTAGAAACATAAAGCGAAGGTAAGATCTACGAATAATCTACGACCCTAGAAAGATAAAGCGACGGTAAGATCTACGGACGATCTACGACCTTAAGAAACGAGAGGGTAAAGTCTACGGACGACCTACGACCCTAGGAAGATAAAGAGACAGTAAGATCTACGGACGATCTACGACCTTAAGAAACGAGAGGGTAAAGTCTACGGACGACCTACGACCCTAGGAAGATAAAGCGACGGTAAGATCTACGGACAATCTACGACCCTAAGAGGATGAGAGGGTAAAGTCTACGGACAACCTACGACCCTAGGAAGATAAAGTGAGTATTGAGAGTTGGGGAGCATGAAGTACTAAATCCCCGGTTTATTTTAGTTGGTAGTGTAGTAACAGATGTTAACTGGGAATTATGAAGATGAAATTTTTGTGAGGATGTTTTGTTGATTTGGGATTGATCTGGCTCATGCTACATATGCATTTAAGGTGTGACATGATGATTCATGGATATGATATGCGTTTGAGGATGCAATGCAGTATGTCATGATGATTATTGTGTGAAAAATGTCAAAAACTCATTGGGATCTATTGCTCGTCATCTTGAGGTACCAATATGGACTGGTGCTTGAAAATTGAGAGAAAGAGTTATCCTTGTCGAATTCACTGGGGAATTAAATCTTGCTGAGGAGAAAAGACTTGATCTGACTTCCTTCAAGTATTGGGTTTTGTGAATAACTGAAAAGAGACGTTGATCCCAAAAAATGCCCCAAGTCTCTCCGCGTGGGAGAATCGGGCGCTCGGTCGATTGTTAGAAGGCGACGAGGATGAAATCTTGGTCAAGGTGACCGTTATAACTTGTTACCTGCACAGAAGAGCGAATACTTGAACGCCACAACATTCCCTTGGGATGCCTTCATATCCATGTAATGTAGTGTTTCACATCTTAGCTCATGATTATTATTTACTTATTGTTTTTAATGCAATGCTTAACAAAGAATTTAAATCACAATTCACATACGAAAAATAAAGTAAAAAAACATAACAAAGATTTTTAATGGAAGGGCAAATTTTATTAATGAGTTTGGCCCGTGAATGGGCATTAATACATAGATACAACTCCTAAATGAGGAAATTGCAGAGAAGAAAAGAAATACAACGGGTAAAATGGCAATAAGAAAATCTCGAACTTCTGTTAAAACTGATATTGCTATAGTTCTCGCATCCTAGGTCGTCCTAGTGTCGTGCTTCCAAAGGATAATAGTTAGATCGATCCATCCCGCATTAAGAGGGTGTACGTGAAGAGTCTTCAGACTGCAGTCTCTCGCTTTCTGTCCCTAATTTTTTCCTGGATCGCCCTTTCGGGTTTTCGACCCACCAGGACATCCATTTTTGCCTAAGTCGCCCTTTCGGGTTTTCGACTTAGCGGGTTATTCTCTTTTTTCTTTTTTAGCCCTAACTTTTTCCTAAGCCACCCTTTTGGGTTTTCGACTTAGCGGGTCCTTTCATGCGTAGTATTTTTTTATTGAGTCTGAATTGACTGGAAGCGGAACGTCTTCCCCATCCATGTTTGTCAGGATTAGAGCACCTCTTGAGAAAGCTTTCTTCACGATGTACGGTCCCTCATAGTTGGGAGTCCACTTGCCTCTTGGATCAGTGTGGATTGGGAGAATCTTTCTTAAGACCAGGTCACCTGAGTGGAACTCTCGAGGCCGAATCTTCTTGTCAAATGCCCTCTTGAGACGTTGTTGGTATAACTGACTGTGACAAATGGCTGCCAGGCGCTTTTCTTCGATGAGATTGAGTTGGTCGAGTCTCGTTTGAATCCATTCTGCTTCATCAAGTTTAGTATCCATCAGAACCCTTAAGGAAGGAATCTCCACTTCGACTGGGAGTACCGCATCCATACCATAGACTATTGAAAACGGAGTTGCCCTAGTGGAAGTACGCACCAAAGTTCGATAGCCATGCAGGGAAAAAGGCAACATCTCATGCCAATCTTTGTATGTTCTCACCATTTTCTAGACGATCTTCTTTATGTTCTTGTTAGTGGCTTCGACTGCCCCATTCATCTTTGGCCGGTAAGGTGATGAATTATGGTGCTCGATCTTGAACTCTTCACACATTTCCTTCATTATCTTGTTGTTGAGATTTGACCCGTTATCAGTGATGATCTTGTTAGGAGTTCCGTACCGGCATATGATCTCTCTTTTGATGAAACGAGTGACAACTTGCTTGGTCACATTCTTGTACGAAGCCGCTTCCACCCACTTGGTGAAGTAGTCAATAGCAACGAGGATAAACATGTGTCTATTTGAAGCGCTCGACTCGATGCGTCCAATCATATCGATGCCCCACATTGCAAAGGGCCATGGTGAAGTCATCACATTCAAAGGAGTGGGAGGAACATGTATCCTGTCTGTGTAAACCTGACATTTATGGCACATTTTGGCATATACACACCAGTCACTTTCCATCGTCATCTAGAAATAACCTGCTCGTAGGATTTTCTTGGCCATGGAATGCCCACTGGCATGAGTCCCAAAAGAGCCCTCGTGTATTTCTCGTATAATGGATTCTGCTTCGTGTCTATCCACGCATCTGAGCAGAACCGACTCAAAGTTTCTCTTGTACAGAACGTCTACTGACAGTAAAAACTTAGACGCCAACCTTCTGAGAGTCCGCTTATCACAAATCGTAGCACCTTCGGGGTACTCTTGCTTCTCAAGATATCTTTTGATGTCGAAATACCACGGCCTTTCGTCTTATACATCTTCAGTGGTGAGATAATGAGTACAGAAAATATGTGTTGGCTCCTTGTAACGATAGATCCTTATATTGGGTGCATGTTTCGGGTAATTGACTTTGAACATTGCTGCTAAAGTGGCCAGAGCGTCTGCCAGTTGATTCGCTTCTCTAGGAATATGCTCAAAGGTGACCTCGTCAAAAGCGGGCAGCAACTCAATTATGTAATCCCTGTATGGAACTGAATTAGGGTGTCGTGTATCCCAATCACCCCGTACTTGATGTATCACTAAAGCAGAGTCCCCATAAACTTCAAGAATCTTGATCTTCAAATCAATGGCGGCCTCAAGGCCCATCACATAAGCTTCGTACTCAGCGACATTATTCGTGCAATTAAAACACAATCTGGCAGTGAAAGGTATGTGAGTGTTGCGTGGAGAGGTTAGAACTGCCCCAATACCATGACCCTTAGCATTTGACGCACCGTCGAACGTGAGAGTCCATCGCTCCCCTGGCTCAGGTCCTTCATTGTCATCAAGTTTCATAATATCCTCGTCTGGAAAGTCGAACTTCATGGGCTGATATTCTTCCAATGGTTGGTGAGCGAGATGATCAGCAAGAATGCTACCTTTGATAGCCTTTTTTGTGACGTACTGGATGTCATACTCAGACAAAAGCATTTGCCACCGGGCCAATCTGCCTGTAAGTGTTGGTTTCTCGAAGATATACTTTATCGGGTCCATCTTAGATATCAGAAGCGTAGAATGTGTCAACATATACTGCCTCAAGCGTCGGGTTGCACACGTAAGAGCACAACAAGTCTTCTCAAGTAAGGAATACCTTGATTCACAATCAGTAAACTTCTTGCTCAAATAGTAAATGGCATGTTCTTTTCGTCCAGTATCATCATGTTGTCCGAGCACACAACCCATAGATCCTTCAAGCACAGTCAAATACATAATGAGAGGTCTCCCTGGAACTGCTGGTATGAGTATTGGTGGTTCTTGAATATAGTGCTTAATCTTCTCGAAAGCTTCTTGACAACTCTCATCCCAACAGATATCCTGATTCTTGTGTAACAATTTAAAGATGGGTTCACAGGTAGCAGTAAGATGGGAAATGAACCTGGATATGTAATTCAACCTTCCAAGGAAACCTCGTACTTCCTTCTCATTTTTCGGTGACGGCATATCTTGTATTGCTTTTACTTTGTCTGGATCTACTTCAATTCCTCGTTGACTCACGATAAAACCAAGTAACTTGCCCGATCAAACCCCAAAGGTGCATTTGTTGGGATTAAGCCTTAACCTGAACTTTCGCAAACGATCAAACAACTTCTTCAAATGAACCAAATGTTCTTCCTCAGTCTGTGACTTCGCAATCATGTCATCCACATACACTTCTACTTATTTATGAATCATGTCGTGAAAGAGAGTCACCATAGCTCGCTGATATGTCGCACCAGCATTTTTAAGACTAAAAGGAATGACTCTATAGCAAAAGGTACCCCAAGGAGTTGTGAAAGCTGTTTTATCCATGTCCTCCGGAGCCATCTTTATCTGATTGTAGCCAGAGAACCCATCCATAAAGGAAAACACTGAAGACTGAGCAGTGTTATCAACCAATACATCAATATGAGGCAACGTGAAATCATCCTTCGGGCTTGCTATATTCATGTCTCGGTAGTCAACACACATACGTACCTTACCATCCTTCTTAGGTATGGGCACAATGTTAGCAATCCAAGGCGGGTAATTTATCACAGATAGGAAACCTGCTTCGAGCTGTTTCTGAACCTCTTCTTTGATCTTCAAAGCCATGTCTGGTCTGGTCCTTCTTGGTTTTTGCTTTACAGGAGGACATTCTGGCTTGAGTGGCAATCTATGCATTACTATACCAGTGTCTAATCCGGGCATGTCTTCATACGACTAGGCGAAGATGTCAGCATACTCTTGAAGCAATTCAATCAACCCCTTCTTTTCTTCACTTTGTAAGGCGGCCCCTATCTTAACTTCTCTCTTTACCTCTTCAGTACCGAGATTGACGACTTCCATTTCTTCTTGATACGGCTGGATGACCTTCTCTTCCTGTCTCAAGAGCCTGGCTAGTTCTTCAGAGACTTCACAATCTTTTTCATTGTATTCGTTAGCACGATCGACTGAATTCTCAAGGATATAAGGAGCCATAGCATTATCATTTCCAACGGAGTCTGAGACGTATTTGCATGATCGATGATTTTATGTTTTATTTTTAGAAAGTGCAAAAGAATATTTAGAATATGAAAAAAAAAGTATTGCCATTTTTATTTTGAAAAAGTAAAAGTAAAAGAAAAGACAGAGAACAAAAATTGTATGCGAAAGTGCGATTTTTCATTCAATGTTAAACTAAGATTGAAACATAAGGGGCCCCTTCTACAAGTTGTCAGTATGCCTTGGGCAGGACATATGACTTAAAATGGAAACTGAAAATTACACATCAAGGAAAACAACTTCAGGGATGTCCACGGTAGTCCAATTGCTGAGCTCCTGGTCCGGCGCAACTTGATAGATAAATCTTGAAATATCTTCATCGTCACCTTCAGCATCTATGGAGAGTACTTGTCCTTCTTTGCCTACACCAACACTGACGAACACTTCAGAAATTGGGGGAACCTGCTGTCCTCTGAGAGGAACCCAACCAGCTTGCACGGAGGATGATGACTGATACCCAAGACCAAAAGGGTCTTTCTTCTCCGGAACTTCAATCAATTTTCCCCAACTGTCATGGGGAGGTCTAGCTTCTATGAGGGCTTTGGCATCCTTCAAAGAGGCCAGGGGTATCTCATACTTCTTATATTCCACGAAGGGGAATTTGTCAACATTAACAATCTCTAGAGATTGAAAGGGCAACTCTTGTACCTCGCCTTCCACTTCCACATAACGGTAGGTAGTCAGATTATTAATCACTATGTCTTCTTCCCCACAAACGATGACAACTTGGTCATTTGCAACGAACTTCAGGCGTTGATGAAGAGTGGATGTCACAGCTCCAGCTACATGAATCCATGGACGACCCAAAAGGCAAGTATAGGATGGACGGATGTCCATAACATAGAATGACAAATAGAAAGTGTGGGGACCAATCTTGACAGGAAAATCCACTTCTCCATCCACCGATCTTTTCGAACCATCAAACGCTCGAACATTTAGAGTGGAGGGCCTCATCATTACACCGTCCATATTTAGCTTAAACAAGGTAACCTTAGGCATCACATTGAGTGAAGAACCTGTATCCACCAAAACTCGAGATAAAATAGTGTCCAAACACTTCATAGAAACATGCAACGCTTTATTGTGGGCTCTGCCTTCAATTCGGAGTTCATCATCACAGAAACCCAAACAATTTCCCACAACAATATTGGTGACTATTCCTTCAAACTGGGCCACAGAGATGTCTTGGGTAACATGAGCAGAACATAAGGTCTTCAATAAGGCATTGCGGTGGGCCTCTGAACACAAAAGGGGAGACAATATGGAAATCTTGGATGGTGTCTGGTTGAGCTGGTCCACTACTTTGTAATCACTCCGCTTGAGAATTCTCAAAAGTTGCTCTGCTTCTTGTCCTTCAGAAAGTTCGGGTTGATTATTCATTACTTGCTTTCCCCTGGTCTTAGCTAGAGTTTCACTGTTAGTTTCCTTAGGAGGTGGTGGTGGAGGAGAAAAGATCCGACCACTGCGAGTCATGTTACTTGTTCCCGCAATGTTGGTAACATTCTTGTCACCTACCGGAGGGCACTCATACCTCTTTCCATGAATATATACCTCATTATACTCCCATGGAATTTCCTTTGAGTCGTTGCTAGTAGGAGGAATAGGAGCTTGAATCATTGTGGGGGTAATAGGAACCTGAATTGTTAACTGAATACTAGGGGTGGCTGAAAAGCTTCTCGGATAGTAGGGGATTTCCAGAACATCAATCTCTTCTTCTCGGAAAACCTTCTCTATCTGTAAGACACCTTCATTGATCAACTGTTGGATGGTCGTCTTCAACTCAGCGTACTCTTTTGGTTTGGAAGATTTGGTTAAGCATACGTCATGGAGTTCTTTTAGCACTTCATGCCTCAACAAATGTTCTCTGACAGTTTCTAAAGATATCTTAATTTCATCAACCTTTGATACCAAAACCCGTTCATTAACTTCTTCAATAGCATGAACTGTTCCCCCTTGATGAGGAGGCATGGGATTATTTTGAATATTCTGACCAACAGGGTTGAAGTTGATGGCTTTAGCATCGATGAGATCTTGAACTTTGCACTTGAAAGCTCTGCAATTTTCAATTGTATGGCATGGGGCACCAGAATGGAATTTGCAATGAGCATTAGTATCATATCCCCTAGGAAGAGGATTTGGTGGTGGACTGAGTTCGCGCAATTGAACCATTTGACTAGCAAGTAACTGTGGGAGAAGCTGAGCATGGGACATGGGAATGAGATCAAATCTTCTTTCAGGGGATCTCTGTCTTTGAGGAGCTCTTGGGCCTTGGAGATGTTGATTCGGTTGTTGATAAGTTGTAGGAGGTGCAAACTGTTGTTGTGGAACATAATGTGGTTGTGGAGAGAAAGGTCGTTGTTGGGCCATCCAGGGTGCTGGAGTTGTAGCAGCGTATACTTGCAGAACAAATTGGTTGGGAACAACAGCATGTGTAGGAAAATAAGGGAATCGGACTTGAGGAAATGAGGGAGCTCTTTCTTGGTTGACGGTGATGGCACTGGTCTCGCCCTCTTTCTTCTTGACAAAACCGGAAAATGGTTTCCTATTAATGCCTGCATTGTTGTTAGCATTATTAGGAACACCTTAAATCGTTCTAGCCTTAATACACGTCTCAACATGTTCACCAATGATGACCATATCCGAGAAAGAAGTAGAAGTGATATTGAGCATATGCTGGAGATAAGGGCCTCGTAGAGTACCCATGAACAGATCAATCAACTCATGATCCAAGAGAGGAGGTTGGACCCTTGCAGCTAGCTCACGCCACCTCTGAGCGTATTCTTTGAAAGACTCTTCAGACTTTTGCACCATCCCCTGGAGCTGAGTACGGCTTGGAGCCATGGCAGTATTGTAATGGAAATGTTTCAGAAAAGCATCAGTGAGCTCTCCCTAAGTACTGACATGAGATCTTTCCAATTTCATATACCAATCTAATGATGCCCCGGTCAAACTGTCGTGAAAGAAATGCATGAGCAAAGGTTCATTTCCAGCATAGGCCGCCATTTTGCGACAATAGGAACGGAGATGTGTCTCTGGGTAAGAAGTTCCTTTGTATTTGTCAAACTCTGGGACATTGAACTTGGGAGGAATAATTACCCCAGGCACGAGGCACATTGCAGCAGTATTGAATCCGGAGGCCTTGATACCTTCCATGGCTCTAAGTCTCTCTTCAAGAGCATGATACATTTTCGCAGTTTCGGCAACCCCGGCAGCAAGATTCACTTGGGTTTCATCGAGATCAATAACATCATGATGATCGTCGACATAATTCCTAGGAGCACCGTGTGATCGGTGGATCTGGAACTGACTGTTTAACGCTGGTTCGCGAAATGTCGCGGAAGCAAGAGTCGCCACCGTCTTTTATTTTCTCCAAATGGAAAGGACAAAAGCACAGAAAAATTCCTTATAGAGATTACTCTCGGTTCGGGAGGTAGATTATAGAAAGGGAAGGTGTTAGCACCCTTTCTATCCATGGTTATCCATGGGCTCTCAGATACTTGCTCAATGTGTTTTCAAAAATGTTTGCTTGCTTTTCAATGTGGGTTAACAAAGTTTCTTTGAAAAATTTCAGTTCGACTCGTACGTCAGAGTGTTTGAAAAATTTGCTTTGAAAGCTTTTGAAAAGTGTTGGTGTGAAAAGTCTTTGAATTTTTGTTTTGAAGAGAGCAAGTATCCATGAGTCGTCTACCTACCCTAAGGAATTCGTCTGTGTAAATGTCCTTTAAAGTAGTGCCATCCCACCATTGAGAGGTAGGTAGCACCACCGTTGGAGGTGTTCGGGTCAATTCGAGGTTCGGGACATGGTGATCATCGGAGCAATAGGAAGACACCTTAGAAGCTACCCTCATGCCAGGTTCCCGGATCATGAGGACTTACTAAGACATCCTCTACTCGACGATCACCTTTCGAAAGGCAAGGCAACAGTGAGGCGTACCCTAGGGGTGGTGTGTGCGAATTGTGTGTCGTTTTCAGATATTTTGTCTTGTTCATGGTATAGGTGATCTACGCTTGATTTTATTTTAAGTCCATACATTCTTTCATGCTCTTATTAACAGTTAATATTTGCGGGAAAATAAATCTAAACTATTACAAATGGCGCGGGTCCACATCGCCAAAATTAAACCGGACCCGATTTGACGGAAAGTAAATAAAACAAAAGTGCAAAAAGTAAGTGTTACAACGCTTTGGGAGAGATACATAATGAATTAAGCGAAATAAAATAAATGCGCGAAATAAAGGAATTAAAAACAAAACTAGGGCGTTGGACCCTTTTGCAAAATATTAAATTGCATGAATTAATTAAGAATTAAATGTTTTTGGTATTTTTAGTGTTTTTAGGAATTTAATAAAAAAGAATTAATTAAAAAACCAAAATGAAATATTAAACCTAGTTCTAATTATTTTTAAGTTTATTATGAAAGTATTAAAATTTAACCTAAATGCAACCCTAATTAGTTTACAAGTTTAATTATGAAAATAAATAAATCACTAATATTATGGCAAAAAACAAGGAAAATTAAAAGGAATAAAAAGTCATTAAACCTAATGCTATATTTTTGGATTTTTTTATGGAAAAAAGAACTAATATTGCAAACCCTAATTTAAATTGAATTTATTTACATGTTAATTTATGTATAAGGAAATAATTAAAATAAAAATTATTTATCACATTTTTGTCTTTTCTGATTTTTAGGCATTTTTGTATATTTGTAAAAAATAATAATTAATTTAATGAAAACGATAAAGAAAATAAAATAAAATAAAAAAATGAAATGTAATGAAAAGTGCAAACCAGGGGGTTTCAGTCCCAAATTAGGAGGTGTAGGCCTTAGCAATCTGGCCCAACAAGTCCTTGATCTTTTTGACTTTCCTGACTAGCCTGTGGTGCGTTGACTGGGGTTTATGGGTATCCTTTAATCCCTGCCCTTGATTTGAACGTGCTAGACGCGTGGACGGCTTGAGATGGCAAGCGTATGGTGACCCACAATGTTGTGCCTGCATGGGAATTAACATAGAAAAATAATATTGAAATTATTCAGACCTGGGACTCGAACCCAGGTCTTGCACCTCACCAGCCAACACCTGGACCACTACGCCATTTGGTGCGTTGTTAATACATAATAACAATTAAACAATATAAAAGAAAAGCAAAATTAGTGGGAGTCAACGCGCCAATTTTTAAACCCACGAATCACTGGTTGACACGATGTCGTCTTCTTCACGTTCCCTGAAAACAAAACCATATGGCAACGGTTTCTTAAGCGTGGTTTAAGGTCGCTTTAGAGAAAATAGCGATTAGAGCTATGTAACTCATAAATTAATCGCGACCATGGCTTCTTCTTCGTCCAAGCATGCCAAATTGAACGATGGTGGTTTGGAGTCCTGATTTTTCCTCTTTGCAAAAGCCCCAAATTCCACCTCTGAAAACCCTAAACTTCACTCATGGCATCATCGTGTATATAGCACAAAAACTTAATTAAACATGATGGTTAGTTTCAAAACTTGACAAGGAACATGAATGTACAATTAAAATGCAATGAGGATGTCTAAAACTGAAAACACGATCATCACTTTTTTGCTGTACAGGGGAGGTTCTATATACCAATTCCTGGGGCTTGAGTTGATGTTAGGGATTGGAATATGTTCAGGAATTGCCAAGGAAGCTTTTGGAAAAGGAATTAGGCTTTGAATCCACCTCAAACAAGGATTTCAGTTTTGAGTTTTATGGCTATTTTTCAAGTTAGCAATGGTGTCTCCTGCGCAGCATTTTTGTGTGTTGGCATTAGGTTTTGACTCAATACTTATGAGGGAAGAGAATTAGGTCATTAGCTGGCCTTGATCCATGCCCATGAGAGAACTAGTCCTAGGGTTTTCACCATTAACCAACTTTCCCTTTTTTAAGCAAAACCAAGACTTGGTGTGCAATCTAACCCTAGCATGAGTTTGTGAGCTGGCCCATGATATATGGAAGCTATTCCAATTCAAATGACACTATTCCATTGACTTTTAAATTTTATTTGAATTTTTAAAGATTTAAAATGAATTAAATTATCAAAAATTAAATAAAATAGAAAAATCAATTTTTGATCTTGAAATTAATCATGGGACACGTGTGTGGCATGACAAGGCTGAATCAAGTGGGAGAAAGTGGGCCCTTTTGTCAAAAATTGAAGTTTCAAGGATAGTTGACTTTTGCCATTTCACAAAAATTTCCCAACTTCTACAAGGCATAACTTGCTCAATTTTTAAGCTTTTCTCATGTTCTTGGACATTTTGGAAAGGTCTTTGAGTCCTTTAACCAATGCCTTTGGTCCCATATCATTTTGATTTTCCAATCTCAAGTTATGGCCTTTGACTTAAAGTCCCTTTTTGTTGACTTTTGAAAATGACCTATAATGTTGAAATTGATAACTTTTTGTGAGAGCATTTCTTGGACTTGAAGTATGAAGATGAGTTGTAGGCAATGTCTTTCTCTTCAAAATGAGCTTTGGATGGAATTTTTCTGATAATCCATGTGAAAGTTATGCCCTGGTCAATTTCAGTTGACTTTTTCAGCTGTCCAAATAAGGAAACTTTTGCATCTTTGATGATTTCTGAGCCAAATTTTGAGAATCATGATCAAGCATTGATCAAATGATGTTTGTGGCTTCAAAATGATATGTTGACCAAAAATTTGAACTTTTGACTGTCAAATGACCATTTTGCCCCTACAGTTGACTGTAGTGCAATTTAGGGTTTTGACTGTGCAATTTTGAGCTGAATGCCTTGAAACTTGATATGAGGATGCTTGACCATATTTGTAGGCATGTGAGACTTGATTGGGCCTTTGAAAACTTCCTTCCCTTGATCAGAACCCAAACCCTAGTTTTTGACTGTATGGGAGACTGTTGAGCTGTGCAACCCTTGGGGAATTTTGTGACTTGGCTTGGCAATTTCTTGAAGAATATGGGAGGGAAAATTTTGGGGTGCAACAGTTGCCCCTGTTCAATCTTCTTAGACCTGAGGATGTAGATTGGCTGACGTGCCTTTCGTAATCCGAGGGTAGAAGATGATTGGACACCAGAGTGCCCAGAAATTTGCACTCACATAGTGGCAGTGATGGTGGAATGGGTTTATAGATGCCATCTGGATGTTGATGGATAGGATGATGGGCTTATGGATGCCATCTGGAGGTTGATCGCGTAAGAGATTCCTTAGCGAGAACTTGCGTACCTGCAAAAGAACAAATGAGTACCTGACACGTTGCAGGAGCTGGTTTTCAGATGCCTGGTATAGATGTGTCCTGACTGGTTACAGGAGCTGAGTCTGGAGCTTCAAACAGCGATGAAAGAACCAGGGATGGTTACTACCTTAGCATGAATGGTAAGAGAACCTTGGGCGACTTTAACTTCAACAACGCTCGTTGAGAAAAAATCTTGGGTGATTTTAACTTCAACAACGCTCGTTGAGAAAAATCTGGGTGATTTTAACTTCAACAACGCTCGTTGAGAAAAATCTTGGATGTCTTCTACTGGGATAAGAATCAGGGAGATCTTAGGGTCGATCTGACTGAACCAGAGAGGCCTTTGACTGGGTAAGAATCAGGAAAATCTTAGGGTCGACTTAACTGAATCGGACAAGGTCTTGAAATATCTTCAACTGGATAAGCATCAGGGAGATCTTAGGGTCGATCTGACTGAACCAGAGAAGGCCTTTGACTGGATAGGCATCAGGAAAATCTTAGGGTCGATTTAACTGAACCGGACAAGGTCTTGAAATATCTTCAACTGGATAAGCATCAGGGAGATCTTAGGATCGATCTGACTGAACCAGAGAAGGTTTTTTGACTGGATAAGAATCAGGAAAATCTTAGGGTCGATTTAACTGAACCGGTCTAGGTCTTGAAACATCTTTAACTGGAATAAGTGTCAGAACGTCGCCATATCTGGTTCATATCTGGACTATATCTGGGAGGAAATCTGGAAGCAGCATCAGAACGTCACCATCTCTGGGTCAAATCTGAAACTATATCTGGAAGGATATTTGGAAGCAGCATCAGAACGTCACCATCTCTGGGTCAAATCCGAAACTATATCTAGAAAGAAACTCTGGAAGCAGTATCAGAACGTCGCCATGCCTGGGTCATATCCGAAACTATATCTAGAAGGAAATCTGGAAGCAGTATCAGAACGTCACCAACTCTGGATCATATCTGAAACTATATCTAGAAGGAAATCTGGAAGCAGCGTCAGAACGTCACCATCTCTGGATCATATCTGAAACTATATCTAGAAGGAAATCTGGAAGCAGTATCAGAACGTTGCCATCTCTGGGTCATATCCGAAACTATATCTAGAAGGAAATCTGGAAGCAGCATCAGAACGTCACCATCTCTGGATCATATCCGAAACTATATCTAGAAGGATGTCTGGAAGCAGTATCAGAACGTCACCATCTCTGGGTCATATCTGAAACTATATCTAGAAGGAAATCTGGAAGCAACATCAGAACGTCACCATCTCTGGATCATATCCGAAACTATATCTAGAAGGAAATCTGGAAGCAATATCAGAACGTCACCATATCTGGATCATATCTGAAACTATATCTAGAAGGATATCTGGAAGCAGCATCAGAACGTCACCATATCTGGATCATATCTGAAACTATATCTAGAAGGAAATCTGGAAGCAGCATCAGAACGTCACCATATCTGGATCATATCTGAAACTATATCTAGAAGGAAATCTGGAAGCAGCATCAGAACGTCACCATATCTGGGTCATATCTGAAACTATATCTAGAAGGATGTCTGGAAGCAGTATCAGAATGTCACCATCTCTGGATCATATCTGAAACTATATCTAGAAGGAATTGCGATAGTTGATAGTAATCATTTTTGTATTGATCTCTTTCCTGAAAAGGCAAAACATAATTGTATGCAAAATCATGATGCATGAACTGTATGTCTTCAAAATTAATGAGATTCGTGTAATATGATGCATATGCATGCTATAATGATGTATGTGACGTTTTATGAATGTATGTTTGTCTAAGAAAATAAATCCTTGGGGTGCCGGGAAGTCGTATCCTGGGCTGATGTTGAAGAATAGTTGCAAGAATTCCAATAGGCGAAGATAACTCCGTTGGGGAATAAACTTAGCGAATGGAGGATTCTGCGGGGAGAAAAGATACTCTAGCGGCCATGCTGGGAAGTAATACTCTGTGGGAAGAGGGATGCCTTGCTGATTGTTGATAGTAACTTGCTGAGGATATCCTTGTTGTTGGAAGTATTGATGGACTTCGCTGGGGTAAGAAGACTGTATCGAGGACGCTCTTTCTGTGGCTTTTGGCTGAGGATAACCCAGTTATATCCTATTGAGGAAATAACTCTTTAAATCAAGCCGGACGACGCATTCGTGCTCTGCGAAGGGGTAAGCTTCCAGAATCTTACTGGGGATAAGCTTACTGCTTGGGGATATGAATTCCATCTTTCCTGAGGAACTGGATTGGATTCTCTGGGGAAGTTTTGAACTGTATTGGTTATGTTCTTCCACGGAACCTACCCTGATACCTTGGAGGATGGAACAATCAGATTGCTTAAACCATTCTTTATTGCCCCTGTTTCTATGGGGGAGGCACTTGTGGGGCGCTGATAGTTGTTGATGGACAAACCTTCTTCTAGTAGGCAAGTGACAAGATGATAGGCCATAGTCGTACGCTTTTATCCCTAATTTTTGCCTGGACCGCCCTTTCAGGTTTTCAGTCCACCGGGATACCCATTTTTGCTCAAGCCGCCTTTTCAGGTTTTCTTTCGACTTGCCGGGTGTACAGATTTTTTCCATTTCATCCCTCATTTTTGCCCGAACCCTTTTGGTTCGGCGGGAAGCCCTTATTTTTGCCTAGGTATGTCAACCTAGCGGGTCTTTGATTTTGCGTAGTATTCTCTTCGACTATGTCCATTCTCTTAGAATATAGGGAGTTGCCCCTGGCTGTTGGTGTTGCCATATTGCCAGAAGATGTCTGATCGTGCAAACTTTGTTGCTGGAATGCCCCAAGTGACTCAGGCGGAGATTTGCCCCAGGCTTTTGGCCTTTTGAGAGATTCTCTGGATCTTGACTTAACTGCCCCTGATAATGGACCACGGCTATGTCCTGCCCCTTGATTGAAAGTGCTTCTGTTCATTAGGCATTCATCGTGCGAATTTTCCTGCTGTTCAAACAAAAAGGTCATATGCAAACAAAGTTATGTTAAAAATGCAAAGCCTATGTCTGTCTTGAAGATTTTGAAAATGCATTTTTTTCATAAAACAAGTGATTGCTTGTAAAACGTGATGTCAACACCGTATTTACCGTAGGCCTTAAGGAGTCAGGATACCTTTCGTAACAGTATGCTTTCGAGCTAACCCATGCTTCAGCTAGGACTTTTGAGGGTTATAACGTGGCCTGGTTCACGGTTTAAGAAACAAAGGATAAAGGCTCAAATTATTTGTACCCACCCGCTCTTCATGATGTTCTCCAAACCTAAACTCAGTTGATCGTGCGTTAGACCTTGCTTGAGTCTTTGCTTTGATGCTTCAGTGATGGTTCAGATATTGACAGTATATTTGGATTAGGCAGTCATTTCCTTTTTCGTTGAGGGTTTGTAGGACCTCTTTTTTTTATTTTTGTTATCCCTTTCTTTTTTGCCTGAACTGTTTCCTTTTTTGGAATTACAGTCAGCGGGATGCCCCAGTTTTGTAAGTCTCCTTCATTGGTTTTTGACTTTTTGGGCTTTTTGATTTTGGGAGATATAATGACTGCCTTTCTTTATTGATTATTCAGAACCATCACTGTCTTTCTTCGTTTTGTAAGGACTTCTTCGGTGCCATTCGTTATGCACTTGGATCAACTGAGAGACTACCCTGCCCCAGGTTATGATTAAGGGTTTTAAATTTCGAAAAGAAAAACTCCTACTTCTTTGGCTCAGAGGGGTTTGACGAGGGATTATCATCCTTATAACTCCAGTGTTTAGGGATTGAAACAATGCCTGTACCTCATCAGCGGGGTCTGTTCAAAAGCATACTGTACAGATCATGATATCGTTTTCGTCATCCTCCCTCAAGAGGCTCAGAATTATTAACCAAGAGTTGATCATCAGAAAAAATATGAAAAGAATTTTGAATATAATGAAAACAATTGTATTAATTCCCAAAACAGACATATGCGATGCATTAATAGAACAAAAGAGTTTGCTATAACATTAATTGTTTATATAAGCAAAGAAAAACACAACTCAGAAATTCAAATAAACAAAAGGTCTTCAACGATTGGGTAACGGAGCAGTGATTATGTTCGGAGTCTCAGGCACTTCAAACTGAATCTCCCCGGCGTCGATCATGTCTTGAATTTTGTTCTTGAGAGGCCAGCAGTTATCCGTAGTATGCCCCGGGCTATCAGAATGATATGCGCACCTATCGTTGGGATGATAGTTGGGAGAAGAAGTGTTCGGATTCCGAAGAGGAGCCCTTAAGGTGATCAGCCCTGCCTTCAACATTTGTTGCAGTGCTTGATCCAGCGACATGTTGAGTTTGGTATACTGTCGTTTCTCCTTTCGCTGCTGCCCCTGTCCTTGTTGAGCAGGTCCGGGATTGGAGATCTGGATTGCCCCTACCTCATGACGGCTCTTTTTACCGTGCACAGCATCGGATTCTTTCTTTCCATGATGAGGCTTTTTATCAGAAGGTGCAGCCTCTTGAATTTTCCCAGACCGGATGCCAGCTTCTATTCGCTCTCCAGTCAAGATAAGATCTGTGAATCCAGCAGACGAATTCCCAATTAGGTGGTTATAGAATGGACCAGACAGGGTCCCTAAGAACATATCGACAAGTTCCCGATCAGTCAGAGGTGGTTGTACCCTTCCAGCAAGATCCCTCCATTTCTGCGCATATTCTTTAAAACCTTCACTTGATCCTAACGACATACCCTGGAGTTGGGTACGCGTAGGAGCAAGGTCGGCATTATACTGATACTGCTTGTAGAAAGCAGTAGCCAACTCCTCCCAGTTATGAACCTTGGTCCCATCTAGTTGATAGAACCATTCGAGATGAGTCCCTGAAAGACTCTCCTGAAAGAAGTGGATCCACAGGTTCTTGTCCACCGTATATGGTTGAATCTTCCGAACATAAGACCTGAGATGTAACTTGGGACACGACGCCCCGTCATACTTGGTAAAGGATGGTGCTTTAAATTTCCGAGGAATAACCACACCAGTTGACAAACCCAGATCTCCAAAATCCAGCCCCGGTACCTGTTGGATCTCCATAGCATTCAGCCTATCCTCCAACTGTTTGTACTTGTCCTCAGCCGGAGGGTACTGTTCGTCGTCGAAATCTGTTTCATTGTCAGAGACCACTGGGCTGGGAATCCTTTCCTCTTGATGGCTGCTTTTTCCCACAGATGGAGTTGTCCTCTCAGTTTCAATCTGCGGTGCATTCCCAGATCTGCGTCTAGGGCTGAACAAAACAGTCCTCTTCTTTTTCTTGTCCTTCTTCAAAAGCAGAGCCTTCAGATCTTGCTGCCCCTGGGTTAAATTCATGATCAACTCTTGGAACTGGGCGTTCTGAGCCTGGAGGGCCTTGATAGACTGCTCAGCTGATGATTCAGGATTCATGGCGATCGGCTGAAATAAACAGCGAGGAAGGGTAAGCAACCTGTCAAAGGGATACCTGCAATGCAATGAGATGTATGATATGCATGCAATGATTTCAAGGACCTCGCAGGGTAAACAGAGAAACTTGTTAGAGTTGGAAACTGGCAACTTGATTGAAGGAGCTTCCTGTTGTAGAGAGCCCTTCTTCAAGGGTCAAAGGCTCACCATATCCAGTGGGTCATAGCCCCTGACAACCTTGGCTAGAGGAAAATAAATCCTCTTTGCCCCCTTGCTAGATAGTTGGTTCATCATGACCTGCATCACAAGCCCTTGAGATCCTTGAAATGGATTAGGATGTATGCAATGGTATGATGTCATGCTATGCATGGGGTGATATAGGTAAACCCTGTTATGAGTCCCAATTAAGGACTATAAACAGACCCTGCAAGAAATTCAGTATACTTTGTTATGAGTCCCAATTAAGGACTATAAACAAAACCTGCAAGAAATTTGGTAAACCTTGTCATGAGTCCTAGTTAAGGACTATAAACAAAACCTGCAAGACTTAGTAACCCTGTTATGAGTCCCTATTAAGGACTATAAACGAAACCTGCAAGAAACTCGGTAAACCTTGTCATGAGTCCTAGTTACGGACTATAAACAAAACCTGTAAGTAGTTCATGTGTCAGCTAACAAGCATGCAAGTAGGCAAGTACAAAGGCACACAAGTCACACAAAAGAGCCCTTAGAGTTTAGGCCAGCATGAGGTCTAGGTATTACCCTCTTGAAGTTGGTGGGTTCAACCTGTCCTAATCAAAGTAACCGGGTTCTTAGAGGATCCCAATATCATTGACTACCCTCCATCGGTCATAACTCCAGCATCGCAATCTTTTCTTGCGGCCAGAACCATCACGAGAGTTTAGCCTCAATGGGCGTAGCATACTGCTACTGTTCTAACGGCCAAGTTGGGTCAATTAAGGTTCTAAGGTTGTTGGTGCTTAACGACTCCTTAGAAGACCCATATTCTCCTCGTTGCAACACAAGGGATATCAATACAGACCAAGGTGCCACACCAACGTAGCCACTGCTTCACCCGTGTCGGTCTACGCCGGACAGGTCCCTCACAGCTTATGCTACCTAAACAGGGTATCCCCAGATCCGGGTTAGGATCTATGTAACTCCCATGCAACCCACAATAGTAAAGTAAGCAAATCAATACAATTGAAAACACAGTTATGAACTAGCCCTAAGGTACACCTCACTTTAAGATTAGTCCCCAGCAGAGTCGCCAGTTCTGTGATCGGTGGATCTGGAACTGACTGTTTAACGCTGGTTCGCGAAATGTCGCGGAAGCAAGAGTCGCCACCGTCTTTTATTTTCTCCAAATGGAAAGGACAAAAGCACAGAAAAATTCCTTATAGAGATTACTCTCGGTTCGGGAGGTAGATTATAGAAAGGGAAGGTGTTAGCACCCTTTCTATCCATGGTTATCCATGGGCTCTCAGATACTTTCTCAATGTGTTTTCAAAAATGTTTGCTTGCTTTTCAATGTGGGTTAACAAAGTTTCTTTGAAAAATTTCAGTTCGACTCGTACGTCAGAGTGTTTGAAAAATTTGCTTTGAAAGATTTTGAAAAGTGTTGGTGTGAAAAGTCTTTGAATTTTTGTTTTGAAGAGAGCAAGTATCCATGAGTCGTCTACCTACCCTAAGGAATTCGTCTGTGTAAATGTCCTTTAAAGTAGTGCCATCCCACCATTGAGAGGTAGGTAGCACCACCGTTGGAGGTGTTCGGGTCAATTCGAGGTTCGGGACATGGTGATCACCGGAGCAATAGGAAGACACCTTAGAAGCTACCCTCATGCCAGGTTCCCGGATCATGAGGACTTACTAAGACATCCTCTACTCGACGATCACCTTTCGAAAGGCAAGGCAACAGTGAGGCGTACCCTAGGGGTGGTGTGTGCGAATTGTGTGTCGTTTTCAGATATTTTGTCTTGTTCATGGTATAGGTGATCTACGCTTGATTTTATTTTAAGTCCATACATTCTTTCATGCTCTTATTAACAGTTAATATTTGCGGGAAAATAAATCTAAACTATTACAAATGGCGCGGGTCCACATCGCCAAAATTAAACCGGACCCGATTTGACGGAAAGTAAATAAAACAAAAGTGCAAAAAGTAAGTGTTACAACGCTTTGGGAGAGATACATAATGAATTAAGCGAAATAAAATAAATGCGCGAAATAAAGGAATTAAAAACAAAACTAGGGCGTTGGACCCTTTTGCAAAATATTAAATTGCATGAATTAATTAAGAATTAAATGTTTTTGGTATTTTTAGTGTTTTTAGGAATTTAATAAAAAAGAATTAATTAAAAAACCAAAATGAAATATTAAACCTAGTTCTAATTATTTTTAAGTTTATTATGAAAGTATTAAAATTTAACCTAAATGCAACCCTAATTAGTTTACAAGTTTAATTATGAAAATAAATAAATCACTAATATTATGGCAAAAAACAAGGAAAATTAAAAGGAATAAAAAGTCATTAAACCTAATGCTATATTTTTGGATTTTTTTATGGAAAAAAGAACTAATATTGCAAACCCTAATTTAAATTGAATTTATTTACATGTTAATTTATGTATAAGGAAATAATTAAAATAAAAATTATTTATCACATTTTTGTCTTTTCTGATTTTTAGGCATTTTTGTATATTTGTAAAAAATAATAATTAATTTAATGAAAACGATAAAGAAAATAAAATAAAATAAAAAAATGAAATGTAATGAAAAGTGCAAACCAGGGGGTTTCAGTCCCAAATTAGGAGGTGTAGGCCTTAGCAATCTGGCCCAACAAGTCCTTGATCTTTTTGACTTTCCTGACTAGCCTGTGGTGCGTTGACTGGGGTTTATGGGTATCCTTTAATCCCTGCCCTTGATTTGAACGTGCTAGACGCGTGGACGGCTTGAGATGGCAAGCGTATGGTGACCCACAATGTTGTGCCTGCATGGGAATTAACATAGAAAAATAATATTGAAATTATTCAGACCTGGGACTCGAACCCAGGTCTTGCACCTCACCAGCCAACACCTGGACCACTACGCCATTTGGTGCGTTGTTAATACATAATAACAATTAAACAATATAAAAGAAAAGCAAAATTAGTGGGAGTCAACGCGCCAATTTTTAAACCCACGAATCACTGGTTGACACGATGTCGTCTTCTTCACGTTCCCTGAAAACAAAACCATATGGCAACGGTTTCTTAAGCGTGGTTTAAGGTCGCTTTAGAGAAAATAGCGATTAGAGCTATGTAACTCATAAATTAATCGCGACCATGGCTTCTTCTTCGTCCAAGCATGCCAAATTGAACGATGGTGGTTTGGAGTCCTGATTTTTCCTCTTTGCAAAAGCCCCAAATTCCACCTCTGAAAACCCTAAACTTCACTCATGGCATCATCGTGTATATAGCACAAAAACTTAATTAAACATGATGGTTAGTTTCAAAACTTGACAAGGAACATGAATGTACAATTAAAATGCAATGAGGATGTCTAAAACTGAAAACACGATCATCACTTTTTTGCTGTACAGGGGAGGTTCTATATACCAATTCCTGGGGCTTGAGTTGATGTTAGGGATTGGAATATGTTCAGGAATTGCCAAGGAAGCTTTTGGAAAAGGAATTAGGCTTTGAATCCACCTCAAACAAGGATTTCAGTTTTGAGTTTTATGGCTATTTTTCAAGTTAGCAATGGTGTCTCCTGCGCAGCATTTTTGTGTGTTGGCATTAGGTTTTGACTCAATACTTATGAGGGAAGAGAATTAGGTCATTAGCTGGCCTTGATCCATGCCCATGAGAGAACTAGTCCTAGGGTTTTCACCATTAACCAACTTTCCCTTTTTTAAGCAAAACCAAGACTTGGTGTGCAATCTAACCCTAGCATGAGTTTGTGAGCTGGCCCATGATATATGGAAGCTATTCCAATTCAAATGACACTATTCCATTGACTTTTAAATTTTATTTGAATTTTTAAAGATTTAAAATGAATTAAATTATCAAAAATTAAATAAAATAGAAAAATCAATTTTTGATCTTGAAATTAATCATGGGACACGTGTGTGGCATGACAAGGCTGAATCAAGTGGAAGAAAGTGGGCCCTTTTGTCAAAAATTGAAGTTTCAAGGATAGTTGACTTTTGCCATTTCACAAAAATTTCCCAACTTCTACAAGGCATAACTTGCTCAATTGTTAAGCTTTTCTCATGTTCTTGGACATTTTGGAAAGGTCTTTGAGTCCTTTAACCAATGCCTTTGGTCCCATATCATTTTGATTTTCCAATCTCAAGTTATGGCCTTTGACTTAAAGTCCCTTTTTGTTGACTTTTGAAAATGACCTATAATGTTGAAATTGATAACTTTTTGTGAGAGCATTTCTTGGACTTGAAGTATGAAGATGAGTTGTAGGCAATGTCTTTCTCTTCAAAATGAGCTTTGGATGGAATTTTTCTGATAATCCATGTGAAAGTTATGCCCTGGTCAATTTCAGTTGACTTTTTCAGCTGTCCAAATAAGGAAACTTTTGCATCTTTGATGATTTCTGAGCCAAATTTTGAGAATCATGATCAAGAATTGATCAAATGATGTTTGTGGCTTCAAAATTATATGTTGACCAAAAATTTGAACTTTTGACTGTCAAATGACCATTTTGCCCCTACAGTTGACTGTAGTGCAATTTAGGGTTTTGACTGTGCAATTTTGAGCTGAATGCCTTGAAACTTGATATGAGGATGCTTGACCATATTTGTAGGCATGTGAGACTTTATTGGGCCTTTGAAAACTTCCTTCCCTTGATCAGAACCCAAACCCTAGTTTTTGACTGTATGGGAGACTGTTGAGCTGTGCAACCCTTGGGGAATTTTGTGACTTGGCTTGGCAATTTCTTGAAGAATATGGGAGGGCAAATTTTGGGGTGCAACACACCGGTAGGAGTCTCAACATTAGCATTGTCATTTCTCCCATTAGCAGAAGTGGAAGGAGCAGCAGTAGTAAGCTTAGCAACACTTTGGTGTAGTTCTTCTTGACCCTTAATCACGGCATACATAGTTTCCATGAGTTGATCCATGCGAGTACCCATAGTGTCCATATCCCGATGGAGTGCATTCTGATTTTCCTCGAAAAGATCCATTAGCCTTTGTTGGTTGCCTCTGGTACGGTAAGGATGTGGATGAGTCGTCTTTGTTGTTTACTGGATTCTGGTAAAGGGGACCCCAATGAGTTTTTGTTGTGAAAAAATGAATGCATGGTAATATGGATGAATGCTTTATCTTCATTTCTGATGAGACCCAAAGACTCGTCTATCTTTTTAAAATTTCCTTTTTTTTTTGAAAAGTTGTATCAACGAGACTTGTCTTTGGATTTCCCTAGATATGAGATATATATACATGATGATATGATGTCATGGTATGATATGGCATGAAGTCTCAGCTCCACATATTCTAGATAACCATTGCGTAGTCCGTTGCACAGGCTGAAAATAACAGGATCAAAAGTTCGACGCCACAGGCATGGAGTCAGAGTAACCACCCACGAGGTATGTACTAGGGGTTTTTCACCTGCCGAACAAGGTTCTAAAGAGTTCTCGAAGTCTACGCTCTTCCTTTGGATATTACCGACATCCCAATTACTTGGTAATCAGTAATATTCGCAGGAAAAACTCGTCTGAGTGCAATATCGCGTGACAACTACTTCCGGAGTACTCCGTTACAGTCTCCGCATTGCACCTAAAAGGCTAAGATGGGTTAATGGTTCTACGGCTCTCAACTTCTCGAGCTCCCAGGTCAAAAGCAACGACGTCTTCACGATTACTCGGTAAACATCACTACTTTCAAGGGGACCTCCACTGAGTGGGGGATTTTCATGCCTCCTTCTTCGGGATTACTCCCTCAAAGTTAACATGACTATACCGCCCGTCTTAATCCTATGTGTAACCCAAGTCCGGGTATAGGACTTATCAAAAGTAAATACCAAACCCAACATCACAATGTATCCAGAATACGTGAGCAGCAACAATATATGCAATATATACAAAAGAATAAAATAAATAAAGAAATAAAACAGTAAAGCAAGATAAAGCAAATAAATAAACACCCAAAAAGAAAAAACAAATAAAAC
The DNA here is from genome assembly GCA_948472305.1 of Vicia faba. Taxonomy (NCBI): domain Eukaryota; kingdom Viridiplantae; phylum Streptophyta; class Magnoliopsida; order Fabales; family Fabaceae; genus Vicia; species Vicia faba. Next base: position 1,295,469,731 of record OX451737.1, on the reverse strand, counting down.
TAGGAAAGACTCGCTAAAGATCCCCAGCAGAGTCGCCAGCTGAAACCACCGGCAGAAAACACAGAGCCGCCACCGAACTTTATTTATCCGAAGGAAGGGGAAATATCGATAAAACCACAAGGGAATGGATAATATGGTCTTGCGACCAAGAGAAAGGGTAAGGGAGTCGGTTACGCGAGGGGAAGGTATTAGCACCCCTCACATCCGTTGTACTCAACGGGATCCATTTTGTTTGTTTGTCTTAGAGGGTGGATTTATCTACAACTATGCTTGCTTAAAGGGAAATGGATGGTTTTTTATTATTGTGTTCGTGAGGGTTTCGCGACCCTTTGCCTACGTATCCAATGAAGGAATCAGAACACCGTAGTTTCTCTAGAAAATGATTGATTTGTTTGTGTTTTTTAGTGGGTGACGTTAACGCACGCATTCTAGCAATAGGCACGGTCGGTATCGCGGTAGAACGGAGATAACATACCCTTGGGGGGAGTTTTGATTGGTTGAGTCTTTTGCGAGTTTTAGAATAAATTCAAGTAATGATTAAATGTTTTTGATATTTTATTTGTGAATGCTAAGTTTTGATTACAAAAGGAAAGGGTTAAGAGGGAGACTAGAAACCTAATTGTTTGTTATGTACAAGTGCTGAATTAAAAGTTGAGTTTGAAAGAGGAGTTCTATCCTAAAATTATCATGCCAAGGTTTAAAACCTAATATCTAATTCAACATTAAAATGATCCAAACAAAGTTTAATCGTATAATGGAATTCTTAAGAGACGTGTTATCAAGAATCAATCAACCTAAGATAAAAGAAAATACAATTATAATATTTTTGGGGTTTTACAAGTTAAAGAAATAATAAGATCAAAGGAAATTAAAACCTAAATTCTAAAACTATCTATGGTTACCGAGTAGAGAAACTGTAATATTAAAATTCTAATTCTAAAACAACTCAAAAAATGGATTTATTAATTAAATCTAAACAATATAGATAAAAAAATCAAAAATTGGGCAAAGGGGGTGCGGTGAGAAATCCAGATGGTAAGGCTCAAAGAAATTAACCAAACACCAAAAAATGAACCCAACAAAAAACAAAAAAACTGGGTCGGGGCGGGTATAACCCGGATCCATGGCCCCTTTCCTCAATATCAAGTTTGTAGTAAAACCCTAGACCAAACATCTTCCTCTAATTTTCTCACAGATTTCTCAGTTCAAAATCAGAAAGAAAAAACAACACCGAATCATTCCCCATCTCAATCGTTTCATGCCTTTCACGATCTCTCAGCTTCTATCAATTTCTCAAACCACGATGGCCATCATCTTCTTGCTTCAACCTTCCCAAACGCCTCCACCTTAATCTCTTTCACTCTCGTATGATTCAAACGTGTCACTCTCCGACTCACCTTCACAGATTCAAACCTTATCGCCGTTAACTCGGCTCAACATCTCTCCCGCTCTCTTCCAGTCCCAATTCATTATTAGTCATCAAATTTCTTCCTCCCTCGAAATCTTCAACTCGAAACGAACACAACAATCAACCATGGAAGCTCACTGTTCACTCTATCCTAATCCTCTATGTTCCATGTCGTAAAGTTCCCACACTCTTAATTCCTCGCTCAAACCCTAGGGAACAAAGACAACAAACGAAACTCAAACCTCGATCTTACAGTTCAACAAGCACTCCCTTAACACGACCTAATTTCTATTGAATCTGGATATGGCAAGGAAGGTGGTGAATTAAAGGTGTCGGGCATAAGCGAATCAACGAGAGGGTTTCCGTGGATTTGATGATGATGCTTCACGAATCTGTTTCTGTGCCGGTGCGACTTCGGAGGTAAGTAAGGCGATTCTGTTTTTTTATGTTATCTCTGTGTATTTTCTGATCGTGTGAATCACTACCTAATACAGTTTATACGGCATTATGTTTACAGATGCAAATGTGGTGATTGTGATGAATGTTACAGGGGTAGTTAAAACCATTGTGATGGAAACGATAAAAAGGCGTGAAGAAGGTGAAGATAGTTTTCAGAGATTAAATTTCGTGCTAGGTGGATTAAAGTGATTTTAGTTTTCTCTCTCGACCGCTCTTGATCCCTCACAGTTCAACAACAACAACAACACACAACAAAATTTCAACAAAGATTAAAGCAAAATCAAGAGCAGAAGCCAAGTATGGAAATCAGTTTGAAAGTTTTGAACAAAACAGGCATGTATTAAGGTGAGTGTTGTACCCCAAAATTTTCCCTCTCCTTTCCTCAACATTTCCTCACCACTAGACCCTTGGAGTTCAAGAACAAGTTAGGATTTGCTCTGCTCAAGACTCCTCCTTGCACTGTTGACCCAAATTAGGGTTTGAGTTTGCACAAAGATGTTTTGACCTAAAATGCCCAAAATGACTTTCATGCTTCATGTTGGACTCACAAGTTTATCCATACCAAGTTTTAAGCCTTGATTCCAATCTTTGCCCAGTCAATTGGACAGTTGACCTAGAAATCAGTTGTATTGGGGAAAAAGTCAACTATGGCCAATTGACAGTCAAACCTCATGATTTTTGACCCACATCAACATTATGAACTCATATGAACCATTTGATCAATTTTGGATCACAATTCCACAAGAAATTTGATCAGATCACCAAAAGGGCAAAATGGTCATTTCTAGGGTTTTGACTGCACAAAGGCAATTTTTGACTGTTTGACCTAGCCAATGGAAAACCAAGCTCACATATGGACTCAAGGATTCAATGGCATGTTCTTGACACATTCAACAAGTTCAAAAGATCCCAAATGCACAAGATTGACAGATGAATTTTCCAGTCAACTGATCAAAATTTGACTGTATACTGAAAAGTCAAACTTTGACTTTTTGGTCAAAATCAAGTGTCAAGATTCATTTTTCATCAAGACATGTCAAAGTATGAAACTTGTTCATCAAGAAACAAAAAATTACAAATTAGGGTTTGAAATGAAGAAATTTCATAACTTAGAAATTTTCTAAGTTATGAAATTTCCTAATTTTTTTCCTAACTTTGTCCCATTTTTTCATCAAGATGTATTTGGATTCAAACAAAACTCAAAACATGAAAGTTATATTCCATTGCAAAATCTACAACTTTGATTCACAAAGTTTCCTCAAAATAAGCTTGTAGATCAAGTTATGATTTTTGGAATAGGGGTGCAAAACATTCTTAACTTAGAAATTTTTTGACCTATTTTAGGCAGGATTTTTGCCCAAATTCATGGCCACTTTTCATATGCTTCCACTTGGAATTTCAACTTGCATTACAAAAATGGATTGTAGTACACATTCCAAGCTTTCCAAATTGTCCAAGAACTCATCAAACACCCTTGTGGTTAGGGAGATTCGAATTTGTCAAGATGGGCAATAGTCACTTTGTTCATGGCCAAATTCATGTACATAACATTGGCATTTTGAACTCAGCATGATCCAAGCTAGATTACAGGCCTCTAATCCCATTCTTAATCAATAATTTAATGCAAAACCTTTGTGTCCTAGCATTATCTTGTTCATTAAGTCATTACACAAAGGATTAGTCTTAAAATGGAAAAAGCATTTTAGCCATTCTTGTAAAAAAGCACTTTATGTCAAGTTCACAATCTAAGAAGTACAAAGCAGATCTTTGGGCACAAGATTCATGAACAAAATTCCACTGATCAAGAGTGATTTGTGCAGCATGCTTGAGGGGCCTGTATGAGCCTACAATCTAACTTGACAACTTTTGCTTAAGAAAGAAGAAAACTTGCATTTTGAACACCACATTCACTTCCTGCAAGCAAGAGCCTAAACAAACTTTGTCCACACATTGCATACTCCCTAACCAACCTTGAACACGAGCCCTTAACCCTCAATACCTCCTCATCCATCAAAGCACATTTTTTCTGCAAAAACAGAGTCCTTGTTGCAGATTGACTTGGCCAGTTCATTTCCCTCGTGCATTTTCATCCAAACCACCTCAAACACATTCTATAACATTCATACAAACTATCCCAAGCCTTGGAAACAGACTGTAACAGCCATAGCCAAGTGTGCCATTTTCATTTTTCATCTGTGCAGGTTGACTTCTATAGCTCTACTCAGTAAGATTCAAAGCAAGCCAAGCATAGAGGAAGCATCCTTGGACCTCAAGCAAGATGTACAAGTCCTCAAACTTCATTGAAAGTGCCTCCATTGTTGTACACGATTCAAGCTGAACAGGTAAAAGTTTGAACTTCTATCTCTCTATCCAAGCATATCTAGGCTTAGGTTTGTGAAGAAAGTATGTCCTATTCATGGCCCTGAATCTACCCATATCATTACTTTTCCTTTATGTTATGTGTACTGAGAGAATTTTGAACCTGAACATTGAAAAAAAGCTAGGTCAGGAATTGGGGGAGGAGAAATTCTCTCTCATTTCTGAGAGTTAGATCAAGTTCTTTATATGTATGAATTCGTGATTTGATGCTTTACATTTTTGGTGTTATAAGTTTGTGCTAAAAATCAAAGAATCAGGATGTTTGAATCAAACAAAGAAACGCGTGTTTTTGAGAACAGGAATGGCTGGAGGTTGAAGAAGCTTGCCTTGGGCTGGGCCTGACCTGTTTTTTCTATTTGCACCCACATTTTCCACTTACACCCCCTTGGCCCATTGTGTGTTTTTTTTAATTATCTTTTACTTTTATTTTTTTCTTCTGACTTATTATTTTTTGTCAAAACATAAAAAATATAAAAAATATTTTTTTCAACCATTTTTGCATTTATTTTGAATTTATTTGCTTTATTTAAACTTGTACATATAAATATACATATATACTTTTATTTAAAATACTAAAAAATAACACAAAATACATTTTATTTTCTGATTTTATTTTAGTTTATCTTTCGAAAACATTTTCTAAAAAATATACTTTTTTGTAAATAATAAATACTTTATTTTTTTTACATATATTTAACATATTTAATACATAATATAAATACTTATATATTTATTAGAATATTTAGGTTAAAAACATAAAAATAATACATTTTTATTTTTATTAATATTTAACCTCAAAATTTAATTTTTCACAATATACTCCCCTTTTATTTATTTTTTGTATATAATTAATAAATATTGTATATAATATAATTAATAAATACTATTTATTTAGAAAATTAGGATTTTGCCCTAAACCATGAAAATATCCAAAAATTAACCTTTTTTTTATATTTTTATTTCACTTGTAAATAAATCACATACACTTACACAAATACATTGATACATTTTACATTGCCCTTTATTCTTGTACATTTGATACATTTTTACATTGCGATCGATTCGATTTGGTTGTAAATATTTGGACATTACTCTCCTATTAAAGTCTCATCCCCATTTGAACATTTGTACCTCCATCCCCATGATTATTTTGTAATAATTTAGGACTTTAAATTCCGCATTTTAAAGCTTTCTAAATATGCCATGATAGACTTAGGGTTTGTATGCAAAAAAATCAAATAACAAATAGCTTGACCTAATTCAAAGACAAAAAAGCATGAAAATGGACAACACTAATCACACTTGTACCCCTAGGGTTACTCCACTTGTTGCCTTTAATAATGGGCCATGTTGCATGTTGAGTTTCTTTGGCAAAACAAAACAATTCAAATGATCATAGTCCCTCGATGACGCTTTCGAAAGTTGCCTAAAAATGATCAAGTCCCTTAAAGGAAAAATTGCCAAAGACACTTGGCACCATTGCAATCATGGTCTAAACGATGACCCGCGCCCGTCCCGTTAACATCCTAACACAAGATTGCCCACCAAATACAATGGTGGAACAAAATTGTTAAAAGGGTTAAAACATAGGAAAAACCTTTGAGTAAATTTAGGGGTAGACAACTCTTAGTTACTTGATCAAACTTGCAAAAAACACACTTGCCTACTTTTCAAAACACACATCACAACACACTTTCAAAACAACTTTCAAAAACATTGAAAACTTTTCAAAAGACAAATACACCTTTGTATACATCCAAACATGGATCATTACAAAGGTTGCCACCACAATGGCCTCTTTTCAAAACATTTTCAAACCCACACACAAAGCACCATTTCAAACAATTGAAAATCAAAGGCAAGTGATCTAAGTAAGTAACTAAGAGCCCATGGATAACCATGGATGAAAAGGGTGCTAATACCTTCCCTTTTCATAATCTACCCCCCGAACCCAAGAAAACATCTCAAAGGTTTTTGCTGTGCTTTTTAACCTTTCCTTAGGATAAAATAAAAAGTCAGTGGCGACTCTTGCTAAATCGAAACATTTGCGAAAATAAACGCAAAACCTCAAGTCAGTTCTCCCACCGTATCACAGTAAGTATAAGTGACAAAAGTATATAAAAAGTACCGACTCTTAGACTTTTCAGAAGCGTCGATCTGCGCAGGTAAGTTTCTCCTCTTGGTTTTTCTTTTGTTTATATGCCCTCTTTTGACTTCCTGTGCGTCTACTGTGTTGATTTTGCTGTGCTTGTGGGAATTTGGCTTAAATGGTTTTGAGTGATGCGGGTATCGTGAATGTAGCTTGCAGTACTGTATGGTTGAGAAGAGTTTATGAGGGTTTGAGCGGGTTAAGGTATTGATGGGGTGAAGTTGCAAGTAAGGTAAAATGGTGTTTGGCTATGGAGTGATGTTTGAAACTGAAGTTTTAACTGATGCAGTTTTTCTGGGTTTTTTGGGTTTTTTTACTTCTGTTCGTTTGGGATGATACTGTTTCAGCTTGGCTGTGGCTTATGTTTTGTTGGCAGTTTTGTTTTTTATATAAAGAAAAGTCCCCTTTTGCTGTGTTTTAAGTTGTGTGTCCCCCTCCTTAATGAAACAGTGGTGTGTTTCTTTATAGTGCAGGGGTGGAAATGTGTGGGGGGGGGGGGGGAATTGGTGAGATTTGAACAATGTTGGAATGCTGTCTTATGGCTTTAGAATGCAGGTTTTTACCTTGCCTATTTTTGTGCAATGTTATAGCAGTCTTGACTGTTTTGTTGGACAGTAATGTGCGGGTTTTTTCTTTCTCTCTCTTACCTCTCAATGATGTAAAGCTATTGCTTTTTTTCTTAAAGTTCTGAAGGGTTTGCACATTTGGAAAATGATGAAGCTAGGGTGTTTTTGCTGCTTGCACTAATGTTTTGTTTGCACTATTTTATTTGTTTGGTTTAATATGATGCTGCATTGTTTGCTTGTTTTGATACCATTTGTTGCTGTTATTTTTTGCTTGCTTTGACTTAGGCGATACGCTTGTTGCTTGCTTGTGCGCTATGCTGCCTTGGATTTTGTTTTGTGCGCCGTGCTTGTTGTTGGCCTGCGCACTATGCTTGTTGCTTGCCTGCGTGATATTCTTGTTGCTTTGTGCGCTGCTATGCTTATTCTGTTTGTTTTGCAACAGTGGGAAAAAATAGAATATTTGCAAACCTCTTTTCTTTTTTCTTTTTGTGAACCAAAAGGCACAAGCTTTTTGTGATTTGCAATTCGGAGAGGGAAAAAAATAGTCCATGATTAAACAAACTCCCTTGACTGATTCCAAACGCAAACCCTTGTGATGACTTTAATCAAATAATTCTTGTTTGAATTTTTTCATGCATTAGTTGTTTGCTAACTTTTCTCTTTTTCTTGTTTCATGAGCACGATTATTGGACAATCCAAAGCGAGATTGACCGATGAAAATACCAAGGCGAGGATGAATGACTTGAAGATGAAGACTTGAAGAAACACAAATTATTTCTCTTTCTTTTTTTGTGAACAAAACAAATGTACTTTGTATTCCAATAATTGTGATTTATTTTTTCATACGCTCTGTAATCAGTCCAAAAAATGTAATGAACACGAAAGCTTGAATGATACGCTTTTTGAATGAATTCTTTTGTATGGAAATCAAACAACTCTCGATCTTGTTTAAATTCTGAAATTCCCTCTTGAATGATTCGAGTTGAACATCTCAACTTTGTAACTTAAATCTCAAGAAATCATGAATAATGGTTATAACTTGTATTCCAAACAAAACACGCGTCTTATCTTTCAAACTCCAATCAAACTCTCAGACAAAATAAATGCTTAAGAATTTAATTCCACTGATTAATTCGAACCCAAAACACCGGTCGCTTTGAACCTTGATCTTCAAATCATGTCTGAACCACACTTGCACTTCTTGACCAGAACTTCAACTTTTGATATTCAGCCCACAATAACTTGTAACTTAAGCAACAAGAACAATGTCTTGATCATCATGAACCCTTAGCCTCATTTCTTGTACCCAAACTTTGCATTTGCCAATTTAGACTCCGAATTCTTGACTCAATGGCTTAGAGACTTAAAGAAGAAACTTGGAATGCGGGGAGGTAAAATTCTTGACCTAACGCACTGAGCTCTGAGCCATCTTCGGGGCAGGCGAGAGAGACATCTTCCCAGAAACCAAAAACTCGAAACCCTAGCATCTTGATCAGCACACATAGGGAAATAAACCATAAACCAGGCTCTGATAAATTTGAGCGAGAACCAATCTTGCAACGTGACGACAAAATTCATTCTGCGATCCAATAATCGAGAACCAGATGCGTTCCCCTTTTACCTTATAAGAAAAACCTCAAAACCAGATTAGACATAAAGAGGGCGCAGCCCTAAAACTTCAAACCAAAGCGCCTGATTCCCTGAGATGCGGGATATGCAAATGACTGAATAATAAAATGATGCAAATGGAATGCAAAGTTCAAAAACCAGACAAAAATAAAAGAGATAGGGCAAATTTGGGGTACGACAGAGTTGTATGACAGGGTTGCAAGGAAACCAAAGGGAGTGATTGATTTGAAGTTTGAAACCAATAAACAAATCAAAATTTAAGAGATGGTTGCTATAGAAGTGGAGAAAAAGCTGAAGGCTATGAACATAGGTACTAAACAGGTAGCTCAGGTTCACCAGGCACAAAATGGTGTTTGTGAAATTTGTAGTGGACCACACATTAATGTGCATTGTCTTGCAACTCCATAAAAAATTGAAGAGATCAAGTTCTTGAAGAATAATAATCCGTATTCGAACACCTATAATCCTGGGTGGAAGAATCATCCCAACTTCTTTGTGATACGGTGGCAGAACCGGGCTGTTTTAGGAAAATGCTGGTTTGCATTTTGCGTTTGTGTTTGCAAAATGTCGCGGTAAGTAAGAGTTGCCACCGAATTTTATTTTATCCAACTGGAAAGGACAAAAGCACAGAAATATTCCATTTTCGAGATTTTGAGTACGGGGGGTAGATTATAGAAAGGGAAGGTATTAGCACCCTTTTTATCCGTAGTTTTCTACGGGCTCTTAGGTACTTTCTCATCATTTTAAAAATTGCTTTCGTGTTTGTGTGTTTTGAATAAGTTTTTGTTTTACTTCGTTTTAACCCTTGCTTTTGTCTTCAAGAGTGTTACGAAGTTGTTTTTGAAAACTTTAGTTTGAAAAGTGTTTGTGTGAAAAAGATTTGTTTGTTTGAGCAAGTACCTAACAGTTATCTACCTACTCGAAAAAAGATCGTTTCTATTCTTGTTTCCTTTAGACAGCACTATCCTACTATTAGTGAGTAGGTAGCACAGTCATTGGAGTTGTAAGGTTCGATTCAAAAGGGACGTACGATCACTAAAGCAATGTTAGGACGTCTTAGTAATAACCCTAATGTCTTAAGATCATATTTGAGGCAACATTTCCGAGGCAACATTTTCAAATGGGACATTTGATCTTTGTTTAGACAAAAGAGCGACCACTAAAACACCCTATACTTAATGATTGTTTACCAAAGGCAACCGAAGTGAGAGTATACCTTAGGAGTGCGCATGTGCAAGTGTTTTGATTTCAAGTTATTATCTTTGCATATTTAGGGTTTGCTAACCATTTTAAATTTAACATACATTCTTGTTATGCAATCTTATTGCCATACATCTAACAGTTAATATTTGCGAAAATTAAAATGCGAGAAATAAAACTACGCTATTACAAGGCTTCGGGGAGGGGGATTAATTACATAGCAAAAAAACCCGTAAAACGATAAATAAAAGAAAAGTCCTAATTAAACTATTACATCCTATAAGCATTTACATCAATATTGTAAAAATAAATAAACGTGCGATGAATCGAGAACGAGAGAAAATTCGGGTTTTGACCCCGTCTAAACCTAGTTGCAAGAAAAATCATTTTTTTTGTTGTTTTTGATTATTTTTGAGAATGAATAAGGTTTTAAATAAAATAAATACAAACCTAATTACTAATTAAATTAAATTAAGAAAAACAATTAATTTTGACCTATTTTTGTATTTTTGTTATTTTAAGAAAAGAAAATAAAAATTAAATCAAACAAATCCTAATTTTCTAATTGATTTTAATTTATTTAAAAAAGATTAAAATTGCCCTAGAATTAAATTAAACTAATTATTAAATTAATTTTTGATAAAAAATAAAACCTAAATCTAATTTGATGAAAATTGATTTTATGAATTTTTTTGTAAAAAAGGAATTAAATTTGTGTGAGAAATAATTAATCAAAATAAATTAAAAGAAAAATATATAAAAGAAAAGAGAGAATTAGGCCTGGTATCCAAAGCAAAAGGGGGTGCCAATCTGACTTTCAAGCCCAATAAGCCTTGTTCCAATGTTGACTTTCTCAGATTCCATGTTGCAAGTTGACCAGGGTGCATCATGGACCTCAAAGGATGGGCGTTAGATCTGACCTTCTGGAAATCTAGTGATTGAACGTTGAGGGTACATGGTGAACCCCTTACCTGTACACATGCCTGATTATACAAGAAAAATGTTATGAAATAATATGGGGGACCTGGGATTCGAACCCAGGCCCTTTGGCCTTTTCCACATGCCTCCAGACCAACTCTGCTAGCGTGCCTTGTTGTATAATAGATAACAAACAAATATTATATTGGAAAAAGGCCAAATAATATATTAAAGCGCACGAAGTTTAAATGGACCAGCCAGGGGGTGCCACGCCACCCTTCTTCTTCCTTCCTCCGTTGGTAAAAGTCCAAGACTTTTACCGACAGACAAAAGTCTGTAGCTATAGCCCTACGTATTTCCAGAATCTCATACAAGCACAGTAAATGAAAACTAATGGTGTAGATCAATTCGTCTTGGCCTTGTGAATACCATGGTACCCCTCTTTCGGGCCAATTTTACCTGCATGAGAAAACCCTAAAACAAACAAGAAAACCCTAGCAATGGTGGATCTCAGTATGTGTGTCAAAAATTCAATTGAATATTACCAAAACATTGCAAATACATTATCAAACACATATATGTCATTGAAACATGCTAATTCTGCATAAATTCTAAGAATGGATTTTGAGTTTGAAGGGAAAACCGTGGGCCTGTGGTTCGAGTTTCTGGCCTTATGGATGCTTGCAAATGATCGTATCTGCTTCAGAGAATATCCAGGATGTGAATGGTGCTCTTGGAATGGCCTCAATCTCCCTCTAACTGCAAGAACGCTTTCACACTTTTTAATGATTTTTTGAATCTGACTATGCTCTCTCACGCCTCCAATCCCTGTGCTTTTGCTTTGGATTTGTTCAATATATATCATGGAATCAATTAGGGTTCCAAGTTTACATCAAATCCTTGCAATTATGAAGATTTGATCCTTGATTCACACTTGTATCAATCTTTCCTAAACAAGAAAAAATCAATCTTTTTGTGTACAAACAAGCCTTGCACGATTTGATCTCATTTCCAACTATCCATGGACCTGAAATATGCACACAATCTCAAGGTTTAAATGATTTTGATATTTTCATAATTTTATTTTGATTTAATTTGATTTAATTGAAATAAAAATCAAAATAAATGACAAAAATAAAATAAAGGAAAGTGGGAAAGGTCATGTGTCGTGGACCATGTTACAAACTCAATACAAGCACAAAAAGTTAGGCCCGTTTGACAAAAATTGCAATTTGAGGCACATTTGTCTTTTGGCAATTTTGCAAAAAAGGTCAACTTCACCAATGCATAACTCCTTCAATTTTGACCCTCAAAATGTGTTATTGGACTTTTTAGAAATCTTAGGATGTCCTCTAAGCAACCCTTTTGGTCTCATCTCAATTGAGTTTTCCATGTTCATGTATTAAGCTTTGACAAAAAAGGTGTTTTGTTGACTTTTCAAAATTACCTATAATGTCCAAATTTGTAACTTCTTGTGAGTGCATATTTTGAAATTGGGAGCTGAATATGAATTGTAGGGAATTGCATCCTCTTAAAAATGAGATTTGGATGGGTCATTTCTAATAAAGTATGAGAAAGTTATGCTTGGTCAAAGTTGGGTTGACTTTTCATACAAAACCCTAATTTAGCAACTTTTGGGTTTTGATGAATTGTGAGAAATCCTTGATGAATCATGATAAACCCTTGATAAAATGATGAATAATACTTAAAAATGAGGATGTTGACCAAAAATCTTGAAGTTTGGATGCATGTGGACCACAGTTGACTTTTGCCCTAGCATAGTCGATTTTCAGGCCTTTGAGCAATTGACTGAGCAAATTTTCTCTGCAAGGCTTGATACTTGACATGGATGATCTTGAGAATATATTAGGACAATGGTGAGAATTTTAGACCCTTTGGACTCAAGTATCTTTATGCAACATGAAACCCTAATTTGAGGTAGACTGCCTTAGGAGAGAGTTTGTCTGGTCAACTTTTGGACTTCCTTGAGCAATTTGAGGATCTCACTTGAAATGTTTTGAGAAATATAGGAGGGAAAATTTTGGGGTACAACAGCTGCCCCTGTTCAATCTTCTTAAACCTGAGGATGTAGATTGGCTTGCTTTCCTTTCGTAATCTGAAGGTGGAAGATGATTGAACACTAGAGTGCCCAAGAAATTTGCACTCGCATGAAGTGGTACTTGTCTTGTGATGCCGGGAATGGGCTTATAGATACCATTTGGATATTGATGACGGAAGATGGGCTTAAATATGTCATCCGAAGAAGTGTCGATCGCATAAGAGATTCCTTAGCGAGAGCTTGTATACCTATTGTTAAGGAAGACTACGCTGGGGAATACTGGTCTCTGTCTTGGTAAAAGTTGAATTTTAGGAGCTTCGGACGTCCGTTATTCTACTGGGAAATTGTCCCTTAGTCGAAGAGGTGAAAATGAACTACTATCTGGTCGTGATCCATGCTTCATGGTGATAAGATCGACTGTTATCTCGTCGTGCTCCAGGCTTTACAGTGACTTACTGGGGGATGAGATTAAACTTGCTATCCGGTTGTAATCCAGGCTTCGCAATTTCTCAATTCTTATTTGGTCGTAATCCAGGCTTCAGAAGGAATTAAGTTGTTATTCGGTCGCATCTGGGCTTCAACTTGAATTTAGGGCACACTAATATCCGGTCGACTCCGGGCTTCTTAGTAATTGTCCAAGTAAACTGCTATTTGGTTGAAATCCAAGCTTCGCAATGTCTTGTACTGTTATCTAGTCGTAATCTAGGCTTCAGTGTCTTTTACCGCTATCTGGTTGTAATCCAGGCTTCACGATGTCTCATACCATTATCGGGTCGAATCCAGGCTTCATGGTGTTCTGTACTGCTATCTGGTTGATTCTAGGCTTCACAATACCTTACTTCTTATCTGGTCGTATTCCAGGCTTCAAAAGAAATCAAGTGGTTATCCAGTCGCATTCGGGCTTCCATTTGATTTTAAGGCCCACTAATATCCAGTCGATTTTCGAGCTTCATAGTAATTGGCCGGGTAGACTGCTATTTGGTCGAAATCCAAGCTTCGCTATCTTTTACCATTATCTGGTCATAATCCAGGCTTCACGATGTATTATACCATTATCTGGTTGAATACAGGCTTCATGGCTTTTGGGGAAATCAAGATATTATCCAGTTGAATCCGGGCTTCATAACTTGCCTTAAAGATATACCACTATCTGGTCGACTCCATGCTTCGTAGTATTCTTGGCTGCTATCTGGTCGTAATACAGGCTTCACAACGTCTTATACCATTATCTGGTCGAGTGCAGGCTTCATGGTACCTTGTATTGCTATCTGGTCGTAATCCAGGCTTCATAATAACTTGCTAAGCTGTTATCCGGTTGATTTTCGGGCTTCACGGCTTGTGTTTATGATATACCACTATCTGGTCGAATCCAGGCTTCATGGTGTCTTTGTACTGTTATCTGGTCGTAATCCAGGCTTCACAGTAACTTGTTGGGGATTAAACTAATATCCGGTCAAATCCGGGCTTCATAGCTTTAAGATAAACCACCATCTGGTCGATTTCAGGCTTCGCTGTGTTCAATACTGCTATCCAGTCGTTCTTCGGGCTTCACAATATGATGTAGAAATCAAGATATTATCTGGTCGAATCCGGGCTTCATAGCTTGAACTGGAATAGAAATCTTAGCACCGATTTGACTGAACTAGAGAAAACTTGTGATAATTTGATTGTACCTTTCCCTGAAAGGTAAAGAATTAGTCGTATGTAATGTCATGATGTATGAAATGTATTGAGCAATGATGTTCTCAAAATAAATGAGATTGTGATGCGTATGCGCATGCCATGATGTATGGAATGTAATGTTTTTATGATATTCTCTAACTGGGGAAAATAAATCCTAGACTGCTGCTGGAGAATATAAAGAGTTGAATTCTTCGTTCCCGCTAGGGATGAACTTTTGTTGCTGGTGATAAACAAGCTCTGCTTGGGGAGAATTTTTCCGACTCACTCGCGATTGTGAACCTCGGCTGGGGAGAGTTGTGTCATGTTCGAGAAAGCTAACACCACTGTCTTTGGATACTTCTTACTCTGCGGGGAGTGTATGTTATTGGGACGCATGCTGAGGATATGACAATGACTTTGTATCAAGAGTTTTCTGCCCTTGTACTTGCTGGAGAAAGTGCCTGCGGAGGCCTTGTGGATTGAGTGTCATCCCAACTTATGAGGTTCTTGGTAACTCCCGATCGGAATGATAAGTCTTCTACTGATAGGCAAGTGACAAGATAACGGGACATAGTCGTACACTTTAATCCCTAACTTTTTCCTGGACTGTCTTTTCAGATTTTCAGTCCACCGGGATACCCTTTTTTGCCCAAGCCGCCCTTTCGGGTTTTCGACTTGCCGGGTGTACAGATTTTTTTCATTTTTTATCCCTAATTTTTTCCCGAACCCTTTTGGTTCTCCGGGATGCCCTTATTTTTGCCTAGGACAGCCAACCTAGCGGGTCTTTGTTCATGCACAGTATTTTCCGACTATGTCCACGCTCTTAGGGTGTAGGGAGTTGTCACTATCGGTAGTGTTGTGTTGCCACACTACCAGAAGATGTTTGTTTGATCGTATAGGATTCGTTGCTGGAATTCATACCCAATGCCCCAAAGTGATTCAGATGGAGATCTGCCCCTGGCTATTTGGCATCTTTGAGAGATTCCTTGAATCTTGACTTGATTTCCCCAGATGATGGGCAATGATCATGTTATGCCCCTTGATTGGAAGTGCTTTTCCACTTGAGGTGATCCTTTTTAATGAGAAGGTTTTTTGTTCACTAGATATTCGTCATGCGAATCTCTATGTTGTTGAACAAATATTCATATGCAAACAATAATATTTTAAGAATGCAAAGCTTATGTCTGTCTTGAAATTTTTGAAAATGCATTTTTCAGTAAAGCAGGCAAATTTTGTAAAATGTGATGTCAACTCAGGATTTACAGCAAGTCCTACAGGAGTCAGGATACCTTTTGTAACAGTATGCTTTCGAACTAACCCATGCTTCAGCTATGACTTTTAAGGGTTATAATGTGGTTTGGTTCACGATTTAAGAAACAAAGGATAAAGGCTCAAATTTTATTTGTACCCAACCCGCTCTTCATGATGTTCTTCGATCCTATACTCAGTTAATTGTGCATTTAGATCCCGTTTGAGTCTTTGCTCTGATATTCCAGTGATGGTTCGGATACTGACAGTTTATTTTGAATAGGCAGTCATTTCTTTTTGTTGAGGGTTTGTAGGACCTCTTTCTTTTTGATTTTATTATCCTTGTCTTTTTCCTGAACTGTTTTTTTTTGTGATTACAGTCAGCGGGATGCCCCAGTTTTTTCTTAAGTCTCCTTCATAGGTTTTGATTTAATGGGATTTTATTTCGAGAGATAATGACTACCTGTCTTGACGATTATAAGGAACCATCATCGTCTTTTGATTTAGAAGGACGTCTTCGATGCCATTCATTGTGTACGAAGCGGCAAATTGTGACTGAATGTACATCTGAATTAACTGAGAAACTACCCTGCCCCCGGTTATGATTAAGGGTTTTTATTTGTGTGAAAAGAAAACTCCTACTTCTTCGGCTCGAAGGGGTTGACTAGGGATTATCTTCCTTATAACTCCACTGTTTAGGATTTGAAACAACGCATGTACATCGTCAGCGGGGTCTGTTCAAAAGCATACTGTAGAGACTGTTGTATCATTTTCGTCATCCTCCCTCTAAGGCTTAGAGTTTTTAATCAAGAGTTGAATATCACAAAAGGAAATAAGAACGCATTTTTGAAATAGTGAATATGAATGAATTGATTCAAGACAAACATGTGTAATGCATTGATGAAATAACGAGGTTTGATATGAATAAATGTTCAAACAAATCAAAAGAAAATTACAAATTGAAAATTCTAATGAACGAAAAGCCCTCTTGTTAGAACTTGTCACTTCAAATGGTGGGCCTTGGAGGGATGGTAGAAGAACTCAACCTGACCATCTTGTGTAAACTCCAACACTCCTTCATCAATCAAGTTTTGAATTTTATATTTCAACATCCAACAATCATCAGTATCATGCCCCGGACTGTTGGAGTGATATGCACACCTTGCATCAGGGTTGTAGTTAGGCGAAGAAGTCTTGGGATTCAGATGAGGTCCTATCAACGTAATCAGATTCATCCTTAACAGGTGTTGCAAAGCTTGAGACAGCAGCATGTTGAGTTTGGTAAATTGCCTTTTGGGCATATCCGGCTTACTCTGATTAACTCGTTGTTTTTGGCGAAGTTGTTGTTGGACCCGTGATGTAATAGCAACTTGGAAAGGTACACTCTTCACCAAACCAACCTTTTGTCTTCTTGGAGGTTGATCAATGACTTGGTCCCCGGCCTCGACTGTTTGCTTCATACTGTTGTATCCGTCTTGATGAAGTTGGTTGATGATGGCTTTTAGCTCTTCTTGTCTTCGGGATAGGCCTTGGATAAGAGCCATCTGCCCCAGCATTTGGATTCTCATTGCACCTACCTCAGCTTGCAGTTGTTCCAGCCATTCGTCCTTATTATCTTCATGACTTTTCTTGACCAAGTTCCCAACAAGGAGTGTTTTCAACTCTTCCTGCCCCTTGGATAGGTTTAGGAATATTTCCCTGAACTGAGCTTCTTGAGTTTGAAGATCTCTGTTGTCTTGTTTGAGAGTCATTGCTGAAATAAACAGCGAGAACATGAGAGACATGTACTGGAAGACCTGTTATGAAATTATATGCATGATATATGTATGCAATGTTTTCAAGGATCTCGCGGAAAAACAAGAAAATGTCAGAAGTTAAAATTTTCCCGCTTTGATTGAAGCACTTCGTATCGTTGAAGGTCCTTCTACAAGAGTCAAGCTCACCATATCAAGTGGGTCATAGCCCCTGACTCAAGTTGTCGTGTTTTGATCTCTAGACGACATTGGCTAGAGGAAAATAAACCCCCTTGCCCCTTGCTAGACGTTTGGTTCATCATAACCTGCACCACAGGCCTTTGAGATCCTTGAAATGGTTAAGGAAATGCTATGGTATGATGTTATGATGTGTATGCTATGCGTTTAAGCAAAAGTGCGAGGTGATGTAAGCAAGTAAACTCGGCAAGAAATCCAAGTTATTGGATAAGGACTGTAAACAAAACCTGCAAGGAACTCATATTGTCAGATAATAAAAATGTGCAAGTAGTTCAAGTTGAAAGCCCACAAGTCACACAGAAAGCCTTAGGTTTAGGCTTGCATGGGTTTTAAGGTAGTACCCTCTTGAAGTTTAGTTGGTTCAACCTGTCCTAGAAAAGTAACCAGGTTTTAGAGGTTCTCAATATCACTGACCATCCTCCATCGGTCATGGTTTTAGCTCACGCAATATTTTCTTGCGGTCGAAACTATCTCGAGAGTATGGTCTCAATGAGTGTAGCATCGAGTATCAACCAGTTATCAGCTTCACACCGAGGCCGGCTATCTCACTACTTTCTAATGGCCAAGTTGGTCAATTAAGGGTTCTAAGGTCAGTTGATGCTTAACGACACACGTAGCGGCCCTATATTCTCCTCGTTTCTCTACAAAGGATACCGATACCAACCAATGTGACACATCAACATAGCTACTGCTTCAACCATATGGTTTACACCGTACAGTTCCCTCACAGTTTATTGCTACTTACCTAAAAGGTGTCCCCAGATCCGGGTTAGGATCTATAGTAACTCCCAAACAAAACCCTTAAAAGTAAAGCAACCAAAACAAACAAGAGAAGCAATTTATGATGAACTAGATCCTAAGGTATACCCCACTTATTTCTCCCCAGCAGAGTCGCCAGTTCTGTGATACGGTGGCAGCAGCGGACTGTTTTAGGAAAATGCTGGTTTGCGTTTTGCGTTTGTGTTTGCAAAATGTCGCGGTAAGCAAGAGTCACCACCGACTTTTATTTTATCCAACTGGAAAGGACAAAAGCACAAAAAAATTAATTTTTTGAGATTTTGAGTACGGGGGTAGATTATAGAAAGGGAAGGTATTAGCACCCTTTGTATCCGTAGTTTTCTACGGGCTCTTAGGTACTTGCTCATCATTTTAAAAATTGCTTCCGTGTTTGTGTGTTTTGAAAAAGTTTTTGTTTTACTTTGTTTTAACCCTTGCTTCTATCTTCAAGAGTGTTACGAAGTTGTTTTTGAAAACTTTAGTTTGAAAAGTGTTTGTGTGAAAAAGATTTGTTTGTTTGAGCAAGTACCTAACAATTATCTACCTACTCGAAAAAAGATCGTTTTTATTCTTGTTTCCTTTAGACAGCATTATCCTACTATTAGTCAGTAGGTAGCACCGTCGTTGGAGTTGTAAGGGTCGATTCGAAAGGGACGTACGATCACTAAAGCAATGTTAGGACGTCTTAGTAATAACCCTAATGTCTTAAGATCATATTTGAGGCAACATTTCTGAGGCAACATTTCCGAGGCAACATTTTCGAATGGGACATTTGATCTTTGTTTAGACAAAAGAGAGACCACTAAAACACCCTATACTTAATGATCGTTTACCGAAGACAACCGAAGTGAGAGTATACCCTAGGAGTGCGCATGTGCGAGTGTTTTGATTTCAAGTTATTATCTTTGCACATTTAGGGTTTGCTAACCATTTTAAATTTAACATACATTCTTGTCATGCAATCCTATTTCCATACATCTAACAGTTAATATTTGCGAAAAATAAAATGCGAGAAATAAAACTACGCTATTACAAGGCTTCGGGGAGGGGAATTAATTACATAGCAAAAAAAAAACCCGTAAAACGATAAATAAAAGGAAAGTCCTAATTAAATTATTACATCCCATAAGCAGTTACATCAATATTGTAAAAATAAATAAACGTGCGATGAATCGAGAACGAGAGAAAATTAGGGTTTTGACCCCGTCTAAACCTAGTTGCAAGAAAAATCATTTTTTTGTTGTTTTTGATTATTTTTGAGAACGAATAAGGTTTTAAATTAAATAAATACAAACCTAATTACTAATTAAATTAAATTAAGAAAAATAATTAATTTTGACCTATTTTTGTATTTTTGTTATTTTAAGAAAAGAAAATAAAAATTAAATCAAACAAATCCTAATTTTCTAATTGATTTTAATTTATTTACAAAAGATTAAAATTGCCCTAGAATTAAATTAAACTAATTATTAAATTAATTTTTGATAAAAAATAAAACCTAAATCTAATTTGATGAAAAATGATTTTATGAATTTTTTTGTAAAAAAGAAATTAAATTTGTGTGAGAAATAATTAATGAAAATAAATTAAAAGAAAAATATATAAAAGAAAAGAGAGAACTGGGCCTGGTATCCAAAGCAAAAGGGGGGTGCCAATTTGAATTTCAAGCCCAATAAGCCTTGGTCCAATGTTGACTTTCTCAGATTCCATGTTACAAGTTGACCAGGGTGCATCATGGACCTCAAAGGATGGGCGTTAGATCTGGCCTTCTGTAAATCTAGTGATTGAACGTTGAGGGTACATGGTGAACCCCTTACCTGTACACATGCCTGATTATACAAGAAAAAATGTTATGAAATAATATGGGGGACCTGGGATTCGAACCCAGGCCCTTTGGCCTTTTCCACATGCCTCCAGACCAACTCTGCTAGCGTGTCTTGTTGTACAATAGATAACAAACAAATTTATATTGGAAAAAGGCCAAATAATATATTAAAGCGCGCGAAGTTTAAATGGACCATCCAGGGGGTGCCACGCCACCCTTCTTCTTCCTTCCTCCGTTGGTAAAAGTCCAAGACTTTTACCTACAGACAAAAGTTTGTAGCTATAGCCCTGCGTATTTCCAAAATCTCATACAAGCACAGTAAATGAAAACTAATGGTGCAGATCAATTCGTCTTGGCCTTGTGAACACCATGGTACCCCTCTTTTGGGCCAATTTTACCTGTATGAGAAAACCCTAAAACGAACAAGAAAACCCTAGCAATGGTGGATCTGAGTATGTGTGTCAAAAATTCAATTGAATATTACCAAAACCTTGCAAATACATTATCAAACACATATATGTCATTGAAACATGCTAATGCTGCATAAATTGTAAGAATGGATTTTGAGTTTGAAGGGAAAACTGTGGGTCTGTGGTTCGAGTTTCTGGCCTTATGGATGCTTGCAAATGATCGTATCTGCTTCAGAGAAGATCCAGGATGCGAATGGTGCTCTTGGAATGGCCTCAATCTCCCTCTAACTGCAAGAACGCTTTCACACTTTTTAATGATTTTTTGAATCTGACTATGCTCTCTCACGCCTCCAATCCCTGTGCTTTTGCTTTGGATTTGTTCAATATATATCATGGAATCAATTAGGGTTCCAAGTTTGCATCAAATCCTTGCAATTATGAAGATTTGATCCTTGATTCACACTTGTATCAATCTTTCCTAAACAAGAAAAATTCAATCTTTTTGTGTACAAAAAAGCCTTGCACGATTTGATCTCATTGCCAGCTATCCATGGACCTGAAATATGCACACAATCTCAAGGTTTAAATGATTTTTATATTTTCATGATTTTATTTTGATTTAATTTGATTTAATTGAAATAAAAATCAAAATAAATGACAAAAATAAAATAAAGGCAAGTGGGAAGGGTCATGGGTCGTGGACCATGTTACAAACTCAATACAAGCACAAAAAGTTAGGCCCATTTGACAAAAATTGCAATTTGAGGCACATTTGACTTTTGGCAATTTTGCAAAAAAGGTCAACTTCACCAATGCATAACTCCTTCAATTTTTACCCTAGAGATGTGTTCTTGGACTTTTTAGAAAGCTTAGGAAGTCCTCTAAGCAACCCTTTTGGTATCATCTCAATTGAGTCTTCCATTTTCATGTATGAAGCTTTGACAAAAAAGGTGTTTTTGTTGACTTTTCAAAATGACCTATAATGTCCAAATTTGTAACTTCTTGTGAGTGCAATATTTGAACTTGGGAGATGAATATGAATTATATGGAATTGCATCCTATTCAAAATGAGCTTTGGATGGGTCATTTCTAATAAAGTATGAGAAAGTTATGCTTGGTCAAAGTTGGGTTGGCTTTTCCTGCAAAACCCTAATTTAGCAACTTTTGGATTTTGATGAATTGTGAGCAATCCTTGATGAATCATGATAAACCCTTGATCAAATGATGAATAATACTTCAAAATGAGGATGTTGACCAAAAATCTTGAAGTTTGGCTGCATGTGGACCACAGTTGACTTTTGCCCTAGCACAGTCGATTTTCAGGCCTTTGAGCAATTGACTGAGCAAACTTTCTCTGCAAGGCTTGAAACTTGACATGGATGATCTTGAGAACATATTAGGAAAATGGTGAGAATTTGAGACCCTTTGGACTCAAGTATCTTGATGCAACATGAAACCCTAATTTGAGGTAGACTGCATTAGGAGAGAGTTTGTCTGGTCAACTTTTGGACTTCCTTGAGCAATTTGAGGATCTCACTTGAAATGTTTTGAGAAATATGGGAGGGAAAATTTTGGGGTACAATATTCTCAATGAAATAACAACCGCAAAAAGCTCCTCAGAAGGCAGAGTGGGAGGTAGCTATTAAAAGGATGGTTGCCTACAATTGTAAATTTCAAGAAGAGACAAGAAGAAGCAACCACAGGAACACCACAACTTCAATCAAGAATTTGGAATTTCAAGTGGGACAAATAGCACATCAATTATCTCTACAAGCACAAGGAAATCATAAAGGTAATGAGAATGTCAATGATATCACAACAAGAAGTCGGAAGGGGTCAGAAGGTGAATAAGAGAAGGTATCAGATGATGACTATGTCAAAGAGGTAGATCTGGAAGTAAGAGAAAACAAGAAAAAGTTAGAAGAAGTTATACCGCCCATGAAGCCAACTGAATAAAAAACTAAAATTGAGGATAAATTGGTGATTAATCTGCCATATCCCTCTCGAGTAGCAAAGAAGAACCAAAAAGAGAAAGACTTTGAGAAATTTGTCACAATGTTCAAAAATTTAGAGATCAACAAGTCGTTCTTTGAAGCTCACGAGAAAATTCCCATGTGCCAAAAATTTATGAAGGAGGTACTATAAAAAAAGAGACCAATAAGAGATGGATTGGTATCCAGTGAGGAGAAATTATGTGTAATCCCGCCAGAGAGGAGAATCCCAATCAAGCAGAAGGATTATGGATCAGTTGGAATATCGTGCCCTATAAAAGACAGAACATTCAATAGGTTTCTAACTGATTATGGTTCTAGTGTAAGCTTAATGCCCTTGTCTATCTTCAAAAAGCTTGGTTTATAAAATATAAGCGAGAGTGGGACAAAATTAAAATTTGTTGATCACACCATCAAGTAATCATTTGGAATAGCTGAAGATGTATGGGTGGAAATTGAAAATTTTGTCTTTCCAATTGATTTCCAGATCATGGATATTCCTTAAGATGAAAAGACTCCTATTATTCTTGGTTGACCATTTTTTCTTACTAGTCGATACAATTTTGATATCGAGACAGGTAATTTGGCGTTAAAATCATTTGATGAGGAGATAACTTTTAAGGTGTTGGAGATGAAAAGCAAGGTGCAGGTGGAACTAATCAATCTTCAGTTGGAATGATCAAATTAGGAAGAAAATCAACATTTTAGAGCCACTTCCAAAAAAAGTCTCAGGCATAAGCTCTCAGGTGGTATTATCTCATGCATCTATCAAAATTCCTAAGTTCATTCAAGAAGTTAAGAAGAGAAAGAAAAAGGAACATCAAGGTGAGGATATGGAAGTTGAAAGTGTCTTGAAGCACAAAGAGGTCCATTCTTTTGATCTAGGTGAGTTCTTGGTTGTAGAAAGGACAAGCAACAAGGTGTGGAAAAGGAAGTACACCCTATAATAAGAGGGATAAACCGTCGAGCCACACGATGTTAAATGAAGCACTTCATGGGAGGCAACCCACGCTTTTTATGACTTGGTTTTTCTTTTTGTTGTTTGTTTTATTTTATCTTCGAATAATAAAAAGGGGGCCTTGCATGAAAGCTAGGATGCAGTAGCTGGTGTTGCGTTACCCTCTGTGAGTCACCATCCTCAATCTTGTTCTGAAACATTGGGGTGAATGTTTAGTTCAAGTCTGGGGGTTTTATATTTCCTGTTTTGTGATTAATATGTTTGTTTTATGCTATTTGCTTTGTAAAACCACACGTTGAAGTCTTTCCCAAATTTTGACCGAAATGTTTTGGAATTTTTGTTTTGCGCAAGAGCTTGAATTTCAAAGAGATCAGGAATAGTATATAGAGACAAAGGGATGATTGTTTGAGGGTAGGAAGTTCGAAATAATGTGACATTGATACGAGTCTAACGTGTAGATTTGTACCATAGTGCTTGTATCCTAAGAAGCACTCTTGGAATAGTTTATCTTGACAGTCTGGTATAATCTAGATTCACATGCATGTATGATTGATTGAGAATAAAACATTTTGGCACCAAATGATGAAAAGGAAGTAAAAGGCAACTGACCCGCTAAGCCTGGTAGCCCTCACCCGATTATTTAGCCCAAAGGGGGTTGTTCCCTAAACGTCGTCCAATTAAGGATAATATATAAACTACAAAGTTTTGAAATTTTCATCGGTAGTAATTGAAAGTAGCAATAGCTGTTTATTTGGTACCTAAACAATTTTTTTTATTAATCTTGTGTGTGTGATGATCATCATAATTCTCATTGCCTTAATTTAATTGTCCGAATGAAAAAGGAGGAAAATCGGAAGAAAAAAAAGACTTAAGTACAAAGCATAGTTAGAGAGGTATCCGAAGAGGAAACTCAGGTTTAAAAGGTTCTTACAAAAATTCTCTGTGTCATATGAACACCAGACGAACTACCTCTTGATCAATGTGAACAAACGTCTCACGTATAAGTACCGATGTATTGTGAATTTCATGAGCTCTTATATTTGTCGCTTGAGGTCAAGCAACAATTTAAGTTTGGGAGAGTTTGACCAGTGGATTTTACACAGTTATTTATCGTTGATTTTAGTTTTCTTTTCTTTAAATTGTCAAGCATTTTATGTCATTTCTCCACATTTTATGCATTGGTTGTGTGTTTTAGTGTTTTTAAGCTCAGAGGAATAAATTAGGACGATCCAGTGCGAAAAAAATGCAAAAATTAGACTTTTAGAGGAAGTAAAAATTCATGTTACACGAGGCATGACACGGTCACCCGTGTCACCTGACACGGGCCATGTCAGGATGAAGTTGTGCCAAGAAAATGCAAAATTTGGAAGTCAAAAGGCTGACACGGCCACCCGTGTCAGCTTACACGGGCCGTGTCAACAAGTATGGGACTTGGAAAAAAATATAACTCAGAGGACTAACACGGGCGGTCGTGTCTCCTGACACAGGCCGTGTTGGCCAGTGACGCTGATTTTCTTTATTTTTGTGATTTTTCACTAAGTGTGATCCGGAGGGGTGTTTTAGGCATTTCTGACCGAGGCCAATGAATTTTCACTATATAGAAGTGTTTTCACGAAGGAGATATGGGACTTTGGACAACGAAGAATTACAGGTGAAAAGATTGGAGAAGACAAGGGTTTCGGTAGAAGGAGATTTTCATGAACGGAAACGATTGAAGATCAAATTTCTCCCCAATACTTGTAATGTCTGCAATTTATCTTTTGTTTTCCTTGAACAATATGAGTAGCTAAACCCTCCAATGCTATGGAGGTGTCCCTGATTTGATTTTGTAATGACTCTGAATTCCTAATTTCAGTAATACAATTGTTTTTAATATTCAATTTAATTGTACAAGTTTTTTATTGCACTCTTTGTCGGATCAATAAGGATTGATTTACGATTAACAATCAGCTGGACCGCGGTTCTTAATATTTTTGTACGATTAGACTATTATAGATATCACCTAGGACTAGGGATACCCTATATGTCACCGGTTCATTCTTGATAATATCAAGGCTTGATTTCATCATAATTCTTTAAGTACTTAGGATTTAGGATGAATGTTTAAAGACTTTACCACTAAGAATTTAAGGGAAAATAAACTAAAGATCTGATAATTGAGTATTTTGAATTTGTTGAAGAGATTCGCATTCAAGGTTATTACTGGGTAAATTATACACTTTACCCTACCATGATCCTCATATCTATGAAAAAACTAATTTATTATTCTGCTTATTTTTACTTATTGTTAAGTGATAATTTTCTAACAAAACCTAAATTTAAATTTTTGTTTAATTAAACCATGCATTAAATTCGATATTGACGTGCAGTTCTTGAGATCAACATTCGCGAAATTTCCTATTATTACTACATAAACAAAATAATATATTTGCAATTTTTCCGATCAATATCCATTATAGACCATAATAGATAATTAGCTATGTATTTGATCATAACATTTAGGAGAAATTTCATAATATGTTGGATGATTCGGCTCTGGAGAGGCCTAATATGACATCTATGCTAGCCGGAGGTCTCGCCCATTTCCTACTTAGACCTGGAGAGGCTTCGTTCAGACATTTTGTGGGATGTACACTTCCTAAATGAAATTATATTTTGAAAAACAAAAAGTATTTTAATCCAAAAAAGAATCCGGTCAAACAAATGATAGCAAGAGGAGGTGCTATGAAGATTCTCTCGTGCAAACAAAATCTTAAGTTTAGCTGTCAGCTATGTATTTATTCATGGAAACGCAATTAACACTCCAACTGGCTTGGTCTGGTTGATATCCGACCGGTTCATGCAGGCCGGGTCAGACCCACTGCCTTAATCTGCTCGACCCAGCTTTTATCATATACAATTCAGATTAGTAAAAAAAAGCTAAAGAAAAAGATCAAATTGAAGCTGACCTCAAATTCTTTTCAGTTTTATAAAAATGGTGGCAGGATCATGAATCATGATGTCTATTAAAAGCAACAAGTGCGCATATTATGCTTACTTTAGAACTGGAATATTTCATTAACTTCCTTACTTTAGAAGTGGAACGTTTCCTTTAATCCATTTGATTCATTACTAATCTAGTGCTCACTAGTCACTACCGAATTTCTGCAAGCAAGGTAGGGCTTAGGGTATTTTTTATTCTCAATATATTACGAAAAGAAGCTAGCACAAAACTAGTTTACTATTGTTAAAAAAGGTTTGAGATCATATTTTAAATACAAAAGAGAAGTATTTTAGTCCATAAAACCAGTTAATGCTACATAGACATTGTTAATGCTATCAAGGAGACAAGGATTGAATCTAGAAATTTTGTGTATCAGAAACTAAAAAAATTTATTTGGTAGTTTGAAAGGAAAGGGAAGAGAAGACTTCCAAAAACAAAATTTTAAAAATATATAAAAAAATATTTAAATTTTTTTGAATAAATAATTTTGAAAACGAAATTTTAAAGATATATAAAAAAATATTTAAATTTTTTTGAATAGAATGATAGTGTTTATCATTATTATAATAAAAATATAAAAGATATTAGTTATATATTTGCTCAACACAAAGATAAAAATTATTTAGTATGATAAAAATGTATTCATGCAAATCGAAAATAATATTTATATATGTTTAAGCTGATAAAAATGTATTCATGCAAATCGAAAATAACATTTATATATGTTTAAGCTGCTTAGATCTAATTGTTTATGTCCCGTAACATTTCATAAAATTTAGAATAAAAAAATTGAAATACATATTAATATTTAAAGTATTTCATCATTGAAAGCAATATTTATGTACATAAATATTTAGTTTCAATGATAGTTGATTATAACACAATAGATAGTAACTATAAAACGAACATTCAAACACAATTTGAATTTAGAAAGAGGACAAGAAATGATAATTAAATAATATATACCGGGGTGTATTATTTTGCATGACCAGAGTTGTTTTACTTGGATTTCGAGTTTTGTGTCTCAATTAAATATAATTGTTAATTAAAATAAAATAGATATTTTGTTGATAGTGGTCTGTAAAAAAATAAAAATTTTAATATTTAAAAATAAGAATTTTGTGTCTCAAATAAATATAATGTTAGTTAAAATAAAATAGGTATTTTGTTAATAGTGTCTCGTGAGAAAAATATAGATTTTGACATTTGAAAATAAAATTTTTTTGTCTTAAATAAATATAATGTTAATTAAAATAAAATGTGTATTTTGTTGATAGTGGTTCCGTGAGAAAAATAAAATTTTTGACATATAAATATAAGAGTTTTGTGTCTCAAATAAATATAATAATAGTTAAAATAAAATGTGTAATTTGCCTGTAGTGGCTTGTGAGAAAAATAGAAATTTTGGCATTTGAAAATAAGAATTTTGTGTTTTAAATAAAGATAATTGTTAACTGAAATAAAATAGGTATTTTGGTCATAGTGTCTTGTGAGAAAAATAGAAATTTTAAGATTTGAAAATAAAAATTTTGTGTCTCAAATAAATATAATGTTAGTTAAAATAAAATGTGTAATTTTCCTGCAGTGGCTAGTGAGGAAAATAGAGATTTTGATATTTGAAAATAAGAATTTTGTGTTTTAAGTAAAAATAATTGTTAATTAAAATAAAATATATATTTGACTAATAATGACTCGTGAAAAAAGTAAAAATTTTAATATTTAAAAATAATTTTTTTAACAATTATGAATAATTTTTTAATCATTATAAAATAATTATATTTTCGGTTTAATATATTTTTTACGTGTCTCTCTTCGTTCTATTAAAAATATTTTATTTATTTATGTTAAGAAAAAAAAAAGAACAATGATGATGAAAACACAGGAGAGAGGAAGGCAAGAGAGAGAAATATAATTGAAAGTGAAATGAAAAATAAATATAAAGAGATAAGTGAGATAGGATAGAAATTGGAAATTTTGAAAATTATAATTATAGTTTGAATTTCAAAATTTGAAAAGAGATAAAAAAAACAGAAAAATGTGTTACCACATGGTCGTTTTTGAGTATGTACGCAATCTGATTAAAATGATCATTATGTTATTACTTAAATACTTTTTTTGTAAGTGTAAAAAAATTGACAAAGAATAACAATTTAGAAAAAATGGTGACATCTTCTACTGATGACTATATAATAGATTTAGAAAATTTATGTAAATTTTCCAAAAACTCATATTCAATTCAAATTTTGACTTACTCTCCTTTCATTAAAGGCAACATATATAGAAACTAGTGGGATACTAGTGGTACTCACCATTTTGTTTTTAAAATGTAAATAAAAAAGCAAAACTGTTAGACCAAAAAAACATTATTATTTTTAAGAAAAAGTCATATTTTTAAAAAGAAGCTAAATTGTTTTATCAGAATTATTTTATATTAATGATATATATTTTAATTTTTCATATATTATTTTTAAAAATATTATATTTTAAAGTAAAAATAATTTCAAAACAAAAATATTAATAATATAAATAATTAAAAAATAACACATTTATTCCGTGTTTGAATTTATATTTTATTTTTATTTTTAAATTTTTAATTTTACAAAAAAAAATATAATAACTCGTGCGTTCGTACGAATTTTAATATGATTACATGAACATTCATACGATATTTGTGCGTTACCTGAGCGTTTTCACGAATACTGCTGTTTTACACGCATTTATTTCTAAAATGTAATAAGAATGTAAAAAAGAAAAACAAAATTATTTTATCAATTTTTTTTTATTTTTAAAAGAAAGACTTATTTTAATTTATATATGAATTATAAATATAATATTTCTATATACAAAAATATTTGAATGAACGGTATATTTTATTGTATGTAATATTACTTTTGTTTTGATATTATTTATAAAAAATTTGGGTAAAAAATTTATTCCTATAAATTTATTAGTAATATTTCAATGTAAAATATTTAAAATGTAATAAAATAATAAAAAAATATTTTAAAAAAAGATAAAATTATTTAACTAAAATAATTTATTATATTTAAAAAGGACAATAAATTAGTTTCAATACTTTTCCCGTTTTATATAATTTTTATTTTAGAAAAAACTAAAACAATTTATTTTCTATAATTGATCAACATCATCAAAAATATTAATAACAATAAATAGAATTACAATAAATAGAATAACAATAAGTAGAAATACAATAAATAGTTTCAATAATAAATTATGAATTGATAAATATAATTACATAAATATTATTATTATTATATATACAGAGTATTGATACTATAAACTGAGTATTGTATGTATTACTAATTAAAATGTCAATCAAGACTTAATACCACCATTTTAATTTTTTTAAAATTTAATTATAAATATCATTAAAGTTGTTGTGTTAGTAGTAATATAAATAATTTCTAACAATAATTCTTTTATTTTATTTTATCATCCATGTTTTCAATTTATATTACCATTAATTACTCTTCATTCAATATTTTTTTAGCTTTAGAAAATCATAATGTCATAAAAAGATTTGATTAAAATGTTAGTTCTAAACATTCTTTTATTTTAAAATAAAAATATTTAATTTTAAAAATAAGAGTTATTAAAGAATAAATGTGTAGTTTTAAACAAAATTTTAAACCTATTTCTAATAAACTTTTTTTAATAAAAAAATAAATGTAATGAATATTAAGAAAAATAAAAGATTATCTCACCTAATAACAATAATAACAATAATAATAATAATAATAATAATAATAATAATAATAATAATAATAATATTATGAAAATATCTACCTTCCCTTATCTCTTTCCTTCTCTCCCACGTGTCTTACAAACATTGCTTCCACAAGATTTCCATATCTCTCGTACCAAAACAACATGATACTCATTTCTTGTAACTTTTCTCTCTCTCTCTCTTCATTTCTTTCATCTTTTCTCTCCACACATACGAACCGAATTCAAATTTCATCAATAATCACCCTCATTCATTCATACCAAACCCAATTTTCTAACACAAAACTCAGTTTTTTTTCATCTATTCATCCACCGTTCAACCATACTCTTTGAAAAATAAATAAATTTGGCTGGTTCATTTAAATGCAACCCTTCAATCTTCATTCTTTTTCAAGATCCACCATTCAAACAAAAACTCATATTTTTTCACTACCCTCATCCATCATTAAGACGAAAGTTCATTCATTCAATTGCAATCTACAAAATAAAATCAAAATTCAATTTGTTCTTTCAATCAGAGTTTGAGTCTTGGAAAAAAATGAAGATTGAAGATTTGAAGGAACAATTTGTTCTTTCATTTATAATAAATTCATTTTTTTAAAATTTGTAGAGTTTGAGTCTTAAATTTTATTTATTTATTTATGGTAGATAAAGCAGCAAATATTTCATCTTTTCTATTTTTAAATTAATTTTGTATTTTATTCATCTTATTTTTTAGTTATAATTTTAATAAATTAACTTATTTTCAAAATATTCTTTTGATTAAAAAATGGAATAAATAACTCATATTTATTTATATAATTTTTTTATATTTTTAGTATTTGCATATTTTATTTTAAATAAAAAATAATCTGCATCACTTCAAGTGAGTTTGGTGTCATCTATTTTTTTTTTTATAAATAATTGTCTTTCTTAAAAGAAAATTCTATACTACATAATTTTGAAAAAAAATTATAAATTTTGTTATGGATAATAAAAAAGAAATATTTATGATTTAATAAAAGATGACATTATTTATATATATTTTTTTAAATCAGAAGAAGAGATTATGAATATTTAACATACCTTATATACTTTGTGACATATGTATCAGGTTGTTAAAAAGACAAAACATATGAGTAAATAAAATATTGAAGCAACCTACTTATTCTTCTCTTTTAAATATAAATTTGAAATATGGACAAGTCAGAAAATAAAATCGAAATAACCTTGTTACATATAAATTTAAAATATAGGTAAATCAGAAAATAAAATCAAAATTGAAATATAGATAAACCATAAAATAAATCGAAATAACCTTTTGTTAGTGCGATGTCTTGTTTGGAAGAAATCTTACAAGAAGAGAGGTGAGAAAAAGTAAAAAGAGGTGAGATACATTAACCTATTTTTATAGCAAATGGATCAAAAAAAGAAAATTAGAATTCAAAAAAAGTTTAGAGGGAAAATTGAGATAAAATATGTAAATACTGAAGTGACATGAGAGAGAGAATAGTCTGCATTCGAAATGTGACAAAATTAATTTTCGGTTTCATCTCAAGTACAATATTCAAAGGAAAGTTCGACATGCGAGTAATAAAGCACAAATTGAAATAAGTAGTAGTTCAAATTATACAAAGTCAATATTTAGTTACAAAAAGCAGAAGGTAGACTCAAATTAACTCTCATTTCAATAGGTGTAGGAATTGTAACAAAGGGAAAATAGAAAAATTTAAGTATATTTGTTTTCTTATATTATAGATCGTAACCTGACTATGTAGGGGTGTATATGGGTCGGGTTAGACCGAGTTTGATCTAACCCGTTATCTAATTCGTTTAAATTTTAATTTGTTAGATTTGTCGTTTAATCTGTAATTTCATCGTCAAAACCGATTCGAACCGACCCGCTCATTTATGAATTGAGTTGAGTTGGGTTGCGGGTTATGTTTCAAATGAAAAATATTTTTTTTTATGATTTTTTTCAATTACAAAAAGTATAACTTAATTCAATGTAATTACACTCTTTTTTTAACACTCAAATTGAATAAAACACATCATATAATATTTAATAAAATTCATCAACATGACATAACAATTGATAATATTATAATAATCCACAAGACACGTTTTTTCCATAAAATATGTAAGTTGTAAATGATGCAAAAGAAAATAAGAAACAACATTTAGTCTTAGAATTACGTAACCTTATTGATATAATAGTATTAATGATAGAGAATAAAATTGTTTTGACAAAATTATGTTAATAGTGAGATATTGATTTTATATTTTTGTTTAAAATAATAATAAAAAAGAAATTACTAATGAATAATGACACGTCAATGGGTTGGGTCAACGGATCCACGGGGTGTGAAACTCAAACCCTATACTCGAATCAAAATTGTACAAGTTGTTATGGGTTGGGTTTAATATACCTGTAAATGAATAGATTCAAATAATTTATAAATTGGTTTGGTTTGAGTCAGCGGGTTCGTGGATCCACCCGCATCCATAAACACTTCACTACTATTATATGGCTTAAAGAAAGAAGGCTTAAAAAGATTTTTCTTACTTTCTATATAAAGAACATATCTTACTCGAACTAAAGTATCCATCATCTTTATTATTATTTTTTTCTTTTATTTTTCTACATTATGCATTCATTAACTTTAATTTTTATAATAACTTTCTACTTTTTTTCTTCACATTAGTCGATGTGAGACTTTAATGAGTATCTACTTAAATATTTTCTCTTTGTTGACAATTTCATATTTCTTTATTTTATAGTAACCTTCATTCTCACAAAATAAATTATTTCATACTCACAAAATAAAATTTTGTCTAATTATAACTAATCATACTTACAAAAATAACATTCTTCAAGTATTCTGCAAGGACCTGTGATTGGAAGTGTGAGCCCCATGTTTGTCCAAATCTAGAGGCAACGTGAACTCGGTAGCACTTAACCGACGAATCATTCTCGTTGTTAAAGAAATATATGTAGGCCACTTTGATTGTTGATCCTGAATAACAGTCGAGTTACTGCGAGCTAAAGACACAAGTTCATGAGGCATATGTCATGCAATAGGCTTTTCTTCACGCAACACGTCATACTTTCTGCATCCGACTGTCACTTCTATCATCATGACTTTGTTACACTAATATTAATAGAAGTAGTAGCGCCTACCATTTTCCAAACCAACCATATGAATTCAAGTCACGGTGACTATTAAAAGAACTTCGGATAAAACTCAATCATGGTTATCACATGCTTATCATATCGGTATGTTATATTCTCTAAAATCGGTATTGGGATTTCCTATAATAAGAGGTCAAACTTCCTTAAACCAATTGAAGTACTGTTTCCAGTGATTTCTGGTAAACAACCGCTAGTCCTCCAAACTATCGAATAAACTTACTGACTGTTATTCAATTTCTCTGGTAACTCGCAGGATCGACTAGATTGATCCTAGGACGTGTTGGTCATTAGGGTAACTCTCATGATCGAACAGGTATTCATGGTTGGTATTTAGAACGTTGCGTAGGTGTTTGACTTATTTCGATTTCTCTTAAAGATCTAAAGGTGTAATCAAAATATATGTGCGCGAAACTAAATTGCATGAATAAATGTTAATTGTAAAGACATGTAAAACTGCATAAAAGACAAGTAAATGGCTTCGAATTATAAAAACAGTTAATGTAAAAGATGTTCTGGAACGTAAAAGATTCGAAATATGAAGAAAGCGTTTAATGCAAGAAATCTGTAGAATGACTTTAAGTGAAAAAGTTGTTCAAAGGATAAAAACTTGAAGATAAAGGCATGAAATGTATAACAGTTTCTGAAATGTAAAATGTCTGAAATGTAAAGAAAGCATTTGAATGTAAGGCATCAATGAAAAGATTTCGAATAAAAAGACTTTAAATGCAAAAACTCGTAAATGGTATTGATATAAAGACAAAGGAAAGTACTGGAAATGATAAAGGGTTTTCATTAAATCAAAAACATATGGTGTTATCATACGTACATTGCTCTTGCATT
The DNA here is from genome assembly GCA_948472305.1 of Vicia faba. Taxonomy (NCBI): domain Eukaryota; kingdom Viridiplantae; phylum Streptophyta; class Magnoliopsida; order Fabales; family Fabaceae; genus Vicia; species Vicia faba. Next base: position 1,295,435,360 of record OX451737.1, on the reverse strand, counting down.
CGTTTCCCTAGCCATGTGGTAATTTGAATGTTTACTGAGGATTTAGTACAATAGATATGACACACGAAATCCTAATGCTAAGACTTCTATTTATACTACTTAGACCATAACGGTCTTGCTATAAGATTCTGCCACGTTCAGAACATGCAGAACAATGCCTCTCTCTTGCTTCCACGTGTCTTCGAATGCTCCAGCGCATATATTTCAAATTTCGAACATCCCGCTTGCATTTGAATTTCAAATGTTTTGGCAATTCCTCGCTTCGAACGCATTCCTTAGACACAACCTTGTTATCATTTCGAGACTTCTTTAGATATGTTCTCATAGTTGCCACTCGAAGCTCCAAGCTTTGATATGCTCATTCGAAACACTGCTTCTGCTATTTCGAAACATGACGTTTTATTTCATTTCAATCGAAACGCCCAATTTACTTTGCTTCTAATAATATTATCAAAATCTCCAGCCAACAAAATGCCCCTTTAAAATATGTATTTCGATCTCTTTGAGAAATACTTATTTTAAACATATACACAAGATTTTGATGCGACCTTCGAATCATCGTAACATTTAATGCATTTGACTCCAGTCACGTCAATCATAACACTTTTTGGATTCCTTAACCGCCTGGAGCCACTTCACAGTATGGTGCAGTTACAAAATAATGATTATCTTTAATCACGCCTATTACCCATGTTAACTTTACGCCACCTCTTCATCAAACCAACCTATGATTTCCACGTATCACAACCTCATTCAGTGGATGTTTAAACTTCCACATTATAAAAACCATCAACTTAGTCTTTTTCTTTTCTTTCCATATTCTGAATCTTTTATCCTCCTTTTCTCACCGAAAACCCTAAGCTCTCCACATTCTTCCAACAATGTCTTCTTCTACTTCATCCCAACTCAAAAAGGTTTCCAAGAAGAAAGGAAAGACCGCAGGAACTACAATGGAAAGTAAAGTGGTCACTCACCAAGGTCAATCTGTCCTGGTTCCTCAGATGATTTCAAAGGAAAAAGAAATGCTTTATGCATCCCAGATACTTATTCCTACCACCGCTGCTGGTAAGAGGTTAGCTTTAATGGGCCCTCTTACAGTTTTTGAAATTTTAAAAGATACCAAGAAAATTTTCCCAGTTTGCTATAGTTTCAAACCCCTGTTTAACAAAATGGACGCCCCTAAGGCAACAGAATCTTCTGGTTCAAACACCATAGAAAATCCAACCGTTCCTCCTAAGGACCCTTTTGTATTAGACTATGTAAAAAGTAATTTTAAACCGTTTCGATCTTGCCCCACCTCCGACACTGCTTATCAAAACTGGTTCAATAAGGTAGAAGCTAAGAAATCCCAGCAATGGGAAGAATTAGGTATCTACAACTTAATTAAGCTGTCGAAACTGGGTTTTACTTATAGCCACCCTTTGTTATTCGCGTCCCTCTATTTCTGGGACAATACTTATAATACTTTCCATCTCCCTGGCGGAATGATTACCCCAACCTTCTTTGACATAACGACCATCACTGGGCTATCACCAGTAGGAGAAACATATATCCCTGACAACGAAGAACATTCGAGCATAATCGACTTCGAAGTCAAACTAGCAAGCTTTTCCAAGTTTATCAGTCACTACCATGCTGAGGGAGACAGTGTGTCTGATGTAGAACACATTGCTTTCCTTACCCTATGGCTGTCAAGATATGTCTTCTGCAGTAGATCCCTACAGGTAGCCAGTAGGTTTATTCCTCTAGCTAGGGATTTGCACGAGAATCGAAGAGTGTGCTTAAGTGAACTGCTCTTAGTTGACCTTTATGAAAGCCTAAGGTCAGCTGTTTCGAGCCTAAAATCTCATACCTCCAAGAATATCCTGTTGGCTGGCCCTTTTTGGTTACTTCAGCTATGGCTAAATGCCATGTTCGAACCTTCCTTGTCAACTGCCAACACCATTGATGAACAAGACCCTGAAATAACTGATAGAATAGTCGAAGGCACATGCTGCGAAGATTAACTCCAAATGACGACAAGGATGACTTCAAAATCCTATTCTCGAAGTACATCATGATATTCTCTAAGAGGCATAAGTTCGAAGAGACCATGGCGCCTTTTGCTTCGAGGGCTCATGGACCTTCATGGTTCACCATGGCTCTCTCAGAAGCTGTCAAGAGCAAGGAGATTCAAGATGTATGGAGAGCCTTTTTGCTACCTAGACTCATTTCTTCAAGAATAACTCCTGCCAAGAATCAGATTTTCCTTTTCGCTTACCAGCCAAATTTTGTTTCGAGACAGTTTGGCTTGTGCCAACTAATTCCTGAACCCTTATTTCAAACTGAGAGTGCCATCACCTCTGGGCGAACCTTCAAGGCACGGGAAGCCAAATTACAACAAGAGCAATACCAAGGCTTTTCCCAGTTTGAGCTAATAACCTTCGAACCTACCCATCTTACAGCTAAGGGGTTTCTGGAATGGTGGACCAAGTTTTATCAAACTTATATGTTCGATACTCTTACAATTCAGCAGAAACTAACTGATGCCTTCGATGTGCAGGTACCAACCAAGAAAGGTATGTTCACTCATGCCAAAGAGATTAAAGCTTTTCAAAATTATTTCGAAACTACTTATAATCCCACACACTTGGAATCCACTGTGCATCAAGCGGCTGAGACCTTGAAGGAAAAATTCAAACAAAAAGTTTCCAAGTTAAAACTTCCTTCAGGGTTGTCACCTAAGGATAGGTATAGGTTGGCATTCGAAATGCATCCACCTAAATTTCCTAGATTACCTACCTCAGAACTGGCTCTGGCTTGGTTTCCCCCATACCCTTGGTGGTTCACTTGCAAAGAGATGTTCAAACATCTTCAAAAGAAACCAAAGCCATCTGAGACTGTGACATGGGCTCGACACTGGCTTCACGATTTCCCAGGACACATTCGTTACGACCTTTCTGCCATGTCGATTAAATCTGATCAAGGCACAGGTGCGAATGCTTGGGAAAATCCCAAACGTTTTTCATTTTCCATATCTTTAACCTTTGCTTTAATTGTTTCGATTTTCAGCCATCAGGATAAAGACAGCTGCCTCAAAGTCGAAAGAAGGGAGTGCCTCTCAAGCCTCTATCGAAACCACTGACAATGTGACTCCATCCGAAACAACAACCATTGCTGCAACAACAACAACACCAACAATACCAACAACAACCAGAGTTCCAACTCCACAGGTACTCATTTAGCCTTGATGTTTCGAATTCACTAATGCTTCATGATTTGCATCTAACTCTTTGTTTCAATCTTTTCAGACCAACAAACTTCTGCCTACTACTCCAAAGAAACGAAAATCAAACACCACTGGGGAAGATCCCAAGGCTGGCGGAAACTTACCAACTGCTTCGAAGAAGAAGCAGAAGAAGGATATTTCGAAAAATACCGTACCAACTAGTATCTCTGGACTTGATTCCAGGGATGCTTCTCCCTCACCCAAATCCAAAATTCCATCTTCGACCTCCAACGTAATGTTGGAACGCATAGCTAGCAACCTCTCTTCCGAGAGCCCACAGGTAAATTGAACTTTAAACTTTTTTGGAAATAATTTCTCATTACCTTGGTGCATGCTTTTAATGTTCTTTCGCTCCTTGCAGAATAACTTAGATCCAGCTTCCATTACTTCAAACTCACCATCAAAAGCTGCTGCTCCACTCAACTCCTCTCCTCAAGGAGACTCCAGCAACCTTGTACAGAATAAAGGTTCCTCCAATATGGCGGTTCTGGATGGGGCTTCTGAGCAGCAGGATGATCAGAGTACTTCCCCTCCTATAAAAGAGACAACTGAAACACCATTTCAAGCATCTGCAGAGGATTTGCAAAGAGCTTCTCTTCAAAAGTCCCCTCTTGAAACCCTTCAAGAGGACCCAAAGGACACTCAAGCTGAAGGAGAGAAAGCTGATTCTGGCCAAAGAGACGAAGAATCTGCAGAAGAAGAGTCTGAGGAGGAGGATGCCAATGATGGTTCGACTGCTGGGACAGAGTCCAATGCAAATAGCAGCGAAAAAGAAGACATCGAAGTGGTGGACTTGGATGACGATGAAGAAGATCATGAGCACGAAACGAATGAAGGGGGTAGTGACACAACCAACAAACCCATGGAGGTTGAAATGGACGTGACTCCCCTACGTGTGGAACTCCCTCAACCGTCTTTGTCTCGAATGACTGACGAGGAGCTTGCACTCCTGAGACGAAATGACCCTATTGGGTACATGAAGGCAAAGCTGGCTCAGAGGGACATTCCACTTGCTAGGGCTGGCACCAGTTCGACTAGCTATCCTCTTCCCACAGATGAAAGAATTGTACTTCTTAACAAGATCAGGAAAACAATTCTCAATGTGGATATATTCGAAGTGCTTAAACAGGATAGCACTGCTTGCTACACAATGAAGGAGTTGCTTACAAAAGTCAACCTTGCTACGTGCTCCTTGCCAGTTAGTACTATCTTGTTCGATCTTCAGTCTTTGCTGGACAACGTAACTGGTTACCTTCTCCAAGATGAATCTGCTGCCAGAAAGGTTCAAGAAAAGCGCACTGCAATGGATGCTGCTTATGAACAAGCTTCGAAACTCTCTCAAGAAGCTGAGGATCAAGCTATGCATCTAAAGCAAGCGAAAACTGATTATGAGGCTCGAGCTGAGTCCATCCTTCTCTGGGAAAGGCAGATTCAAGAACTTCAATAGAAGGTTAAAGAGGCTAAAGAACAACAAATAGCCTTCGAAACCAACACTGCTGGTAACCAATTCGAAGAGCTTCTCAACCAGGGGCTTGCAGAAATGGAAACTGCAGAACAACTCAAGGGAGAAGTGGCAACCTTGGAAGGAGCCAGGCGTTTCGCTCAACAGAGACTTGAATCTTTTCGAAGTACCTTCAACAGACTGAAGAATAATTATTACTTCTAAATTTCAGTGTTTATTTGATTACAATTTGGTTTTTTATATGTAATATTCAAACAATGCCATTTTGGCATCTCAACTTGCCATTTTGGCATTTTTATAATATTTTGGTTATGTTGTTACTATTTGAATCTCCTGCAGGCGTGGCTTATATTTCTTTAAATATTTCCCATTAACCTTTAGGATACGCTTATCATCCATCAGTTCTTCGATTTCATATGCATTGTTTGAGAATACTTTTAATATTCGAAAAGGTCCTTCCCAATGAGGTGACCATTTACCTAGTGTTTTATTTTTCTTGTCCATGGGCAATATAACTTTCCAGACTAAGTCATTAATAATGAATGCTTTTCTCTTCACCCTTTTGTTATATGTCCTGGCCACTCTTTCTTTTTGTCTCATCAAGATTTCCAATGCATGTAATCTAACTTCGTCCAACTCAACTAATTCATTCATCATCATCTCCCAATATAATGCAGCTGGGATTTTGTTTTGTCTTTGAATTCGAACTGATTGTAGATGAATTTCTACTGGCAGCACTGCATCATGACCAAATGTGAGTTGGAAAGGCGTAGTGTTAGTAGCTTCCTTAGGAGATGTTCTACAGGCCCATAGTATTTGGTCCAAAGTTTTGTGCCAGTTTCTTGGCTTTTTACCAATATGTTTCTTGATTAACCCTATTATTACTTTATTGGCTGCTTCGACTTGACCATTTGCTTGAGCATAATATGGCGTTGATGTTAATAATCTAAACCCCATTTCTTGGGCAAATTCTTGCATTTTTCTACCAGTAAACACAGAGCCTTGGTCTGTGGTTATGCTCTCTGGCAATCCGAACCTATAGATAATGTACTTCTGTATAAACTCAATAATAGCCTCTTGATCAGCAACTATTAATGGTATAGCTTCGATCCACTTGGTAAAATAATCTATTCCTACCAAGATATATTTCTGTCCTTTAGACGAAGCAGGATTTATTTCTCCTATCAAATCCAATGCCCATCCTCTAAATGGCCATGGTTTGATGATTGAATGCAGCTCACTTGCAGGGGCATGTTGAATCCCTGCATGTTTCTGACATTCCTCACATCCTTTAGCAAAGTCTATATAATCTTTGAGCATGCTAGGCCAATACATGCCATATCGAAACAACAGCCATTTCATTTTATGACCTGCTTGATGTGCCCCACATGCCCCATTGTGGACTTCTGACAATGCTAAGTATGCCTCACTTTCTCCTAGGCATTTCAATAATACGCCCTCTTGGGTCTTTTTGAACAATTCGTTCCCCATGAGGAGATATGATAATGCTCTGTATTTTGTCTTTCTATCCACATTCAGAGTTGGGTTTGCTAAATAACTCACCAGTGGACTTCGCCAATCTGCATCTGATAAAATGTTTATGGCTAATATTTCGAATCCCTGTTTCTCAGCATATCCCAATTTAATACTTTCTAGATCTGATGGTGTGAACCTAGTAGCCATAACTCTACCCCTTAATTCAACTAAATCCTTAAAGTTCCTGGCAGAAACTTTATAACCCGAAGCCAACTGTGCTAAATCATTTGCTTCTTGGTTCTCTACTCTTGGTATATGTTGAATATCCATGTATTCAAATTTCTTAAGTAGCCTGTTGACTATGACGAAGTATATCATCAAGTTTTCCTTTATGCATTTATACTCCTTTGTAATTTGTTTGACCACTAATTCTGAGTCTCCTTTAATTTCGACTCTAGTTGCCCCCAATTCCAACAAAGCTTCAAGTCCAACAATGAGTGCTTCATACTCAGCTTCGTTGTTCGAGCAACGAGGACCATCTAATTTATACTTGAATTTTGTTGGAATTCCTTCAGGAGAAATTAGAAGGACCCCAACACCACTTCCATTCCTGTGGGTTGAACCATCAAAGTACAATTTCCATGGTTGCATTTCGACGTAACTCATGACAGTCTGCTCAACCAATGAATGGTCCACAATGAAGTCAGAAATCACTTGGCCTTTCACAGCTTTTAAAGGCATGAAAGTCAAAGAATATTCTGTTAAGGCTAAAGCCCATTTACCAACTCTGCTATGCATTATTGGTTTTGAAAGCATGTGTTTAATGACATCGAAATGAGATGAAACATAAACATCAACAGGCTTTATATAATACTTGAGTTTCATACAAGAGAAATACAAACAGAGACATAACTTTTCTAAATTGCTATATCTGGTCTCTGCATCATTTAGTACTCTACTTAAATAGTATATGGCTCTTTCGATACCATTGTTATCTTCTTGTGCTAACATACTACCTATACTAACTTCAGAGGCAGATATGTACAATCTCATGGGCTTCCCCCATGAAGGTGGAGACAAAATAGGAGGCTGAGAAAGGTATCTTTTTATCTTGTCAAATGCCTCCTGATGGGCTTCGTTCCATTCGAAGGCTTGGCCTTGCTTTAGACGAAGCAACGGAGAGAAAGCTTGGGTTCTTCCACTCAGGTTCGAAATGAATCTGCTGAGGAAGTTAATTTTCCCTAGCAGAGATTGCAACTCCCTTTTTGACGTAGGTGCTTTCGTCTCCATTATGGCTTTGGTTTTGTTCTGGTTGATCTCAATCCCTTTCTTGTGAACCATAAAACCAAGGAAATCTCCAGCCTGCACAAAAAATGCACATTTAAGGGGATTCATCTTTAAGCCATGTTTTCTCATTCGTTCGAATGATTGGCTCAAATGATGCAAATGTGTTTCTGCAGATACAGTTTTGATGACTATATCATCAATATACACCTGCATAAAGGTTTCAATGAAATCATGAAAAATCGAATTCATTGCCCTTTGATAAGTTGCCCCAGCGTTCTTTAAACCAAAAGGCATCACCACCCATTCGTAGGTACCTAAGGCTCCTGGGCAACGAAACGCTGTCTTGGCAATATCTTCTTCAGCAATGAAAATCTGATTATACCCAGAGTATCCATCTAACATACTTAAGTATTCGAACCCTGCAGCAGAGTCTACTAGCATTTCTGCCACAGGCATGGAATACTCATCCTTAGGGGTTGCAGTGTTTAAATCCCTAAAGTCTATGCAAATTCTTAAAGAACCATTTTTCTTAATAACAGGTACTATATTTGCTAACCGTTCGACGTACCTTGTGGTTCTGATGAATTTGCAACGTAGCAACCTTTCGATCTCAGCTTTAATCTTTGTGAGAACCGCTGGTGCGAATCTTCTGGGAGTTTGTTTGATGGGCTTCTTGCCATCTTTGATTGGCAGTCTGTGTTCGACCAACTCCCTCTTTAAACCAGGCATTTCGTCATAATCCCATGCGAAGCAATCTTTGTTTTTCTTGAGGACTTCGATTACTTCCTTCTTGAGGCCTGGGCTAAGTTTTGCACTTATGTAGGTTATTCTTTTCGTGTTTTCATCCCCTAAGTTGACTTCTTCGAGTGGATCCTGTGCCAACATTTTGGCACCTGAGTCTATGGGGTCCCTTTCGAAGCCTAAGGGTTCTTTGTCGTAGATGGCATCCAACCTTTGATCCATCTCAAGTTCTTTGAAGGGTGAGCATTTCGAGCCATCCCCACTTGTTTCGTTCATCTTTACAGCTAATTTATTTATTTCAGCCTCTAAGGCCGCCTTTGATTCGTTTTCAGCCATATAGGCCGAAATCCTTTCAAAAAAGGTGGACTCAGTCATGGATAAGGTTGTCGAAGTCCCAGCAGCTGCTGGCCGTCTTTGTATAGTACTTTCGACTCCCTCTTCTTTACTGATTATTGTTCTATCCCAGTATAGGCCATCATGGCGAAGGGTCATGTAGTAGTAGGCGTTTCTGGTTTCGTTGATCTCATTATTTGGAACACACGGAGCAATCTTTGCCAGATTTTTATCATAATCCCTCTTGTCAACTAAATTGACTGTTGACATAAAGTAACTCTGGTCTGCTTCGATGTTTTCCACGATCCCATCATCTTTCCATAGAACTAGTCGCTGATGCATTGACGAAGGAACTGCCCCTACGCCATGGATCCACTCCCCTCCCAGCAATAAGTTGTAGTTGGCCTTGGCTTCGATCACCATAAACATGGTGGGCCTACAGCTTGAGCCTATTGTCAATTCCAACTGGACCACTCCCAGTGTTTTGCCTACTTTCCCCTCATAATTGGACAGAACCATATTATGGGGCTTGATGTCTCCTTCGCGGATCTCTAATCTTTTCAGCATGAAGTGGGGTATCAAATTGACTGCAGCACCCCCATCCACTAGAACCTTATTCACACCATGGGCACCAACTTTTGCCCGAATAAATAGTGGCTTAAGATGGTTCTTCATAGCAGGTTCTGGATGTTCGAAGAACGCATTTTGCTCCTCGACAGCCCCATTGTCCATCACATAGTAGCACACAGGCCTATGCTTCATCAAATCTGTGGCATCTTCTTCCTCATATTCATCAATTTCGGTTTCCTGCCCAAATTCACAGGGAAGCACAGATACCACGTTGCAGTTTAGGTTGAAAGAAGACTCCCCCTCCGATTCGAAGTTATCTGTTATCATATCTTCATCTTCTTCTGGGCCTGGAGTGTATTCTTTTGGTTCATCTAGTTGCACTTCAGAGAAAAGCCTTCTATTAACTGGAGGTTTGTCTTCAATTTGATTTTTTGGTGGGGGTTTGTTGGTGCTAGATTCACCTTGGTTCTTTGTTGAAGTGACCCCTTTATTTGCCACATCTTCCCTCTCAGCCTTTCGAATCCTCTGCTGCCTTCGCCACTGGGATCTCGACATGGGGTTCCTCCCTTTGTAGTTTTCTAATCTTACCTCTTCCCTTTTTGCTATGTTGAATTGCCTTCTGTATGTCATAGCATGGCGTGCAGTTCGTTCGGTGTTTCTCCATCTGTCTTTGCCTTTGTCATTTCTGACTTGCAGCCATCTGTCGGTTGGCACTTCAGCAGGGAGTTTGAAAGTCACTCTTCGAGCAGCCTTGGGGTGAGGGCTATCAGGCCTTCGTTGTTTGTGTCTGCTATCGAAACGTGGCCCCATCTGAACATTTTCTTGATGGTTCCAGCAAGGGGCGAAGGGAATCGTTTCGAAGGCTCTGGCCATGCTTTGATCATACACAGCTGAACACCTTGAGCAAATCAAGCACTTGGTTGCCCCTTTGTAGCAACGAAACACAAATTCCAGCAAACTTTCTCCAGCCTTAGGATAACACCTGAACAGCTGGTTATCCTGGCGCCAATTGTTGCCAGTTCGAGTCCTCTGTACCCTCTCGAAATTCGCAGCGATTCTCTGATTGCAGAGAATGCTGCACCTAGGGCACAATATCATTCCTGTATCTCCCTTGTGGCATGTCATGAGGTAATCTTTGAGACTAGCATCTCCAGCGTGATTATCCTCCATTTTATACTTCTCTTTTTCTAAGTATCTTTCTACCTCCTCCATCTCAGAGCGAGGCCTCTCCATATCCACCATATTTACCTCAACATCTTCCCCCTTAGCTTCATCATCTCCCCATCCTGTGGGTTTTATATCTTCAATGTGAACCTTCGAACTCTCTGGGGCATAATATTTGACCAAATAGTCAAATTTTCCACTGGGTTCCCCTAGAGTGTCCCATATTTCCTTCTGAGGGGAAGTTGGCTTCGTGATTTGGACTTTCTCCAATTCCAGCCTCAGGCCTTCAGTGACCTGTGTCAACTCTTGGTTCTGATTCTCCTGGCCTTCAGTAGCCTGGATTTCTTTTGCAACCACTAAGGGTGCTGCTTCAATCGAAGTCTCTGGTTGCTTCTGGACGTCTTCAGTGACCTCCTTATCGACTTCGACCATCACCCAGCTTTCGTTTTCAGTACCTTTCTCTTCTGTTGGGACATCACTTTGGTCAGCTTCCACCATGTTAATCTCTCCAATGCATGCAGGCTCGGAGTAGTTGGTGTCTGCGACGTCCAAGGGATCTTCGTCCACTTTCATCTTTGCTTTATCAGCAAACTTCAGTCTGCCATCTTTGATTGCATTCTGAATTAGGTCCCTAAAAAGAAAACACTGTGAGGTTTTGTGGCCTAGGAAACTATGATATTTGCAAAATCCTCTCTTCTTTCTTTGATCTAAAGGAGGTATTTTGACATTTGATGGCACAATGAGTTGGCCATCTTTGACAAGTAAATCAAAAATCTCATCACATTTAGTGACATCAAAGGTATAAACCTTCTTTGGGAATTTGTCACTTTTCTCATTTCCAATAATCTCTTTCCCTTTTGTGGGAACTAATAACTTGCAGGAGTAAGGTGGTGCCTGTTTTAATTCAGCGAGGTCGATTTCGACCTCTTCGAATTCGAATTCAGGATAGTCCTCTGCTTCCTCAGTTCCAACGTAGGAGATCCTTTCCTTCTTGTTATTTTTGAAAACTCTGGCCTTTTCGGCTTTTAGCCTTTCGACCTGTCGAACCCTGTCGGCTAACTGAGCCATGTCCCTCAGGTATTGAGTGTCTAGTTTCTTTCGAATAAAGTAATCCAGGCCACCAGCGGCCATTTCGACTAACTCATGTTCAGGCACCACTGTGTAACATCTGGATTTCAAAAGCCTAAATCTATTCAGATAATCATCTATGGGTTCTGTGAACTTTCTCTTGACACTGGCTTTTCTTTATCGTCGGTCGTTGTATTACAAACTGAGAGTTTACGACTTCAATGCGCATTTTCTTTTGAATTAACTGAGATACTACCCTGCCCCAGGTTTATATCAAAGGTTTCGATTGTTTAGAACAGAAAACTCCTACTTCTTTGGCTCGAAGGGGTTGACTAGGGATTAACTTCCTTATAACTCTAGTGTTTGGGAATTGAAAGAAATGTCTGTACATCATCAGCAAGGTCTGTTCAAAAGCATATGAGATTATGGTATTGTTTCGTCATCCTCCCTCTAAAGGCTTGCAGCTTTTTATCAAGAGTCAAATATCATAAAGAAAGCATAAGAGTAGTGAAAACGAATGGATGAATTCAAGACAAACATATGCAATGCATTAATGAAACAGAGTTTAACATCAACAGATAATTGTTTGAATAACAAAAGAAATTACAACTTTGAAAATTCAAATGAAGCAAAAGTCTTTCAGTTTGAGCTTCGTCACTTCAGGTGGGGAACCCCTCAACGGAAGATCTTCATCTCGCCATCTGGCATGAACCTCAACACTCCAATGTCGATCAGATCTTGAATCTTGTTCTTCAAGGCCCAACAGTCGTCGGTGTCATGTCCCGGGATATAGGAGTGGTAAACACAAAATGCATCAGGATGATAGTTAGGAGTGGAGGTATTTGGGTTCCGGATAGGATCCCTCAAGGCAGTCAGGTTGACCTCCAACAAGCGCTCTAGAATCAGAGATGACGGTATGTCAGTCTCCGTGAACTGTCTTCCCGATGTATTTTGCCTACGCCGATTACCCCGTTGATGCTGACGAGGTTGTTGATGGGCTTGTGACCCTGAAGCAAGTAGAGGAGCCTCCCCCCTGTCTTCTTGTCTGGATGGGGGTTGAGTGGTGACTTGCTCTTCAACCTCAGATGTTTGGACCACTTGGTTGCTACGAAGCAGTTGATTGACGAGAACCCTGAGCTCTTCTTGTCTTTGAGCCAAGTCCTGGATAAGAGCCATCTGGCCCACTAGTTGCCCCATCATTTGGATCCTCATTGTTGTCAGCTCAAATTGCAGGGCTTCCAACTGATCACTCCTGGTATTGTTTGAATTCCCCTGGACCAAGCCCTTTGTGAGGAGAGCTTTCATTTCTTCTTGCCCCAGTGACAGGTTCAAGAACATTTCCTGCAGCTGAGCAGTCTGGTCCTGGATATCCTTGACAGTCCTTTCTAGAGCCATCTCTTACTGAAATAAACAGTATAAGAGTAAGGAAACCTGAAAAAGGAAAAACTGTCAAAATGCAATGCATGATATGTGGATGCATGCTTTCAAGGATCTCTTGGGGTAAACACAAGAAAATGTTAGAGGTTGAACTTCGATCTTTGATTGGAGAACTTTTGCACCAGTGGATGTCTTTCCGCGGGAATCAAGCTCACCATGTCGAGTGGGTCATAGACCCTGATTCAAGTTGTTGTACTTGATCTTTGATTGGAGAACTGTGTACTGGTGGATGTCTTTCCACTAGAATCAAGCTCACCATGTCAAGTGGGTCATAGCCCCTGATTCAAGTTGTTGCACTTGATCTTTGATTGGAGAACTGTGTACTGGTGGATGTCTTTCCACTAGAATCAAGCTCATCATGTCAAGTGGGTCATAGCCCCTGATTCAAGTTGTTGCACTTGATCTTTGATGGCATTTGTTTAGAGGAGAAACCTCTTGCCCTTTGGTAGACGTCTGGTTCAACGTAACCCTGCGTCAAAAGAACCCTCGAGATCCTTGAAATGGTTATTGAAAATGCTATGATATGATGTCATGATGTTATGTACATGTATGCGAAAGCAAGTAAGTGTATATACAGGTAATCATATTCACACAAAGCAAAACAAGTCCTTAGGTTCAGGCTTGCATGGGGTTGGAGATAAGTACCCTCTTGAAGTTAGTTGGCTCATCCTGTCCTAAAAATAGAAACCGGGTTCTAAGGAGCTCAATATCATTGGATTGTTTTCTGTGTTCATTGTTTTGGTTTAGCCACTTAATTGGCGACCAAAATATTCCAAGAAAACAACCCTCAATGAGTGTAGTATCGAGTATCTACCAACTTCGGACTGCACCGAAGTCGGTCATCTCACTACCCCTAAAAAGGCTAAGATGGTCAAGTAAGGTTCTAAGAGTTCGTTAGTGCTTCATGACATCACTCAGCGGCCCCGTACTCTCCTTGATTGAACTCAAGGGTTACCGGTACTCACAAATATGTCACACTAACATAGCTTACTGCTTCAACCGTGTCGGTATACCCCGCACAGTTCCCTCACAATTTTATTGCTATTTACCTAAGAAGGTGCCCCAAATCCGGGTGTAGGATTTACAACAAACCCAAACAAGGAACCAAAAAGATAAAGCAATCAAAGCAAAAATGTAAAGGTGATCTAAACCCTAAGGTAACCCCACTTTTAAAATAGATCCCCAGCAGAGTCGCCAGTTCAGTAATACGGTGGGAGAACTGACTTGAGGTTTGCGTTTTGTATTCGCACTTGTTCGGTTGAGCAAGAGTCGCCACCGACTTTTTACTTTATCCTAAAGGAAAGGTTAAAAAGCACAGGAAAAACCTTTTGAGATATTTCGTGGGTTCGGGGGGTAGATTATGAAAAGGGAAGGTATTAGCACCCTTTTCATCCATGGTTATCCATGGGCTCTTAGTTACTTGGTTTTAGATCACTTGCCTTGATTTTTGATTGCTTGAAAATGGTGTGTGTGGGTGTGTTTTGAAAATGTTTTGAAATAGACGCCTTTGTTTCGGCAACCGTTGTAATGACTCGTGTTTGAGTATATACAAGGGTGTGTATCTTTTCGAAAAGATGTTTCAAATGTTTTTGAAGATTGTTTTTTGAAAGTGCTTGTGGAGTGTGGTTTTGAAAAGGAGGCAAGTGTTTTTGCAAGATTGATCCAAGTAACTAAAAGTTTGTCTACTCCTAAATTTACTCAAAGGTTTTTCTCATGTTTTAACCCCTTTTTAACAATTTTGTTCCACCAATGTATTTGGTGGATAATCTTGCGTTTAGGATGTTTTAACGGGACAGGCGCGGGTCATCGTATGGACCATGAATGCAATGGTGCCAAGTGTCTTTGGCAATTTGCTTGAAGGGACTTGATCATTTTGATAGGCAACTTTCAAAAGCGTCATCGAGGGACTTATGATCATTTGAATTGTTTTGCCAAAGAAACTCGACGTGCAAGCATGGCCCATTTTGGAAGGCAACATGTGGGATTACCATAGGGGTGCAAGTGTGATTGTGTATTTATTTCATGTATTTGTCTTGTATTAGGTTATCTAGCGTTCGATTTTATGTACATGCAAACCCTAGGTCTAACCATGGTATATTTGAAAGCGATAAATTGCAAGAATTTAAAGTCTACGCTATTATAAATAAGTATCCGGGAGTGGGGGTACAAATTTACAAATGGGGGATGAGACTTATAGGAGGATAGTGTCCAATAATTACAACCAAATCGAATTGCGATCGCAAAAATGTAATAAGTATCAAATGTATAGGGATAAAGTATAAGAATAGCAAATGTAAATGTGGAAAGTAAAGTAAATGTATTTGTGTATTGCAAACGTGTAAGTGTGTAAGTGTATGTGTAAATGTATGAGGTTTATTTATAAGTGCGAGAAAATGTGAATTTAATGTATTATCAAGTATTGTTAACTTAATGAGAAAAATAAGTGTTTGTTATGTATTTTGTATTCTTATATTTTGTTTAATATGTACAAACTAGAAAATTTAATAAAAGAAGATGTTTTAAGTTCTACTTTTTTTTTATGTATTAATTTATTTAACTAGTATTTTTATGTACAAAAATTTAATTAAAAGAAAGGAAAACTTGTCTTAAATTTAAAGGAAAAATTATTATTTGAGTTTTGATTAATGTACAAAAGGGTATTAAATAAGAATTTTAAAAAAGAATATTATTTAAGTTAAAAAAATCTTATTTCCATATACTTCTAAAAAGGTATTTTAAAAAAGAATTTTTATTGTAACATTTTTTCATTTAAACAAAAAAAAACTAGTGTGAGTTAGTTTTTAAAAAAGGATTAAATGGGCCAAGGGAAAATTATAGCCCAAATGGATTAATCAGAATGATAAGGAAAGGGGGGTGCATCCAGAACAAACGAAATGGGCTTAGGCTTGCTAGAATGGGTTATGGCCCAAGTTCTGAACAATTGTTTTGCAAAGGGTTTCAACGTTTGTTTTCATTTTGATTAGGGTTAGGCAAAAGATACAGAGGCGCGACGCTCTTCTTCGTTTCGACGTCTTCGTCTTCTCACGCCATAGCCATCAGAAACGCGTCCTTCCTTGCCTAGGCCAACCAGCGCCATCTCCATCTTCCTTCCTCCATGGATTAATCAGCGACGTTTGCAAGATTTGATCTTCGTCTCTAACGCATTAGGGTTTTTACTGATTCCTCTTTTGCATGCTTAGTTCGAGTTCTGATTTTGTCTCTGATTTCATGTGGTTATTATTGTTTGTTATTGAGGTTGTGGAAAGGAAAGAAAAGCTACCTTGACCCTTGGGGACGGAGGAGAAGGAATCAGATTTGGGAGGCGCTCAGGATGGCCAAGGCGGAGGAAAACGGTGGGGGCGGTGGCTTGAGGATGCGCGAGCTTTGGGGAGGCTTCCCTGGTACTCAATATTTTTGCCTTTTCTGTTGCTTAATGATGCATGCTGAAAACGAACTTCTTTATCTTCTTTCTCTTTGTTGCCTCGATGCCTGCCCTGTGATGAGGCTTCCTCTGAGGGCCTCTTTGTGTTGCCTTCGTTGATTCTGAGATGATGATTTTTGCTTTTGTTGGTATTTGAATATTGAATGCTATTCCTCTCCTTCTGTTTCTGTATGCTTCTGTACGCTAGCTTGATGGTGTTGGGTAACCCAATGACGAAATTTTTCTGAGGGTTTTCGTTGCCTTGAACGCTTGGGCTTTAGTTTGTGGCTATGGCTCTTGGTTGAGGGCTTTGCAGGTTATAGTTGTTTGAATGGTAAGGCTTGGGTGCTCTTTTAGGTTTCTGTTTGTGTTTTGACAGGCAGCTTGAGGCCTTTGGTCGTTGTGCTTGTATAGGTTGGGGTTTGGAACCAGTAAGGCTTGAAGCTTGATATTCTGGTTTACCAACTTCAGGTTTAATGCAGGTTTGGCCTATGGCTTTTTGTGCTTACAGGCTTGAAACAGGTTGAGGCGTGACAGTTCAGTAAGGCTTGGACAGGGTTTTAGCTTCTTTTGCTTGGTTGAAAGCTTCAGGCAGGTTTTGCTTTGATTGAGGCTATGGCTTTTGGTGAGCTTATGTTTTTTATGCTTAAGGTTTGATGGACTGGTTTGTGTTTTTAGGCCATTACAGGTTTAGAACCAAGGCTTTGTGTTATATGCCTCAAACAGGTTGAGGGTTTAAGTGTGGATAGGCAGTTCTGTTTCTTTTTCTTGACAGTTTTGTTTTTATATATCTTGTCCTCATGCCTAAACCTGTAAGCCTATCTCCTCTTACTCTCTCTCTCCTCTCTCTTTGACAGTTTTTTTAAAGCATTTTATATTGCTTATATTGTCCTTATCCTGAAAAGGCACTGGCTTAGAAAATGATGACATTGAAACTTGCTTGCTTGCAATACATGTTTTCTCTGCATACTTTATGTCTTCTTGATATCTTTCCATATCTTCTTTTGACAGCATTTTGTACTTGTATCTGAATAGCCTTTTGGTCAGCTTTTGGTTTAGTTTGACATTGGAACTCAGTTTGGACTTTGTAGTTCTAGTTCAGTTTACCTTTGGATTTTGTACTTGCTCATGCTGTTTGAGACTTTTGAAATTATGCAGCTTTGACAAATTTGAATTTGTACAATTAAAACTTTTGTGCATTTCAATACTTTTGTTGCAATCATTTTTCATCCCTCTCTGTGAACCGGGAGAAATCTCGTGATTTGCGGAGAGGGCGAACTGATTCCGGCCAGTTGCCTTTAATGATGAGCCCAAATTAACTGTTTGCCTTTCAATTATTTTGACTGCATTTGACTTTTTTTCTTCTTTCTTTATTTTGCAGATGAAAAATAATTGAGCGACAAAGGAGCATTGGATAGAAGATGAAGACTAGGAAACTTAGAAAAATTAGGATAGTTTTATTCCAAATTTAATTATTTGTAAACATTTATTATTATGAATACTTTGTAAATAAATATTGTATTCAAACAACAATTGTAACGAATAATTAAAAGATGAATAAAATCCATTTTTTTATCAGTTAATTCCTTTTCTTCTTTTCAATTATTTATTTTATTATTTATAATTATTAAATTATAATAAATGGAAATAAATTCCAATTATCTTAACTTAGAATAAATGAACAATTAAATAAACATTGTGGTTTTAGCATCGATCAATTAATAAACCTGGCGCTTCAAAAATCCAAAGCAAAGCACAGTCAATCACAACAACTGCCCAAATGTCTTTTCTCTTAATGATTCAATCAAACACTGCAAGCTCCCAGTCAGAAACCTTAGTCCATATTCCAGAGTGAAAAGCACTGTAGACTTAATTCTTTCTGCGCGCACAAAAACCCTAATTCTTGATTAAAAGTCAAAGAAGCGTCCGCCTGATCAAAACCTGAGCCAAAATCAACCAAACCCTAAAAAAACTTTGTGAACTGTTCCAGAGCCATGAAAACCCTAATTTTGTCTGACTGACGAGAAAAGTCTGTTTGACCGATTCTTGAACCAGTCTGAAAAATCAGGGAAAAGCCCGAAGCTGTGATTTCCTGTGGAAAAATACGAGGGCAAATTTTGGGGTACAACAATATCCTTTTTTCATCATTAGCCTTACATACTCAAGAGGCTTATCCTTCTTCAAAGCATCCTGTGTTTCTTGGGAAAGCTCTGTGGAGGTATTGCTTTGAGGTTATTGATTTGAAGGAGTAATTTTATCTTGAGAATTGGCTTGGATGTGAGGTTCCTTATTTTCTTCTCCTTGAGTTTCTTCTTCTTCTGCTGTTTCTACATCTCTAGCGAAGAATTGTGCAATTTCCTCATTAGTAAGAGGTTCATCATCAACAAGAAGGTCATCAACGAATTTGATCTTTTTTGGTGAAGAGTAACTAGGGCATTCATCCTTCTTCCCTTCATCATCACTGCCCTCTTGGTCCCTTGATGTACCTCTGAATCATTCTCAGTTTGGGGAATGTTTTCTTTCTCTGGTAGTACGGTTGTATCAAGTTTGTTAATTACAGACGAAGATCCTTTGCTGAATTATTTATCACTAGACAAAGGATGGTACAAAGCAACACCACTGTCAGGAAGAATTCTTTGCTTAGTGGGAGACTTAGAGAGAGTTGTTTGATTTTCCTGTAACATAAAAAAGACATTAGTTCGAATAAAAGAACAATGGTGATCGAAGAAGTGTAACAAATAAAAGCTATACCTTTGGTCCATAAAGAATTGAGTTTTCACTTTCGACCCGCTACAGAACAACGCCTCTAAATGGTTGAGACGTGTTTTTCTCTTTGGGTTTTTGGGGAAATATAGTAAGTTCAGGTTTCTTCTTTGTTAGTTGCGAAGATGCTGCAACAGAAGTTTTTTCCTTCTTCTTCTTTGACTTCTTGGTTTGTGATGGAGTGGGAGAAGTTTCTTCATCATCTTATATTTCCACTGGAGCGTCATGAGTGGACTTTCTTTTGTGTGGATATTTTGGAGGTAATTTTCTAGCCTAAAAAGTAATGCTATTAGAAAAAGGAATATAGTACAAAAGCAAAAAAAAAAAATTGAATCATATGTTTGAAGCTTTCGATTTCTTGGTGTCTGAGGTAGTGCTTTTTGTTAAGGTGTTGGTTGGTATGGAAGCTGCAGTTGAAATTGTCTTCGAACTAGGTTGTTCCTTTTTGTTGTTTTTCTTTTTGACGACTAGAACAATGTACGTGATAACAATGGTTAGTATCGAATATAAAGGAAATAAAAAAGTTAATCGAAAAGGACCAGGGAAATCCTTTGGTTCCACACCTTCAACTGTTGGAGAAAGAATCGAGATAGCTAATAAGTCATAATGAAGGAACCCTTTGAAATTGTCCAAGGTATACATAGTCGAAACCACTAGTTTGACAGGTTTTTGGGACTCTTATTTTAAAAAGTTAAGATAGTTACCACAAACCAACCAGTTTGGGTAAGGAGGATAAAAAGCCAAGGAAAAAACAACGATGTGTAGTTTTGAAAATTTTGGTGGTTGAATTTTAAAAGCTAAGTCATATCTATGTTCAGGTTCGACACAAGTAGGACGTTTAAAATGATAAATTTTTTTGGTAAATTTCTCTTTTAAACTTTGTGCTGCGTTAAAAGTGGGTTGACTAAGGTTAGTTGGATCATAGACAATTTCAAAATACTTCTAGAACACATGATTTCCTTGATATGCGTGTGCTTACCTTTTTGGCTCAGACCCTCCATAAATGCAAAAACTTCCGTTAGATGTTGGCTGAGGAAAATGGCGTCGAACATATTCTTTGAATAAAAGTTTTTCTACCAAGTATCAAAACCCTTCGAGCAATATAGAGATGGTTATAAAGGGATAGGATTAAATTCGGCAAAATTGATGTGATAAGAAATATGTTCTTCCCAGTCTGAGAGAAAGAACTTCATTCCTGCGGTGCAGAGTTCGCGCTTTATTCTGAAAATCGGCTCAGGGGTTAGTTGGCAAAGCCCAAATTATCGAGACACAAAATTGGGTTGATAAGAAAGCATGCAAATATTTCTTTTCACGGGCATAACCCTTGAAACAATTATCCTAAGGAGTAAAAAGGCTCTCCAGATGTCATTTATATCCGTGTCTTTAGACGAAATTTCAAAAAGAGATTTGGTAAACCATCCAGGGCCATGAGTCCTATTGGAAAAAGTAGTCATCAAAGGACTAAAGTTATGAAGTTTTGAAAACATCATGACATACTTAGTAAAATACTCCCCAAAGTTCTTTCCATCATCATCAAGAGTCAGTCAAAGCAGTCTTGTTCCTTCAACAGTTCGAGTTTGGATTTCAGGGTATTCATTATTCACTGTGCCAGAAGTATTGAGAGATGGTTCAAATGTTACATTAAGCCATGATTGGAGAAGCCAATATGGGCCAGCTAGGAGCATGTTTGTGCCTGCCTTGTATTCTTTCAGTTTGGAAGTAGCAGATATGAGGCTTTCATATAATCCATTAAGAATTAACTCACTGAGGCACACTTTTCGACTAGAGTAGAGTTGGTTTTCTAGGGTAAGGAATCTTATGGCTACTTGTAAAGACTTGCAGCAAAAAATACACCTAGATAGGCAGAGGGCAAGGAAAGTTATGTGCTCAACATCAGACACTTCGTCTCCTCCAGTATGGTATAGATTCATGTATTTGGTAAAGGTAGTGTTTTCGAAGATAAAGTTAATGGTGTTCTCTTCTTGTTGATAAGGGTCAAAGGTTTCTCTGATTGGTGGGAGTCTAATGATAGCAGCCACATCAAAGAGAGTAGGATTTATTGTTCCTCATGGGAGGTGGAAAGTATTTTAAGTATTATCCTAGAAGTACAACTAGGACATTGGCATGGGTTGGCAATAACTAAAACCTATCTTCGACATTTGAATCAAGTCAAAGATTTCTAAGTCTTTCCAAGCTTGGAATTTTGACTTTTCGACTTTAGCCAGCCAAGCAAGATATTGTTTATCTACTACAGGGCAAGACCTAAAAGGTCTGAAGTTTTCAGTTACATAGTCGAATTGAAAGGGTTTATCTTCAATTACAGTAACTGAGGGAGTCTCTTTTTAGATTTTCTCTACAGATGACTCTACTAATTGTTTATCAGGATTATTGTTCTTCTTCTTCTTCTTAGGGGGATTAACTTTGTTAATAATGGGTTTTGTATCATAGTAAACGGGGAAAATGTTCTTAATATGTTCTAAACATGAAGATGATAACATTGGACCCATATACCCTAGAGTTTTATCAACAAGGGTAAAAGGAATTATTACCCGAGAAGCGTAAATGGCTTATTGTTCAGTAGAAACAAGTGGTGTTAGGACCAATTCTTGATTTCCAACAAGAAGGGGTTTTGTGATGTGATGAATCGGTTTGAATGCAACATCGTTAGTGGTTTTCACTTCCTTGTTCTTCACATTCTTCTCAGATTTTCTATTCTTTTTGAATGGCGCCATGTTTGACAAATTCAGATTTTGATTGTTTGAAGGTTTTTGAGGAAGGGACAGCGTAATTTTTTGAAAACAGGGAGTTGAGAAGATGAAAAAGTAGGTTTTAGGAAGAAGAAAAGTATTTATAGCTGGAAGCTATTCGGTTTAAAATTTAAAATATTTGAGTTAGTGGGACACATGTTGATTTTTCATAAGCTAATGAAAGAGGTTGATTGTTTAAAAGTCACATTGAGAACCTATTTTAGTAGCAATGATGAACAACTGCATCACATCTTGATTAGACGTTTTGGAAAAGTAAAACATGATTATTCTGACGTGATAACAGTTATTGTCCATCATGAAGATTGCCTGTTCATCGAAATATAATTATTTTGCAAAAAATGTATGTTTCACCATGTAATTCGAAACACACATTTATTGGGGGAAATTTGTTGACTAAGAATTTCGACTATATGAGTTTTTAGCTGAAATGATATATTTTGGAGAATATAGTTTGAAAGGAAGAATAAAGAAGTCTTTGTGAAGATTTTGATATATGAAAAGTTAATAAGAGCTTAATTTTCGCTAAAGTATTGGCGAAGGGTTCATATGCAAATCATTGGGATTTAAGTTATTCGAAATATCAGAAAGGATATTTTGACCGCCACGATTATGATATTTGGTTCTTCAAAGACAAACAATTTTCAAATTCAAAAAAATTTGATCTTATCCAAAGAGACGCGTGGAATCACAGAGTTTGAAGGCGCATACAAATGTCGAACATGGCAATATCTTATTTAGAGACCGTTTTGGTCGAATTAGTATAAATAATGGTCTTAGCGTTATGATTCAGTGTGTTCACATCTTTGTACAAAATACTTTAAACTACTCAAAGTACCAGCGTTCAAGAAACGAGTTGTGAGAATGTACGTATGATGCACCCGTCTTTTCTTTAAAGCATTATATTACTACCTACGAAGTAACAATTGAAATCAACTTTGTTTAAAAGAATACGAATGTTGTTAAGAGTATTAGTTGTTTCAAGCACAATTTTTTTGAATAAGAACAGATGTACTTAGGATCAATTTTGTTGATCCTGCAAGTCACTAATTTTTATTCAATTTGGAAGACCAGCAATTGTTTACCAAATTTCACGGTAAACACCCACGCAATATAATATTTTTTTTTAAAGTTTGTGTGTTGCGAGTGACTTAACCCCAAGCAACGTTATTTTTTAGTTAGGGGTTTTACCCCTAGCAAATATCCATGGCTATACAAAAGATTTCTTGTAGTGTGAATGTTAGATCTGTCTATCCGAAAACACAACAGGGCACTTTATATATATGCATATTCGAAAACATCATTTTTTTTGTAAAAAAAAACAAAGTTTATCTAGAGATGGATCTCTAAAATTAATTATAATAAGATGACTCACTCATTAACATTCAATTTTGTAAAAATAAAATACATTCAGAGACACATCTCTTAAAATTAATAGTATTTTTAAATTTTCACCAAAAATTTATGAGAAAATATAAAAGTGAAAAAAAAAATTGTAAATATTTCATGATGTCTATGAGCCAATGAGCCCAACCCATACAAAGTTTCTCTCATAAAAAAAGAAGAAGAGTACGGGCCATGTGGGGTTAAGTCTTTATTTATTGATGTATATGATAACGCATGGGTGGTATCTATCCAGCACTTCACTCGTGTGCGCTATCTATCAATGGCGGCTTGGCCCTCTAGTTCGAGTACTATCATCATTAATGGCGTGTTGATGAATTATGACTCTCTTTTTCTCAATAAATTAACTTCAACTTTAAGTGCGGTGGGGGTTGTCTTGTCATCCCACAAGGGTGTTGAACTAATATCAAAGAATGTGGGAGACAAACAACAAACATTTCAATGCTACCAACAGTTGACAAAACGTCTTTATTTCCTCATTGTAGGGTCACACCTTCCCCTCTTCACTATATTTATACCCTCACTCTTCCCTCACCTCTTCACCACCACACTTCTTTCTCTCCCTTCTTCATAACAACACTAAGATTATAACTATAATACTCTAACATGGCTGATTCAGGTGGTTCTTCTAGGAGAATGTGGTGCTCCATACCAGAACGGTTTCAGCTGCATGGGGCCATGCTGGTCCTCCAAGTTGGTTATGCTGGTTTCCATGTTGTCTCTAGAGCTGCCCTTAACATGGGAATTAGCAAACTCGTTTTTCCGGTTTATCGAAATCTTCTCGCTTTTCTTCTCCTTGTTCCATTTGCATACTTCTTGGAAAAGTAATAATACTAACTAAACACAACTTTCTAATAGGTTAACAACTTCAATACATGACATAATCAATTGTTGCATTGTTTCATTTTTTGTCCAGGAAGGAAAGGCCAGCTATTAACTTCAACTTTCTTTTGCACTTCTTCCTTCTTGCCCTTGTCGGGTATGCACCATATTGCTACGAGAACTACGTTTGTAATGTCGTTATTGTAACTTAAAAATCTTTTGTATTAGGGTTACAACTACGGTTTCAGACCCGAATTTCAAAAAATCCTATATAATTTATCTTGGACACTTCTGATTAAACAAAATAAAATTTGTATTACACAGTTTTACAGCCAACCAAGGTTTCTACTTGCTTGGCTTGGACAATACATCTCCAACTTTTGCATCAGCTATACAAAACTCAGTTCCAGCCATTACATTTCTCATGGCAGTTATACTCAGGTAATTGATTATTTTATTAAGTCCTTAATTACTTGTTAGCAGTTACACTGAAAAATGAAAAAAAAAAAATTTATACAATTTTCAGAATAGAGCAAGTGAAGTTGAACAGAAAGGATGGAATGGGAAAAGTTGCAGGAACATTATTCTGTGTTGCAGGAGCATCAGTGATAACGCTTTACAAAGGTCCAACAATATACAGTCCAGTTCCACCATCTCTAAACAACAACAACAACAATATCATACAAGAGAGTTTGTTTGAGTCATTGGGTGATGCAAAAGGAAAAAACTGGACCCTTGGATGTTTGTACCTTATAGGACATTGTTTGTCTTGGTCTGGTTGGCTGGTGTTACAAGCACCTGTCCTTAAGAAGTATCCAGCTCGTCTCTCTGTCACTTCCTATACATGTTTCTTTGGACTTATCCAATTCCTCATTATTGCTTTGATCTTTGAAAGAAATTCTCAGGCTTGGATTTTCACCTCTGGTAGTGAAGTTCTTACTATCGTCTACGGGGTTAGTATTAAAACCTTCGATCTCGTAAACTATAATAATAAAAGTTATATGATAAAGAATTACTTTCTCTAAAGATATACTATGTGCATGCTTTTGAGATGTATGTAATGGTAGTTGTCTAGTGTTTTGCGCGTGTGCTGTTGGTAATAATAATGCATTATTATTGTTATTAATGATTTTAATATTGCAGGGAGTGGTAGCATCAGGAATTGCATTCGCTGTACAGATATGGTGCATTGACAAAGGAGGACCTGTTTTCGTTGCAGTGTATCAACCTGTTCAAACTCTAATTGTTGCTATTATGGCTTCTCTTGCTTTAGGAGAAGAATTCTACTTGGGAGGGTTTGTCCTATCTATCTTATTTTTCACTTTTCTGTATCTTATTCGTCACTAGTAATACATACAAGTGTAATGACGACTTAACTGATAAATTTATCACCATTTTTGAAAACGAGAAATGAATTCTATTAAAAGAACTAGTAAACTAGAGGTAAGGTGCTGTTTGGTTGGTACCTTTAGGTGAGAACTGACTCATCTAAGAAAGGCAAGCCACTAATACATATTTTTTAAAACTTATCTATAATTCAACTTTTTTACATGTGAAATTAGAATGAACAATTTTTTTAAATGATTCCATGTTCTATAGGGTCAAAAGAAAGTTTAAAGTAACAACTTTTTTCTTTCTTTATATACACTTTTGTTACAAAAGCAAATTTGTGATTTTATAGGATCATTGGAGCAGCATTGATCATTGTGGGGTTGTACCTAGTTTTGTGGGGCAAAAATGAAGAAAAGAAATTTGCAAGGGAGCTAGCAGCAACAACTTCGACTCCGGAGCATAGTGGCATTATCAGGGCCTCAAGCCATCATGGAAAAGCATCACTCACTCAACCTCTTCTTCCTTCATCAACGGAAAATGTTTGATGAAGAAAACTTTAAGTTGAAGGTGGCTAAGCATTTTCTAGGGGGAAAGAAAAAAGAAAGGATGATGAAAATGATAACAGCTGTTATACATTACTACTACTTTATGTCAGGAAGCTTTGTGTGTGTACGAATGGTTTGCTTTTTGTTAATTCAAAATGCTTTCTTGCTGGATAATATGTAGTGTCAAGTTTTTTTATGGGAATGATTGCAATGGTAGAAATGTGTGCTCCCTTGAATTTGAGCTTTGAGCATGAAAACTCATTCTATCTATATGTTAATTAAGGATTTGATCTATAAAAAGAAGATTAAAATGCCTCTTTAATCCATCTTAATTAAAGTTTATTAGAATAGAGAGAATGGTAGTGCTGACTTTAATTTACAACTTTGTTAAGTGCTTTTCATTATTTCTAAAGAAGTTAGAGATGTGCACTGATAGTGTTAGATCTCTTATATCAGCATGCTGTAATCGACAAGTGTCGATTACTGATCAATTCAATTTACAAGCCAATGTCCAGATGGTCGCTTATGCACTAATACGTGAAATGGAATACAATGCAGTTGAAATTTATCCGCATTCTGTTGGTTAAATTCAAATCTGTATTGGATAGTACAAAAGAAAAATTTTCTTTGGGCAGTGGAAAGTTTATTCCTTAGGGACCTAGTAATAGTTAATACTGTAACATTTAATATTCTATCTTGTGATCTCTATAAAAATCACTTTGTATTCATATTAAAAGTTAATTGGACATTTTATAAAAGAAAACAAGTTTAAGTCCACTCTCATTTTCTCCTCACATTCATGCTGTCAAAATATTATTAACTGTTTGAACTTTTGATCTTTATTAAGAAAAAATGATTTTTTTTTTAAATTATTAACTTTAAATAAGAATCATTTGATCTTTGATCAGACAGTCAATTACGGTTGAATGCGTGAAAGTAGTGTCGTTTCTTGACTGCAGGTGTATATATATATATATATATATATATATATATATATATATATATATATATATATATATATATATATATATATATATATATATATATATATATATATATATATATATATATATATATAGACTGTAGAAAGTTATTTAGCAATAACTTTATCTCGCATAAAAACTATTCAATCTTCATGTGTTTTATTTTGGTATGTAAGATATAGTTATGCGTCAATAACACAACTGAGTGATTGTCTCAAAGCACTAGAAGAGGCTGCACTAGAACACAATTCTTGTAGAAGAGTTTGAATTCACAGAAGTTCAACAAATATACGTGTAAGGCTTCAATATTCAGTTTCAATGCTAGATCGATCTACAACTGATTGTTTTCTTGACCACTATGAGACAAAGTTATGACCAAAATAATTGGAGTTCTAGGTATGCTCATTTTGTCATCGAGATCAGCTTGTTAGTCATCATCACAAAAGGCCTTTAAAGAAATGGGTGTAGTGATAGAGGTAGGACGAAAAAGTAAGTCATGATCAATGGCTCATTTGAGATACCTAAGTATCCTTTTGACTACAACACAATAATCTTTAGTACGACTAGACATAAATTGGCACACCATGTTAATTTCATAAGAGGCCTCTAGTCCAGTTAAACTGGCAGATTGCGAGGCTCCAACAACTAATATGCACATAAAGGGATCAAGTAATAAGTCAGATTATGTCTTACTGAGTCGACAAATAGACTGCATATGAGTAGATGTCATGAAAATGATGCCTTGGAAACAAAGTATAAATTATTTCTCTATGATCAAGAAACACACAAGGGTAGAAAATATGAAGAAAAAAAGAAGAACACAAGTAATTGATTATTAACTTCTATTCTTTACTTTCTCTTAGAACAAGATTACAAGTATAAAAGAATAACAAATAATCCTCTCTCACCCTAAATTAGTATTTACAGTATGCAATGATGAGAGACTAGTATGCTATTTATAATAAATCTAACATACTAAATTAATGGGTTTTTTTCACATATCCATTATAAGCTAACTTAGGGTACAAGCTAACTTAAACAATTGGACATAACAAACAGACCCAATTCAAAATGCTAACAACCCTAGTGTGATACGGTGGGAGATCTGACTTGGGTGTTTTGCGTTTTATCGCAATTGTTGCGGATAACAAGAATCGCCACCGACTTTTCTTTTATCCAATAAAGTAAATGGTGAAAAGAACAAGAAAGGCCTTTTGAGAATTTTCTTGAGTTCGGGGGATAGGTTATGAAAAAGGAAGATTTTAGCACCCTTTTCATCCGTAGTTATCTACGGGCTCTTAGTTGCTAGCTCACTTTGAAATTCTTTGTTTGAAAATGTGTTTGTGATGGTTTTTAAAGTATTTTTGAGAGTGTCTTTGTTTAGGAGAACTTTGTAATGATTCTTGTCTCTATAAGAATGCATACAAAGTGTTAGACTTTTGAAAATATTTCATTTGAAAGTGTTGGTGTATTTTGAGAGATGTTTTGAAAATGGTTATGAGCAAGCAACTATGAACTTTCTACCTACTCAAAAAGTCTTAGTTCTTTTCCTTCTCCTTTAGATATTGCTATCTTACTATTGATTGATAAGAATCCCTATGATTGGATGTGAAGGGACAAGCGTGTGTCGTCGTACAGTCATAGAAAGCAACATTGCAGAATACCTTAGCAATTTGTTTGGAAGGGTCTAAGATCGTTTACCGAAGGCAACATGGAAGCGTCATCGAGGGACTACGATCTTATTTTTGATTGTTTTTGCTAAAGTATCCCACGTTCGAGGGACATGACTTTTTATTCTCAAGGCAACAAGTGAGGTTAACCCTAGAGGTGCAAGTGGGCAAAGTGTTTTGATTTCATGTATTTTGTCTTTGGATTAGGGTTTTTTACTTGATTGTTTCTAGTCTTGTCATACAAACCCTAATTACTATCGTTTATATTAAAAGTGATAAATTACAGAAATGTAAAATTCTACGCTATTACATCATTGGGGACGGGGGTACAAATTTACAAATGGGGGACGCCATGTAAATAAACTCTAATTTACTATTACAAGCATATCGAATATTTCAAGATAAAAATGTACAAGAGTGTAAAGATAATGTACAAAGAAAGAAGAAATTATTTTGTTTGAGTTTTTGTTGAAAGATTTTGATTTAATTAAACTAATATAAAGAAGTTAATTGATAAAAATTCCTAAATTTTAAGTTAATTAAATTAACAAAGAAGATTAAAATAAACCTAAGTCTAAATGATTTAATTAAGAAAAGATATCAAATCCATTAAAAAAATATTTTTGGTCTTTGTTTTAAAAGAGATAAAATAAAAATATACTAAATATCTATATAATAAATATAAAATATATTTGGTATTTTTAGTTAATAAAAATGATAATAATAATAATAATAATAATAATAATAATAATAATAATAATAATAATAATAATAATAATAATAATAAAAATACAGAAAAATAAAATGTATAAAAATTAAATTTAGGAGGGTGCAAAAATAAAAAGGAGATTTGATAGAGAAAAAAAAACAGATTAGGCCCAGTGGCCTATTTTTGTATGAGTCAGGAAATAAAACAAAAAAAGAATGGGTTGCGTTGCTGTTTAGTAATCAGGGGGTTAGAGAGAGTAAAAATGACAAAGATCCATTGAGAGGAGGCCCAGGCGCACTGGCTGCAAACAAAAAAAAGAAACAGAAAAATATGAAAACTAACAAAACGAATGTTGGGGCTCGAATCCAAGTCAAAGAGATAACAGACGCGCGTCTTAACCACTGTGGTGGTGATACATCTATGTATTGAAACAAAACCATCACATTATATTTTAAAACAAGTCCATGGCCTGTATCTTCTTCTTCCTCGCGTCAGCTTTCATGACTAATATTTTTGAATTCTGTAACTTGCTCATTTCTCAACCATTCTCAAAAGTGAAAACATCAAACTGGTTAGAAATTTCACCACGATTCCAAATATGTAAACTAATTAACCTAAATATCAAAGATGAACACGAATTTTATTGGTACCAAATTTTGACCTAAATATTTCAGAAAGTTCAAGACTAAAATTCACACTACTCAGGCAATATAAAAGAATTCCAAGGACATGGTCAGTTTCAGGGCTATGATATCTATATTTTATCTTCACAAACCAGAATCAAATAATGCTTGTATGAAGAGATAGAAGTTCAAAAAAATCACCTTGCAGATGGAGATCATGTTTTGAGTTTGAGCAGCTTTCAAGGTGTTGCAATGATCTGATTAGCTTCCTTGAACCTCTGGGAAGCTAAAGCAATGCTTAGATTGAGTTGTGGATGGATGAATCGTGCTATAGAAGTCAAAGTGTAACACTATGATTTTAGTTATGGAGGACGGTGATGGAGGTGTTATAGTTCTAAAGCATGGATATGGATGAACTATATTTGATATATGTAAGCTTTGAAAACAGTTTTGAGGGGAAACACACGATGAAAATGAAAGATACAAGTTTTTGGGTAGAACTATGTACAAGGGGAGTTTTGTATGCAATTTCTGGCTAGAGAGAGTTTTAGGGAGTTCTAAGTCTTGTAATACCGTGTTTCAAGTTGCATACGAGTATCTTAACATATAGGAAAAGGTTTAGAGACTTGTAGAACTCAGAAGTACAAAATAACATGTTTGTGGATTTTGACTTGTTTTTGAAGCAACATGGACAAACATGGTTTCAAGGCAAGGTAGGGTGGTTGAGCACTTTAAACATAATTCTTCTGAGCTTATAGACTTAGTGTGTGCAGAAGGAACAACTACAAATCTAAAGGAGAGTGAACTTTGTGATTAAAACCACTTTTATAAAATGGAAGTATGAACTTTCTTCCATTTATGGCAATTTGGTTTGGGTAATGCTTGAATCAATTGGATAATGACTCAATCAGTTGTGTGAACCATTAATTATGGAGTGAAACACAAGTTTGAGGCCTGCAAAGCAAAGATTATGAAATTCTGGCAGCAGATACTTAATGTCATAGTGAATGTTATGACACCGTATCTGACACTCTTCAAGACAGTAAATCTAAAAGCAGTAAAGAACACAGTCAATTGTTTACCCATTTCAGTGTGTAACAACACCTACTCTGGGGGCTACCAAGCCAGGGAGGAAATTCACTATAAGAGATATTAATTCAGGAATAAACCAACCTGTTTATCTCCTTCACTTAAGACCTACCCAATGCAACTTCGATCTAAGTTCAACTTAAACCTGAGTTCCTACTCACTCCCCCTCAATCACAGCAGTGATACTAAACAATTGACTAATGAAATTATGAAGACACTCTTCAGTACATACACTTGATTTTGCTTCACAGCTTTTAATCAAGTAACACAAACACCCGTGCTTCAAAGCTTTGAGTGATACACAACCCTAACTTGACTTTACTTCAAAGCTTTAATCAAGTAACACAGACACTCGTGCTTCAAAGCTTTGAGTGATACACAATCCTTACAACCAAATCCTACTCCAAATCACTTATCACAATGATAATTGATTGACTCACAGTAGTTACAACTATACAGTCCTTTATTGATCTTCTGTCAAAAAGTATCTTTCACCAACAGTCTTCATGAGGAATATATAGCCAACTATTCTTCTGTTAGGGCTTCCACGAAAATAGCTAGGGTTAATTAGGGTTAACCTCAAGACTTGGTCATAGGATTTTAACAACCAGATTAAGGTTAAGCAAAGTTAACCTAAGTCCACGTGAGAATCTGATCTGGACTGAATAAACCAGATTCCTGAAAATTCTCAGAAATAACAAATCTGCACAAATGTTAGTTCAGTACAGGATGTCTTAACATTGGTTATGACAACAAGAATCCTGTTTACTGATTTTGGTAGAATGCAATAAATATGATCATTGCATAATTATCAGCTAAACACTCATATTGAGCAGCTCCTGTATGACATTCTTTTTCTGCAGAATGTACCTTGTATCCCAGAATGTTATGACATCAGTCATGACATTCACACAACTGGTTTTACCAAAAAACATGCCAACAACCAAACACTTACAAACTCCCCATTTGGTAAATTTTTGGCTAAAACCCCTAAACAATCAGAGATTAGAAAGCAGCAGAATTAATAATATCTACCAAGTCTAATTCTACCAAAATTATCACAAAATCTCTCCCCCTCTTTAGCCATAAATAGGCCAAAGATAATTGTACTTTTAGGTTATACAGTCATCCAAAAGGAATAATAAAAACACAGAGAGAAAAAAATCAAAAGTCATTTGCAGCATCAGGTACCAGCAACAAACTTTTCAACTGCACTGATCTTCAAGCACTGTCATCTTCAGAGGAGGCACTATCTTCAACATTAAGCTGGTCTTCAGCAGCATCCTCTTCCCTTCTTTGTCCTTCAATCTCCTCCTGTTCTAGTCTAGCAATCAGGTCCTCAAGAGTCCTTTTCCTGGTATCAAGCTCTTTGCAGGTTTCCTTCAGCACAACTATAACATCAGTTTTCTTGGAATGAGACTTGACAGTTGATGTCTCAGCTGATGTCATGACAATGTCAGGAACATGTGTTCCCTGAAATAGCTTATAGTGCAACCCAAGAGCAGGGGCTCTTTTGCATACAGTATCTTTTTCAACTAGAATGTCAGGATACTGAGCAAGGACTATACCACATAGGAGAGAGGGAAATGCAATAGGGCCTTTAATAGCACAGCTTCCAGCATGTTTTAATGTTTGATCAAAGATATACTTGCCATAGTCAAAGTTTGTCCTGGTTCCAACAGCATAAATAAATCTTCCCAAGCCTGTGGAGATGGTTGATTTATGGTTGGTGGGAACCCAGTTAGCTGCACCAATTTTATGCAGAATGGAAAATTTCATGCTCAGCTTGCTTGCATTCAGCTTCCCTTTTAAGGGCCAGCTCTTGACTTGATTTGCAGTGATGGTTTGGCACACTTGGTTGTCAGTAACCTCTAGCTCAGGGCAAGCATCATCAGGTCTTCCTAGGAATTTGTTTATTTCAGATGGAGAGAAATTTACCTTCCTTCCTCTCACATATACACACTTAAAATCAGCTGACTTTCCATCAACACACCCATCAGATAAATTCACTTTGAATTCTTTGACAAGAACTTCATAACAGTTGGTAAACTTTACCACAATATTTATTAGACCAACAGATTTGATTAGATCCATGATCTCCTTACATTCCATGGCACTGTTGTTCAGTTCTCTTTCTAAGGCGATCCTTTTCAAACATACATACTTCCACCTGTTTGCATTCTCAGGATGGTGAAAGGAGATGTTGTCAGTGGCGACTTTAGGGACTTTAGGCATTTTGCTTGAAGAGAGTTTCCTTTTGAGAGGAATGTCTTCAACATCAAACTCAAATTCTGATTCCTCATCAGATTCAAAGGTTTCAGGCTCCTTCCTTTTCTTTGCTATTGGTTGTCTCAAAGGTTTTGAGAGACTACCAGCAGGTACTCGAGTTTTCACCTTCCCTTTTTCTTTTGACAATCCAGCCTTCACAGTTTCTACTCCAGTCTTGTTCTCAGACCTGGTTTTCTTATGAACAACATCAGCAGTCTTCTCTTTGGAGAGGCTTTTGGCAGCATCCTGTTTTCCTTTTCTGTTCATCATCCTTCTAGCTATGCTAGGGTTGATATTGGCAATTAAGTCATTGTCAGAGTATTCTTCATCAACATCAATAACCGGGGGTTCAACATCCTTCTCAGTAGGGTTCTGGTGATCATCACGATTTTCAGGAGATTTCCTAATGTTGTCATCCGGTGTCTCAACATTCTGAGTGACATCTGGATTCATTTCAACATTTGGACTAGCAGATTCTTGATTCAAAGGAACAGAAATGCCAGGTACAGAGTGATTCTCATTTAGAATCCTAGTGACAAGTCTAGCTATAGCTTGATGAACATAAACTGAACCTTCCCTATTTGCTATTTCTGGAGGAACAAAAGATGATGGTTGAGAGGGTTTACCAGATGAAGAGGCTTGTGACCTTTTTGTATGTCTGGTTCGCAGCTTCTTGACCTTAGTGGGGTCAGCTGCCAGTTCACAAAGAGGAGTTATCTCCAGATCATCAGAATCCATACAATTTGTGATTGCCCTAGGTTCTCGATCAGAGGATGCGGAAGAAGCAATCGCCTTTGAAGAGGATGATGACATGGATAGTTGAGACATTTTGAGTGTTTTAGAAAACAGGTAACAGTGATAGTGAAGTCTTCGTTTGAGAGATTGAAGATTGTTTCAGAAACGCGAGAGGAGGGAGATATATGAATGTCTATTCAACTTCTTAAAATTTTGGAAAGAAATAGAGAAGCAGATGATTAGCCCAATCAGAGTAGACTTAACTAAAATATCTCTCTCATCCCTTGTTTTAAGCAAAATTAATTGCTACATTTCTTCATGTTGGCAAATACCCAGCTTGCCCCTCAAATTTTCAAATTGATTTGCATCAAGTGCCTTGGTAAAAATGTCAGCCAGTTGTAGTTCAGTGGCAACATGTTCCAGTTTAATTGTCTTCTCCTCTACAAGATCTCTGATGAAGTGATGTCTAATATCAATATGCTTGGTCCTGCTATGATGAATAGGATTCTTGGAAATGTTAATAGTACTCAGATTGTCACAATACAATGTCATAACATCTTGTGTGACATTATACTCTGTAAGCATCTGTTTCATCCAGATCATTTGAGAACAGCTACTACCAACTGCTATGTATTCAGCTTCAGCAGTAGATAGAGACACACAGTTTTGTTTCTTGCTGAACCAGGAGACAAGATTATTTCCTAAGAAGAAACATCCTCCAGAGGTGCTCTTTCTATCATCAGCACTTCCAGCCTAATCAACATCACAGTAACCAGTCAGAGTTGGTTCACATCCATGAGAGTACAACAAGCCATAGTTGTAGGTTCCACTCACATACTTCAGAATTCTCTTCACTTGGTTGATATGACTTACTTTGGGTTCAGCCTGGTATCTTGCACATACTCCAACTGCAAAAGCAATGTCAGGTCTGCTGGCTGTTAAGAATAGCAGACTTCCTATCATGCTTCTGTACAAGCTTTGGTCCACCTTAACCCCACTTGAATCTTTGGACAACTTTAAGTGAGTAGGTGCAGGAGTCGTTTTGTGACTGGCATTCTCCATCCCAAACTTCTTGACAATGTTCTTTGCATACTTGCTTTGAGACAGAAAAATTGAGTCTTCCATCTGTGTGACTTGCAGTCCAAGAAAGTAGGTCAATTCTCCCATGAGGCTCATTTCAAATTCAGCTTGCATCTGGTCAGCAAAATGTTTAACCATTTTATCTGACATTCCCCCAAACACTATGTCATTAACATAGATTTGAGCTACCATTATCTTTCCTCCTTCATTTTTGACAAAAAGAGTTTTATCCAAGCCTCCTTTCCTGTATCCTTTATCAGAGAGGAATTTTGTCAACCTGTCATACCATGCTCTAGGAGCTTGTTTCAGGCCATATAAAGCTTTCCTCAATTTGTAGACACGATCAGGGAAGTTTGGATCCACAAATCCTTTAGGCTGTTCCACATAAACTTCCTCATTTAAGTACCCATTTAGGAAGGCACTCTTTACATCCATCTGAAATAACTTGAACTTAAGGAGACAAGCAATTCCCAATAGGAGTCTGATTGATTCCATTCTGGCTACAGGAGCAAAAGTCTCATCAAAATCAACCCCTTCAACTTGAGTGTATCCTTGAGCAACAAGTCTTTCCTTATTCCTGGTGACAACTCCTTCAGCATCTGATTTGTTCTTGTAAATCCATTTTGTGCCAATGATGTTTGTTCCTCCTGGTCTAGGAACTAACTCCCATACTTCATGTTGCTTGAATTGGTTCAATTCATCTTGCATTGCTCCAATCTAGTATTCATCAGTTAAATCCTCCTTAACATTTCTTGGTTCAATCTTAGATACAAAGCAAGAGTTTAAGATGATTTCTTTAGATCTTGTAATGATTCCACTGTTAGGATCTCCTATGATGAGTTCCTTAGGATGATCTTTCTGAATTCTGATGGAAGGGTCTTTGTTAGCTTCCTTTGATTCAGATTATGATGAAGTAGTTTTAGGAATATCAGCCTTTTGAGTTGAAGTCTCAAAGAATGTCTCAACATCATATGGGACATTTGTTTCCTCATGGTAATCATCAACTATGACATTTATAGAATCCATCGTAACTTTGGTCCTGGAATTGAATACTCTATAAGCTCTGCTGTTGGTAGAGTATCCTAGGAATATTCCTTCATCACTTTTAGGGTCCATCTTTCTCCTTTGTTCACGATCTGTCAGAATGTAGCATTTGCTTCCAAATACATGGAAGTACTTCACTGTAGGCTTCCTTCCTTTCCAAAGTTCGTAAATGGTGGATGATGTTCCCTTTCTCAAGGTGACCCTGTTATGGACATAACAGGCTGTATTCATAGCTTCAGCCCAAAAATGAATAGGAAGTCTTTTGGCATGTATCATTGCTTTGGCAGATTCCTGTATAGTCCTGTTTTTCCTTTCCACAACTCCATTTTGTTGAGGAGTTATGGGTGAATAGAATTCATGATTAATTCCTTCCGAGGAGCAGAACTCATCAAACTTACTGTTTTCAAATTCCTTTCCATGATCACTTCTGATTCTAACAATGCATCCTTCTTTTTCTCTTTGAATTCTTTTGCACAGTTCCTTAAATACTTCAAGTACATCAGACTTTTCCCTAATGAAGTTAATCCAGGTAAATCTTGAAAAATCATCCACAACAACATAGACATATCTTTTTCCACCAAGACTTTCCATCTGCATTGGTCCCATCAGATCCATATGTAAAAGTTCTAACACTTTAGAGGTGGTCAGATGTCTTGACTTTGGATGTGACATTCTAGTCTGCTTTCCAACCTGACATTCACCACAGACTCTCCCTTCATCAATTTGTAGCCTTGGAATCCCTCTGACTGCTTCCATTGATATAATCCTTTTCATTCCTCTTAGATGTAAATGACCAAGTTTTTGGTGCCACAGTTTCACTTCTTTTTCTTCTTTGGCAATAGAGCACACAAAAGAATAATTAGTGTTCTCAGACTCCCATAAGTAGCAGTTGTCTTTAGATCTGACTCCTCTCATTACAACTTCTTGTTTCTCATTAGTTACAAGACATTCAGACTTGGTGAAGTTGACCTTGAATCTTAGATCACATAATTGACTGATACTTATGAGATTAGCAGTCAAGCCTTTTACCAACAATACTTCATTTAGGTTTGGAACTCCAGGGCAGTCCAAGTTTCCAACTCCTTTGATTTCTCCTCTAGCACCATCTCCAAAAGTCACATAACTAGTAGTGTGAGGTTTAACATTATTGAGAAGATTCTTGATTCCAGTCATGTGTTTAGAGCATCCACTGTCAAAGTACCAGTCTTCCTTTGCAGAGACTCTAAGGGAGGTGTGAGCTATCAGGGCAGTAGCCTTTTTCTGCCACTGTTGAGTATATGGTGCCTTGTTAGACTTAGGTTTGACAACTGGGGTCTGATTAGGATATCCATATAATCTGAAGTAGAATGGCTTTATGTGACCAAACCTCCCACAATGATGACATCTCCATCTTTGATACTTTTTCTTCATATTTCTCTGTTCTCGATGTTGAGTGCTATGTTGTGACATCTGCTTTGACATTTGTTTATCAGGGCTGATCTTCTTCTTGTCTACAATAGATTTCTTTGCTGCCACAAATCCTAGACCAGACTTGTTTCCCACATTTTGTCCAACCTGAAGGATTTCTTCTAATTTGTCAGTTCCATTTGTCAGCATCTTGACAGATTTGGTCATCTGGTCAAGTTTTGAGTTTAGCATTTGAACTTCCCCTTCTAGATGACTTATAGTATCAATGCCTGCCTTCTTCTCAGCCTCCAACTTTACTATGAGTTTTGTTTGTCTCTCATTTTACTGACAGACTTCAGCACTTCTGATACATAACTTCTTGTAGGACTCAGCCAGTTCTTCAAATGTCACTTTCTCATCACTAGAGTCACTATCAGAGTCACAAATACCAGTTAGCGCAGTAACTAGTTTGGCAGATTCTTCTTCAGAATTACTTTCTGAGTCACAGTCAGACCAAGTAACAAACATTCCTTTCTTTTGTTTCTTAAGAAAGGTAGGACATTCAGCTCGAATGTGCCCATATCCTTCACATCCATGGCATTGAATTCCTTTGCTTTGATTTCCCTTCTCTTTAAACTTTGGTCTTCTGCTGGAGTCATAGGATCTGTTAATGTCAAAAGGAATGTTCTTAACATTTGACCTTGACTTTGGGTCCATTCTCTTGATGAGTTTGTTGAACTGTCTTCCAAGCATGGCTATAGCTTCTAAAATATTTTCTTCTTCATCCTCCTTGTTTTCATCTTCAGTATTAGATACAAGTGCTATGCTCTTGTTTTTCTTGTCAACATTGTCACTGATCCCCATCTCAAAGGTCTGAAGTGACCCAATGAGTTCATCCACCTTCAAGTTGCAGATATCCTAAGCTTCCTCTATAGCAGTCACCTTCATTGCAAATCTTTTACGCAAGGATCTGAGAATCTTTCTCACCAGCTTTTCTTCTGACATCTTTTCTCCCAATGCTCCTGAGGTGTTGGCAATTTCCAAGATGTTCATGTGAAACTCATGAATGGTCTCATCTTCCATCATCCTTAGGTTCTCAAATTTGGTAGTCAGCATCTGAAGCCTTGACATTTTTACTTTGGATGTGCCCTCATGGGTAGTTTTGAGTGTGTCCCAAACCTCCTTGGCTAGTTCACATTGATGTACTAGTCTGAATATGTTTCTATCAATTCCATTGAACAAGGCATTTAATGCTTTGGAGTTACCCATGGCTAACTCATCTTCTTCTTTGCTCCATTCTTCCTCAGGTTCCAGACTGGTTGTCCCATCTTTCCCAGTTATAGTGAGATGGTTCCATCCTTTGTCAACAACTCTCCAAGCCTTTTTGTCCAGTGATTTTAAGAAGGCAATCATACGAGGTTTCCAGTAGTCATAATTTGATCCATCCAGAATGGGTGGTCTGTTTCCAAATCCTCTTTCTTTGTCCATAGCGCCAAAAAATAATATCCCTAGATCTCACCCAGTAAGACAGGCATGGTGCCTGCTCTGATGCCAATTGAAATTTTGGCAGCAGATACTTAATGTCACAGTGAATGTTATGACACCGTATCTGACACTCTTCAAGACAGTAAATCTAAAAGCAGTAAAGAACACAGTCAATTGTTTACCCAGTTCAGTGTGTAACAACACCTACTCTGGGGGCTACCAAGCCAGGGAGGAAATTCACTATAAGAGATATTAATTCAGGAATAAACCAACCAGTTTATCTCCTTCACTTAAGACCTACCCAATGCAACTTCAATCTAAGTTCAACTAAAACCTGAGTTCCTACTCACTCCCCCTCAATCATAGCAGTGATACTAAACAATTGACTAATGAAATTATGAAGACACTCTTCAGTACATACACTTGATTTTGCTTCACAGCTTTTAATCAAGTAACACAAACACTCGTGCTTCAAAGCTTTGAGTGATACACAACCCTAACTTGACTTTACTTCAAAGCTTTAATCAAGTAACACATACACTCGTGCTTCAAAGCTTTGAGTGATACACAACCCTTACAACCAAATCCTACTCCAAATCACTTATCACAATGATAATTGATTTGCTCACAGTAGTTACAACTATACAGTCCTTTATTGATCTTCTGTCAAAAAGTATCTTTCACCAACAATCTTCATGAGGAATATATAGCCAACTATTCTTCTGTTAGGGCTTCCACGAAAATAGCTAGGGTTAATTAGGGTTAACCTCAAGACTTGGTCATAGGATTTTAACAACCAGATTAGGGTTAAGCAAAGTTAACCTAAGTCCACGTGAGAATCTGATTTGGACTGAATAAACCAGATTCCTGAAAATTCTCAGAAATAACAAATATGCACAAATGTTAGTTCAGTACAGGATGTCTTAACATTGGTTATGACAACAAGAATCCTGTTTACTGATTTTGGTAGAATGCAATAAATATGATCATTGCATAATGATCAGCTAAACACTCATATTGAGCAGCTCCTGTATGACATTCTTTTTCTGCAGAATGTACCTTGTATCCCATAATGTTATGACATCATTCATGACATTCACACAACTAGTTTTACCAAAAAACATGCCAACAACCAAACACTTACAAATTATACAACATGGTTTGAGATTTGATGCATTGTTCATCACAAAATTTCCTTGCAATTCAAGTTTGAAACTCTAACTTTATATCTTCGATTATCCTAATTCAAGAATGATCTCATTGAGTTCTTGGACATTTTGGAAATATTGGAACATCCTCTAAAACCTTCATGTTTTTCATTTTTGAAGAATCCAATTGGAACTATGTGAAAAATTTCCATGAAGTTGGTACCAAAAATCTGCCTAACTAGGTCAAATTTTCACTGTGTTTTTATAAAAAGTGCATGACTTTGTGAATCTATAACTCAAACTCCAAGCATTTTTAGGATTTTATAAATAAATAAAAGTTGTATATATCCTCAATATCTACAACTTTCATGTTGAAAAATTCTTTTGAATCATCTTGCATCTTGGTGAAAAGTTGGCATGAAGTCATGAAAAAATAAGACTTAAAAACACTTAGAAAATTTTCTAAGTCTTGAAAACTTTGACTTTTCAAAATGAATTTTGACTTTCTTGATTTCTTGATGATAAACTTTCATATTTTTGAATGTCTTTATGAAATGTGATCTTTGAAACTCAAATTTGATCAAAAAGTCAAAGTTTGACTTTTAGTGTATCAATTGACTTTTCATCAGTTGACTGAATTTCTAATATCAATCAATTGATCTTGAGAAATGTTTTGAGCCATGAAATTAGGTAAACACGTTGTATTTAAATCTTTTATATATTTCTTCATGCCATTAGTTCATGTATTAGGTAAAAAAACTCTTGATCAGCCAAATACAGTCAAAACCCTCATTCTAACCATTTTGCCCTTTTGGTGATTTGATTAATTTTCTTGGGGAACTGTGATCCAAACTTGATCAATTGATGCATATGACTTCAAAGTGTTGATATTGGTCCCAAATCTTGAAGTTTGACTATATATTGACCACAATAGACTTTTTACCCAATACAACTGATTTTAGGTCATCTGATCAATTGACTGAACAATTTTGTGATTCAAGACTTAAAATTTGACATGAGCAATCTTGAGGGTCCATAATTATCCATGAAAGTCATTTTAAGCATTAGAAGTCCAATTGTTCTTGTGCAAACTCAAACCCTAATTTGAGGTATCAGTGTGGAAGAGATAGCTTGACCTATTCAATGCTTGTGCAAGTTTGAGATTTTGAAGATCTTTGTGAGAAATGTCTTGAGAAAAGAGAGGGAAAATTTTGGGGTACAAAACCTACCATTTTGACACCCACATACTAGAACACACTTCGACACAACACGTGAGCAGACTTCAACGACATGCTAAACTTATGTCAAACTTTCGAATAAAGAAGCTACCCTTCGACCATCTAGAGTTTGATCCAATATCTCACAAATATCCACCTTGGAAAAAACTCTATAATATCAAACGAAAACCTAGCTTTCTTCATGCAATTTTATCAACTGCATACAATGGAAAAAGTTGCAACTTCGTAATATCTTGGTGATCATATCAGCATCATTTTGATATATTGAAACCTTCAGCACTTGGACTTCTCCACGCCCGATAACCCCTCATACAAAATGAAACCTCACATCAATGTGCTTGGTTTGCTTATGATAAGTTGAGTTCTTCAACATGTGTATTTCACTTTGACTATCATATTTAACAGTGATAACTTGACCTTGAAGTTTCGGCTCCTTAGCAAAACCTTCCAGCCACAATGTTTCTTTCACAGCTTCAGTTAAGACAATATATTATTCTTCAGTGGCTGATAATGCGACAACATTCTAAAGTGTTGCTTTCCAACTAATTGTTGTACCAAAAATAGTGAAAACATATCCAGAAATAGATTTTCTGGAATTCATTCAACCTGTATAATCAGAGTCGACACATCCTTTGATTACTTCTTTACTATCTTCACCCAAGGCTCCACCATAAATTAGGACTCTGTTTAGAGACCCATTTATGTACCTTAGAATCCACTTCAATGGTTGCCCATGAGCCTTTTCCAGATTCACCATGTACCTGATTACAAGACTTACTGCATATGCTATGTTGGGTCTAGTACATACCATATCATACTTTAAAGAACCTACTATATTAGCATATGAGATGCTATTCATATAAGCTCTTTCGATATCAGTATTGGGACACTGATCTATACTCAACTTGAGTTGATGGTTTGTTGGAGTCACAACAGGCTTTGAATTCGACATACCAAACTTATCGAGAATCTTCTATAGGTATGCCTATTGAGATAAGCATAATTTCGACTGCTTTCTATCTCTTCAAATATCAATCCCAAGAATCCTAGAGAAGCTCTTAGATCCTTCATTTCGAACTACTAATTGAGTTCAACCTTCACCCTCATTACATCTTTGATATTGTTGCTTTCTATGATAATATCATCAATATAAAGCAACAAAATAACAAATGAATTACCAGGACAAAATCTGAAGCAAACACAT
This sequence comes from Vicia faba, assembly GCA_948472305.1. Lineage (NCBI taxonomy): Eukaryota > Viridiplantae > Streptophyta > Magnoliopsida > Fabales > Fabaceae > Vicia > Vicia faba. The sequence goes on along the minus strand of OX451737.1, from coordinate 1,295,392,840 downwards.
TAGTCGAACTGGCTTCTAACGAAACTTATGTGTGTCATGACTTATTGAATCTCATATTCCATTTTCGAGGATATTGTTTCAGCCCATATAAAGATCTATTTAACTTGCACACATAATATTCCTTTCCCTTTTCGACATACCATTTGTTGTACCCCCAATTTTCCCCCTTAGATTCCTCTATCATCTCATATCAACTCCGTTACAACAAGATCACACTAGGGTTTGGTTCTTCTCCCTATCTCTAGGTTAGCTTATGAGGAATCAACAAGCACCTTGATTTTTATATTGTGATCATGTTTGTTTTATATTGATTAACTTTTAGCTAATAAATACAATGAATGTTTTCTCTAATTTATGATCCTATAGGTGAGGGTACAACACATTTCATCAAGTGAATTCATAGGTTTATGAGTTTATTTCCATGCCTTCTTCAACAAAGCTTCATTGAGGTTAAAGCTTCATCACTGGAGATGATTTAAAGTAATATCATGATAAGGCCTACTATGACTCACATGTCTCAATTTGTAAAAAAAAAAGAGGTCAAAAGATGCAAGAGTTGATTGAAGAAGTTTGACCTAATTGGATAAGTTCTTGATTCCTTGATCACAAGTGTATAAATCTATAAATTATTAATATTTTGAGGTGGTTTTTATTTATATGGTTTCTTATTATGATCCTCCAAAATCTCCATTCACGTGGAAAAAGTTATTGTGCAAGAAAGTTTGTCAAAATTGAAAGGGGTTTCCAAGTCATTTTGGTGCTCTAGGAACTACGGTTTTGAACTTCTAAGGGCTATATCTTACTCATCTCTTGATATTTTTGAGTGATTCTAAATACATGCTTCTCTTTAAAGGGTTATAAAATAATCACTTCAATATTTTCAAGAAATTGTTGTGTGGAGGAGGCCTAATGATGAAGAAAGATTACAAGTCTTCTAGATAGGCCATCAAATTCCCTTATGTGACTTCAAAAGATCATAACTTGGTTAATTTTTATCTCCTTGAGCTCATTATTTTTCCACAATGATCTTGAGGATGTGAACTTCAACTCTTATTTTATGTGCAAAGCTTGAAAACGAGTGGAAGATGCCCAAGCACTCAAAAGATTATAGGTCACCTCATGAATTTTCACCAATTTTGCAAGACCATAACTTTTTCAATACTTGGTATTTTTGAGTTATTTAAGTTTCACAATTCTCTTTGGGAAATATACTTCAAGCTAGAATCAATTATCAAAGCTTGATTTTTAAGGAAGACCTTGTTTGACCTCAAAACATTATATGTCACTTTTGAAGAAAAACATAGAATTTTTCGAAGTACAAAAAATCAGCATCTTTTTCTCAACTTTGACTCATCACAACTTTTATCTCAAGCATCCATTTGATCTCATACTTTGCACATTGTAAAGTTTGTGACCTTATCTTTCAATTGCTTCAAGACTCATGCCCTAAGACCCCTTGAGTTGTGAACACCATGGATTCAAAGATGGTACCTTGAAACTGAAGTTTTCTCCAAAGTCAGAATTTTAAATTCATAATTTGGCTTCTAATCACCAAATTTCCACGTGTTTTCCACTTAAACATGATTAGCACATATGTTTGAATCATTTAGAGCATCAAAACGCATCATTTGGATGAGTTTTGATGCACATGTGAACACACTTTGTTCATGTACACATGTGTGCACATATTCATTTGAATTTGAATCATTCACTCATTCTCTTGATCCCACTCACTTATTTTATAAATACAGGCTCTATCCCACTCATTTTTGCAAGCTTGAACAACCAAAATCACTTTGTCAAACTCCCTCCAAAACACCCTTTTATGAGATTTCGAATTCCTCTTTTCACCAATTTTCAATCCAATTTCTTCATTGATCCTTCATCCTTGAACTTCACTGAAACTAACAGAAGAGGAATCAACCCTTGTGGTGCCCTGAATCATGCTAGCCAAGTCCATTTACAGAGCAAGTTCATCTGACTTCATTTAAGTAGTTTAAGGCACCAAATCTTCTAACTCAAATTACTGGAATGGTCTATGATGTTCACTGATGCTTGCTATTAACTCAATTTTGGTGAATCAATTCGTTTGATACTTCTGTTTTTAATTTCAAATTTTTTCAAAACATCTTCGATTTTTTCCAAATCGAGTAACCTATGTTTTATATAAATTTGGCGTGAGGATATGGTTGTGATCGTCTTGAAGAGATGCGTCTAATGATACTACTATGAGCGCCTAAATTTACAAATTTAAGGATCATGGTTTCACCCTAGTTGTAAGCTAGCTGGAGGTTGAAGATGACCTAAGTGGCCTCTTCTACCAATGAGAGCAAGACAATTGAAATGTTGTGACTGGTCTGACTTTCGTGACTCCAGTACGCACTTATTGACCGTGGATATCCATACATCATCATTTTTGAGCCATCTGATGTGCCAACGTGTTTTAATGAATTAGATCCAACCTCTCACATCATTATTTTTGAGCCATCTGATGCGCCAACGTGTTTAAAAAAAATATAAGAAAAATATACAAAAATACTTTGAATTATTTCTGATTTTGTGAATATTTTTTCATATTTTTATTTTAATGTTTGATATTTTTCATAATTTTTGTCTTGTTTGCTTTATTTTAATTATTTTAAAAATACTTGGAATTTTTTAAATTCTAAAAAAATTAATCAAGATCATTTTCTTTATTTCTGACTTTTCTGATATTTTTCTAGGATTTTATTTTGTTTTCTACTATTCTTTTTTAATCTTTTTTCACTTATTTGAGTTATTTTAATTAGTTTAAAAATACTCCCCTGTTTTAAAAAATTACCAAAAATTTTATAAAAATATTTGAGATATTTTCTGACTTTTCTATGGTTTCTTCTAATTTTTCTTTGACAACTCGAATATAGTTTTCTATTTTCCCTTTTATCTTAATTTTAAAAACAATTTAAAAATCATTTTTATTTTTTCTTTTATTCATTAAATGCAATTTATTTTTTTAATATATTCTGACTATGTGATTGTTGATCATAAACTTCATTAACATCATTGGATCTTGGGTGTTGAGTTTAACTCCATCAAAATGGATGGATGATTTTAATGATAGTTTGATCAAATTGCTTTTTTATTCAAATATTCCCCTTCCCTCTTCATCTCATCCTCTTCTCTATTGTGCCACATGTTGTTAGAGCATGATCTACATATCATCTCTCTAAACATATGGTACATAGATTGCTATTGACCGATCTCAAAATAGGTGCGACTTCTATAAAAATCCACTTACGATTGCTTAACATAGCGCTAAATTTTGTCCCGATTCGAGAAATGATCACTCGTGGCCCAAACCCATGTTTGCAAGCTCAAGTATGTTTAATTTGAAACCTTTGATCCAACAACCTTGAGGTTCATTTTTAGGAGGCTTTGGTCTTATCAATCCTCTAATGAACTTCACAAAATTTGGTCTAAGTGAATCATTTAAACATCGTTGATCATTTGTTGTTTCCTTGAGAATTTGAAATGAATGATATACTTGACAAAAAACAAATGAAACTTGTTGTTGAGAGGCTTTGATTTTATCAATCTTCTAATGAGTTTTCAAATGCAAGATTCAAGATGATCATTCAACTAACCTCTAATTTCTAACTCATTAACAATTGGCTTTTATTTCTATGCTTTTACTTTTTTGCTTTTACTTTAAGCACCATTTATCTTAGCAATCTTTGCTCACTTGAGCATATATCTTTATATCATTTTGTTTTGCTCACTTGAGCTTTTCATTTTATTTTTGAAGATACCTAATAATCAACTTGAACAATAAAAAAATTTAAGGTTGCTTGGACTATTTGGTAACTATCCTTGACATTTTGGAATTATAAACTTCTTGGACTTAGGAGTAGAGAGCTTGACCACCCTTGAGACCTTGGTTACTTCTATTGTTGTTTTGTCTAGAGTTCTTGGGGTTTACCCCAAGACATTGAGTTGTTTGTTTTCTTTGTGTGTAGGTTATTCTGATTATATGCTTTGTCTGTGATTAGGAATTCATCTGTATACAGCCGTTACTCTGTCCAATTTTTGTGAAGACTTAATGCATTTGAAGTTTGGTATTCTTAAGAGGTTTAGTATCCTTGCTTTCTTGGTTACAAGTCCAAAGAATGGGAATTCTACATTGACTCATTATGTCAAGTGTTGGATTCTTGTTGGTTAGATGGTTCTTTTCCCTAGCTTTTCTCTTATGCTGTAGGATAGTCCCTTCATCTCCTCCCATCTTCTTAAATTTCTAAAATCTTCTCCCTCCTTTTGAAAACTCTTCTTGTTTTTTTTTAACTTGAACCGCTTTCACAATAGACTTGGACTTAGGTCCATGCATTTTCAAAAACATTTTCTTAATCAAATTTGAACCAACTTAATAATACTTTGACATTTTTTTCTGAGAGGATTAAAAGTCAATCAATCTCATTCAAACCATTTTCCCATTTTGGCTTTTTATCTTAAAACTTTTTCTCAAATGATTAGACTCTTGTCAATCCTTGTAGTGATGCCAACTACTATACTTCTATGATATATAGTGAAGTGAGACATTTTCCACTTGGGTGTTGAGCGAGGCTTTGTTGATTTTAAAATCTAAGTCATACCCTCCACTTTGAGATGATGCAAATTCTGCTTTCTCATAATCGTGGGTAGTAAGTTTGTTCTTCCACTCAAATAAGACGATGATGTCTTGTCCCTTAAAATTAACCAGCACATTTGTGTTTTAAAATTTTTAAAGGTGAACTACGAGTAACCTGATCCCCTATTGCACGGAAGGTGGTATGTAGGCACTAAAGGTTCGCAACCGCGAGGGGTGTAATATTATAAAAAAAATTCTTTTCTCATCTCCACTATCTATTTTTGTATACAACTTTTATAGCCAAAATACACAAATTTTCAAAGAGGTTCCTGCGGAGTACCGTAGATGTTTAGGGTGCTAATACCTTCCCTTTGCATAACCAACCCCCAAACTTAGATTCTCCGCCCCTCTTTTTTGGTTATTCACTCTTTTCCCATTCCTTTGGAAACAATAAAGCGCGGTGGCGATTATTATTTGATCTGTGTGAGTCAAGTCAATCCAATGGCTTAGTCTCAACATTTTTACTGCTATAAAAAAATGGAGACTTTACTGGGGAAAGATCGACCAATTGCTGGTTCAACCCTAAGTGGGTTGAGCCTATCTTTGTTTATCTGTGTATGTGCTATTATTGTTTGTATATTATGTGTTGTATATATGTTTGTCTGGATTTTCCTGGTTTTCAGGGTGCTTGGTGATTTCTCATAAGTCTGATACCCGGACTTGGGAAAACTTAAGATAGGACGGGAGGTATAGTCATGTTAGCTTTGAGGGAGTAATCCCAAAAAAGGAGGCATGAGATCCCCCACTCAGTGGAGGCCCCTTTGACTATAGTGTAGTTTACTGAGTAATCGGGAAGACGGGCTACTTTCGACATGGGAGCCTGCTGAAGCTGAGGAATGTATAACCTTTAATCCATCTTGGCCGTTTATGTGTAGTGCGGAAACTATGACAGAGTAATCCGAAAATGGTTGTCACGTGATACTACACATCGATGAGTTTTTCCTGAGAATGTTACTGATTATTGAGTCAATCGGGATGTTGGTAATATCCAAAGGAAGGATGTAGACCCTGGGAATCTTTTAGAACCTTGTTTGGCATGTATAAACTATTAGACCATACCTTGTGGGTAGTACCTTTGACTTCATGCTCGTGACGTCGAACCTATGAACCCCCCATGTTTGTGATCTTGTGTGTGATTGTTGCATCCTGTATTCATGCATCCGTGAGCATCCTTTAAAACATTTTGGTTCAAGGGACTTAAAGTTGACTTTTTGCGAATATCTCAGGTATTTTTGACCATGGATTATGGAAAAAGAAACACTCGAAAGTACAGTTTCAAGAATCCTAATATAGATGATTTGATGAGTCTGATTCCCGAGATTGAAAGTTCTATAGATTTTCGAAATAAGTATGGATCCATCGTGTCTCTCATGAAACTCAGGATGGAGGAGGGTATTCTCTCGACTTTGATCCAATTCTATAATCCGATGTATTGATGTTTCACTTTCCTTGATTATCAGTTGATGCCTACATTGGAGGAGTATTCTTATCTACTGGGTTTACCTATAATCAATCGTGTTCCTTTCACCGGTTTAGAGGGGGAGCCAAAGTCTCATGAGATTGCTGCTATGGTTCATTTGGGGAAATCAGATTGAGGCCCACATGACTACCAAAGGAGGAATTAGAGGATTACCCATTCAATTTTTATTAGATAAAGCTTGCTACTTTGCTAGGATGAAGAATACAGTTACTTTTGAGGCTATCTTTTCTCTGCTTACTTATGGGTTGTTCTTATTTCCAAACATTGACAAATTTGTGGATATCAATGCCATCAGGATATTTTTGATAATGAATCCATTCTCTACATTATTAGGAGATGCTTATTACATTCATCTTCGAGATTCTTATCATGGAGAGATGATCATTCACGCCTTTGCTGTATCAGTGGTTTATTTCTCACTTACCTTGCTCAGATGCCTTCTGGGATATCAAGAAGGAACCTCGTTGGGCTCCGAAGATTATGGCCCTCAATTATTCAAATTTTGTTTGGTATCATCAAGCTTACCATAATGTGGAGATTTTAGATAGTTGTGGTAGTTTCCCCAATGTACCTCTTCTTGGTACAAAGGGAGAAGTTAACTACAATCCCGTTCTTACATGACGATGACTTGGATATCCGATGAGAGATATGCCAAATAGTATTCATCTGAGTGGTTTCTTTCTCAAAGAGGGAGAGGATCATAATAAAGCCAATGAGGAGATTGCAAAGTCTTGGCGCCATATTCATAGGAAGAATAGAAAGGACTTGGGACCTAGAGGAGCCGTTTCTTTGGAACCTTATCTCCGGTGGGTACAAGCAAGGGCAATTCAGTTGTAGATGTCAAATTCCTGTGATGAACCCTTACCTGGTATGTTTATAAAGACCACTCCTCCCCTTTTAGATGATGTGGAAGAGATTTATCTTTCCCTAGTTAGGATGCAGCAGGAGAAAGAAGCTTGGAAGAATAAGTGTCAGACTTTAGAGATGTCCTACCGAGTGGACTTGAAGGAGAATGATGACCTAATTGAGATTCTTGAGAGTTTTGCTATAGAGATGATGGAGAAGCAAGAGGATTTATTTTCCTCTCGAGTTCGATCAAGACTTAGTCATTTACTTCCTGACTCTGGTGATTGGAAAGTGGATGCCGACATGTATGCAGAAGAGAACAAGCCGTTGAAGGCTCAGATTGCAAGACTCATAGGAAAGCATTAGTGTGTGGAGAGATCTTCATCAGCTTTTCCTTCTTAGAATTTTAGATTCTATCTTTTCTTGTACTTGGGATTGTTGAAACTTATACTAAAAGTTGTAATACATTTTAAAGTTATTATAATGAGATTTTAAGTATTTCAAAAATGTGTTAGTACTTTAATATTTGAAAATTGTTTATAATTCTTTGAGTCCCTTGAAATATTAATAATAATAAAATAAATCATGTGCATTGCATATCATGCATCATCTTGTACATATTTCTTGCATTCCTATTCATACTCACGTGTCTTACTGAGTTTCTCTATTTCATTCAGTAAGCTGTCTCATCCGTACAATACTCAGGCTAATTTCAGGAAGAAAATTGAGAATCTTAAACAAGAGAATCGCGAGCTGCACGAAGAGGTTACTGCTTTGAAGGCCGGTATGGCCAATTTCACTGATTTGATGGAATCGTTGGTGGCTGCTCAGAATAAGCCACCACTTGCTTAGCCATAACAAACAACAATTGCTTCTGAGGGACCATCCGTTCCCGTTTTTTTTACTCTAGTTACTGCTGCACAGAATCGGATGCCTCCGGGTTACCCGTGGGGATGCCAGAAAACTTTATGCCATAAGGGTACAATCCTGATGCTCCAGTCGCCCCAGTTGTTCAAGCTGCTGCTACTCATGCACCTCCTGTGGTACATGTTACACCTGCTGCTATAAATGAGATCCACTATGTTGCACCTCCTTCGATGAATGTTATGCCATTTGTTAATGGTGAAGTTTATCATCTTTTTCCTCCACCGAGTGAAAGTGTAAGTTTCTATGACCGGTTGGATGAATTTCAAGACCAATTCAATGAGATGTAGAAGGAAATGAAGGACCTTCGAGGAAAAGAATTGTTTGGACAGAACGTCAGTGAACTCTACCTCGTTCCCAATGTAAAGGTGCCATCGAATGTTAAAGTTCTAGAATTTGAGAGCTACAAGGGCAACTCTTATCCTCGTGACCACCCTGTGATGTATATCAGGAAAATGTCTACCCATACTGATGATCAGCGTTTGCTCATTTATTTCTTCCAAGATGGTTTAACTGGTGCTTCTCTAAAGTGGTATATGAGTTTGGACAGTAGTAGTATATGTACCTTCAATGATCTAGGAGAAGCCTTCATCAAACAGTACAAGTACAATATGTTCATGGTGCCTGACCATGACCAGTTGAGGGCAATGGCTCAGAGAGACAAGGATTCGTTCAAAGAGTATGCACAGAGATGGCGTGAGATAATTTCCCAGGTGGTGCCACCTATGGGAGAACAAGAAATTACAAAGGTCTTCCTGAAAACCCTTGGATCATTTTGTTATGAAAGGATGGTCGCCAGTGCACCGAGTGATTTCACCAAAATGGTAAGCATGGGTGTTCGTTTGGAAGAGGCTGTTAGAGAAGGGCGCTTTACAAAGGATGAAGGTGAAGGAGTGAAAAACACAAGAAGGGGGGTTGAATTGTAAAACTGAAAATCAATGCAATGAACATGATATTTTTATCCTGGTTCGTTTGATCTCAAACTACTCCAGTCCACCCGTCAAGGTGATTTCGCCTCTCTCCAACGAGGTCTTAATCCACTATATTCAACTGAATATTACAATCTGCTTTAACAACTGCTAAAGCCTTCTTGATGCAAACCACAACCCGGTTTGTCAAGGTAACACTTTCTTACAAAGAAGAGAAATAGGTGTGTGAATGTTTTCTACAAAACTGTATCACAACTGTGATATTACACAACTTAAGCTTATGAAACTAGATTGCTAAAATACTGAGTAAGGAAATATGAAGCGTTTAGCAAACTTGAGAGAAGGAAGATGATGATTAGCTTTTAGGCGTGTAATATGATGTAAAGCATTATCCAATTCAATCTTCATTGTCTTGTTTATATAGCACTGAATTTGTTGAACGTTGGAGCAATAATCTTGATTCAATGCCAATAACAAACTTTCCTTATTAAGCAGATCTTGTCTGGAATGATACCGTTGGTAATAATTTGCTTTGAATGCACAGTACCGTTGCTACTTAAAGCGTGTTCTGGCTTTGGCTCATTCTGACTCTGCTTAAGTGCTGATGAACTGTTGTTGTCTTTATCAGAGTGTTGAGCGCAGTTCTGTTCATCAAGCTTCAGCAATCGCGTGAGTTGTTCTTCTGATTCTGGTATTCTGATATAGCAACTTCTGATGCTGATGTTAATAACCAATATTCTGATGCTGATTGTGATGTACTTCTGCTGATACCTATCAGAGTTTCTGCAAAACAGAAGGTAATATTTTAGGTAGCAAATAGTTCTCATATGAATCACATAATAAATATATCCTTTTGTTTTGTTATCATCAAAACTTAAACTTAGGGTAGTAGATTCAAACTTTGTTCTAACAATCTCCCCCTTTTTGATGATGACAAAAACTAGATATTTTTAATTCAAATAACGTGAAAAAGTATCAGAGATAACTATATGATAAGATGTATCAGAGTAAGAAGTTATCAAAGATAAGGGATAAGGAGATATGAGAGTTGAGAGATACTCCCCCTGAATTTATTACTTCCCTTTTTAATTCCAAGAGTTCTTCAGGATCAGATCTTTATTGTCTTTCTTTGATCATCAGAATATTAGAGCTTTGACTATCAGAAGCTTTAGATCAGAATATCAGAGCGGAGCTTCAGATCAGAATATCAGAGCTTTGTCAGAGCTTGCTTTGGATCAGAGTATCAGAGCTTTAGTCTTTAGTGAGTTAGAGAGCATTCTTGTACCTGTAGACTTAAGAAAAAACAGAAGAAAACATTCAAGTATATCAGAGTTAGAATGTTTGAGATTTTCTGTCTTAGTAATCCGTTATTGAAAAATATCTTTCTTATTCTCCCCCTTTTTGTCAGCAATCAAAAAGTGTAAGTGATGTGCTAAAACATTTAGATCAGAAAAACTTGTCATATTTAAATAGGCAGAGCCAGACAAAATAGTACAGAAGATATGCAAATAAAACATGAAAATGGCATGAATGAAAATCTAAGGTTGGGGAGGAAGGCGTGTGAACAGAGTCTCCAGCATTGCTTTAATCTGATCAGCAGTCTCATTCTGCTTGTGCACCATGCTGACTACTGTGTCTATCTTGCTATCCTGCACGCCCATCCTTTCTTTCATCTTCTGGTCATTTTCATTCATCCTTTGCTGCAGACGAATATTATTCAGCTTCAGCTCTTCCAGAGTCTGCCTGTCCAAGGCAGCTTGAGAAACATCAGAAGCAGGGAGCTTCTGAGAGCTTTCTGCAACATCTTCAGCTTGACTAGCTTCAGCTTGAATAGTCTGATCTTCTTCTGACTGCACCTTTGAAGCTGGACGCTTCTCAGACCATGGCTCACTATCCTGAAGGAGCACGTCTTCTTTCAGCAGCTGACTTCCAACTTCGTTCAGAAGCTTGCTGAAATTCTGCTGTGCTTGCTCATAATTGATGTCTTGCAATTTTAGAGCTTCAGCACGTACCCAAATTCTGAATTGTGACCAGAGCTGGTCAGAGGCAGCTGGATCAATCATTCCAGGATAGACTTGCTTCAGAGAAGCAATCCACTGCTGCAAACCTGTTTCAAAATTCATAATGCCAGAGCCAACATCTGGCTGTTTTGGTTTTGGAATCGCTATTTTATGTTTCAGATCAGCAAGACGGTCAAGGATTGTTAAATCTATGAAGGTCCTGCTGGAGTCTTCTGTGGTTTGCTTGGGAGCTATTTGTTTGGGAGATGGAGTGGGGGAATCAGAAATAATGATTGGACTGTTTGGGGTTTTGGGAGTATTTGGTGGGGTAGATTCTGGCGAGGATGGTAGCTGGGCCATGGTTACTGTTGTTCCACATGGCAGCTGGATTGCCAGAGGTTGTGGTTCAGAGGATTGAGGAGAATGAGGTTCAGGAGATGGAGGAGATGGAGTTTCAAAATGATGAAACTCAGGTTGAGGTGATGGTTGAGGTGATGGTGGATGAATTTCTGGTTGAGGAGAGGGAGAAGGAATTGCTGGTTGTGGAGAAGGAGGTGGAATTTCTGGTTGTTCAGAAATATGTGGTTCTTCTAGAATGGGTGAGAAAGGTTGTTCTGGTTGAGGAGATGTGGCAATATCTGGTTCAGTGTTTGGATTGTTGGGAAGGTTATCAGAAGCACGTTGATCAATGTCAGACAGGACTTTGTCAAGTGCTGATGTTGTTGAAATTGTTGGTTTGGGATGTTTGGTGCGGGGTCTTCTGAGTTGTAGTGCCTCAGAAGGGTCATCTTCTGGTTCGGTTTCATCTATTGTTGGGATGGGGATTGGGATTTCTTGAGAAGTTGGAGTGGGAATTGATGTTGGAATAGCAGAAGAATTTAAAACAGAAGCAGCAGATAAATTACCTCTTTTCTTGGGTGTTTGCTGGGATGTTCCTTCTGAAGGGGCCTTCCTTTTCTTTATCTTCTTCAGTGTAACTTCTAGTTGAGGTTGGTGCAGATCTTTGATATTCAGCTTGGGATCTGTACCATCTGCCTTGCAAGCGTCCAAGTATCTGAGAACCACCACTGGTTTAGATTCTATCTCAGAAAATAAAGGAAAGTCACTCAGTGGGACTCTTCTGCTGGTGATGTCAGCAATAGGAGTAATGCTGGGTTCCTTCCTGATATTCTCTATTAACTTCATTTTCTTCAGATTCTTCGTGTTCAGAGGCTTCCCAACCGTTGGTTCAATGGTGCTTAACTCTTGAGCTTCTATCAGGTGCTCTATCAGCCTATTCTCAGTCAGAATATCTGATATTAACCTTCCAAAGGGTATCCAATCCCTCTTTGTTCTTTCTTCTTCCCTGGTTTCCTTCACACTTGTTCTGAGGTGATTAAATAGAAGATGAGCCAAGTTGATTTTTACCTTCTGATTGATAAAATAGATCAGAAACTGCTGATCTATATTTATGTAATCAGGGGAACTGGTTGGCTTCCTATGATTAAAACACCCCAGAATTATCTTCGCCCAAACTCTGTGGTGATCCTTGAGATCTCTGATCTTGCTGCTGGGCACCCCATGGGTGAAAATCCTTTCTGCTATGACGCCCACGTCAGAGCATCTTTCAGCCATATCAATACAGCGGACGCCACCGCCACTGTAACCAATCAACTTTGCTATGTGATCCTCAGTGATCACAATCTTCTTCCCCATTATGTAGGAGGTGACTTGATGCGTTGAAGCAGTTGCATGAATCCAGAACTCCTTGACTAACATTGGGAATGTTGGTCCAACCAACCTATCAAAATACCTTTCCCATTTCTGTGCCCTAATTTCTTCTGTCAAGTCAAAACCATTCTCTTTCAGACTGCCAAAATCAATAATCAGTTCAGATAACACTTCTAGATTCTTCACTGGAGTAAGGAGTGTTCTGAATGGAACTTGGTACTGTTCAGAGGATGCTTTCTTCTGAGAACCTGCAGAAGCACTGCTGGAGGTTGCCATGTTCACACTTAGGGTTTTTCTGAGAAACTGAGAAAAAGGGTTTAAGCTTGAAAGAGATGAACACAGAGAGAATGCAGAAAATATTTGAGAGATAATGAGAAACTGTAAAAGATTAATGTGAGAAATTAACGTTCTTAAATAGATTTCAGAATATTTTGAAAGAGTAAACGTTTTCAAGAAAGAGAAATAAAATCATGATTATGTTTTAAAAACATGATTACTTTCATTTAATGCTTGCTGATTTTGGGGGATTTGAGAAAGATACTTGAAACGGTTACCAGACATGTGTCTCAATGAACCCAATCAGCGTTTTTCCTTCTCAGAAGCGTGCACGCGTTCTGCTTCAGAGATTTGCTGATGATTGGATGACACTTGTTTGATTTAGTGATCAGCACGTCTATCCTTGAGCTGAAACGCTCAGATCTTTAAGACTAGCATCTGATACAATCTGCATGTTCTATCTTTCTGAAAAGAGATTGATCAGAAGTTCACAGAAAAAACAAATACATTCTGAAGATAAATATATTGAATTAAAACATTTTCACTCTGGGCAGATTTTCATGCTGAGATGTTTCAGAATGAAATTGAACCTATCTTCAGAAAGGGGTTTAGTGAAGATATCAGCCCATTGATGGTCTGTATCTATAAATTTTAAATTCAAAATTCCCTTCTGAATGTTGTCCCTAATGAAATGATGTTTTATTTCTATATGCTTAGCTCTAGAATGTAAAATAGGATTCTTACTTAAGCAAATAGCAGAAGTATTGTCACAGAGTATAGGGATGTTACTCTCAAAAATCTGGAAGTCTTCAAGCTGACTTTTCATCCAGAGCATTTGTGTGCTACATCCTGCTGCTGCTATGTACTCAGCTTCTGCTGTTGATAGCGCAATTGTGGATTGCCTTTTGCTGGACCAAGAGATCAGATTTTCTCCCAGAAACTGGCAGCTTCCAGAAGTGCTTTTACGCTCTACTCTGTCTCCAGCAAAGTCAGCATCGCAGTAGCCTACTAAACTGTAATCACTAGATTTTCTATAAAATAAACCCAGATTAGTAGTACCTTTCAGATACTTGAAAATTCGCTTAACAGCTGTTAAGTGAGATTCTCTAGGATCTGATTGGAATCTAGCACAAATACATACACTGAATAATATATCAGGTCTTGAAGCTGTCAGATAAAGGAGAGAACCAATCATACCTCTGTAGACTTTCTGTTCTACCTTTTTGCTTACCTCTTCTCTTTCCAGAATGCACGTGGGATGCATTGGAATCTTTGATGGCTTACATTCTGAGAGGTCAAATTTCTTCAGAAGATCTCTGATGTATTTGCTCTGATGAATGTAAGTTCCCTCTGGAGTTTGATTGATCTGAATTCCTAGAAAGAATTTCAGTTCCCCCATGAGGCTTATCTCAAATTCTGCCTGCATACACTTAGCAAATTTTCTTCCAAGAGAAGGATTAGTAGAACCAAAAATAATATCATCAACATAAATTTGACAGACTAAGATGTCATTCTTAACTGACTTATAGAATAAGGTAGTGTCCACCTTCCCTCTGGTGAATTCATTTTCTAACAGAAAGTTACTAAGTCTTTCATACCAAGCTCTGGGAGCTTGTTTTAGACCATATAGTGACTTCTTTAGTTTGAAAACATGTTCTGGATGTTTTGTATTTTCAAAACCAGGGGGTTGGTGCACATAAACCTCTTCTTCTATATAACCATTTAAGAATGCACTTTTGACATCCATCTGATACAGAGTGATGCCTCTATTAACAGCAAATGAAATTAAAAGTCTGATAGATTCTAACCTGGCGACTGGGGCAAAGGTTTCTGTATAGTCTATCCCCTCTTGCTGACTATAACCTTGTGCAACCAGTCGTGCTTTGTTTCTGATGACTTCACCTTGTTCATTTATCTTGTTTCTGAACACCCATCTTGTTCCAATAACGTTGAATCCTTTTGGTCTGGGAACAAGATCCCATACGTCATTTCTGGTGAATTGATTCAGCTCTTCTTGCATTGCCAGAATCCAGTCATTATCCAGAAGTGCTTCATCAATAGAAGAAGGTTCAATCAGAGAAACAAGTCCCATGAGGGTTTCTTCAGAGTTTCTGAAGCTTGCTCTTGTTCTGATTGGATCTTCCTTTCTTCCTAAGATAGTCTCTTCTGGGTGATCCAAGCTGCTTCTGGGTAATCTCTTCTGAGGTTAATCAGCAACTGTTGTAGGATTGCTAGCATTGCTCCTTTCAGACGTTGAAGGAGTGTCTGTGTTGAGAGCTTCTGATGACTTGTCTTCAGAACCTATAAATTCAATTTCCATACCTGCAAAAACTTCATTCTGCTTTGACTTTTCAGAGTCAAGCTTATCATCAAAATGAACACTGATTGATTCTTCCACAATCTGTGTTTCTGTATTGTATACTCTGTACCCTCTTGAGCGTTCAGAGTATCCTAACATAATACACTTCTGTGCTTTAGAGTCAAACTTGTTCAAATAATTCTTTGTATTTAGCATAAAACAAGTACATCCAAATGGATGAAAATATGAAATGTTGGGCTTTCTGTTCTTCCACAATTCATATGGAGTCTTTTCCATAATAGGTCTTATTGAGATTCTATTCTGAATGTAGCACGCTGTGTTTATTGCCTCTGCCCAGAAGATCTTAGCTATGTTTGTCTCATTGATCATGGTTCTGGCCATTTCTTGCAATGTTCTATTCTTTCGTTCTACAACTCCATTTTGTTGGGGAGTTCTAGGACAAGATAAATCATGCAGAATGCCTCTGTCATTAAAGAATGACTCAAAATCTTTGTTTTCAAACTCTCCACCATGATCACTTCTGACTTTAACGATTCTAAGATCCTTTTCATTCTGAACTTGGTTACAGAAGGTAACAAACACAGAGTGTGACTTGTCCTTGTGTCTTAAGAACTTTACCCATGTCCATCTGCTATAGTCATCTACGATTACTAACCCATACTTCTTGCCACTGACTGAAGCAGTTTTAACTGGTCCAAATAAGTCAATGTGCAGAAGTTCTAATGGCTTAGAGGCAGAAACAACATTTTTAGATTTAAAAGAAGGTTTTGCAAACTTGCCTTTCTGACATGCTTCACACAGAGCATCTGAATTAAACTTCAAATTAGGAAGTCCTCTGACCAGATTGAGTTTGTTAATCTGAGATATTCTTCTCATACTAACATGCCCCAATCTTCTGTGCCAGATCCACTGCTCGTTGTTAACAGACAGAAGGCACTTTACATTCTGACTTTTCAGTTCAGAAATTTTGATTTTGTAAATGTTGTTTTTCCTCTTTCCATTAAACAGGATAGTCCCATCTTTCTGACTAACAGCTTTACATGATTTTTGATTAAAGATTATATCATAACCGTTATCACTTAATTGACTTATGGATAACAGATTATGCATTAATCCATCTACTAGCAGAACATTATTAATAGAGGGAAGATTTCCATTACCTACAGTTCCAGAGCCAATTATCTTTCCCCTCTGATTGCCTCCAAAGCCAACATGGCCTCCAGGCTTAAGTTCCAGGCTTTGGAACATATGCCTTCTTCCCGTCATGTGTCACGAGCAGCCAGAGTCCAGGTACCATGACTGGTGTTTCTGATTTGCTGCTAAAGATATCTGCAACATGTATTATTTTATCCTTAGGTACCCAGATTTTCTTGGGTCCTGATTTGTTAGATTTACCAAAACTCTGATTGAATTTTGGTTTCACAGAGTACTTACTGCTAGTGTATTTAATATCATGTGTGTGACCATACACAAAATGTGAATTCAGAGGAGTGTGTTTAATGGTTAAATCCATGACATTCTTTGGTGTAGGAACCTTACCTTGGTATCCTATTCCCTTCCTGCCGTTTCTGCTAACTCCATAGATCATTGAAGTCATTTTGCTTCTATCTATGCTTTTAGCAAGGAACTTATGGAAACTGTGATCATACTCCTTGATGATCTTATCAGCGTTGCTGGGAGTTTCAGAAATTGGTTCCTTCTGAGAGTTTTGTAAAGTATTTTCTAATTTTGAAATTTTAATTCTCAGCTCAGAATTCTCCAATTTAAGACTCTCAGTCTTATTAGAGTCAGATTCTAGATTCCTTTTCAGGTCTCTGAATTTAACTCTAATCTGCTGATATCTTTCCAGAATCTCATTAAGGCTTTCATCAAGTTCAGCCTTGGTAAAATTAACAGCAAAGTTAGGAAATACCTCTTCAGTATCTGATTCTGAGTCTGATTCAGAAGCTTCACTATCTTCTGAAATGTTAGCCATGAGAGCTATGTTTGCTCTCTCATCATCTGATTCTCAGTCAGCTTCAGACGAGTCAGAGTCATCCCATGTAGCCATGAGACTTTTCTTCTTTTATCTTCCAAACTTCTTTTTGGGCTTTTCCCTCTGAAGCTTTGGGCAGTCACTCTTGTAGTGTCCTTGCTCATTGCACTCATAGCAGATGATGTCCTTGGTGTTTGGCTTTCTGCTTCCTGAGGAGCTGATAACACGAATTTATATAACATATTTGGCTTAATTTTCATAGATAATATTAGTATTTTTATTCATTTATTCTATTTTATTTTTGTATTACGTTGGTATTTCTTTTGTTTCAGGTATTTGTATTAAATAAAAGATCAATTGAGCAAAGAAGATAAATTGAGGGAAAATCGGATTAAAAAGCCAAAGAAATGAAGCAAAAGGGGTGATATAGCAAAAAGGAGGAGTTAAGAAGAAAGAAATAATTATACGAAGAAAAAGACTAAGCCCAGAAGAGCAAAAGCCCAACAGAAGTTCAATCCACAAGGTGTTACGACCGTAACAGCCTTGTGACGACCGTAACGCGCTATATTTCAACTTCCTCACGTCATGGAGACGTGGCCCATGTTCTCCCATGATTCTGGTAGTTATTCCCATGATCTCCACTAGCCTTCGTACAACATGGAAACGGGAAGTTACAAATGAAGCCTATAAATACAAGTTCAACCTTCAGAGCAAGGGTCGACAATTTTACCGAACAACCGTTATTTAGTCTTTCTTTATTTTTCTGTTTTTGTATTTTCTTTTCAGTTTTATATTTCTACCATACTTTTCTAGTTCAGTTTCTTTCTTTAGTTTTTATTTTAGTTTAAGTTTCTATAATTTTCACTGATCTAACCTTACGTTAGACCTAGTGCTTTTTATTTCTTGTCGTAATTTTTCTTTTCAATTCAAGAAGTCTCCGAGCAGATCCAACCGACTTGTGGGGGAATGCTCGTTTATTTCGAAGAACAAGATTATTCAAGCATTATTATTATTTCCAGGTTCTTAATATAATCATTTTATTTTATTTAATTATTGTTGCTTGGTGTTTATTTATTTGATTATGGGAATGTTTAAATATATTGAACCTTATTATTTATGCATGTCCGAATTAATAAATATGTCCGGCTAAATCGTTTAGGTATCGGTAAGTAATAGTAGTAAGAGTAGGAATTAAATTGTTCATAAGTTAAAATACTAATTAACTTAATTTCTGGTTATGACTTTTTATAATTAAAACTACGCTTTTTGTTACGAAAGTAAGGAAAGTAAATAGGTTAGATCGAGACCACGAAAGTGTGAGGTTTTTAACCGGATAGCTAAAGTTAGGCATTTGATTTAAATACAGTGAAAGCGCTTTAAACCAAATTAGAATTAATTAAGTTTCCAAAAAATACTTCTAAACACTTATAGGCTAGCGAAAGCAGGTATAGGGCTTTAGACGTATAATCCGAGATAAGACCATGAAAGTGTGAGTCGAGGATATTTAAACTAATAAATTCTACAGAACAATTAAGTTAACCATCTTTATACGTTTAAGTTCAATTTAAGCCGCTTAGGTTCACTACTTTACATACCGATATCCGTTTTATTTATATTTATATTTATATTCCTTAACCAATATTCTAAAAGAACTATTCGCCTTAGCTGTGTACCGTAACTTAGGATAACAATAGATCGATTTATAGTCTCTGTGGGTTCGATATCTTTTAAAACTATGCGATAGGACTGTGCACTTGCAGTCTCCCGATTAACAGACGATAAAGTCTTGCAATCAAGTTTTTGCGATCAAGTTTTTGGCGCCGTTGCCGGGGACTATTTAAGTCGATATTGTAACTCTGGTGTTACACCGTATAGACTAAGGCACCTTTACTTTATTTACTATGTATAACCCAAATTTTTCCTATGCCCATTATCAGTATTTTGAGGAACCACAATAATATCTTAGATCCAACCTTGAAATACTGATGGAAGATTTCAATGCTTCACAAACCTACTCTTACCCAAATTACCTCCAAAACTACCAATCCCCACATTTTGAGGAACCACAAGAAACTTATAATTTCAACCAAACTTTTCCTCAACCCAATTCTCTCTATAATTACCACACCCAATATTTTGAAGAATCACCTGAACCATATAAATCTGATCTCGAAATATTAATGGAAAATTTTAATGAAACATCTAGGATGATAAAACACTTAGGGGAAACACAAAAGGAGACTTTAACTTACTTCCAAGACTCTGAAGAATCGCAAGATTTTAACTTCGAAACACCAATAGAGGATTCTGATGAGATGATAACCAACGCTAGGTTAGAGTCTATGATTGAGCATTTTGTAGAAACACAAACTGTCCAAAATGAAGAGGTAAGAAAACAAAGTTTTCAAAATAATGAAGACCTTAGCCAACTAACCGTTGTGGTTGAGTCCCTCACGACTCACAACTTGGCCTTAGAAACTCAAATCTCCCAACTTGAACAAAACCTTCTAGGACCATTCCCCAAAGAAGATGTGGATGTTGAAACAACCATTATAGAAAAACTATTTGAAAATCTAGAGAGTGATGATGAGTTTGAAGAGAGTGATATTGCGGCCAAGGAAAGTTCTGACGAGAAAATAGTGGAGATTGAGACAGATTCACCAACGCTGTTCGAAAAGGAGGTTGTAAACGAGGTAGAGAAGGAAGCGCAAATTGTAATCCCAAATCACTACATCCCACTGATTTCTTTCCCGAAATTTTTTATGGAAACTCCGGTAGACTCCCAATTTAAAACGTATGTTGAGGTATTAAAAAATATCCACATTAATGTACCACTATTTAAAGTCTTGCCTAAAAAGCGAAAATTAGAGGACCATAAAATTAATGGTATAATTGATGTTAAAAGGGTGAGGTTAACTTATGAGGCGATGGATGAAATCACTAAGCCCAAATTTGAAAAACTTATACTTATGATAGATCCAGAACCACTACCACAATTTCGAAAGAATAAACCACCCTACAGAAGAAAGAAAAGAAAAGGTGAGGGATATGTGAGATGGCTTGATAAGTGGCCATGGAAAATCAACCAGTAGTCGTCCTGGTTTCTAATTTTAAATTTTCTCTTCCATATTTTCATTTTTTCTATTTTATGTTAAATTTTATATTTAAGTCGATTATCGATTGCACCCTTTCATCTGATGCGTTTGAACTATTTCCCCGTAATACCGATAATTATACTCAATTAAATAATTCACGTTAATATTTATAATTATAATTGAGTATTATTTTAATTATCGTATTTCCCCGTCTCGTATTAATATACTGAACTAATACTTCCCAATATTTATAGTATCAATCGTAATGCATTATATACTAGTATTATATATATATATATATATATATATATATATATATATATATATATATATATATATATACTATTAATTAAAATTTTAGATTTATCTATTATACATATATATATATATATATATATATATATATATATATATATATATATATATATATATATATATATATATATATATATATATATATATATATATATATATATATATATATATATATATATATATATATATATATATATATATATATATATATATATATATATATATATATATATATATATATATATATATATATATATATATATATATATATA
This sequence comes from Vicia faba, assembly GCA_948472305.1. NCBI lineage: Eukaryota > Viridiplantae > Streptophyta > Magnoliopsida > Fabales > Fabaceae > Vicia > Vicia faba. Next base: position 1,295,372,038 of record OX451737.1, on the reverse strand, counting down.
TATATATATATAGTATGTAGTATGTATGCATGTGAGCTGAAATACAATTCCTTGTTCCTTATTCTGCCTAAATTCAAATCGCTGCCCAAGACGGTCGCCTCAAGTCCCCACACCATGCTCTGGAATATATCTGCACTAGTTTGAATATAAATACTGGACGCAATAATGCTTTGTAATGTATCTGTAGTAAGAAAGAAATGTCACAGAACAGAAACAACTCTGTTCTGCTAAAAGTTACAAAATTTGTAGCTGTTACGACCGTAACAAAGCCCTTACGACCGTCACACGCCTTTTAGCGTGTTACGACCATCATGCCCGTGTTACGACCGTAACACGGGTTATATCAGTAACCCCTATAGCAGAAAGAATCTCTTCTTCTTCAACCTCCCACTCTTCTTCTTCCACTACCTCCATAACCGTCCCACTACGTCCATAACCCCCGCCCCAGCTCGTGCTTCTCCAGATGCATGTTGTCTTTTCTGCTCCCTTGACTGACTGTTTGTTTCGTCCTTTTCTTCTTTTCATTTTCCCACATTACTCCCATTCAACTCTTATTTACTCTTCCATTAAAATATTCTTCTTATTCATCTTCCACCATAATTCTTATTCAAACTTTCCCTCTTCATTTCCCAACACATTATTATTATAATAATTCCTCTTCAATCTTAACCCTCTATAAACACTCTTCTATATTTCTTCTCATTTCACGTCCCTTCCATCTAATTCTCATATACTTTCTCTCATCCATTTCATTTTCTACCATTCTATCCTTCATTTCATACTCTTCCATGGCTCCACGAAACACTCAATGTCAAGTGAGGCCAGACCGACCACCACCCGACCTATCCACGATTATATTCTGAGAAGACGATGATGGCCAACAAAGGGGAAAGTACATGAAATTCTATTCCCGTTCGGTTGTCCCCACTAAATATGTGGACACCGATTGTTTGGATGCCTTGGGTAGGGCGGAAAGCATCACTTTTATGCCTATGAATACGAGTTTGTTAAATCTCTGTTTAAATCCTTCTCCGACCTTCGAACCGCTCGTGCTTGAGTTCCTCAGTTCATTCTCATACAATATGCCTCCCGACGATCCATTCACAACCGGTACCGCGAACTTCCGCATGTTTAATCAAGAATATTCAATTGATCAAGAAAGAGTCGCTGAATTTTTAGAATTCACTAGAGGTCCGACCGTTCATTGCAAACCTTTCGACCCCGAAGGCGACATTTCTTGGGATAAAGTTTTTTTTTCCTTTGGGATGATCTAACCGGTCAACCCACAGAAAGTTGGCGAGATCTCTGCGCTTCGCATATTCATAATCCCGCTCTGAGGTACTTTCATCGAATTCTCACAAACATCATTTTTGGGAGGACCAATAATCACAAGGTCAACCAAAATGAGATGTTTCTTATTTTCTGTGCCCTCAACGGTCAAGCTGTCAACGCCGCTCCCTTCATGCTTAGCCACTTTCACACATGCGTAAATGCGGCCGGTACCAACCCATTTGTCTTCAGTGGAATCATCACATCTTTAGCATATGCTTTAGGCCTTTTCGAAGAGCTTTTGTCCTTGGGACAATATATGATGCCGGCCCAGACGCTAGATGTTATGTACTGCCGCGATTCACATCTGATTCCCAATATAATACTTCCATGTCCAAATCAGATTAATGTGCAAAATTTCCAAAATTGGCGTTTCAATTTGAATGCACCAGTCAAGCCGGTTGCACAACCAGATAATGATCATCCTCCGGCTACTCTAGAAGCAATGTATGCTACGATTCTACAACAAGATCAACATTTCTAAGCAATGGAAGTCGTTCAAAATGAAACATTGCGCCTAGTTCGAGAAATGCAACGCGACCAACACGACTACGCACATTGGAATAACTGCAATTACGAAGCGATATCAAATCAAATGGAGGATTTCAACGAGTCCATACATGCCTTAAACCTTAGAATCGATGGATTGCATGATTACGACTCTGATAGACGTAGAAGACAACGAAATAAAAATAGAGGAGCAAGAGGACAAAATTCTCCAAGCGACGAGTGATCACCCTTCTCTTTTCTGATCTCTCCTGGTACTATCGCATTGAGGACAATGCTTACTTTAAGTTTAGGGGAGTCAGAACATTTCTTACTTCGTTTTTATTATCTTTGCTCTATTTAGTATTCCCTTTTAGTTTCCTTTTTTTTTCTATGTACTGCGAAATTTCCATTTAATAAAATACATGTTTATGAAATTTTAGCCTTTTATGTAAAATTCTCGTGCTTATTCGAATTCCTCCATATTCTTGAGCCATAACGAAAAAATTCAAACGTTATATTAACATATTCAACTAGTATTAAGGTTGCTTATTTTTATAAATAAGAACTCGAGCGCGACTAAAGCAAAATTATTATCATCATAACACTTCAATACCCCAACGTGTTAGATTGATTTAAGTACTTATTATACCAACACCTTAAGACTTAGTTTTAAAGTAATCCCGAGTAGTTTATAAAAGCAGTCAGCACCGCCTTAAACGACAAACTACCTGGAGAATCGATGAATATAAGTGTTTGATCAAGATTTTTAAAGAGAAATTTTTATTAGAAGATGCACTTATTAAGTTAGATGATCCTTACCAGATCATTTAATTCAACGGTTGCAGAAACTATAAAATATTTATGCAAACAACCATTATGAATTGGTTCAGTGGTCTCTGGTGCTGAACTTGGTAGGGCGGACGACGGTCCGACCCCCCACAATTTGTAATTGGATAAAGGAGTACCAAATATAACTACCAGAACTCCAAGCTAGATTATAAAGATCAAAGTCACTAACCGGTTACTCCACTATGTGCGCGTAAGGTAAAGGGCTTAATGTGATTGCACCAGAATGAAAACGGGTGAAACGAAACGAAAGTATTAGGTCGAGTTATAACTCATGACTTAATTTGGTATGCATAAATGAGGGTATCTAGTGTCATTACGGTAATTTTGGTGTCGAAGTTTGAACTTGAGTTATCCAAACAAAAGAATTGACCTGTAACCAAATACGAATTGAATTGTGTTCTATATCTACGTTTGACTTATGCTTAAGTAATTTTTCATTTTTAATTTTTGCTTGAGGACAAGCAAAGGTTTAAGTATAGGGGTGTTGATAACACGAATTTATATAACATATTTGGCTTAATTTTCATAGATAATATTAGTATTTTTATTCATTTATTCTATTTTATTTTTGTATTACGTTGGTATTTCTTTTGTTTCAGGTATTTGTATTAAATAAAAGATCAATTGAGCAAAGAAGATAAATTGAGGGAAAATCGGATTAAAAAGCCAAAGAAATGAAGCAAAAGGGGTGATATAGCAAAAAGGAGGAGTTAAGAAGAAAGAAATAATTATACAAAGAAAAAGACTAAGCCCAGAAGAGCAAAAGCCCAGCAGAAGTTCAATCCACAAGGTGTTACGACCGTAACAGCCTTGTGACGACCGTAACGCGCTATATTTCAACTTCCTCACGTCATGGAGACGTGTCCCATGTTCTCCCATGATTCTGGTAGTTATTCCCATGATCTCCACTAGCCTTCGTACAACATGGAAACGGGAAGTTACAAATGAAGCCTATAAATACAAGTTCAACCTTCAGAGCAAGGGTCGGCAATTTTACCGAACAACCGTTATTTAGTCTTTCTTTATTTTTCTGTTTTCGTATTTTCTTTTCAGTTTTGTATTTCTACCATACTTTTCTAGTTCAGTTTCTTTCTTTAGTTTTTATTTTAGTTTAAGTTTCTATAATTTTCACTGATCTAACCTTACGTTAGACCTAGTGCTTTTTATTTCTTGTCGTAATTTTTCTTTTCAATTCAAGAAGTCTCCGAGCAGATCCAACCGACTTGTGGGGGAATGCTCGTTTATTTCGAAGAACAAGATTATTCAAGCATTATTATTATTTCCAGGTTCTTAATATAATTATTTTATTTTATTTAAATATTGTTGCTTGGTGTTTATTTATTTGATTATGGGAATGTTTAAATATATTGAACCTTATTATTTATGCATGTCCGAATTAATAAATATGTCCGGCTAAATCGTTTAGGTATCGGTAAGTAATAGTAGTAAGAGTAGGAATTAAATTGTTCATAAGTTAAAATACTAATTAACTTAATTTCTGGTTATGACTTTTTATAATTAAAACTACGCTTTTTGTTACGAAAGTAAGGAAAGTAAATAGGTTAGATCGAGACCATGAAAGTGTGAGGTTTTTAACCGGATAGCTAAAGTTAGGCATTTGATTTAAATACAGTGAAAGCGCTTTAAACCAAATTAGAATTAATTAAGTTTCCAAAAAATACTTCTAAACACTTATAGGCTAGCGAAAGTAGGTATAGGGCTTTAGACGTATAATCCGAGATAAGACCATGAAAGTGTGAGTCGAGGATATTTAAACTAATAAATTCTACAGAACAATTAAGTTAACCATCTTTATACGCTTAAGTTCAATTTAAGCCGCTTAGGTTCACTACTTTACGTACCGATATCCGTTTTATTTATATTTATATTCCTTAACCAATATTCTAAAAGAACTATTCGCCTTAGTTGTGTACCGTAACTTAGGATAACAATAGATCGATTTATAGTCTCTGTGGGTTCGATATCTTTTAAAACTACGCGATAGGACTGTGCACTTGCAGTCTCCCGATTAACAGACGATAAAGTCTTGCAATCAAGTTTTTGCGATCAGGAGCCTTCAGATCTTCTGTATCCAGAGGAAGAATCTGTCCTTCTGTATCTGGAAGAAGACTCGTTCTGATCAGATCTTCTGGGATTTCTAAACTTTCTTTGTCTCTGCTTCCACAGTTGATTCACTCTTCTGGAGAGGAGGGAGAGTTCGTCTTCTTCTGATGAGGATCCATCAGATGTTTCTTCAACTGCCTGCAAAACTTTAGACTCAGATTTTTTGTTAGATTTTAATGCTAAAGGCTTACCTTGCTTCTGGGGTTCATCAGCTTCTAGCTCTATCGCTCATGACTTCTGAGGGAGCTGAATCTCTCTCTCTTTTTTCTTCTTTCTTTTTCTTTTGTTTCCTTTAAACCCACGCCATATCCTTCCCCCCCCCCTCAAGCTTCTGATGATTTTCTTGACGTGATCAGCAGTAGAGTAACCTTTATCCAGAACTTTGAGACCAGCTACCAGAATCTGGAATCTTGAGAACATTGTTTCAATGGATTCACTTTCTTCCATTTTGAACGCCTCATACTTCTGAATGAGCGCCAGAGCTTTAGTTTCTTTGACCTGAACGTTTCCCTCATGCGTCATTCTGAGTGAGTCAAACATGTTCTTTGCTGTGTCTCTGTTGGAGATCTTTTCATATTCAACATACGAGATGGCGCTGAGAAAGATGGTTCTGGCCTTGTGGTGATTCTTGAAGTCATGCTTTTGTTGGTCAGACATTGTTTTCCTATCAATCTTCTGACCGCTTGCATTCACAGGGTGCGTGTATCCATCTGTCACCATATCCCACAGATCAGCATCATGTGCCAGAAAGAAGCTTTCAATTCTGTCTTTCCAATAATCAAAGTTTTCTCCATCAAAGACTGGAGGTTTGCCGCTGAATCTGTCTCTGTCCTCATGGTTGTCATTGCTGGTGTGAGAATAGTTTCCTGCCATTGTGTTTTTCTGACGCTGGATCTTGTACTGAAACGATTAAGTGTTTTAGCTCAGAACCAGGAGCTCTGATGCCAATTGAAGGAGTGAAAAACACAAGAAGGGGGGTTGAATTGTAAAACTGAAAATCAATGCAATGAACACGATATTTTTATCCTGGTTCGTTTGATCTCAAACTACTCCAGTCCACCCGTCAACGTGATTTCGCCTCTCTCTAACGAGGTCTTAATCCACTATATTCAACTGAATATTACAATCTACTTTAACAACTGCTAAAGCCTTCTTGATGCAAACCACAACCCGGTTTGTCAAGGTAACACTTTCTTACAAAGAAGAGAACTAGGTGTGTGAATGTTTTCTACAAAACTGTATCACAACTGTGATATTACACAACTTAAGCTTATGAAACTAGATTGCTAAAATACTGAGTAAGGAAATATGAAGCGTTTAGCAAACTTGAGAGAAGGAAGATGATGATTAGCTTTTAGGCGTGTAATATGATGTAGAGCATTAGCCAATTCAATCTTCATTGTCTTGTTTATATAGCACTGAATTTGTTGAACGTTGGAGCAATAATCTTGATTCAATGCCAATAACAAACTTTCCTTATTAAGAAGATCTTGTCTGGAATGATGCCGTTGGTAATAATTTGCTTTGAATGCACATTACCGTTGCTACTTAAAGCGTGTTCTGGCTTTGGCTCATTCTGACTCTGCTTAAGTGCTGATGAACTGTTGTTGTCTTTATCAGAGTGTTAAGCGCAGTTCTGTTCATCAAGCTTCAGCAATCGCGTGAGTTGTTCTTCTGATTCTGGTATTCTGATATAGCAACTTCTGATGCTGATGTTAATAACCAATATTCTGATGCTGATTGTGATGTACTTCTGCTGATACCTATCAGAGTTTCTGCAAAACAGAAGGTAATATTTTAGGTAGCAAATAGTTCTCATATGAATCACATAATAAATATATCCTTTTGTTTTGTTATCATCAAAACTTAAACTTAGGGTAGTAGATTCAAACTTTGTTCTAACAGAAGGGACAAAGAAGTTGTCATACAGGTTCTCTCACAAGAAAGAAAGTGAAACAAATGCTATTATTGGGGAAAGAGAGATTAGACCTCCTAGAAGACATCAACAGTACTAGTAACAAGTTGCTTCTGTAACTCTAGTTGTCAATGTAGCTCCAACCACTGTTGCCTATTCTTGTACCCCAAAATTTGCCCTCTCATGTTTTCCAAGGTTTTCTCTTATATGGGTGCTCACAAACACTTGATTAAAGAAAAATAAAATTTTGAAAATAAATAAGGTGTCTTAGATTGGCTTTGAGATAAGGTGTTTATGATTGGCGCTTGAGCACTTTGTTTTTCAATTGGCATCTGGATAAGGAGCTTCGATTGGGCATCTAAAACCCTTCGATCAGGATTTGGTCCGCAAGTCTTCGATTGGGCATCTAAAACCCTTCGATCAGGATTTGGTCCGCAAGTCTTCGATAAGGCGCTGGGCCTCCTTCAATCAAGATGAGTTCACAAAGTTTTCGATTGGGCGTTGGACTTCCTTCGATCAAGTTAAGTTCACAAGGCTTAGACTGCACAAGGAAAAGGCCCCTTTCAATGGCTTCCGATTCACATAGCAATGACCTCCTCATGCTAACATCCACAAGGAATTGGCTTCCTTTGTGCTAGTTTCGACTGGATAATGGTTCCCTTCGAATCTGCTTGTGTCAACTCTATATCTGAACCTTTTCAGCATATGATTGCCATAAATTCACGAGGCATACATGTGCCCTATTTGAAAGACACAAAAAGGGCCATTCGAAGGATGCACAGGTGTTCCATTCGAAGGATGTACATGTGTTCCATTCAAAGGATGTACAGGTGTTCCATTCGAAGGAAGTAACAAAAGGTCCATTCAAAGAAGCATTTAGAAGGTCCATTCGAAGGGTACACAAGAGGTCCAATCAAAGTAAGAAAGTCATAGCCAATCGAATGGCAGGGACTAAAGGCATTCGTAAGACAAAGGTGTCCAGGTCCATTCAAGATTCCAAAGAGGCATGGATATTTCAAAAAAGGAAATCTTTTATTATGTCTGATTTTGGTCTCATTGCTTTCAAAGCTGGTAAATGACTATCTCTTGACATTTCCATGTGCATCAAACTCATATAAATACAAGGCCTAGGACACATTGCAAAGGACATGAACAAAGGAGAGACTAGCTTATACACGCACACGCTGCCTCAAAAAAGTATACTAAATTATAAAAAAATCTTATAATTTAAAGCTAGTATTGCAGGTACCCCCAGTCCACAAAAATACTAAATTTGTGCTCCTGAGGCTCCCAAGAGTCTATTCCAAGCCCATCCATATCCAGAAGTGCCAAATCGAAGCAACCCTTAAACAAGGGTACCCATGCCTGAAGCCACATATTCATACATCACTGTTGGTAAGGACTGGTAAAAATATCAAACTTTACATTTGCATGATATATTAACACTTGTAGTTCATTCAATTTGTATTCAAGATTAAGGACCTGAGTTCGACACCTAGGTCTGTATTTGTTTTGTTTCTAACATTTGTTGTAGATCCAGCCTGAATTGACCAATGCGTGCAAGATCGAAGGACCTGGGTTCGATACCCAGGTCCTGCATCTTTGTTTGGCTAATATTTGTCTTGCTCAAAACAACTTTTTACACCTACACAAAAAAACATTTCAAAACACTTTCAAAAACATCCGCCTTGTCAACACTCTTGAGGACTGATACAAGAGTTATCACAAAGGGAATCGCCGCACTAAGGAATTTTCAAAACAATTTTCAAAACACACAAAGCACAAGTAATTTTCAAAACATGAGCTGAGCATCTAAGAGCCCGTAGATAACTATGGATAGAAAGGGTGCTAACACCTTCCCTTTCCATAATCTACCCCCTTACTCAGAAAACTCTCGAAAAGATATTTTTCTATTCTTTTCACCCTTTCCTTTGTTGGATAAAAGAAAAGTTGGTGGCGAATCTTACTTACCGTAACATTTGCAAGCACAAACGCAAAACCAGTATTAACAGTCGGTTCTGCTACCATATCACAGAACTGGCGACTCTGTTGGGGAAAATAAAAAATGGGGGTTACCTTAGAGTTTTAGTTCATCATTTTACTGCTTTTTTTGTGCTTTGTATGCTTTACCTTTGGAGGGTATGTTTGGGTTACTATAGATCCTACACCCGGATCTGAGACACCTTGTAGGTAAGTAGAAATAGATCGTGGAAACTGTGCAGGGTATACCGACACGGTTGAAGCGATAGCTACGTTGATGTGCCACTTTGGTTGGTACCGGTGGCCCTTGAGTTAATCAAGGAGAATACGGGGCCGTTGCATGGTGTCATGAAACATCAACTGACCTTAGAACCTTTAATTGACCAAATTGGCCATTAGGAAGTAGTGAGATAGCCGTCTTTGGTGTAGCCCGAAGTCGGTTGATACTCGATACTACACTCATTGAGATTTGACTCTCGAGTTTTGTTTGGTGGTAAGTCAGTTGTCTATCAGAACGAAACTTGTGGGAAAGATCAGTGATATTGAAGTCCCTTAGAACCTGGTTACTATTTCTAGGACAAGTTAAACCGACTAAACTTCAAGAGGGTACCTACCTTGAAACCCATGCAAGCTTTAAACCTAAGGTCTTTCTGTGATTTACTTGTGTTGGCTATATTTGTGTTTTTTCTTAGCATAATCATGATTATCATAGCATCATAACATGGCATATCATACTAACCATTTCAAGGATTTTTGGGCTTATCTTTGTCTTGTTTTGTAGGACATGGCATCCACTCGCAGGAATACTATCCAAGTCAACCTCGTAAGGGTACCTCTTCAACTCAAGGAATTAGCATCAAGAATTCCTGAAAGCTCTCCATTCACTGGAATACATGGTCGACTTCTCAACTTGGTCACCTCAAACCCTGATGAAGAAATGTTAAAGGTGATTTTTCAGTTCTTCGACCCTTTACATCACTACTTCACCTTTCCTAATTACCAGTTGGTGCCCACTATGGAGGAGTTTTATCAGTTATTGGGGATTCCCATTCTTGATCAATTACCTTTCAATGGTATGGAAAGAGACCCAAAACCTGAGGAAATTTATCAAGCTTTGTCTTTACAGCGGTCAGATGTCGTGGCAAATTGGGAAACAAGAAGAGGCGTCAAAGGGTTTCTAGCTAAGTTTCTATTTGAGAAGTCTCATCATTTTTGGGATACCCTAGATTTACAAGCTTTTGAATAAGTGTTGGCCCTTCTCATTTATGGGATGGTACCTTTTCCTAATCCAGGCCAACTCATAGATGTGAATGCGGTCAAATTTTTTCTGTCCCACAATCCGGTGCCTACTTTACTTGGAGACATTCTACACTCTCTACATACTCTCACTGTAAAGAGAAGAGGGACTCTTTTGTGTTGCACTCTTCTGTTGGCTAGGTGGTTTATTTCGCACCTACCTCAATCTGTTGTGAAGAATGAGCAGGGCATGAGATGGTCTAATAGGTTGATGTCCCTCACACACTCAAATATTCATTGGTGTCCTTGGTCCTTGGAGAATGTTACCATCATCGATCGCTGTGCGGAATTCCTTAATGTCCCTATCCTAGGCATTAGGGGAGGAATCACTTATAATCCTTGTTTGGCATTGCGACAATTTGGGTATGCTAGGAGGCATGGTCCTCATAGTGTATTGGTTCAAGGCATTATGTTAAACTATGAGGATGATGTTCAAGGTTATCGTTAAAGGTTCATACAAGCTTGGGGCATGGTAAACAAAGTGGATAGCAAGATACTGGGGCATAAGAACTCCATCCCTTTGGAGCCTTATCTTAAGTGGGTGCGAGCATGCGCTCAAAATCTCATGATGCCTTATCCTGCCATTGTACCCATCATCATGGAACCCATTGCAGATACACATGTACCTCATACTACTCTCCATCTTGACATGACAACTACTCTCGAGGAATTGTATAGATCTTGGATTCAAATCAAAGAGGAACGAGACACCTTTGAGACCCAGTTCTACGCCAGCGAGAAGAAGGTTTTAGAGCTCACCGGGCTACTTTACGAAGAGAAGCGTATAAATGGCTATATTTCTCCAAAGAGGATGCGCGCATGGGGAGTTTGAGTCCTTTTCTGCTTTGAGAGTTTATTTTTGATTGGTTTCTCCTATTGTAAGGCCAAGAGGCATCTTTTTAACCGTTGAAACTTCTTAATGCAATTAACGTTTGTTCTCTTTCTGTTTAAGAAAATTTAGGTCTTAGAAATCCTTGAAAACATGGCATACGCATATCATACATATCATTGCATAAACAGGTTTTAAGACAAGTTTCTTATTCTTTTTGCTATTTATTTAAGCAAAAGAAATGGCTCTCGAACAAACAATGAAGGACCTCCAAACTCAAAATTCTCAGTTTCAACAAATGATCATGGCTCTGGCCAAGGGGAAAGAAGAGCTGAAAGCCATGATCATCAAAGAAAAGACCAAGAAGCCAAAGAAACCAGCTGGTGTAGTGAATTTGGGAAGAAGGATCAGAGAACCAGTGCGGCGAGCTTCAGAACTAGCAACTTCGTCAAAAGAAGGAGACACTCAGGAAGGGGATACAAGAGAGGAAGACCTCAGCCCAAAGGGATTTGATAATGAATCTGATTATAATAAGGAGCAGTATCCTCCTGCTGATGACAAATACAAACAGCTGGAGGACCGTCTGAATGCAATGGAAATCCAGAGGGTACCTGGGCTGGATTTTGAAGAGCTGGGTTTTGTTTTTGGGGTTGTCATCCCGCAGAAGTTTAAGGTTCTGGTGATTTCTAAGTATGATGGGGTCTCATGTCCCAAGATGCATCTCTGATCTTATGTGATGAAGATTCAGCCTCACACTGCTGACAGGGATTTGTGGGTCCACTTCTTCTAAGACAGTCTATCTGGGACTCAGCTAGAGTGGTTCTATCAGCTGGATGGAACCAATATTTGTAACTGGGAAGACCTGGCTGCTGCTTTCTATAAGTAGTACCAATATAATGATTACCTTGCTCCGACCCGTACACAACTCCAAAGTATGTACATGGGTTCTGGCGAGAGCTTTAAAGACTACGCCCAGAAATGGATAGACTTAGCAGGAAGAGTCCAGTCTCCTCTGTCTGATAGAGACTTGGTGGACATATTTTTGGGTACTCTATCTGGTCCGTTTTTCAACCATCTGATTGGAAGCTCCTCAGCTGGTTTTACTGAGCTGATCTTAACTAGAGAAATAGTGGAAGCTGGGATTAAGAGCTGAAAGATTCAAAAGGATACCTCTTCAGGTGCAGGAAAGAGACCTTTCGTGGGAAAGAAAGAGGTAAGTGTTTCTTACAGTCAAAGAAATCAGGGAAGAACCGAACGCCATTCAACGGTAGGGGCTGTAATGATATCCAAGCCTACAGGTACTCAACATCAGAACAATCAACCCAGAGCAGAAAGGCCTATGAGACAGTTTACCCGGATCAATATGACCTTGTCTCAAGTTTTACCACAACTACTGAAATCCAATCTGGTAACTTTGAGGGAATCTCCCAAAAATCCCAACACTGCATCTCCTCACTATAATCCAAAGGCTCGGTGTGCCTACCATTCTGAAAGTCCAGGCCATGATACAAAAGACTACTGGACTTTGAGTAACAAGGTGCATGATCTGATCGAAGCAAAGGAGATTGAATCTGATGCTCTAGAGACTCCAAATGTTATAACTGCCCCTATTCCCAAGCACGACCATGATGTTAATGCTGTTGAAGATTATATGTTTGTTGCTTCTGTTGAGGAACTCGTTACTCCTCTCATGACTGTTAAAAAGAATCTTTTGTAAGTCAGTTTATTTCCGGGCTGTGGTGAAGGCTGCCACTTATGTTTATCTCTACCAACTGGTTGCCATTTGTTGAAAGAAGGTATTCAGCGCCTGATGGATGATAAAGAAATTTTATTTGAGAAGACTCCAGTCACAAGTGTTTCATGTAAAAACGTTTCTATTATAACCATTTCCGCCAATCCTCCTAGGGTCTCCACCAAAAGACCCATCAGGATTACATCTGTTCTAAAGTTTGCTCCCGTGATCATCACCATGCCAGGGCCAATACCATATTCCTCGGATAAAGATGTTCCATGGAATTATGGGCCTGACGTTTATTACTATGGCGTCAAGCAAGATCTGTTAGCTGCTGAAGACAAAGTTACTAAAGTTACTGATCCTGACGTCGGCAATATTGTTGGGACTAGTAAAATAACAAGAAGCAGAAGAGTTTTCTCTCCCGAGATCTCTCCTCCTAAAAATGTTACTTCTCCTGTGATCATTCCTGCTGCTCCTGCTAATACTCCCATTACTACTCCTGTGATGGTATCTGCTGCTACTCCTGTCGGTATTCCTATAACAACTCCTACTACTAGCCCTGCTGCCACCCCTATCACCGAGTGGGCCGAGACTCAGGGAAAAAAGATACTGGTTGAGCCTGTCCAGACGAAGGCGCATCCAGAAGCTATCCCTGAGGTTTCTAAGAAGGAAATGGAAGAAATCTTAAAAATAATTTAAAAGAGTGACTATAATATGGTTGAACAACTAGAGCAGACTCCTTCCAAGATCTTAATGCTGACCCTACTATTATGCTCCGAAGTCCATGCAAAGGCTTTGGTAAAATTCCTCAAGATAACTCATGTGCCACAGGAAACCTCCGCTGATCAATTTGAAGATTGTGTGGCTAGTTTAACCACTGATAATGGATTGGGTTTTTCTGATGCCGATTTGACACCCAGAGGAAGAAAACACAATAATGCGTTGCATGTCTCCATCGAATGCATGGGCACTACTTTGGCCTATGTTCTAGTGGATACCGGTTCGTCGCAGAATGTTCTGCCCAAGAAGGCTCTTGACAGATTAGATTGCGAAGGTTTGACTTTGAATCCTAGTAACATTGTGGTGAGGGCTTTCAATGGTTCGAAAAGAATGGTACATAGGGGGGTGGACATCCCTAAAAAAGTTGGTTCCCAAATCTTTGACTCCACCTTCTACGTGATGGATATCCGACCATTTTATTCCTATTTGTTGGGACGCCCTTGGATCCATGGGGTTGGAGCTGTTACTTCCACTCTACATCAGATGTTAAAGTACCCAGTGAAGGGAAATATTGTCACAACACGTGGTGAGGAGGAGTACATGGTAAGCCACCTGAACTCTTTCAGGTATGTCGAAATGGATGGCGAGTTCTGTCATACCCCAAATTTGTCCTACCTCAACGATATTTTTTAAGAATTATTTAATTAAAGATGATATAGCAATATCTGATGGACTATCTTTATTCAAGATCAGAGGGGGTGTATTTTAAATCAAGAAGATTTAGTTGTTATTAACAAAAGGAGGGGTGAAAATTAAATCTGGGAGTATGCAAAAGAAAGGGGAAGGATTAACGCTAGGCCCAATTGAATTAAAGGAGAAGTTCTGAATGCAAACGAAGAAGTGCTAGGCTGTATGGATCAAGCACTGACCCATCAGAACTTTCGAAACAAATCCTAGAAGTTCTTCTTTAAAGAGACAAACGCAAAAAGCTGTTCTGATCAGAGGCAGAATCACGCACAAGCTAGTATTGGTAAAAATTGGAATATCAGATCTTCTAGCAGAGTCAAATTGTAAGCAAGGGCAGAATCAGATTATCTTTCACAACCCAAGCTCAGAGTTTCAGAGGCTAAGCAACCCAAGCCCAAATCTGTTGGACGTGCACTGTATCAATTTCAATCAAATCTTCCACAGAGAATCAATTCCAATCAAAACGTTTTAATTATATCCTCAATATTTTCTCTAGAAATAGTCCAAGCCCAAAAATTGAACATTATAAACAGAGGAACAAATTAGCAAACAAGGGGTGGAAAAAAATAAAGAAAACGATACGGAGAGAGAGAGAGAGACGAATTTGCAGAAAAGCTTGCAAAACAAGAAAAATGTAGTAGGAGCAAGAACAGGAAGAACACAAGAGTTTCTGGAAAACCCAGAAGAAGAACACACAGAAGAGTAACTGAGGTTCCAATATCTGGAACCCTAGTTTCAATCGCCGTCGCTCCACCTTCTGTCGCTGCTGTCACCAGAATCTGCAGAAGAAGAAGGAAAGGACAGCAAAACACGCACCAGAATCAGAAGTAAAAGCACCAAAGGGGTAAGAAATTTTAGTTTGTTTCTTTACTGTTTTTTATCCTGGGACTATGGTGAATAGGGGTAGAGCATTGATCTTACTGTAGCACAACAGAAACATAATTAGTAAGGGTGAAATTCATATTTAATGTTCTGATGCAAGTGCACATACGTGCGTTGTTTTGTTATGTTCTGATAAGCCTCCCCCTTTATTAGAAATTATGTCCCTTTCAGAACATCCCTTTTCCAAAATTTGCACTAGGGCTTAGTCCAGAATTTGACACCCCTATTGTTTTGAATTTTACTAACCAGTTAGTAGCACCCCTTTCTATAAGTTCTGCGACTGGGCATAAACCCAGTCAACTTCCCTGCGTCCCCTGCAGAACTCCTGTCCTATTCAGAACTTCTACCCCTTTACCCATGATTATTACCTTTTAGCACCCCCTGTTTTCACTTAGTGACCAACAATGCAACCCCCTGTTCATAAATTACCTTTTCCGTTATTTTTCTATAATTATTTTTTATTGTGAATATTAATATTATTTATTATATCACGTAAATTATTTTTACATAAAAAATTGCATATTATTTTCTTATATTATTTGCATTAAATATTTTTTATATCATGCATTATTAAGATTTTTTTTTTTGCAATTAATATCTATAAAAAACACTCAACAAATCTCAAACTTTTCTTTCGCAATCAAATAATCTAAACAACTTTTTTTTGCAAAGGGTTTCAAGCAGATTTTGACTTACTGCGCATTTAGCCGAAATCTCCGCAATGACTACTCTCGGCCAAAATGCGAGGTGATTCAAAGTACATTTGCAACCCCTAAAAAACACAAACCCATACGAACTACGAATTGAGACTCTGATTCCTCATAAGAGGATACGTAGGCATACGACCAAAAATCATCGCGAGTTCCCTTATAAAAAATTAAACCCTTTCCCTTATAAAAAATTAAACCCTTTCCCTTATAAAGAAATAAACCCTTTTCTCCTATAAAAATTTCAAACCCTATTTTCCCCAAACTTAAACCTAAAACCTAATATCCTTGTGAACAAGGTAGATGAAAGGTGCCTAACACCTTCCTTTTGTCTAATAAAGTCCAAAACCTAGAATCTCTGTCTGCGAATTAGGGTTTTCTGTTAGATTCCCTTCCCTAAGATAAAAACTAATAGTGGCGGCTCTGATTAAAAATCCAGTTGCTACAGTTAGAGACTCTACTGGGGACTTCAAATTTAGGTTTTAGGGTTTTTTTGCTTTGGGATTTTTATTTGTTTATTTATTTATTGCTGTTGTACCCCAAAATTTGCCCTACAATATTCTTCAAAGTTTTGACAAGCATCATCTCAATTTGCTCAAGTCTACTCAAGGGTTGCATAGTTCAAACACCCTCCTAAGCCAGTCAAATTAGGGTTTTGGTTCTTGCAAGGAAGTTGAGGTTTTCAAGGGCTCAATCAAGTCCCATATGCTCATATACATTGTCAAGCACCTACATGTCAAGTTTCAAGGCTCACAAGGTCAAGTTGCACAGTCAAAAACCCTAATTGCTTCACAATCAACTGTAGGGGTAAAATGGTCATTTGGCAGTCAAAAGTCAAAATTTTTGGTCAACATCTTATTTTGAAGCCACAATCATCATTGGATCAAATCTTGATCATGATTCCATAAGAATGTCTCAAAAATCATCAAGATGCAAAAGTTTCCATTTTTGGACAGCTGAAAAGGTCAACTGTAGCTTGACCAAGGAATAACGTTTTCATGGTTCATCAGAAAAATCCCATCCAATTCTCATTTTGAAGGGGATGACATTTCCTACAACTCATCTTCACATTCCAAGTCCAAGAAATGCTCTCACAAAAAGTTATCAATTTCAACATTATATGTCATTTTCAAAAGTCAACAAAAAGGCATTTTAAGTCAAAGACCATAACTTGAGATTGGTAACTCAAAACGACATGGGACCAAAGGCATTGGTTAGAGGACTTCAAGACTTTTCCAAAATGTACAAGAACATGTTCATATGATCAAAATTGAGCAAGATATGCATTGGAGAAGTTGGGAAATTTTTGTGAAATGGAAAAAGTCAACTATCCTTGAAACTTCAATTTTTGACAAAAGGGACCACTTTTTTCCACTTGATTCAGCCTTGTCATGCCACTCACGTGTCCCATGATCAATTTCAAGACCAAATAATTATTTTTCTATTTTTATTTAATTTTTATGGATTTAATTCATTTTAATCCATAATAATTCAAGTAAATCTAAAAAAAATAATTAAATGGTATATTATGGTTTGAATAGCCTTCATGAAGCATTTGCAACCTACCAATTTCGTGCTAAGCTCATTTAGGCATGAAAATTCAAATTTTGAACAAGCTTTGAAAGGCCTTTAATGGTGGTTAAGACAAAATCCAAAGCTTAATTGCAATGGTTAAAGGCTCCTAAATGTGACTTATTCTCACTCATTACTATATATGCAAGCCTTGCAAGCCTCATTCACAACCTAGAGTGTGCACAAACGGCCAGAGCAAAATCCAAAAAGTGTCAAAAAAAGTGTGAGATCAAAAGGAGTGTTGCAAGCATTTTCAGGCCAAAAGGAGAACGCGACTCTCTTCTTTTCCATACTCTGAAGCTAAAGCAACCCTTGCCACGTCCTAAGATCCATCATACCGCGCTGTAAGTTCTTCCCAGGTCCCCCAATTAATTGTTTCATTTTTTTCTTAGCATGTTCATGTACAGGCAGTCCAAAGCGTACCACCATGCATCGATCCCACATATCCGACGCGCCAAGTGTCTCCAAGTGCAAATCCAATGGCCACAAGGGAAGGAGCATCATGTTCTCAGGTCAAAGCAGGCATAGGCGATTCCCAAAGTCAACAAGGCTTGGAGTTGTTCTTGGGCCAGAGTTTCTAAATCAAACACCCCATTCTGGCCCATACCCCCCCTTTGGGTTTGCATTTCTTTTTTTCTTTTTTTCATTTGCTTTATATATTTTATTGTTTTAATTACTAACCATTTAATTAATCAACATTTTTCATAATAAGAATTCAAAAAAACCAAAAAAATGTAAATACTTTATTAATTTCATTTAGGTAATTATTTTGTAAATAAATACTAATAAATTGAATTAGTTTTAATTAGGCAACTTTAACCTTTTTTTCTTAATAACTAAAATAAATTTAGAATTAGGTTTTATTAACTTTTAATTTTATTTCCTCTTATTTTATTTCATTAAAAACATAAAAATACAAAAACATTTTTTCTTTTAATAAATTAATTAATTAGTTTAATCATTAGTTTTAATTTCATTTAATCACAAAAAAGGACAAAAAAAATTCAATTTCTTTCTCAAAAGGGTCAAAACCCTTAGAACGTTCCCGATTAAATTTCCATTCGTGAATTTTCATTTCTTTTGATTATATTTTGTATCTGTACAGAGGATGTAATAGTAATTAGGATTTTATTGCTTTCTTTAATTTTCTCGCACTTTATTTTACAAAACGGGTCTTTGTTTTTTTGGCGATGTATAGACCCGCGCCTTGTAATAGCGTAGAATTTACATTTCCGCAATTTATTTTCCGCACTCCTAACTGTTAATTATGCCTGCAAGAATGTATGTAAATAAAATCAACCCGTAGCTCACAAATAACATGTACAAGACAAACATAAACTGAAATTGAACACACATGCACATGCCACTCTTAGGGTACGCCTCACTGGTTGCCTCGAACGTGGTCATCAAGTATAGGGTGTCTTAGAGGTCGCCCTTCTGTCTAAAAGATCCAGTTGCCTCGAAACGGTTGCCTCGGATAAAAAAGGATCTAGGACGTTAGGGTTACCATTAAGATGTCCTACCATTGCTTCGGTGACCACACTGTCCCTATAATCGAATTGACCCGAACACCTCCAACGATGGTGCTACCTACCTCTCAATGGTGGGATAGCACTATCTAAAGGACTCTTACACAGCCTAATTCCTTAGAGTAGGTAGATTCTCATGGGTACTTGCTCTTTTCAAAACAAACAAAACAACTTTTCACACCTCACACTTTCAAAAGTTTTCAAGCAAATTTTTCATACACTCTTGAGGACTGATACAAGAGTTACTTAGAAATTTTTCAAACGAAACTTTTTTTCAAACCCACACACACATTTGAAAAGCAAAGAAATTTTGAAAACATAAGAGCAAGTACCTAAGAGCCCGTGGATAACCACGGAT
The DNA here is from genome assembly GCA_948472305.1 of Vicia faba. Taxonomy (NCBI): domain Eukaryota; kingdom Viridiplantae; phylum Streptophyta; class Magnoliopsida; order Fabales; family Fabaceae; genus Vicia; species Vicia faba. Next base: position 1,295,352,977 of record OX451737.1, on the reverse strand, counting down.
AGAAAGGGTGCTAACACCTTCCCTTTCTATAAATCTACCTCCCGAACCGAGAAACATTCTCGAATAAGGAATTTTTCTGTGCTTTTGTCCTTTCCATGTTGGAGAACATAAAAGACGGTGGCGACTCTTGCTTACCGCGACATTTCGCGAACCAGCTTAAAAAACAGTCAGTTCTCATTTCCACCGATCACAGAACTGGCGACTCTGCTGGGGAGTGTAAAAGTGAGGTGTACCTTAGGATTAGACCACTCTTGTTTTCAATTGCTTGATTTGTTTGCTTTAAAATTGTGGGCCTGTCTTGGAAGTTTCATAGATCCTAACCCAGATCTGGGGGATACCTTTTAGAAAGTAGCAACAAACTGTGAGGGAACTGTGCGGGGTATACCGACACGGTTGAAGCAGTTTTCTACGTTGATGTGGCACTTTGGTGAGTACCGGTAACCCTTGAGTCAAGTCAAGAAGAGTACGGGGCCGCCGCGTGGTGTCGTGAAGCATCAACTGACCTTAGGAACCTTACTTGAACCATCTTGGCCTCTTTAGGGGTAGTGAGATGACTGGCTTTGGTGCAGTCCGAAGTTGGTTGATACTCGATACTACACTCATTGAGGGTTGTTTTCTTGGAATATTTTGATCGCCAGTTCAGTGGCTAAATCAAAACAATGAACATAGAAAACAACCCTATGATATTGAGCTCCTTAGAACCCAGTTACTTTTGATAGGACAGGTTTGAGTCCACCAACTTCAAGAGGGTAGTACCCCAAACTTCATGCTGGCCTAAACTCTAAGGGCTGTCTTGTGTGACTTGTGTGCCTTCATACTTGAACTACTTGCATACTTATTATCTGACACACGAGTTCCTTGCAGGTTTTGTTTACAGTCCTTAATTGGACTCATTACAGGGCCTACTTACAGCACTCCACGCATAGCATAACATCATACCATTGCATGCATCCTGCATAAGGACTAACCCATTTCAAGGATCTCAAGGGTTGTGATGCAGGTCAAGATGAACCAATATGTCTAGCAAGAGGCAAAAGAGGATTTATTTTCCTCTAGCCAGGTTAATGACTTGAGTCAGGGGCTATGACCCACTCGATATGGTGAGCCTTGACTCTTGAAGAAGGACTCTCAACAACATGAAGTTCCTTTAATCAAGCGATCGGATTCTAACAATTTTCTTGTTTACCCCGCGAGGTCCTTGAAAACATTACATGCATACATACACATCATTGCATAACAGGTACCCTTGTTACAGGTCACTTACCTTCTCCGCTGTTTATTTCAGCGATGGCTTTCTAACAAGACAACCAGGATCTTCATGCTTAAGAGACTCGATTCGAGGAAATCCTCCTAAATCTATCCAAGGGGCAGGAAGAGCTGAGAACACTCCTCATGGGGACTTTGGTCAGGAGCAGTCCAGAAGACGACAAGGACGAACGGCTGAAACATCTGCAAGCTGAGGTGGACGCAATGAGAACCCAGATGCTGGGGAAAATGGCTCTTATCCAAGACTTATCTCAAAGACAAGGAGAGCTCAGGGTTCTCGTCAACCAACTGCTTCGGGATAACCAACTGGGGCAAACATCTAAGGTTGAAGAGCAAGCCATCATTCAACCACCCGTGGGGCAAGAAGACAAGGGAAAAGCTCTTCAGTTTGCTTCGGGGTCACAAGCCCAACATCAACCTCACCAGCGTCAACAGGGTAATCGGCGTAAGCGAAATACGTCTGGAAGACATTTCTCGGAGACTGGTGTGCCATCCTCACTAATACTGAAACGCTTGTTGGAGGTCAAGCTGATTGCTTTAAAGGATCCTCCTAAGAAGCTCAACATAACCTCCCTAAAGTACAATCCTGATGAAAGGTGTGCCTACCATTCTGACAGTCCTGGACATGATACTGACGACTGTTGGAGCCTGAGGAACAAGATCCAAGACTTGATCGACGGAAGGATGCTGGAGTTCATGCCGGGTGGAAAAATGAAAATCTTCTGCTGAGAATCTTCCATTTGAGATCACTAGTTCAAACTAAGAAACTTTTGTTCACTCGAATGTTCAAGTTGTATTTTCCTTTGATTGTTCAAACAATTATTGTCATAGCAAACTTTATTACTTTATCAATGCATCGCATATGTCTGTTTTGAATCAATATATTCGCATTTGCTATATTCAAACTGTTTTCATTTTTTTGTGATGATCAACTCTCAATTAATAATTCTAAGCCTCTTGAGGGAGGATGACGAAAACGATACCACAATCTACAGTATGCTTTTGAACAGACCCCGCTGATGAAGTACATGCATTGTTTCAATTCCTAAACACTGGAGTTATAAGGAAGATAATCCCTCGTCAACCCCTTTGAGCCAAAGAAGTAGGAGTTTTTCTTTTCGAAAATTAAAACCCTTAATCATAACCTAGGGCAGGGTAGTTCTCTCAGTTGATCCAAGTGCACAATGAACAGCATCAAAGGAGTCCTTCCAAAATAAAAGACAGTGATGATTCCGAATAATCATAAAGACAGACAGTCATTATCTCCCAAAATAAAAGCCCAATAAGTTAAAACCTATGAAGGAGACTTACAAAAATTGGGGCATCCCGCTGACTGTAACCAAAGGAACAGTTCAGGCAAAAAACAGGGATAACAAAATCAAAAAGGAAAGAGGTCCTACAAACCCTCAACCAAAAAAGGAATGACTGCCTATTCCAAATAAATTGTCAACATCCGAACCATCACCGGTATATCAGGACGAAGACTCAAACAAGGTCTAACGCACGATCAGCAGAGTTTAGGTTTGAAGAACATCACGAAGAGCGGGTGGGTACAAATATAATTTGAGCCTTTATCCTTTGTTTCTTAAACCATGAACCAGGCCACGTTACAACCCTAAAAAGTCCTAGCTGAAGCATGGGTTAGTTCGAAAGCTTACTGTTACGAAAGGTATCCTGACTCTTTAAGGCTTGCGGTAAAATAACGAGTTGACATCACAGTATACAAAATTCACTTGTTTTTACTAAAAAAAAGATGCATTTTCAAAAATTTCGAAACATACATAAGCTTTGCATTTTAAATAACATTGTTTGCATATGATTATTTGTTTGAACAACAGAGAAATTCGCACGACGAATATCCGGTGAACAAAAATCCTCTCAACAAAAGCTCAAATAGAGGAAACACTTCCAACCAAGGGGCATGGCATGATCATTGTCCATCATCTGGGGTAGTTAAGTCAAGATTCTGAGAATCTCTCAAAAGGCCAACCAGCTAGGGGCAAATCTCTATCTGGATCACTTGGGGCATTGGATGATCAAACAAAGATCTTCTGGTGGTATGGCAACACAATACTACTGACAGTGACAACTCCCTGCATCCTGAGAGCGTGGACATAGTCGAAAAAATACTGCGCATAATCAAAGACCCGCTAGGTTGACACACCTAGGCAAAAATAAGGGCTTCCCGGCGAACCAAAAGGGTTCGGGCAAAAATAAGGGATGAAAAAGAAAAATCTGTGCACCCGACAAGTCAAAAACCTGAAAAGGCGGCTTGGGCAAAAATGGGTATCCCGGTGGACTGAAAACCCGAAAGGGGGTCCAGGCAAAAGTTAGGGATCAAAAGCGTACGACTATGTTCCATCATCTCGTCACTTGCCTACCAGAAGAAGATTTGTCAATCGGCAGTCATCAAGCGCCTCCACAGGTATCTTCTCCCATAGAAATAGGGGCAATATGAGTTGTCTAAGCGATCTAGTTGCTCTGTCCACCAAGGTACTAAGGTAGGTTCAGCTGAAGAACGTGACCAAGATACCTTCACTCCCCGCGGAGTAAGATAAGATTCAGCAATACTCTCCCCCGAGCAAAGTTGGTCTCCCGTCAGCCCTGACAAGGTACAGTATCTCCAGCAAGTCAACAACGCTCTCCCCAAGCAGAGTTAGTCTACTGTCAGCCTTAAGGAAGTTGGGTATCCCCAGAAAATCTCAATATTCTCCAGCAGTATGCAGATGTTCCTAAGCAAGCATACCCGACCGTCTTAATATAAGATTGTTCCCCGGCGGAATACCAGACACCCTAGTGGAGCCACTTCCCCAGTGCAGTCCAAAAGTTTCCCCAGGAGAGTTGTATCAATCTCCCTAGTAGATTCTGGAAGCTTATCCCTAGTAGATTCTGGAAGCTTATCCCCTGCAGAGTACGAACGCATATCCCCGGCTCTATTCAAAGGTTATTCTCCACTAGAGCTTATAACTGGGTTATCCTCAGCTAATTACCACGGAAAGATCGTCCTCGGTGAAGTTCTTCCTATCCCCCAGCGGAGTTCAGCTAATTCCCCAACAAAACTTATCAACGGAATCCCCAGCGGAGTTCTCATCAAAACCTCAGCGAAGTATCTCTTCCCACATAGTAGATTCCCCTTTGAGTAATCCCTTCATCAAGTTTATTCCCCAACGGAGTCATCTTCTCCTACCGGTTTATTCTTGCAACCATCATCCCCAGCGGAAATGAAGAACTCTACTCTTCAACATCAGCCCAGGATTTAACAAGCTCCCGGCATTCGTCAAGGATTTATTTTCCTGGACGAAAATACCTTCATAAACATCACATTATCATACACCATGACGCATGCATATACACATCATAACACACAAATCTCATTTATTCTTGGGAACATCTTAATATCATGCAGTTCATGCATCATGACACTGCATACAGCTAACGTTTTGCCTTTTCAGGAAAAGGTCAATCAAAAGATGATTACCATCTACCTCTACAGTTCCAGATCAACATTGGTAACAAGCCAGGAAAATTCTGTGGACGACTGATCGTGGGTTAATATCCGAAACCAAACAGGACAATTATCTACTTGATCATCCTCAGGCAACCCTACACCGGTTCCTTTTCTTTCAGAAGAAGTCTTACACGGGCTCATCAATAGGCAACCCTACACCGGTTCCTTCTCAACCTCAAATGTAGTTTTACACGAACTCATCATCAGGAAACCCTACACCGGTTCCTTTTCTTTCAGAAGAAGTCTTACACGGGCTCATCAATAGGCAACCCTACACCGGTTCCTTCTCAACCTCAAATGTAGTTTTACACGAACTCATCATCAGGAAACCCTACACCGGTTCCTTCTCAATTTTCAGAAGAAGTCTTACACGGACTTATCTCAAGATGACCTTACCCCGGATCATCAAGAAGTTTTACACGAACTTACCCTGCAGTAACCTTACCCCGGTTCCTCCAGAAGTCTTACACAGACTTATCATCAAAGTAACCTTACCCCGATTCCTCCAGAAGTCTTACACGGACTTATCTCAAGGTAACCCTACACCGGTTCCTCCAGAAGTCTTACACGGACTTATCATCAAAGTAACCTTAGCCCGGTTCCTCCAGAAGTCTTACACGGACTTATCCCAAAGTAACCTTACCCCGGTTCCTCCAGAAATCTTACACGGACTTATCTCAAGATGACCTTACCACGGTTCATCAAGAAGTTTTACACGAACTTACCTTGCAGTAACCTTACCCCGGTTCCTCCAGAAGTCTTACACGGACTTATCTCAAGATAACCTTACCCCGGTTCATTCAGAAGTTTTACATGAACTTACCCTGCAGTAACCTTACCCCGGTTCCTCCAGAAGTCTTACACGGACTTATCTCAAGATGACCTTACCCCGGTTCATCAAGAAGTTTTACACGAACTTATCCTGCAGTAACCTTACCCCGGTTCCTCCAGAAGTATTACACGGACTTATCCCGAAGTAACCTTACCCCGGTTCCTCCAGAAGTTTTACACGAACTTATCCCGAAGAAACCCTACACAGGTTCTCTCTTCCCAAAGATGCAGTTTTACACGGACTCGTCATCAGAAACCCTACCCATGTTTTACTTCTTCCAGGATTCAGTTTTACACGGGCTCATCATCAAAGTAACCCCACACAGGTTCCCTTCTCAAACTCCAGACGTAGTTTTACATGGACTCGTCATCAGTAACCCCACACAGGTTCCCTTCTCAAACTCCAGACGTAGTTTTACACGGACTCGTCATCACTAAACCCTACACAGGTTTCCTTCTCAGCTCTAGATGCGGTTTTACACGGACTCGTCATCAAAGTAACCCTACACAGGTTCCTTCTCCACTTCAGATGCAGTCTTATACAGACTCATTATCAGTAAACCCTACACAGGTTCCTTCTCCATTTCAGACGCAGTCTTATACGAGCTCATCATCAGTCAACCCTACACAGGTGTCCTTCTTTCCAAGATGCAGTTTTACACGAGTTCATCATCAGGCAACCCTACACAGGTTCCCTCTTTCAACTTACAAAAATTACAATTCAACAAACAACCTCTAGATGGCATCTATAAGCCCATCCACCTACCAACAATCTCCAAATGGCATCTATAAGCCCATTCCCGACAAGGTTCTGTCACATCTCCATATGGCATCTATAAGCCCATCCTCCCATACCATCTTTCCAAATGGCATCTATAAGGCCATTCCCGACAAGGTTCTGTCACATCTCCAGATGGCATCTATAAGCCCATCCTCCTATCCACCATCTCTCCAAATGGCATCTGTAAGCCCATTCCCAACATCACATTGCTGGTATTCTACTATGTGAGTGCAAATTTCTGGGCACTCTAGTGTTCAATCATCTTCCACCTTCGGATCACGAAAGGCACGCTAGCCAATCTACATCCTCAGGTCTATGAAGATTGAACAGGGGCAACTGTTTTACCCCAAAATTTTCCCTCCCATATTCTTCAAAGTTTTGACAAGCATCATCTCAATTTGCTCAAGTCTACTCAAGGGTTGCACAGTTCAAACACCCTCCTAAGCCAGTCAAATTAGGGTTTTGGTTCTTGCAAGGAAGTTGAGGTTTTCAAGGGCTCAATCAAGTCCCATATGCTCATATACATTGTCAAGCACCTACATGTCAAGTTTCAAGGCTCACAAGGTCAAGTTGCACAGTCAAAAACCCTAATTGCTTCACAATCAACTGTAGGGGTAAAATGGTCATTTGGCAGTCAAAAGTCAAAATTTTTGGTCAACATCTTATTTTGAAGCCACAATCATCATTGGATCAAATCTTGATCATTATTCCACAAGAATGGCTCAAAAATCATCAAGATGCAAAAGTTTCCATTTTTGGACAGTTGAAAAAGTCAACTGTAACTTGACCAAGGCATAACTTTTTCATGGTTCATCAGAAAAATCCCATCACATTCTCATTCTGAAGGGGATGACATTTCCTACAACTCATCTTCACATTCCAAGTCCAAGAAATGCTCTCACAAAAAGTTATCAATTTCAACATTATAGGTCATTTTCAAAAGTCAACAAAAAGGAATTTTAAGTCAAAGACCATAACTTGAGATTGGTATCTCAAAATGACATGGGACCAAAGGAATTGGTTAGAGGACTTCAAGACCTTTCCAAAATGTCCAAGAACATGTTCATATGATCAAAATTGAGCAAGATATGCATTGGAGAAGTTGGGAAATTTTTGTGAAATGGCAAAAGTCAACTATCCTTGAAACTTCAATTTTTGACAAAAGGGCCCACTTTTTCCCACTTGATTCAGCCTTGTCATGCCACCCACGTGTCCCATGATCAATTTCAAGACCAAATAATTATTTTTCTATTTTTATTTAATTTTTATGGATTTAATTCATTTTAATCCATAATAATTCAAGTAAATCTAAAAAATTTAATTAAATGGTATCTTATGGTTTTACTAGCCTTCATGAAGCATTTGCAACCTACCAATTTCGTGCTAAGCTCATTTAGGCATGAAAATTCAAATTTTGAACAAGCTTTGAAAGGCCTTTAATGGTGGTTAAGACAAAATCCAAAGCTTAATTGCAATGGTTAAAGGCTCCTAAATGTGACTTATTCTCACTCATTACTATATATGCAAGCCTTGCAAGCCTCATTCACAACCTAGAGTGTGCACAAACGGCCAGAGCAAAATCCAAAAAGTGTCAAAAAAAGTGTGAGATCAAAAGGAGTGTTGCAAGCATTTTCAGGCCAAAAGGAGAACGTGACTCTCTTCTTTTCCATACTCTGAAGCTAAAGCAACCCTTGCCACGTCCTAAGATCCATCATACCGCGCTGTAAGTTCTTCCCAGGTCCCCCAATTAATTGTTTCATTTTTTTCTTAGCATGTTCATGTACAGGCAGTCCAAAGCGTACCACCATGCATCCCACATATCCGACGCGCCAAGTGTCTCCAAGTGCAAATCCAATGGCCACAAGGGAAGGAGCATCATGTTCTCAGGTCAAAGCAGGCATAGGCGATTCCCAAAGTCAACAAGGCTTGGAGTTGTTCTTGGGCCAGAATTTCTAAATCAAACACCCCATTCTGGCCCATACCCCCCCTTTGGGTTTGCATTTCTTTTTTTCTTTTTTTCATTTGCTTTATTTATTTTATTGTTTTAATTACTAACCATTTAATTAATCAACATTTTTCATAATAAGAATTCAAAAAAACCAAAAAAATGTAAATACTTTATTAATTTCATTTAGATAATTATTTTGTAAATAAATACTAATAAATTGAATTAGTTTTAATTAGGCAACTTTAACCTTTTTTTCTTAATAACTAAAATAAATTTAGAATTAGGTTTTATTAACTTTTAATTTTATTTCCTCTTATTTTATTTCATTAAAAACATAAAAATACAAAAGCATTTTTTCTTTTAATAAATTAATTAATTAGTTTAATCATTAGTTTTAATTTCATTTAATCACAAAAAAGGACAAAAAAAATTCAATTTCTTTCTCAAAAGGTTCAAAACCCTTAGAACGTTCCCGATTAAATTTCCATTCATGAATTTTCATTTCTTTTGATTATATTTTGTATCTGTACAGAGGATGTAATAGTAATTAGGATTTTATTGCTTTCTTTAATTTTCTCGCACTTTATTTTACAAAACGGGTCTTTGTTTTTTTGGCGATGTATAGACCCGCGCCTTGTAATAGCGTAGAATTTACATTTCCGCAATTTATTTTCCGCACTCCTAACTGTTAATTATGCCTGCAAGAATGTATGTAAATAAAATCAACCCGTAGCTCACAAATAACATGTACAAGACAAACATAAACTGAAATTGAACACACATGCACATGCCACTCTTAGGGTACGCCTCACTGGTTGCCTCGAACGTGGTCATCAAGTATAGGGTGTCTTAGAGGTCGCCCTTCTGTCTAAAAGATCCAGTTGCCTCGAAACGGTTGCCTCGGATAAAAAAGGATCTAGGACGTTAGGGTTACCATTAAGATGTCCTACCATTGCTTCGGTGACCACACTGTCCCTATAATCGAATTGACCCGAACACCTCCAACGATGGTGCTACCTACCTCTCAATGGTGGGATAGCACTATCTAAAGGACTCTTACACAGCCTAATTCCTTAGAGTAGGTAGATTCTCATGGGTACTTGCTCTTTTCAAAACAAACAAAACAACTTTTCACACCTCACACTTTCAAAAGTTTTCAAACAAAATTTTCATACACTCTTGAGGACTGATACAAGAGTTACTTAGAAATTTTTCAAACGAAACTTTTTTTCAAACCCACACACACATTTGAAAAGCAAACAAATTTTGAAAACATAAGAGCAAGTACCTAAGAGCCCGTGGATAACCACGGATAGAAAGGGTGCTAACACCTTCCCTTTCTATAAATCTACCTCCCGAACCGAGAAACATTCTCGAATAAGGAATTTTTCTGTGCTTTTGTCCTTTCCATGTTGGAGAACATAAAAGACGGTGGCGACTCTTGCTTACCGCGACATTTCGCGAACCAGCTTAAAAAACAGTCAGTTCTCATTTCCACCGATCACAGAACTGGCGACTCTGCTGGGGAGTGTAAAAGTGAAGTGTACCTTAGGATTAGACCACTCTTGTTTTCAATTGCTTGATTTGTTTGCTTTAAAATTGTGGTCCTGTCTTGGAAGTTTCATAGATCCTAACTCGGATCTAGGGGATACCTTTTAGAAAGTAGCAACAAACTGTGAGGGAACTGTGCGGGGTATACCGACACGGTTGAAGCAGTTTTCTACGTTGATGTGGCACTTTGGTGAGTATCGGTAACCCTTGAGTCAAGTCAAGGAGAGTACGGGGCCGCCGCGTGGTGTCGTGAAGCATCAACTGACCTTAGGAACCTTACTTGAACCATCTTGGCCTCTTTAGGGTTAGTGAGATGACTGGCTTTGGTGCAGTCTGAAGTTGGTTGATACTCGATACTACACTCATTGAGGGTTGTTTTCTTGGAATATTTTGATCGCCAGTTCAGTGGCTAAATCAAAACAATGAACATAGAAAACAACCCTATGATATTGAGCTCCTTAGAACCCAGTTACTTTTGATAGGACAGGTTTGAGTCCACCAACTTCAAGAGGGTAGTACCCCAAACTTCATGCTGGACTAAACTCTAAGGGCTGTCTTGTGTGACTTGTGTTCCTTCATACTTGAACTACTTGCATACTTATTATCTGACACACGAGTTCCTTGCAGGTTTTGTTTACAGTCCTTAATTGGGACTCATTACAGGGCCTACTTACAGCACTCCACGCATAGCATAACATCATACCGTTGCATGCATCCTGCATAAGGACTAACCCATTTCAAGGATCTCAAGGGTTGTGATGCAGGTCAAGATGAACCAATATGTCTAGCAAGAGGCAAAAGAGGATTTATTTTCCTCTAGCCAGGTTAATGACTTGAGTCAGGGGCTATGACCCACTCGATATGGTGAGCCTTGACTCTTGAAGAAGGACTCTCAACAACATGAAGTTCCTTCAATCAAGCTACCGGATTCTAACAATTTTCTTGTTTACCCCGCGAGGTCCTTGAAAACATTACATGCATACATACACATCATTGCATAACAGGTACCCTTGTTACAGGTCACTTACCTTCTCCGCTGTTTATTTCAGCGATGGCTTTCCAACAAGCCAACCAGGATCTTCATGCTCAAGAGACTCGGTTCGGGGAAATCCTCCTAAATCTATCCAAGGGGCAGGAAGAGCTGAGAACACTCCTCATGGGGACTTTGGTCAGGAGCAGTCCAGAAGACGACAAGGACGAACGGCTGAAACATATGCAAGCTAAGGTGGATGCAATGAGAACCCAGATGCTGGGGAAAATGGCTCTTATCCAAGACTTATCTCAAAGACAAGGAGAGCTCAGGGTTCTCGTCAACCAACTGCTTCGGGATAACCAACTGGGGCAAACATCTAAGGTTGAAGAGCAAGCCATCATTCAACCACCCGTGGGGCAAGAAGACAAGGGAAAAGCTCTTCAGTTTGCTTCGGGGTCACAAGCCCAACATCAACCTCACCAGCATCAACAGGGTAATCGGCGTAAGCGAAATACGTCTGGAAGACATTTCTCGGAGACTGGTGTGCCATCCTCACTAATATTGAAACGCTTGTTGGAGGTCAAGCTGATTTCTTTAAAGGATCCTCCTAAGAAGCTCAACATAACATCCCTAAAGTACAATCCTGATGAAAGGTGTGTCTACCATTCTGATAGTCCTGGACATGACACTGACGACTGTTGGAGCCTGAGGAACAAGATCCATGACTTGATCGACGGAAGGATGCTGGAGTTCATGCCGGGTGGAAAAATGAAAATCTTCTGCTGAGAATCTTCCATTTGAGATGACTAGTTCAAACTAAGAAACTTTTGTTCATTCGAATGTTCAAGTTGTATTTTCCTTTGATTGTTCAAACAATTATTGTCATAGCAAACTTTATTACTTTATCAATGCATCACATATGTCTGTTTTGAATCAATATATTCGCATTTGCTATATTCAAACTGTTTTCATTTTTTTGTGATGATCAACTCTCAATTAATAATTCTAAGCCTCTTGAGGGAGGATGACGAAAACGATACCACAATCTACAGTATGCTTTTGAATAGACCCCGCTGATGAGGTACAGGCATTATTTCAATTCCTAAACACTGGAGTTATAAGGAAGATAATCCCTCGTCAACCCCTTTGAGCCAAAGAAGTAGGAGTTTTTCTTTTCGAAAATTAAAACCCTTAATCATAACCTAGGGCAGGGTAGTTCTCTCAGTTGATCCAAGTGCACAATGAACAGCATCAAAGGAGTCCTTCCAAAACAAAAGACAGTGATGATTCCGAATAATCATAAAGACAGGCAGTCATTATCTCCCAAAATAAAAGCCCAATAAGTTAAAACCTATGAAGGAGACTTACAAAAATTGGGGCATCCCGCTGACTGTAACCAAAGGAACAGTTCAGGCAAAAAACAGGGATAACGAAATCAAAAAAGAAAGAGGTCCTACAAATCCTCAACCAAAAAAGGAATGACTGCCTATTCCAAATAAATTGTCAACATCCGAACCATCACCGGTATATCAGGACGAAGACTCAAACAAGGTCTAACGCACGATCAGCTGAGTTTAGGTTTGAAGAACATCACGAAGAGCGGGTGGGTACAAATATAATTTGAGCCTTTATCCTTTGTTTCTTAAACCATGAACCAGGCCACGTTAGAACCCTAAAAAGTCCTAGCTGAAGCATGGGTTAGTTCGAAAGCTTACTGTTACGAAAGGTATCCTGACTCTTTAAGGCTTGCGGTAAAATAACGAGTTGACATCACAGTATACAAAATTCACTTGTTTTTACTAAAAAAAAGATGCATTTTCAAAAATTTCGAAACAGACATAAGCTTTGCATTTTAAATAACATTGTTTGCATATGATTATTTGTTTGAACAGCAGAGAAATTCGCACGACGAATATCCGGTGAATAAAAATCCTCTCAACAAAAGCTCAAATAGAGGAAACACTTCCAACCAAGGGGCATGGCATGATCATTGTCCATCATCTGGGGCAGTTAAGTCAAGATTATGAGAATCTCTCAAAAGGCCAACCAGCTAGGGGCAAATCTCTGTCTGGATCACTTGGGGCATTGGACGATCAAACGAAGATCTTCTGGTGGTATGGCAACACAATACTACTGACAGTGACAACTCCCTGCATCCTGAGAGCGTGGACATAGTCGAAAAAATACTGCGCATAATCAAACACCCGCTAGGTTGACACAACTAGGCAAAAATAAGGGCTTCCCGGCGAACCAAAAGGGTTCGGGCAAAAATAAGGGATGAAAAAGAAAAATTTGTGCACCCGGCAAGTCGAAAACCTGAAAAGGAGGCTTGGGCAAAAATGGGTATCCCGGTGGACTGAAAACCCGAAAGGGCGGTCCAGGCAAAAGTTAGGGATCAAAAGCGTACGACTATGTTCCATCATCTCGTCACTTGCCTACCAGAAGAAGATTTGTCAATCGGCAGTCATCAAGCGCCTCCACAGGTATCTTCTCCCATAGAAATAGGGGCAATATGAGTTGTCTAAGCGATCTAGTTGCTCTGTCCACCAAGGTACTAAGGTAGGTTCAGCTGAAGAACGTGACCAAGATACCTTCACTCCCCGCGGAGTAAGATAAGATTCAACAATACTCTCCCCTGAGAAAAGTTGGTCTCCCATCAGCCCTGACAAGGTACAGTATCTCCAGCAAGTCAACAACGCTCTCCCCAAGAAGAGTTAGTCTACTGTCAGCCTTAAGGAAGTTGGGTATCCCCAGAAAATCTCAATATTCTCCAGCAGTATGCAGATGTTCCTAAGCAAGCATCCCCGGCCGTCTTAATATAAGATTGTTCCCTGGAGGAATACCAGACACCCCAGTGGAGCCACTTCCCCAGTGCAGTCCAAAAGTTTCCCCAGGAGAGTTGTATCAATCTCCCTAGTAGATTCTGGTAGCTTATCCCCAGTAGATTCTGGAAGCTTATCCCCTGCAGAGTACGAACGCATATCCCCGGCTCTATTCAAAGGTTATTCTCCACCAGAGCTTATAACTGGGTTATCCTCAGCTAATTACCACGGAAAGATCGTCCTCGGCGAAGTTCTTCCTATCCCCCAGCGGAGTTCAACTAATTCCCCAACAAAACTTATCAACGGAATCCCCAGCGGAGTTCTCATCAAAACCTCAGCGAAGTATCTCTTCCCACAGAGTAGATTCCCCTTTGAGTAATCCCTTCATCAAGTTTATTCCCCAACGGAGTCATCTTCTCCTACCGGTTTATTCTTGCAACCATCATCCCCAGCGGAAATGAAGAACTCTACTCTTCAACATCAGCCTAGGTTTCAACAAGCTCCCGGCATTCTTCAAGGATTTATTTTCCTGGACGAAAATACATTCATAAACATCACATTATCATACACCATGACGCATGCATATACGCATCATAACACACAAATCTCATTTATTCTTGGGAACATCTTAATATCATGCAGTTCATGCATCATGACACTGCATACAGCTAACGTTTTGCCTTTTCAGGAAAAGGTCAATCAAAAGATGATTACCATCTACCTCTACAGTTCCAGATCAACATTGGTAACAAGCCAGGAAAATTCTGTGGACAACTGATCGTGGGTTAATATCCAAAACCAAACAGGACAATTATCTACTTGATCATCCTCAGGCAACCATACACCGGTTCCTTTTCTTTCAGAAGAAGTATTACACGGGCTCATCAATAGGCAACCCTACACCGGTTCCTTCTCAACCTCAGATGTAGTTTTACACGAACTCATCATCAGGAAACCCTACACTGGTTCCTTCTCAATTTTCAGAAGAAGTCTTACACAGACTTATCTCAAGATGACCTTACCCCGGATCATCAAGAAGTTTTACACGAACTTACCCTGCAGTAACCTTACCCCGGTTCCTCCAGAAGTCTTACACGGACTTATCATCAAAGTAACCTTACCCCGGTTCCTCCAGAAGTCTTACACGGACTTATCTCAAGGTAACCCTACACCGGTTCCTCCAGAAGTCTTACACGGACTTATCATCAAAGTAACCTTACCCCGGTTCCTCCAGAAGTCTTACACGGACTTATCCCAAAGTAACCTTACCCCGGTTCCTCCAGAAGTCTTACACGGACTTATCTCAAGATGACCTTACCCCGGTTCATCAAGAAGTTTTACACGAACTTACCTTGCAGTAACCTTACCCCGGTTCCTCCAGAAGTCTTACACGGACTTATCTCAAGATAACCTTACCCCGGTTCATCCAGAAGTTTTACACGAACTTACCCTGCAGTAACCTTACTCCGGTTCCTCCAGAAGTCTTACACAGACTTATCTCAAGATGACCTTACCCCGGTTCATCAAGAAGTTTTACACGAACTTATCCTGCAGTAACCTTACCCCGGTTCCTCCAGAAGTATTACACGGACTTATCCCGAAGTAACCTTACCCCGGTTCCTCCAGAAGTTTTACACGAACTTATCCCGAAGAAACCCTACACAGGTTCTCTCTTCCCAAAGATGCAGTTTTACACGGACTCGTCATCAGAATCCCTACCCAGGTTTTACTTCTTCCAGGATGCAGTTTTACACGGGCTCATCATCAAAGTAACCCCACACAGGTTCCCTTCTCAAACTCTAGACGTAGTTTTACACGGACTCGTCATCAGTAACCCCACACAGGTTCCCTTCTCAAACTCCAGACGTAGTTTTACACGGACTCGTCATCACTAAACCCTACACAGGTTTCCTTCTCAGCTCTAGATGTGGTTTTACACGGACTCGTCATCAAAGTAACCCTACACAGGTTCCTTCTCCACTTCAGATGCAGTCTTATACAGACTCATTATCAGTAAACCCTACACAGGTTCCTTCTCCATTTCAGACGCAGTCTTATACGAGCTCATCATCAGTCAACCCTATACAGGTGTCCTTCTTTCCAAGATGCAGTTTTACATGAGTTCATCATCAGGCAACCCTATACAGGTTCCCTCTTTCAACTTACAAAAATTACAATTCAACAGAAAACCTCTAGATGGCATCTATAAGCCCATCCACCTACCAACAGTCTCCAAATGGCATCTATAAGCCCATTCCCGACAAGGTTCTGTCACATCTCCATATGGCATCTATAAGCCCATCCTCCCATACCATCTTTCCAAATGGCATCTATAAGCCCATTCCCGACAAGGTTCTGTCACATCTCCAGATGGCATCTATAAGCCCATCCTCCTATCCACCATCTCTCCAAATGGAATCTGTAAGCCCATTCCCAACATCACATTGCTGATATTCTACTATGTGAGTGCAAATTTCTAGGCACTCTAGTGTTCAATCATCTTCCACCTTCGGATCACGAAAGGCACGCTAGCCAATCTACATCCTCAGGTCTAAGAAGATTGAACAGGGGCAACTGTTTTACCCCAAAATTTTCCCTCCCATATTCTTCAAAGTTTTGACAAGCATCATCTCAATTTGCTGAAGTCTACTCAAGGGTTGCACAGTTCAAACACCCTCCTAAGCCAGTCAAATTAGGGTTTTGGTTCTTGCAAGGAAGTTGAGGTTTTCAAGGGCTCAATCAAGTCCCATATGCTCATATACATTGTCAAGCACCTACATGTCAAGTTTCAAGGCTCACAAGGTCAAGTTGCACAGTCAAAAACCCGAATTGCTTCACAATCAACTGTAGGGGTAAAATGGTCATTTGGCAGTCAAAAGTCAAAATTTTTGGTCAACATCTTATTTTGAAGCCACAATCATCATTGGATCAAATCTTGATCATGATTCCACAAGAATGGCTCAAAAATCATCAAGATGCAAAAGTTTCCATTTTTGGACCGTTGAAAAAGTCAACTGTAACTTGACCAAGGCATAACTTTTTCATGGTTCATCAGAAAAATCCCATCCAATGCTCATTTTGAAGGGGATGACATTTCCTACAACTCATCTTCACATTCCAAGTCCAAGAAATGCTCTCACAAAAAGTTACCAATTTCAACATTATAGGTCATTTTCAAAAGTCAACAAAAAGGAATTTTAAGTCAAAGATAATAACTTGAGATTGGTATCTCAAAATGACATGGGACCAAAGGCATTGGTTAGAGGACTTCAAGACCTTTCCAAAATGTCCAAGAACATGTTCATATGATCAAAATTGAGCAAGATATGCATTGGAGAAGTTGGGAAATTTTTGTGAAATGGCAAAAGTCAACTATCCTTGAAACTTCAATTTTTGACAAAAGGGCCCACTGTTTTCCACTTGATTCAGCCTTGTCATGCCACCCACGTGTCCCATGATCAATTTCAAGACCAAATAATTATTTTTCTATTTTTATTTAATTTTTATGGATTTAATTCATTTTAATCCATAATAATTCAAGTAAATCTAAAAAAATTAATTAAATGGTATCTTATGGTTTGAATAGCCTTCATGAAGCATTTGCAACCTACCAATTTCGTGCTAAGCTCATTTAGGCATGAAAATTCAAATTTTGAACAAGCTATGAAAGGCCTTTAATGGTGGTTAAGACAAAATCCAAAGCTTAATTGCAATGGTTAAAGGCTCCTAAATGTGACTTATTCTCACTCATTACTATATATGCAAGCCTTGCAAGCCTCATTCACAACCTAGAGTGTGCACAAACGGCCAGAGCAAAATCCAAAAAGTGTCAAAAAAAGTGTGAGATCAAAAGGAGTGTTGCAAGCATTTTCAGGCCAAAAGGAGAACGCGACTCTCTTCTTTTCCATACTCTGAAGCTAAAGAAACCCTTGCCACGTCCTAAGATCCATCATACCACGCTGTAAGTTCTTCCCAGGTCCCCCAATTAATTGTTTCATTTTTTTCTTAGCATGTTCATGTAAAGGCAGTCCAAAGCGTACCACCATGCATCCCACATATCCGACGCGCCAAGTGTCTCCAAGTGCAAATCCAATGGCCACAAGGGAAGGAGCATCATGTTCTCAGGTCAAAGCAGGCATAGGCGATTCCTAAAGTCAACAAGGCTTGGAGTTGTTCTTGGGCCAGAGTTTCTAAATCAAACACGCCATTCTGGCCCATACCCCCCCTTTGGGTTTGCATTTCTTTTTTTCTTTTTTTTCATTTGCTTTATTTATTTTATTGTTTTAATTACTAACCATTTAATTAATCAACATTTTTCATAATAAGAATTCAGAAAAACCAAAAAAATGTAAATACTTTATTAATTTCATTTAGGTAATTATTTTGTAAATAAATACTAATAAATTGAATTAGTTTTAATTAGGCAACTTTAACCTTTTTTTCTTAATAACTAAAATAAATTTAGAATTAGGTTTTATTAACTTTTAATTTTATTTCCTCTTATTTTATTTCATTAAAAAAATAAAAATACAAAAACATTTTTTCTTTTAATAAATTAATTAATTAGTTTAATCATTAGTTTTAATTTCATTTAATCACAAAAAAGGACAAAAAAAATTCTATTTCTTTCTCAAAAGGGTCAAAACCCTTAGAACGTTCCCGATTAAATTTCCATTCGCGAATTTTCATTTCTTTTGATTATATTTTGTATCTGTACAGAGGATGTAATAGTAATTAGGATTTTATTGCTTTCTTTAATTTTCTCGCACTTTATTTTACAAAACGGGTCTTTGTTTTTTTGGCGATGTATAGACTCGCGCCTTGTAATAGCGTAGAATTTACATTTCCGCAATTTATTTTCCGCACTCCTAACTGTTAATTATGCCTGCAAGAATGTATGTAAATAAAATCAACCCGTAGCTCACAAATAACATATACAAGACAAACATAAACTGAAATTGAACACACATGCACATGCCACTCTTAGGGTACGCCTCACTGGTTGCCTCGAACGTGGTCATCAAGTATAGGGTGTCTTAGAGGTCGCCCTTTTGTCTAAAAGATCCAGTTGCCTCGAAACGATTGCCTCGGATAAAAAAGGATCTAGGACGTTAGGGTTACCACTAAGATGTCCTACCATTGCTTCGGTGACCACACTGTCCCTATAATCGAATTGACCCGAACACCTCCAACGATGGTGCTACCTACCTCTCAATGGTGGGATAGCACTATCTAAAGGACTCTTACACAACCTAATTCCTTAGAGTAGGTAGATTCTCATGGGTACTTTCTCTTTTCAAAACAAACAAAACAACTTTTCACACCTCACACTTTCAAAAGTTTTCAAACAAATTTTTCATACACTCTTGAGGACTGATACAAGAGTTACTTAGAAATTTTTCAAACGAAACTTTTTTTCAAACCCACACACACATTTGAAAAGCAAACAAATTTTGAAAACATAAGAGCAAGTACCTAAGAGCCCGTGGATAACCACGGATAGAAAGGGTGCTAACACCTTCCCTTTCTATAAATCTACCTCTCGAACCGAGAAACATTCTCGAATAAGGAATTTTGCTGTGCTTTTGTCCTTTCCATGTTGGAGAACATAAAAGATGGTGGCGACTCTTGCTTACCGCGACATTTCGCGAACCAGCTTAAAAAACAGTCAGTTCTCATTTCCACCGATCACAATTGCCTTCATTTATTTATTGCATTTATTTATTTATTGTCAATTCTTTTCATCACATATACTGCATGGCAGGTTTTTTAAATTATTTTCAGTAACCCTTAATAAGAAGGTTCATATATTAGCTTAGGGGGTACATCATCCCTACGAGTTTATGTGACGACTTCGCCTAGAGTCAGTGGACTTCCGAAAAAGGAATACTCATTGAGAGATATCCTCTTGACGTGTAGGACTTTGGAAGGTCACCCATGACTATTTATAATGGCCTTAACCTAAAAATTCATGACGAGACCTTTCACGATTTTGAGACGAAAGTCTCGGTTCGTAAAGAGGCTCCCCCTAAGGGAGGCCCTTGTGCTTTTTCCCTCTAGTGTTATTCATGATACCCTTAAGGAAACCACCTTCAGGGGGGGAGGGGTAGATTAACCGTAGGTCAAAATTAAGGGACCTACCTTCTAAGGGTACTTACCACAAAACCCCGCCACTAAACCATACATCCATGCATTCATGCATTCATATTTGTCATATATTCATCAGTTACGTCTTTTATATGTCTTATTCACAGGGTACCAAAATGAAAGATAATAAAATCAAGTTTTTTAGGGACTGTCTAAAAAAATGGATACCAAAGGGAAACAACTTATCCGCGTCAATGCCTTCAAGCCTGACCTTTCTGAAATCAAAACTATAAAGGGGAAATTATCTGAGAGAGCTCTGAAGATGTACGCTCGCCGCTATGGGGATACCCTCGACTTGACCAGAGTAGATGTTCAAATAGATGTTGTATCCGCCCTCATTCAGTTATACGACCCTCCGCTGAGATATTTTACTTTCCAAGACTTCCAGCTAGCACCGGCTCTGGAAGAATTTTACAGAATTATGAACTTTTCTAAAGATAAGGCCTATGTAGGTATCAGACAAGCTGTTGAAGTCAAAATTTTGGCAAAAGGCTCAGGGATCCCTTACCCTGAGTTAGTGCAAAATTACCAACGAGAAGGTCCGATTCAAGGAATCAAAAGGATATACTTGGAAGCTAAGGCACTTGAATTTGCTAACTATAAAGAATGGGAGTCTTGTGTTGATTGTTTAGGGCTACTGGTATTTTGTGTAATTTTATTTCCTCGGACCACAGACTATATTGACCCTGCAACCATTAGCATATTTTGGGGCGCAAAAGTATTTAATACTGATCCAACTCCTACTCTACTTGCTGACATTTATTACACTTTGCATATGATGTATGAAAATAAAAAAAGGCACTTTGAATTGTTGCATTCCAGTCCTATATACTTGGTTCATGACCCATCTTTACAAACAAGACTATAAGATTCCGAAGCTGACCAAATGCGAATGGCCCCAGAAATTAAAGTCTCTCACTACAAACTCGGTACTATGGTATGCAAGGAAACTAGATATTGGTGACATCACTATTAGATGTGGAGACTTTCCTAATGTCCCGTTGATTGGATCACGAGGCTGAATTAACTACAACCCCAATCTGACCCTATGATAGCTAGGGTATCCTTTGGAAGAGAGACCTACGGAAGAACAACTCCAACCATTGATCATCCACGAAATGGGTACAAAAGACCAAGAGTTGCTCAACAAGGTTATCCAGGCTTGGAATAAGGTCAATAAGAGGAGAGCTGAAAGAAAGAATGCCATAGCAAGAGAGCCTTACACCAGATGAGTCAGAGATAAGGTACAAATTATCAACTACCCTTTGAGATGGATCCATGGTACAAGAAAGAGGTCCTAGAGGCCACACCTATATCCTTGGAAGAAGTTGACAATTTGAAAAATGCCCTAAAGCAATCTCAAAGGGAAAAGAAAGAGTTAGAGCTCAACCTTCGTGATCTGACCAAAGAGAAGAAGCGGATGCAGCTCATACTTGAGTCCAAGGATGTACAAATTAAGAGGGATCAAAAGGTATTGGAAAAGGAGAGTCTCAAGCGAAAGCACACAACCGAAGGGCTGATAAGTGTAACCTTCAATCTAGATTATCACAACCAAATGTTAGAAGATGCTGCTGTTGAAATTGGAAAGCTAACCAGATGGTATGAAAAGGCTACACATGACAAGAAGGCACTAGAGGAGGACCTAAGAGCCCAGATCCAAGGTTTAACACAAGATTCATTAGACCAAGAAGAGCAAATAAAGTACCTCACCACTTGATTACAAGACATCCAAGAAGAAGAGAATAAGGAATGCCTCAAGAGGATGGAGGCACAAGGACTCTTGGTTCAGAAAACTGAAGAATATGAGCAAGTATGCCTAGAATTGCAGGGTCTCGAAAAAGACTTCCTTATTCAACGGAGACTTTATACGGAAATGAGGGGTGAAAAGATGTATTGGGAAGAGCAGTATGTCAAGATCTCCCAAGCCGGGAGAGACAACCATAAGATAATCCCACATCTTTATCAAGAGTACCAGTATTACAAAGAAAGACATGAAAAGCTTGTCTTCTTGGCCAACAATCTTATTGAGGATATCCCTAGAAGTTTGAGAGACGCAGAAAGTGTGATGGTTCCTCTCCCAAAGGACGTTGAAGACTTTCTCCATCTTTGTCGAGCAATGGTTGATGGTTTTAGAGCACACATCCGCAGGTGCACCTAGAAGATTTATTTCCCTTCATTTATGTTTATGTAAACAAGTTTTGATTCAAAGTTGTAATATTTTTCAATATCTGGATTATGTTACTTTCAATAAAGGCATTTTGTTTCCATATCTCGTCTACGTATCCATTTCAAAGACAGTCACCAATTAAAATAATAATAAACAAAAGATAACTATGTACCCAAATGAATAAGGCATTTCATGTTCATACACATTCATCTACATGCATGCATTCATAAAACACATGCATATCATATCAAAACTCATCTCTCACAAAATCTCTCCAGTAAACCATTGGTAGAATAAGATCTCCACCTCCTTGGCCTCCATATCAAACAAGGGCCTACCAGCAAAAAGCAATGGAACAAATTGAGGAGACTCAGGCTACGTTCAAAGAAGATATCAACCAAGTAAAGGGTGATGTGAGTTCAATGAAGGGAGATCTAAGCTAAGTTCTTCTAGCTCTGAAGAACATCATTGACAGGCAGGACCGGATACCCAGGGTATCTTTCGAAGAAGTAGCCCAAACCATTGGTGCATCAAGCGGTCACCAACTAAGGAAAGAACCAGAGGCAGGACTCTGAAAGTCTGTCATGGACCAACAAGAAGCTGAGACTGAAGGGTTTGTCCCACCACCATCGAAAGCAGGGACCCTACAAATCCCAGTCAACAACACAGACAACTACTTGGACCTACAATATGGAGACCGCGAACCAGAGGATGTCAACCAAGCACCATTAAAAATAACTGGTACTCATGCTGTTGATAATCCAGTGGTAATGAATCAATATAAAGCTCTGGAGGAAAGATTGAAAGCTGTGGAGGGTTTTGATGCCTTCGAGGTAAACCCTCTCGAAATGGGCCTAGTTCCTGATGTGGTAATTCCACCAAAGTTTAAAGTACCTGACTTTGGAATGTACAAGGGGATCACCTGTCTAGGAAATCATATACGCATGTATTATATGAAGATGCATGCCTATGCCCATAATCAGAAGTTATTGATTCACTATTTTCAGGATAGCCCGAGTGGGGCATCTTTAGACTAGTATATACAATTGGAGAGAACACACATTCAAACCTGGCTAGATCTTTCTAATGCCTTCTTAAAGAATTATAAATATAATGGGGACATCGCGCCTACCCGCATGCAACTCTAGAATCTGTCCCAAAAGAAAGAAGAGTCCTTTAAGGAATATGCTCAAAGATGGAGGGAGATGGCATCCCATGTGAAACCACCGCTATTAGAGAAGGAATTAGTAGACATGTTCATGGGAACTTTGCAAGGGCTGTATTACGAGAAAATGGTTGGGAGTATCTCTTCGGGATTCTCAGATCTAGTAACTATCAGAGAAAGAATCGAGACTGGAATAAAAAGTGGGAAGATATCGGGGGGATCATCAAACGCTCCCCATAATCCAAAAAGACCTGCTTCAAACTACCCAAAAAGAAGAGAGGGAGAAACTAACGTTGTAACCTCACAAGCAAGGGCATCACAACCACTAATGATCCCGCAAGGGCAGCAGCAAGATAGATTTACGAGGCCACCAAGAAACTTTGATCCACTCCCCATGCCACCTAGCCAGTTATTACAACACTTGGTTAAGGCATCCTTGGTGGAAATCAAACCTCTAGCTCCTCCATTCGGGCCGCTCCCGCGAAGATACAATGCTGATGCCATGTGCGAATACCATGATAATTCTCAGGGGCACACCATAGAGCAATGCTGGGCATTTAAACACAAAGTGCAGGACTTGTTAGAATATCAAGATATCACCTTTGAGAAACCTAACATCAAGACAAATCCCATGCCTCCGCATGGTGGACCGACAATAAATGCAATTGAAGTAGTCACTGACTTTGGGGCAATCAGACAAGTAGAAACCCCAATCAACTTGTTAAAAGAATATCTGTTCGAATGTGGGTTCCTGTTGGAACATAATAAAGCCTTCGAAAGAACTTTGCAAAAGATAATGGACAAGGGGATAGTCCAATTCGGACCATACCCTGAAGAAAAATGTGTAGCCGCGATTGAAGGAAAGAAGCCATTGGTAATCCCTTGCCAAGACCCAAATCTTAACAAGAAAACTCTAGTGATCCCATGGGAAGAATCAACGGAGACCACAAGGTTGGAACCCAAGAAGACTCTCCTAATACAAACTATTCCTAAGGCCACAATGGTGGTTCAGGGACCCTCACATACCCCTTATGAGAGTAACAAAGCAGTGCCATGGAGTTATGACTCGGCCATATACATTAATGGAGTGAAATAAGAAAGTGAGCCCTCACCAAGTCAGGGACCTACAATTTCTAATATAGCAGGGACAAGGGGTATGACCCGAAGCGTTCAAATTTTTGGAGCTGAACCATTAAAGAAGAAAGATGAGACTCCAACAAAGGACAAGGGAAAAGCAGTGGTTGATACAAGTCAAGAGACATAACCCCAAGCAAAAACTTTACTGATCAAGGGGCATAAGAGTTTATGAAAATAATCAAAAGAAGTGATTACAGAGTGGTGGATCAACTTCACCAAACTCCAGCGAAAATCTCCATACTCTCACTACTCATAAACTCTGAAGCGCACTGAGACTCCTTGATGAAGGTACTAAGTTCAACTCACGTCATGAAAGAAATTTCGGTAAATCAATTTGACATTGTCGTAGCAAACCTAACATCCGGATCATACCTAGGTTTCAGCAACAATGAATTACCGCCACAAGGTCGAGCTCATAACAAGACACTCCATATTACTATGCAAATAGGTACTACCCATTTATCCAGGGTTCTCACTGATACCGGTTCTGCCCTTAATGTGTTGCCAAAGTCTAGTCAGATAAAGTTAACAATAGATGACATTGTGATGAGGCCAAGTTATACAATAATGAAAGAATTTGACGATTCTTGAAGCTCGGTGTTAGGAGAGGTGGGCCTTCTAGTTAAAATTGGGCCACATATATTCAATATCACTTTCCAGGTCATGGATATAGAACCAGCATACACTTGCTTACTGGGGAGACCTTGGATCCATGCAGCAGGGGCGGTCACCTCGACTCTGCATCAGAAATTGAAGTTCCTAGTGGAAGGGAAATTAATCATAATTGATGGCGAGGAAGATATCTTTGTAAGCCACATTGAATCATACAGATATATCAGTGCCGATGAAGACTGTATAGCTACCCCGTTCCAAGCCTTGGAAATTGCTTCAATGGTGACTTTACCAGCCGAGAAGGGTAATAAGCCTAAGGTGACTCGTGGAGAGATATGCAAGCAACCATGAGACGTGATGCCTCAAAAGGATGTGGAAAGCTCCTAGAAATCTATGAGAAGAAGAATCGCTTTGGATTGGGTTATGAATCATCGAAATCTACTCCAAAAGGAAAATCATGCTTTCCTTCGATTCAAGAGACCTTTGTCAACAAGGGAACAAATCATGGCAGACACATGGCGATGATATCCAACAAAGTTCACACCAGAAAGGCAACATACTTTACCAGGGAGTGCTCTCCAGGAGAAGAACTCAAAAGTTGGACTACCGTGGAGATTCTCGAGATATTTTTGTTTCCTAAGTAATTTTACTTGTTTTAAAAGTACTATGTCAAGCCCGAGGCATAAAGGTTGCTTGTAAGGGTTTCCCATTTTGTTTCAGACAATATTTATAATCAATAAAAGTTATATTTTGTTTTCAATCGAGATCCTTGTCTTTCTCTTACATTTATTCCTTAAAAATAAAAAATGGCAATACTTTCTCTGCATATGCATTTTCAAAAACTCATATACTAAAATCTGCACCAAAACATGATAAATGTGTAGATCCATGCCCAAAACCACCAATAATGTTACTTCTGCGACCTGATATAATTTTGAGGCCCCTATCAACCAAGCCGAAGAGGAAGATGATGAAGATCTAGAACTCTCTGAGGAAATGACCAGGTAAATAGAACGAAAGGCTGACAGCATACAACCATACCAAGAGGCAGTGGAGACCATTATTCTAGGCACAAAGGAAGATCCCAAAGAAATCAAGCTAGGGGGCAAGGTTAGAGCAGAGCGTCAAGGAAGGGTTGATCAAACTACTGCACGAGCACGTGGACATATTCGCTTGGTCATACAGAGACATGCCAAAGGTTAGATACCAACATCGTGGTGCATAAATTACCTCTCAAAGAAGTGTGTTCTCCAGTTAGGAAAAAACTCAGGAGAACTCGTCCAGATATATCCAGCAAAGTCAGAGAAGAGGTTCTTAAACAATTTGATGCAGGGTTCTTAGCAGTGGTAGATTATCCACCCTGGATAGCTAACATTGTGCCAGTACCCAAGAAAGACGACAAGGTATGCATGTTTATGGATTATCAAGATATGAACAAATCAAGCCTTAAAGACGATTTCCCATTACCCCACATAGATGTTCTGGTGGATAACACGGATCAGGCCTTAGTATTCTCATTCATGGACGGCTTCTCGGGCTATAATCAAATCAAAATGGCGCCCTAAGAAATGGAAAAGACTTCCTTCATAACACCTTGGGGAACTTTCTGCTACAAAGAAATTCCATTCGGTCTCAAGAATGCAGGGGAAACCTATCAGAGGGAAATAATGACATTATTCCATGATATGTGTGATCGGTGGATCTGGAACTGACTGTTTAACGCTGGTTCGCGAAATGTCGCGGAAGCAAGAGTCGCCACCGTCTTTTATTTTCTCCAAATGGAAAGGACAAAAGTACAGAAAAATTCCTTAAAGAGATTGCTCTCGGTTCGGGAGGTAGGTTATAGAAAGGGAAGGTGTTAGCACCCTTTCTATCCATGGTTATCCATGGGCTCTTAGATACTTGCTCATTTGTGTTTTCAAAATGTTTGCTTCTCAACTGTGGGTTTTAAAAAGTTTCTTTGAAAATTCCAGTTCGACTCTGGTATCGGTCCTCAAGAGTGTTTGAAAAATTGCTTTCGAAAGCTTTTTGAAAAGATGTCGGTGTGAAAAGTATTTTTGATTTGTTTTGAAATTTAGAGTAAGTATCTAGAGTTGTCTACCTACCCTAAGGAATTCGTCTGTGTAAATGTCCTTTAAAGTAGTGCCATCCCACCATTGAGAGGTAGGTAGCACCACCATTGGAGGTGTTCGGGTCAATTCGAGGTTCGGGACATGGTGATCACCAGAGCAATGGGAAGATACCTTAGAAGCTACCCTCATGCCAGGTTCCCGGATCATGAGGACTTACTAAGACATCCTCTACTCGACGATCACCTTTCGAGGCAAGGTAACAGTGAGGCGTACCCTAGGGGTGGTGTGTGATTTCGTGTGTCATGTTCATTTACATTTATCTTGTTCATGTCAAAGTGATCTATGCGTTTGTTTTTATTTTAGTCATTCATTCTTGCATGCCATTATTAGCAGTTAAAAAGATGCGGAAATTAAAAGTTCTAAACTATTACAAAGGCGCGGGTCCACATCGCCAAAATTAAAATCCAGGACCCGATTTGACAGAAAGTAAATAAAGTGCGAGAAATTATAAAATTACACGGCTTTGGGAGAATTACATTAATATTTAAAAGGAATACAATAAAATGCGCGAATTGGAATTAAAATTGGAAGCGAGGGCGTTGGACCCTTTTTAATGAAATGAAATTAAATTATTAAATTAATTAAATAAAGATGAAAAAAAAAGAAATTATTTTGAGAGATGTTTTGGATTTTATGGTTTTTTATGTGAATAATTAAATGAAATTAAAATATTAACCCTAATTCTAGTTGTTTTTTAATTTATTAAGAAAACATGTTAAAATTAAACCTAAGATTAATCTAATTATTTACATGGTAATTTAATTACAAAAATAATATTTAATAATTAATTATTGTGAAAGAAAAGAAAAAAGGATAAAAATATTTAAAAACCCTAATTCTACCAATTTTAAGTTTATTAAGAAAAATGTTTGAATTAAACCTAATTTTACAAAGCTAAATTAATTAATGATATTTACTTAAAAAAATATTAAAATAAAATATATTTTAATTTTGTCTTTTCTGATTTTTCTATTGTTTTTATATTTTATGAAAAATAATTTAAATTAAAGAATTAAAAAAGAACAATTGAAACAAATAAAAATAAAAAAATTGAATGGCAAAACCTTAGGGGGTTCTGTCCCCAATTGGAGGTGTATTCCTAGCATTTTAGGCCCATCTTTGCAAGGCCTTGTCTGACTTTTTGGCTAGCATGTATGTGCGTTGACTGCAGCGTATCATAGACCATGATTCTGGGCCATTGGATTGATGTCATAAGCCATGTGGCCAGCTGGATATGAGGGACGTATGGTGAACCTTAGGATCAAATCTGCATGGGATTAGATTGAGAGAAAAAATATTGAAAGAGAGTGGGGACCTGGGGTTCGAACCCAGGTCCTAGAAGTTACCACTACTATGCCTTGCCAACTGCTCCAACTGCGCATTCTGAATATGTAATGGCAAACAAAATAAATAAGAGAAAATTGGGTTAATGGCCTAAAAATAGAAAAAACACGCGTGGAATTCAAATGGTCCAACCACCATTCGCCACCTAGTCTTCTTCTTCCCTGTTGTATTTTTTCCTGAAACAAAACAAGCCAGATTGCGGGGGTTTTGAACCCCCACTATATGATATATGCCAAAACAGCGAATAGCACATGGTAGCTCATAAATTGAGCGCGAGGTGTGTGTCCAAATCGTCCAAGCACGCTGAGTTGAATGGTCTGGGTCTCACCTTCTAATTTTTCCTTAACTGGGAAACCCCAATTCAAAGCTTTGAAAACCCTAAAAGACAATAATGGCAACTTCGCGTACGGTGTATAAAAACTCAATCAAACTATGTGGTTAGCTTCAGAATCATCCAATTAGTACAAATCCATAAAAAAAATGCAATGAACATGCTTGAATATTAAAACACGAGTATGCATAAAATTGAAAACAGTTTGACTTATAACTACCAATTCTTGATGTTTCAAGCTATGATTTTGATTCAGACTCCTTCCTTGAAGTCTCAGCAAGCCAATGGAACAATTATTTTGGCTTGAATCGCCCTAGAACCTAGTTTTCAGTATTGGAATTTTTGTCAAAAAACTCAAGTTTGGTTATGGATTTCTGGCGCAGCTTTGTGGTTCTTTGCACCAGGGTTGGCTTCATGCTTATGTATGGAATGATTAGGGTTGAGTTTTTTGTCCAAAGAATCAAAGCATTGATGGAATGGATATTGGATTTTCATGGCAAATATTTTCAATCTTTTTCATGCTATTTTGGTTCAAATCATGTCCAATTACCAAGATTTTTTCCAAATCTGATCATGCACGAAATATTGAAGTTATCCCATGCATAAAAAGATTTGATTGACTTGCTTTGGTATTTTTCACATATTTATTTTAATTAAATGAATTATTAATAATTAAAAATCCAAATAAATAAATAAAAATGATAAAAAACTTCCCTTTGGGCCAAATGGTCGTGCACATGTTTTGGATGATGGATTTTGGAAGAAAAAGAGGCCCATTAGCAATTTTAGGACATTTAAAGCAAAGTTGACTTTTCAAAATATCCAAAAATTTCCCAACTTCCACAAGGCATAACTTGCTCAATTTTTAAGCTTTGCTCATGTTCTTGGACATTTTGGAAAGGTCTTTGAGTCCTATAACCAATGTCTTTTGTCCCATGTCATTTTGATTTACCAATCTCAAGTTACGGCCTTTGACTTAAAGTCCCTTTTTGTTGACTTTTGAAAATTACCTATAATGTTGAAATTGATAACTTTTTGTGAGAGCATTTAATTGACTTGAAGTGTGAAGAGGAGTTGTAGGAAATTTCTTCATCTTCAAAATGAGCTTTGGATGGAATTTTTCTGATAATCCATGTGGAAGTTATGCCCTGGTCAAGTTACAGTTGACTTTTTCAACTGTCCAAATATGGAAACTTTTGCATCTTGAGACTTTTTGAGCCAAGTTTTGAGAATCATGATCAAGCATTGATCAAATGATGTTTGTGGCTTCAAAATGAGATGTTGACCAAAAATTTGAACTTTTGACTTACAAATGACCATTTTGCCCCTACAGTTGACTGTAGTGCAATTAGGGTTTTTGATTGTGCAATTTTGTGCTGTAAGTCTTGAAACTTGGTATGAGGATGCTTGACCATGTTTATAAGCATGTGGGACTTGATTGGACCCTTGGAAACTTCATTTTCTTTTTCAGAACCAAAACCCTAATCTTTGACTGTTAGGAGGCCCTTGAATTGTGCAACCCTTGGGGAGATTTTGAAGCTTTGACTTGGCAATTCTTGAAGAATATGGGAGGGCAAATTTTGGGGTACAACAGTTGCCCCTGTTCAATCTTCTTAGACCTGAGGATGCAGATTGGCTGACGTGCCTTTCGTAATCCGAAGGTGGAAGATGATTGAACACTAGAGTGCCCAGATATTTGCGCTCACATAGTAGCAGGTGATGGGAATGGGCTTATAGATGCCATTTGGAGATTGATGGATAGGATGATGGGCTTATAGATGCCATGCTGAGAGATGATGGATAATGGATGGGCTTATAGATGCCATCTGGGCGTCGATCGCGTAAGAGATTCCTTAGCGAGAGCTTGCGTACCTGCAGAAGAAAATGATTACCTGGCCTGTTACAGGAGCTGATCTTCAAATTCTTTGTGTAAATGTGTCCTGGCTGGTTACAGGAGCTGGATCTGGAGCTTCAAACGGCGATGAATGAACCATGGATGGTTACTACCTCAACAGGAACGGTGAGAGAACCTTGGATGATTACAACTTCAACAGGAACGCTGAGAGAATCTAGGGTGACTTCTACTTCAACAGTAATCATTGAGAGAATCTGGGGACGATTACTACCTCAACAGGAATCATTGAGAGAATCTTGGGCGACTACTACCTCCGCAGTAACGGGGAGAGAACCACAGGCGACTACAACCTCAACAGTATCATTGAGAGAATCTTGGATATCTTCTACTTCAACAGTAACGCTGAGAGAAACTTGGGGCGATTACTACCTCCGCAGTAACGGGGAGAGAACCACAGACGACTACAACCTCAACAATATCATTGAGAGAATCTTGGATATCTTCTACTTCAACAGTAACGCTGAGAGAAACTTGGGGCGATTACTGCCTCCGTAGTAACGGGGAGAGAACCACAGACGACTACAACCTCAACAGTAATCATTGAGAGAATCTTGGGCGACTTCAACCTCAACAGTAATCATTGAGAGAATCTTGGATATCTTCTACTGAGTCTTTATCAGGAAAATCTGTTAGGGGTCGATTTAACTAGACTAGAGAAGGCCTTGGACTGGATAAGAAACAGAAAAATCTTAGGGTCGATTTAACTGAACCGGTCTAGGTCTTGAAATGTCTTCAATTGGATAAGAAACAGGGAGATCTTAGGGTCGATCTGACTAAACCAGAGAAGGCCGTTGACTGGATAAGAAACAGAAAAGTCTTAGAGTCGACTTGACTGAACCGGTATAGGTCTTGAAATGTCTTCAACTGGATAAGAAACAGGGAGATCTTAGGGTCGATCTGACTGAACCAGAGAAGGCCTTTGACTGGATAAGAAACAGAAAAGTCTTAGGGTCGACTTGACTGAACCGGTCAAGGTCTTGAATATAGCTGGGAACTTAACTGAATTCTTCCTGAAAGGTAAAGGTCAGTTATACTCAACGCATGATATGGATCAAGCAATGATGTTCTCAACATAAATGAGATTTGTAAGGTGTAATGCCTATATGCATACTATAATGTATGAAAATGCGATGTTTATGAATGTATGTTTTCGTCTTTAGGAAGATAAATCCTTGACGGGTGCCGGGAAGTCACTCCTGGGCTGATGTTGAAGAACATATTTTGCTTCCGCTGGATGATAGTTGCAAGAATACCGGTAGGAGAAGATAACTCCGTTGGGGAATAAACTTGGCGAATGGATTACTCTGCGGGGAGAGAAGTACTCTAATGATCTTGCTGGGGATACCATACTCTGTGGGGAGAGAGGTACTTTGTTGAGTTGTTGATAATAACTTGCTGGGGATACCATTGTTGTGTTGGAAGTGTTAATAGACTTCGCTGGCGGTAAGACGACTTCATCGAGGACGCTCTTTCCATGGATTTTGGATGAGGATAACCCAGTTATATCCTGGTAAGGAAATAACTCTTTGACTAAAGCCGGGGGATGCGTTCGTGCTCTGCGAGGATAAGCTTCCAGAACCTACTGGGGATAAGCTTACTGCTTGGGGAGATGGATTCCAACTTTCCTAGGGACACTGGATTGGACTCTCCTGGGGAAGTTTTTGAATTGTACCGGGGAAGTGACTCCATTGAATGTTTGATATACCGCCGGGGAACAATCTTTAGACCAAGACTGCCGGGGATGCTTGTTAAGAATATGTGTACTGTTGGGAAATGTTGAGCTCTGCAGGAGGATACCCAACTTCCTGAAGGTTGATAATAGTTTTGCTTGGGGAGAGTGTACTGACTTCTGGCTCACTCTCTGGGGGATTAAGATATCTGGTTATGTTCTTCAGCCGAACCTACCTTGGTACCTTAGAGGATAGAACAATTAGATTTCTTAGACAACTCTTTATTGCCCCTGTTTCTAATGTTACCTGTAATTAACCTTTTGTTTCGTATGCAAATATTCATGAGTTAGCAAATTATTGTCAATGCATATATCACAAATTGAACCTTGGACGTTCTTCGCAAAACAAAACAGAAAAAGGAAAAATAATTGGCAATTTTAACTGAAAAGTGATTTTTTGTATTGATTTTGAATTTCCTGTAAATAGGCGTTTATGTACAAGAGGCTGACGTCCTAGTAAGAGAATGCCGCCGAACAAAAGAGTTTATACAAATTTTGTACAAGAGAAAATAAAGCAGCTGTGTGAAATGAATGATCCCACTGGGTTTCAACTCTGCTATTGCCTTTATATCTCCGAGCGTCTCATCACTTGATGACCTTAGTTGACGATGAAGCTGACTGATCGATACCGTCTGAACTTGATGTAGATACCAGATTCTGGATGCACAGTGATCCAATGAGACATAGTATTACGCTTTATCCCTAACTTTTGCCTGGACCGCCCTTTCGGGTTTTCAGTCCACCGGATACCCATTTTTGCCCAAGCCGCCTTTTCAGGTTTTCGACTTGCCGGGTGTACAGATTTTTTATTTCATCCCTTCATTTTGCCCGAACCCTTTTGGTTCGCCGGGAAGCCCTAATTTTTGCCTAGGCATGTCAGCCTAGCGGGTCTTTTTCATGCGTAGTATCTTTTTACTATGTCTGCATTGGCGGGGTGAGGAAGGTCGTCACCATCCATGTTGGTTAGAATCATGGCTCCTCCTGAGAACACATGTTTAACCACAAATGGCCCTTCGTACGTAGGGGTCCATTTGCCACTTGGATCACTCTGAGGAAGGATGATTCGTTTGATTACCAGATCCCCAACTTGATATTTCTGTGGTCTGACCGTTTTGTTAAATGCCCTGATCATCCGTTTCTGATACGTCTGACCGTGACAGATAGCAGCAAGTCTTTTTTCATCAATGAGGTTTAACTGATCAAGTCGTGTCTGGATCCAATCATCTTCGTTCAGATTTGCATCCTTCATTATCCGGAGAGAGGGTATTTGCACTTCGATTGGTAAGACTGCCTCCATACCATAAACCAAGGAGAAAGGAGTTGCCCCGGTTGACGTCCTGGATGAGGTACGGTACCCATGTAGAGTGAACGGTAACATCTCGTGCCAATCTTTATAAGTCACTGTCATCTTCTGCACGATTTTCTTGATATTTTTATTTGCCGCTTCTACAGCCCCATTCATCTTCGGTCTGTAAGGAGAAGAGTTGTGGTGCTGTATCTTAAACTGCTCGCAGAGCTCAGTGATCATCTTGTTATTGAGATTGGTACCGTTGTCTGTAATAATTCTTTCTGGGACGCCGTACCGACAGATCAGGTTGTGCCGGATGAACCGTGCCACAACAGTCTTAGTTACCGTAGCGTAGGAAGCTGCTTCAACCCACTTCATGAAATAGTCAATCGCTACCAGGATGAAGCGATGCCCGTTAGATGCCGTAGGTTTAATCTCACCGATCATGTCTATGCCCCACATTGCAAACGGCCAAGGCGCAGTCAGAACATTCAAAGGAACTGGAGGAACATGCACATTGTCTGCATAAATCTGGAATTTATGGCATGTCCGAGAATGTTGGTAGCAGTCAGCTTCCATCGTGGACCAGAAATACCCTGCCCGAAGGATCTTCTTAGCCATAGTGTGTCCACTGGAATGTGTGCCAAAGGTCCCTTCATGTAGCTCTTCCATAATTCTTTCTGCTTCATTCTTATCCACACACCGCAGTAAGGTCGAATCATGGTTTCGCTTGTACAAGATGCCGTTGCTAAGGAAGAACTTCGCTGCGAACCTCCTCAGAAACTTCTTATCATTGACAGATGCACCTTCAGGGTATTCCTGAGCTTCCAAGTATCTCTTCACCTCATGGTACCAAGGCTTCTCAGTCACCAATTCAGTTTCGAGATCACAACAGTATGCCGGTTCGTCCAGTTTCCAGATGATGATCCGGGGAGCCTCATTATCCCATTTGACCTTGAACATAGAAGACATCGTAGCTAACACGTCCTCCAACTGATTCTCTTCTCTTGGAAAGTGTTCAAAGGTTATCTTCGTGAAGTGGGGGATCAAAGTCAATACACATTCTCTGTAAGGAATAAGATTCAGATGTTTCGTATCCCACTCTCCTTTGATCTGATTGATCACGAGAGCGAAATCTCCGAAGACACTCAGAAACTTGATCCTTAAGTCGATCGCAGCTTGGAGACCCATGATGCACGCCTCATACTCTGCCATGTTGTTGGTACAGTTGAAACATAGCCGGGCAGTGAGTGGAGTATGAGTGCCTTAAGGAGATATGATTACAGCGCCAATACCGTTACCCAAAGCATTGGAGGCTCCGTCAAAGTGCATAGACGATCGGGATCCTTCCTCAGGTCCTTCATCCGGTCCAGGTACTTCACAATCAGTCACTATCATGATGCTCTCATCCGGAAACTCGAAGTTCATTGACTGATAGTCGTCTACTGCCTGATGTGCCAAGTGGTCTGCCAATACACTTCCTTTGATGGCCTTCTGGGTAGTGTACTGAATATCGTATTCTGTCAAGATCATCTGCCATCTTGCTATTCTCCCAGACAGAGCAGGCTTTTCAAATATGTACTTTATAGGATCCATCTTTGAGATCAACAAGGTAGTGTGAGTCAGCATATACTGTCTCAGCCGGCGAGCAGCCCATACCAAAGCGCAGCAAGTTTTCTCAAGCAGTGAGTATTGGGTCTCACAGTCGGTAAACGTTTTGCTAAGGTAATAAATGGCATGCTCTTTTCGGCCAGACTCGTCATGCTGCCCCAGCACACACCCCATTGAGTTGTCCAGTACTGTCAGGTATAATATCAGAGGTCTCCCTTCAACCGGTGGCATAAGGATGGGTGGTTCTTGGAGATACTCCTTGATTCTGTCAAAAGCAGCCTGACATTCATCATTCCAACGTACTACCTGATCTTTCTTCAGCAGCTTGAAGATTGGTTCACAAGTAGAAGTTAGGTGCGAGATGAACCGAGCAATGTAATTCAGGCGTCCTAAAAAGCCTCTGACCTCTTTCTCTGTCTTAGGAACTGGCATCTCTTGAATAGCTTTAACCTTGGCAGGGTCCACTTGAATACCCTTGTCACTTACAACGAAGCCTAACAACTTCCCAGATCTTACCCCGAAGGTGCACTTGTTCGGGTTCAACCTCAGCTTGTACAACTTCAACCGGTCAAACAACTTCTGCAGATGATCAAGGTGTTCTTCCTCAGTCTGGGACCTTGCGATCATGTCATCAACATACACTTCTATCTCATGATGGATCATGTCATGAAATAAAGCAACCATGGCACGTTGGTAGGTTGCCCCAGCATTCTTCAGTCCAAAAGGCATGACCTTATAGCAGAAGGTGCCCCACTGAGTAACAAAGGTAGTCTTTTCCATGTCTTCAGGTGCCATCTTGATCTGATTGTAACCTGAGAAACCATCCATGAAAGAGAACACCTTATGCTGAGCTGTATTGTCAACAAGGACATCAATGTGAGGTAGGGGAAATCATCTTTAGGGCTGGCCCTGTTCAGATCCCTGTAGTCGACACACATTCTGACCTTACCGTCTTTCTTTGGTACCGGCACCATATTAGCAACCCACTGAGGGTAAGAAGTCACTGCAAGGAACCCGACATCAAACTGTTTCATAACCTCGGCTTTGATCTTCTCAGACATCTCTGGACGCATACGGTGGACCTTTTGCTTAACCGGAGGGCAGTCTTCCTTAGTAGGCAAGTGATGGACCACAATGTCGGTATCCAACCCGGGCATGTCTTCGTAGGACCAGGCAAAGATCTCCATATAATCATGTAGCATCTTAGTCAACCGTTGCTTCACGCTGAGCTCTAGGTTGGCACCAATCTTTACCTTCTTTCTATCTGCTTCAGTACCCAGATTTATTGTCTCCACTGGCTCTTCATGTGGATGAATTGCCCTCTCTTCCTGAAGTAACAGTCTTGCAAGCTCGCCAGGCACTTCGCAATCATCTTCACCTTCGTCTTCGGCTAAGTTGATCGGATTTTCGAAGTCATAATTGGCAGTAGCAGAGTCGTTACCAGTGAGATCCAGAGTGGATTGAAACCTGTATGAGTGAGTGTGTGTAAATACAGCTGTTTTGAAATATATAAAGGAAGGAAAGACAGAAAAGGAGCATAAGATTTGAAATGCGAGAAAACGTCCAAGATCTTTATTCATGATATATGAAATGACAATTTATATGCCCTCACAAATGACACCACGGTGCCTCGGGTAAGACACCGGGCCATAGAGTTTTAATTGTTTATTACAAATAACAAAACGAAGAAGTTTATTACTGCGTAACAAAAGTAACAGGAGTATGGTCCTTAGCAATCCAATTGGCGAATCTGCCATCAGTTGTCGGGTAGATCCAGCTATTGAACTCTGCTTCATCCACTTCATTATCCTCCCCAACAGCATTCACTCCTGGATTGGTAATGAGCACAGGAGGTCTTCTGGTCTTTGCCTTCCGCATAGCTTTCTGTCCCTCTGCAGTAAAACCCAGTCCGAATTTGTCAGTTTTCTGTGTAAAGTCGGGTAGCCTGCCCCAGTTAGCACATTCACCTTTCTGAACCACAGCCCGGGCATCCTTCAGGGAAGCCATCTTCAAAGGAACATCCTCTTCGACCGCTGTTTCTGCTGCTGCTGAAATTGGAAGTACCTCTTCGAAATGCTGAAAGGGGGTTTCAATAAACTCCCCGTCCATCTCAATATATCTGAAGGAATTCAAATGGCTCACCATATACTCCTCCTCTCCCTGCACAGTGACAATCTTCCCTCTGACGGGGTATTTCAGCTTCTGGTGCAAGGTAGAGGTCACTGCCCCAGCTTTATGGATCCAAGGTCGACCCAGTAGACAAGAATACGATGGACGGATATCCATCACATAGAAAGCAGAGTCGAACACCTGAGAACCCACACGAATAGGAATGTCAACCTCTCCATGAACCATCCTCTTGGAACCGTCAAAGGCTCTGACGATAATATTGCTAGGTTTCAGCTCCAGGCCTTCACAATCCAAACGGTCTAAGGCCTTCTTGGGTAGCACATTTAGGGAAGAACCAGTGTCCACCAACACGTGTGCCAGAGTAGTGCCCCTGCATTCAATAGAGACATGAAGAGCATCATTGTGGTCTCTTCCCTTTGCAGTAAGGTCAGCATCTGAGAAACCCAAACCATTGTCCGCTGTCAGATTTGCTACGCAATCAGTGAACTGGACGGCCGATGTCTCCTGTGGCACGTGGGCCGTCTTGAGGAATGAGATCAAGGCCTTAGCATGGGCCTCTGAACACAGTAGCAAGGAGAGCATGGAGATCTTGGAGGGCGTATGCCCCAGCTGTTCCACAACGTTAAAGTCACTCTTCTTTATTATCTTCAGGATTTCCTCCATCTCTTGTTGGGAGGCTTCAGCAGTTATAGGTATTGGTGCCTCCATCCGGGCAGGCTCGTCTTCAATCCCTTTGCCCCGAGCATTAGATGACTCGGCAGCAGGGGAAACAATTTGATCAGTAACAGGAACAGGTACACTTGTAGGTGTTATGGTAAGGGGTCTTCGGACAGCTGGCGGTGTAATGTCAGGCGAGAAGAGCCTGCCACTGCGGGTAACCTTGGCTGGACCAGTGATATTGCTGATACTGGTGCCAGTGTTGAACTCTTGCTTGATTCCATTCACATACACATCTGCCCCATAGTGCCAGGGGACAGCTTTATCCGATTCGTAAGGGAGAGGCCCCGGAACAGTAATAACAACAGGTGCGACCGTCATGATTTGAACAGGCTTCCTTGGGAGAGCCTTGATTGGATTATTGAAGATTGTGACCACAGAAACTTCTTCTACCGGAACCAACTGAACAGCAGACTTCTTAAACAGAATCTCCTTGCTATCCATTAGGCTTTGGATTCCCAACTTCAGCAAAGGACAACCAGATGGGGAAACAACACAGAATAGGCAACCCTCACTGCAACCCAGAAATAAACCGGCCAGCAGTAGATTCCTCTTGACAGTCTTCAAAGGAGTAGCTACATCATCCACAGAAACAGCGTATACATCTTCATCAACCGCATTTACTCCATGCTGGGGCATAGGAGCAGTTACCATATTCGGCCTCTCAAGCGCTTCAAACTGTATCTCTTTTGCGTCAATAAGGTCTTGCACCTTATTCCTTAATGCCCAACAGTCATCAGTGGAATGCCCCGGGCTATCGGAGTGATAAGCACAGCGGGCATTTGGATTGTATTTCGGAGAGGCAGTGTTTACAACTTTTGGCGCCTCTCTGACAGTCACTAAATTGGTGGATAGAAACTGCGGAAAGATCTGCGACAAAGTCATGCTCAAACGGGTAAACTCTCTCCGGGGTCTTTCAGCCCTTGGTGGATTGGTTTGCCGAGGAGCGGCAGCAGGCTTAGCAATCATTACCGCACTGACAGATTGGCGGCGCTCAGATTTCTCTTGTCTTCTAGAGCCATATACAGCACTAGCCTCCTTTTTGAAGGGTTTCTTCTCAGAACTTGACGATGCACCCTTCGGAATCTTACCAGACTTCAACCCAGCCTCAATTCTCTCTCCAGTCAGAATAAGATCAGTAAACCCTGCAGATGAGTAACCGATAAGATGGTTGAAAAATGGCCCAGATAGGGTCCCCAAGAACATGTCTACCAACTCCCGATCAGTCAACGGAGGCTGCACTCTGCCGGCCAGATCCCTCCACTTCTGTGCATACTCCTTAAAACCTTCACTTGAACCTAACGACATACCCTGGAGTTAGGTAAGTGTAGGGGCAAGGTCGGCATTATATTGATACTGCTTATAGAAAGCAGTAGCCAACTCCTCCCAGTTACGATCCTTGGTCCCATCCAGCTGATAGAACCATTCGAGATGAGTCCCTGAAAGACTCTCCTAGAAGAAGTGGATCCACAAATTCTTGTCCATAGAGTACGGTTGAATCTTCCGCACATAGGATCTGAGGTGTAGCTTGGGACAAGATGCCCCGTCATATTTGGTAAAGGATGGTGCTTTGAACTTACGAGGAATGATCACACCAGTAGACAAACCCAAGTCTCCAAAATCCAACCCAGGCACTTGTTGGATCTCCATAGCATTCAATCTGTCTTCCAACTGCTTGTATCTGTCTTCTGTAGGAGGATACTGTTCCTCATCAAAATCAGTCTCGTTGTCGGAGACTACCGGACTAGGACCTTTTTCCCCTTGAGGGGTACCCTTTCCTATAGAAGAACCAGCCTCTTCATTCTGCAGAGTGTTGCCAAACCTTCGGCCCGAGTTAAAAAGAACAATTCTTCTCTTCTTCTTCTTTTCCTTCTTCAGGAGCAGAGCCTTCAGCTCTTCTTGGCCCTGAGCCAAACCCATGATTAGTTCCTGAAATTGCGCATTCTGCGCCTGAAGAGCCTTGATGGACATCTCAGTTGATGATGAGTCAGGATTCATGATGCTGAAATAAACAGCGAAGAACGGTAAGCAACCTGAAAAGAAGAAAACCTGCTATGCACATGATGAATGATATGTGTTTATGCAATGCATTCAAGGGTTCGAAAGTTCAAATTTGTTGTAGACAAAAAAGAACACACGTTATCATTAAGGAAATAATTATTCAGTACATCAAAGCCTCATGGGCAAAATAATACAAAAGAAAATCAATCCCAAAATACACTGCGCATCCTCTTTGGAGCTATGTAGGTGTTGAGATTCCTCTCCTCATGCAATAGGCGGGTGAGCTCCAAGACCTTCTTTTCACTAGCATGTAGACTGGTCTCAAGAGAATTCCGTTCTTCCTTAAGCTGGATCCAGCTCTTCTGCATCTCTTCCCAGGATATGGGCATATCAGGATGTTAAACGGTGTAGGACACTTCTCCTTCCAAGACTGGCTCTATGATTATTGGGAGCATATGAGGATAAGGCATTATTAACTTCTGGGAGCGGGCACGTACCCACTTGAGATAAGGTTCCAATGGGATGGAGTTCCTGTGCCCCAGTGTCTTGCTGTCTATCCTATTTGGCATCCTCCAGGCTCTGATAAATCTCTGGCGAAGTCCTTGTGCATCGTTGTCGAAGTCAAAAACTATGTCAGGAATTAACATGTCATGAGGGCCATCCCTCCGAGCATAACCAAACTGTCTCCAGGCCAGGCATGGGTTGTAAGCAATACCTCCTCTGATTCCAAGTAAAGGAACATTAGGGTACTCCCCGCAATGATCAATGATAGTGACATCCTCTCTGGACCTAGGGCACCAATGTATATCTGCATGTGTAAGAGTCATCAACCGTTGTGACCATCTCAAACCCCGCTCGTTCTTCAAGACTGATTGTGGAAGGTGCGAAATAAACCACCTTCCCAGGAGAGGAGTGCAACATATAAGGACACCTCTCTTTCTCATGGTTCGAGTGTAACATGAGTGAAGGATGTCCCCCAGCAACGTAGGTATAGGATTCCTGGACATGAAGATCTGAACGGCACTGATATCAATAAGCTGATCTGGGTTAGGGAACAACACCAAACCATAGACAAGGAGGGCCACAACTTCTTCAAAAGCTTGTAAGTCAAGGGAGTTCCAACATTCATGGGCCTTTTCAAACAGAAACCTGGCTAAGAACCCCTTGATACCACTTCTAACTTCCCAATGTCCCTTGAGGTCAGATGACTGTAGGTGCAAGGCTTTAGCAATCTCTTCAAGCTTGGGTTCCTTTTCTGTACCGTT
Source organism: Vicia faba (assembly GCA_948472305.1). Classification (NCBI taxonomy): domain Eukaryota; kingdom Viridiplantae; phylum Streptophyta; class Magnoliopsida; order Fabales; family Fabaceae; genus Vicia; species Vicia faba. Next base: position 1,295,311,606 of record OX451737.1, on the reverse strand, counting down.
GTGGGGTAGTTGATCAAGGATAGGGATCTTCAGGAGCCGGGAGAACTCCTCCAAGGTAGGTACCAGTTGATAATCCAAGAAGGTGAAACAGTGATGCAAAGGGTCAAACAATTGAAACAGGACCTTTATCATATCTTCCTCAATGTTGGTGTTGACCAAGCTGATGAGGCTTCCATGTCTTTCACTAAATGAAGAACTCTCGGGAATCCTGGATATAAGCTCCTTAAGCTGAGGAGGAACCCTTATAAGGCTGATTTGAATTGTCTTTCTGCGAACAGTTTCCATATCCTACAAAACAAGAACAAAGATGAAGATTCGAACCCCTGAAATGGTTAGTCAATGCATATGATGCTGGATGATGTCATGATGCTATGATTAAACACACCACAGATATTTACAAAGACAAACATGTAAGGCACACAAGGCACACAAGACAAGCCCTTTAGGGTTTAAGGCCAGCATGGGGTCTAGGTAGTACCCTCTTGAAGTTGGTGGGTTCAACCTATCCTATTAGAAGTAACCGGGTTCTAAGGGTCCCAATATCACGGGATTGCTTTCATTGTTCATCATTTCGATTTAGCCACTGAACTGGCGACCGAAATATTCCAGGAAAGCAACCCTCAATTGAGTGTAGTATCGAGTATCAACCAACCTCGGACTGCACCAAAGTCAGTTATCTCACTACCCTAAAGAGGCCAAGATAGTTCAATTAAGGTTCCTAAGGTCTGTTGATGCTTCACGACACCACGCGGAGGCCCCGTACTCTCCTTGACTGAACTCAAGGGTTACCGGTACACACCAAAGTGCCACATCAATGTAGCAGACTGTTTCAACCATGTCGGTATACCCCACACAGTTCCCTCACAGCCTTGTTGCTACTTTCTAAGAAGGTTTCCCCAGATCCGGGTTAGGATCTATAGAACTCCCAAGACAGTCCCATAATAATAAAGCAAGCAAAGAAAACAATTGAAAACACAGTTATGAACTAACCCTAAGGTACACCTCACTTTAAGTTTAAGTCCCCAGCAGAGTCGCCAGTTCTGTGATCGGTGGATCTGGAACTGACTGTTTAACGCTGGTTCGCGAAATGTCGCAGAAGCAAGAGTCGCCACCGTCTTTTATTTTCTCCAAATGGAAAGGACAAAAGTACATAAAAATTCCTTAAAGAGATTGCTCTCGGTTCGGGAGGTAGGTTATAGAAAGGGAAGGTGTTAGCACCCTTTCTATCCATGGTTATCCATGGGCTCTTAGATACTTGCTCATTTGTGTTTTCAAAATGTTTGCTTTTCAACTGTGGGTTTTAAAAAGTTTCTTTGAAAATTCCAGTTCGACTCTGGTATCGGTCCTCAAGAGTGTTTGAAAAATTGCTTTCGAAAGCTTTTTGAAAAGATGTCGGTGTGAAAAGTATTTTTGATTTGTTTTGAAATTTAGAGCAAGTATCTAGAGTTGTCTACCTACCCTAAGGAATTCGTCTGTGTAAATGTCCTTTAAAGTAGTGCCATCCCACCATTGAGAGGTAGGTAGCACCACCATTGGAGGTGTTCGGGTCAATTCGAGGTTCGGGACATGGTGATCACCAGAGTAATGGGAAGATACCTTAGAAGCTACCCTCATGCCAGGTTCCCGGATCATGAGGACTTACTAAGACATCCTCTACTCGACGATCACCTTTCGAGGCAAGGTAACAATGAGGCGTACCCTAGGGGTGGTGTGTGATTTCGTGTGTCATGTTCATTTACATTTATCTTGTTCATGTCAAAGTGATCTATGCGTTTGTTTTTATTTTAGTCATTCATTCTTGCATGCCATTATTAGCAGTTAAAAAGATGCGGAAATTAAAAGTTCTAAACTATTACAAAGGCGCGGGTCCACATCGCCAAAATTAAAATCCAGGACCCGATTTGACAGAAAGTAAATAAAGTGCGAGAAATTATAAAATTACACGGCTTTGGGAGAATTACATTAATATTTGAAAGGAATAAAATAAAATGCGCGAATTGGAATTAAAATTGGAAGCGAGGGCGTTGGACCCTTTTTAATGAAATTAAATTAAATTATTAAATTAATTAAATAAAGATGAAAAAAAAGAAATTATTTTGAGAGATGTTTTGGATTTTATGGTTTTTTATGTGAATAATTAAATGAAATTAAAATATTAACCCTAATTCTAGTTGTTTTTTAATTTATTAAGAAAACATGTTAAAATTAAACCTAAGATTAATCTAATTATTTACATGGTAATTTAATTACAAAAATAATATTTAATAATTAATTATTGTGAAAGAAAAGAAAAAAGGATAAAAATATTTAAAAACCCTAATTCTACCAATTTTAAGTTTATTAAGAAAAATGTTTGAATTAAACCTAATTTTACAAAGCTAAATTAATTAATGATATTTACTTAAAAAAATATTAAAATAAAATATATTTTAATTTTGTCTTTTCTGATTTTTCTATTGTTTTTATATTTTATGAAAAATAATTTAAATTAAAGAATTAAAAAAGAACAATTGAAACAAATAAAAATAAAAAAATTGAATGGCAAAACCTTAGGGGGTTCTGTCCCCAATTGGAGGTGTATTCCTAGCATTTTAGGCCCATCTTTGCAAGGCCTTGTCTGACTTTTTGGCTAGCATGTATGTGCGTTGACTGCAGCGTATCATAGACCATGATTCTGGGCCATTGGATTGATGTCATAAGCCATGTGGCCAGCTGGATATGAGGGACGTATGGTGAACCTTAGGATCAAATCTGCATGGGATTAGATTGAGAGAAAAAATATTGAAAGAGAGTGGGGACCTGGGGTTCGAACCCAGGTCCTAGAAGTTACTACTACTATGCCTTGCCAACTGCTCCAACTGCGCATTCTGAATATGTAATGGCAAACAAAATAAATAAGAGAAAATTGGGTTAATGGCCTAAAAATAGAAAAAGCGCGCATGGAATTCAAATGGTCCAACCACCATTCGCCACCTAGTCTTCTTCTTCCCTGTTGTATTTTTTCCTAAAACAAAACAAGCCAGATTGCGGGGGTTTTGAACCCCCACTATATGATATATGCCAAAACAGCGAATAACACATGGTAGCTCATAAATTGAGCGCGAGGTGTGTGTCCAAATCGTCCAAGCACGCTGAGTTGAATGGTCTGGGTCTCACGTTCTAATTTTTCCTTAACTGGGAAACCCCAATTCAAAGCTTTGAAAACCCTAAAAGACAACAATGGCAACTTCGCGTACGGTGTATAAAAACTCAATCAAACTATGTGGTTAGCTTCAGAATCATCCAATTAGTACAAATCCATAAAAAAAATGCAATGAACATGCTTGAATATTAAAACACGAGTATGCATAAAATTGAAAACAGTTTGACTTATAACTACCAATTCTTGATGTTTCAAGCTATGATTTTGATTCAGACTCCTTCCTTGAAGTCTCAGCAAGCCAATGGAACAATTATTTTGGCTTGAATCGCCCTAGAACCTAGTTTTCAGTATTGGAATTTTTGTCAAAAAACTCAAGTTTGGTTATGGATTTCTGGCGCAGCTTTGTGGTTCTTTGCACTAGGGTTGGCTTCATGCTTATGTATGGAATGATTAGGGTTGATTTTTTTGTCCAAAGAATCAAAGCATTGATGGAATGGATATTGGATTTTCATGGCAAATATTTTCAATCTTTTTCATGCTATTTTGGTTCAAATCATGTCCAATTACCAAGATTTTTTCCAAATCTGATCATGCACGAAATATTGAAGTTATCCCATGCATAAAAAGATTTGATTGACTTGCTTTGGTATTTTTCACATATTTATTTTAATTAAATGAATTATTAATAATTAAAAATCCAAATAAATAAATAAAAATGATAAAAAACTTCCCTTTGGGCCAAATGGTCGTGCACATGTTTTGGATGATGGATTTTGGAAGAAAAAGAGGCCCATTAGCAATTTTAGGACATTTGAAGCAAAGTTGACTTTTCAAAATATCCAAAAATTTCCCAACTTCCACAAGGCATAACTTGCTCAATGTTTAAGCTTTGCTCATGTTCTTGGACATTTTGGAAAGGTCTTTGAGTCCCCTAACCAATGTCTTTGGTACCATGTCATTTTGATTTACCAATCTCAAGTTATGGCCTTTGACTTAAAGTCCCTTTTTGTTGACTTTTGAAAATGACCTATAATGTTGAAATTGATAACTTTTTGTGAGAGCATTTCTTGGACTTGAAGTGTGAAGAGGAGTTGTAGGAAATGTCTTCATCTTCAAAATGAGCTTTGGATGGAATTTTTCTGATAATCCATGTGGAAGTTATGCCCTGGTCAAGTTACAGTTGACTTTTTCAACTGTCCAAATATGGAAACTTTTGCATCTTGAGACTTTTTGAGCCAAGTTTTGAGAATCATGATCAAGCATTGATCAAATGATGTTTGTGGCTTCAAAATTAGATGTTGACCAAAAATTTGAACTTTTAACTGTCAAATGACCATTTTGCCCCTACAGTTGACTGTAGTGCAATTAGGGTTTTTGATTGTGCAATTTTGTGCTGTAAGTCTTGAAACTTGGTATGAGGATGCTTGACCATGTTTATAAGCATGTGGGACTTGATTGGACCCTTGGAAACTTCATTTTCTTTGTCAGAACCAAAACCCTAATCTTTGACTGTTAGGAGGCCCTTGAATTGTGCAACCCTTGGGGAGATTTTGAAGCTTTGACTTGGCAATTCTTGAAGAATATGGGAGGGAAAATTTTGGGGTACAACAATATGATACACAAAGAGGTTGAAGTGTACGTAGATGATATGATCGCCAAATCCCATACGGAGGAGGAACACATCATACATTTACAAAAGCTATTCGAACGGCTACTCAAGTTCAGACCGAGGTTAAAATGTGAACAAGTGTACATTTGGCGTCAGATTAGGCAGATTGTTAGGTTTCATTGTAAGCCAGTGGGGTATCGAAGTGGACCCCGACAAAGTAAAAGCTATACAAGGTATGCCAGCACCGAGGAAAAAAAAGAATTTCATGGTTTCTTAGGGCGATTGAATTACATCTCAAGGTTCATATCGCATCTAATAGCTACATGCGAGCCAATATTCAAGTTATTACAAAAAGATCAGATGGTAGTATGGAATGATGATTGTCAAACAAACTTCGAGACGATAAAACAGTATCTGCAAGTGCCATTAATCTTAATGCTGCCTGTTCCTAGAAGACCACTCATCATGTATCTGGTAGTGCTCGAAGGATCAATGGGTTGTGTTTTGGGACAACAAGATGAAACAGGCAGAAAGGAGCATGCGATAAATTACCTCTGCAAGAAATTCACTGATTGCGAAACCAGGTACTCACTCCTCGAGAAAACTTTTTGCGCATTGGCTTGGGCTACCAAGAGGTTGAGGCAATATATGTTAAACCACACTATGTGGTTAATAGCAAGGATGGATCCTCTAAAGTATGTGTTTGAAAAACCAACTCTTACCAGGAGAATCACATGATGGAATATGCTACTATTAAAATACGACATCCAATATGTCACTCAGAAGGCCATCAATGGTAGTATACTAGCTGATCATCTAGCTCACCAGCCGCTGCCAGAATACCAGCCTATGAAGTTCGACTTTCCAGACGAAGACATCATGATTATAGCCGAATATGAAATACCAGGGCCCGACGAAGGGCCCGAGCCAGGGGCACGTTGGACACCCACGTTCAACGAGGCTTCAAATGCACTAGGGCCAGACATAGGGGCAGTTTTGAATTCTCCAAAGAACTATCACAAGCCATATATCGTAAGATTATGTTTCGACTGCACCAACAACATTTCCGAGTACAAAGCTTGCATACTAGGACTGGAAGCTGCCATTGATCTGAGAATAAAGCACCTCGAAGTATTTGGGGACTCTGCATTAGTCATATATCAGGTTAATGGAGAAAGGGATACAAAACATCCAAAAGTGATTCCATATCTGGATCTCGTTTTAAAGTTGGCCGCAGAGTTTACCGAGATCACTTTCAGCTACATCCCGCGAGAAGAAAATAAAATGGCAGACGCTATGGAAACTCTATCATCTATGTTCAAGGTAACCTGGCCGAATCATGAACCACGCATTACAATTAGACATTTCAAAGAGCCCACACACTGTCTTGCTATTGAAGAAGGACTGGAAAACAAGCCTTGGATCTACGACATCAAGAAGTACCTGGAAAACCAGGAATATCCAGAAAATTCCTCTATCATTGACAAACAAACCTTGTGGAGGTTAGCTTCAAAATTCTTTTTGAGTAATGAGGTGCTATACAAAAGGAACTACGAAATGGTACTACTCAGGTGTGTGGAGAAGAAAAAAGCGGATACACTTATGAGAGAAATCCAGGAGGGTACTTTCGGAACTCACACAAATGGGCATGCCATGGCTAGAAAGATTCTGCGAGCAGGGTATTATTGGTTAACAATGGAAGCCGACTGTTATCACTACACAAAGACGTGTCATAAATGTCAGATCTGCGTCGATAAGATAAATGTACCACGAACTCCTCTGAACGTCATGAGCTCCCCTTGGCCATTCTGAATGTGGGGAATTGATATGATTGGCATGATCGAGCCGAAAGCGTCCAATGGACACCATTTTATACTGGTAGCCATCGACTACTTTACCAAATGGGTAGAAGCAGCATCCTACACCAATGTGACAAGTCAAGTGGTTACACTCTTCATCAAGCAGAATATCATATGTAGATACGGTGGCCCAAGCCGAATAATTACAGATAACAGGTCCAATTTAAACAACAAAATGATGAAGGAACTGTGCGATGACTTCAAAATCGAGCATCATAATTCCTCACCATAGAAACCAAAGATGAACGGGGCCGTCGAAGCAGCCAACAAAAATATCAAGAAAATCATCCAGAAGATGGTAAAGAAATACAAAGTTTGGCACGAAATTCTCCCCTTCGCTCTACATGGCTATCGCACTTCGGTACGCACATCAATAGGCGCGACGCCCTTCTTGCTGGTATATGGCATGGGGGCAGTACTTCTAGTTGAAATCGAGATACCATTACTTCGGGTTCTAATGGAAACAAAGCTGGAAGAAGCAGAATGTGTGCAAACATGAATCGAACAACTCAACCTTACTGAAGAAAAACCATTGATAGCTCTGTTCCACAGTCAGCTACATCAGAAGTGGATGAAGAGAGCCTTCGACAAAAAAGTATGTCCTCGAATATTCAAAGAAGGGGATCTAGTGCTCAAGAAGATTCTGCTACCTCCCCTCGATTCACGTGGTAAATGGACACCCAACTACGAAGGTCTACACGTAGTCAAAACGACATTCTCTAGAGGTGGTCTTATCCTCACAACAATGGATGGGGAAGAACTACCGCATCCGGCAAACTCATACATAGTCAAAAAATACTATGTATAAGAAGCTCGCTAAGCTCAAACCTTAAAACAGGCGACTTAGGAAAAAAGGAGCGTCGCGGTGGATCGAAGACCCTAAAGGTCGATCCAGGAAATAATTAGGGGCATATAACAAAAAAACTATCCCGGTGGATTGAAAACCCGAAAGGGCAATCCAGGAAAAAATTAGGGATCATACAAAAGGAAATAAAGAACAAAAAAACTGCGATCTAAGAACTGTGACTACGAACCACAAAGGGAGAAATAGACCAGAATCATACAACTTAGAAGCAATAGAGATAAGCGCTATCAAAAGGATATTGGGGAAACAACAGTAACAATTATCATTTTCATTGCCATTTATAGTTTTGAAAATTTCTGTAATTACCTCTTCCTAGGAGTTGCATCCTGTACATTCGCCTATTCAGAGGAATAATAAATAAAACATTCACTTTTCTTTTCACCTTTCAAATTTTATTTTGATTTTCTCAGACTTGTCTGCAAAATACTACGATTATTATTTGTGAATATTGTCTTGAAATCATTTCGGGGATTAACAAATAAAATCTTTTGATAAAAAATCGAAAAAACATTTTGGTTAGAAAAATATTGAAAGAAAACCCACGTCTATGTCCATGCCCATGTCTACGCTTACAAAACACAACAAAGTCTGCATCCAATACAAAGTCTATACAAAGCCTACGCATATGCCTGCATCTACAACATACAAATCTACGCATATGCCACATATCTATGTCTGCACCTGTACTTATGATACAAAATCAAGGTTCAAAATTTTGCTAACACCTTTTCACCACATTCAAATAAAATTCAACAGAACTACAACGAGACAACATACAACGCCAGGGGATTGGTAACTCTAAGTCAATGGTTTAAAGGAGAGAATTCCAAAAATAGTCTTCATAACATAAAAAACATACACGCATTTTGCATACGTTTTCACACATATATTTTGCATATCTAAAGCATACATACACTATACATGCATCTAAACATTCAAATACGCATCATACACATGTATCACACAACAAACAAACAATCTCACCCTCGATTTAGCTATCTAAGGGTCAACCAACAAAGCACTTCTCCTGCAATTCAACCCGTCACCTAAGTCTCCATTCAGTCATGAGTCCCTAGTAAAGTAGTCCATTACCTAAGTCTCCATGCAGTAATGAATGAAGCTCGATACATTGCCTCTAAGCCCCAGTGTATTCATAAAACTCGGTACATTACCTCTAAGCCTCAATGTACTCTCCAAACTCGATACATTTCCCCTAAGACTCAATGTATTATTCTAACTCAATACATTTCCCCTAAGCCTCAATGTATTCTTCTATCTCGGTACGTTACCTATAAGCCTCAACGTATTCGCAAAACCCCGTACATTGCCTCTAATCCTTAATGTACTCTCACAGTTCACTATGTTGCCTCTAAGCCTAAACATATTCACAAAACTCCGTACATTACCTCTAAGCCTCAATGTACTCTCTCAGCTCACTACGTTGCCTCTAAGCCTCAACGAATTCGCAAAAATTCTGTACATTACCTCTAAGCCTCAATGTACTTTCCAAAACTCACTACGTTGCCTCTAAGCCTCAACGTATTCGCAAAACTCCGTACATTTCCTCAAAGCCTCAATGTACTCTCATAACTCACTACGTTGCCTATAAGACTCAACGTATTTGTAAAACTCCGTACATTGCCTCTAAGCCTCAATGTACTTTCTCAGCTCGCTACGTTGCCTCTAAGCCTCAATGTATTCTAAAAAATTCTGTGCATTACCTCTAAGCCTCAATGTACTCTCACAACTCACTACGTTGCCTCTAAGCCTCAACGTGTTCATAAAACTTCTTACATTTCCTCTAAGCCTCAATGTACTCTCACAACTCACTACGTTTCCTCTAAGCCTCAACTTATTCAAAAAACTCTGTACATTGCCTCTAAGCCTCAATGTACTCTCTCAGCTCGCTATGTTGTCTCTAAGCCTCAACATATTCGCAAAATTCCGTACATTTCCTCTAAGCCTCAGTGTACTCTCACATCTCACTACGTTGCCTCTAAGCCTCAACGTATTCGTAAATCTCTTTACATTGCCTCAAAGCCTCAATGTACTCTCTCAGCTCACTACGTTGCCTCTAAGACTCAACGTATTCGCAAAAACTCGGTACATTGCTTCTGAATCATAATGTACTTTCCTCATCCAACCCACTACTTCAAACCATGGTGAGCGATATGTCATCAGCTTCGCTTATTTTCTCAAGACTCACGAGGGTGTGCTATATCAGCATAACCTTATGAGTGGATCAGACAAATTTTGGATATTCCAAGTATTCAATAAACTCCAAATCAAATGTGCTAGACCTACATTTTCTTGCACTATTCGATTGGAAGATAATTGAATAGGGTTGAAATTCTGGTGTATGCCAGTCTTCAGATGTTATACTCAATGTCTAGACATCTGATATGACATAATACATACACTGCAAGGTAGATACCCAATTTTTGTGATTCAGTATAACAGAAGCATAGAGGTTACCATATCTGCAGTTCTCGAACAGATAGCATTCATAGCCTGATGTCTTAACATTGGTTGCAACATCATCTATCACATACCATGAAGCAAACAAACCCCTTAGTTCTGTTTATCATGCACACAAACCAGCAGGATATCCATTCATCTCTTTTGACATCATCTGTAACATTCACACAGTTTTATTCAAGCTGTACCAGATACACTTTGAAGGTACAGAGGATAGAACACACGATGTACCTAGTTCTGTCCATGATCAACAGAGAGTAAGCAACCTTCACAGTTCTGATTCTCCTGCACAGATATCAGGATGATGTCTTAACATGTTCTGAGACATCATCTGTTTCAACATTACAGTTTTACCTTGTTGTATATCAGACAGAGTTATAAGGTATTGAAGGTAAAAACACAAATCAGTTGTTGACCCAGTTCGGTGTAATACACCTACTCTGGGGGCATACCAAGCCAGGAAGAAGATCCACTATTAGCAATATTAATTCAGGACTAAACTCCACAAGTTCCCATCCTTCACTTAATCATCTACCCAGTGCAACCTATACCTAGGAACTCCTAGATAGAAACCTACCAGTTTCCATTCCTATTGTCGCAACAACAGAAGTCTTACTCCTACTCAAGAAGCAGTGCCCTCCCACTTGGTTTCCTACATTACAATGAATATGAAGTAATGCAGAAATACTTAGACTTGCTTCACAGCTTCATCCAAGAACATTCAAACTCTTACCTACAGGTTTCGAGTTACATACATGGTAACCTTGCCACAGACCGACAGGTTTACCTAACAAAAACACCTTCTTATGTTACATTATGTGTGTCACTTAAGCCCTAGGTTACAATCTGCTATTTATAACCTATTACCTAACTCAGCAAGTTTTTCTCCTTGCTGTTACAACTCAGCAGCAAACTTCTCCTATAATCAAGGTCTTCAATCTTCTAGTTCCTAAAATATCTCCATATTTAGAAACAGTATTTTCTTCAAATATTCTGATTGATTCTTGATTGATCTTCAGATTCTCCACAAGAAACGCCTCATATATTCTCAGAGTATTTAAGTACCAGAACTGTAACTGAATTATCAATTCTGTTGTCGTGATGTCAAGTCAGATGTCATGACATTACATCTAACATGTTTTCCTAGATGTTGAACACAACAAATAACCTAGATCACTTAGAATAGTTAGGTTATAAGTCACAGCTGTTACAAGCATTCAACATATAGCATAGTTACTTAAACAGTACTTAGTTTCAGGCGCGATGTCACATGCTGATGTTGTGACATCTTACATAACATGTTGGTCCAGATGTTGAACTTCTTCAACACCACATATTAAAACAACAGAGGGGATCTGGGTAAACTTGCTTTCTTATTTGTTTTACAAATGAAGCCAACTCTCCAGCCAGGGCACTTACAATCTCCCCCTTTGGCAAATTTTGGCTAAAACAAATAAGTGCAAGTTGTATTTTGAGACCAGGCCACAACACAGTTGAGATGTTACAACATCTTGTCTAACATCTTCTTTTGTAGAGGCTGATGTCCTTTGAGCAAACAACAAGCCTCTGTCGTCAACTGTGAGCAACTCCACTCCATCGATGCCCCAAGAGGATTTCTTTTCTCCAGATTATTACTTGTGATCATGTAACTCAGATCACAAGTCACAACTATCCTCTTAACTCAGAACACAAGACACAACTAAAGTTACTTACTTAGGGATCATGTTGCTTTCACCTGAGTCTCGCCTGAGTCCCTATCCCTATCTTTCTCCCCCTTTTTGGCCAGAATTTGACAAAGACTGCCCATACAGATCCATACCCATGCACAATTTTCCCAGATGCTAACAAACTTCATATTGCTGAAACCCTCTGATGAAGAGAAGGAATAGAGAGAGTCTTCATAAATAATGCAACTTTGGCATAGATAGTAACGACCTTGGTACTTTACTCTGACAGTTTCAGTGCCCTAGGACTGGTTTTAATGCAGGTACCTACCCTTGGGTTTGACCCTTTGACCATGTCAGGATGCCCTTTTAAAACAGACATTTGTCTTTTAGAACAGACTGCTCCCTTGTCTTAGGATCCCCTTCCCAAGAAACATCGTTGATATATTACACTCTGCATTAGTTATATAATACCTTTATTAGATGACAAGTTATCACCTAAACATTCCAGCTCACTAAACTGTTTCATAATGAGACACAACAGCTCTGTTTTCTTAGCAGATGAAAACATGCTCAAATCCTATGTCGTTATACATTCTGCTATTTTCAGATTTAGCAGCTTGAAGCCATTCCATTTTCTCAAAGAAGATGGTTACTCCACATGGATTTATTAGTAATAATCCATACTTCATCCAATTTTCCTCCTGTCTGTAGTTTTAGAGGAAATTAGGAACAATGTCATTACCGATGTGATGACATTTGGTCAGACATAGTCTTCTTCAGTTTTGAACACATCATTCCAATAGTTAATAAGGTGCCACACTTTATATCCTACAAGTTTGATGAAGACCTTTTGTACAAACCAATACCCCCCCTGTTAGGGACAATCACTTCTCCTCATGGAAACAAGTAGGACACATTCAATACTCAGGTGGACCTTCAATGCAGCTTCTGATTCAAAGTAAATAAGACCCGCATCTTCATGTCTTCAAGAGAACACCCTCTGTTCAACAATATTGCTTGAACGCATTCATACTGTGAATTAAACTTTCTTGATAATAATCAGCTGTCATATGTTGATTATCTTGATTCTCAGAATCCACTGCTGAGATAGACCACATGCCACTGTTTGATTATCTCCTTCATGAATCAAATGCCACCTTCATGTTTATCAGACTTCTTCCAAAGGTATTCTGATCTTCCAATTGAAATTTGAACTTCAGGTTACAAGTTATCACAAAAGGCTTAGATATACTGAGACAGGAACATGTAACAACTCCAAAGAGCTGCAAAGAGACGATCCTTTTGGAGGATCTAATCCTATCTTAAGCTGATGAGCCACTTTACCAAGCAAGAATCTGATGTTGAACCAAATGTTGTAGCATTATGTTATAACATCTAGTTGTTGAATTCATCTTCGGACTGATCCAAGTGACCATCATCTAGATTATGATGTCTTCTTCTTCTTGTTGTTTTAAGTCTGAACATGTCTCCAGGAAACCTTTTAAATGATTTTGCTGTCACCAAGGAGATAGCTCTAAGGTATCACTCTTCCTGTGATTTTTCACAGGGTCTAGAAGAATGAATGTTCCCACTTCAGTTATCTTGAACACCAAGGATAATCAATTAAATACTTGTACTTGTCACAAATTGATCATAAATCCTTCTCATTATCCAGTAAGATACTTTCACCATTTGAATACTTTGACATACTCTTCGTGTGTTAATATCTTCTTCTTGCAAGCTCTTTCTTTGAGAGACCAAAGAGTTTGAGATATCTAAGTCAAACTCTACTTACTTCAACCGACTTGAGACTCCTACCAGATCAGATTCATCATTAGGAATGAGAAAGATGAATCCTTCCTTGCAAATATGTCACACAACATCCAGAACCCATAGGTCAACAGCCAGCTAAACATAAGGCTGAGCTAATATGAGGAGGTTAACCAAATCTCCCTCTCAAGCTATCAGTCATGGGAGCTCCACACAAAGTATCCATGCATTGTGCACAAATGTCTCGATATGACATATGACATCCCTACCAGATTTACATAACTCCAAGAGCTATACCTTAACCAAACTCTGAGTCTTCATATTCAAGACTCATGATCCCAATCTACTTCTATGAAGGAGCAATAGTGCTGCACCATCATTGGCTTTTATTAACAAGTGAGCTTGTCTTTCTTCACACCATAGTACTTCAGGGAACAATTGCTCAGCCCTGATCAATGTTACATCTCAACCAGCTTTACTTCTAGAGTTCTGACTCCTAAAGTAACCTTCGGGAGTACACAGACATAGTTGACTTTACCATTGTCAACTTTGGACACACAGATGTCTCCTCTTCCAGGTCAGGAGTAGGTTCCAAACAAAGGTATCCCTTTGTTTGACACCCAAAACATATGCTCTTCAACTAGTAGCTGCATCCTTGTTCCACCATCACATAGAACATCAGTTCCATCACCTTGGAACAAGGCCCTCCTTGAAATTCTTCAAACACTAATCCGTGGTTATGTGATTCTTACCAACCTGAACGAAGAACGTCTTCATGAGTGGACTTGAGAGGACTCAAGTATCTGTGACATCTTCAATAATTTATGTTGAATTTTTGAATACAATGGCCGTCAATTCACAAGAGGGGAAACACATCAGAGCTTGAGTTGTGCCAGGTATTACATAGCGGAAGAACATAATACAACCCAATCTTTGCACACACACTCCACCAGACTAGCCAAGTTTGACTATGGTTCAAACCTCGCATGACTACTACACACAACTTCAGGCGAGCACACATCCTAGGTTTGAAATTAAATCAAACCTAGAGCAGCTACCACACAACCAGGTCAAATGCCAATCACCAAAGACATGTACACAGTTCCTGTCAAGAATAGTCCATCCTCCCACTTCAAGGGACCATTCAGGGAAATAGCAAACCATTCCAGGTTACAATCTTCAGTACTAAAATTGACCTTGCAGATACCAGAAAGTATCACCCATGGATCTCATCCAGAAACAGAACAGGATGCCTGCTCTGATACCAATTGAAATTCTGGTGTATGCCAGTCTTCAGATGTTATACTCAATGTCTAGACATCTGATATGACATAATACATACACTGCAAGGTAGATACCCAATTTTTGTGATTCAGTATAACAGAAGCATAGAGGTTACCATATCTGCAGTTCTCGAACAGATAGCATTCATAGCCTGATGTCTTAACATTGGTTGCAACATCATCTATCACATACCATGAAGCAAACAAACCCCTTAGTTCTGTTTATCATGCACACAAACCAGCAGGATATCCATTCATCTCTTTTGACATCATCTGTAACATTCACACAGTTTTATTCAAGCTGTACCAGATACACTTTGAAGGTACAGAGGATAGAACACACGATGTACCTAGTTCTGTCCATGATCAACAGAGAGTAAGCAACCTTCACAGTTCTGATTCTCCTGCACAGATATCAGGATGATGTCTTAACATGTTCTGAGACATCATCTGTTTCAACATTACAGTTTTACCTTGTTGTATATCAGACAGAGTTATAAGGTATTGAAGGTAAAAACACAAATCAGTTGTTGACCCAGTTCGGTGTAATACACCTACTCTGGGGGCATACCAAGCCAGGAAGAAGATCCACTATTAGCAATATTAATTCAGGACTAAACTCCACAAGTTCCCATCCTTCACTTAATCATCTACCCAGTGCAACCTATACCTAGGAACTCCTAGATAGAAACCTACCAGTTTCCATTCCTATTGTCGCAACAACAGAAGTCTTACTCCTACTCAAGAAGCAGTGCCCTCCCACTTGGTTTCCTACATTACAATGAATATGAAGTAATGCAGAAATACTTAGACTTGCTTCACAGCTTCATCCAAGAACATTCAAACTCTTACCTACAGGTTTCGAGTTACATACATGGTAACCTTGCCACAAACCGACAGGTTTACCTAACAAAAACACCTTCTTATGTTACATTATGTGTGTCACTTAAGCCCTAGGTTACAATCTGCTATTTATAACCTATTACCTAACTCAGCAAGTTTTTCTCCTTGCTGTTACAACTCAGCAGCAAACTTCTCCTATAATCAAGGTCTTCAATCTTCTAGTTCCTAAAATATCTCCATATTTAGAAACAGTATTTTCTTCAAATATTCTGATTGATTCTTGATTGATCTTCAGATTCTCCACAAGAAACGCCTCATATATTCTCAGAGTATTTAAGTACCAGAACTGTAACTGAATTATCAATTCTGTTGTCGTGATGTCAAGTCAGATGTCATGACATTACATCTAACATGTTTTCCTAGATGTTGAACACAACAAATAACCTAGATCACTTAGAATAGTTAGGTTATAAGTCACAGCTGTTACAAGCATTCAACATATAGCATAGTTACTTAAACAGTACTTAGTTTCAGGCGCGATGTCACATGCTGATGTTGTGACATCTTACATAACATGTTGGTCCAGATGTTGAACTTCTTCAACACCACATATTAAAACAACAGAGGGGATCTGGGTAAACTTGCTTTCTTATTTGTTTTACAAATGAAGCCAACTCTCCAGCCAGGGCACTTACAAGGGTCAGCTGTCATACCCCAAATTTGTCCTACCTCAGCGATCTTTTTTTAAGAATTATTTAATTAAAGATGGTACAACAATATCTGATGGACTATCTTTATTCAAGATCAGAGGGGGTGTATTTTAAATCAATAAGATTTAGTTATTATTAAAAAAAGGAGGGGTGAAAATTAAACCTGGGAGTATGCAAACGAAAGGGGAAGGATTAACGCTAGGCCCAATTGAATTAAAGGAGAAGTTATGACTACAAACAAAGAAGTGATAGGCTATATGGATCAAGCGCTGACCCATCAGAACTTCCGAAACAAATCCCAAAAGTTCTTCTTTACAGAAACAAACACAAAAAGTTGTGCCGATCAGAGCCAGAATCACGCACAAGCTAGTACTGGTACAAAACTAGAATATCAGATCTTCTAGAAGAGTAAAATTGTAAGAAAGGGTAAAATCAAATTATCTTCCACATCCCAAACTCAGAGTTTCAGAGGCTAAGCAACCCAAACCCAAATTTGTTGGACGTGCACTGTATCAATTTCAATCAAATCTTCCACAGAGAATCAATTCCAATCAAATCTTTTTAATTCTATCCTCAATCTTTGCTCTAGAAATAGTCCAAGCCTAAAAATTTAACATTATAAATAGAGGAACAAATTAGCAAACAAGGGGTGGAAAAAAATAAAGAAAAGGATACGGAAAGAGAGAGACGAATTTGCAGAAAAGCTTGCAAAACAAGAAAAACGTAGTAGGAGCAAGAATATGAAGAACACGAGAGTTTTTGGAAAACCTAGAAGAAGAACATGCAGAAGAGTAACTGAAGTTCTAATATATAGAACCCTAGTTTCAATTGCAATCGCTCCACCTTCCATCGTTACTGTCACAAGAATATGCAGAAGAAGAAGAAGAAGAAGAAGGACAACAAAACATGCACCAGAATCAGAAGTAAAAACGCCAAAGGGGTAACAAATTTTAGTTTGTTTCTTTACTGTTTTTTATGCTGGGATTGTGGTGAATAGGGGTAGAACATTGATCTTACTGTAGCACAACAGAAACAAAATTAGTAAGTGTGAAATTCATATTTAATGTTCTGATGCAAGTGCACATGCGCGCGTTGTTTTGTTATGTTCTGATAAGCCTCCCCCTTTGTTAGAACTTCTGTCCCTTTTAGAACATCCCTTTTCCTGAATTTGCACTAGGGATTAGTCCAGAATTTGACACCCCTATTGTTTTGATTTTTACTAACCAGTTAGCAGCGCCCCTTTCCAGAAGTTCTGCGACTGGGCCAAAACCCAGTCAACTTCCCTGCATCCCCTGCAAAACTTCTGTCCTCTTCAGAACTTCTACCCCTTTACCCAGAATTATTATCTTTTAGCACCCCTTTGTTTTCACTTAGTGACCAGCAATGCAACCCCTTGTTCATAAATTACCTTTTCCGTTATTTTTCTATAATTATTTTTTATTGTGAATGTTAATATTATTTATTATATCACTTAAATTATTTTTACCTAAAAAATTGCATATTATTTTTTTATATTATTTGCATTAAATATTTTTATATCATGCATTAATAAGATTTTTTTGAAATTAATATCTATAAAAATACTCAACAAATCTCAAACTTTTCTTTCTCAATCAAATAATCTAAACAACTTTTTTTTGCAAAGGATTTCAAGCAGATTTTGACTTACTGCGCATTTAGCCAAAATCTCCGCAATCACTAGTCTCGGCCAAAATGCGAGGTGATTCAAAGTACGTTTGCAACCCCAAAAAAACACAAACCCATACGAACTACAAATTGGGACTCTGATTCCTCATAAGAGGATACGTAGGCATACGATCAAAAATCGTAGCGAGTTCCCTTACAAAAAATTAAACCCTTTCCCTTATAAAAAATTAAACCCTTTCCCTTATAAAGAATTAAACCCTTTTCTCCTATAAAAATTTCAAACCCTATTTTCCCCAAACTTAAACCTAAAACCTAATATCCTTGTGAACAAGGTAGATGAAAGGTGCCTAACACCTTCCTTTCGTCTAATGAAGTCCGAAACCTAGAATCTCTGTCTGCAGATTAGGGTTTTCTGTTAGATTCCCTTCCCTAGGATAAAAACTAATAGTGGTAGATCTGATTAAAAATCCAGTTGCTACAAGTTCATCGAGACCCCTTGATAGAACTTTGAAGAGGTGCCTCAGACCATTGCTGCAACCGAGACTATTACCAGTGTGCTGAAGATCACCAGACCTCCATTGAAGATGGCTTCTCTCAAGGACGCCAAAGCAGTAATTGAAGTAGGTGGGTGTACCATTTGGGGCCAGCTTCCTGACATTCCATACAAATCTGATAAGTTTGATTTGGGTTTTACTTCAGGAGCTCAAAGAGCTATTTGTCGTGCTCGTGCCGGAGGACCTCCCATACGCATCAACAATCATGGGATCAATGCTTTAGAAGACAGTGATGGTGACTGTGACATGGACAACTGGATCTTCCCTACTACCAACGGTGGACCCAGTAATTGGACGGCTAAAGACTGTGTGTCGAGTACTTTTATTCAGGAGTAATTTTCTTTCTTGTTTTCAGATATGTAATAAATAAAAAATTTAAACTCTATGGCCTTGTGTCTTACTCCAGGCACAATGGTTTATTTGTGAGGGTTATCATTTTCAATCTCATAGGTCATTAATAAAGCATTTGACATTTTTTCATACAAATTTTATGCTCTCTGTCTTTCTTTCCTGCTTTTTACTTTATCAATACAATTATTCTCTTACACACACTCACGTATGAAACTGCAGATCCACATCTACTCTGGATCCCATTAATAACGGTTATGCTATTGCCAGTTATGACTTTCAAAATCCGATCAACCAAGCCGAGGACGAAGGTGAGGAACATTGTTAAGAACAAGGAGAGCTTGCAGACTGTTACAACAGGAAGAAAGGGCAATACAACCCCCTGAAGAGCCGGTTGAAACAGTGAATTTGGGTACTTAAGAGGACAAGAAAAAAGTCAAGATAGGTGCCGATCTGGAGTATAGGGTTAAGGAGCATTTAATACAAATGTTACATGATTATGTGGAGATCTTTTCCTGGTCATACAAAGACATGCCAGGACTTAACACTAATATTGTGGTTCATCTCCTGCCGATAAAAGAGGACTGCCCTCCAGTAAAACAAAAGGTTCGTCGTATGCGCCCTGAAATGTCAGAGAAGATCAAAGCCGAAGTCATGAAACAATTCAACGTCAATTTCTTAGCTGTTGCTTCGTATCCATAATGGGTTGCTAACATAGTGCCGGTACCTAAGAAGGACGGTAAGGCATGTGTGTGTGTGGATTACAGAGACTTGAACAGGGCAAGCTCCAAGGATGACTTTCCGCTTCCCCACATTGACGTTCTGGTTGACAACACTGCACAGTATAAGGTATTCTCCTTCACGAATGGCTTCTCAGGGTATAATCAAATCAAAATGGCACCTGAGGACATGGAGCAGACAACCTTTGTCACGCAGTGGGGCACTTTCTGCTATAAGGTTATGCCCTTTGGGTTGAAGAATGCTGGGGAAACCTGTCAGCGCGCCATGGTAGCTCTATTTCCTGACATGATCCATCACGAGATAGAGGTCTATGTCGATGATATGATAGCCAGGTCTCAGACTGAAGAAGAGCACCTTGATCACATGCATAAGCTATTTGAAAGGCTGAAGAAGTACAAACTAAGGCTGAACCCGAATAAGTGCACCGTTGGAGTAAGATCTGGTAAACTCTTAGGCTTCATTGTCAGCGGCAAAGGTATTGAGGTAGACCCTGCAAAGGTTAAAGCTATACAAGAAATGCCAACTCCTTGCACTGAGAAGGAGGTTAGGGGATTCTTGGGACGCCTAAACTACATTGCTAGGTTCATTTCTCATCTGACCGCTACTTGTGAGCCAATCTTTAAGCTACTGAATAAAGATCAAGCAATAAAGACCGCTACCTTTGATCATGTACTTAACGGAATTAGAGAACTCAATGAGGTGTGTGCTGGGGAAGCATGACAAGTCTGGTCGAAAAGAGCATGCAATATACTACTTTGCAAAAAGTTTACCGACTGTGAAACAAGATACTCACTGATCAAGAAAACTTGTTGTGCTTTGGCATGGTCTACTCGCTGACTAAGACCGTATATGTTGGCTCACACTACCTCGTTGATCTTTAAAATGGATCTTATCAAGTACATCTTCGAGAAGTCCGCTCTCTCCGGAAGAATAGCGAGATGGAAAATTATCCTGACCGAATATGACATTCAATACACAACCCAGAAAGCAATCAAGGGAAGTATACTAGCTGATCATTTGGCTCATCAGGCTGTGGACAATTACCAATCCATAAATTTTGAGTTCCTGAATGATAACATCATGTTAGTAATTGATTATGAGGAACCTGGACTGGATGAAGGACCTGAGAAAGGATCCCTATGTACTATGGTTTTTGACGGAGCTTCCAACGCACTTGGCAATGGCATCGGTGTCATGATCATCTCTCCTGAAGGCTGTCATACTCCTTTCACTTCCCAATTATGTTTCAATTGTACAAACAATATGGCGGAGTATGAAGCATGTATCATGGGTCTCAAAGTTGCAATTGATTTAAGGATCAAGTTCTTAACTGTGTTCGGAGACTCGACTTTGGTAATCAGCCAAATCAAAGTAGAATGGGACACGAAGCATCCTAATCTCATCCCGTACAAAGAGCATGTGTTGACATTAATCCCATACTTTGAAGAAATGACTTTTGAGCATTTACCACGAGAGGAAAATCAATTAGCGGACGCGCTAGCCACTATGTCATCCATGTTCAAGATCAGGTGGGATAATGAGGCTCCTCAGATCACTATTGAGAGAATAGATGAACCAGCATACTGTCACGAGATTGATACTGAAGAGGTAGTGGACAAACCTTGGTTCTATGAAGTCAAAAGATATCTCAAAGGCCTAGAGTATCCTGAAGGAGCTTCGGTCAATGATAAGAAGTTCCTAAGACGGTTCTTTGCCAAATTCTTTCTCAGTAATAGGATCCTCTACAAGCGCAACCACGACTCTACTTTGCTTTGGTGTGTAGACAAGAATGAAACAAAGAAGATTATGGCTGATTTACATGAAGGTACCTTTGGCACCCATTCTAGTGGACACACTATCGCTAAAAATATCCTAGGGGCGGGATACTATTGGTCCACTATGGAAGCAGACTGTTATCAACATTCACGGACTTGTCAGAAGTTCTAGATTTATGCTGATAAGGTGCACATACCTCTGGTTCCTCTAAACATCTTGACTGCTCCTTGGTCGTTTGCAATGTGGGGCATCGACATGATTGGAGAAATCAGACCTACCGCTTCAGTGGGCACTGCTTTATCCTTGTTGCCATTGATTACTTCACGAAGTGGGTTGATGATGCCTCTTTTGCTACTATTACCAAGAATGTTGTAGCGCGGTTCATCAAGCATAACCTTATCTGTAGGTATGGTATCCCTGAAAGAATCATTACAAATAATGGTACAAATCTCAATAACACTATAATCACTGAACTCTGTAAGCAATTCAAGATCCAGCATCATAACTCTTCTCCTTACCGGCCTAAGATGAATGACGCTGTAGAGGCTGCTAATAAGAACATTAAGAAGATCATCTAGAAGATGACGATGACATACAAAGACTGGCATGAGATGTTACCATTTTCTCTTCATGGTTACCGCATCATAATACGCACCTCAATAGGGGCAACTCCTTTCTCTTTGGTATACGGTATGGAAGTTGTCCTACCTATCGAGGTCCAGATCCCTTCTTTGAGAATCATGAAGGATGCAGGGCTGAATGAAGACGAATGGGTTCAGAATCGACTTGACCAACTGAACCTGATTAATGAGAGAAGGCTTGCGGCTGTCTGTCATGGTCAGATGTACCAGAAACGTATGATTACAGCTTTTAACAAGAAGGTCAGACGTCAGGTATATCAAGTTGGTGATCTAGTAATCAAGCGCATCATACTACTGCAAGGTGACCCCAGGGGCAAATGGGCTCCCACATACGAAGGGCCATTTGTAATCAAGAACATATTTTCTGGTGGAGCCATGATCTTAACCACTATGAACGGCGATGACCTTCCTTACCCTGTGAATGCAGACATAGTTAAAACATACTACGCATGAATAAAGACCCACTAGATTGACTGGCCTAGGAAAAAATAAGGGCATCCCGACGAACCAAAAATGTTCAGGAAAAAATTAAGGATGAATACAAAAAAAATCTGTACACCCGGCAAGTCGAAAACCTGAAAAGGCGGCTTGGGCAAAAAAGGGTATCCCGGTGGACTGAAAACCCGAAAGGGCGGTCCAGGAAAAAGTTAGGGATTTAAAGTGTATAACTATGTCCCATTGGATCACCTTGAAACCAGACTTCTGTATCAACCATCAAGCTCAAACGGTACCAATCAATCCAGTCAGCTTCGAACAAGTAGCAAAGTGATGAGACGCTCAAGGACATAAGGGAAATAGCAGAATTGAAACTCGATGGGATTATTACACATAGCTGTTTTCTATTTATACTATAATTTCCACTTTTAATATAACATTATCTTACTAAAGTGTCAGTTTCTTTTTGTACAAAAATGCCAATTATAGGCCAACTTCAAAATCAATACAAATCATTCCTTTGAAAGTACAAACCTATTTGTTTTCTATTTTTCTGTTTTGTTTTGCAAAAACGTCCAGTGATTATTTTTGACATATGCATTTGAATATGATTACTGTTTATAAATACTTCCATAAAAAACAGAAAGAAAATTGCTAATGACTTTAAGAAACGGGATAATGCCTAAAAAGACATCTGTAGCCCCCGCATTTACTTTCTCCAACAGGTACAGAGGCAGAGATGCCTGATGCAAAGTCACCGCTACGCCCTCAACACACGTCCTAGTGGTGCATATATCCACGCAGAGTGAAAACAACTGAAGTTTTGACCTCTTCTTCCCCAACAAAGTTTTTATAATCTCAAATAGTTTATAAATCCTCATCCCCGATAGAGTTTATTTCTATAGCTGTAGAAGTTCACCCCCAACAGATTTTATCTCTCTACATTTGGTAAAATCTTCCAATAGAGCATCTTCTCCCCATCAAAGAATTCTCAAGCAGAAGTCAAAGATCCCCGACAGATTATCCTCAAACGGAAAGAGGAAATCCCTGGAAAATCATCTCCCCAACGGAAATGAAAGAACCACTTTCCTCATCTACCAAACAACAGTCCGGGATTCAGCTTCCTAGTACTCTCCAGCAGCAGTCAGGGACATATTTTCCCAGACTAGGAAATGTCGCAACAACATTCCATGTTCATATATCATGGCATGCGCATACATATTGCATACATCACAATCTCATTTATTTTGAGAACATCATTATGCAATGCATTTCATACATCATGACATTGCATACAACTAATTCTTTACCTTTTCAGGAAAGATCAATAAACAAACATCATTAACTACTAATATGGCCTAACAATCTTCTCAAAGGCTACATCTGACGAAGGGCTATTTCAACATTTTCCTCAAAAATATAATTCAAGACCTCTGCTGGTTCAGTTTAAATTGACAAATGATTTATTTTGATTCTTTTCTGGTAGACACTTTCTCTGGTTCAGTTAAATCGACTCTAAGATTTCTCTAATTCTATTCTAGTTAAAGATAATTCAAGACCTCTACTGGTTCAGTTTTAAATCGACCAATGATTTATTCTGATTATTTTTTGGTAGAGACTTTCTCTGGTTCAGTTAAGTCGACCCTAAGATTTCTCTAATTCTATTACAGTTAAAGATGATTCAAGACCTCTGCTGGTTCAGTTTTAAATCGACCAATGATTTACTCTGATTCTTTTCCGATATACACTTTCTCTAGTTCAGTTAAATCGAACCTAAGATTTCTCCGATTCTATTCCAGTTAAAGATGATTCAAGACTTCTGTTGGTTCAGTTGTAAATCGACCAATAATTTATCCTGATGCTTTTCTGGTAGATACTTTCTCTGGTTCAGTTAAATCGACCCTAAGATTTCTATGATTCTATTCCAGCTAAAGACTATTCAAGACCTCTGTTGGTTCAGTTTTAAATCGACCAATGATTTATCCTGATTCTTTTCCGATAGATACTTTCTCTGGTTCAATTAAATCGACCCTAAGATTTTCTGATTCTTATCCAGTTAAAGATATTGTAAATCCTGGAATCCGACCAGATAGCTGTTTACTCTATCAAATTACTGCAAAGCCTGGAACCGACCAGATAGAAGTTAATTTCATATTCCCCAGTAGGTCGTTGTGAAGCCTGGAATATGACCAGATATCAGTCAACCTTATTGTCCTCAGTAAGTCGTTGTGAAGCCTGGATCCCGACCAGATAACAACTCACTTTCGTTTCTCCAGTCAAGAGATAACTCCTCAATAGAGTAATGGACAACTGAAGCTCATAGACTCTATTTCCTGAAATAGAGACCAACATTCCTCAGTAGAGTCCTCCTCAACGACAGGAACAGGAATCCCCACAAAGGAATCTCTCATGAAATCAGCATGTTCTCTAGATGGCATCTTTAAGCCCATCTCTGACGACTCTTCGTCACTTTCTCTGGATGGAATATTTAAGCCCATCTCCGACAGTCTTATATCACCTTTTCCAAATGGCATATGTAAGCCTATTCTCGATATTATCAACCCACAGTGTTACTTCAGGAGAGTACAAATTTCTGGGCACTCTAGTGTTCAATCATCTTCCACCTTCAGATCACGAAAGGCAGACAAGCCAATATAAATCTTCAAGTTTAAGAAGATTGAACAGGGGAAGCTGTTGTAACCCAAAATTTTCCCTCTCATTTTGCTCAAGGCATGCCCATTGAGGTCCTCAAATTGCTCAAGGATGACTAACAATTGACCAGACAAATTCTCCTCTTAAGGCAATGAACCTCTAACTAGGGTTTCAATTTTCATTAAGATGTGTGAGCTCCAATGGTATCAAATGTTTAACATGGTCCTAATATGTCTTCAAGATTGTATATGAA
Source organism: Vicia faba (assembly GCA_948472305.1). NCBI lineage: Eukaryota > Viridiplantae > Streptophyta > Magnoliopsida > Fabales > Fabaceae > Vicia > Vicia faba. Next base: position 1,295,286,333 of record OX451737.1, on the reverse strand, counting down.
AAATTTCATGCTTTGCACTACAAGTTTGCTCAGCCAAATGCTCAAATGCTTGAAAAACAACTATACTAGGTCAAAAGTCAACCGTGGCCCATATACAGTCAAAATTCAAATTTTTTGTCAACATCAACATTTTGAAGTGTTACCTATCATTTGATAACGGGTTGATCATGATTCCTCAATAAATTCTCCTAAATTATCAAAAGTAAAAAATTGCTAATTAGGGTTTCTATAAGAAAAGTCAACTAAACTTTGACCAGCCATAACTTTCTCATACTTTATCAGAAATTTTTCCACCAAGGCTCATTTTAAAGAGAATCCAATCCCCTACAACTTCTATTCAACCCTCAAGTTCAAGAAATGCATCAATTGGGAGATACAAGCTCAAACATTAGGGGTCCTTTCAAAATGTCAACAAAAACACCTTTTGGGTCAAAGCTCCTTACATGAACATGGAAGATGCAATCGAGATGAAACCAAAAGGGTAGTCTAGAGGAAATTATAAGCTCTATAAAAAGTCAAAGAATACCATCATAGGGTTAAAATTTAGAGGAATATGCATCGCTAAAGTTGACCAATTTTTGGAAAAGTGCATGAAGCCAATATTGATGAAACTTGGATTTTTTCTAAATGGGCCTATCCTTTTATGATCCAACCTTGTTTCTAACTTGGTCCACGACCTCTAAATCCATCCATGACCTATTTGGTCATTTTATTTTATTTATCTTGATTTTTAGTCATTTAAAATTCAATTTAAATTAAATAAATGATTAAAAAATATATAAAGATTGCGTGGGATTGGTTTCCAATTAAATATTGAATGTATATTCAGTTTATAACAAGGAAATGTTGTGGAAAGAGGCAAGAGATATGATTTGGTCCAAAAAAGAAAATATTCACATAATTGGAAATTAAATATTTTTCCATGAAAACCATTGATGTCTATCCTTAATGCTTACCCTAATATTTTTTAATACTTAAGCACAAACATCACAGCCTAAGGAGATACGCTGAACACAACCTAGGAAGAGCCACGGAAATTGCAAATAATTATTCAAAGTTATCAAATTTGAAATCCTTGATCCAGCCAGATTCAGCTCTTTCCAAGCATTCTATCAACATCCCAGGGATCCCGGGAGCACGTATCACCCTTCATTCAAGGCTGAAACAAGCCAGAATGCTGTATCTATTTCTCACTGATCGGTTAAATTTTCTCAATCGTACCCTTAAATTTACGCGTTGTTAATTCATTTTGTTTGCATAAATCATGTAGCATGATGATTTAGAAGATATTTGACGTGTTTCTTTTGAGATTTGACGCAGGGAGAGAAAAGTACCATTGTTAGGGTTTCAAAACGGTTGAGTGTCAAACTAGGTGATACCATGAGTTTTAGGACAAACAAATGGTGCCATTGAACTCGCAGCCCCCTAATTAGGGGGACCATGACCTTTTTTCTCTTTGATTCATCGTATTTTTCCAGATGATGATTTTTGATGGCCAGAGAAGAAGGTGGTCAACCACCGTGGACGGCGGCTTGACCCCCCCTGTGCTGGTGTGTCTGAACGTCCCTTTATGGTTCGCCCATTTAAAAAATATAGGGCCCACTCAGCGCGCGTGTTTTATTTGAATATATATATGACTTCATTTTTTTATATAATATTATGCTTTGGCTATTATAAATGAATGAACATGATGGCTGAATGGCAAGGCGAATGGTTGTGCAACGAGGGGACCTGGGTTCGATTCCAAGAGTCTGCGCTTTGCATTTTCTAACAAATTTATTTCAGATATGGTGCACGCGAAGGACAGCAAGTGCATGATACGCCTCACATATGGGCTATTCAAATATGAGATTCGAAATCCAACGCTCCCAATGGCTAGGGACCATGATGTACCCTAGAGTGCATTCCCCACCAGATTGAACGCGGGAATCTGGGCTTCTCCCTTCATGGGCCAGTGAATTCAACAAATACACCCCCAGTTGCTTTTGACAGCCATACCCACATCTTTTATTTGCTACTTTCTTTTTTTGTTTTTAGTTATTATTTATTTGTTTGCAAAAATCATTTATTTTCTTAATAGTAAAAATCAAAAAAGTAAATAAATAGATTTAGGTTTTCCAAAATTATTTTAATTTTATTTTATCAACTTAAAATCAGTTAGATGTAGGTTCATTTTAATTTAAATATTCTCTTAAATAAAAAAATGCAAAAATATTAAAATTAGGTTAATTTCGTTCAAAATTTATTTTCTTAAATTAAATTTAGATTTAATTTATTTATTTTCTTAATCAAATAAATACAAAACCAAAAAGATTTTTCTTGTTTACATAGAATTTTTCTTAGGATTTTTTCAGACGTAATATTTATTTCGCGCACGTTATTTTTATTCTCGCATTTTATATAAATAATGTAACTGATTATGGGATGTAATATTTTAGGTTTAAAATTCCACATTTTATTTTCTTGCACTCTTTATGTAATTATCCCAAAGCTTTGTAATAGCTTAGGAATTTTATTTTCCGCAATTTACTTACTGCACCCTACTAAACTGCTTAGATGTATGGCTAATAGGATTATATGTAAAGATAATGATTAATTGAACATAGCATAACTTAATTCAAAGATAATATATCTGAATCAAGCACAATTTCACACTCGCACCTCTAGGGTACCCACTTTGGTTGCCCTTTGAAAGACAATGGTCATGTCCCTCAAATGTAGGGATACCCTTAGTAAAGACCCTCAATTAAAGTCATCATAAAGATCATAGTCCCTCAATGTCCCTCGAGTTGCCTATGAGAAATGATCTTGTTCCTCGACGTTGCCTACGAATATATGATGACAGTCCCTTCGAACTGCTAAGGTATCCCTACATGTTGCCTTCAATGACCATAACGACGACCCTACGCTTGTCCCTCATACATCCAACGATAGGATAACCTACTCAGTAATAGTAGGATAACACTGTCTAAAGGATAGGGAGAAAAGAATGACCTTTTCGAGTATAAGTAGATAAGTTCTTAGATGCTTGCTCAAAACAACTTTTTGCACCTATAAAAAAAAATTTCAAAACACTTTTAAAAACATTCACCTTATCAACACTCTTGAGGACTGATACAAGAGTTATCACTAAGCGAATCGCCGCACTAAGGCATTTTCAAAACAATTTTCAAAACACACAAAGCACAAGCAATTTTTAAAATATGAGCTAAGCATCTAAGAGCCTGTAGATAACTACGGATGGAAATGGTGCTAACACCTTCCCTTTCCATAATCTACCCCCTTACTCAGAAACCTCTCGAAAAGGTCTTTTTCTATTCTTTTCACCCTTTCCTTTATTGGATAAAAGAAAATTCGGTGGCGACTCTCGCTTACTGCAAAATTTCGAACACAAATGCAAAAACAATATTAACAGTCGGTTCTTCCACCGTATCACTCCAGTGAACATGGACATAGTCGGAAAATACTACGCATGAACAAAGACCCACTAGGTCGACTAACCTAGGAAAAAAATAAGGGCATCCCTGCGAACCAAAAGGGTTCAGGAAAAAATTAGGGATATACATATGGAAAAATCTATACACCCGACAAGTCGAAAACATGAAAAGGCGGCTTGGGCAAAAAAGGGTATCTCGGTGGACTGAAAACCCGAAAGGGCAGTCCAGACAAAAGTTAGGAATTAAAGCATACGACTATGTCCCATTATCTTGTCATTTGTATTTCAGTAGAATACACCCTGATCAACATCTACTCGAAACCCCAGGAGTTGGGATGACACTCAATCCATCCATAAAATTCCCACAGATACTTCCTCTAGAAGGTACAGAGGCAGGGGCATCCTCCTAAAAAAGTCACCGCCATATCCTTAACTTACGGCCTAATGAGGTCAGGTGTTCTTATACCTCCGGAAGAGCAAGAATCTCCGACTACTGCTCTGACATCTAGAAAATTCCTCAGTGAAGTCGTCAAACTTTTTGGTTTCCCCAACAGGATTCCATAAAAATCCCCAAGCGGAATATGGAGTTTCGTTCCCCAACAGAGTTTATTTTCCTAACAACGGAAATCCGCCTCTCAGCATCTCAACTTCAGCAAAATTTGAAGACCTACATTTCTTCATCCCCAAAAGCAATTAGGATTTATTTTCCCTAGTTCAAGAATACCGTAATAGAACGACTGACACGTTCATACATTGCATTCATACATCATTTAAAAATCATCATAGCATACGCAGTACAAATGCATATATCACAATCTTGTTTTTTTTTAGAACATCATCAGCACTTCATGCATCATGACATTGCATGCAGCTAAACCATTATCTTTTCAGGTAAAGTCTATACACAGACGAGTTTTCATATGACCAGACGAATTTTTGGTACTCTGTTGAGGTAGCAATTGTTAAATATTCCTTCATTATCTGTTGAGGTAGCAATCGTCCAAGATTCCTTCATTATCTATTGAGGTAGAAACCGTCAAAGATTCCTTCATTATCTATTGAAGTAGCAATCATTAAAGATTCCTTCATTATCTATTGAGGTAGAAATCGTCTAAGATTCCTTCATTATGTCCAAGATTCCATCATTATCTGTTGAGGTAGCAATCGTCAAAGATTCATTCATTATCTATTGAGGTAGCAATCGTCAAAGATTCCTTCATTATCTACTGAGATAGCAATCGTTAAAGATTCCTTCATTATCTGTTGAGGTGGAAATCATCCAAGATTCCTTCATTATCTGTCGAGGTAGCAATCGTCTGAGATTCCTTCATTATCTATTGAGGTAGAAATCTTTAAATATTCCTTTATTATCTGTTGAGGTAGCAATCATCCAAGATTCCTTCATTATCTGTCGAGGTAGAAATCCTCCAAGATTCCTTTATTATCTATTGAGGTAGCAATCGTTCGAGATTCCTTCATTATCTTTTGAGGTAGCAATCGTCCAGATTCCTTCATTATCTATTGAGGTAGCAATCGTCTAAGATTCCTTTATTATCTGTTGAGGAAGCAATCGTCCCAGATTCCTTCATTATCTATTGAGGTAGCAATCGTCAAAGATTCCTTCATTATCTATTGATGTAGCAATAGTCTAAGATTCCTTCATTATCTATTGAAGTAGAAATCATTAAAAATTCTTTCATTATCTGTTGAGGTAGCAATCGTTAAATATTCGTTCATTATATGTTGAGGTAGCAATCATCCAAGATTCCTTCATTATCTATTGAGTTAGCAATCGTCTAAGATCACTTCATTATCTATTGAGGTAGCATTCATCAAAGATTCCTTCATTATCTGTTGAGGTAGCAATCATCGAAGACTCCTTCATTATCTGTTGAGGTAGCAACCGTTAAAGATTCTTTCATTATCTATTGAGGTAGAAATTGTCAAAGATTCCTTCATTATCTGTTGAGGTAGAAATCGTCCAAGATTCCTTCAATATATATTGAGGCAGCAATCGTCTAAGATTCCTTCATTATCTTTTGAGGCATCAATCGTCCCAGATTCCATCATTATCTTTTGAGGTAGAAATCGTCCAAGATTCCTTCAGTATCTATTGAGGTTGCAATCTTCCCAGATTCCTTCATTATCTGTTGAGGTAGAAATCATCCAAGATTCCTTCATTATCTGTTGAGGTAGCAACCATCAAATATTCCTTCATTATCTGTTGAGGTAGAAATCATCAAAGATTCCTTCATTATCTGTTGAGGTAGTAATCGTCAAAGATTCCTGCATTATCTGTTGAGGTAGGAATCGTCCAAGATTCCTTCATTATTTATTGAGGTAGCAATCGTCCAAGATTCCTTCATTAACTGTTGAGGTAGAAATCATCAAAGATTCCTTCATTATCTGTTGAGGTAGTAATCGTCAAGGATTCCTTCATTATCTGTTAAAGTAGCAATCATCCAAGATTCTTTCATTATCTGTTGAGGTAGAAATCGTTAAATATTCCTTCATTATCGGTTGAGGTAGCAATCATCAAAGATTCCTTCATTATCTATTGAGGTAGCAATCGTCAAAGATTCCTTCGTTATCTATCGAGGTAGCAATCGTCCAAAATTGCTTCATCATCTATTGAGGTAGCAATCATTAATGATTCCTTCATTATATGTTATGGTAGCAATCGTTAAAGATGCCTTTATTATATGTTGAGGTAGCAATCATCAAATATTCCTTCATTATCCTTTGATGTAGCAATCTTCAAAGATTCCTTCATTATCTGTTGAGGTAGAAATCGTTAAAGATTCCTTCATTATCTGTTGAGGTAGAAATCGTTAAAGATTCCTTCATTATCTGTTGAGGTATAAATCATTAAAGATTCTTTCATTATCTGTCGAGGTATCAATCGTCCAAGATTACTTCATTATCTATTGAGGTAGAAATCATCAAAGATTCCTTTATTATCTGTCGAGGTAGAAATCGTCCAAGATTCCTTCATTATATATTGAGGTAGCAATCGTTAAATATTCCTTCATTATCTGTTGAGGTAGCACTCGTTAAAGATTCCTTCATTATCTGTTGAGGTAGCTGTTGTACCCTAAAATTTGCCCTCTCATATTATTAAGTTTTTCCTTACAAGACTCCTTGGACTCAAGACCAGATTAGGGTTTGCTCAGCTCAAGACATCTCCTTGCACTGATGACCTGAAATTAGGGTTTGAGTTTGCACAAGGATTTTTGGACCATAAATGCTTCATGTGACTTTCATACTTCATGTTGGACTCCTAAGATTACTCATACCAAGTTTCAAGCCTTGAATCAAATTTTTGCCCAGTCAATTGGACAGATGACCTAAAAATTAGCGGTATTGGTGAAAAAGTAAACTATGGCCAATTTATAGTCAAAATTCATAATTTTTTATCCAAATCAAAATTATAGGCTCCTATGTACCATTTGATCAAGTTTGGATCACAACTCCTCAAGAAATTTGATCAGATCATCAAAAGGTCAAATGGTCAAAATTAGGGTTTTGACTGTAGAAGGGCAATTTCTGATTTTTGATCTAGCCAATGACCAATTGGGTTAAAACATGATTTCAAGGATCTAATGGCATCATCTTTACCTAATCACAAGGTTCAAAAGATCTCAAATGCATAGGATTAACAGATGAATTTTGCAGTCAACTGATCAAAAGTCAACTATACACTGAAAAGTCAAACTTTGATTTTTTGGTCAAAATCAAGTGCCCAAGGTCATAATTCATCAAAACATGACAAAATGTGAAACTTGTTCACCAAGAAACCTAATTTTTAAAATTAGGGTTTTAATTTGATATTTTTCATAACTTCGAATTTTTCTAAGTTATGAAAATTTCTTATTTTTCCCCAACTTTTCCCAACTTTTTCACCATGATGCAATTGGATTCAAAGAAAACTTCCAACATGAAAGTTGTATTCCTCCATGACATCTACAACTTTTATTCACAAAGTTTTCCCAAAAGATGCTTGGATCTCAAGTTATGATTTTGTGAATAGGGGTCCGTAAACTTTTTAACTTAGTGAAAATTTGCCCTAGTTTAGGCAGATTTTTGACCTAACTTCATGGAAACTTTTCACATAGTTCCAAGAGGAATCTCAAGTTGTATTTCAAATATGGATTGTAGAGCATTTTACTAGCTTTCCAAAATTTCCAAGAACTCTTCAAGATCATTTATGGTTAGGGAGAATCGAAGAAAGGAAAATGGCAATTTATCACTTTTGTTCAAGGCATTTTCACAAAGTTACAAGTTGCAAATCAGTTTCAAACATGCTTGTACTTGGTATTATAGGTCCTAATCCTTTCTACACTCCATAATTGAATGCTAACACATTGGATATTGGCTTTATTCTGATCTTTGAAACATTCCACAAAGAATTAATCTATTTATGGCATAAAGTTCATAATACTACTTTCATAAAGCAAGACTTTTACAACTTTGCAAATCTTGAGCCATGAACCTAATCTTTTGCTGCAAACCATATCCACAAATATCAGGAAACTTGTACCAACTATATGCAGCTAGCAAGCAAGCCTGTACAGGCTTTGGCATTGTCACCTCAAACTTTTCTTCAAAAGCAAAAAACTTGCAAAAGTCAAGACAACTCATCCATCTGATAAAGGAAAGACTTAGCATCATTTGAAACAACTTCAGAACATTGTAACAAGCCTAAGCACGAATTTCTAACATCTCAAACACTCCAAAACACAAAAAACCACATTTCTTCCCAAAACAGGGCAGCTTCTGCAAATCTCAAGCCAAATCAATATTGGCTCGTGCGTTTCTTGATTCAACCCTTGAAACACCTTCCATACATCACACCTAAACTGTCCAGGCCTTTGTCTTGCAACTGTGTGCCCTATTTCAAGCTTCACCATTTTCATTTTGAAGGTTTGCAGGTTGACTCGTGCAGCAAGATTCAAGCATCTACAAGGCCAGCTGAGCATTGGAGAAGCTTGAGGGAACTTCAAGGAAGCTCACAAGATCTTCAGGCCTCACTTAATGTTCCCACATTGCCTTATCAAAACTCAACTGAACAAGGTATTTGACAAGTTTCTATCTCTCTATTTAGGCATCCTTAAGCTTAGGTTTGTGAAGCAAAAATGTAGTCCCTAACTTGCTTAAGCTGTACATATGCATAGTTTGTATTTATATTAACTGAGCTAGGAGTATTTAATTGTTGAAGTTCATGAAAAAATTAGGTCAGGAATTAGGGCCACTGAAATTCTCCCTGGTTTCTTAGAGTTAGGTCACAAAATGGATATGGTTGGAATCGTGATTAAAAATGCTATAAGTTTCATGTTGTAAGTTTTTGATTTCATGCAAGCATGAGCAAGAACAGAATCAAGCTCAGAAATGCGCGCATGGAAAGAGGACAGGGATGAAGATGCTGTCTTGGGCTTTTTTTGTTTATGGCCTTTTTTGTTTCTTCTTTTTGCACCCCCCATTTTACTTCTGCACCCCCCTTTGCATATTTATATATATTTTTGTATTTTCTTGCATATTTTATATTTTTGACTTTATTATTATTTTTTCTGAACATTAAAAAATCCAAAAAAATTTTCTTAATTTTTTGCATTTTTATTTTATTATTTTTTTATTTATTATTTTTTTGGAATAAAAATAGTTTATTAGGTTTTATTTTCTTAAATAAACTTGTAAATAATAAAAATACTTAAATATTTTTATTTTATTATTTTATACATATTAAATATTTATTTGTCATACATATTTAATTTTTAATATTTATACATAATATTATTATTATTTTTCTTGAACAAAAAAATGAATAAAATAATATTAGAAAATATATTTTCTTTTAAAACAAAATTAGGGTTTCCCCTTTCAAAAATAATAATATTATTTTTCCTTATTTTTAGGACTTAGATAATTCTATTTTTATCATACATAAAACAATTACAAAACATCTTTGCATATTTACATTTTATTGCATATTTAAATACTTGTTTATTTATTTATTTGTACAATATTCAATTGGGTTGTAATAGTAAATTAGGGTTTTATTTTGTGCAAATATCCCCCATTCAAAACTTGTATCCCCCCTCCTATAATATTGTTGTAATAGTTTAGATTTACTTTACGCAATTTATCGCATTATATACATGTTTAGTAAACTAGGGTTTGTATGATAAGACAAAAATCAAACAAATAGGAAGACCTAATACAAGACAAAAATGCATGAAAATGACAACACCTTGCACACAAGCACCTCTAGGGTTTCACCCACTTGGTTGCTTTACAAAATGGCCATGGTATGCATGCTAGGTATCTTGGAAAAACAATACAAACAAAAGATCATAGTCCCTCGATGATGCTATCTTAGTTTTCTAAAAAAACAAATGATCTTAGTACCTCAAAACTTGCTAAAGATACTTGGAAATATTGTTATCATGGTCATACGATGACCCGCGCCCGTCACGTTTAAACATCCAAAGATAGGGTTGTCTACCAAAACAATGGTAAAACAACAATGTCAAAGGAATAAAAATGCACAAGAAAGACTTTTGAGTAGGTAGATAGCTTCTAGTTACTTGATCATTTGCAAAACAATCCTTGCTAATTTCAAACTGTCACACACACATTTCAAAACAATTTCCAAACAACTTTCAAAACATTGAAACATTTTTCAAAAGACAAACACCTTTGTATACATTCTTACAAACAAGAATTATTACAAAGATTTCCTAAACAAAGGCCTCTTTTCAAAATATTTTCAAAACCACACAAAGCACCATTTCAAACAATTGAAAAAGCAAAGCAAGTGATCTAAACAAGTAACTAAGAGCCCATGGAAAAACCATGGATGAAAAGGGTGCTAGCACCTTCCCTTTTCATGATCTACCCCCCGAACTCAAGAAAACATCTCAAAGGTCTTTCCTGTGCTTTTTGACCTTTCCTTTTGGATAAAATAAAAGTCGGTGGCGACTCTTGCTAAACCGAAACATTTGCGAACACAAACACAAAACCTCAAGTCAATTCTCCCACCATATCACAGTAGAAATCGTCAAAGATTCCTCCATTATCCATTGAGGTAGCAATCGTCAAAGATTCCTTCATTATTTGTCTAGGTAGCAACCGTCAAAGATTCCTTCATTATCTGTTGAGGTAGCAATCATCCAAGATTCCTTCAATATCTGTTGAGGTAGAAATTTTCTAAGATTCCTTCATTATCTGTTGAGGCAGCAATCGTCCCAAATTCCTTCATTATCTGTTGAGGTAGAAATCATCCAAGATTCCTTCATTATCTGTTGAGGTAGCAATCGTCCCAAATTCCTTCATTATCTGTTGAGGTAGCAATCGTCCAAGATTCCTTCATTATCTGTCGAGGTAGCAATCGTGCAAGATTACTTCATCATCTATTCAGGTATCAATCATTAAAGATTACTTCATTATCTGTTCTAGTAGCAATCGTCAAAGATTCCTTCATTATATATGTTGAAGTAGAAATCATCCAAGATTCCTTCATTATCTGTTGAGGTAGCAATCGTCAAAGATTCCTTCATTATCTGTTGAGGTAGAAATCGTCAAGGATTCCTTCATTATCTGTTAAAGTTTCAATCATCCAAGATTCCTTCATTATCTGTTGTGGTAGAAATCGTAAAAGATTCCTTCAGTGTCTGTTGAGGTAGCAATTGTAAAAGATTCCTTCATTACTTGTCGAGGTAGAAATCGTCCAAGATTGCTTTATCATCTATTGAGGTAGAAATCGTTAAAGATTCCTTCATTATCTGTTCTGGTAGAAATAGTTAAAGATTCCTTCATTATCTTTTGAGGTAGAAATCGTCAAAGATTCCTTCATTATCCTTTGTGGTAGCAATCGTCAAAGATTCCTTCATTATCTGTTGAGGTAGAAATCGTTAAAGATTCCTTCATTATCTGTTGAGGTAGAAATCGTTAAATATTCCTTCATTATCTATTGAGGTAGAAATATTTAAAGATTCTTTCATTATCTGTTGAGGTAGCAATCGTCCAAGATTCCTTCGTTATCTATTAAGGTAGAAATCATCAAGGATTCCTTCATTATTTGTTGAGGTAGAAATCGTCAAAGATTCCTTCATTATCTATTGAGGTTGCAATCGTTAAATATTCCTTCATTATCTGTTGAGGTAGCAATCGTTAAAGATTCCTTCATTATCTGTTGAGGTAGAAATCGTCAAAGATTCCTCCATTATCCATTGAGGTAGCAATCGTCAAAGATTCCTTCATTATTTGTCTAGGTAGAAACCGTCAAAGATTCATTCATTATCTATTGAGGTATCAATCGACAAAGATTCCTTCGTTATCTATTGCGGTAGCAATCGTCAAAGATTACTCCGTAAAACCCTCCAGAGGCAGTCCAACACGGACTCATCCTGAAACAGCCCTACACAAGCTCTTTCTAATACATTTTCAGTTAACGGTTAATTCCCTTATCCCCAGCAAGTTACTATGAAGCCTGGATTTCAACCATATAACAAAAAACTTTCATCTCTCCAGAGAAAACTCTTTAGCAGAGTCTTGGACAACTGAAGTTCCTAGACATTATTTCCCCCAGAGTTTCCTCAAGCGGGAGAACAACAAAAACCCATATTCCTCAATGGAGTCCTCCTCAAACAGCATGAACAGGAATCTCCACAAGAGGGACCATTTATGAAATCAACATCAACTTTGGATGGCATCTTTAAGCCCATCTCCGGCAACCCCCGGTCATATTCTCCAAATGGAATCTTTAAGCCCATTCCCTACACATTTAATCGACACATCATCAAGTTCAAATTTATGGGCACTCTAGTGTTCAATCATCTTCCACCTTCAGTTCACCATAGGCAGATAAGCCAATCTACATCTTCAGGTTTAAGAAGATTGAATAGGGTCAGCTGTTGTACCCCAAAATTTGCCCTCTCATGTTTTCCAAGGTTTTCTCTTATATGGGTGGCCACAAATACTTGATTAAAGAAAAATAAATTTTTTGAAAATAAGCAAGGTGTCCTCGATTGGCTTTGAGATAAGGTGTTTTTGATTGACGCTTGAGCAATTTGTTTTTCGATTGGCATCAGGACAAGGAGCTTCGATTGGGCACCTAAAACTCTTCGATCGGGCTTTGGTCTGCAAGTCTTCGATTGGGCGCTGGGCCTCCTTCGATCAAGATGAGTTCACAAAGTTTTCGATTGTGTGCTGGGCTTCCTTCAATCAAGTTAAGTTCACAAGGCTTCAACTGCACAAGGAAAAAGGCCCCTTTCACTGGCTTTCGATTCACAGAGCAATGACCTCCTCATGCTAATATCCACAAGGCCTTGGCTTCCTTTGTGCTAGTTTCGACTGGACAACGGTTCCTTTCAAAACTGCTTGCATCAACTCAATCTCTGAACCTTTTCAGCATATGATTGCCACATTTTGAGCCAACATTAGTGAACCATTCAAAGAATTCACGAGGCATACATGTGCGCTATTTGAAATACACACAAAAGGGCCATTCGAAGGATGCACATGTGTTCCATTAGAAGGATGTACAGGTGTTCCATTCGAAGGATGTACAGGGGTTCCATTAGAAGGAAGTAACAAAAGGTCCATTCGAAGAAGCATTCATAAGGTCCATTCGAAGGGTACATAAGAGGTGCATTCGAAGGAAACAAGTCATAACCAATCGAGGGGCAGGGACTGAAGGCATTCGAAAGACAAAGGTGTCCAGGTTCATTCAAGATTCCAAAGAGGCATGAATATTTCAAAAAAGGAAATCTTTTAATATGTCTAATTTTGGTCTCATTGCTTTCAAAGCTAGTTAATGATTGTCTCATTCCATTTCCATGCGGATCACACTCCTATAAATACAAGGCCTAGGACACACTGCAAAGGACAAGAAAAAAGGAGAGACTAGCTCATACATGCACACACTGCCTCAAAAAAGTTTACTAAATTATAAAAAAATCTTACAATTTGAAGCTAGTATTGTAGGTACCCTAGTCCACACAAATACTAAATTTGTGCTCCTGAGGCTCCCAAGAGTCTATTCGAAGCCCATCCATATCCAGAAGTTCCAAATTGAAGCAACTCTTAAACAAGGGTACCCACGCTTGAAGCCCCAGATTCATACATCATAGTTAGTAAGGGCTGGTAAAAAGACCAAACTTTACATTTGCATGATATATTAACACTTGTAGTTCATTCAATTTGTATTCAATATTAAGGACCTGGGTTCGACACCCAGGTCTGCATTTGTTTTGTTTTTAACATTTGTTATAGATCCAGCCTGAATAGACCAACGTGCACAAGATCGAAGGACCTGGGTACGATACCCAGGTCCTGCATCTTTGTTTTGCTAATATTTGTCTTGCAGATTCAAATCGAAAGGCAACATCCACCCCTGGATCGAAAATCAAAGCATCCCTTCTTGGATTGAAAAAAATCATATTCCCCTCTGAATCGAAGAGCCCCCATTCTTCCCCGGATCAAAGGACAATTTCCTTCCTGGATCAAAGGGAAATCCCCTTCCATGGATCGAAGGACAATCTCCTTCCCAGATTGAAGGACAATCTCCTTCCTGGATCAAAGGGCAATCCCCTTCCCTGGATCGAAGGGCAATCCCCTTCCCCAGATCAAAGGATTTTTCATGTATTTTAACTTTTCGTTTTGTTTATTTTCTCTTAATGGTTTTCCTCTTTACAACAAACATAAATTAGGTTCTAGTCCTTTTTTATTAAAATTAATTTTGTTAATAAATTATTAATTACTTTAACATTTTTTTCTCAAAAAAATAAAACAAAACAAACAAAAAGATTTCTTTTCCTTAGAATTTAGGCGTCCCATTTAATTCGTTTGCGCATTTATTTACTTTCACATTTTTTTTCCATCTTATTTTAACAGCTTCCTAGTTTGTAATAGTAACTAGGACTTTACTTTTCGCATTTCTATAATGTACCTCTCACAATGCCATGTAATAGCGTAGGATTTACATTCCCGCACTTTACATTTCTGCACTTTAAATTACTATATATACTACTGCTAGTAATTAGGATTGCATGACAAGACTGAAAAATTAAAACACTAGCAAACCTAAATGTGCAAGATAAATAGCTGAGCTAAACACAATTGCACATGTGCATCTATAGGGTATCCCACTTCGGTTGCCTTCAGAAAATATTCATGTCCCTCGAAACGGGGACGCTTTAGCAAAGACCCGTAAATCAAAAGATCATAGTCCCTCGATGACCCAACAATTGCCTTTCGGTAAATGATCTAGTCCCTAAATAAAAATTGCTAAAGCGTCTCTACATGTTGCCTTTATGACTGTACGTCCCTTCAAATGTCCCTCATACATCAAATGATAGGGCTACCTACTCACTAATAATAGGATAGCACTGTCTAAAGGAATAGAGGAAAATAACGACTTTTTCGAGTACAAGTAGATCGTTGTTAGATGCTTGCTCAAAACAAACTTTTGCACCCATACAAAAAGGTTTCAAAAACACTTTCAAAAATGTTTGCTTTATTAACACTCTTGAGGACTGATACAAGAGTTATCATAAAGCGAACCACGTGAACTAAGGCATTTTCAAACTACTTTTTCAAAACACAAAGCACAAGGTATTAAAAAATGAACTAAGCATCTAAGAGCCCGTAGATAACTACATATGGAAAGGGTGCTAACACCTTCTCTTTCCATAATCTACCCCCTTACTAAGAAAACATCTCGAAAGGTCCTTTTTTGTTCTTTTCACCCTTTCCTTAACTTGGATAAAAGAAAATTCGGTGGCGACTCTTGCTTACTGCAACATTTGCAAACATAAATGCAAAACCAGTATAACAATCAGTTCTTCCACCGTATCACACCTATCAGAGACCATCCCCTTAGGGAAATCAAGGGAAAAGTCAGAAGAGGGAGGCTATTGACTATATTCTAATGAGCTACACAGAGTTACTTCCGACTTTGATTCAGAAGAACTTGGTTCAGACTAGGCTGCCCTCTGCTACACCATCACCTCTACCTTGGTATTATAAGGCAGACTAGACATGTGTTTTTCACCAGGGAGCACCAGGGAAAAATATTTAGAATTATTATCCTTTGAAATCTGAAGTACAAAAGATGGTGAGATCTGGACTTTTATCCTTTTAAGATGTTGGCCCTAACGTGAAAGATAATCCTTTGCCAAAGCATGGAGGAGAAAATGTTGTAAACATGGTTGCTGGTTGTCCAGGGGACTTTCGGATTTTTGATATCAACCTGGTTAGAGGAGATTTGGTAAAGATGCATGCTGACATCTGCGAGTTCAGTTACTATACGCACGACAATGCTGGTTGTAGTATTTGCAGTAGAAATATCCAAGGATGTGATAAGATAAAAGCTGATCTTTAGGAAATGATGGATGAATGCCTCATTGATATAATCAGGCCTAGGGAAGAGTATGAAGAGGATGTGAATATGGTATTTGGATGTCCTGTAGAATTCCGGATTTTTGACGTGAATCATATGAATGATGATCTGGTGTAGTTACACGCTACCTTCTGTCACATGGATGGTTAAGAAGAACACCATTATGGGTCTTGCCAAAATTACTGCAGAGATTCTCGTGGTTTTTCCATCGTGAGAAGGGGTATTAAGTTGTTGTTGGATAATGGTACCATCAAAATTTCAGGCAATAGAGATTATTACCGTGGGATTAACGTGATTGAAGATTGCTCGGCCGAGATTGTGTCAGACGATGAGTATGTTTGTATAGATGAATTCGTTTCCTCAGATGAAGATATGTTCTCCAGCAATGATTATGTGATGTCTAAGTATTCTGAAGAAGGGATGAATGTTATTGTTCCTTGTTCTGGTATTCCCGCTCCCTATAGAGATTGAGTACCATAGCAAGCTAGATGTTGCTCCAGTTGTGATTTGCTTGCCGAGACCCGTTCCTTATGAATCAGAAAAAGTTATGCCATACAAATACAATGCTATGATATTGAAGGATGGTGTGGAAGTCCCCATCCAAACTTTGTCTGATATCAAGAATATTGCTAGAGCCAGCAGTGTGACCCCCAGTGGCCGTGTTTTCACACCTATTATTTGAGGGAATGTTAACGCTGATAAAAAAGCTGTTGAAAGTGTTAAACCTAAGAAAGAAGTGGTGGAATCTAGTGGTACTACTCTGGAAAAAGATATGGATGATATATTGAATATTATCAAGATGAGCGACTACAGGATCATAGATCAATTGTCGCAGACCCCATCAAAGATATCTATTCTATCCTTGCTAATGAATTCTTCTTCCCACAATGAATATTTGATGAGAGTATTGGATTAAGCTTTCATGGAAAAATATATGCCTTTGGACCAATTTAGTAGTGTTGTTGGGAATATTACATCCTGTAATAACTTGAGTTTCTATGATGACGAGTTGCCCGATGAAGGAAGGAATCATAATATGGCTCTCCACATCTCCATGAACTATAAGAACGATTCATTGTCCAATGTGCTGATTGACAATGGATCTACTTTAAATGTTAGACC
The DNA here is from genome assembly GCA_948472305.1 of Vicia faba. NCBI lineage: Eukaryota > Viridiplantae > Streptophyta > Magnoliopsida > Fabales > Fabaceae > Vicia > Vicia faba. Next base: position 1,295,269,375 of record OX451737.1, on the reverse strand, counting down.
GAGGAGCACACTCATGAAGCTGAAGTACCAAGGAACTCCCATGCGCCCGAGTGGCATAATTGTGAAAGCTTTTTATGGATCTAGGAAGTTTGTTATCGGGGAAGTAGATTTTGCTATTCACATAGGCTCGCACCTATTTCAGATTACTTTCCAGGTTATGGATATTGTTCCCGCTTACAACTGTTTACTGGGACGACTGTGGATCCACGAGGCAGGGGCTGTCACTTCAACTTTGCACCAGAAGCTGAAGCTTGTTCGTGAAGGAAAGGTGGTTATCATAAATGGAGAGAAGGCATTGTTAATATCTCATTTATCTTCTTTCAGTGTTGTGGAAGTAGATGAAGCTTCTATTGGAACTCATGTCCAAGCTTTATCTATTGATAATGTAAGGGAAACTGAAAATTCTATAACTTTGTTTAAGGATGCTCAAGGTAGTGCCTAATGGCCCTAGTAAAGTATGGGGGCATATTGTGGATGCACCTGTGAATAAGAATAGAGATGGTTTGGGATTCCCTGTGAAGAATGGTAAACGTCAGAATATGAAGCCGAAGTCTGCTTTGGGCAAATAACAAGATATCTTTTGTAGCGGAGGTTATCTTCATCCAACTGTTCCGAGGATCAATGCTATTGTGGAAGGTGAAGCAGAGTAAGAGATGTCGAACAATGTGACGCTTGGAGTTAGAGTCTAAAATTGGATTACTATTGATGTTCCCTCTTGCATTCATATTTCAAAGTAATTTGTTTTTGTTATTGATATTGTATGGGCATATCTGTTGCTTTGATTTTTAAAATCAATAATAAAATTTGTCTTTGATTCCCCCAAATTATGTCTTTATTTTCTGCTTTTTCTTGGAAAATGGTAATAAAAAAACCTTTCAAAAATAAATAATAGTTGTAAATAAATCTACATAATCACTTGCTATATATTTGTCAGTTTCAAAAAGCAATCATAAATCATATGTGCAGATTAATTAAAAAACCCGTTGAATACAATGACCATGCACCCTCTCCTAACTTTGAATATCCTGCGTATGTGGCCGAAGAAGAAGAATATAATGAAACCCCAGATGAGGTTTCACGGTTGTTTGATCGCGATGAAAGAGCCATTTGGCCATATAAAGAGCCGTTAGAGACAACTAATTTGGATTCAGAGGAAGATCCAAAAGAAGTCAAGATTATAACATTGCTTCATCCCGACGTGAAGAGCAACTTAATTGAATTGCTGAAAGATTACGTGGACATATTTTCTTGGTCGTACCAAGACATGCCGGGATTGGATATTGATATTGTGGAACATCATTTTCTGCTAAAGCCAAAATGCATGTCAATCAAGAAGAAATTGCAAAGAACTCACCGTGATATGGCAGTAAAAATTAAAGAAGAAGTTTTAAAGAAAATTAATACTGGTTTTCTTGTGACATTAGTGTACCCTCAGTGGATTGCCAATATTGTCCCAGTACCAAATAAAGACAGAAAAGTTCACATGTGTTTTGATTATAGAGATTTAAAAAAAGCTAGTCCAAAAGATGACTTTCCATTGCCATATATTGATATGTTGGTTGATGGTACAACAAAATTCAAAGTATTCTCGTTCATGGACGGATTTTCCGGATATAATCAAATCATAATGGCTCCTGAGGACATGGAAAAAACAATGTTTATCACACCCTGGGGAACATTCTGTTACAAAGTGATGCCCTTCGGTTTGAAGAACGCTGGTGCAACGTACCAGAGGGCTATGACAACCTTATTCCATGATCTGATGCACACTGAAATTAAGGTATATGTTGATGATATGATTTCCAAATCCCGTAATGAAGAAGGGCATATAAAAGATTTATTGAAATTGTTTCAATGTTTGAGGAAGTATCGTCTCCGCTTGAATCCAAATAAATGCACATTTGGTGTCTGATCAGGAAAATTGTTAGGTTTCATTGTCAGCCAAAAAGGGATTGAAGTTGACCATGATAAAGTTAAGGAAATTCAAGAAATGTTAGCGCCAAGAATTGAAAAGAAAGTTAGAGGCTTCCTTGGGCGTTTGAATTACATTTCCAGATTTATCTCCCACGTGACTTCTACATTGAGTCGGTCTTTAAGTTGTTAAAGAAAGATCAAGGTTGTGTGTGGACAGATGATTTCCAAAGGGAATTTGAAAGTATTAAAGTGTATTTGTTGGAACCTCCTATCTTTCTCCCTCCTGTTGAAGGAAGATCATTTATCATATATCTGACAGTGTTTGATAATTCTATGGGTTGTATTTTGGGACAACAACATGAAACATGGAAAAAGGAATATGCCATTTATCATCTTAGTAAGATGTTTACTGACTGTGAGTCACAGTATTGTATGCTGGAAAAAACATGTTGTGCTTTGGCTTGGGCAGAAAAGTGGTTACGGTAATATATGTTGAATCATACTACTTGGTTGATTTCCAAAATGGATCCGATTAAGTATATTTTTGAAAAGTCTACTCTTACTGGGAGAATTTCCCATTGGAAGATGTTGTTGTCTGAATATGATAGTGAATACTGTACTCATAAGGCTATAAAAAGCAGTGTGTTGGCGGATTATCTTTCTCACTAACGGGTTAATGATTATCAGTCTGTTAAATATGATTTCCCTGATGAGGATGTTATGTTTCTGAAAGTAAAAGATTATGATGAACCGTTGCCTGAGGAAGGTCCTGATCCTGAATCTCGCTGGGGCATGGTGTTTGATGGAGCTGTGAATGCTTATGGGAAAGGAATAGGTGCTGTGATTATCACTCCCCATGGACCGCATATCCCATTTACTGCAAGGTTGGCATTTGATTGCACCAATAACATGGTAGAGTACAAAGCTTGTATCATGGGTCTCGAGGAGGCTATTAATCTCAGAATCAAAATTCTAGATGTATATGGAGATTCGACTTTTGTAATAAACTAGATTAAAGGAGAACGAGATACTCGTCATCCTGGCTTAATTCCCTACAAAGACTATGCTAGAAGATTATTACCTTTCTTTAATAAAGTTGAATTCCATCATATTCCCAGAGATGAGAATTAGATGGAAGATACTTTAGCCACTTTAGCTTCTATGTATCAAGTGAATACTTGGAACGATGTGCCTCGTATCACCGTTCGACGTCTGGATAGTCCGGCTCATGTGTTTGCAATAGAGGGAACTTCAGATGAAAAACCTTGGTATTATGATATCAAGTGTTTTCTATAGACTCAGGAATACCCGGTTGGTAAATCAATCAAAGATAGAAAGACATTGAGAAGGATGGCAGGTAGCTTTTTCCTCAATGAAGATGTACTATACAAAAGAAATTATGACATGGTATTGCTCAGATGCATGGATAGACACGAGGCAGACATGTCGATGCATGAAATCTATAAAGGTTCCTTTGATACTCATGCCAATGGACATTCGATGGCAAAGAAGATGCTTAAGGCAGGTTACTATTGGCTGACAAAGGAATCTAACTGTTATAAATTTGCAAAGAAGTGCCATAAATTCCAGATTCATGCTGACAAAGTTCATGTGCCTCTGACAATTGCCAATGTTATTTCTTCCTAGTGGCCTTTCTCTATGTGGGGTATTGACATGATTGGAATTATTGAACCTAAGGCGTCAAATGGGCATCGTTTTATTTTGGTAGCAATTGACTACTTCACAAAATGGGTGGAAGCAACTTCCTATGCTAATGTTACTAAGCGGGTGGTAGTACGCTTTATCTAGAAGAATCTTATATGTCGATATGGTGTTCCAAGAAGGATTATCACCGACAATGGCTCAATTTTGAATAACAAGATAATGACAAAACTTTGTGAAGAATTCAAGATTGTCCATCACAATTCATCTCCTTATAAGCCAAATATGAATGGGGTTGTTGAAGCTTCTAATAAAAACATTAAGAAGATCATCCAAAAAATGGTTGTTACCTATAGAGATTGGCATGAAATTCTCCCTTTTGCTTTGCACGGGTATCGTACATCTGTTCGCACTTCAACAGAGGTAACCCCGTTCTCTCTTGTTTATGGAATGGAAGCAGTGCTCCCCGTTGAGGTTGAGATTCCCTCTTTACGTGTGATAATGGAAACCAAATTGTCAGGCTGAATGGGTCAAGAACATGTTTGACCAATTGAATTTGATTGAAGAAAATAGAATGATGGCCTTGTGTCATGGTCAGTCATACAAGAAGAGAATGAAGAAAGATTTTAATAAAAAGGTCAAGCCTCGTAATTTTAGAGAAGGCGACCTCATGCTCAGAAAGATCATGTCTTTTAATGTTGATTCTAGGGGAAAATCGACTACTAATTTTGAAGGCCCATATGTTGTCAAGAAAGCCTTCTCTGGAGGAGCATTGTTTCTTGAAACTATGGATGGAGAGGATTTCCTATATTCTATGAATGTTAATACAGTCAAGAAATACTTCTCCTAAAGGAATAAAAGGACATCTCGCTAAGTCGAAAACCCGAAAGGGCGGATTAGGCAAAAAATAGCGTCTCAGTAGGCTGAAAACCCGAAAGGGAGGTCTAGGAAAAAATAAGAGACATAAACAGAATAAATTCTTCCCGCTAGGTTGAAAACCCGCAAGGGAAACCTAGGCAAAAGTTAGGGATTTCTTGGCAAGTAACTGTGTCAGACAAGACTTGATCATTGAATCAACAATCTTCTTGGACTCTCGCCATGCTTCAATAGAACTCGTTGCTCAAGAATTCAAAGTTGTTAGCGAGAATAGTGGTCATTGTATTTCAATGTATCTTTTCCAATATATTACCATTTTCCAAACTTTGTAATCATCTTTGGAGTCTCGCCTTTCGCAGACTTCAATTCTATTAATAAAGTTTGAGATTTTATCCAATTTTTTGCAATTCTTATTTTATTCTGCTTAGAAAGACTCCATTTATTTTGATAGTAATTTCCAAAACAAAAATATTAAATAATAAAATTGTTTTTTGAAAAGAATTTACAAATTACTTTCTACTTTAGATTTTGTGACTCAAGAAAAACAAAAAAATAGTGATTCCGAGGATGGATGAACTCAGAAATTTTGGAAGTATATATTTCCCAGGAAGGTTCTTCCAGGTCACTTTTGTTGGTATGCGTATGATCTTCTTGTGTTTCTCAAAAAGTAAGAGATGCTACCAATTAATGTATGGTGCGGTGTTGGGTTTGTGATCCCATTTTCCCCAATCAAGTCTTGGTTCATTTATTTTCCTCCAGGTTGATTATTTTTATTTTAGGTTTTGCATGGTCTGAAGCCTCCATCCCAGATTCCCCATTAAGGTCTTCGCGCATGTGTAGAAAGGCCCTTTGTGTGTTGAGGTGGAACCATTTGCAAAACATCGTCCTTTTGCAGTAATGGCATTATTGTTATTGTTTGTTTCCCAGACAACTAGACAAAGGCAACATCTTTTCTAAGAAGTGTTGAAACAGTTGTCAACTTTTTGGGTTTTCTCCCGCAAAGTGTTAGGTTTGATTTTAAAATCCCATTATTTTTATTTCTTTATGTATTATTTATCTTCTTAAATCCCCAAGTAAAGCTGAGATAATGTTTCTCTCTGAAAGATGTTATCTCCACGTGGTTTCATAATTTCTCCCCAGGGAAGTTTGTGTAATCATCACTCGTGGTATTGAAAAATGTATTTCGGGCTTCCCTCAATAATGTGGTATTGTACTCCCCATTGAAATCAACACGAGATCCCCATTTGAAGTCTCAAATATGTGGTTTCCATCTTCCCTAGTGAAGTCAGTATTATAATCTCTAGTGGAAATCTAAACATTGAGACATTGTTTTCCCCATTGAACTCTGTGTGATATTCCCTGGTGAAGCCTGGAGGAGGATGTTATATCCCTGTATTTGTACTATTCTGATTTGATTATTTTCGGATTATGTTTCTTCCCAGTGAAGTTAAGCCATGAAATAGGAATTTGTTTCCTCAGTTGGTGCTTACTTTCTTATAAAATTTTCCTCCTGGATGTGATTTAGCTGAGTGTTGACTTTACCCAAGCTGGTTTTGTCTAGTTATTCCCAGTGATGTATGTCTATTTTGTTAGCATATACATGATAACATTCGTACATACATCATGCATAACTGAATTAAAATTCATTGCTCACTTGCTTTTATTATAATTTTTGTTGGCATGTTACCCTATTTGCAGAGTTATGTTACCCTCTCTCCAATAGATTGTCAACCTTAAGAAGAAAGTGTATATCCTTTCAATTTCCCCACTGAGTTATCCCTCGTGGAAGAATTTTACTTTAGCCTTCCTATTTAGCTTATCAACTGGATGGAATATGATCCCTTTTGAGTTTATTTCTCATCAGGTGCTATCTTGGCTGAATGTTTCACTCTGGTGTATTTCTGGTTTGAATCTGTAGTCCCCGACATTATTATTATTCTATTTTCTGCAGGCTTTAAGCCCTGATTTGAGAATGTTCATTTATTTTGGCATGAGAGTACTTTATTTCCTCAGCAGGAATATATTGGCACTTCGCCAGAGAAGTCATTTTTTATTTTCCCAACAGGCTTCTTATAACAGCAAGTGGCAGGTCTCTTTATTTGAGCAACCTGTACTTCCCTAGTAAGTGTTTTAGTTCCCAAAAATGATTCATGATTTTGTTACTCCAATTGATGGTAGTCTCGTCATTATGGGAGATAGTTCGTTGTTGAGATTTGTTACTTCAATGGATGGTAGTCCAGTCATTATGGGAGATACTTAGTTGTTGATATTTGCTACTCCAATGGATGGTAGTCTACTCAATATGAGAGATAGTTTGTTGTTGAGATTTGTTACTCCAATGGATGGTAGTCTAGTCATTATAGGAGATAGTTCGTTGTTGAGATTTGTTACTCCAATGGAAGGTAGTCTCGTCATTATGGAAGATAGTTCGTTTTTGAGATTTTTGTTACGCCGATGAGTGGTAGTCTCGTCATTATGGGAGATAGTTCATCGTTGAGACTCACTTTTCTCTGAAGAGTTCGTTTGTTTCCAGTGATAAGTACTGATGCTGGTCATTCGTGACTTACCCTAATAGTGGTATTTACTGGTATTATCCTACCACTTCTTTCTCCCTAAGGGATTGACATTACCTTTTTTTCTATCTTCTTAGAGAGTGGATAGTTTGCAGTTATCTGTCGATCACTATTATCCTTTATTTTCTCTTCTCAATGTTTGAGTTGATGTTACTTTGTCTCCTCCTTGGGATACACCCCAGTAGAGTTGAGTCTTCTGTCCACCAGCGATTTATTTTCCTGGTCGGACTTTCCTTTGATCCTCTATTTTATTTCTGCTCCCCAGTGGTGTCCTATGTCACCTTTGGATTTGTTTGTTTGCATGCACAATCATAAGCATTGCATGGCATCTTAGGACTAAAAATAGGGCTTGTTTTATATTTAAGTATCTTAAATCGCGTCGACACAAAGATTTTATCCTTCGCATCTCCAGATAGAAGACACTTATATAAGGGCAGCTGTTGTACCCCAATTTCCCCCCCTAAGATTCCTCTATCATCTCATATCAACTCAATCACAACAAGATCACACTAGGGTTTGGTTCTTCTCCCTATCTCTAGGTTTGCTCATGAGGAATCACCAAACACCTTGATTTGTATATTATGGTCATGTTTTTTTTGTATTGATTAACTTTTAACTAAAATACAATGAAAGTTTTCTCTAATTGATGATCCTATAGGTGAGGGCACAACACATTTCATCAAGTGAATTCATAGGTTCATGAGTTTATTTCCATGCCTTCTTCAGCAAAGCTTCATTGAGGTTCAAGCTTCACCATTGAAGATGCTTTAAAGTAATATCATGATAAGACCTACTATTACTCATCATGTCTCAATTTGTCAAAAAAAAAGAGGCCAAAAGATGCAAGAGTTGATTAAAGAACTTTGACCTAATTGGACAAGTTCTTAATTCCTTGATCACAAGTGTATAACTCTCTCAATTGTTAATATTTGGAGGTGGTTTTTGTTGCTATGGTTTCTTATTATCATCCTCAACAATCTCCATTCACGTGGGAAAAGTTATTGTGCAATAAAGTTTGTCAAAATTGGAAGGGATTTCCAAGTCATTTTGGTGCTCTAGGAGCTAGGGTTTTGAACTTCTAAGGGCTATATCTTACTCATCTATTGAGATTTTTGAGTGATTCCAAATACATGCTTATTTTTAAAGGGTTATCAACTAATCACTTCAAGAGTTTCAAGAAATGTTTTGGTGGAGGAGGCCTAATGATGAAGAAATATTACAAGTCTTCTAGATAGGCCATCAAATTCCCTTATGTGACTTCAAAAGATCATAACTTGGTCATTTTTTATGTCCTTGAGCCCATTATTTTTCCATAATGATATTTTCAATGTGAAATTCAACTCTTCTTTTATATGCAAAGCTTGAAAATGAGTGGAAGATGCCCTAAGCACTCAAAAGATTATAGGTCACCTCATGAATTTCACTAATTTTGCAAGACCATAATTTTTAATACTTGGTACTTTTTAGTGATTTAAGTTTCAAAATTCTATTTAGGAAGTCTAATTCAAGCTAGCATCAATGATCAAAGATCAATTTTTAAGGAAGACCTTGTTTGAACTCAAAACATTATAGGTCACCTTTGAAGAAAAACTTAGAATTTTTCTAAGTACAAAAAATCAACATATTTTTCTCAACTTTGACTCATCACAACTTTTAGCTCAAGCATCCATTTGATCTCACACTTTTCACATTGTAAAGTTTGTGACCTTATCTTTCAATTGCTTCAAGACTCATGCCCTAAGACCCCTTGAGTTGTGAACACCATGGATTCAAACATGGTACCTTAAAACTAAAGTTTTCTCCAAAGTTAGAATTTGAAATTCATAATTTGGCTTATAATCACCAAATTTCCTTGTGTTTTCCACTTAAGCATAATTAGCACATATGTTTGAATCATTTAGAGCATCAAAACGCATAATTTGGATGAGTTTTGATGCACATGTGAACACACTTTGCTTATGTGATTGTTCATCACAAACTTCATTAACATCATTGGATCTTGGGTATTGAGTTTAACTCCACCAACATGGATGGATGATTTTAATGATAGTTTGATCAAATTTTTTTAATTCAAATATTCCCCTTCCCTCTTCATCTCATCCTCTTCTCTATTGTGCCACATTTTGTTAGAGGATGATCTACATATCATCTCTCCAAACTGATGATACATAGATTGCTATTGACTAGCCTCAAAATAGGTGTGACTTCTATATAAGTCCACTTACGATTATTTAACATAGCACTAAATTTTGTCCCGATTTGAGAAATGATCATTCATGGCTCAAACCCATGTTTGAAAGCCCAAGTATGATTAATTTGAAACCTTTGATCTAACAACTTTGAGGTTCATTCTTAGGAGGCTTTCGTCTTATATATCCTCTAATGAACTTTCATAAAATTTGGTCTAGGTGAATCATTTAAACATCATTGATCATTTGTTGTTGCCTTGAGAATTTGAAATGAATGATATACTTGACAAAAAGCAAATGAAACTTGTTGTTGAGAGGATTTTATTTTATCAATCTTCGAATGAGTTTTCAAATGTAAGATTCAAGATGGTCATTTAACTAACCTATAATTTCTAACTCATTAACAACTGGCTTTTATTTATATGCTTTTACTTTTTTGCTTTTACTTTAAGCACCATTAATTTTAGCATTAATATTTCATGCTATTTTCATCTTTGCTCACTTGAGCATTTATTTTTATGTCATTTTGTTTTGCTCACTTGAGCTTTTCATTTTATTTTTGAAGATAACTAATAATCAACTTTGACAATAAAAGACTTTATGGTTGCTTGGACTATTTAGTTACTATCCTTGGCATTTTGGAGTTATGGACTTCTTGGACTTAGGAGTAGAGACCTTGACCACCCTTGAGACCTTGGTGACTTCTATTGTTATTTTGTCTAGAGTTCTTGGGGTTTACCCGAAGACATTGGGTTGTTTGTTTTTTTGTGTGCATGTTATTCTGATTATATGCTTTGTCTATGATCGGGAATTCGTTTGTATAAAACTGCTACTCTGCCCAATTTTTGTGAAGACTTAATGCATTTGAAGTTTGGTATTCATAAGAGGTTTAGTATCCTTACTTGATTGGTTACAAGTCCAGAGAATCGAATACTATATTGACTCATTGTGTCAAGTGTTGGCTTCTTGTTGGTTAGATGGTTCTTTTCCCTAGATTTTATCTTATGTTGTAGGATAGTCCCTTCATCTCCTCCCATATTCTTAAATTTCAAAAATCTTCTCCCTCCTTTTGAAAACTCTTATTTTTTTTATTAAACTTGAACCGCTTTCACAATAAACTTGGACTTAGGTCCAAGCATTTTCAAAAACATTTTCTTAATCAAATTTTAACCAACTTACTAATACTTTGACTTTTTTTTTGTGAGAGGATTAAAAGTCAATCAATCTCATTCAAACCATTTTGCCATTTTGGCTTTTTATCTTAAAACTTTTTCTCAGATGATTAGACTCTTGTCTATCCTTGTAGTGATGCAAACTACTATACTTCTATGGTATGTAGTGAAGTGATACATTTTCCACTTGGGTGTTGAGAGAGGCTTTGTTGATTTTAAAATCCAAGCCATATCCTCCACTTTGAGATGACATAAATTCTCCTTTCTCATAATCGTGGGTAGTAAGTATGTTCTTTCACTCGGATAAGACAATGATGTATCGTCCCTTAAAATTAACAAACACATTTGTGTTTTAAAATTTTTAAAGGTGAACTACGAGTACCCTGATCCACTATTTCATGGAAGGTGGTATGTATGCACTAAAGGTTCGCAACCGCGGAGGGTGAAAAATTGTAAAAAATATTTCTTTTCTCATCTCCACCATCTATTTTTTGTATACAACTTGTATAGCCAAAATACACAAATTGTCAAAGAGGTTCCTGCGGAGTACCGTAACTGTTTAGGGTGTTAATACCTTCCCTATGCATAAACAATCCTCGAACTTAGATTATATCCCCCTCTTTTGGGTTATTCGCTCTTTTCCCATTCTTTTGGAAACAATAAAGCGTGGTGGTGATTTTTATTTGATCTGTGTGAGTCAAGTCAATTCAATGGATTAGTCTCAATATTTCTACTGCTACACCATCCAGGTTGTCTCATCAGGATTGTTTCATCTAGATCACCATATAAGAATGTAGTCTTCACATCTATTTGTTCCAGTTCAAGGTCGAACTGTGCCACCATGGCAAGAAACATTCAAATGGACATGTTCTTAACAATAAGAGAAAATATATCATTGAATTCTAAACCTTCTTTCTGAATGAAACCCCTTGAAACCAACCCCGCCTTGTATCTTTTCGATGTCACTTCTTCGATTCCTTCCTTAACTTTGAAAATCCATTTACAACTGGCTAACTTGGATCCAATAGATTTCTTGGTTAGTTCCTTAGTGTTGTTATCATGAAGATATTTCATCTCATCATCGATGGACTTTGGCCATTCAGTCTTATTTCGAATCCTTATAACTTCCTTATGGTCTCTAGGTTCTTCATATAAAACCTCACTTAATGAGATTATGGAATAAGCTATAAGATCTACATACGTAAGTCTTTGAGGTGGCTTGATGACTCTTTGTGTCCTATCTCTTGGCAATATGTATTTATCGACAATTTCCCCAACTTCATCATCTTCTGCTTATTCTTCGACTTCATTTGAGATATGCAATTCAACATCAACATGCTTCACCTCAACAGGAATCTCTACATGTTCTAGATCTTCATCAGATATTTCTACACTTCAATCAACATCCTTAGTTTTGTTGAAATCCATTTCAGCTTCATTGAAAACTATATCTTGACTTGTGATATTCCTTAGGTCACCTGGTTCTAGACACCATAGCCTATAAGCTTTGACTCCTTCAGGGTATCACATGAACATGCATTTCATAGCTCTAGGTTCGACCTTGTCTTGCCTAATGGGAGCATATGATATAATACCAAATACTCTCAGTTTGTCGAGATCTGGTGGATGTCCTGACCAAAATTCTTCATGTGTCTTCATATCTAACACAGTCGAAGGACATCGATTTATCAGATATGTTGCTGTCGAAAAAGCCTCAGCCCAAAACACCTTCTTCAACCCAACACTAGTCAACATGCATCTAACTCTTTATAAAATAGTTTGATTAAACCTTTCAGCCAACCCATTTTGTTGTGGAGTACATGCAGTAGTTATGCGCCTTGCAATACCAGAGGCAGCACAAAAACTGTCGAAAGCCTCATTGCAAAATTTAAGGCTATTATCGGTTCTCAACCTCTTGACCTTTCTATCAGTTTGATTTTCGACCAGAGTCTTCCAACTTTTGAAATTCTCAAAATTTTCATCCTTAGTCTTCTGGATGAATTCCCATAACTTTCTAGAATAATCATCTACTATGGATAGAAAATACATTGCTCCTGAATGTGATGGACACTGCAAACCCTCAAAGATAAGCATGGATGTAATTGAGGGATCCATTTGTTCTTTCTTTGCCTTTGTTGAACTTCACTCTGCAATATTTTCCAAGTACACATGGTTCATAAAATATCATCTTTTCAACTTTGTCTCCACCAAGCAAATTTTTTCTCCACAATTCGAACAGACCCCTTTCATTGACATGGGCCAATATCATGTGCCAAATTTCTGTCTTCGAAAAAGGTTTCATAGATGCAACATTTTTCGAACCACTTACAACTTCACCCTCAAGGGTATACAAGCCTTGTTTCTTCACGCTTATCAAGACTTCCTTCGAGCCCTTCATGACTCGTAGGATACTTTTCTCTCCTTGGAAAACATTCTTTGATGTCGAATTCACCAAGAGAAATCAAATTTCTTTTCAAATCAGGTACATACCTGACTTCAGTCATTAACCTTATTGACTCATCATGGAGCTTGAATCTCACAGATCCAACACCTGCAATCTTGCAAGCTTTATTGTTTCCTAGCAATATAGATCCACCATCTTGATCACATAATTCTTCGAACAAGTCTTTATTTTGAGTCATGTGCCAAGTGCAACCTGAATCCATAATCCACTCCTTACTTGAGTCGATGATTGAAACCACAAGAACATCATATGAGTCGAAATCATCTTGAATAATGGATGCATTTCCAGTATTGTTACCTCCATGATCTTTCACGTGTTCAAGGAACACTTTTCTTGTATGACCCTCCTTCTTATAGTGATAGCATCAAATTCCAGGTGTATCACCACTATAAGAATTCGACTGACTTTTACTTTTCTGCTTGTCGAACTTACCATCCTTTCACAAAAACATTTCTTTAACTGTCAAACCTTCACCAACCATTAAAGGTTTATTCTCCTATCATTCAATCAAGTCCTTATAATACAAGGCTGGTTGAACTTCTTCAAAGGTCAAGGACTCTCTTCCATACAAGAGGGTTTCTTTAAAGTGAGCATGTGATATGGGCAAAGAGCACAATAGAAACAACTCTTGATCTTCATCATCGATCTTCACATCAATTTTTTCAAGATCAAGAATCAGCTTGTTGAACATATCCAACTGCTCAGCCAACACTTTGTCTTCAATCATCTTGAATGAATACAAAGATTGCTTCAGGTAGAGTCGATTTACCAGCGATTTGGTTATGTACAAACTTCCGAGCTTTACCCATAACCTTGATGTCGTTGTCTCCTTTGATACCTGTCGAAGAACCTTATCACCAAGGCTCAACAAGATTGTGCTTTGGGATTTCTCTATCATGGTCATCTTTTCTTTTTTCGTTAACACAACATCTATGGTGGTCGCTCCCTTCAACGCTTCCAAAAAACTCTACTGAACTAGTAGGGCTTCCATCTTCAAGCGCCACAGACCAAAATTGTTCACTCCGGTGAACTTTTCAATCTCATACTTTGTTGAAGACATCTTCTTCATGCTCACCGCACTAATCTGTTGTGAAAATGATACCTTGGAAACAAAGTATAAATTGTTTCTCTATGATCAAGAAACACACAGGCTAGAAAATATGAGAAGAAAAAAACAAGAAGAACACAAGGAATTAGTTATTAACTGCTATTCTTTACTTTCTCTTAGAAAAATATTACATGTACACAAGAATAACAAATAACCCTCTCTCACCCTAAATTAGGATTTGCAGTATGTAATGATGAGAGATTAGTATGCTACTTATAATAAACATAACATACTAAACTAGTGGGCTTTTTCACAAATACCCATTACAAGCTAACTTAGGGTACAAGCTAACTTAAACAATTGGACATAAAAAATAGGCCTAATTCGAAATACTAATAAACCTAGTATTTCGATACCCATATACTAGAACAAACTTCAACTACAGTATGTAGGTCTTCGATAATAACATGTGAGCAGACTTCAACGACATGTTAAACTCCTGTCGCACTGTCAAACAAAGAAGCTACCCTTTGACCCTTCAGAGTTCAATCCAATATCTCACAGTAGAAATAGTGTTGTTTTCAAGCATATTAGTCAATATGAGAAGGTACTTATGATGATGATATCATTAACATAGTAGAAGGTGGACAACTTTCTTGTTTTGAGATTGGGTGAATAAGAAGATATCCCGTTTTTTATATTTGAATCATAGATGAAGAAGTGCATCTTGAAGTTGTTCAATCCACTATTAAGGATCTTGTTTCAAGGCTTAAAGGGCTTTGTAGAGTTTTCATACGATCAACCACAAACCACGTGGTTGTTCAATGTAGACTTATTCATCAAGGAATACATTCAAGAATGCATTATTAACATCTAATTGTTGGTTGGTCCATTTATAGGAAATATATAAAGTGAGAATCAACCTGATGGTTACAAGTTTCACCATAGGAAATAAATTTTCTTTGAAGGCAAAACCTTATACTTGATGAAATTCTCTGTCAACTAACACAACTTTGAATTTGTCGATAAATCCATTTAGGTTTTCTTTTACCATATGACCCATTTAAAACAAATTTAATTTTTATCTATTGGGAGAGTAACCAAAATCCAGTTATTATTTTGTTATAGGGCCTCATATTCAGCTTTCATAGTTTCCTTTGTTAGAACAAAATTGTTCATATCCCTTGAGTTTTGATGATAACAAAGTACTTAAAGAACAATTAGGTATACTAACAATTATTTAATTATGAAGGATCATAAGCTTAAAAGTCAACTTGGTTCTGACTCTGATAAAGAGCTTAAGAAGGGAAGATAAGGTCTCAGACTTTGGTTGCTTAGAACTTCTTATACTCACACAATAAGAGACACAACAACAACATAAGTCAGTACATCAAATATCAGAGCAATAGCTAGTGGAACCTACACAACAAGAGAATACCAAATTCTCAATGTATCAGAACATCATGTCTACCAAGTCTTCATAGCAGTCTGTGGTACGGTGCGATAACTGACTTGGTTGTTTTGCATTTTATCACAAATGTTACGGTTTAGCAAGAGTCGCCACCGAGTTTTCTTTTATCTAAAAGGAAAGGTGAAAAAGCACAGGAAAGACCTTTGAGATTATTTCTTGAGTTCGGGGGGTAGATTATGAAAAGGGAAGGTATTAGCGCCCTTTTCATCCATGGTTTTCCATGGGCTCTTAGTTACTTTCTAGATCACTTGCTTTTGTTTGAAAATATGCTTTGTGTGGTTTTTTGAAAGTATTTTGAAAAGGCGCCATCATTTAGGCAAACTTTGTAATGATTCTCGTTCGTAAGAATGTATACAAAGTGTTGATCTTTTGAAAATGTTTTTCAAGTTTGAAAGATGTTTGTTGAAAGTGTTGGTGTTTGTTTAGAAAATAACAAGGATGTTTTTATTTTGAAATTGAGCAAGCAACTAGGAGTAATCTACCTACTCAAAAGCCTTTCATATTTATTTCCTCTTTCCTTTGACATTGTTATCTTACCATTGATTTGGAAAGTAACCCTATCTTTGGATGTAAAAGGGACGAGCAAGAGTCATTGTATAGCCATGATTAGCAATTTTGTAGATATATTAGAATTTTCTTTAGGGACTAAGATCATTTTTGAAAGGCAACATGGATAGCGTCGTCTAGGGACTATGACCTTGTATTTGCTTGTTTTTGCTAAGATACCTCACATGCATAATATGGCCATTTTTTGTAAGGCAACCAAGTGGATTTACCCTAAGGGTGTTTGTGTGCAAGTGTATTGATTTACAGGCATTATTTTTGTCTTTGATTAGGGTTTTCTGTTGATTGGTTTTAGTTTTTCAATACAAAACCCTAATTACTAGCATTTTTATTTGAAAGTGTTAAATTACGGAAAATAAAGTCTTACGCTATTACATCGTTTAGGGATGGGGGTACAATTTACAAATGGGAATGAAATAGGAACTTAAATATTACAACCATATCGAATAATAATGAAGAAAATGTAAAAACGGTGTAAAAAGAAGGAAAAATTGCATTTTGATCTATTATGTGTCGACACAAGCTTCTATGCATCGACACATAACTTTCCTTGCCCCTGTATTGCCAAATTAACTCAGTGTGAGTTGATACATAATGATATTTATCGACTAATACACTGCATGTTTCAACTCATATGTGCTTTGTGTCGACTCATACTGTCATTTTTCCTTCTGTTTTGGGCCTGTATAGCAGTATGTATCGACTCATAAGGCTATGTGTCGACTCATACTATCATTTTTTTACTTCAACATTTTTTTGCTGCATACATGGGTTAGTTATCAACACATAATAAAAATAATGGAAGATAAAGAAAAGGTTAGCTTCAAGGACAATGGTTACTACACTTTGTCTTCAAAAAAATGAATTACTAATGATGCTTGAAATGAAGAACTAAAGTCAAGAAACTTACCTTGGAATTGGATCTTATACTCTGAGCTTGAGTTGTTGTCTTAATTGTTCTTAAACTTGGAAAATAAAACAGAGATGTTGTAGAAGCTTGTTCTTGAGTTTGAACAATTTCTAGGTGATGTATGTGAGGTGCTTGGATGTTTGGACAAATCTTGCAAGGTGTGAGATGAAGATGTGAAAAACACAAGAAGGGGGGTTGAATTGTAAAACTTTAAATCAAATGAGTAGACAACACGGTATTTTTATCCTGGTTCGTTTGATCTCAAACTACTCCAGTCCACCCGTCAAGGTGATTTCGCCTCTCTCCAACGAGGTCTTAATCCACTATATTCAAAGGAATACAACAACTACTTTAACAACTGTTAAAGCCTTCTTGAGTATAACCACAACCCGTTTTATCTCAAGGAAATCTCTTTACAATTAATTGAACAAATAATGTGTCTGATGTTTTCTAGTAAAACAGTATACCACAACTGTGATAATACACAAAGTTAAGCTTAGAATAAAACTGGATTGCTAATGCGTTTGAGTAAGCGTGGTTGGAAAGCTTAGCAACTTGTATGAGTGTGTGCGTGTAGATTATTAGCCTTTTCTTTTCTCACACTGACTTATTTAAATAGCCAAGGCAAAGATACGTTGTTGTCCATAAAGCACTTTCAATGATAATAACATTCTTTCCTTTTTGAGAAGATCTTGTCTTTGAATAAAGCCGTTGGTAATTAATCTGTCTTGAATGCTTAGTAACGCTTCAGAGTCTTCTTTATGATAATCAGAGTGTTCTTTGCTTTAACTGGATGATGACGCTTCTGAGTGCTGATGACTTAGTAAAGATCTTTGATCAAAGTCAGAGTATTTTATGCGCAGATTCTGGTCATCAGGCTTCAGCATATAATCTGGTAACTTTAGCGTGTAGCACATGTTATTGATCTTCTGATGCTGGCATATTACTGATCTTCTGATGCTGATATGATCTTCTGATGCTGATTCCATCAGAACTTCTGTAAATACAAAACATAATTTTAAGTAGCATATATGTCTTATATATAAATCTTATAATTTATTTATTCTTGTATTTTGTTATCATCAAAACTCTAATTGAGGGTTGTAGAATCAAACTATGTTCTAACAATCTCCCCCTTTTTGATGATGACAAAAACCAAATTTTTTTTCAATTAAAATTAAGGAATAAAAGGTATCAGAGATTAAAAATAACGAATAAAAGGTATCAGAGCAACGAAGAGAAAACTCCCCCTGAGTTGATTTCTTCCCTTTAATTTCATGAGTCTTTGAGCATCAGAACTTTACTTTACTTTACTGTTTCTTTCGTCAGATTTTTGTACCCGTTCAAGCTTTTCAGAAGAAAGAAATTCAAATAGATCAAAATGTCAGAATGTTTGAGACTTATGTCTCAGTAATTCGTTATTGAAAAATATCATTCTTTCTCCCCCTTTTTGTCAGTTATCAAAAAGCACAAATAATCAGAGTTAAAATAATCAGAGCTAAAAATGTATTTATATTAAAAACAGAAGCAATGATAAGTTTAGAACATGTAAAAATATTACAGATAAACAAGTTATAAAAACAACAAGGAAATTTCTAAGAAGGAGGAGGAAGTCGTGTGAACAAAGCCTCCAACATGCTCTTGATTTGGGTGTTGGTTTCCTGTTGCTGAGATAACATGTTTGCTATTGCATCAATTTTGGTGTCCTGCATATCCATTCTTTCATTCATCAGCATATCAGATCTTTTCAAGTCTTCGAGAGTCTGCCTGTCAAGGGAGGAAGCTTGAGGATCTTCAGAAACATGATGCTTCTCAGAGCTTTCAGCAGTATCTTCTTCTTGACCCAAGTCTTCAGCTGGAATCATCTGTTCTTCTGACTCTGGTTGACGATGTTCAGACCAAGGGGCAATGTCCAGATGGAGAACTTCTTCCTTAAGCATCTTTCTCAGAAGTAGACCTTCAGTTTCTTTCAGCAGATTGCTGAAGTTCTGTTGAGCTTGTCCATAGCTCATTTCTTGCAGCTTAAAGGTTTCAGAGCATACCCATCTTCCGAACTTTGTCCAAAGGTAGTCAGAAGCAGCAGGGTCAACCAGTTCGAGACGTGCTTGTTTCAGAGAAGTGGTCCACTTCTGTACTTATGTTTCAAAGTTCAATATGCTGGAACCAACATCTGGATGTTTTGGTTTAGGGATAGCAGTTTTGTGGTTTATTGCAGCAAGGCTTTCAAGGACTGTTAAATCAATGACAGTCTTGCTGTGGTCGTCTGAATTATCTTTTGGTGAGGGAGTGGGAGAGTCAGGAATTATGATTGGACTTGATGGGGAATTTGGTGGAGTTAGTTCAGGTGAAGAGGGAAGTTGAGGAATATTCACAATGGTGCCAAATGGCAATTGAATGGCCAGAGGTACGGGTTCAGGGGATTCAGAGGGTTGAGCCTCAGAGGTTTGAGTCTCAGGTTGTGGAGATTGTTCAGGTTGAGGAGAGGGTGGATTAATTTCTGGTTGAGGAGATGAAGGTAGTGGGATTTCTGGTTCTGGAGAGAGTGGAATTTCTGGTATTGGTTCTATGGTAGTTTGAGGATTTGGATTTTTTGGATTGGGAGCAGTTGTATGTTGGTCTATATCAGAAAGAACTTTTTCAGGTTCTTGTTGGGTTTCAACAATATTTGGATTTTGAGGTTGGGAGCGAGATCTTCTTAGAGTTAATGATTCAGAAGGGTCAAAGTCAAGGTCAAAATCATCAAAAGTTTGTGGTGTTGGGTTTTCAGATGGAGTTGGAATGGGAATGGATGTTGATACAGTAGTTGAATCTAAAACAGTTACAGAAGAAAGATTACCTCTCTTCTTAGGAGTCTGCTGGGAGGATCCTTCTGCTACAACTTTTCTTTTCTTTGTCTTCTTCAGAACAACCTCTGGAGCCTTCTGCTGAAGATCTTGAATATTCAGATTTGGTGTTGTACCATCAGCTTTGCAAGCATCCAGATATCTCAGAATTATATCTGGTTTAGAGTCAATCTCTGAGAACAGAGGAAAGTTGTCCAGAGGGACTCTTCTGCTGGAGATTGCAGCAAAAGGAGTGATGCTGGGCTCCTTCATGATGTTCTCTATCAACTTCATTTTCTTCAGATTTTTGGCATTCAGCTGCTTGCCAACAGTAGCTTCTAGAGTGTTGATTTCTTGAGCCTCTGTCAGATGATCAATCAACTTATTCTCAGTAAGAATATCTGATATCAGTCTTCCTAAGTGTATCCAATCCCTTTTTGTACGTTCCTCTTCTCTTGTTTCCTTAACACTTGTTCTGAGATGGTTGAACAGAAGATGAGCTAGATTTATGTTGACCTTCTGAGAGATGAAATAGATCAGAAACTGCTGATCAATATTAATGTAATCAGGAGAGCTGATAGGCTTCCTGTGGTTGAAGTACCCCAGAATGATCTTGGCCCAAATTCTGTGTTTGTCTTTCAAATCCCTTATCTTGCTGGAGGGAAGCCCTAGAGTAAAGATTTCCCTTGCAATTAGGGCAGCATCAGCACACCTTTCTGCCATATCAATGCAACAAACATCACCACCATTGTACCCTATGAGTCTTGCAATCAGGTCTTCAGTAATAACAATCTTCTTCCCCATGATGTAAGACGTAACTTGATGATTTGAAGAAGAAGCGTGAATCCAAAATTCCTTTACCAGAATAGGAAATGTTGGACCCACCAGTCTGTAAAAATACTTTTCCCAGCCTTGAGCTTTAATTTCTTCAGATAGATCAAACCCATTCTCCTTAAGAATGTTGAAATCCATGATTAATTCTGACAGAACCTCTAGGTTTTTGATTGGTGTTAGCAGCGTTCTGTGGGGTTCTTCATATTGTTCAGATGAAACAGTTTTCTGGGAACCTGAAGTAGGAATGCTGGAAGAAGCCATGTTCACACGAGGTTTTTGTGAAAAAGATTGAAAGGGTTTTTGAGAAAGTAAGAACACTGAAATCAGAAATATTTAGAGAAAATGAAAGTGACGGTAAAAGAGTGTAAATGGTGTGAAGTGTGTTTAAATAGATTTCTAAAAGGTTTTGAAAACATAAACGTCAAGAGAGAGAAATTAATAATGATTATTAGCATTTAATGATAGCTGATTTTAGGGGATTCAGAAAGATATTTGGAACGGTTACCCATGACATGTGTCTCAATGCATCCAATCAGCGCTTTTGCCTTTTCAGAAACGTGAACGCGTGTTCAGCCTCAGAAAATAGCTGATGACTGGATAACACTTGTTTGCTTGAGTGAACAGCACATTTCTATCCTTGAAATGAAGCGCTCAGATCTTCATGGATAGATTCTGATACAATCTGCACTTCTAAAGTTCTGAAAGAAGATTGATCAGTAGTTCACAGAAAAATAAACAAAGTTCTGAAGGTTAAGATATGGAATCAAAACAATTTTATTCTGGGCAGAGCTTCATGCTGAGATGTTTCAGAATGAAGTTGAACCTATATTCAGAAAGAGATTTTGTAAAAATATCATCCCATTGATGGTCTGTGTTAATAAATTTTAAATTTTAAATCCCTTTCTGAATATAGTCCCTAATAAAATGATGTTTTATTTCTATATGCTTAGCCCTAGAATGTAAAATTGGATTTTTGCTGAGACAAATAGCAGAAGTATTGTCACAGAGGATAGGAATGTTACTCTCAAAAATCTTGAAGTCCTCAAGTTGACTTTTCATCCAGAGCATTTGTGTGTTGCATCCAGCTGCTGCTATGTATTCAGCTTTTGTTGTTGATAGAGCAATTGTGGATTGTCTTTTACTGGACCAAGAGATCAGATTTTCTCCCAGAAATTGGCAGCTTCCAGAAGTGCTTTTACGTTCTACTCTATCTCCAGCAAAATCAGCATCACAGTATCCTACTAAGCTGTAATCACTTGATTTTCTATAAAACAAACCCAGATTAGTAGTACCTTTCAGATACTTGAAAATTCGCTTAACTGCTGTTAAGTGAGATTCTCTAGGATCTTATTAGAATCTAGCACAAATGCATACACTGAATAAAATGTCAGGCCTTGAAGCTGTCAGATATAGAAGAGAACCAATCATACCTCTGTAGACCTTCTGTTCTACCTTTTTGCTTACCTCTTCTCTTTCCAGAATGCACGTGGGATGCATTGGAATCTTTGATGGATTACATTCTGAGAGATCAAATTTCTTCAAAAGTTCTCTGACATATTTGCTCTGATGAATGTAAGTTCCTTCTGGGGTTTGATTGATCTGAATGCCCAGAAAGAATTTCAGTTCCCCCATTAGGCTCATCTCAAATTCTGCCTGCATACACTTAGCAAACTTTCTTCCCAGAGAAGGTTTAGTAGATCCAAATATGATATCATCAACATAAATCTGACATACTAAAATGTAATTCTTAACTGTCTTACAAAACAAGGTTGTGTCCACTTTCCCTCTGGTGAATTCCTTTTCTAACAGGAAGTTACTCAATCTTTCATACCAAGCTCTGGGAGCTTGTTTCAGACCATACAGTGACTTCTTTAGTTTGAAAACATATTCTGGATTTTTGGAACTTTCAAAACCAGGGGGTTGGTGCACATATACCTCTTATTCTATATAGCCATTTAAGAATGCAATTTTAACATCCATCTGATACAGAGTGATGCCTTTATTAACAACAAATGAGATTAAGAGTCTGATAGATTCTAACCTGGCGACTTGAGCAAAGGTTTCTGTATAGTCTATCCTCTCTTGCTGACTATAACCTTGTGCTACCAATCGTGCTTTGTTTCTGATGACTTCACCTTGTTCATTCAGTTTATTTCTAAACACCCATTTTGTTCCAATGACGTTGAATCCTTTTGGTTTGGGAACTAGATCCCATACGTCACTTCTTGTGAATTGATTTAGCTCCTGTTGCATTGCTAGAATCCAGTCATTGTCCATAAGTGCTTCATTAATTGTTGTTGGTTCAATTAGAGAAACCAGTCCCATGAGGGATTCTTCAGAGTTTTTGAAGCTAGCTCTTGTTCTGATTAGATCTTCCTTTCTTCCCAAGATTGTTTCTTCTGGGTGATCCATGCTGCTTCTGGATGGACTTTTCTGGAGTTGATCAACAAAAGGTGATGGATTGCTTGCAGTGCCTCTTTCTGATGTTGATGGAGTGTCTCTATTAAGAGCTTATGATGACTTGTATTCAGTACCTGTGAATT
The DNA here is from genome assembly GCA_948472305.1 of Vicia faba. Lineage (NCBI taxonomy): Eukaryota > Viridiplantae > Streptophyta > Magnoliopsida > Fabales > Fabaceae > Vicia > Vicia faba. The sequence continues at coordinate 1,295,246,333 of OX451737.1, read as the reverse complement.
CAACTTCCATACCTGCAAGGAATTCATTCTGCTTTGACTTTTCAGAGTCAAGCTTATCATCAAAATGAACACTGATTGATTCTTCCACAATCTGTGTTTCTGTATTGTATACTCTGTACCCTCTTGAGCGTTCAGAGTATCCTAACATAATACACTTTTGTGCTTTAGAGTCAAACTTGTTCAAATAATTTTTATTCAAAATAAAACAAGTACATCCAAGTGGATGAAAATAAGAAATGTTGGGCTTTCTGTTCTTCCACAATTCATATGGAGTCTTTTCCAGAATATGTCTTATGGAGATTCTATTCCGAATGTAACACGCTGTGTTTATTGCTTCTGCCCAAAAGATCTTAGCAACGTTAGTCTCGTTGATCATGGTTCTGGCCATTTCTTGCAATGTTCTGTTCTTTCGTTCTACAACTCCATTTTGCTGGGGAGTTCTAGGTCAAGAGAAATCATGCAGAATGCCTTTGTCATTAAAGAATGACTCAAAATCTTTGTTTTCAAACTCTCCACCATGATCACTTCTGACTTTGACAATTCTAAGATCCTTTTCATTCTGAACATGGTTGCAGAAGGTGACAAACACAGAGTGTGACTTGTCCTTGTGTCTTAAGAACTTTACCCATGTCCATCTGCTATAGTCATCTACGATTACTAACCCATACTTCTTGCCACTGACTGAAGCCGTTTTAACTTGTCCAAATAAGTCAATGTGCAGAAGTTCTAATGGCTTAGAGGTGGAAACAACGTTTTTGGATTTGAAAGCTGGTTTTGCAAACCTGCCTTTCTGACATGCTTCACACAGAACATCTGAATTGAACTTCAGGTTAGGAAGTCCTCTGACCAGATTGAGTTTGTTAATCTGAGATATTCTTCTCATACTAACATGTCCCAATCTTCTGTGCCAGATCCATTACTCGTTGTTAACAGACAAAATACACTTTACATTCTGACTTTTTAGTTCAGAAAGTTTTATTTTATAAATGTTGTTTCTCCTCTTTCCATTAAATAGGATAGTCCCATCTTTCTGACTAACAGCTTTGCATGAATTTTGATTGAAGATTATATCATAACCGTTATCACTTAATTGAATTATGGAAAACAGGTTATGTATTAATCCATCTACTAATAAAACATTACTTATAGAGGGAAGATTTCCATTACCTACAGTTCTAGAGCCAATGATCTTTCCTCTTTGATTGCCTCCAAAACCTATGTGGCCTCCAGGCTTAAGTTCCAGGCTTTGGAACATATGCCTTCTTCCCGTCATGTGTCGTGAGCAGCTAGAGTCCAGGTACCATGATTGGTGTTTCTGCTTTGCTGCTAAAGATATCTGCCACATGTATGATTTTATCCTTAGGTACCCATATTTTCTTGGGTCCTGATTTGTTAGTTTTACCAAAACTCTGGTTGAATTTTAGTTTGACAGAATGATTACTACTTGTATATTTGATGTCATGTGTGTGCCCATATATAAAGTGTGAATCAAGTGAAGTGCGTTTTATAACTAAATCCATGGCATTCTTTGGTCTAGGTACCTTACCTTGATATCCTATCCCTTTTCTGCCATTTCTGCTAACTCCATAGATCATTGAAGCCATTTTGCTTCTATCTATGTTTTTAGCTAGAAACTTCTGAAAGCTGTGATCATACTCCTTGATGATCTCATCAGCACTGTTGGGAGTTTCAGGGATTGTTTCCTTCTGAGAGTTTTGAAATAGATTTTCTAATTTTGAAATTTTATCTTTTAACTCAAAATTCTCCAATTTGAGACTCTCAGTTTTATTAGAGTCAGAAGCAAGATTCCTTTTCCGGTTTCTGAATTTGACTTTAATCTGCTGATATCTTTCCAGAATTTCATTAAGGCTTTTAACTAGTTCAGCCTTAGTAAAGTTTATAGCAAAGTCAGGGAATACCTCTTTTATATCTGATTCAGAGTCTGACTCAGAAGCTTCACTGTCTTCTGTTATGTTTGCCATGAGAGCTATGTTTGCTCTCTCATCATCTGATTCTGAGTCAGCTTCAGATGTGTCAGAATCATCCCATGTAGCCATGAGACTTTTCTTCTTTTCCTTTCCAAACTTCTTTTTGGGAGTTTCCTTCTGAAGCTTTGGGCAATCACTTTTGTAGTTCCCTTGCTCGTTACATTCATAGCAGATGATGTTTTTGTTGTTTGGCTTTCTGTTTCCTGAAGAACCTTCAGATCTTCTGTGTCCAGAGGAGGATTCTGACCTTCTGTATCTGGAGAAAGATTCATTCTGGTTTTCTGATCTTCTGGGATTCCTGAACTTCCTTTGCCTCTGCTTCCATAATTGGTTCACCCTTCCGGAGAGGAGAGATAGTTCATCTTCTTCTGATGAAGACCCGTCAGAGGTTTCTTCTACAGCCTGCAAAACCTTGGATTCAGATTTTCTGTTAGATTTTAAAGCTAATGGCTTACCTTGCTTTTGAGGTTCCTCTGCTTCTAGCTCTATCTCGTGACTTCTGAGGGAGCTGACAAGTTCCTCCAAAGAGATTTTGTTGAGATCCTTGGCTAGCTTAAGCGCTGTGACCATTGGCCTCCACTGTTTTGGCAAGCTTCTGATGATCTTCTTAACATGATCAGCAGTGGAATACCCTTTGTCAAGAACTTTTAGACCAGCAACAAGAATTTGAAATCTTGAAAACATAGTCTCTATAGATTCACTCTCTTCCCTCTTGAATTCCTCATACTTATGAATGAGCGCAAGAGCTTTGGTTTCTTTGACTTTAATGTTGCCTTCATGCGTCATTCTCAGAGAGTCAAACATATTCTTTGCAGTGTCTCTGTTTGATATCTTTTCATATTCTGAATAAGAGATGGCGCTGAGAAGAATTGTTCTGGCCTTATGATGATTTCTGAAATCACGCTTTTGCTGATCAGACATTGCTTTCCTGTCAATCTTCTGACCACTTCCATCCACTGGGTGCGTGTATCCATCATTCACCATGTCCTACAGATCATCATCATGGGCCAGAAAGAAACTTTCAATTCTGTCTTTCCAGTAGTCAAAGTTCTCTCCATCAAAGACTGGAGGTTTGCCACTGAATCTGTCTCTTTCTTCATTGTTGTCATTGCTGATGTTTTGATGTGGTCTTGCCATTGTGTTTTTCTGATGCTGGATCTTGTACTGACACGGTTAAGTGTTATAAGCTCAGAACCAGGCGCTCTGATGCCAATTGAAGATGTGAAAAACACAAGAAGGGGGGTTGAATTGTAAAACTTTAAATCAAATGAGCAGACAACACGGTATTTTTATCCTGGTTCGTTTGATCTCAAACTACTCCAGTCCACCCGTCAAGGTGATTTCGCCTGTCTCCAACGAGGTCTTAATCCATTATATTCAAAGGAATACAACAACTACTTTAACAACTGTTAAAGCATTCTTGAGTATAACCACAACCCGATTTATCTCAAGGAAATCTCTTTACAATTAATTGAACAAATAATGTGTTTGATGTTTTCTAGTAAAACAGTATACCACAACTGTGATAATACACAAAGTTAAGCTTAGAATAAAACTGGATTGCTAATGCGTTTGAGTAAGCGTGGTTGGAAAGCTTAGCAACTTGTATGAGTGCGTGCGTGTAGATTATTAGCCTTTTCTTTTCTCACACTAACTTATTTAAATAGCCAAGGCAAAGATACGTTGTTGTCCATAAAGCACTTTCAATGATAATAACGTTCTTTCCTTTTTGAGAAGATCTTGTCTTTGAATAAAGCCGTTGGTAATTAATCTGTCTTGAATGCTTAGTAACGCTTCAGAGTCTTCTTTATGATAATCAGAGTGTTCTTTGCTTTAACTGGATGATGACGCTTCTGAGTGCTGATGACTTGGTAAAGATCTTTGATCAGAGTCAGAGTATTTTATGCGCAGATTCTGGTCATCAGGGTTCAGTGTATAATCTGGTAACTTCAGCGTGTAGCACATGTTATTGATCTTCTGATGCTGGCATATTACTGATCTTCTAATGCTGATATGATCTTCTGATGCTGATTCCATCAGAACTTCTGTAAATACAAAACATAATTTTAAGTAGCATATATGTCTTATATATAAATCTTATAATTTATTTATTCTTGTATTTTGTTATCATCAAAACTCTAATTGAGGGTTGTAGAATCAAACTATGTTCTAACATGAGAGTTCCAAATATTTGGACTTTAAAACTCAAGAGTGGACGATTTTTTGGACATTTATTGCTTTTTGGAGAGTATGGGATCTTGATGGCTAGTTTACAACAAAACTTCTGGTTTTTCTCTCTATCTTTTCTAACCTCCTTCTCTTGCAAACACTTCTTCTATTTATAGGCAAAGGGTTTGTGCATATGAGCTGATTAGGTTTTCAAAACAGCATGTTATGGTTTGGTTGGATTACAAAGATCAAACTAAGTCAAGTACTCCATAGCCCCAAGATGAAGTATCAAAGTTACTGGTATAGAGGAGCTATTTCCCATGATTTATGGTGGAGTATAATCAGTAACAAACAAGGTATGGACTTAAGACAAACATTGTACCAAAAGGCTTGCTTTTCAAGAGTAGCAATGGTGCCTTTATACCATAAATGGAAAGATATTTTGGACAATGGTTTAAACACTTAGGTAATAGCTCAAGACTGGGTGTAAGCATTAAATTATGATGAGATTTGCAAGCAAGGAAGCCTGCAACATAAGATTATGCAGCAAATCATAAGGGTTTTGTTATGTGTTCTTCAATAGAATGACTTGCAATTCAAGGATGGATACCCAACTTCAAGCCCTTGAATCTCCTATATAACTATGTGAAAAAATCATCTTGTAACCATGTGAAAAAATGCCAAGAAGTTGGGATAAAATCCTGAACAAAATCTGTTGAAAATTTCTCGAAGTGTTAAATAAAAATGTCACGACTTCATGAATTTATAACTCAACACCCAAACACTTCTAGGATTTGATCAACAAAGCAAAGTTATAGATCTCATCGGGGTTTACAACTTTCATGTTGAAAGTTTTCCTTGAACCGTCTTGCATCTTGGTGAAAGAATGGCATGAAGTGATGAAATTATCATGTATAAAAACACTTAGAAAATTTCTAAGTCTTGGAAATCTTGACTTTTCAAGTTGAATTTTGACTTTCTTGATTTCTTGATGATCAAGCTTGATATTCTTGAATGTCTTGATGAAATTTGATATTTGGAATGTAATGTTGACCAAAAAGTTAAATTTTGACTTTCCAGTATGCAATTGACCATTTTTCCCTTGTGCCAATTCCAAGCCTAAATTGATGTATTAGTGTTGCAAACTTGACGTCATAGAAGATCTTGTGAGAGAATCCTTGATAAATGAGAGGGAAAATTTTGGGGTACAACAACTGCCCCTGTTCAATCTTCTTAAACCTGAAGAGTTAGATTAGCGGGTCTTCCATTCGTGACTTGAAGGTGAAAGATGATTGAACACTAGAGTGCCCAAAAATTTCCACTCGAAGATGAATGTGAATGGACTTATAGATGCCATTTGGAGGAATGTTGATAAATACTGGAAGAAGTATCAGCATAAATCTCTTGTTGATATATACTAAAACTTGATGTTTTACCTGTGAGAAAACAAGTTAATAAAATGCAGATGCATGCATGATGTTCACTAGATGTGGTATTATGTTAAATGCATATGGTATATACGTGTTATGATGTATGAATGTGAGATGTATGTTTTTTTCTGGGAAAATAAATCCCTGACTGCCGTTGAGGAAATTCTGGGGGGTTGAGTCCTTGATTACCGTTGGGGATGAAGAATATACATATCTTTAAACTTTGTTGAAAGGATGCTTTCGCTGGGGAATATCTCTTGAATGTCAGCTGTTATCTAGTCGGATCCAGGCTTCACAATTTGCTAAGGATGAAGTAGTCAACTGCTATCTGGTCGGATCCAGGCTTCACGGCAACTTAACGGGGGACAAGACGAATTAACTGTTATCTGGTTGGATTCCAGGCTTTGCAGAAAATTTCTTGAAATTGAATAATTATCTGGTCGGATCCAGGCTTCATAACAACTTGTTGAGGATACGGAAGTTAACTGTTATCTGGTCAGATCCAGGCTTCGCAGTAACTTGAAGTTGCAACTACTATCTGGTCGGGTCCAGGTTTCATGGTTTTTGGAAAGTTGTACTATTATCTGGTTAATTCCAGGCTTCACAATAACTTGTTGGGGATACGAAAGTTAACTGTTATCTGGTCGGATCTAGGCTTCGCAGTAACTTGAAGTGGTAACTATTATCTGGTCGGGTCCAGGTTTCATGGTTTTTGGGAAGTTATACTATTATCTGGTCGAGTCCAGGCTTCACAGTGTCTCTCTGGGGATTATAGTTAATTGTTATCTGGTCGGGCTCTAGGTTTCACAATAAACTTGTTTGAAAAACTGTCATCTGGTCGGGTCCAGGCTTTGCAGATTTATAAGGTTGATGAGGTAAATTGCTATCTGATCGGGTCAAGGTTTCATAATAAACTGTTTGAGGATTTAGTTGTTATCTGTTCGGTTTCCAGGTTTCACAACGAATCTCTGAGGATAATTGCTATCTGGTCGGATCCAGGCTTCACAATAATTTGTTGGGGTAGAGGCAAACTCTACTAGGGAGAAGAAGTTAAACCTTGGTCCGGTTGAGTCCTCGTTCTTCTATATTTTGAAGAGTTAAACTATTATCTGGCCGGGTCCAGGATTTTAGTAACTTGAAATTGAGATCAACTGTTATCTGGTCGGGTCTAGGTTTTAGTAGTTTACTAGGGATAGTGGAAAACTCAATTGGAGAAGAGGAAAACTGCTATCTGGCCGGGCCCAGGCTTTGGCAATCGAAGAATTCAAACTAATATCTGGTCGGGTCCAAGCTTTGGTAATAACTTGAAAATTGTGCTAATATCTGGTCGGGTCCAGGCTTCATAGTATATTTTTGGAAATAGTAAAGGCTTTGTTGACGGCTTTACTGGGGATCAGGGGTTGTGGCCCTATGATTTGCAATAATCTGAAAGGAAAATTCAAACTGGAGAGTGTAGACTCAATCGGGTAGGACGGACTCAGCTTGGGGAGGATACACTCAACTGGGGAGGATATACTTAGCTGGGGATAACAGGCTCAGCTGGGGAAGAAATACTATGTCGGAGGAATACAAACTCACTTGGGGAGGATGTACTCGGCTGGGGAATTTTGTGGTTCCTCGATTGTTGTTGGGGAAATAAACCCTGTAGAGTAGGTGAGTTTCTTTTAGGAAGAGATCTACGAGGCTTCAACTTGTAAAATTTGACTTATCTGGAGAGAGAGCTTCCAAGAGATTGAGACTTTGGTTGGGGATTATCCTATGCAAAGAGACTTTGTGAGTAACTTTGTTGAGGAGGATGTTAATGAAATAACTCTGTTGGGGTATTCCATATTCATTAAAGAGGTGCCTGTTACTGCTTAGGTCATATGTTCCAAACAGTTTTAATTATGTTCATATGTATATGTTCATTCAATTTTAGTCATTGGACAAATTTGCATTCAAAACAAAGACAAAAATTTTGTACTTCAAAGTATATCTGTATTGATATTTTGCCCATGAATAGGCATTTTTGTACAGAGAGACGGAGATCCTAGTAAGAGGAAATCGTCGAAAGGAAAACAAAATTGAAAACAAAAACAAATAGCCATGTGAAATGATCTCATTGCTTTCCAACTCTACTATTGCCCCAATGTCTTCGAATGTCCCTTGCCGTTGATAGAAGTTGATTGGATTGATATTGGACCATTTGAACTTGGACCTTGGTGATAAAATTGACTGTGGTGATTCCACAGGACATAGTCATACGCTTTTAATCCTTAATTTTTTTCTGGACCGCCCTTTCGGGTTTTCAGCCCACCAGGATACCCCTTTTTTCCCAAGTCGCCCTTTCGGGTTTTCAACTTGCCGGGTGTACAAATCCTTTGCATATATCCGTAATTTTTGCCCAAACCTTTGGTTTGCCAGGATGCCCTTATTTTGCCTAGGTGTGTCAACCTAGCGGGTCTTTCATGCGTAGTATTTTTTAACTATGTCCGCGTTTATAGGATGTGGGAAATCTTCACCATCCATGGTAGTCGGCATGATGGCACCTCCAGAGAAAACTCTCTTGACAAAAAACGACCCTTCATAGGTGGGAGTCCATTTGCCTCTGGGGTTGCCTTGTGGTAGAATGATGCGTTTTATCACCATGTCTCCTGCTTGATATACTCGAGGCTTGATATTTTTGTTGAAAGCCTTGGTCATCTATTTTTGGTACGTCTGACCATGGCAAACAACAACTAATTGTTTTTCGTCAATCAAGTTCAACTAATCCAATCTCGTTTGAATGCATTCGTCTTCGCCTAGGCCTACATCATTCATAATCCTCAGCGAGGGAATCTGAACTTCCACTGGCAAAACAACTTCCATGCCATAGACTAGAGAAAAAGGAGTTGCCCCAGTTGATGTTCTAGCTGAAGTACGATAGCCATGTAGAGAAAACGACAACATCTCATGCCAATCCTTATAGGTTACTACCATTTTCTGCATAATCTTCTTGATATTTTTGTTGGCCGGTTTGACAGCGCCATTCATTTTTTGTGTATACGAAGAAGAATTGTGATGCTTGATCTTAAAATGAGTGCAAAGTTCAGTGATCATAGAATTGTTGAGGTTAGTCCCATTGTCGGTGATGATCCTTTCGGGGATACCATAACGGCAGATGAGGTTGTGTCTGATAAATCTGGCTACCACATTCTTTGTGACTGAGGCAAAAGAAGCGGCTTCGGCCCATTTGGTGAAATAATCAATAATAACTAAAATTAAGTGATGTCCATTGGAAGCGGTTGACTTGATTTCTACAATCATATAAATGACCCACATTACAAATGGCCACGGAGCGGTCATGACATTCAAAGGGATATGAGACACATGGACCTTGTCAACATAGATTTGGCATTTGTGAGAAGTTCTTGAATGTTGATGGCAATCAGTCTCCATTGTTGACAAATAGTAACCGGCTCTTAAGATTTTCTTAGCTATCGTATGTCCACTTGAGTGAGTACCGAAGAGACCATCATGCATGGCTTCCATCATTTCCTCTGCCTCCTTCTTGTCCACACATCGGAGTAGAGTTGAATCATGGTTGTGCTTGTACAATATCCTATTACTTAGGAAGATTTTGGCTGCAAATCTTCGTAAGAATTTTCTATCATTGATGGATGCTCCCTCGGGATACTCTTGTGCTTCAAGATATCTCATCACCTCATGGTACCAAGGATTTTCCACATCGGTGTCAAGCTCACAGCAATGTGCAGGTTCGTTGACTCTTTCAATTGTAATCATAAGGGCTTCGTTGTCCCATCTGACCTTGAACATTGAAGACATGATTTCCAAAGCGTCAGCCAACTGGTTTTCCTCCCTAGGGAAGTGCTCAAAGGTGATCTCTTCGAAGTAGGGAATCAAGGATAGCAAAAGTTCCTTGTAAGGGATAAGATTAGGGTGTTTAGTGTTCCAATCTCCTTTTACTTGGCTGATCACTAGGGCGGAATCCCCGAACACATCCAAATGCTTGATCCTCAAGTCAATAGCAGCTTTCAGACCTAAGATGCATGCTTCATACTCGGCCATATTGTTCGTACAATTGAAGCATAGTATGGCAGTTAAAGGAGTGTGGCAACCTTCAAGAGCGATGATCACAACACCAATTCTGTTACCTAAGGCGTTGGAAGCCCCATCAAAGACCATAGTCCATCGGAATCCTTGTTCAGGTCCGTCATACGGTCCAGGTTTTGCACAGTCGGTTATCAGCATGATATTCTCATCAGGGAAGTCGAAGTTCATTGAATGATACTCATCCACAGCTTTATGGGCCAAATAATCATCTAGCACGCTTCCTTTGATGGCCTTTTGCATAGTGTATTGAATATTGTACTCAGTCAAGATCATTTTCCATCTGGCTATCTGTCCGGAAAGGGCAAGTTTCTCGAAGATGTACTTGATTGGGTCCATCTTAGAAATCAACAGAGTGGTATGAGTCAAAATATACTGTCTTAGCCGGCGAGCAGCCCATGCCAGAGCACAACAAGTTTTCTCAAGCAGTGAATCTCTGGTTTCACAGTCAGTAAACTTTTTGCTCAGGTAATAAATAGCATGCTCTTTTCGGCCAGACTCGTCATGTTGGCCCAAAACACGCCCCATAGATTTCTCTAATACTGTCAAGTACATGATCAAGGGTCTTCCTTCAACTGGAGGCATGAGAATTGGAGGTTCTTGTAGGTATTATTTGATTTTGTCAAAGGCAACCTGGAACTCATCATTCAATCTGACTACCTAATCTTTCTTCAAGAGTTTGAAGATTGGCTCACAAGTAGCAGTCAAGTGTGATATGAAACGAGCAATGTAATTGAGACGACCCAAGAATCCTCTGACTTCTTTTTCAGAATGACAGACTGACATTTCTTGGATTGCCATTACCTTGCTAGGATCAAATTCAATGCCTTTATTGCTGACAACAAAATCTAGAAGCTTTCCAGATCGTACTCCAAACGTGCACTTGTTAGGATTTAACCTCAGCTTTTACTTCTTCAGCCTCTCGAATAATTTATACAAATGATCGAGATGTTCTTCTTAGGTGTGTGATCTGGAAATCATATCATCCATATATACCTCTATCTCATGATGAATCATGTCATGAAATAAAGCTAACATAGCCATTTGATGTGTTGCACCTGCATTCTTTAATCCGAACGGCATGACCTTGTAGCAGAAGGTGTCCCATTGCGTAATGAATGTAGTCTTCTCCATGTCTTTAGGGGCCATCCTTATTTGATTATAGCTTGAGAAGCCATCCATGAAAGAGAAGACTTTATGCTGAGCAGTATTATCAACTAAGACGCCAATGTGTGGTAAAGGGAAGTCATCCTTGGGGCTTGCCCTATTCAGATCCCTATAGTCTATGCACATGCGAACTTTTCCGTCCTTTTTCGACACCGATACCACATTGGAAACCCATTGGGGATAGGATGTCACAACTAAGAATCCTGCATCAAATTGTTTCATCACCTCAGCTTTGATCTTTTCAGACATATCAGGCCTCATGCGACGAACCTTTTATTTAACATAGGGGTAATCTTCTCTTGTCGGCAGACGATGAACTACGATTTCGGTATCCAACCCAGGCATATCTTCACAAGAACAAGCAAATACTTCCATATAATCATGCAACATCTGAACTAACCTGCTCTTGACACTGCTTTCTAAATTAGCGTCGATCTTGATTTCCTTCTTATCCGCCTCATTACCCAGATTGATGACTTCAACTGACTCTTTGTGCGATTGAATAGCTTTTTCCTCTTATAAGAGAAGTCTGGCTAGTTCTCCCTGTATGTCACAATCTTCCTCGCCTTCATCTTAGGCTTGGTTCATAGGACATTCAAAGTCATATTCGGCAATAGTTGAGTCATTGGCAATAGGATCCAGAGTGAATGTGGACCTGCAAGAGTGTGTGTGTTTGTGCATGTAAGATACATGGATATTTTTAAAAAAAATACATTTGAAAGAAAGGAAAGACAATGAACACAAATATTTGAATGCAAAAGAGTCCAATGTACTGAATGATCTTATGATTAGATGAACATAAATAAAACCCTTGACAGATGGACCAACGTGCCCCGGGCCAGGCACATGGCTTAAAAGTCATTGTTAAAATATTACAGACAACATGTTCTTGAAAAGAAAAGCAATAACAAGTAGATTACTCCTCAATGAAGGATATGGGCACAAAGTCCTTTGCATGCCAATTCTTCAGCTCCATTGTAGTTGGTTACGCCCAATCTTCAAATGCAACTTCTTCATCAGAATCAACCATGGCGTTGACTTCATGGCTTCCAATGTAGAGAGATGGCTTTCCAGCACGAGCATGCCTCACTTCCTTCTGAGCTTTGCCAGTGAAGCCCAAACCAAACTTGTCCGTTTTAAATGGGACATCGAAGAGTTATCCGCAAGTATCACAATTTCCTTCACTCGTCCTTATTATTCGTTCCTTGATACTCTTCCGTATCTTCTTTTGATACTCGTCCGTATTGATTCACACACTCTTCCATGTTATCCTTTCCTTGATACTCATCTGTATCTTCTTTCGATTCTCGTCCGTATTGATTCAAACACTCGTCCATATTATACTTTCCTTGATACTCTTCTGTATATTCTTTCGATAATTATTCATATTGATCCAAACACTCGTTTGTGTTATCCTTTCCTTGATACTTGTACGTATTTTCTTTTAATACTCGCAAATATTGATCCAAACACTCGTCTTTGTTATCCTTTCCTTCATACTCGCCCGTATTTATTCAAACACTCGTCCTTATTATCTGTTCCTTAATACTCTTCCGTATCTTCTTTTGATACTCATCCGTATTGATTCACACACTCGTCCATGTTATCCTTTCCTTGATGCTCATCTGTATCTTCTGTCGATACTCGTCTGTATTGATTCAAACACTCGTCCATGTTATAATTTCCTTGATACTCTTATGTATCTTCTTTCGATAGTCGTCCGTATTGATCCAAATACTGGTTTGTGTTATCCTTTCCTTGATACTCGTACGTATTTTCTTTTGATACTCGCCAAGAATGATCCAAACACTAGTCTGTGTTATCCTTTCCTTCATACCCGTCTGTATTGATTCAAACACTCATGCATGTTATCCTTTCCTTGATACACTTCCGTATCTTCTTTCGATACTCGTCCGTATTGATTCAAACACTCGTCCATGTTATACTTTCCTTGATACTCTTATGTATCTTCTTTCGATAGTCGTCTGTATTGATCCAAACACTCGTACGTGTAAGCCTTTCCTTGATACTCATTTGTATAGTTCCTAAAACTCGTGTATGCTAAATCTATCTTTGATACTCGTTTGTATCTTAATTCGATACTCGTATGTATTGATTCAAACACTCGTTCATGTTAAATCTTTCTTGATACTCTTCCGTATCTTATTTCGATATTCGTCTGTATCGATTCAAACACCAGTTCAGGTAATCATTTCTTTCGATACTTGTCTGTATCTATCCAAACATTCACCCGTGTTAACCTTTCCTTGATACTCGTCCATATCTTTTTTCGATACACGTTCAAGTTGATCCAAACACTCACCCGTGTTATCCTTTCTTTAATACTCGTCCGTATCTACCTTCGATACTCGACCGTATTAATTCAAACACTCGTCCATGTTATCCTTTCCTTGATACTTGTCTGTATCTTCTTTTGATACTCATCCGTATTGATCGAAACACTCATTCGTGTCATCCTTTCCTTAAGACTCATACATATCTTCTTTCGATACTCGCAAATATTTATTCAAACACTCGCCCGTGTTATCTTTTCCTTGATACTCTTCCGTCTCTTCTTTTGATAATCGTTTGTATCTTCTTTCGATACTCGACCATATTGATCTTATCACTCGTCTGTGTAAAATATTTCTTTAATACTCATCTTTATCTTATTTCGATACTCGCCCGTATTGATTCTAACATCCGTCTGTGTTAAATATTTCTTAATTCTTGTCCGTATCTTCTTTCGATATTCGCCTGTATTGAACCAAACACTCGTACGGGTAATCGTTTCTTTGATATTCATCTGTATCTTCTTTCAATACTCGTTCATATTGATCCAAACACTCGTCTGTGTTATCCTTTTCTTGATAGTCGTACGTATCCTCTTTTAATACTCGTCCGTGTTATCCTTTCCTTGATACTCGTCTGTATCTTCTATCGATACTCATCCGTATTGATTCAATCACTCGTCCGTATTATTCGTTCCTTCATACTCTTCCGTATATTCTTTTGACACTCATTCGTATTGATTCAAACACTCGTCCATTTTATCCTTTCCTTGATACTCATCTGTATCTTCTTTCGATACTCGTCCCTATTGATTCAAACACTCGTCCATTGTATACTTTCCTTGATACTCTTCTGTATCTTCTTTCGAAATGTCGTCCGTATTGATCCAAACACTCGTTTGTGTTATCCTTTCCTTGATACTCGTACGTATTTTCTTTTGTTACTCGCCAAGATTGATCCAAACACTTGTCTGTGTTATCCTTTCCTTCATACTCGTCCGTATTGATTCAAAAACTCATGCGTGTTATCCTTTCCTTGATACTCTTCCATATCTTCTTTCGATAATCGTCCGTATTGATTCAAACACTCGCTGATGTTATACTTTCCTTGATACTCTTCTGTATCTTCTTTCGATAGTCGTCCGTATTGATCCAAACACTCGTACGTGTAAGCATTTCCTTGATACTCGTTTGTATAGATCCTAAAACTCGCCTATGTTAAATATTTCTTTGATACTCGTCTGTATCTTATTTCGATACTCGACTGCATTGATTCAAACACTCGTTCATGTTAAATCTTTCTTGATACTCTTCTGTATCTTATTTCGATATTCGTCTGTATCGATTCAAACACCAGTTCAGGAAATCATTTTTTTGGATACTTGTCTGTATTAATCCAAACATTCATCTGTGTTAACATTTCCTTGATACTCGTCCATATCTTTTTTCGATACACGTTTATATTGATTCAAACACTCGTCTGTGTTATCCTTTCTTTAATACTCATTTGTATCTACCTTCGATACTCGACAGTATTAATTCAAACACTCGTTCATGTTATCCTTTCCTTGATACTTGTCTGTATCTTCTTTCGATACTCGCACGTATTGATCCAAACACTCGTCCATGTTATCCTTTCCTTGAGACTCAAACGTATCTTCTTTAGATACTCGCCAGTATTAATTCAAACACTCGCTTGTGTTATCCTTTCCTTGATACTCTTCTGTATCTTCTTTTAATACTCGTTTGTATCTTCTTTTAATACTCGACTATATTGATCTTATCACTCGTCTGTGTAAAATCTTTCTTTGATACTCCTCTTTATATTTTTTCGATACTCGTCCGTATTAATTCTAACATCCATCTGTGTTAAATATTTCTTGATTGTTGTTCGTATCTTCTTTTGATAGTCGTTTGTATTGATCCAAACACTTGTACGGGTAATCGTTTCTTTGATACTCATCTGTATCTTTCTTTCAATACTCGTTCGTATTAATCATTAAATATCGTCTGTGTTATCCTTTTCTTGATAGCCGTACGTATCCTCTTTTGATACTCGTCCATGTTATCCTTTCCTTGATACTTGTCCGTGTCTCCTTTTGATACTCGTCTGTGTTATCCTTTCCTTGATACTTGTCCGTGTCTTCTTTCGATACTCGTCCGTATTGATTCAAACACTCGTCCGTATTATCCTTTCCTTGATACTCTTTCACATCTTCTTTTGATACTCGTCCGTGTTGATTCAAACACTCGTCCATGTTATCCTTTCCTTGATACTCTTCTGTATCTTCTTTCGATAGTGGTCCGTATTGATCCAAACACTCGTTTGTGTAATCCTTTCCTTATCACTCATCCGTGTTAAATCTTTTTTTTATACTCTTTTGTATCTTATTTTGGTACTCGTTTGTATTGATTCTAACACACGTCTATGTTAAATATTTCTTGATACTCTTTCGTATCTTATTTTGATACTCGTCCATATTGATTCAAACACTCGTCTGGGTAATCATTTCTTTGATACTCATCTGTATCTTCTTTTGATACTCGTATGTATTGATCCAAACACTAGTCTGTGTATCCTTTCCTTAATACTCTTACTTATGTTCTTTCGATACCCGTCCGTATTGATTCAAACATTCGCCCGTGTTATCCTTTTCTTGATAATCGTCTATATCTTCTTTCGATACTCGTGAAAATACATTCAAACAATCATTCGTGTTATCCTTTCCTTGATACTCATTTGTATCTTTTTTCGATACTCGTCTGTATTGATCCAAACACTTGTTCGTGAAATCCTTTCCTTGATACTCGTGCATATCTTCTTTTGATACTCGCTTGTATTAATCTAAACACTCATCCATGTCATCCTTTCCTTGATACTCATTTGTATCTTCTTTGGATACACGTCCGTAATGATTCAAAAACTCTTTCGTGTGAAATCTTTCCAATATTCTCGCCTGTATCTTCTTTTAATACTTGTCCGTATTGATTAAAACACTCGTCCATGTTATCCTTTCCTTGATACTCGTCTCTACTTCTTTTAATACTCGTCCATGTTGATCTTAAAACTCATCCATGTTAAATCTATCTTTGATACTCGTCTGTATCTTATTTTAATACTCGTCTGTATTGATTCAAACACTCGTTCATATTAAGTCTTTATTGATATTCGTCTATGTTATGCTAACATTGATACTTATCCGTATCTTCTTTCAATACTCAATCTTATTGATTAAAACACTCATTCGTGGTATCCTTTCCACGATACCCGTTCACATCTTCTTTCGATACTCGTCCGTATCGATTCAAACAGTCGTCTGGATTTTCTTTCGATACTCGTTTGTATCTTCTTTTGATACTCGTTCGTATTGATCTTAAAACTCGTCTGTGTTAAATATTTCTTTGATTCTCGTCCGTAACTTATTTCGATACTTGTTCGTATTGATTCAAACACTCGTCAATGTTAAATATTTCTTGATACTCGTCCTTATCTTATTTCTATACTCGTCCGTATCGATTCAAAAACTCGTTCGGGTAACCCTTTCTTTGATACTTGTCTGGATCTTCTATTGATACTCGTACATATTAATTCAAACACTTATCCATGTTATCCTTCTTTGATACTCACCCGTATATTCTTTTGATACTCATCTAAATTCAATCAAAAACTTGTCTTTTGTATATCTTTCTTAAGTATTCATTCGTATCTTCTTTCGATACTCGTCTATTTTGATTCTAACACCCGTTCGTGTTATCCTTTCATTGATACTCGCTCCTATCTTCATTCGATACTCTTCCATATTGATTCAAACACCCATCTGTGATATTCTTTCCTTGATATTCGTATGCATCTTCTTTCGATACTCGTTCGTATTGATCCAAACACTTGTTCGTGTTATTCTTTCCTCAATACTCATTCGTATCTTTTTTCAATACTCGTTCATATTGATCTTATCACCCGACCATGTTAAATATTTCTTCGATATTCGTATGCATCTTAGTTCCATACTCGTTTGTATTGATTCTAACACTCGTCTGTGTTAAATCTTTCTTGATACTCGTCCGTATCTTATTTCGATACTCGTCCATATTGATTCAAACACTCGTTTGGGTAATCCTTTCTTTGATGCTCATTAGTATCTTCTATCGATACTAATTCATATTGATTCAAACACTTTTCTGTGATATCCTCTCCTTGATACTCGTCTGTATCTTCTTTCGTTACTCGTCTGTATTGATCCAAACACTCATCCGTGTAATCATTTCCTTGATACTCCTCTGTATCTTCTTTTGATACTCATTTGTATTGATCTAAACACTCGTTTGTGTTATCCTTTCCTTGATACTCGTCTGTATCTTCTTTTGATACTCATTTGTATTGATCTAAACACTCATTCGTGTTATCCTTTCCTTGATACTCATTTGTATCTTCTTTTGATACTCGTCCGTATTGATCCAAACACTCGTCAGTGTAACCCTTCCGTTTATACTCCTATGTATCTTCTTTTCATACTCGTTTATATTGATTCAAACACTCATTTATGTTATCCTTTCCTTGATACTCGTCCATATCTGCTTTCGATATTCATCCTTATTGATCCAAACACTCGTCCGTGATATCCTTTCCTAGATACTCGTCTGTATCTTTTTTTGATACTCGTTCGTATTGATCCAAATACTTGTCTGTGTTATCCATTCTTTGATACTCGTCAGTATCTTATTTCGATACTCATCTGTATATGTTCAAACACTCATCTGTGTTATTCTTTCCTTGATACGCGTCTGTATGTTCTTTCAATACTCGTTTGTATTGATCCAAACACTTGTCTGTAATATCCTTTCCTTGTTACTCGGCTGTTTTTTTCTTTCCGATATTGGTCTTATCAATCAAAAGACTCGTCTGTGTTATCCTTTCTTTAATACTCGTTCATATCTTTTTTCTATACGCGTCTGTATTGATTCAAACACTCGTCCATGTTATCCTTTCCTTGATACCCTTTCATATCTTCTTTTGATAATCGTCTGTATTCATTCAAACACCAATTTATGTTATCTTTTCCTTCATATTCATATGCATCTTCTTTCGATACTCATCCATATTGATCCAAACACTCGTCTGTGTTATCCTTTCCTTGATACCCATCTGCATCTTCTTTTGATACTCATTCGTATTGATCCAAACACTGTTCCATGTTATCCATTTCTTGATACCCGTCCGAATCTTCTTTCGATACTCGTCTGTATGTATTCAAACACTCTACCATATTATCTATTTCTTGAGACTCGTCTATATCTTCTTTTGATACTCATCGGTATTAATCAAAACGCTCGTTCATGTTATCCTTTCCTTAATACTCGACCGTATATTTTTTCGATACTCATTCGTATTGATCCAAACACTTGTCCGTGTTATCCTGACTGTGGTACTAGTCTGTATCTTCTTTCGATACTTGTCTGTATTGATTCAAACACTCATTCATGTTATCCTTTCCTTAATAGTCGTTTTTATTTTCTTTCGATACTCGTCCGTATTGATTCAAACACTCATTCATGTTAAATCTTTCTTGATACTCGTTGTTGTTGCGGTAAAGTAGCAAGCAAAAAGTAAATTATTAATTTACTGGGTGATATTTAGGTTATATCGTATCGTGTCCACATAGATTGCTTATTGAATTATCGATTGACAAGTCATTCGTTAATGAGTTTGGGGTTAAATGGGTTAAAAAGAAAATGTTATCAATAGAAAATAAATGTATAAAAAGGAAAAATGACTAACTTGTCAAGCATGCATATATACTACTTCTCACAGACTTAAACCTATCGACCTATTATACTCAACCTACGATATTCATCATTGTCAACACGTGTCACTAACAACCTAATTCATTTCTAACCCAAATTAAGAATTCGACTGTATCACCTCGGTAACAATCTCTCAACCACATCAATAACACAGAAGTCAATTGTGCTCGCTTGCATCGACTATCTCTCAGAGCGACACAAAAACACAGACACATTAATCACATACACCCTAAGTGAATAAAAGTTCTAAATCTATCTTTAGAATTCAGATACCATTAGATAATCATCCTCGATAAGAATCTAAGCAGTATATGTCTATAACAACTCAAATCCCTAGCACAGAGCAAATATTTAGGACAAAAATTCACAAAGATTTGTAAAGGAAGTTTTATATAATGCCAAGGGCGACAAATATACATCTGCTTAAAGAAAATATACCTACAAACCAAACCAATACAGAATACACAAATAAAAAGAGTAATGACCCGCAAATATACTGCTTTGTCAACATGGATCAAAGAGAAATACACCCCGTATCATCCGTATGCAAGCTCCATGTTTGTTATCTAAGCTAATCCTAACAAAATTAAAGATTGATGGAGTTGAGAGCAAAAAATTCCCCAAAACCATAACCTAAAAATGAACTAAATCTATTTTTATAAAACTCATCTCAACAAACCGCGCTAAACAGTCCTGGCGCGCTAAGTGCGACTTCCTTATTTAACACATAAAGTCGACCTAAACTGCACCAAGCACGCTATCCCCGCTAAGCGCGCTTCAAAACATTGGTTCTGCCAAATTTTCAAAATGCAAGTTGCTCGCTACAAAATACGCTGAGTCCACTTACGCTTAGAGGCTTTTGGTCGCTAAGCGGGCTCTCCTAGACATATCGTCCCAAAACTGGTCTCTTATTATGAAAATGTGCATCCGGAGCCAAACATTCAAAACCTTATTCCTCAACTCTCCTAAATGAAACAAATTCCTACAAAATGAATTGAAAAACATCAAACGTTACACTATGTACACAAAAACACAAATAAACACAAACTAAACGTATTTACATAAAAGTCGGGTTTATTCAACAATATTAACACCAAAAAGTAGATAAGTTCAACAAAAAGTATATACAAAAATAGCTACAATTTGTACTTATGAAACTCTCTCCAACTTGAAATTGTTTGTCCTCAAACAAAGCCAAACAAATCAAAGAACCAAAAGTAATCAACCAAAATATCATGAATTAACAAAGAAACATACTTACCACTAAACTACGACGATAACATAAACATGACATGAATTCTAAATACAAAGAACATGCCAAACATTCTAAAATAATACTAGTTCACAAATGAATCACACCTAGCAAAATCAATCTTCGGTAGATGAAAATCACACAAAGTAAGGTATTTTCACTCATCCACAATCCTGCAAACAAAATACTTAATTATGCATTCATCCAAAAATTCACATTGAAAATACAAAGGCAAGAATCCTAAGGGCTTTTCAAGATTGTCATGTGGCTTGGTTAACAAATTAGGGATAAATCCTAAAGCTAATAGAAACAAAAACTTTCTTAAACTTAAGGGAGTGATCAAATCACAAAGTCTCAAGCAAAATAATTTCAATCAAACTTCTTCTTCATTCCAAATTTCAAAGCAACACATATCACTTATTAGCACTATTATTCGAACTCTTTTTGTTGTTTTTTTCAAAGCTTTTTTTTTCTTAATTTTTTTATTTCTTTTTCCATTCACTTCTTTTTCACATTTTTTATTTTCTTTTTCTTTTCAACCTCATAGCAATCAACCAATAAATATACAATCATTTTTGTCCCCAACTTGAATTCAACCATACATTAAAGTGAATCCTCCCTACTTTCCAAGGCAAGGTAAAAATTCAAACCAAAACAATGGTTGAGGGTTCAAGAAAACAACGAATCAACATCCATGCAAAAAGGGAAACTAAACACTCATAGACAAGCATTTAGAAAATACAACATGGATATCGACAAAAAGTTCAAACGGGTTACTAATGATCACACACTCACAAGGTGAATTGACTATTTGGCGAAGGTTGTTGTGGTCAAAATGGAACAAAAAATATTATGATCATGTTCAAGATTTCATACAATCAACACAAACAAAATATTAAACATAATAAAATCAAGTTATAACAAGAATTGTGGTCTTCAGCATAAGTAAACAATGGAAAGATACCTCACAAAAAGGTTAGAAACTAAAGTGATTCACAAATGAACAAGTATACAAATAAATGAATGGCATAAAAATTGTAAAAATTCTAAGTATCATGAATATATTAAAATATAGAAAACGATAAACACATACCTCTAACGTGTACAAAACATTAACAAAATCATTACCATGCATTCGCAAGTTGAAACACTAAAGTTTGGAAAATCATAAGAAGAGACTTCAAGCTATTGAACCAAAATTGAGTCTAAATAACAACAAAAGAATTAATTATATTAATATTATTTAATATTTAAAGCCATGGTGAAAGTGGGAGTAAGGAAACACCTGTCTATGTTATCCTTTCCTTGATACTCGTCAGTATATTTTTTTTATACTCGTCCGTATTGATCCAAATACTCGTCTGTGTTATCCATTCTTTGATACTCGTCTATATCTTCTTTCGATTCTCGTCCGTATGTATCAAAACACTCATTTATGTTATCCTTTCCTTGATACACATTTGTATCTTCTTTCGATACTCGTCCGTATTGATCCAAACAATCATTTGTGTTATACTTTCCTTGATACTTGACCCTATCTTTTTTCGATACTCGTCCATATCGATCCAAACACTCATCCGAGTTATCCTTTCTTTGATACTCGTCAGTATATTTTTTCTATACTCGTGTGTATTGATTCAAACACTCGTCTGTGTTATCCTTTCCTTAATACTCGTTCGTATCTTCTTTCGATACTCGTCCGTATTCATTCAAACACTCGTCTGCGTTATCCTTTCCTTGATATTCGTCTGTATCTTCTTTTGATACTCCTCCATATTGATCCAAACACTTGTCTGTGTTATCCTTTCCTTGATACTCATATGTATCTTCTTTCTATACTCGTCCGTATTGATCCAAACACTCTTTCGTGTTATGCTTTCTTTGATGCTCATTTGTATATTCTTTCGATACTCGTCTGTATTGATCCAAATACTCGTCCATGTTATCCATTCCTTGATACTCATATGTATCTTCTTTCGATACTCAACAATATTGATTCAAACACTTGCCCGTGTTATCCTTTCCTTGATACTCATCCATATATTTTTTCGATACTCGTATGTATCTTCTTTCAATACCCGTCTGTGTTGATATTAATACGCGTTTGTGTTAATTCTTTTTTTTGTACTCGTCTACATCTTCTTTTGATACTCGTCATTATTGATCTTAACACATGTCTGTTTTAAATCTTTCTTTGATACTCGTCTATATCTTATTTTGATAATCGTCTGTATTGATTTAAACACTCGTTCATGTTAAATCTTTCTTGATACTCGTCTGTATCTTATTTGATACTCGTCCGTATTAATTCAAACACTCGTTCGGGTAATCCTTTCTTTGATACTCGTATGTATCTTCTACCAATACTCGTTTGTATCTTCTACTGATACTCATCCATATTGATTCAAACACTCATCCGTGTTATCCTTTTTTGATACTTGTCTGTATATTCTTCTGATACTCGTCCTTATTGAATGAAACACTTTTCTATGTAATATCTTTTTTAAATATTCGTCCATATCTTCTTTCGATACTCGTTTGTATTGAATCAGACACTCATTTGTGTTATCCTCTCATTGATACTCATATGTATCTTCTTTCGATACTCGTCTATATTAATTCAAAACACCCGTCTGTGTTATCCATTCATTGATACTCCTTCCTATCTTCATTCTACTCATCCATATTGATTCAAACACCCGTCTGTAATATCCTTTCCTTGATATTCGTAGGTATCTTCTTTTGACACTCGTCCGTATTGATGCCAACACTCGTTTGTGTTATCCTTTCTTTGATACTCGTCTGTATCTACTTTTGATACTCGTCCATATTAATTCAAACAGACATCCATGAAATCCTTTCCTTGATACTTGTCTTTATATATTTTCAATACTCGTCGGTATCTTCTATTAATAATCGTCCGTGTTAAGTATTTCTATCATACTCTTATGTATCTTATTTTGATAATCGTCTGCATTGATTCTAACACTCGCCTGTGGTAAATCTTTCTTGATACTCGTCCGTATCTTATTTCGATACTCGTCCATATTGATTCAAAAAGCCGTCTGTGTTATCCTTTCCTTGATATTCATATGTATTTTCTTTTGGTACTCGTCCGTATTGATCCAAACACTCGTACGTGTTATCTTTTACTTGATACTCGTTCGTTTCTTTTTCGATACTCGTTCGTATTGATCCAAACACTTGTCTATGTTATCCTTTCTTTGATACTCGTCTGTATCTATTTTTGATACTCATCTGTATTGATTCAAATACTCGTATGTGTTATCCTTTCCTTGATACTCGTACGTATCTTCTTCTGATACTCAATCTTATTGATTCAAACACTCGTCAGTGTTACCGTTTCCTTGATACTCATCCATATCTTCTTTCGATACTCGTATGTATCTTCTTTAAATACCCGTCCGTATTGATCTTAACACTACTCTGTGTTAAATCTTTCTTTGATACTTGTCTATATCTTCTT
Source organism: Vicia faba (assembly GCA_948472305.1). Lineage (NCBI taxonomy): Eukaryota > Viridiplantae > Streptophyta > Magnoliopsida > Fabales > Fabaceae > Vicia > Vicia faba. The sequence goes on along the minus strand of OX451737.1, from coordinate 1,295,222,658 downwards.
TTGGTATTTGTCAATATTGATTCAAACACTCGCTCATGTTAAATATTTCTTGATACTCGTCCATATCTTATATCGATATTGGTCTGTATCGATTCTAAAACTCGTTCGGGTAATCCTTTCTTTGATACTCGTTCGTATCTTCTACAAATACTTGTCCATATTGATTCGAACACTCATCCGTGTTATCCTTTTTTTATACTTGTCCGTATATTCTTCTGATACTCGTCCATATTGAATCACACACTTGTATGTGTAATATCTTTTTTAAGTATTCGTCTGTATCTTCTTTCAATACTCTTCTGTATTTATTCAAACACTCGTCTGTGTTATCCTTTCATAGATACTCGTTTGTATCTTATTTTGATACTCGTCTATATTGATTCAAACACTTATCTGTGTTATCCTTTCATTGATGCTCGTTCCCATCTGCATTCATTACTCGACCATATTGATTCAAACACCCGTCGGTGTTATCCTTTCCTTGATATTCGTATGTATCTTGTTTTGATACTCGTCTGTATTGATCCAAACACTCGTCTGTGTTATCCTTTCTTTGATACTCGTCCGTATCTACTTTCGATACTCACCTGTATTGATTCAAACACTTGTCCGTGTAATCCTTTCCTTGAAACTTGTCTTTATCTATTTTCAATACTCATCTGTATCTTCTATTGATACTAGTCCGTAATAATCTTATCACTCGTCCGTGTTAAATAATTCTTTGAAACTCGTATGCATCTTATTTTGATACTTGTTCGTATTGATTCTAACCCTCATCTGTGTTAAATCTTTCTTGATACTAATTCGTATCTTTTTTCGATACTCGCCATATTTATATAAACACCCATCTATGTTATCCTTTCCTTGATATTTGTATGTATCTGCTCTCGTTACTGGTCCGTATTGATCCAAACACTCGTTCGTGATATCCTTTCGTTGATACTCGTTTGTTTCCTTTGATACTCCTCTGTATTGATTCTAACACTCGTCTGTGTTAAATCTTTCTTATTACTCAATCGTATCTTATTTCGATTCTCGTCCATATTGATATAAACACCCATATATGTTATCATTTCCTTGATATTCGTATGTATCTGCTCTCGATACTCATCCGTATTGATCCAAACACTCGTTTGAGTTATCCTTTCGTTGATACTCGTTTGTTTCTTTTTTGATACTCGTTTGTATTGATTTAAACACTCGTATGTTTTATCATTTCTATGATACCCGTTTGTATCTACGTTTGATACTCGTCTGTATTGATTCAAACACTCATCCGCGTTGTCCGTTCATTGATACTCATATGTATCTTCTTTCGATACATAACTGTATTGATTCAAACACTCGCCCATGTTATCCTTTCCTTGATACTCATCAATATCTTCTTTCGATACTCGTATGTATCTTCTTTTGATACCCTTTTGTATTAATCTTAACACTCATCTGTGTTAAATATTTCTTTGATACTCGTCTATATCTTCTTTTGACACTCGTCCGTATTGATCTTAACACTCGTCTATGTTAAATCTTTCTTTTATACTCGTCCATATCTTATTTTGATACTCGTATGTATTGATTCAAACACTCGTTCATGTTAAATCTTTCTTGATTTTATTTCGTATCTTATTTCGATACTCGTCCGTATCGATTCAAACACTCGTTCGGGTAATCCTTTCTTTAATACTCGTCTGTATCTTCTACCGATACTCGTCCATATTGATTCAAACACTCATCCGTGTTATCCTTTTTTGATACTTGTCCGTATATTCTTCTGATACTTGTCTGTATTGATTCAAACACTCGTTTGTGATATCCTTTCATTGATACTCGTCTGTATCTTCTTTCGATACTCGCCTATATTGATTCAAGCACTCATTTGTGTTATCTATTCATTGATACTCCTTCCTGTATTCATTCGTTACTCGTCCATATTGATTCAAACACCGGTCCATGATATCCTTTCCTTGATATTCGTATGTATCTTCTTTCGAAACTCGTCCTTGTTGATCCAAACACTTGTTTGTGTTATCCTTTCTTTGATACTCGTCCATATTAATTCAAACACCCGTCTGTGAAATCCTTTCCTTGATACTTGTCTTTATCTATTTTCAATACTCGTCGGTATCTTCTATTGATACTCGTCCGTATTAATCTTATTACTCTTCTGTGTTAAATATTTCTTTGATACTCGTATGTACCTTATTTCGATAATTGTCTGTAATGATTCTAACACTCGCCGGTGTTAGATCTTTCTTGGTACTCGTTCTTATCTTATTTCGATACTCGTCCATCTTGATTCAAACACCCGTCATGTTATCCTTTCCTTGATATTAATATGTATCTTCTTTCGGTACTCGTCCGTATTGATCCAAACACTCGTCCATATTGATCCAAAAACTTTTTATTATATTATCAATACAACCAGACCCAAAACACCAAATTTGATAAATAACAACGTTATGTCTTCCCCTTCTTTAAAAATATTGTTCATTTATTTATTTATAATAAACAACTTTTTATTTTTTTTTAATAATAAAATACTTCTTATTTGCCCAAAGACTCTTTATCTAATAATTTTTTTCAACAATCCATTAATGATAAACAACAAAATAATTATAGCAATCTTTTTCTCTTTTTCTACCGAAAACATCAGATGGGCCAATTTAATGGGCTTTATATTGCAACCACACCCCTATTTTTTTACTGACAATAATAAACACTTAAATGGGCTTAGTTAATACTTAATTTCCCATTTCTCTTTTTAATAACAACTGTTCAATAATTAAGAACTTAATTTTTGCTTGGGTAGTTGATTTCGAATTGCATGGGCCATTGGCCAACATGCCTCGGGAACGAATTTATGAGTCTTTCTGATTTAGAAAGCCCCACTGTCCTTGATTGAGAAACACCCCCCAGTCTTGGATAAAGACAGGCCATCAGTTACTGTTGTACTATCTTTAATTAAATATTTCTTCTATTTAAATCTCCAAAAATAAAATCATCGAGGTAAGACAAATTTGGGGTACGATAGCTACCCCTACTCCATTATCTTCCAATCGAATATTGTGAGAAAATGCGAGTCTTACGTATTCTTATTGGGGTTTATTGAATACTTGGAATAACCCAAAATTTGTATGACAAACATAAGGTTACACTGATATATCATACCCTTACGAGTCTCAAGGAAGTAGGCAAAGCTGATGATGTATCGCTTACCAGGGTTTGATAACGAGGTAGATGATTTTGAGAATTGAGAGTGATCTCGTGTGTTTTGGCTTTACTTTTGGTTATTCACCCATTTGGAGGATGAACAAAACAAAAATTGGTGATGCATAGCTGCTTGGAGACTGAGGCCATGAGTTAGATGAGCAGAGCACGTTGAGATTTAGAGGCAATATGTTGAGTTTTGTGAATACATTGCGGCTTAGAGGCAATGTGTCGAGTTTGTGAATACATTGAGGCTTAGAGGCAATGTGCTGAGTTTGCGAATACATTGCGGCTTGGAGGCAATGTACTGTGTTTGTGAATACATTGCGGCTTAAAGGCAATGTACTAAGTTTGCGAATACATTGCGGCTTAGAGGAAATGTACTGAGTTTGTGAATGCATTGCGGCTTAGAGGCAATGTACTGTGTTCGCGAATACATTGCAGCTTAGAGGAAATGTAATGTGTTTACGAATACATTGAGGCTTAGAGGCAATGTACTGAGTTTGCGAATGAATTGCGACTTAGAGGCAATGTACTGTGCTTGCGAATACATTGCGGCTTAGAGGCAATGTACTGAGTTTCCGAATACATTGCGGCTTAGAGGCAATGTACTGAGTTTGTGAATGCATTGCGGCTTAGATGAAATGTACTGAGTTTGTGAATGCATTGCGGCTTAGAGGCAATGTGCTGATTTTGTGAATGCATTGCGGCTTAGAGGAAATGTGTTGAGTTTGCGAATACATTGCGGCTTGGAGGCAATGTGATGTGTTTGTGAATACATTGAGGCTTAGAGGCAATGTACTGAGTTTTTAGAATACATTGCGGCTTAGAGGAAATGTATTGAGTATTGTTTATTACTGCATGGAGACTTAGTAATGGACTACTTTGAAGGAACTCATCACTGCATGGAGACTTAGGTGACGAGTTTCATCACAGGAGAAGTGTTTTGTTGATTGACCCTTAGATGATTTCCTCAAGGGTAAGATTGTTCGTTTGCTGTGTGATACAGGCGTATGACGTTTGATATAGGGATGGAACCCTGAGCGTATGTGTATTGAATTGTATGTGTGTATGAAATTTATCTGATTTTTGATATTGGTATGCCAGCCGTATGTATGCAAAATGTATAGAATGCATGTGTGCTTTGAAATGGTATGAAGACTATTTTTGTCATTCTCCCCATTAAGCCATTGGCGTTGAATTACCAATTCCATGGCGTTGTATGTTGTATAGTCGTAGCATTGTTGAATTTTATTTGAATGCGGTGAAAAAATGCTAGTAAATCATTGATTTTATGCGTTGCTAGTGCAGGTGTAGACGTAAACGTGGATATTGGCCTATGCATAGACTTTTATGTTGTAAACGCATGCGCAAACGTGGACATATGTATAGAATTTGTATTGTTGATGCAGGAGTAGCCATGTGCGTTGATGCAGACATGGATTTTATTTCGATATCTTTCTAACCAAAAAGTTTTTTCAATGTTTTGTCGAATGCTTTTATTTTGTTAGTTTCCCCGAAATGATTTCAGGACAATATTCATAAGTAGTAATCGTAGTATTTTGTAAACAAGTCTAAGAAAAGAAAAACACAATTTGAAAGATGTAAAGAAATAAAATGTTTTATTGATATGCCTATGAGTAGGCGAGAATACAAGATGCAATTCCTAGAAAGAGGTAATTACAGAAAATTTTAAAACTATAAATGGCAATGAAAAATTATAATCGCTACTGCTGTTCCCCAATATCCTTTTGATGATCTTATCTCCTTTGCGTCTTAGTCGTATGATTCCGATCTATCTTTCCCTTCGTGTCTCGTAGTCGTAGTTCTTAGATCGCAGTCTTTTTATTCTTTATTTATTAGTATGAAATCCCTAACTTTTGCCTGGATTGCCCTTTCGGGTTTTCAATCCACCGCGATAGTTTTTTTTGTTATATGCCCCTAATTTTTTCCTAGACCGCCCTTTAGAGTTTTCAATCCACCGGGGCGCTCCTTTTTTCCTAAGTCGCCCTTTTGGGGTTCGATCTTAGTGAGCTTTTTATACATAGTATTTTTTGTCTGCATCTGAATTTTTCGGATGCAGTAGTTCTTCCCGATCCATTATTGTGAGGATAAGACCACCTCCAGAGAATGTTGTTTTAACTACGTATGGACCTTTGTAGTTGGGTGTCCATTTACCATGTGAATCGAGGAATGGTAGTAGAATCTTCTTGAGCACTAGGTCCCCTTCTTTGAACATTCGAGGATGGACTTTCTTGTCGAAGGCTTTCTTCAATCGCTTCCGATGTAGCTGACTATGACACAAAGATGTCAATCGTTTTTCTTCAATAAGGTTGAGTTGATCAAGATGTGTATGCACCCATTCTGCTTCTTCCAGTTTTGTTTCCATTATAACCCTAAGTGACGGTATCTCGACTTCAACTGGGAGTACTTCCTCCATGCCATATACCAGCGAGAAAGAAGTTGCGCATGTTGATGCGCGTACAGAAGTGCGATAGCCATGTAGAGCAAATGGAAGCATTTCGTGCCAATCTTTGTATGTCTTCACCATCTTCTGGATGATTTTATTGATATTTTTGTTGGCTGTTTCGATGGCCCCGTTCATCTTTTGGTATGTATGGTGAGGAATTATGATGCTCGATTTTGAAGTCGTCGCACAGTTCCTTCATCATTTTGTTGTTTAAATTGGACCCTTTATCTATAATTATCCAGCTTAGGACACCGTATCTGCATATGATATTTTGTTTGATGACGCGTGTAACCACTTGACTTGTCACGTTGGCATAGGACGCCGCTTCTACCCATTTGGTAAAGTAGTTGATGGCTACCAATATAAAACGGTGTTTGTTGGATGCCAATCATATCAATTCCCCACATTGAGAATGGCCAAGGGGAGCTCATGACGTTTAGAGGAGTCGGTGGTACATTTATCTTATCGGCGTAGATCTGACATTTATGACACGTCTTTGTGTAGTGGTAACATTCGGCTTCCATTGTTAACCAATAATACCCTGCTCGTAGAATCTTTCTTGCTATGGCATGACCATTTGTATGAGTTCCGAAAGTACCCTCGTGGGTTTCTCTCATAAGCATATTTTCTTCTTGCTTCTCCACACACCTGAGTAGTACCATGTCGTAGTTTATTTTGTATACCACCCCATTACTCAGAAATAATTTTGAAGCTAACCTTCGCAGGGTTCGCTTGTCAATGATAGAGGCATTTTCTGGATATTCCTGCTTTTCCAGGTAATTCTTGATGTCGTAAAACCATGGCTTACTGTCAGGTTGTTCCTTAATAGCAAGGAAGTGTGCAGGTTATTCGAAATGTATGATTGTAATATGTGGTTCGTTATTCGGCCAAGTCATTTTGAACATAGCTGATAGAATTGCCAGAGCGTCTGCCATTTGATTTTCTTCTCGTGGGATATGACTGAAAGTAATCTCTGTAAATTCCGCAGCCAACTTTAAAACATGATCCCGATATGGAATCAACTTAGGGTGTTTAGTATCCCATTCGCCATTAACCTGGTATATGACTAATGTAGAATCCCCAAATACTTCTAGGGCTTTATTCTCAGATCGATGGCAGCTTCCAGTCCTAGTATACAGGCTTCATATTCAGCCATGTTGTTGGTGCAGTCGAAATACAACCTTGCAGTATAGGGTTTGTGATTATTCTTTGGAGAAGTTAATACTTCCCTACACTGTGACCTAGTGCATTCGAAGCCCCGTCTAACATTAGTGTCCAACGTGCCCCGGGATCGGGTCCTTCGTCAGGTCCTTGTATTTCGTAGTCAGCTATAACCATGACATCCTTGTCTAGAAACTCGAACTTCATAGGTCGATATTCTGATAGCGGTTTGTGAGCTAGATGATCAGCTAATACACTACCCTTGATGGCTTTTTGAGTGACATATTGGATGTCATATTCTGACAGTAGCATCTGCCATCGGGCATTTCTCCCCGTAAGAGCTGGCTTTTCAAACACGTATTTTAGCGGATCCATTCTGGCTATTAACCACTTAATGTGGGTTAACATATATTGTCTCAACCTCTTGGTAGCCCAAGCCAATGCACAACAAGTCTTCTCGAGGAGTGAGTACCTAGTTTCGCAGTCAGTGAATTTCTTGCTGAGGTAGTAAATCACATGCTCTTTTTTGTCTATTTTGTCCAGCGGTCCCAAAACACATCCCATTGATCCTTCAAATACTGTCAGATACATGACGAGTGGTCTTCCAAGAGCGGGCGTAATTAATATTGGTGTCTCTTGCAGATACAGTTTTATTGTTTCGAAGGCTTTTTGGCAATCATCATTCTATACTACCGTTTTATTTTTCCGTAATAACTTAAATATTGGATCACACGTGGCTATTAGATGCGATATGAACCTTGAGATGTAATTCAATCTCCCTAAGAAACCACACACTTCTTTTTATTTCCTCGGTGCTGGCATATCTTGTATAACTTTTACTTTGTCGGGGTCTCCCTCGATACCCCGCTGGCTTACAATGAAACCCAACAATTTGCCTGATCTGATGCCAAATGTGCACTTATTCGGATTTAACCTCAGTCTGAACTTACGCGGCCGCTCGAATAACTTTTGCAAATGTATGATGTGTTCCTCCTCCATATGGGATTTGACAATCATATCATCTATGTATACTTCAACCTCTTTGTGGATCATATCATGGAATAACGCAACCATTCCCCTCTGATAGGTTGCCCCTGCGTTCTTGAGATCGAATGGCATTACTTTGTAGCAAAAAGTTCCCCAAGGTGTCATGAAGGTAGTTTTTTCCATGTCTTCGGGTGCCATTTTGATTTGATTATATCCTGAGAAGCCGTCCATGAATGAGAATACTGAGGCTTGAGCTGTATTATCCACCAAGACATCTAGGTGAGGTAGCGGGAAGTCGTCCTTGGGACATGCTTTATTCAGATCTCGATAATCCAGACACATGCGTACTTTTCTATCCTTCTTGGGTACCGGCACAATGTTAGCTATCCAAGGTGGATAATCTACCACTGCTAAGAACCCTGCATCAAACTGTTTAAGAACCTCTTCTCTGATTTTGTTGGACATATCTGGACGAGTTCTTCTGAGTTTTTTCCTGACTGGAGAACACCCTTCTTTGAGAGGTAGTCTATGCACCACAATGTCTGTATCCAACCATGGCATGTCCCTATAGGTTCAAGAGAATATATCCATATACTCATGTAATAACTTGATTAGCCTGTCTTTGACGCTTTTCTCCAACATTGCTCCTAGCTTGATTTCTTTCGGATCTTCCTTTATGCCCAGATTAATGGTCTCAATAGCCTTTTGATATGGTTTTATGTTGTCATCCTTTCACTCTATTTCCCTCACCATTTTGTCAGAGAGTTCAAGATCTTCATCATCTTCCTCTTCGGCTTGGTTGATAGGAGTCTCAAAATTATATCGGGTCGTAGCAGTTACGTTATCGGTAATCTTGGGCATGGATCTGCACATTTATCATGTTTTGGTGCATATTTTAGTATCTGGGATTTCGGAAATGTGTATGCAGAGAAAGTATTTCCATTTTTAAAAATAGATAAATGCAAAAGAAAGAAAAGGATCTTAATTGAAAACAAAATATCACTTTTACTAATTATAAATATTGTCTGAAACAAGAACAGGGAAAACCCTTACAAGCAACCCCTATGCCTCGGGTTTGACATTGGTTTTTTCAAAAACAAGAAACCTTACTTAGGAAATAAAAATATCTCGGGAATCTCCACGGCAGTCCATCCTTTGAGTTTTTCTCCTGGGGCGCCTTCTCTGATGAAGTCAGTTTCCCTTTTAGTATTGATTTTTCTTTACATCATCGCCACATGTCCGCCATGCTCTATTCCTTTGCTGAAAAAAGTCTATTGGATCGGAGGGAAACGTGCTTTTCCTTTTAGAGTAGCTTTCAACGATTCATAGCCTAAACCAAAGCGATCCTTCTTCTCAGTAATTTCTGGGAGCTTTCCCCAGCCTTTTGAGACATCACATCCCATAGTTTCTTGCAGATCTCTCCACGATGTCACCTTAGGCTTGTTACCCTTATCGACTGGTAAAGTCAGCATTGAAGCAAATTCCAAGGCTTGGAACGGGGTAGCTATGCAATCTTCATCGGCACTGATATATCTGTATGATTCGATGTGGCTTACGAAGATGTCTTCCTTCCCGTTGATTATGATTAATTTCCCTTCCACTAGGAACTTCAATTTTTGATGCAGGGTTGAGGTGACTGCGCCTGCCGCATGAATCCAAGGTCTCCCCAGTAAGCAACTGTATGATGGTTATATATCCATGATCTGGAAAGTGATATTGAAGATATGCGGCCCAATCTTAACTGGAAGATCCACCTCTCCTAACACCGAGCTTTGAGAACCTTCAAACTTTTTCACTATTGTAGAACTTGGTCTCATTACCACATCATCTATTGTTAACTTTATCATACTTGACTTTGGCAACACATTAATAGCAGAGCCGGTATTAGTAAGAACCCTGAAAAAATGGGTAGTACCTATTTGCATGGTAATGTGGAGTGACTTGTTATAAGTTTGGCCCTGTGGCGGCAATTCATTGTTGCTAAAACCCAGGTATGATCCAGATGTTATATTTTCTACGACGTTGTCAAATTGATTCACTGAAATCTCCTTTGCAACATGAGTTGAATTTAATACCTTCATCAAAGAGTCCCGGTGTGCTTCAGAGTTGATGAGTAGTGAGAGTATGGAGATTTTCGCTGGAGTTTAGTGAAGTTGATCCACCACTCTGTAGTCACTTTTTTTTATTATTCTCAGAAACTCTTCTGCCTCTTGACCAGTAAAGTTTTTGCTTGGAGGTTCTGTTTCTTGATTTGTATTAACCACTGCTTTTCCTTTGTCCTTTGTTGGAATCACATCCGTATTTTTGATAGTTCAACTCCAAAAATTCGACCATTTCGGGTCATACCCCCTGTCCCTGCTATATTTGAAATTGCAGGTCCCTGACTTAGTAAGGGCTCACTTTCTTGCTTTACTCTGTTAATGTACACGGTTGAGTCATAATTCCATGGCACTGCCTTGTTATTTTCATAAGGGATAGGTGACGGTCCCATAATTACCATTGTGGCTTTTGGAATGGCAGGTATTAAAAGAGCCTTATTAGGTGCCCTTTTTGTAATCTCTGTTGATTATTCCCACGTGATCACTAGAGTTTTCTTGGTAAGATTTGGGCCTTTCCAGGGGATTACCAGTGGCTTCTTTCCTCCAATTGTAGCTACATATTTTTCTTCAGGGTATAGTCCGAATTGGACTATCCCCTGATCCACTAGCTTTTGCAGAATTATTTCCAAGGCTTCATTATGCTCTAATAGGAATCCACATTTGAACAGATATTCCTTCAACAAGTTGATATGGGTTTTTGCCTTTATGGCTGCCCCAAAGTCAGCGACCACCTCAATTGCGTTTATTGTTGGCCCATCATGCGGAGGCATATGGTTTGATTTGGTGTTAGGCTTCTCAAAGGTGATGTCTTGAGATTCTAACAAATCCTGAACCTTATGCTTTAATGCCCAACATTATTCTATGGCGTGCCTCGGGGAGTTAGCATGGTATTCGCACCTAGCGTCGGTATTGTATCTTTACGGGAGTGGCCCGACTGGAGGAGCTAGAGGATTGATTTCTACCAAGGACGCCTTGACCAAGTGTTGTAATAACGGGCTAGGTGGCATGGGGAGTGGATCAAAATTTCTGGGTGGCCTTTTAAGTTTATGTTGCCGATGTCCTTGTGGGATAACAAATGGTTGTGGCGCCCTTTATTGTGAGGCTACAACATTGACTTCTCCCTCTTTTCTCCTTGGGAAGTTTGAAGTAGGTCTTTTCGAATTGTAGGGAGCGTTTGATGGTCCCCCTGATATCTTCCCACTCTTTAATCCAGTCTCAATTCTTTCTCCAATAGTTACTAGGTCCGAGAACCCCGAAGATACACTGCCAACCATCTTCCCTTAATAAATACCTTGCAAAGTTCCCATGAACATGTCTACTAGTTCTTTTTCCAGTAGTGGTGGTTGCACACGGGATGCCATCTCCCTTCATCTCTGAGCATATTCTTTGAAGGATTCTTCCTTCTTTTGGGACAGATTCTAGAGTTTCATGCGGGTAGGCTCCATGTCCAGGTTATATTTGTAATACTTCAATAAAGCATTAGCAAGATCTTCCCAGGTTCGAATATGTGTTCTCTCCAATTGAATGTGCCAGTCTAAAGATGCCCCACTCAGGCTGTCTTGAAAATAGTGAATCATTAGCTTCTGATTATGGGCATGGGCATGCATCTTCCTATAATACATACGAAGATGATTCTTTGGACAAGTGAGCCCTTTGTACTTTCCAAAGTCGAGTACTTTGAATTTTGGTGGAATCACCACATCAGGAACTAGACCCATTTCGAGAGCGTCTACTTCGGAAGCATCAAAACCCTCCACAGCTTTTAACCTTTCTTCCAGGGCTTTATACTGATTCACTACCAATAGATTATCAACAACATGAGTACCAATCTTCTTTAAGGGTGCTTGGTGGGCCTCCTTTGGGCCGTGATCTTTGTATTGAAAGTCCAGGTAGTTATCTGCATTATTGGTTGGAATTTGTAGAGTATGTGATCCCCCTGATTTTGATGGCGGTGGGATGAACCCTTCAGTTTCAACTTCTTGTTGGGCCACGACGGACTTTTGGGGTCTTGCTTATGGCTCTTTCCTTGGTTGGTGACCGCTCGATGCACTAATGGTTTGGGCTACCTCTTCAAAAGCTACCCTAGAAATCTGGTCCTGCCTGTCAATAATGTTCTTCAAATCTAGGAGAACTTGACTCAAATCTCCTTTCATTGAACTTACATCTCCCTTTACTTGGTCAAGATCCTCTTTGAATGCAGCCTGAGTCTCCTCGATTTGTTCCATTGCTTTTTATTGATGGGCCCTTGTGTGATATGGAGGCCAATGAGGTGGAGGTCTTCTTCTACCAATGGCTTAACTGGAGAGATTTTAAAAAGATGAGTTTTGATATGACATGCAGGTGTTTTATAAATGTATGTGTGCGAACGAATGTGCATGAAATGATTTCTTGTTTTAAATGTCTTATTCACTTGGGTACATGCTTGTATTTTGCTTATCATTTTACTTGGTTACTAGCTTTAAAATAGACACGCCATCGAGATAGGGATACAAAATGCCTTTATTGAAAGTAACATAATCCAGATATTGAAAAATATTACAACTTGAAATCAAAACTTGCTTGCATAAACATAAATAAAGGAAACTAAATCTTCTAGGTGCACTTGCAGATGTGTGCTCTAAAGCCATCAACCATTGCTCGGAAAAGATGGAGAAAGTCTTCAACGTCCTTTGGAAGAGGAATTATTACACTTTCTGCATCTCTTAAACTTCTAGGGATATCCTCGATGAGATTGTTGGCTAGGAAGATAAGCTTTTCATGTTTGTCTTTGTAATGCTTGTACTCCTGATAAAGATGTGAGATTATCTTATGGTTATCTCTCCCAGCTTTGGAGATATTGGTATACTGCTCTTCCCAATACATCTTTTCACCCCTCATTTCTGTATAAATCCTTCGTGGGATGAGGAAATCTTTATGGAGACCCTACAGCTCTAAGCATACATGCTCATATTCTTGAGTTCTCTGATTTATATTCTGGATCTATTTCGAATGGCAGCTTGATAATTTTCACCCTATCTCAGACCCATCTGGTGTAGGGTTCTCTTTCTATGGAATTATTTCTTTCGGCTTTCCTCTTGTTAACCTTTTTCCAAGCTCGAATAACCTTGTTGAGCAAACCTTGGTCTTCTATACCCATGTCGTGGATGATCAATGGTCGGAGTTATTCGTCCGAAGGTCTGTCTTCTAAAGGATACCCTAACTTTCGTAGGGAAAAAGTAGGGTTGTAATTAATACAGCCTCGCGATCCAATCAAAGGGAAATTAGGAAATTCTCCACAACTAATAGTGATATCACCAATATCCAGCTTCCTTGCATACCATAATACAAAGTTTGCAAAGAGAGACCTTAATTTTTGTGGCCACTCGCATCTGGTCAAGTTTGGAATCATATAGCCTTCTTTGTAAAGATAAGTCATGAACCAAGTATATAGAAGTGAGATGCAACAATTTAGCGTGCCTTTTCTCTTTTCGTACATTATATGAAAAGTGTAATAAATGTCAGCAAGCAAAGCGGGAGTTGGATCCATATTAAAGACTTTCGCACCCCAAAATATGCTTATGTACGTGGGGTCAATATAGTCGCCAAACTGAGGAAATAAAATTACACCAAATACCAGCAACCCTAAACAATCAACACAAGATTCACATTCTTTATAATTCACAAATTCAAGTGTCTTAGCTTCCAAGTATATCCTTTTGATTCCTTGTATCGGACCTTCTCTTTGATAATTCTGCACTAACTCAGAGTAAGGGATCCCTAAGCCTTTTTCCAAAACTTTGACTTCAACATTTTATCCAATACCTACATTGGCCTTTTCTTTGAAAAAATACAGAATTTTGTCAAATTCTTCCAGAGCCGGTTCCAGTTGGAAGTCTTGGAAGGTGAAACATCTCAATAGAGGGTCATAAAACTTAATGAGGGCAGAAATAGCATCCATTTGAACCTCTACTCTGGTCAAGTCAAGGGTATCCTCATAGCAGCGAGCGTACATATTCAGAGCCCTCTCAGACAGTTTCCCCTTTATAGCTTTGATTTTAGAAAGGTCAGGCTTGAAGGCATTGACGCGAACAAGTTATTTCCCTCTGGTATCCATTTTTAAGACAGTCACCAAAAATCTTGATTTTGTTATCTTTTATTTTGTACCCTGTGAATAAAACGGATAAAAGAAACAAGTGATGAATATGAGATATATATGAATGCATGAATGCATAGGGGTTGGGTTGCGTAACTGGATTTTTGGTGATACGTATCCCTGTAAGGTAGGCTCCTTAATTTTAACCTACGGTAAGTCTACCCTACCAAAAGGTGGTTTCCTTAAAGGTATCATGAATAACACCAGAGGGAAAAGGCACAAGGGCCTCCCTTAGGTGGAGTCTCTTTACGGACCAAAACTTTTGTCTCAAAGTCGTGAAAGGTCTCGTCATCAGATTTTAGGTTAAGGCCATTACAAAGAGTCATGGGTGACCTTCTAAAATCCTACTCGTCAAGAGGATATCTCTCGATAAGTATTCCTTTTTTGGAAGTTCACCGACTCTAAGCAAAGTCGTCACATAAACTCGCAGGGATGAAGTACCCCCTAAGCTAATAGACGAACCTTCTTTCTAAGGGTTATTGAAAATATTTTTTGATATAAAAACCTTCCATATAGTAAATATATAATAATAAAGAGAAATAGACAAGAAATAAAAAATTAAATAAATAAATTAATGCAAATAAATAAATAGAAATAAAACCCAAAAGATACCTAAAACCTAGGGTTAAGGAGAGTCCCCAGCAGAGTCGCCAGATGTTGTGACTGGTTTTTAAATCAGAGCCGCCGCTATTCGTTTTTATCCTAAGGGAAGGTAATCTAACAGAAAACCCTAATTCACAGACAGAGATTCTAGGTTTCGGACTCAATTAGACGAAAGGAAGGTGGTAGGCACCTTTCATCTACTTTGTTCACAAGGATATTAGGTTCTAGGTTTAGGTTTGAAGTAAATGGGGTTTTAAGTTTTAATTAGGAGGAAAGGGTTTAAATTCTTTTATAGGAGAAAGGGTTTAAATATTTTTATAGGGGAAAAGGTTTAAATATTTTATAGGGGAAAGGGTTTAAATATTTTTATAAGGGAACTCGCTACGATTTTTGATCGCATGCTTACGTATCCTCTTATGAGGAATCAGAGTCCCAATTCGTAGTTCGTATGGGGTTGGTGTTTTTTAGGGGTTGCGAACATATTTTGAATCACCTCGCATGTTGGTCGAGAATAGTGATTGTGGAGATTTTGACTAAATGCGCGGTAAGTAAAAATCTATTTGAAACCCTTTTGCAAAAATAGTTGATTAGTTTAACTTGTTGCGAAAAATAGTTTGATGTTTTTGGTATTTTTTATCATATATATTGCGAAATATCTTAATTAATGCATGATATAAAAGATACTTTAATGAAAATATAGAAAATAATATATTCATGAGTTTTAAATAAAAAATAATCTATTTACATAATATAATAAATAATATTTACATATAATATAAAAATTGATATTATACAATAATAATAATAATAATAATAATAATTAATAATAATAATAATAATAATAATAATAATAATAATAATAATAATAATAATAATAATTAATAATAATAATCATTAAATAATAGAAAAGAAAAATAGGATAAAATAATTAGAATTATAAAAAAAATATAGAAAACAATAATTAAACAGGGGGTGTTGTTTCTAGTTAACAAGTAAAAGAGGGGGTGCTGAAAGTTGTGGCTAAGCTGGCCCAAGTGTGAATTTGGAGGGTGGTGTGAATCGTTTTTTAGTTAGGTAAAAGGGCAGAAAGGGGTGGTGCAAAAAATAATGGGCTAGGCCCAATACTACTTTTGGAAGGGTCTGGTTTGATTGAGTGGGTGAGGGAGTAGGGGAATTACAGTGAGATTTGGCCTTTGGCCATCTGATCAAGATCGCGAGGATAAGATTGGAGGTGCATATTAGTTATTGTGTGCTAGAGCATATGGGATTGGACGGATTATAAGATTTTGTTTTAATTCATTTTCTTCATTTTTTGTTTCAATTACAACAAATGACTTCCTCTCTCTCTCTCTCGTACACAACCCTCTCCCCCTGTAACCCTAAAATCCAACCCTTCACCGCGGCGCTACCAACCAACACTTTTATCTTCTTCCACCTATTCAACCCTTCAAACCAATAATCAGAAATAACAGATAAAAAAAAGATAATTTTTTTACCCTTGTCTGCGATGTTTTGCGAGCTGCGTTACTAATTCGCTTCTAATTCGCAAGTTTCTGGTGATGGCTTCGAAGGTGGTGATGGCGATCCGGAGGTAACGCTTCAATGGCGGATATGAGGTAACGCGATTAAGGTTTCAGATATTGAAACCCTAATCGCTTCCAGCTTCCGTCTTCAACGGCGAGACAAGGGGTTCTCCTTCAACTTTGGTTCTTCCAATCCTCTTTCTCCCTTGTTAATTTTGTATTCTTGTATTTATAGGATAAAATTGCCATTACAAAATTAGTTAGATTTAGGGTTTTGTAGAACAGAATTAGGGATTGTGATTTATTTTATTTTACTGTAATTGATTCTATGAGATTGATATTTATTGATTTGTAAAGATTTCGTTCTTCATAAAAATTTGGACTGTAAATTATTTACTGTAATTTTCAGATTTGATTTTAGTATAGATTTAATTTGGTTTGTAATATAAATTCTGGATTTGGTTATAGAAAGATTAGATTGAATTATGATTTTCCATATTTGATATGTTTTCAATTTCTATAGTAGCTTGTTTAGTGCAAAAAACGTGAGTGAAATTAGTTGTAATTGGAACAGTGCATGTTCTTCTGATTAATTGGGCCATCGCAAATGAAAACGGGTCTTAATTATTGATACTGCCCAACAACATTAATTTTTTATTATAGCAAAACTTTTTTTTGATTCAATTGGGCTTGCACTAAAACTATTCATATTTCAACCCAATCAACATTATTTAATAAAAACCTTATCAACCATGATGAATAAAAATACTATTTTTTTGAAAAAGATTGGGCCAGCATGTTTTATCAACCCAACTCATATTTACAGCAACATTTTTTTATTATATTTTCAATACAACCAGACCCAAAACACCAAACTTTGATAAATAAAACAAAACTTTAAAAAAAAGTTTTAAATAAAAACGTTATGTCTTCCCCTTCTTCTTTAAAAATATTGTTCATTTATTTATTTATAATAAACAACTTTGTATTATTTTTTTAATAATAAAATACTTCTTATTTTCCCAAAGACTCTTTATCTAATAAATTTTTTCAACAATCCATTAATGATAAAAAGCAAAATAATTATAGCAATCTTTTTCTCTTTTTCTTCCGAACACATCAGATGGGCCAATTTAATGGGCTTCATATTACAACCACAACCCTCTTTTTTTACTGACAACAACAAACACTTAAATGGGATTAGTTAATACTTAATTTCCCAATTCTCTTCTTAATAACAACTGTTCAATAATTAAGAACTTAATAGTTGCTCGAATAATTGATTTTCGAATTGCATGGGCCATTGGCCAACATACCTCACAAACGGATTTATGAGTCTTTCCGATTTAGAAATCCCCACTCTCCTTGATTGAGATACACCCCCCAGTCTTGGATAAAGATAGGTCATCAGATACTGTTGTACCATCTTTAATTAAATATTTCTTCTATTTCAATCTCGAAAAATAAAATCATCGAGGTAGGACAAATTTGGGTATGACAACTGCCCCTATTCAATTATCTTCCAATCGAATAGAGTGAGAAAAAACGAGTCTTACGTATTCTGATTAGGAGTTTTTTGAATACTTAGAATACCCCAAAATTTGTCTGACAAACATAAGGTTACACTGATATAGCATACCCTTAGGAGTCTCAAGGAAGTAAGAAAAGCTGATGATGTATCGCTTAAAAGGTTTTGATAACGAGGTAGATGATTTTGAGCTTTTAGAGTGATCTCGTGTGTCTTGGCTTTGCTTTTGGTTATTGACCCATTTGGAGGATGAATAAAACAAAAATTGGTGATGCATGGCTGCTTGGAGAGTGAGGCCATGGGTTCAATCACTCGTCAAGGTAATCCTTTATGTAATGCTCATCTGTATCTTCTATCGATACTCATCCGTATTGTTTCTAACACTCGACTATGTTATCCTCTCCTTGATACATGTCTGTAACTTCACTCGATACTCGCCCGTGTTGATTCAAACACTCATCTATGTTATCCTTCCCAAGATACTCGTCCCTATCTTATTTCGATACTCGTCTGTATTGATCCAAACACTCATCAGTGTAATAATTTCTTTGATACTTGTCTGTATCTTATTTTGATACTCGTCTGTATTGATCTAAACACTCATATGTGATATCATTTCCTTGATACTCATTCATATCTTCTTTCAGTACTCGTCCATATTGATCCAAATACTCGTCAGTGTAATCCTTTCCTTTAATCTCGTCTGTATCGTCTTTTGATACTCATCCGTGTTAATCTAAGTACTCGTCCGTGTTATCATTGCCTCGATACTCGTCCGTATCTTTTTTCAATACTTATTCGTATTGATCTTATCACTCATCTGTGTTAAATATTTCTTTGATACTTGTCTGTATCTTATTTCGATACTCGTCCGTATTGATTCTTACACTCGTCTGTGTTAAATATTTCGTGATACTCATCTGTATCTTATTTCAATACTCGTCCATATTGATTCAAACACTCGTCCAGGTAGTCCTTTCTTTGATAATCATCTGTATCTTCTTTCAATACTCATTTGTATAGATCAAAACACTCTTCGTGTATACTTTCCTTTATACTCGTACATATCTTCTTTCGATATTTATCGGTATTGATTCAAACACTCGCCTATGTTATCCTTTCTTGATACTTGTCCATATCTACTTTTGATACTTGTTTGTATCTTCTTTCGATACTCGTTCATATTGATCTTAACACTCATCCGTGTTAAGTCATTCTCTTATACTCGTCTGTATCTTATTTCGATACTCGTCTGTATTGATTCAAATACATGTCTGTGTTAAATCTTTCTTGATACTCATCTATATCTTATTTCGATACTCGTCCATATTGATTCAAACACTCGTCCGGGTAATCCTTTCTTTGATGTTCATCCATATCTTCTATCGATACTCGTCCGTATTGATTCAAACACTCGACTATGTTATCTTCTCCTTGGTACCCATCTATATCTTTTTGATACTCGTCCGTATAGATTCAAACACTCGTTTGTGTTATTCTTCCTATATAATCGTCTGTATCTTCTTTCGATACTCATCTGTATTGATCCAAACACTCATCCGTGTAATCATTTTCTTGATACTCGTCTATATCTTCTTTTGATACCCGTTTATATTGATCTAAACACTCGTCTATGTTATCCTTTCCTTGATACGCGTTTGTATTTTCTTTCGAAACTCATCCGTATTGATCCAAACACTCGTCAGTGTAATCCATTCCTTGATACTCCTCTTTATCTTCTTTTGATACTCGTCTGTATTGATTCAAGCACTTGCCTGTGTTATCCTTTTCTTGATACTCGTTCGTATATTCTTTTTTATACTTGTTTGTATTGATTCAAATACTCGTCTGTGTTATCATTTCTTTGATAGTCATCTATATCTTCATTGGATACTCGTTCAGATGTATTCAAACACTCGTCAGTGTTATTCTTCCCTTGATATGCGTCCGTATTGATCCAAACACTCGTCTATGTTATCCTTTCCTTGATACTCGACCATATCTTCATTCGATACTCGTCTGTATTGATTCAAACACCCGTCCGTGTTATCCTTTCCTTGATATTCGAATGTATCTTATTTAGATACTCGTCTGTATTGATCCAAACACTCTTCTGTGTTATCCTTTCCTTGATAGTCGTTCCTTTCGTTTTCGATACTCGTTCGTATTGATCCAAACTGTCATCGGTGTTATCCTTTCTTTGATACACATTTGTATCTACTTTCTATACTCGTCCCTATTTATTCAAACACTTGTTTGTGTTATCCTTTCCTTGATACTCGTACGTATCTTCTTTTGATACTCAACCGTATTGTTTCAAACACTCGCCCGTGTTATCCTTTTGATACTCATCCATATCTTTTTTCGATACTCGTATCTATCTTCTTTTAATACTCGTCCGTATTGTTCTTAACACTCGTCTGTGTTAAATCTTTCTTTGATACTCGTCTATATCTTCTTTTTATACTCGTCCATATTGATCTTAACACTCGTCTGTGTTAAATATTTCTTTGATACTCGTCCATATCTTATTTTGATACTCGTCTGTATTGATTTAAACACTCATTCATGCTAAATCTTTCTTGATACTCATTCGTATCTTATTTCGATACTCGTCGGTATCGAGTCAAACACTCGTTCGGGTAATACTGTCTTTGATACTCATCTGTATATTGTACCGATACTCGTCCATTTTGATTCAAACATTCATCCATGTTATCCTTTTTTGATACTTGTATGTATATTCTTTTATTACTCGTCTGTATTGAATTAAACACTTGTCTGTGTAATATCTTTCTTAATATTCATCTGTATCTTCTTTCGATACTAGTATGTATTGATTCAAACACTCTTTTGTTTCATCTATTCATTGATACTCGTCCATATCGTCTTTCGATACTCGTCTATATTGATTCAAACACTCGGTCGTGTTATCCTTTCATTGATACTCCTTCCTAACTTCATTCGTTACTCGTCCATATTGATTCAAACACCCATCCATGTTATCCTTTCCTTGATACTCGTACGTATCTTCTTTTGATACTCAACCATATTGATCCAAACACTCGTCCGTGTTGTCCTTTCTTTGAT
This sequence comes from Vicia faba, assembly GCA_948472305.1. Lineage (NCBI taxonomy): Eukaryota > Viridiplantae > Streptophyta > Magnoliopsida > Fabales > Fabaceae > Vicia > Vicia faba. Next base: position 1,295,201,858 of record OX451737.1, on the reverse strand, counting down.
ACTCGTCCGTATCTACTTTCGATACTTGTCCGTATTGATTTAAACACTCGTCTGTGTAATACACTCCTTGATACTTGTCTTTATCTATTTTCAATACTCGTCTATATCTTCTATTGATACTCATTCGTATTAATCTTATCACTCGTCCGTGTTAAATATTTCTTTGATACTCGTATGTATCTTATTTTGATACTCGTCTGTATTGATTCTAACACTCATATGTGTTAAGTCTTTCTTGATACTCGTCCATATCTTATTTCGATACTCGTCCATATTGATTTAAACACCCGTTTGTGTTATCCTTTCCTTGATATTCCTATATATCTTCTTTCGATACCCGTTCGTATTGATCTAAACACTCGTCAGTGTTATCCTTTCCCTGATACTCATTTGTTTCTATGTTGATACTCATTCGTATTGATCCAAATACCCGTATGTGTTATCCTTTCTTTGATACTCGTCTGTATCTACATTCGATACCCGTTCGTATTGATTCAAACACTCGTCCGTCTTATCCTTTCCTTGATACTCGTACGTATCTTCTTTCGATACTCAACCATATTGATTCAAACACTCGTCCGTGTTATCCTTTCCTTGATACTCATTCATATCTTCTTTCGATACTCGTATGTTTTTTTTCTATACCCGTCCGTAATGATATTAACACTCGTCTATGTTAAATCTTTCTTTGATACTCGTCTATGTCTTATTTTGATACTCGTCTGTATTGATTCAAACACTCGTTCGTGTTAAATCTTTCTTGATACTCGTTTGTATCTTATTTCGATACTGGTCTGTATCGATTCAAACACTCGTTCGGGTAATCCTTTCTTTGATACTCGTCTGTATCTTCTACCGATACTCATCCATATTGATTCAAACACTCATCTATGTTATCCTTTTTTGGTACTTGTCCGCATATTCTTCTAATACTCGTATGTATTGAATCAAACACTTGTATGTGTAATATCTTTCTTAAATATTTTTTTGTGTCTTCTTTCGATACTCGTCTGTATTGATTCAAACACTCATTTGTGTTATCCTTTCATTGATACTCGTCTGTATCTTTTTTTGATGCTCGTCTATACTGACTCAAACACTCGTCTGTGTTATCCTTTCATTGATACTCCTTCCTATCTTCATTCGTTACTCGTCCATATTGATTTAAACACCCGTCCATGTTATCCTTTCCTTGATATTCGTATGTATCTTCTTTCGATACTCGTCCGTATTGATCCAAACACTCATTTGTGTTATCCTTTCTTTGATACTCGTCCGTATCTACTTTTGATACTCGTCCGTATGGATTCAAACACACATCAATGTAATCCTTTCCTTGATACATGTCTTTATCTATTTTCAATACTCATCTGTATTGATTCTAACACTCGTCTGTGTTAAATATATCTTGATACTCGTCCGTATCTTATTTCGATACTCCTCGATATTGATTCAAACACCCGTTTGTGTTATCCTTTCCTTGATATTCGTATGTATCTTCTGTTGATAATCATCCATATTGATCCAAACACTCGTTTGTGTTATCCTTTCCCTTATACTCCTTCGGTTCTTTTTCGATACTCGTTTGTATTGATCCAAACACTCGTATATATTATCCTTTCTTTGATACTCGTCTGTATCTACTTTTGATACTCGTCCGTATTGATTCAAACACTCGTCCGTGTTACCCTTTCCTTGATAATTGTACGTATCTTCTTTCGATACTCAACTATATTGATTCAAAAACTCGCCCGTGTCATCCTTTCCTTGATACTCATCCATATCTTCTTTCGATACTCATTGTATCTTCTTCCGATACCCGTCCGTATTGATCTTAACACTCGTCTGTGTTAAATCTTTCTTTGATACCCGTCTATATCTTCTTTTGATACTCGTCCATATTGATCTTAACACTCGTCTGTGTTAAATCTTTCTTTGATACCAGTGGTTTTTAAATAGGAATTTAGCAGTTATTTTGGTTATTGTTTTGTATAGGTGATTGATGTTTTATTCCATTTTACCGCATTTTATGCTTTGGTTTTGTAATATGTTATTTTTAGAGTCAAACAAATAAAACAGAAGAATCGAGATAGAAAAGTGCAGGATGCGGAGATTTGGAAAAAGTCCAGGTTCGAGCAAGGCAGAAGGCGACACGGGCGGCCGTGTCACACGACACGGACCGTGTCAAGTTAACTGATGCATGAATTGTTGGAGGAAGTACCAAACATGACACGGGCGCCCGTGTCCCATGACACGACCCATGTCAATTTAGCTGGAACTTCAACTTGAATAGCGCATATCACAAATTCTGACACAGGTGCCCGTGTCCGGTGACACGGACCATGTCAACTTAGGCGTGTGAAAGTCCAATTTTGAGATTTTCCTGTATTCTTGGATCATTAAGGGTACTTTGGACATTGGACATCACAGAGGGATGACATGACACTATAAATACCTGATTTGGAGAAGAAAAATGGGACTTTTTGTCGATTGGAGAATTTAACGATAAAAGATTGAAGTCCATGCAAGTTCTGGGAAAACAAAGACCTTTCATGAATGCAAGCAATTGAAGACCAGAGTTCACCATTAATTTTTGTAATGTCTATTGTTATTATTATTAAAATCTCTTTGAATATTTTTTGCAGCTAAACCCCCAATGCTAGGAGGTGTCCCTGATTTGTGAATGTATTGACTATGCATTATTGATTTTAATACAGTAGTTTCCTTTCTATTTAATCATTCAAGGTTTCTAATGCTTTCCTGGCCAGACAAATTAGGATTGAGTTACGGTTAACAACCAGATGGATCGCGGTTGTTAAGGTTTTTGTACGATTAGGATATAGTAGATATCACCTAGGACTAGGGATACCCTATAGTCACCGGATTTAAACCTTGATAAGATAAAGGCTTGACTCCATTAGATATTTCTAAGGACTTAGGATTGAGATTGGATGGTTACAGGTGTTGTACCCCAAACTTTTCCCTCCCATATTCTTCAAAGTTTGTCAAGAATCATCTTCAAATGGTTCAAGATTTCCCAAGGGTTGCACAGTCCAAATAACTCCTAAGCCAGTCAAATTTAGGGTTTTGGTTCCTTCAGTGAATTTGAGGTTTTCAATGGCTCAATCAAGTCGCATATGCCTATATGCATTGTCAAGCATCTACATGCCAAGTTTCAAGACTCACAGGGTCAAATTGCACAGTCAAAAGTCCCATTTGCTTCACAGTCAACTGCAGGGGTAAAATGGTCATTTTGCAGTCAAAAGTCAAAATTTTTGGTCAACATCTTATTTTGAGTCCACAAGCATGGCTCAAAAATCATCAAGATGCCAAAAGTTACTATTTTTGGACAACTGAAAAGTCAACTGTATCTTGACCAAGGCATAACTTTTTCATGGTTCATTGGAAAAATCCCATACAATGATCATTTTGAAGGGGATGATATTTCCTACAATTCATATTCACATTCCAAGTCCAAGAAATTCTCTCACAAAATGTTATCAATTTCTACATTATAGGTCAATTTCAAAAGTCAACAAAAAGGCACTTTAAGTCAAAGACCATAACTTGAGATTGGTAAATCCAAATGACATGGGACCAAAGGCATTGGTTAGAGGACTTCAAGACCTTTCCAAAATGTCCAAGAACATGTTCATATGATCAAAATTGAGCAAGATATGCATTGGAGAAGTTGGGAAATATTTGTGAATTTGCAAAAGTTAACTTTACTCAAAACACATCATTTTTGCTAATGGGCCTCAAATTCCTTCTTGAAACTTTATCCAAGGCTTATGCACGACCCATTGAGATTAAATGGAATTATTTTCTTATTTTTTATTAATTAATTGAATTTTTAATCAATATTAATTCATTTAATTCATTTAAAATGTAGGAAAATATCAAGATATGGTTTTGCAATTTTTTCATGAAGCAAATATGACCTACATGTGCTGGAGATTTCGTGTACACATCAAGGGGACAAGGATCTCTCAATTTGGCAAGATTTTTCAATCAAAAAGATGCAAAAAGATATGATTGAAAATCAAATATTGAAACATCAATGCAATGGATTTCTTGTGCAAGATTTAACCTAAATCCATTCTACTATATATGCACAAGCTAAACCTAATGCCACACACGTGAAAAATTGCTGCACAAAGCCATAACCATATTCAAAAAAATCAAGAAAACTCAAAACTGTTTTCTCACTCCCAGGCCCTTTCAAAGCAATTTAAGGATTCAAACACATTGTTGGACCTCTCAGAAACCTTTTGGAATCAAAACCACGTGCTAAAGCTATAGGAATCGCCCAGAACAGACTCACGGTTTGGTGATTTTTTCTATAATCGTAACTCGTTATTCATGCATCATTAACGTGATTTTTTGTGTGCTTTACATTGCTAGAACCTCTCTGAAGCTAATGATACAGGTGAATTGCATTATGGTTTCCAGAATCATAAATTGCCATTGATGAAATTTAGGGTTTCGAAGCTTTCAAATTGGGGCTTTATAACTCAGGAAAAATTAAGCTTCCTAAGACCTATGGTTGAATTCGTCAAGGCCAGATGAATCAAATGCCATGCTCGCGAAATATTTATATGCATCAGGGGCCTATTCGCTATTTTTCGTCCTTGCAAGTTGTGGGGGTTAAAAACCCCCGCTATCTAACCTTTGTTTTGCAGGTTAAGGGAAGACGATGATGAGTTGTTAACATGTTATTGGACGATTCAAATATAACGCGCGCTTTTATTTGTTTCTAGCATAATTGATCTTTTTATATATTATGTTCATTATCCATTATGTTAACAAACGCAGGCGAGTGGAGTAGTGGTTAGTGTGTTGTCTGGTAACCATTGGGACCTGGGTTCGATTCCCAGGTCCCCCAAACCTTTGTTTCTATTTTTTCATAACATGTTCCTATGCATGCTATCCAAAGCGTCCCACCATGAACTTCCATCAGCAATACGCCATGTGTCCTCAAGCATTGATCTAATGGCCATAAGGTGCTGAACACCATACTCCCAGTCAAAGCAACGTGCAGACAATCCCAGAAGTCAAACAGGCCTGGAAGCTTAATGGGCTGGAATTGCTAACATAACTCCATTATTGGGCCAACACCCCCCTGGTTAAATATTTTTTTCTTCTTTTATTTTTCTTTTACTAATTTCTAACTATTATTATTATTATTTATTTAACTAACATAATTAATATTATTTTCATAATAAATTCAGACAATTAAAAAATGTAAATATTTTATTATTATTATTATTATTATTTAGTAATTTCACTATTAATTATATTTTGTAAATAAATTCTAACAAATTGATTTAGTTTAAATTAGGTTTAATTTTAATCTTTTTCATAATAAATAAAATCAATCTAGAATTAGGGTTTTTCTTTTGACACTTTTAATTTCTTTCTTTTTATTTTATTTTCATTAAAAATATAAAAAACATAAAAAATACTTTTTCTTGTAATTATTTAATTAATTAGTAAATTAGGTTTAATATTTAATTAATTGCAAAGAGGACCAAATTTCTTTCTTTTCTCAAAAGGGTCAAAACCCTAAGACTTTTTCCGATTTAATTCTTTCGCGCGCATCTTTATTATTTTGATTATATTTATGTAACTGCTCCGAGGATGTAATAGTTAATTAGGGCTTTTATCGCTTTCTTTATTTTCTCGCATTTATTTTCAAAGGGTTATGTTTTTGGCGATGTAAATACCCCACGCCTTGTAATAGCGTAGATTCAATTTTCCGCAATTTATTTTCCGCAAATTATTAACTGTTAATTATGCATGACAAGACTTGTATGAAAAATAAAATCAACCTGTAGCTCACAATGATGCATGTTCAAAGATAAATTAACATGAACCTGACACACATGCACATACCACTCCTAGGGTACGCCTCACTTGGTTGCCTCGACGTGGTCGTCAAGTATAGGGTGTTTTAGAGGTCGCCCTCCTGTCTAAAGATCCAGTTGCCTCGAAACAGTTGCCTCGGATAAAAAGGATATAGGACATTAGGGTTACCGCTAAGGCGTCCTACTATTGCTTTGGTGACCACACATGTCCCTATAATCGAATTGACCCGAATAACTCCAACGACGGTGCTACCTACTTCTCAATAGTGGGATAGTACTGTCTAAAGGACTCTTACACAGCTTAATTCCTTAGAGTAGGTAGATTTCTCCCGGGTACTTGCTCTTTCAAAACAAAAAAACAACTTTTCGCACCTACACTTTCAAAAAGTTTTCAAACAAATACTTCATACACTATTGAGGACTGATACAAGAGTTACCTAGAAGTTTTCAAAACGAAACTTTTTCAAAACCCACAAACACTTAAAATGCAAACAATTTTTGAAAATATAGTGAGCAAGTACCTAAGAGCCTGTGGATAACCATGGATAGAAAGGGTGCTAACACCTTCCCTTTCTTTAAATCTACCTCCCGAACCGAGAAACATCTCGAAAAGGAATTTTGCTGTGCTTTTGTCCTTTCCATGTTGGAGAACATAAAAGATGGTGGCGACTCTTACTTACCGCGACATTTCGCGAACCAGCATTCCAAAACAGTCAGTTCTATTTCCACCGATCACAGAACTGGCGACTCTGCTGGGGACAAATTAATAAGTGAGGTGTACCTTAGGATTAGACCACTCTTGTTTTCAATTGCTTGTCTTGATTGCTTTTATATTGTGGGCTTGTTTTGGAGTTTCATAGATCCTAACCCGGATCTGGGGGATACCTTTTAGAAGTAGCAACAAACTGTGAGGGAACTGTGCAGGGTATACCGACACGGTTGAAGCAGTTGCTACGTTGATGTGGCACTTTGGTGAGTACCGGTAACCCTTGAGTCAAGTCAAGGAGAGTACGGGGCCGCCGCGTGGTGTCGTGAAGCCTCAACTGACCTTAGGAACCTTACTTGACCATCCTGGACTCTTTAGGGGTAGCGAGATGACCGACTTTGGTGCAGTCCGAAGTTGGTAGATACTCGATACTACACTCATTGAGGGTTGTTTTCTTGGAATATTTTGATCGCCAGTTCAGTGGCTAAATCAAAACAATGAACATAGAAAACAACCCAATGATATTGAGCTCCTTAGAACCCGGTTACTTTTGATAGGACAGGTTGTGAGCCCACCAACTTCAAGAGGGTAGTACCTAAACTTCATGCTGGCCTGAACTCTAAGGGCTGTCTTGTGTGACTTGTGTGCCTTCAAACGTGAACTACTTGCACATTCTTTTTATCTGACACATGAGTTTCTTGCAGGTTTTGTTTACAGTCCTTGATCAGGACTTATAACAGGGTTTACTTACATCACTCCACGCATAGCATAACATCATACCATCATACCATTGCATACATCCTACATAAGGACTAACCCATTTCAAGGATCTCAAGGGTTTATGATGCAGGTCAGGATGAACCAAAATGTCTAGCAAGGGGCAAAGGGGATTTATTTTCCTCTAACCAAGATTGTCAAGAAATCCAAAACATGATGACTTGAGTCAGGGGCTATGACCCACTCGATATGGTGAGCCTTGACTCTTGAAGAAGGACTCTCAACAACATGAAGTTCCTTCAATCAAGCTACCAGATTCTAACAATTTTCTTGTTTATCCCGCGAGATCCTTGAAAACATTGCATGCATACATACATATCATTGCATTACAGGTACCCTTTCTACAGGTCACTTACCTTCTTCGCTGTTTATTTCAGCAATGGCTTCCCAACAAGACAACCAGGACCTTCATACTTAAGAGACTCAGTTCAGGGAAATCTTCCTAAGCCTATCCGAGGGTCAGGAAGAATTGAGAACACTCCTCATGGGGACGTTTGTTAGGAACAATCCTGAAGACGATAAGGACGAAAGACTGAAACGTCTGCAAGCTAAGGTAGATACAATGAGAACCCAGATGCTGGGGCAAATGGCCCTTATCCAAGGCTTAGCTCGGGAACAAGAAGAGTTGAGAACTGTGATCAACCAGCTTCAGCGAGACAGTATGAAGCAAGTAGTCAAGGCTAGAGACCAAACCGGTAATCAGCCTCCAAGAAGTCAAGGGTTTGGTTTGATGAATTGACCTCTCCAAGTTGCTACTACTTCACAGGTCCAACAACGACCTCACCAAGAATAATGGGTTGATCAGAGCAAGCCAGACAAGCCCAGGAGGCAATTCACCCAGCTCAACATGTCGTTGTTTCAAGCTTTACAACGCCTGTTGAGATTGAATCTGATCACATTAGGGGCTCATCCCCGGAATTACAACACCTCAGCTCCTACCTATCATCCCAATAAAAGGTGTGCCTACCGCTCTTCCAGTCTAGGACATGACACCGACGACTGTTGGTCTCTGAAGAACAAGATCCAAGACCTGATTGATGAAGGAGCATTGGAATTCACACAAGATGGTTAGGCGGAGTTCTTCTACCATCCCTCCAAGGTTCATCATTTGAAGTGACAAGTCCTGAGACGAGAAGACTTTTTGCTCATTAGAATTTTTTTCAAGTTGTATTTTTATTTGATTTTTCAAACATTTATTCATGTCAAACATTGTTATTTCATTAATGCATCGCATATGTCTGTTTTGAATCCATCCATTCGTATTCACTAAATTCAAATTACTTCATTTTTTGTGATGTTCAACTCTCGATTAATAATTCTAAGCCTCTTGAGGGAGGATGACGAAAACGATACCACGAGCTTTACAGTATGCTTTTGAACAGACCCCGCTGATGAGGTACATGCATTGTTTCAAATCCTAAACAGTGGAGTAATAAGGAAGATAATCCCTCGTCAACCCCTTTGAGCCAAAGAAGTTGGAGTTTTTCTTTTCGAAAATTAAAACCCTTAATTATAACCTGGGGCAGGGTAGTTCTCTCAGTTGACCCAAATGCACAACGAATAGCATCAAAGGAGTCCTTCCGAAACAAAAGACAGTGACGGTTCTGAATAATCATAAAGAAAGGCAGTCGTTATCTCTCAAAAATAAAAGCCCATTAAGTCAAAACCTATGAAGGAGACTTACAAAACTGGGGCATCCCGCTGACTGTAATCACAAAAGAAACAGTTCAGGCAAAAACAGGGATAATGAAATCAAAAAGAAAAGAGGCCCTGCAAACCCTCAACAAAAAAGAATTGATTGCCTATTAAAAATAAAGTTTCAGTATCCGAACCATCACTGGTATATCAGAGCAAAGACTCAAACAAGGTCTAACGCATGATTAGCTGAGTTTAGGATCGAAGAACATCACGAAGAACGGGTGGGTACAAATAAAATTTGAGCCTTTATCCTTTGTTTCTTAAACCGTGAACCAGGCCACGTTATAACCCTTAAAAGTCCTAGCTGAAGCATGGGTTAGTTCGAAAGCATACTGGTACAAAAGGTATCCTGACTCCTGTAGGGTTCGCTGTAAAATCTTGAGTTGACATCACATTTTACAAAATTTGCTTGTTTTACTGAAAAATGCATTTTCAAAAACTTCAAGACAGACATAAGCTTTGCATTCTTAAAATAATATTGTTTGCATATGACTATTTGTTCGAACAACAGAGAAATTCGCACGACGAATATCTAGTGGACAAAAAATCTTCACAAGGATCACATCAAGTGGGAAAACACTTCCAATCCAGGGGCACGACATGAGCATTATTTATCATCTGGGGAAGTCAGGTCAAGATTCAGAGAATCTCTCAAAGGCCAAATTTCCTGGGGCAAATCTCCGCCTGAGTCACTTGGGGCATTGGACATGAATTCCAGCAACGAATCCTGCGCGATCAAGCATCTTCTGGTGGTATGGCAACACAATACTGCTGACAGGGACAACTCTCTACATCCTGAGAGCATGGACATAGTCGAAAACATACTACGCATAATCAAAGACCCGCTAGGTTGACACACCTAGGCAAAAAGAAGGGCTTCCCGGAGAACCAAAAGGGTTCGGGAAAAAATAAGGGATGAAAATAAAAAAATCTGTACACCCGACAAGTCGAAAACCTGAAAAGGCGGCTTAGGCAAAAAAAGGGTATCCCGATGGACTGAGAACCCGAAAGGGCGGTCCAGGAAAAAATTAGGGATCAAAAGCGTACGACTATGTCTTGTCATCTCGTCACTTGCCTACCAGAAGAATATTTGTCAAAATGGCAGTCATCAAGCACCTCCACAGGTACCTTCTCCCATAGAAGCTGGGGCAATAAGAATCATCCGAATCGTACAAGCGGCTTTGTCCACCAGGTACGAGTTAGGTTCATCTGAAGAATGTAACCAGGATACCTCCACTCCCTGCAGAGTAAGACAAGATTCAACAATACTCTCCCCAAGCAGAGTTGGTCTCCCATCAGCCCAGAAAAGGCACGGTATCCCTAGCAAGTCAGCAACACTCTCCCCAAGCAGAGTTAGGCTACTGTCAGCCTTAAGGAAGTTGGGCATCCCCAGAAGATCTCAATATTCTCCAGCAGAGTATACTTATATTCCTCAGCAAGCATCCCCGGCAGTCTTGATCTGAGATTGTTCCCTGGCGGAATACAGACACCCCAGTGGAGCCACTTCCCTGGTACAGTTCAAATGTTTCCCCAGGAGAGTTAAACCATCTCCCCAGTAGATTTTGGAAGCTTATCCCCAGTAGATTATGGAAGCTTATCCCCAGTAGATTCTGGAAGCTTATCACCTGCAGAGTACATACATCTCTCCCCGACCATATTCAAAGGTTATCCCCCACCAGAGCCTATAATTGGGTTATCATCAGCCAATTACAACGGAAAGATCGTCCTCGGCGAAGTTCTTCCTATCCCTAGCGGAGTTCATCAAACCCCTCAACAAAGCTTATCAACGGTATCCCCAACGGAGTTATCGTTAAATTCTCAGCAAGGTATCTCTTCCCACAAAGTAATTCCCCGCAGAGTAATCTCTTCAACAAGTTTATTCCCCAACGGAGTCATCTTCTCCTACCGGTTTATTCTTGCAATCATCATCCCCAGCGGAAATGAAGAACTCTACTCTTCAACGTCAGCCCAAGATTTAAGCTCCCGGCATTCGTCAAGGATTTATTTTCCCAGACGAAAATACATTCATAAACATTTAACATCACATTTTCATACATCATGATACATGCATATACGCATTATATCACACAATCTCATTTATTTTTGAGAACATCATGACATCATGCATTTCATACATCATGACATTGCATACAACTAATGTTTTGCCTTTTCAGGAAAAGGTCAATCAAAAGACGATTATCATCAACTTTCGCAGTTCCAGATTCGATACTTGTATCTAGCCAGGGCATATCTGTGAGCGATTGATTATGGATTCGATACCTGTATCTAGCCAGGGCATATCTGCATGAAGAGTTTGAAGTTCCAGATTCGATACCTGTATCTATCCAGGGCATATCTGTGAGCGATAGATTGTGGATTCGATACCTGTATCTAGCCAGGGCATATCTGCATGAAGAGTTTGAAGTTCCAGATTCGATACCTGTATCTAGCCAGGGCATATCTGTGAGTGATTGATTGTGGATTCGATACCTGTATCTAGCCAGGGCATATCTGCATGAAGAGTTTGAAGTTCCAGATTCGATACCTGTATCTAGCCAGGGCATATCTGTGGACGACTAATTCCAGATTCGATACCTGTATCCAGCCAGGGCATATCTGTGAGTGATTGTTTGTAGATTCGATACCTGTATCTAGCCAAGGCATATCTGTGGACGACTAATTATAGATTCGATACCTGTATCCAGCCAGGGCATATCTGTGAGTGATTGTTTGTAGATTTGATACCTGTATCCAGCCAGGGCATATCTGTAAGCGAATGATTAGAGGTCTACGCCTGTATCCAGCCAGGAAAGCTATCTTGATCAACCTTGTGAAGTTCCAGATTCGATACTTGTATCTAGCCAGGGCATATCTGTGAGCAATTGAGTGTAGATTCGATACCTGTATCTAGCCAGGGCATATCTGCATGAAGAATTTAAAGTTCCAGATTCGATACATGTATCTAGCCAGGGCATATCTGTGAGCGATTTATTGTAGATTCAATACCTGTATCTAGCCAGGGCATATCTGCATGAAGAGTTTGAAGTTCCAGATTCGATACCTGTATCTAGCCAGGGCATATCTGTGAGCGATTGATTGTAGATTCGATACTTGTTTCTAGCCAGGGCATATCTGCACGAAGAGTTTGAAGATCAACACCTGTAATAGGCCAGAAAACCATCTTTCTTTCTCAGGTACGCAAGTTCTCGCTAAGGAATCTCTTACGCGATCGACACCTTCAGATGGCATTTTTAAGCCCATCTCCACAACTATCCATTACACTTCCAAATGGCATCTATAAGCCCATTCCCGACAAGGTTCTATCACATCTCCAGATGGAATCTATAAGCCCATCCTCCTGTCCACCATCTCTCCAAATGGCATCTGTAAGCCCATTCCCGACATCACATTGTTGATATTTTACACTATGCGAGTGCAAATTTCTGGGCACTCTAGTGTTCAATCATCTTCCACCTTCGGATCACGAAAGGCACGCAAGCCAATCTACATCCTCAGGTGTAAGAAGATTGAACAGGGGCAACTGTTGTACCCCAAAATTTTCCCTCCCATATTCTTCAAAGTTTGTCAAGAATCATCTTCAAATGGTTTAAGATTTCCCAAGGGTTGCACAGTCCAAATACCTCCTAAGCCAGTCAAATTTAGGGTTTTGGTTCCTTCAGTGAATTTAAGGTTTTCAATGGCTCAATCAAGTCTCATATTCCTATATGCATTGTCAAGCATCTACATGCCAAGTTTCAAGACTCACAGGGACAAATTGCACAGTCAAAAGTCCCATTTGCTTCACAGTCAACTGCAGGGGTAAAATGGTCATTTTGCAGTCAAAAGTCAAAATTTTTGGTCAACATCTTTTTTTGAGTCCACAATCATCATTTTATCAAGTCTTGATCATGATTCCACAAGCATGACTCAAAAATCATCAAGATGCCAAAAGTTACTATTTTTGGACAGTTGAAAAGTCAACTGTATCTTGGCCAAGGCATAACTTTTTCATGGTTCATCAGAAAAATCCCATCCAATGCTCATTTTGAAGGGGATGACATTTCCTACAATTCATCTTCACATTCCAAATCCAATAAATGCTCTCACAAAAGTTATCAATTTCTACATTATAGGTCAATTTCAAAAGTCAACAAAAAGGCACTTTAAGTCAAAGACCATAACTTGATATTGGTAAATCCAAATGACATGGTACCAAAGGAATTGGTTAGAGGACTTCAAGACCTTTCCAAAATGTCCAAGAACATGTTCATATGATCAAAATTGAGCAAGATATGCATTGGATAAGTTGGGAAATTTTTGTGAATTTGCAAAAGTCAACTTTGCTCAAAACACATCATTTTTTCTAATGGGCCTCAAATTCCTTCTTGAAACTTTATCCAAGGCTTATGCACGACCCATTGAGATTAAATGGAATTATTTTCTTATTTTTTATTAATTAATTGAATTTTTAATCAATATTAATTCATTTAATTCATTTAAAATGTAGGAAAATATCAAGATATGGTTTTGCAAATTTTTTCATGAAGCAAATATGACCTACATGTGCTGGAGATTTCGTGTACACATCAAGGTGACAAGGATCTCTCAATTTGGCAAGATTTTTCAATCAAAAAGATGCAAAAAGATATGATTGAAAATCAAATATTGAAACATCAATGCAATGGATTTCTTGTGCAAGATTTAACCTAAATCCATTCTTCTATATATGCACAAGCTAAACCTAATGCCACACACGTGAAAAATTGCTGCACAAAGCCATAACCGTATTCAAAAAAATCAAGAAAACTCAAAACTGTTTTCTCACTCCCAGGCCCTTTCAAATCAATTTAAGGATTCAAACACATTGTTGGACCTCTCAGAAACCTTTTGGAATCAAAACCACGTGCTAAAGCTATAGGAATCGCCCAGAACAGACTCACGGTTTGGTGATTTTTTCTATAATCGTAACTCGTTATTCATGCATCATTAACGTGATTTTTTGTGTGCTTTACATTGCTAGAACCTCTCTGAAGCTAATGATACAGGTGAATTGCATTATGATGTCCAGAATCATAAATTGCCATTGATGAAATTTAGGGTTTCAAAGCTTTCAAATTGGGGCTTTATTACTCAGGAAAAATTAAGCTTCCTAAGACCTATGGTTGAATTTGTCAAGGCCAGACGAATCAAATGCCATGCTCGCGAAATATTTATATGCATCAGGGGCCTATTCACTATTTTTCGTCCTTGCAGGTTGTGAGGGTTAAAAACCCCCGCTATCTAACCTTTGTTTTGCAGGTTTAGGGAAGACGATGATGAGTTGTTAACATGTTATTGGACGATTCAAATATAACGCGCGCTTTTATTTGTTTCCAGCATAATTGATCTTTTTATATATTATGTTCATTATCCATTATGTTAACAAACGCATGTGAGTGGAGTAGTGGTTAGTGTGCTGTCTGGTAACCATTGGGACCTGGGTTCGATTCCCAGGTCCCCCAAACCTTTGTTTCTATTTTTTCATAACATGTTCCTATGCATGCTATCCAAAGCGTTCCACCATGAACTTCCATCAACAATACGCCATGTGTCCTCAAGCATTGATCTAATGGCCATAAGGTGCTGAACACCATACTCCCAGTCAAAGCAACGTGCAGACAATCCCAGAAGTCAAACAGGCCTGGAAGCTTAATGGGCTGGAATTGCTAACATAACTCCATTATTGGGCCAACACCCCCCTGGTTAAATATTTTTTTCTTCTTTTATTTTTCTTTTACTAATTTCTAACTATTATTATTATTATTTATTTAACTAACATAATTAATATTATTTTCATAATAAATTCAGACAATTAAAAAATGTAAATATTTTATTATTATTATTATTTAGTAATTTCACTATTAATTATATTTTGTAAATAAATTCTAACAAATTGATTTAGTTTAAATTAGGTTTAATTTTAATCTTTTTCATAATAAATAAAATCAATCTAGAATTAGGGTTTTTCTTTTGACACTTTTAATTTATTTCTTTTTATTTTATTTTCATTAAAAACATAAAAAACATAAAAAATACTTTTTCTTGTAATTATTTAATTAATTAGTAAATTAGGTTTAATATTTAATTAATTGCAAAGAGGACCAAATTTCTTTCTTTTCTCAAAAGGGTCAAAACCCTAAGACTTTTTCCGATTTAATTCTTTCGCGCGCATCTTTATTATTTTGATTATATTTATGTAACTGCTCCGAGGATGTAATAGTGAATTAGGGCTTTTATCGCTTTCTTTATTTTCTCGCATTTATTTTCAAAGGGTTATGTTTTTGGCGATGTAAATACCCCACGCCTTGTAATAGCGTAGATTCAATTTTCCGCAATTTATTTTCCGCAAATTATTAACTGTTAATTATGCATGACAAGACTTGTATGAAAAATAAAATCAACCCGTAGCTCACAATGATGCATGTTCAAAGATAAATTAACATGAACCTGACACACATGCACATACCACTCCTAGGGTACGCCTCACTTGGTTGCCTCGACGTGGTCGTCAAGTATAGGGTGTTTTAGAGGTCGCCCTCTTGTCTAAAGATCCAGTTGCCTCGAAACGGTTGCCTCAGATAAAAAGGATCTAGGACATTAGGGTTACCGCTAAGGCGTCCTACTATTGCTTTGGTGACCACACATGTCCCTATAATCGAATTGACCTGAATAACTCCAACGACAGTGCTACCTACTTCTCAATAGTGGGATAATACTGTCTAAAGGACTCTTACACAGCTTAATTCCTTAGAGTAGGTATATTTCTCCTGGGTACTTACTCTTTCAAAACAAAAAAACAACTTTTCGCACCTACACTTTCAAAAAGTTTTCAAACAAATACTTCATACACTCTTGAGGACTCGTTTTGAAAAAACACACAAACACTTGAAAAGCAAACAATTTTTGAAAACATAGTGAGCAAGTACCTAAGAGGCTGTGGATAAACACGGATAGAAAGGGTGCTAACACCTTCCCTTTCTATAAATCTACCTCCCGAACCGAGAAACATCTCAAAAAGGAATTTTGCTGTTCTTTTGTCCTTTCCATGTTGGAGAACATAAAAGACGGTGGCGACTCATGCTTACCGCGACATTTCGTGAACCAGCTTTAAAACAGTCAGTTCTATTTCCACCGATCACAATAGGTTTTCTCACTAAGGACTTATGGGAAAATATTCTAAAAGGCCGTTAGTTGAAGGTAATGAACTTGTAGAAGAGATCAATAGTGAAGGTCATTACAGGGAAAACCACACACTTACCCCAAGCATAGTATTTACACTAATAAAAAAAGTCATTATTTACCTTTGCATATTTTTAATTATTGTTAAATACAATAACCAAACCAAACCCCATATTGAGTTTTATTTAATTGAACATCGCATTAAAATCGGTCATTCTGTGTAGTCCTTGAGATCGACATTGGGGAATTTTCCTTGGTATTACGAGAGGCAAACTAGTACACTTGCTATTTTACCAATCAAGTATTTGGCATCGTTTTTGGGGACTGCTTAATCATTGAGTTTAAGTTGGGTTCACTTAAAATTTTGTTGCTCTGCAACTAAAATTTCTTTTCTGTAATTTCATTATTTTTGTTTTACTAATTTTTCCTAACCTTTGCATGTGAAGAAAGTCCTCAACTGAATTTTTGTTTGACGCAGAAATAGAAAGAACTTTTCACGCGAGGCACAGACTAGCTCAGTTACATAGACATGAGTCAGCGGGTTCTTCAGATCCTTCAGATTCAGAGTCTGAAGAGGTAAAACCAATGGCTGAAAATACGCCACCAGAGAGACTTCTTGGGGACTACAGAGGAGAAAAATCTCTAGCAGGTCGGTTAACTATTGTGAATAAACTGGTAAATGTTATAAACTTTCAACTGCATCCTTCAACCATCCGCTAGCTCGAGAACAGATCTTTCACAACAAAGATCAATGAAGATGCCAATAAGCATTTACAGAGATTTCTCACCATGAGCACTACTTTGAAGTTTGAGGGGCACTATGAAGAAACCAAGAAATTAAGGATGTTCCTGTTCATGCTATCTGAAGATGCTGAAGAGTGGCTCTACTCATTGCCTACTGGAAGTATCACCACTTGGGAACAAATGGAGCAGACTTTTCTTGATGAATACTTTCCTGCTTCGATTCACATTTGTAAAAGATATGAAATTGTGAATTTTAAGCAGAAAGAATGAGAATCACTGCGTGATGCATACCAGAGGTTCAAGAGGTTACTAGCATCCTATCCCACGCACAACATGAGTCAAATTGAGCAAATACAGATGTTTGTAAATGCCCTCCAATGAAGAAAAATAGTTTATTGATACAGCAGCCGGTGGCTCAGCCAACTTCACAATAGCCACTGATGTGAAGAAGATCTTTGAAGCAATTGCTGCAAATGACAACCAGGAGCAATATGACATAGTTGTAAGCAAACTAGAGGGATTGATTGATTTAAAGTTGGAAATTAATAAACAATTAAAAATTGAAGAAGCCATTGTTGCAGAAGTAGAGAAGAAGCTGAAAGAAATGAATATAGGTACTTAGCAGGTAGCTCAGGTTCAATAGGTAGCGTGTGAAATTTGTAGTGGACCACACAGTATTGTGCAATGTTTGGAAACACCTAAAAAAATTGAGGAGATAAAATTCTTGAGGCAAAACAACCCATATTCTAACACCTACAATCCTGGGTGGAAGAATCATCCTAATTTCTCCTGGAAAGATCAGCAGCAACAAACTCCTCAAAAGGCAGAGTGGGAGGTAACAATTAAAAAGATGGCTTCCCAGAACTCTCAAATTCAAGAAGAGACAAGGAGAAATCATAGAAATACCCCAAATGCAATAAAAAATTTGGAAGTTCGAATGGGACAGATTGCACAACAGGTAGCTCTGCAAGCACAAGAAAGACAAAAGTCATGAGAATGTGAATGTTGTCAAAACAAGGAGTGAAAAAGTGGATAGGGAAAAACCATATGAGGTGAAATTTGACGACAATATCATAGAGTTAGAGCTGGAAGTGAGAGAGAACATGAACAAACAGGAAGAAGTGATATCACCTGTAAATCCAGTAGAAGAGAAGACTAAACCAGCGATCAAGTTTCCGTATCCATCTCGAGTAGAAAAGAAGGACACAAAAGAAAAAAGATTTTGAGAAATTTGTCGCAATCTTCAAAAAGCTAGAGATCCACATACCCTTCTTTGAAGCGCTCGACAAAATGCATTTGTATCAAAAATTCATGAAGGAGGTATTATCAAAGAATAAATCAACAAGATAGGGATCGGTTCCCGTTGATTAAAATTTATATACAATTGCGCCTGAGAGAAAAATATCTGTCAAGCAGAGGGATCCGGGATCAGTTGCAATACCATGAACAATAAAAGACATAGCTTTCAAGAAACTTCTGGTTGATTCTGGCTCGAGTGTGAGTTTAATGCCATTATCGATTTTCAAGAAGCTCGTTATTGAGAAAATAAACGGGAGTGAAACAAAGTTTAAATTTGATGATCACACCATCAAGCAGTCATATGGGATAGTTGAAGATGTATTAGTGGAAATTGACAATTTTGTTTTCCCAATTGATTTTCAGATCATGGACATACCGGAAGACGAAGAGACTCCTGTCATTCTAGGTCGACCATTTATGCTGACAAGTCGATGCAATTTTGATATCGAGACATGTAATCTGAAACTGAAATCATTTGATGAGAATATGACCTTGAAGGTGTTGGAAATCAAAAAGTAGGTTGCAGGTGGAAAGAATAAATATTCAATCGGAATGATTAAAGTAGAAGGAGAAGATAATAGTTCAAAATCACTCCCAGAATAGGTCTTGGGAAAAATCTCTCAAGTGGCATCAATAATGAAATTTTGGTATGAGATATGAGATGTTGAAGGAGATGTCACGACACAAATATCTGAGGACAATGTATATGCAACAAAAGTAAAAACAGGAAAAACACAAGGGATTGTTAACCCAGTTCAGTGTACAACAACACCTACTTTGGGGGCTACCAAGCCAGGGACAAGTCCACCAAATAGTATCAATTCATAGAGCCTCAGTAAAGAACCATTTTACGATCTAATAACTTAATCACTACCCGTGCTATAATTCTACCTAAGACACACCTAGGTATAAGGCCCTCCTCAAATCCATTCAATCACTTACAGTGAAGAACACCTGAAATAACAAGTTTTAAAGACTTCAATCATTCAATGCTTAAAATCTTATGAATGATCCACAATTAACAACTCAAATAACAACTCAATTATTAAATCAATACTAGAGTGTATGAAAATTAAAATACATAGACTTATAAAACAGAAAGAAAGTATCCTTCTTCAAAAGTTGCAGTTCAATGAATAATGAAACAAGTCCTTATAAAGGCGCAACAATGGGCTTGGGCTGAAAAACAAATTTTCTAATCTTTTGAATATTTCCATGAAAACAGGCCAAGATATAATCCATAAGGATAATTAAAATAGAAAAATATTCTTCCATATTTCTCGCAAGCTATGAGTCACAGATCCTGAATTATTGCGCGCATGAAAACAGGAAACAAAAAACTTAAACTGATATGAGTTGCATTCAGTTCAGGAGGCAGATGTCAAGACATCTGCTTTGACATCATTCAAAACAATTTGCTTTAAATGTCAAGACATTTAGAAAAACATTATCAAAGCATTGTTTTACAAAAATTGCTATCAACAAACACTTAGAATCTCCCCCTTTGGCAAATTTTGACTAAAATATTATTTGAGCACATTATCAGAGAAGCAACATAAGCAAATCAAGCAAAACAAAAACTCAGTTAGCAGTTAGCTATTAGCAAAGGAAGATGTCAGAACATCTTCTGAGACATGAGGCTCCCCCTCAAGTATTAAGCTCCCCCTCAGTCAGTGGTCAGTCAATTAGTTTCTCTCCCCCTTTCTAGTCATAATATGCCAAATAAAAGGATGCATTTAAGAGAGTATTAGTAATATAGTTACATACCATAGAATCCAAAAGTCAAGCACATACAAGTGCCAAAAAGAAACAAAGGGATCAAATAAATAAACAGCGAATAATCTAACTGTCTTCAGGACCAGTAGATTTGGTTGAGCAGGAACTTCCTTCCTCACTAGAATCTCCCCCCTTCAGAGCTCACTATATCATCAAAGTTGCTGTCCTCTTGTAGCTCTTTGATCATATTTTCAAAAGTTAGCTTTCTTGCTGAGCTAACTCTGATCACATCATCTAATTCTTTGCAGGCCTCCCTTAATTCAGTGATCATGTCATCCTTGGTAGAGGTCTTGTTTTCAGTAGACGTAGATGTCAAAACAATGTCTGGGACATGTTTTCCTGAAAAAAGCTTGAAGTGAAGGGTCAAAGAAGACTCCCTCTTGCATATTACATCATTACCACTTAGAATTCAAGGATGTTGATTAAGAATAATTCCACAGATAAGGGATGGAAAGGAAATAGGCATCTTGATGGCACATGTTCATGCATGCTTAATAGTCTGATAAAAAATGTAAGTACCATAATCAAATAGTTTCTTGTTTCCAACAGCATAAATAAACTTTCCTAATCCAATAGTGATGGTTGAAGTATGATTAGTAGGAACCCAGTTAGCAGCTCCAATTCTATGCAAGATAACATATTTCACACTTATCTTGCTAACCTGAAGTTTATTCTTCATGGGCCACTCACTCACTTGGTTAGCAGTGATGGCTTTGCATACTTGATTATCAGTTACTTCCAGCTCACAAGAGTCATCTTCAGACCTATCCAGAAATCTATTTATGATAGAAGGGGAAAATTATACACACTTACCTCTAATAAACACCTTTATATACTCCTTACTTTTATGATCAGCATAGTCAATAGGAATATTAACAATAAATTCCTTAACAAGAGTCTTATAACATTTGGCAAACCTGGTAACAGTTTTCATCAATCCAGTAAAAGATATTAGCTCCATAATTCTTTGCACTCCAGTGCACCAGCTCCCAATTCTCTTTCAAGGTAAATTCTTCTTTGAAATACATATTTCCACTTTTCATCATTCCCAACAGAATTGGAAGGAAATGTTTTCAAGAGGGGCACCAGGTACCCTAACAGAAAGCTTCTTGCTTGCAGACTTTTTCACAAGAGAGATGTCCTGGACATTTTCCTTAAAATCATAATCAGAGTCAGCTTCTTCAACCAATATATCTTTTTTCTTACTTTTAGATCTCTTTACAGCATCATCATCATCATCGTCATCATCTGTGGAGCTATCAGGTCTAGTTTTTCTTTTGCTGGTGGGAGGAACCACTTTACTTCTGGGCTTTGGGGGACCATAAATGGTTTTCTTCTTGGTTATCTTGGAAGGGGGTGTGATATTCACATCCTTCACTTTCCTGGATTTGAGCCTTTTAGCAATTCTAGGCACCACATTAGAGATGAGCTCATTGTCAGTCATCTCATCAACATTAACCACATTCACATCATTTTGATTTTTGCAGCTTTGGAGCCAACAACATCTTCCTTAGTAGGAGAGTTCTTCTCAACATCTTGTTCAACATCATATTCCACTTCCTTTAGAGCAGAAGTAGCAAGTTTTTCAAGTTTACTTTCAGCAACATCTTTCTTGGAGATGGATGATTCAACAACACTTTTAGGGTCATTTCTTTTGTTAGCCAGAGCAGGCATACGAGCAAGAGGGGTAGAAATTCCAAGCACAACAAAACCTTCATTTAACACTCTATCTACTATTCTTCTAATGCTTCTATCAACATTAACAATCTAATCTTATGTCCTATCATCAGTAGCAGTAGAAGTATTCCCTTTATCATCTTTGGATTTCTTTGCAGGTGATAATCTGGGTTTCTTGACCTTATTCTCAAGAGGTGGGATAGTTGCTAGAGGAGTAACGTCAATTAATCCATCAAGGGAGAGTTTCTCGGGGAGGTTGACATATTTTGAAGGAGACGATGTATGATGTTGAGACATCTTTGAAGAGTTTTGAGCAAAGAGATGATGAATGACAAGGGTTCGTTTTCTATAAAGGAGAATGAAGAGTTTGTGAAAGTAGAAATATGTGATTCCGTAGAGTGTGGGAAACACTTTGAGATAGTCTTGTAATGATTTCTTTTGAAATTTGATTTGTTGGAAACTTAAATGATATAATATCACCTTAATGATATTCCCACACGCCCTTAACTACTACAAACCCTCAAATAAGTAAATCCTTAATTTTCCTCTTAAGTTCTCGAACTGATTAGAATCCAAAGCCTTAGTGAAAATGTCATCCTGTTGCAATTCAGTGGCTACATGTTCTAAGGCAACAATCTTTTCTTCAACAAGCTCTCTTATGAAGTGATGACAGATATCAATATGTTTGGTCCTGCTACACTGAATAGGATTTCTTGATATGTTTATGGAACTTAGATTGTCATAGAATAATGTCATGACATCTTGTTTGACATTATATCATGTTAACATTTGTTTCATCCAAACCAATTGAGAACAACTGCTTCCTGCAGTAATATACTCAGCCTCAGCAGTGGACAGGGACATATAATTTTTCTTCTTACTGAACTAAGATTTGAGATTATTTCCCAGAAAGAAGCATCCTCCTGATGTACTTTTTCTATCATCAACACTTTCTGCCCAATCAGCATCACAATAACTAATTAAGGCAGAACTTGATCCATGAGAGTATAACATACCATAGTCACTAGTCCCATTCACATATTTAAGAATTCTATTCACATGGTTGGCATGGCTAACTTTAGGATTAGCTTGATATCTAGCACACACTCCTATAACAAAGGAAATTTCAGGTCTGCTAGCTATGAGATATAGAAGACTGCCTATCATACTTCTGTAAAGACGTTGATCCACACTTACTCCTCTTTCATCTTTAGACAACTTCAATTGTGGGGGAGCAGGAGTTCTTTTGTGATTGGAATTTTCCATCCCAAATTTCTTTACTATATTATTTGCATACTTGCTCTGAGATAAAAATATGGAATCTTCCATTTGTTTAACTTGCAAACCAAGAAAATAGGTTAATTCACCAACAAGGCTCATCTCAAATTCTGACTGCATTTTCTTGACAAAATGTTAAACCATCTCATTTGACATCCCACCAAACACAATATCATCAACATAAATCTGTGCAATCATGATCTTCCCTTCTTCTTCTTTGACAAAAAGAGTTTTGTCTATGCCACCTTTCCTATATCCATTCTCACCAAGAAATCATGTCAATCTCTCAAACCAAGCTCTTGGAGTCTGCTTTAATCCATACAGAGCTTTCTTTAGTTTGTACACATTTTTAGGAAAACTTGGATCAACAAATCCCTTAGGTTGTTCCACATAAACTTCTTCATTCAGATAACCATTTAAGAATGCACTCTTTACAGCCATTTAAAATAATTTAAATTTCAGTATGCATGCAATTCCCACGAGTAGTCTGATTAATTCAAGTCTGGCCACATGAGTAAAGGTTTCATCAAAGTTACCTCCTTCAATTTGAGTGTATCCTTGTGCAACTAACCTTTCCTTATTTCTAATGACCACCCCTTTTCCATCAGATGTATTCTTGTATACCTACTTAGTTCCAATCACATTTATCCCTTCAAGTCTTGGAACTAGATCCCAAACTTTATTTCTACATAATTGTTCTAGGTCTTCCTGCATAGAATTAATCCAGAACTCATCAGTTAGGGCCTCTTTGACATTCTTAGCCTCAATTTTTGACACAAAGCAAGAGTTTGATATCCCTTCTCTTGATCTGGTAGTAACTTCTTTATTTATATATCCTATGATAAGATCCTTAGGATGATCTCTATGGGTTCTAATTGAAGGCCCTTTATTGAGATGACTAGGCTCAGGATCTTCTTGAGGAGGATTAGAATCAATACTTGTGTCATTTGATTTTGTTCGAATATCAGACAAAGATGTTCCAACATCTTCTAAGACATCTTATTCATTATTCCATCCTCTATCATCAATAATAACATTTATAGACTCCATCATAAATTTGGTTCTGGAGTTAAAGACTCTGTAAGCTCTGCTATTTATAGAGTAACCCAGGAATATTCCTTCATCACTCTTGGGATCCATCTTCCTCCTTTTTTCACGATCATCTAAGATGTAACATTTACTTCTAAAAACATGAAAGTATTTGACAGTTGGTTTTCTTCCCCTCCATATTTCATACAAGGTGGCTAAAGTTCCTTTCCTTAGAGTGGTTATGTTATGGATATAGCATGCAATATTCATAAATTCAGACAAAAAGTGGTAGGGTAACTTCTTAACATGAATCATAGCTCTGGCAGATTCTTGAAGGGTTCTGTTTTTATGTTCCACGATCTCATTTTGTTGAGGAGTAATGGGACAAGAGAATTCATGACTCATTCCTTCAGAAGAGCAAATGTTAGCAAATTTATTATTCTCAAATTCCTTTCCATGATCGCTTCTGATTCTAATTACATGACTATCTTTTTCCCTTTGAAGTTTTTGACAGAGATCTTTAAACACTTCAAAAGTTTCTAATTTTTTTGTAAGAAAATTTATCCATGTGTACCTAGAGAAATCATCTAAAACAACTTAGGCATACTTCTTTCCACCAAGACTTTCAACCTGCATAGGTCCCATCAAGTCCATGTGAAGAAGTTCCAAAACTTTTTGATGTAGTAAGATGTTGGATCTTCTGATGTGACATCTTAGTTTTCTTTCAAATCTGGCAGTCACCACATACTCTTCCTTCTTCTATTTTGAGCTTAGGAATCCCTCTCACAACTTCTTCAGATATAATTCTTTTCATTCCTTTCAGATGCAAGTGTCCCAATTTTTGATGCCATAGTTTAACTTAATTTTATTTGGCTAAAACACATGTTGAGGAGAAGTTCAACTCTTGGGGAACCCATATATAACAATTGTCTTTAGATCTGATTCCATTCATAATAACTTCATTCTTTTCATTGCAAACAAGACATTCTTCCTTGGTGAAGTTACCTTTGAATCCTTGATCATATAATTGGCTTATACTTATTAGGTTAGTTGTTAACCATTTAACAAGTAACACATCATCAAACTTAGGGACTTCTGAACATTCCCTCTTTCCAACTCCTTTGATTTCACCTTTGGTTCCATCACCAAAATTCACATAACTGGTGGAATAAGATTTGACATCTATCAATAGATTCTTGACACTTATCATGTGTCTATAATAGCCACTGTCAAAGTACCAGTCGTCTTTGGTTGATACTCTGAGAGAGGTATGAGCTATGAAACTAGCAACGTTAGACTTGGGAACCCATTGTTTCTTCTTTTTGCTATTTTAGGGAATCTTATCAGTTTTGGGAAGGGGAGTAGTTTTAGGATACCCATACAACTTGAAACAGAAAGGCCTTATATGACAAATCCTTCCACAGTGATGACATCTCCATGGCTGGGAATTCTCTTTGGTGTGATTAAACTTTTTCTTGTCATGATGCTTGCCATGATGTCCTTTCTTTCCATGATGTTTAGACATTTGATTCGACATCCTTGGTTTAGACTTGTCATGAGTGGAATTTAATGAAGGTTCTTCTGAATCAGGTTTCTTTTTCTCATTAAACCCTAGACCACTCTTGTCTCTTGTCACTCTTCCCACTTTAAGAATTTCATCTAATGTGTCAGATCCATTATTCAGCATCTTGAGAGATTTGACCACTCTATCAAGATTTTAATTCAGAGAAGTCACTTCACTTTCTAGATTATAAATAGTTTTCAAATTCTATTTCCTTTCTTACTTCAGCTGGGTTATGAGTGCTTTCTGTTTCTCCCCTTCTATGCACACTTTTGCACTTCTGAGACATAATTCTTTGTATGAAGCATCTAACTCATCAAAGGTTAGTTCCTCATCACTATACTTTTCATCAAATACATATTTACTTGTCAATTCTTTAACATACTTGGCAGATTCTTTAAGATCACTCTCTAAGTCCTCATCAGACCAAGTAACCGATAGATTCTTCTTCTGTTTCTTAATATATGTACGACATTCATCTCTAATGTGACCAAAGCCTTCCCATTCATGCCATTGTACTCCCTTTCCTTGAGTGAATTTTTCTTCATCCCTTTTTCTTCCAAACTAATTTGACTTATGGATGTCAGATGAGATGTTCTTGACATTTGATCTTTGGTTCCTATCCATTCTTTGTATCACTTTGTTAAACTGTCTTCCAAGCATAGCTAAGGCATTTGATATTCCTCCATTTGTATTCAGATCATAATCCTCCTCTTCATCTTTAATATTTGATACAAAGGTTATGCTTTTGTTCTTCTTTTCAGATCTTTCATTAGTGCTTAATTCAAATTTCAGAAGGGATCCAACAAGTTCATCCAGTTTCATTTTTCAATGTCTTGAGCTTCTTTTATAGAAGTCACTTTCATATCAAATCTCTTAGGAAGGGACGTGAGCATCTTTCTCACCAATTTGTCTTCAGGTATTTTCTCTCCTAAAGAAATGGATGCATTAGCAATTTCAAGAATGTTTATATGGAAGTCATTAATACTTTCATCATCCTTCATTCTCAAATTCTCAAACTTTGTGGTGAGCAACTGAAATCTTGACATCTTAACTTTAGATGTGCATTCAATGGTAGATTGAATAATTCCTCATGCATCTTTAGCTACTTCATATGTGCTCACTAATATGAAAATGTTCTTGTCAATTCCATTGAATATAGAATTCAAGGCTTTAGAATTTCCAAGAGCAATTCCATCTTCTTCTTCAGACCAATCTTCTTCTGGTTTTAACTCAGAAGTAGGTTCTCCATTTTCTCCCAATTTGATAGGGTATTTCCATCCTTTTAAAATAGCTTTTCAAGCTCTGTTGTCTAGAGACTTTAAGAAGGCCACCATACGTGGTTTCCAATAGTCATAATTACTTCCGTCCAGAATGTACACTTGCTATTTTACTGATCAATACTCGTCCATATCTTATTTTGATACTCGTCTGTATTGATTCAAACACGCCTTCATGTTAAATGTTTCTTGATACATGTTTGTATCTTATTTCGATACTGGTCCGTATTGATTCAAACACTCGTTCGGGTAATCCTTTCTTGGATACTTGTCTGTATCTTCTATCGATAATTGTCCATATTGATTCAAACAGTCATCTGTGTTATCCTTTTTTGATACTTGTCTGTATATTCTTCTAATACTCATATGTATTGAATCAAACACTTGTCTGTGTAATATCTTTCTTAAATATTCGTCTGAATCTTTATTCGATACTCGTCTCTATTGATTCAAATACTCGGCTTTGTTATCCTTTCATTGATACTCGTCCGTATCTTCTTTTGATACTCATATATATTGATTCAAACACTCGTCTGTGTTATCCTTTCATTGATACTCGTTCCTATCTTCAATCATTATTCGTACATATTGATTCAAACACCAGTCAGTGTTATCCTTTCCTTGATATTCGTATGTATCTTCTTTCGATACTCGTTAATATTAATCCAAACTATCTTCTGTGTTATCCTTTCTTTGATACTCGTCTGTATCTACTTTTGATACTCATCCGTATTGATTAAAACACTCTTCTGTGTAATCCTATCCTTGATAATTGTCTTTATCTATTTTCAATACTCGTCTGTATCTTCTATTGATACTTGTCCGTATTAATGTTATCAATCGTTCGTGTTAAATATTTCTTTGATACTCGTATGTATTTTATTTTGATACTCGTCCGTATGGATTCTAACACTCGTCTGTGTTAAATCTTTCTTGATACTCGTCAGTATCTTATTTTGATACTCGTCCATACTAATTCAAACATGCGTCCGGGTAATCCTTCCTTTAATACTCGTTTGTAAATTCTTTCTATACTCGTCCATATTGATCCAAACACTCGTCTGTGTTATCCTTTCCTTGATACTCATTCGTTTCTTTTTCGATACTCGCCCGTATTGATCCAAACACTCGTCTGTGTTATCCTTTCTTTTATACTCGTCTGTATCTACTTTCGATATTCATACATATTGATTCAAACACTCGTTTGTGTTATCCTTTCCTTGATATTCATCCATATCTTCTTTCGATACCCGTCTATATTGATCTTAACACTTGTCTATGTTAAATCTTTCTATGATACTCTTCTATATCTTCTTTTGATACTCGTCCGTATTGATCTTAGCACTCGTCTGTGTGAAATCTTTCTTTGGTACTCCTCCATATGTTATTTTTATACTCGTCTGTATTAATTCAAACACTTGTTCATGTTAAATCTTTCTTGATACTGGTCCGTATCTTATTTTGATACTGGTCCGTATCGATTTAAATAATCGTTCGAGTAATCATTTCTTTTTTAATCGTCTATATCTTCTACTGATACTCGTCCATATTGATTCAAACACTCCTTCGTGTTATCCTTTTTTGATACTTGTTCGTATATTCTTCTAATACTTGTCCGTATTAAATCAAACACTTGTCTGTGTAATATCTTTCTTAAATATCCATGCGTATCTTTATTCGATACTCATTTAGATTGATTCAAACACTCGTCTGTGTTATCCTTCCATTGATACTCGTATGTATCTTCTTTTGATACTCGTCTATATTGATTCAAACACTCGTCTGTGTTATCCTTTCATTGATACTCGTTCCTATTTTGATTCCTTACTCGTCCATGTTGATTCAAATACCCGTCTGTGTTATCCTTTCCTTGATTTTAGTATGTATCTTCTTTTGATACTCGTCCATATTGATCCAAACACTCGTCTGTGTTATACTTTCTTCAATACTCATTCGTATCTACTTTTGATACCCGTCCATATTGTTCAAACACTCGTCTGTGTAATCCATTCCTTGATAATTGTCTTTATCTATTTTCAATTCTGATATGTATCTTCTATTGAAACTCGTTGGTATTAATCTTATCACTCGTTCGTGTTAAATATTTCTTTGATACTCATATATATATATATATATATATATATATATATATATATATATATATATATATATATATATATATATATATATATATATATATATATATATATATATATATATATATATATATATATATATATATATCATATTTCGATACTCGCCCGTATCTTATTTCGATACTCACCAACATTGATTCAAGCATTCTTCCGGGTAATCCTTTCTTTAATACTCGTCCGTATCTTCTTTCTATACTTGTCTGTATTGATTCAAACACTCGTTCATGTTATCCTTTCCTTGATACTCATTCGTTTCTTTTTCGATACTCATTCGTATTGATTCAAACACTCGTCTGTGTTATCCTTTCTTTGATACTCGTTTGTATCTACTTTCGATACACGTCTATATTGATTGAAACACTCATTTGTGTTATCCTTTCATTGATACTCATTCCTATCTTCATTTGTTACTTATCCATATTGATTAAAACAGTCATTCGTGTTATCCTTTCCTTGATATTCGTCCGTATCTACTTTAGATACTCTTCCGTATTGATTCAAACACTTTTCCGTGTAATCCTTTTCTTGATACTTGTCTTTATCTATTTTCAATACTCGTCTGTATCTTTTGTTGATACTCTTCCAAGTTAAATATTTCTTTGATACTCGTATGTATCTTATTTCGATACCCATCCGTATTGATTCTAACACTCATCTGTGTTAAAATTTTCTAGATACTTGTTCGTATCTTATTTCGATACGCGTCCATATTGATCCAAACACTCGTCCATGTTATTCTTTCCTTGATACTCGTACGTATCTTCTTCCGATACTCATCCGTATTGATTTAAACACTCGCCCGTGTTACCCTTTCCTTGACACTCGTTTGTATCTTCTTTCGATACTCGTCTATTTCTTCTTTTGATACTTGACTATATTGATCTTAACATTCATCAGTGTTAAATCTTTCTCTTATACTCGTCCTTATCTTATTTCGATACACATCCTTATTGATTCAAACACTCTTCTGTGTTAAACCGTTGTAGATACTCGTCTGTATCTTATTTCGATACTCGTCCAAATTGATTCAAACACTTATCCAGGTAATTCTTTCTTTGATGTTCATTCGTATCTTCTATCGATACTCATCCGTATTGATTCAAACACTCGACTATGTTATCCTCTCCTTGATACTCGTCTGTATCTTCTTTCGATACTCGTCTGTATTGATTCAAACACCCGCTTGTGTTATCCTTTCCTAGATACTCGTCCGTATCTTCTTTCGATACTCGTCTGTATTGATCCAAACACTCGTCCGTGTTAAATCTTTCATTGATACTTGTCTGTATCTTATTTCGATACTCTTCCAAAATAATCTTAGCACTCGTCGGTGTTAAATCTTTCTTTGATACTCGTCCATATCTTATTTCGATACTCGTCTGTATTAATTCAAACACTCGTGCGTGTTAAATCTTTCTTGATACTCTTCCCTATCTTATTTCGATACTCGTTCGTATCGATTCAAACACTTGTTCGGGTAATCCTTTCTTTGATACTCGTTTGTATCTTCTATTTATACTTGTCCATATTGATTTTAACACTCATCCATGTTATCCTTTTTTGATACTTGTTCGTAAATTCTTTTAATACTCTTCAGTATTGAATCAAACACTTGTCTGTGTAATATCTTTCTTAAATATTTGTCTATATCTTCTTTTGATACTCGTCTATATTGATTCAAACACTCGTCTGTGTTATCCTTTCATTGATACTCGTCCGTATCTTTTTTCAATACTCGTTCGTATTGATCCAAACACTCGTCTGTGTTATCCTTTCTATGATACTCGACCGTATCTAAACTCGATACTCGTCCATATTGATTCAAAAACTCGTCTGTGTTATCCTTTCCTTGATAATTGTCTGTATATTCTTTCGATACTCGACTGTATATTCTATTGATACTCGTCCGTATTGATCTTATCACTCATCTGTGTTAAATATTTCTTTGATACTCGTCTCTATCTTATTTTGATACTCGGTTGTATTGATTCTAACACTCGTCTATGTTAATTATTTCTTGATACTCGTCTGTATCTTATTTAGATACTCGTCAATATTGATTCAAACACTCGTCCGAGAAATCCTTTTTATGATACTCGTCTGTACCTTTTTTCTATACTCGTCTGTATTGATCCAAACATTCGTTTGTGTTATTATTTCCTTGATACTCGTTCGTATCTTCTTTCGATACTCGTCTGTATCTTCTTTTGATACTCGTCTGTATTGATCTTAACACTCGTCCATGTTAAATCTTTTTCTTATACTCGTTTGTATCTTATTTCGATACTCGTCCGTATTGACTCAAACACTCGTCTATTATAAATATTTCTTGATACTAGTTTGTATCTTATTTTGATACTCGTATATATTGATTCAAACACTCATTCGACTAATCCTTTCTTTGATACTCGTTTGTATCTTCTATTGATACTCGTCCGTATTGATTCAATCACTCATCCATGTTATCCTTCTTTGATACTTTTCTGTGTAATATCTTTATTAAATATTTGTCCGTATCTTGTTTTGATACTTGCCTGTTGTTGTACCCCAAAATTTGCCCTCCCATATTCTTCAAGATTTGCAAAGAGCAAGCTTCAAAATTCCCCAAGGGTTGCACAGTTCAAGGGCCTCCTAACAGTCAAAAACTAGGGTTTTAGTCCTGACAAAGTAAATGAGGTTTCCAAGGGTCCAATCAAGTCCCACATGCCTATAAACATGGTCAAGCATCCTCATACCAAGTTTCAAGACTTACAGCACAAAATTGCACAGTCAAAAACCCTAATTGCACTACAGTCAACTGTAGGGGCAAAATGGTCATTTGACAGTCAAAAGTTCAAATTTTTGGTCAACATCTCATTTTGAAGCCACAAACATAATTTTATCAATGCTTGATCATGATTCTCAAAGCTTGGCTCAAAAAGTCTCAAGATGCAAAAGTTTCCATATTTGGATAGTTGAAAAAGTCAACTGTAACTTGACCAAGGCATAACTTTCACATGGATTATCAGAAAATTTCCATCCAAAGCTCATTTTGAATAGAAAGACATTTCCTACAACTCCTCTTCATACTTCAAGTCCAAGAAATGCTCTCATAAAAAGTTATCAATTTCAACATTATAGGTCATTTTCAAAAGTCAACAAAAACGGACTTTAAGTCAAACGCCATAACTTGAGATTGGTAAATCAAAATGACATGGGACCAAAGGCATTGGTTAGAGGACTCAAAGGCCTTTCCAAAATGTCCAAGAACATGAGAAAAGCTTAAAAATTGAGCAAGATATGCCTTGTGGAAGTTGGGAAATTTTTGGGTATTTTGAAAAGTCAACATTGCTTCAAAAGTCTTAAAAATGCTAATGGGCCACATTTTCTTCCAAGAATCATCATCCAAAGCATATGCACGACCATTTGGCCCAAAGGGAAGTTTTTTTATCATTTTTATTTATTTTTTTGGATTTTTAATGGCTAAAAGTTCATTTAATTAAAATAAATAGGTGGAAAATATCAAAGCAAGTCAATAAAATCTTTTTGTGCATGGGATAACTTCAGATTTTCGTGCATTATTAGATAGGGAAAGAATCCATGTGATTGAACATGATTTGGTAGCAAATATGCATGAAAAGATTTGAAAATTATGGCATGGAAAATCAAATATTTTCTCATCAATTCATGGATCCTTTGGCTCAGATTTTTTACCCTAATCATTCCAAACATAAGCATGAAGCCAACCCTAATGCCAATAACCACAAAGCTGAGCCATACATACATAACCAAGCTTGAGTTTTTGCCAAAAAATTCCACAACTGAAAACTAGGTTCTAGTGCGATTCAAGCCAAAATAATTGTTCCATTGTCTTGCTGAGACATCAAGGAAGGTGCCTGGATCAATACCATAGCCTGAAACATCAAGAATTGATATATCAGAGTCAAGCTTTTCACGAAAATTTCCATAATCGAATCATGAATTTCATTCATTTTTCGTGTGTTTTCTTTATTGATTTACATTGAGTGATTGATTCTAAAGCTAACTGCATACTTTAATTGAGTTTTTGTGCACAAATTAGAGGATTCACCATTGATACAGGCTAGGGTTCTTCAAGCTTCGAATTGGGTACTTTTGAACACTGTAAAATTGGGACTTCCCAATACCATGATCAAAACCAGGACACTTGGACGAATCGATTGCCATGGTCGCGCCTAATTTCTGATCCAAGACGAGCTATTCGCTATTATTGAAAACTGTATGTTTTGAGGGGGTTTAAAACCCCCGCTAACCTTTTCATGTTTCAGGGAAAAAACAAAACGAGGAGGAAGATGATGAAGTGTCAAGGCATGAGTGGCTCATTTAAATTTGCGCGCTAAATTTCCCATTAACTGTTGTTTTATATTATATTGTTCTTTAGTTACATAATAATCAAAACGCGCTGGTAGCTCCACTGGTCAGGCATGTGTATGGTAATCCCTGGGACCTGGGTTCGAATCCCAGGTCCCCCCTCCCTTTCAATAATATTTTTCCTAACTTAATCCTATGCAGATTCGCTTCCAGGGTTCCACCATACAACCCCTGATCTAACCATGCCACTTGGCCAATGGAGACAATCTGAAGGCCTAGATCTGGTGAATACCATGGACATGAGTCCACGCCTATGCACGCTACCCTGGAAAGTCAATGAAGGCCTCCAAAGATGGGCCAACAATACTAAACAAAACCTCCAATTGGGGACAGACCCCCCATGGTTTGCCTTTCTAATTCTTTTTCTCATATTTTCTATTTTTGTTTTAATTAGTTTTTTTAATTTAATTCTTTAAACCAATTTATTTTCATAAAAATATAAAAACAATAGAAAAATCAGAAAAGACAAAATTAAAATATATTTTATTTTAATATTTTTTTTAAGTAAATATCATTAATTAATTTAGCTTTGTAAAATTAGGTTTAATTCAAACATTTTTCTTAATAAACTTAAAATTTGTAGAATTGGGTTTTAATCAATTTTTATCCTTTTTTCTTTCACAATAATTAATTATTAAATATTATTTTTGTAATTAAATTACCATGTAAATAATTAAGTTAATTTTAGGTTTAAATTTTAACATGTTTTTCTTAATAAATAAAAGTTGTAGAATTAGGGTTAATTAGTTAATTTCATTTAATTCACATAAAAAACCATAAAATCCAAAAAAATCTCAAAATAATTTCTTTTTTCCTTTTGTTTAATTAATTTAATAATTTAATTTAATTTCATTAAAAAGGGTCCAACGCCCTCGCTTTCAATTTCAATTCAATTCGCGCACTTTATTTTATTTCTTATAATATTTATGTACCTCTCCCAAAGCCATGTAAATATTTATCTTTCGCACTTCTTTATTTACTTTCTGTCAAATCTGGTCCTGGACTTTAATTTGACGATGTGGACCCGCGCCTTTGTAATAGTTTAGAACTTTTAATTTCTCGCAATTTTTTAACTGTTAATAAAATGGCATGCAAGAATGAATGATAAATAAAAACAAACGCATAGATCACCTATAACATGACAAGACAAGATAACTGAAAACGACACATAAATCATACACCACCCCTAGGGTACGCCTCACTGTTGCCTTTCCTCGGAAGGTGGTCATCGAGTAGAGGATGTCTTAGTAAGTCCTCATGATCCGGGAACCTGGCATGAGGGTAGCTTCTAAGGTGTCTTCCCATTGCTCCGGTGATCACCATGTCCCGAACCTCGAATTGACCCGAACACCTCCAATGGTGGTGCTACCTACCTCTAAATGGTGGGATGGCACTACATTAAAGGACATTTACACAGACGAATTCCTTAGGGTAGGTAGACGACTCTAGATACTTGCTCTAATCTCAAAACAAATCAAAAAATACTTTTCACACCGACACCTTTTGAAAAGCTTTCGAAAGCAATTTTTCAAACACTCTTGAGGACTGATACAAGAGTCGAACTGGAATTTTCAAAGAAACTTTTTAAAACCCACAATTGAAAAGCAAACAAACCTTTTGAAAACACATTGAGCAAGTATCTAAGAGCCCATGGATAACCATGGATAGAAAGGGTGCTAACACCTTCCCTTTCTATAATCTACCTCCCGAACCGAGAGCAATCTCTTTAAGGAATTTTTCTGTGCTTTTGTCCTTTCCATTTGGAGAAAATAAAAGACGGTGGCGACTCTTGCTTCCGCGACATTTCGCGAACCAGCGTTAAACAGTCAGTTCCAGATCCACCGATCACACCTGTATTGATTCAAACACTCCTCTGTGTTATCCTTTCATTGATACTCATTTGTATCTTCATTTGATACTCGTTCATATTGATTCAAAAACCCTTCTGTGTTATCCTTTCCTTGATATTCGTATGTATCTTCTTTCGATACTCGTATGTATTGATCCAAACACTCGTCGGTGTTATCCTTTCCTTGATACTCATCCGTATCTTTTTTCGATACTCTTTCATATTGATCCAAACACTCGTCGGTGTTATCCTTTCCTTGATACTCGTCCGTATCTTTTTTTGATACTCTTCTGTATTGATTCAAACACTCATCAATGTTATCCTTTCCTTGATACTTGTCTTTATCTATTTCAAATACGGTTTGTATCTTCTATTTATACTCGTATGTATTTATCTTATCACTCGTCTGTGTTAAATATTTCTTTGTCACTCGTCTATATCCTATTTCGATACTCGTCCGTATTGATTCTAACACTCGTGTGTGTTAAATCTTTCTTGATATTCGTCCGTATCTTATTTCGATACTCGTCCATATGTTCTTTCTATACTCATCCGTATTGATCCAAACACTAGTCTGTGTTATCCTTTCCTTGATACTCATAAGCCTCTTCTTTTGATACTCGTCTGTATTGATTCAAATACTCGCCCATATTATCCTTTCCTTGATACTCATTTGTATCTTCTTTCGTTACTCGTCTGTTTCCTCTTTCGATACTCGTCTGCTTTAATCTTAACATTCCTCAGTGTTAAATCTTTCTCTTATACTCATTCGTATCTTATTTCGATACTCTGCCCTTTTGGGTTTTCAACTTACTGGGAAATTTTATTTTGTTTATGTCTCTAATTTTTGCCTAGACCGCCCTTTCGGCCTACAAAGATGCTCCTTTTTTCCTAAGCCGCCCTTTCGGGTTTTCAACTCAGCGAGCTGTTCTTTTATTTCTTTAGGCGAAGTATTTCCTGACTACATCAGCATTCATGTGACGTGGGAACTCCTCGCCATCCATAGTTTCAAGAGTTAATTCACCGCAAGAGAAGGATTTCTTGACAACATATGGGCCTTTAAAATTTGGAGTCCACTTGCCCATAGAATCAGCGTTAAAAGACATGATCTTCCTGAGCACGAGGTCGCCTTCTCTGAATTGACGAGGTTTGACTTTCTTATCAAAAGCTTTCTTCATTCTCTTCTGATATAACTGCCCATGAAACAAAGCCGTCATTCTCTTCTCTTTGATCAAATTCAATTGTTCAAACCTGTTCTGGACCCATTCAGCCTCTGACAACTTGGTTTCCATTATCACATGCAAAGAGGGAATCTCAACCTTGATAGGGAGCACTGCTTCCATTCCATACACAAGGGAGAACGGGGTTGCTCCTGTTGAAGTGCGGACAGATGTCCGATATCCATGTAAAGTAAAAGGGAGAATATCATGCCAATCTTTATAAGTAACAACCATCTTCTAGATAATCTTCTTGATATTCTTATTAGCAGCTTCAACAACCCCATTCATCTTTGGCCTGTATGGAGATTAGTTGTGATGGACAATCTTGAATTCTTCACAAAGTTCTATCATCATCTTGTTTTTCAAATTCAAGCCATTGTCGGTGATAATTCTGCTCGGCACACCATACTGACATATAAGATTATTCTTAATGAAGCGCACAACCACCTACTTAGTAACATTAGCATATGAAGCAGCTTTCACTCATTTGGTGATGTAATCAATTTCTACCAAGATAAAATGGTGTTCATTCGAAGCTTTGGGTTCTATCATCCCAATCATGTCAATACCCCACATAGAGAAAGGCCATGGGGAATAAATAACATTGAGAAGTGTCAGAGGCACAAGAATCGTGTCCGCATAAATCTGGCATTTATGGAACTTCTTTGCAAATTTGTAACAGTCAGATTCCATTATCATTCAATAGTAACCTACCCTTAACATCTTTTAGCCATCGAATATCCATTGGCGTGAGTGCCAAATGAAACTTCATGAATCTAATGCATCAACATGTCTACTTCGTGTCTATCCACGCATCTGAGCAAGACCATGTCATAATTTCTCTTTTACAAGACATTTTCACTGAGGAAGAAACTGCCAGCCAATCTTCTCAATGTCTTTCTATCTTTATTCGATACACCAATCGGGTATTCCCGAGTCTGGAGAAAATGCTTGATATCATAATACCAAGGTTTCTCATCTTCTACCTCTTCTGTTGTAAACACATAAGCAGGCATATCCAGTCTCCGAACTATAATTAAAGGTATATCATTCCAAGTATTCACTTGACACATAGAAGCCATAGTTTCCAGAGCATCCGCCATTTCATTCTCGTCTTTGGGGATGTGATGGAATTCAACTTTATTAAAGAAGGGTAACAATCTTCTGGCATAATCTTTGTAAGGGATCAAGCCGGGGTGATGAGTATCCCACTCTCCTTTAATTTGATTTATTACCAAAGCTGAATCGCCATACACATCTAGAATTTTAATTCTAAGATCAATAGCTTCCTCGAGACCCATGATGTAAGCCTCATATTCTGCCATATTATTAGTACAATCAAATGTCAACCTTGTAGTAAAAGGAATGTGTGATCCATGTGGAGTGACAATCACAACACCAATTCCTTTACCATAAGCATTCACAGCTCCATCAAATACCATACTCCAGCGAGATTCAGGATCAGGACCTTCCTCAGGAAAAGGTTCATCACAATCTTTCACTTTCAAAAACATAACATCCTCGTCAGGGAAATCATACTTCTTAGACTGATAATCGTCAACTAGTTAGTGACAAGATAATCTGCCAACTTGCTGCTTTTAATAGCTTTTTGAGTGTAGTATTCTATGTCATATTCAGATAACAACATCTTCCAGTGGGCAATTCTCCCAGTAAGAGCAAGCTTTTCAAAAATGTACTTGATTGTATCCATTTTGGAGATCAACCAAGTAGTGTGATTCAACATATACTGCCGCAAACGCTTTGCCGCCCAGGCCAGAGCACAACATGTCTTTTCCAGCATGGAATATCGTGATTCACAATCAGTAAACATTTTACTGAGATAATAAATGGAATACTCTTTCTTCCCTGTTTCGTCCTGTTGTCCCAGAATACAACCCATTGAATTATCTAACACTGTTATATACATAATCAATGGTCTTCCTTCAACAGGAGGGAGCAAGATATGAGGTTCAAGCATATATTCTTTAATACTTTCAAATGCCCTTTGGCAGTCATCTGTCCACACAAAACCTTGATCTTTCTTTAACAACTTAAAGATCGGTTCACACGTTGCAGTCATGTGGGAAATGAATATGGAAATATAATTTAAACGCCCGAGAAACCCTCTGACTTGCTTTTCAGTTCTCGGTGCTAGCATTTCTTGAATTGCTTTGACTTTTTCAAGGTCAACTTCAATCCCTTTCTGGCTAACAATGAAACCCAACAACTTCCTTGACCGAACACTGAAGGTACATTTATTTGGATTCAAGCAAAGACGATACTTCCTTAAACGCTGAAACAACTTCAACAAATCTTCTACATACCCTTCTTCAGTATGGGATTTATCAATCATATCATCAACATATACCTCAATTTACTTGTGCATCAGATCATGGAATAAGGTTTTCATAGCCCTCTAGCACGTTGCACCAGCGTTCTTCAACCCGAAGGACATCACTCTGTAACAGAATGTTCCTCAGGGTGTGATAAATGTTGTTTTTTCCATATCCTTTGGAGCCATCCTTATTTGATTTTACCCGAAATATCCGTCCATGAATAAGAAAACTTTGAATTTTGTTGTGCTATCCACTAACATATCGATGTGTGGAAATGGAAAATCATCTTTTGGACTAGCTTTATTTAGGTCTCTAATCTACGCACATGCAAACTATTCTGTCTTTCTTCGATATTGGGACAATATTGGCAATCCACTGAGGGTACACTGATGTCACAAGAAAACCAGCATCAATCTGCTTTAGAACTTCCTCTTTGATCTTCACTGCCATATCTGGGTGAGTTCTTCGTAACTTCTATTTGATTGGCGGGCACTCTGGCTTCAATGGAAAATGATGCTCTACAATATTTGTATCTAGACTAGGCATATCTTGGTAAGACCAAGCAAAAATATCCATGTACTCTTTCAACATCTCAATCAACCTGTTCTTCACATCAGGATGCAGCAAAGCTCCAATCTTGACTTTCGTCGGATCTTCTTCTGAACCCAAATTGATTACTTCCAATGGCTCTTTATATGGCTGAATGACATTCTCCTCACGCTCAAGCAACCGAGAGACCTCTTCTAGAATCTCATCATAGTCTTCTTCTTCGGCCACATACACAGGACATTCAAAGTTGGGAGAGGGTGCAGGGTCATTGTATTCAACGGGTTTTTTAATTAATCTGCACATATGATTTATGATTGCTTTTAGAAATTGACACATATAACAAGTGATCAGGCAGATTGTATTTCAGTCATTATTTATTTTGAAAGGTTTTTCTTTATTACCATTTTCCAAGAAAAAGTAGAAAATAAAGATACAATTTAGGTAACAAAGACAACTTTTATTATTGATTTTAAAAATCTCAGCAAAGAGATAAGCCCATACAATATTAATACTTTTCACCTTGGGTAGAGTGAAAGCTTTTCAAAAAGATTAACAAAACAAATTACTTTGAAACATGTATGCAAGAGGGAACACCAATGGTGATCCAGTTCTGAACCCTAACTCTATGCGTCACATAATTTGGCATTTATGGCTCAGCTTTATCTTCCACAAAGGCATTAATCCTGGAAACAGTTGGATGAAGATAACCCCCACTACGAAATATATCTTGATACTTTCCTGCAGAAGACTTCAGCTTTATGCTCTTACCTTTATCATCCTTCACAAAGAACCCCAAGCCAGCTCTATTCTTGTTTACAGGTGGATCAATAATCTATCCCCATACTTCACTATGGCCATTACGCACAACCTGCTGTGCATCCTTAAACGAAACCATAGAGTTCTCATTTCCTCTTAAATTATCAAAGGATAAAGCTTGGAGTTGGGTTCCAACAGCAGCTTCATCCGCCTCCACGATGCTGAAAGATGACAAATAAGATATCAATAATGCTTGTTCTCCATTTATAATTACCACTTTTCCTTCATGTACAAACTTCAACTTCTGGTGTAAAGTCGAAGTTACTGCCCCTGCCTCATGTATCCGTATCCTTCCCAACAAGCAGCTATAAGAGGGTACAATATCCATGACCTGGAAAGTAATCTGAAACAAATGTGGGCCTATATGAATAGGCAAGTCCACTTCACCAATAACAGATTTCCTTGATCCATCAAACACTTTCACAATAATGCCACTCGGGCACATGGGAGTTCCTTGATCTTTCAACTTCATAATTGTGCTCCTCGGTATAACATTCAATGTGGATCCATTATCAATGAGCACATTGGATAATGAATCATTCTTACAGTTCATAGAGATGCGGAGGTCCAGATTACGATTCCTTCCTTCATCGGGAAGTTTATCACCGCAGCAACTCTGGTTATTACATGAAGTAATGTTCCCTACTTCACTGCTGAATTGGTCTACAGGCATATCACTTTCCACAGAAGCTTGGTCCAATACCCTCATCAAATATTCTCTGTGAGTAGAGGAGTTCATCAATAAAGCTAAGATAGATATTTTTGAAGGAGTCTGCAGTAGCTAATCTACAATTTTGTAGTCGCTCATCTTGATTATCTACAAAATATCATCCACTTCCTTTTCTAGCATATCCCCATTATTTTCACCCGTAGCCTTCTTCGGTTCAACATCTTCAACGATTTTCTTTCCAATACTAACATCTCCACGAATAACTGGTGCAAATATACGACGGTTGCGGGTCACTCTGCTAGTCTCAGCAATATTTCCAACATTAGGCATTGGCTGGATGGGAACTTCCACACCATCCTCTAAGATTGTAGCATTATATTTGTAGGGTACAACCTTATTTGACTTGTAGGGGAAATGACCCTTTAAGCTAATCACTAATGGAGTAATACCTGGCTTGCTATGATATTCAACTTCAAAATGGGCGGGCGTACCAAAACAAGGCACAATAACATTTACTCCATCTTCAACACATTCAGTCATTGTAGAGTCATCTCTAGAAAACAAATCTTCATCTGAGGAGAAGTACTCATCTGCAGAGGCATACTCATCATCTGACTCTTCTTCCACCAAACAATCCTCAATCACATTAACTTCATGGTAATCATACCTTTGACCTATAATCTTGATAGTTCCATTATCCAATAACAATTGAACACCTTTCCTTACAATTCGAAATCCTCGGGAGTCCCGGCAGCAAATTTGGCATGATCCATACTGATGTTCTACCTGACAAACCATGTGGCAGAAGGTAGAATGCAATTGTACAAGATCCTCATTCATATATTCCACATCAAAGATTATGAACTCTCCAGGACATCCAGAAACCATGTTTACTTCCTCTTCATACTCTTCCCTAGGCCTGATTATGTGGATGAGGCCCTCATCCATCATCACCTGCAAATCAGCCTTTATCTTGTCACAACACTGTATATTCGTACTTCAAATAGAACAACCAACATGGTCATGCGTGTAGTATCTAAATTCATAGAGGTCTGCATGAGTTTTCACCAAATCTCCTCTAACCAATTTAATATCAAAAATCCGGAAGTCGCTTGGACAACCGGTCACCATGTTCACAACATTTTTTCCTTCATGCTTTGGTAGAGGATTATCTTTCACATTAGGGCCCACATCCTTGAAAGATAGGATACCAGACTTCACCAATTTTTGTACTTCAGTCTTCAAAGGATAGAGGTTC
This sequence comes from Vicia faba, assembly GCA_948472305.1. Taxonomy (NCBI): domain Eukaryota; kingdom Viridiplantae; phylum Streptophyta; class Magnoliopsida; order Fabales; family Fabaceae; genus Vicia; species Vicia faba. The sequence goes on along the minus strand of OX451737.1, from coordinate 1,295,159,705 downwards.
TCAACATTGTGCCATGGCGCCCCCTGATGAAAAGCACATGGTTGGTCTGCCTTGTAATACCAAGGCAAAAATGATGGTACAGCGGGAGGTGGTCGGGTCTGAACCAACTTCTTCTGAATTAATGTCGGGAGTAATTCTGTATAACTTATAGGAATAGGGTTATAACTCTCCCTTCTCTAATTATACCCTTGATTCCCCTGATGGGATTGTCTCTGATAAGCAATGGTGGTTGGAGCCACACCAACAATTGGAGTTACTGATGCGACTTGCTGATGATGCTGATAATTTCTTCTAGGAGGATTAACCCTCCTTTCTTGTATGACAGTGTTTGTATATCCTTCCTTCTTTTTAGCAAACCCATATGGTGGCTTCTTCGCACCTCCGGAACTTTCACTTTTTGTTAAACGACCCTCTCTTACAGCCACTTCTAAGCGGATACCCATGCCTACCATTTCAGTAAAGTCACTTGGCACACTCGCTACCATCCTCTCATAGTAGAAAGCACCCAGAGTCTTTAAGAAAATCATAGTCATCTCCTTCTCTTCCATGGGAAGAATCACTTGGGCGGCTACCTCACACCATCTCTGTGCATATTCTTTGAATGATTCTCTGTCCTTCTGGACCATGGCCCTGAGATGATCACAGTCAGGCACCATGTCCATGTTGTATTTGTATTGTCTGATAAATGCTTCTCCCAATTCATTGAAAGTATGGATATTGATGTTGTCCAAACTCATATACCACTTCAACGCAACACCAGTCAAACTATCCTGAAAAAGTGAATCAATAGACGTTGATCATCAGTGTGGGTAGACATTCTCCTTACATACATCACAAGATAAGCACGAGGACAAGTGTTGCCCTTGTACTTCTCGAATTCCAGGACCTTAAACTTCGCATGTATCTTGACATTCAGGACCAAGCATAAATCATTCACATTCTGCCCGAATAATTCCTTTCCCCTGAGGGCCTTCATCTCCCTCTGCATCTTGTCAAACTGCTCTTGAAAATCATCCATTCTATCATAGAGACCCATGTCTTCACTTGGTGGAGGAAAAGGACGACACGTATCATCATTAACAACTGGAACCATATTCACCGAAGGAGGTGCAGTAGGAGCAACATGCACCACAGAAGGTGCGGGAGTAACAATAGTCTGAATAACTGGAGTATCTTGAGCACCAAGATTGAAGCCTTCAGGTGAAAAGTTCTCTGGCATTCCCCATGGACAACCTTGAGGCATGCAATTCTGAACGACCGCTAGAGTAGCAGACACAGGAACAGTCAGAGCTTCAATAGTAACCCTTGTGTGTTAAGGTTGAACACTTGGTGGATGATTCTAAGCAGCCACCAAACATTCCATCAGAGCAGTGAGATTTTCCATGCCGGCCTTCAGAGTAGAAACTTCCTCGCACGGCCTGCGATTCTCTTGTTCTAAATTGTCCATCTTCCTTCTGAAATTAGCTCGAGTGTTGTAGTGGTGAGACAACTTGCTGAACAAAGTAAAGAAGCTTGGTAAGACACCTGGATATGCATAACAAATGCAAGAAATATGAGCAATATGATGCATGATATGCAATGCACATGATTTATTTTATTATTAATATTTCAAGGGACTTAAAGATTTATAGACATATTGTAAATATCAAAGTAATAACACATTTGAAATACTGAGAATTTTTATTATAATAACTTCAAAATGGATTACAAGTTTCAACAATCCCAAGTACAAGATGAAAATAAAGTCTAAAACCCTATGAAGTAAAGCTGACGGAGATCACTCTATACGCTGGCGCTTGCCTGTAAGCCTGACAATCTGAGCCTTCATTCTCTGGTTTTCTTCCGCATATCTGGTGGCAACCTCCTTCCAATCACCTAAATCATGAAGTGAGAAACTAGCATCTGTTTGAGACTTAGGAGAAAATAAATCCCCTTGCCTCTCCATGGTGTCTATAGCCTGACTCTCAAGAATCTCAATCAAGTCGTCTTTCTCCTTCAAGTCTGCTCTATAGGAAATTTCTAAAGTTTGGCACTTATTCTTCCAAGCATCCTTTTCCTGATGCATCCTGACCAAAACAAGTTATAGTTCTTCTATATCATCCAATAAGGGAGGTTTGGTATTCACAAACAAATCAGGCATAGGTGTTTCCTGGGAATACGGCATCTTCAACTGAATAGCTCTCGCTTGGACCCACTGAAGATATGGCTCCAAAGAAATAACCCCCTAGGTCCCATGTCTTTCCTACTCTTCCTATGAATGTGATGCCATGCCTTTGCAATCTGCTCCCTAGCTTCCTTATGGTCTTCTCCCTTTTTCAGGAAGAAACTACTCAAATGAATACTATTTGGTTTATCCCTCATCAGATAACTAATCTATCGTCGTGCAAGAACAAGGTTATAGTTAATTCCTCCCTTTGTACCAAGAAGAGGTACATTGGGGAAACTACCACAACTGTCGACAATCTCAATATCCTGGTAAGCTTGATGATACCAATCAATATCCGAGTGAGTAAGTGCCATAATCTTAGTAGCCCAACGGGGTTCCTTCCTGACATCCCAAAAGCATCAGACTGAGGCATATGAGTGATAAACCACTGGTATAATAGAGGCGTGCAATAGATAATCATCCCCCCATGATAAGAATTCTGAAGATGAATAGAGTAATAAGCATCACCCAACAATGTAGGAACTGGGCTTCCAATCATGAAGATCCTGATAGCATTAACGTCAACAAACTTATCCACATTAGGAAATAAGAACAACTTGTAAGCAAGTAGAGCAAAGATGGCCTCAAAAGCAATTGTACTCTTTATCCTAGAAAAGTAATGAGCTTTCTCCAATAAGAATTGGGCTGGTAATCCTTTAATCCCTCCTTTAGTAGTCATATGTGCTTCAACCTCAGACTTCCCCAAATGGATCAAATCAGCAATCTCATGTGGTTTTGGCTCACCCTCCAGACCAGTAAAAGGAACACGATTGGTAATAGGTAAATCCAACAGATCAAAATACTCCTCTAGTGTAGGAATCAACTGATAATCATGGAAAGTAAAGCAATGATACATCAAATCATAGAAACGGACCAAGGTCGAGAGAATACCATCCTTCATCCTAAGCTTCATGAGAGGAATAATGGATCCATACTTCTTCTGAAAATCTGCAGAACACTCCATCTCGGGAATTACACTGGTCAAGTCATCTATCTTGGGATCTTTGAAACTGTATTTTCTGGTCTTTCTTTTTCTAGAATCCATGGTCAAAAGGTACTTGAGATATTCACAAATGGTGAACTTTCAAGTCCCTCGAAATAAAATTTCTTCAAAAGATTCTTATGAGTGCATGGATGCATGATTCAACAATCACAAACATAGGGTTCATAGGTTCAACGTCATGAGCATGAGGCCGAAGGTACTACCCATAAGGTATTGTCTAAAAGTTATCACCTGCCGAACAAGGTTCTAGAGGTTCCCAGAGTCTACATCCTTCTTTCGGATATTACCAACTTCCCAATTAACTCAGTAATTAGTAATATTCTCAAGAAAAACTCGTCTGAGCATAGTATCGTGTGACAACTATTTCTGGATTACTCCTTCATAGCTTCTGCACTACACCTAAAAGGCCAAGATGGGTTAGGTATTCTACGGTCCTCATCTTTAGTAGGCTCCCAGGTCGAAAGCAATACGTCTTCCCAGGTCAAAAGAGAAACCTGATCAGGAAAATAAATCACTGGTGGATCAAAAGACCCTACTCACAGAGGATGGCAAAAAGGTCAAAGTATACACCAACGTTCACTGATGGTGACCTACCAACTTTCACTGAAGGAGAAAATACCAACGTTCACTAAAGGTAGAAAGAGAAAAGAAATATCAACACCGACGATCATTGAAGGTGAGCTGCCAACGTTCATTGAGGGTAGAAAGAGAAAATATCATAGCACCTCCGTTCATTAACGATGAACTACCAACGTTCACTGAGGGTAGCAAAAAGATAATAATCACTAACTTTCATTGAAGGTTACCTACCAACTTTCACTGCAGGTAGAAAGATAAAATATCATAGCACCGCCATTCACTGATGATGAACTACCAACGTTCACTGAGGTTAGCAAAAAGATAACAATCACCAAATTTCACTGAAGGTGACCTACCAACTTTCACTGAAGGTAGAAAGAGAAAACATCATAGCACCGCCGTGCACTAAATATGAACTACCAATATTCACTGAGCGTAGCAAAAAGATAACAATAACCAACTTTCATTGCAGGTGACCTACCAAATTTCACTGAAGGTAGAGAGAAAAGAAATATCATAGCATCGCTGTTCACTGACGATGAACTACCAACATTCACTGAGGGTAGAAAAAAGATAATAATCATAAACTTTCACTGAAGGTGACCTACCAACTTTCACTGAAGGTAGAGAGAAAAGAAATATCATAGCATCACTGTTCACTGACGATGAACTTCCAACATTCATTGAGGGTAGCAAAAAGATAATAATCACTAACTTTCACTGAAGGTGACCTACCAGCTTTCATTGAAGGTAGAGAGAAAAGAAATATCATAGCACCGCCGTTCACTGATGATGAACAACCAACATTCACTGAGGGTAGCAAAAAGATAACAATCACCAACTTTCATAGAAGGTGACCTACCAACTTTCACTGAAGGTAGAGAGAAAAGAAATATCATAGCATCGCCGTTCACTGACAATGAACTACCAACATTCACCGAAGGTATAAAAAAGATGATAATCACAAACTTTCACTGAATGTGACCTACAAACTCTCGCTGAAGGTAGAGAGAAAAGAAATATCATAGCATCGCCGTTCACTGATGATGAACTACCAACGTTCACTGAGGGTAGCAAAAAGATAATAATCACCAACTTTCACTAAAGGTGACCTACCAACTTTCACTGAAGGTAGAGAGAAAATAAATATCATAGCACCGTCGTTCACTGAAAATGAACTACCAACATTTACTGATGGTAGAAAAAATATAACAATCACCGACTTTCACTGAAGGTGACCTACCAACTTTCACTGAAGGTAGAGAGAAAAGAAATATCATAGCACCTTCGTTCATTAACAATGAACTACAAACGTTCACTGAGGGTAGATAAAAGATAACAATCATCGACTTTCACTAAAGGTGATCTACCAACTTTCACTGAAGGTAGAGAGAAAATAAATTTCATAGCATCACCATTCACTGACGATGAACTACCAACATTCAGTGAAGGTAGCAAAAAGATAACAAATTTTCTCAGAATTCTAGCGTTTCACCTAGAACGGGTCTCAACTTCTTCTTTAACCAAGGCATTTCGCCTGGAAAGGGTAATAAATAAGTCGTCTCAAGTAAAGAGACTACCACTTGCAAAGATTTCACAATGAACTATCCCTGCAATATTGAAAGACATGCCATCCACTAGAGTAATTTTACAATGAACTGCAAACTATCCACTCATAGAGAAGATAGCAAAAAAAGAAACGTCGACATTTATGGGCAAGTATAAGTTTCTGAAATAAAGAGACCCGCTAATTGCTGTTATAGGAAGGATTGTAAAATGACTCCCTGGGGAAAACAATATGGCTTCCTGGGGAAACATATATGACTTCTTGGGGAAATGCCAATATATTTCTACTGAGGAGATAAATTCTTCTTGTGCAAAATAAATGTACATTTTCAAATCAAAGCTCGAAGCATGCATAAATACGAAGTAATAATGTTGCTGGGAAACAAATATTCAAACCAGAAATAAACTGGAATGAGACAATCAACCAAAATACATCCTTTGAGAAATAAACTCAAGAGGGAAACCCAATCTATCCAAACGCAGATCTATACAGGAAGGCTAAAGCAAAAATCTTCCACGAGGGATAACTCAGTGGGGAAATTGAAAGAATATACACTTTCTTCTTAAGGCTGATACTCTATTGGAGAGAGGACAACACAAATCTGCAAAATAGGGTAAAATGTCAACACAATATTAATGAATGCGAAGGAACAATGATTTGCTAATTTTAGCTATGCATGATGTATGTATGAATGTATGAGTGTTATCATGTATATGTTGACAAGACACACATATAACACTAGGGATAAACAAGCAAAGCCAACTCGAGCACCAAAAACACTCGGCTAAATCTAGTCCAAGATGAACATCCCATAAGAAAATATAAGCACCAACTGAGGAAACAAAATCCTATTTCGCGGCTTAACTTCACTGGGGAGGAACATAATCCGGAAGTAAACAAATCATAGAGACACAACAGTACAGATACAGGGATATAACATCCTTCTCTAGGTTTCATCGGGGAATAAAACTCAGACTTCAATGGGAAAACAAATGCTTTCACGATCTGCACTTCTAATGGGGATTGCAATACTGATTTGAAACAAGGAAGATGGAAACCATATCCGTAAAACATCAAATGAGTATTTCGAGCTAACTTCAATGGAGAAATACCATACAGACTTCACTAGGGGAGATAGTGCCTCATCATCGAGATATCAACTGAGGACCTCGTGCTGAATTTATTGGGGAGGTCAACACCATATCGAAGAGAGGAAACCAAGATACGTTCTTCATTGGGGATAACAGAGATACGTTCTTCAATATTGAGAGTAAGTATTGCACCAACTTCTCTGGGGAAAAAGTATGAAACCTCATGGGGAATAACAACTTGGAGAGTTAAGAAGTCAAACATTACATCAAGGAATCAATCTTATGGGGATTTTAAATCAAACCCAACACTTGGCGAGTGAAAACCCAAAAATTTGATAACCATTTCAACACTTCTTAAACAAAACATTACCCTTGCATGATTATCGGGCAATCAAACAAAATGTAAGTACAACCGAAAGGGAGATGCTTCGTAAATAAGTCAAATCTCAGCATGCACAGGGAGAAAAGACTTCTATCGAATAAGCAAGGCCTTCATTGGGAAATCTCGGATTGAGTCTTCATATCACAAAAATCTATTCCAACAAAAGATGCCCTGGGATAAATACCAACAATAATGCCAATTATTGCCAAAAAGAGCAATGTTTTGCAAATCAGCACACCAAGGGGATAAGACCTTTCATCATATGAGGGAAAACCTTGCTGGGGAATCTTGGATAGAGGCCTGAGACCAAGAAAACACAAAAAAAAAAATGAACCAACACTTGACTGGGGACACTGGGATCACAAACCCGATACTATACCTTACGCCAATTGGCATCGTCCTCAATATACAATAAACACGCACATACGAGCGAAAACAACCTGAGAAAACCTTCACGGGGAAAACAAAACTTCTCAAAATTATAGGAGTTCGTCCATTCCTAGGATCACCATCTTTAGTTTCCTCTTGAATCACGAAATCTAAAGTAAAAGTAAGTTGTAAATTATTTTTTGAAAAACAATTTTGTTATTTAATCTTTTCGCTTTGAAAATTATTATCAGTAATAAAGGGAGTCTTTGTAAGCTGAACAAATTAAAAATATAAAGAATTAGGTAAAAACTCAAATTTTATTGATAGAATGGTAGTCTGCGAATGGAGAGTCTCCATGGATAATTACAAAGTTTGGAAAATGGTAATATATAATGAAAATATACATTGAGATACAATGACCACTATTCCCTCTAACAACTTTGAAATCCTGAGCAGTAGCTTCTCTTGAAGTATGGTGAGGACCCAAGAAGATTGTTGCTTCAATGATCAAGTCTTGTATGATGCAGTTACTTGCCAAGAAAGTCCCTAACTTTTGCCTAATCTACCCTTGCGGGTTTTCAACTTAGCGGGAAATTTTATTCTGTTTATGTCTCTAATTTTTGCCTAGACCGCCCTTTCGGGTTTTCGGCCTATAGAGACGCTCGTTTTTGCCTAAGCCTCCCTTTCCGGTTTTCAACTTAGCGATCTGTTCTTTTATTTCTTTAGGCGAAGTATTTCTTGACTGTATCAGCATTCATGGGACGTGGGAACTCCTCGCCATCCATAGTTTCAAGAATTAATGCACCGCCAGAGAAGGCTTTCTTGACAACATATGGGCCTTCAAAATTTGGAGTCCATTTACCCCTAGAATCAACGTTAAAAGACATGATCTTCCTGAGCACGAGGTCGCCTTCTCTGAATTCATGAGTTTTGACTTTCTTATCAAAAGCTTTCTTCATTCTATTCTTATATAACTGCCCATGACACAAAGCCGTCATTCTCTTCTCTTCGATCAAATTCAATTGGTCAAACCTATTATGGACCCACTCAGCCTCTGACAATTTGGTCTCCATTATCCCATGCAAAGAAGGAATCTCAACTTTGATTAGGAGCACTGCTTCCATTCCATACACAAGGGAGAACGGGGTTTCTACTGTTGAAGTGCGGAAAAATGTCTGATATCCATGTAAAGCAAAAGGGAGCATTTCATGCCAATCTTTATAAGTAAAAACCATCTTCTAGATAATCTTCTTGATATTCTTATTAGCAGCTTCAACAACCCCATTCATCTTTGGCCTGTACAGAGATGAGTTGTGATGGATAATATTTAATTCTTCACAAAGTTCTGTCATCATCTTGTTGTTCAGATTCGAGCCATTTTCGGTGATAATTCTGGTCGGCACACCATACCAACATGTAAGATTATTCTTAATGAAGCGCACAACCACGTTCTTAGTAACATTAGCATATGAAGCAGTGTCCATTCGAAGCTTTGGGTTTTATCATACCAATCATGTCAATACCCCACATAGAGAAAGGCCATGGGGAAGAAATAACATTGAGAAGTGTCGGAGGCACATGATTCTTGTCCGCATAAATCTGGCATTTATGGCACTTCTTTGCAAATTTGTAATAGTCAGATTCCATTGTCAGCCAATAGTAACCTGCCCTTAACATATTTTTAGCCATCAAATTTCCATTTAAGAATAATATTATATGTGGGTATGGTGTGCCAAGCAGAATTATCACTTGCAATGGCTTGAATCTAAACAACAAGATGATTACAGAACTTTGTGAAGAATTCAAGGTTTTCCATCACAACTCATCTCCGTACAGGCCGAAGATGAATGGGGCTGTTGAAGCCGCTAATAAGAATATCAAGAAGATTATCCAGAAGAGGGTTGTTACTTATAATGATTGGCATGAAATGGTCCCTTTTGCTTTACATGGATATCGGACATCTGTCCGCACATCAACAGGAGCGACCCCATTCTCCCTTGTGTATGGAATGGAAGCAGTGCTCCCAATCGAGGTTGAGATTCCCTCTTTGAGTGTGATAATGGAAACCAAGTTGTCAGAGGCTGAATGGATCCAGAACAGGTTTGACCAATTGAATTTGATCGAAGAGAAGATAATGACGGCTTTGTGTCATGGGCACTTATATCAGAAGAGAATGAAGAAAGCTTTTGATAAGAAAGTTAAACCTCGTGAATTCAGAGAAGGCGACCTCCTGCTCAAGAAGATCATGTCTTTTAACGATGATTCTAGGGGAAAGTGGACTCCCAATTTTGAAGGCCCATATGTTATCAAGAATTCCTTCTCTAGCGATGCATTAATTCTTGAGACTATGGATGGCGAGGAGTTCACACGTCCGATGAATGCTGATGCAATCAAGAAATACTTCGTCTAAAGAAATAAAAGAACAGCTCGCTAAGTTGAAAACCCAAAAGGGTGACTTAGGCAAAAATGAGCGTCTCTGTAGGCCGAAAACCCGAAAGGGCGGTCTAGGAAAAAATTAGAGACATAAACAGGATAAACTTTCTCTCTAAGTTGAAAACCCGCAAGGTCAGCTTAGGCAAAAGTTAGGGACTTTCTTGGTAAGTAACTACATAAGACAAGAGTTGATCGTTGAAGCAACAATCAACTTGGATCCTCACCATACTTCAACAGAAGCTGCTACTCATAATTTCAAAGTTGTTAGAGGGAATAGTGGTCATTGTATCTTAATGTATCTTTTCCGTTATATAATACAATTTTCCAAACTTTGTAATCATCTGTGGAGTCTCGCCATTCACAGACTACCATTCTATCAATAAAATTTGAGCTTTTAACCAATTCTTTGTAGTTCTTATTTTATTCAGCTTATAAAGACTCCATTTATTATCGATGATAATTTTCAGAGCAAAAAGATTAAATAACAAAATTATTTTTCAAAACGAATTTACAACTTACTTTTACTTTAGATTTTATGATTCTAGAAGAGAACAAAAAGTGGTGATCCCAGAAATGGACGAACTCCTGTAATTTTGGGAAGTGTGGTTTCCCCGGGAATATTTTATCAGGTTGTTTTTGCTGGTATGCACATGTTTGTTGTATATTGAAGACGATACCAATTGGCGTAAGGTGCAGTATCGGGTTTGTGATCCCAATGTCCCCAGTTAAGTGTTGGTTCATTTTCTGATTGTTGGATTTGCTTGGTCTGAGGTCTCTATTCTGGATTCCCCAATGAAGTCTTCTCTCATATAACGAAAGGTCTCGTCCCCTTGGTGTGTTGCGAGGGGATTATTTGCAAAATGTTGCTCTTTTTGGCAGTGTTGGCATTATTGTTGGTATTTATTTCCCAAGTAACTGGACCAGTGTAGTATATTTTCTAAGAAGTGTTGAGACAGTTGTCAACTTTTGGGTTTTCACCTGCCCAGTGTGGGGTTTGATTTAAAATCCCCAAGAGTTTGACCTCTTTCTATATGTTGACTTCTTGATTTCCCAAGAAGGCTATCCCAGGCCACCTTTTGTTAGAATAGGTTTGCGTAATATGAAGACTCTGTCTGAAATTTCCCAGTGAAGGCCTCGCTTATTTGATAGAAGTCTTTTCTCCCTGTGCATGCTGAGATTTGACTCATTTACGAAGCATATCCCTTTCGGTTGTACTTGTATTTTGTTTGATTTCCCGATAATTAGGCAAGGGCATTGTTTCTTCTAAGAAGTGTTGAACTGGTAATGAACTTTTTGGGTTTTCACTCACCAAGTGTTGGGTTTGATTTAAAATCCCCATAAGATTGATTTCTTGCTATAATGTTTGACTTCTTAACTCTCCAAGATGTTTTCCCCATGAGGTTTCATACTCTTTCCCTAGAGAAGTTGGTGCAATACATACTCTCAATATTGAGAATGTGTCTAGATTTCCCCTCTTCGATGTGGTGTTGGTATCTCCCTAATGAAGTCAGCACGAGGTTCCCCGTTGATATCTCGATGATGAGGAACTATCCCCCCTAGTGAAGTCTGTATGATGTTTCCCCAATGAAGTCAGCTTGAATTCCTTAGCTGATGTTTTGCTGATATGGTGTCTATCTGCCTTATTTGAAATCAGTATTGCAATCCCCAATAGAAGTGCGGACCATGAAAACATTTGTTTTCCCATTGAAGTCTGAGTTCTATCGGTGGAGCCTGAAGAAGGATGTTATACCCCTGTATCTCTACTGTTTTATCGCTATGATTTGTTTACTTCCGGATTATGTTCCTCCCCAGTGAAGTTAAGCCGCGAAATAGGATTTTGCTTCCTCAGTTGGTGCTTATTTTCTTATGGAATGTTCATCTTGGATGTGATTTAGTTGAGTGTTGTTTGTGTCCGAGTTGGTTTTGTTTGTTTATCCCCAGTATTATATGTCTGTTTTGTCAGAATATACACGATAATACTCATATATTCATACATACATCATGCATAGTTAAATTTAGCAAATCATTGCTCATCCACATGCGTTAATATTTTGTTGACATATTACCCTGTTTTGCAGAGTTGGGTTATCCTCTCTCCAATAGAGTGTCTACCTTAAGCAGAAAGTGTATATTCTTTCAATTTCCCCACTGAGTTATCCCTCGTGGAAGATTTTTTCTTTAGCCTTCCAGTATAGTTTCTTGTCTTGATGGATTTGGTTTTCCCTCTTGAGTTTATTTCTCAAAGGATGTATTTTTTGTAGACTTTTTTACTCCAGTTTATTTCTGGTTTGAATCTTTGATCTTCAGCAATATTATTACTTTTGATATATGCAGGCTTTGAGCCTTGGTTTGAGAATGTGCATTTATTTTGCACAAGAAGACTTTATCTCCTCAACAGGAATATATTGGCATTTCCCCAAGAAGTCATATCTTTTTCCCCAGGAAGCCATATTATTTTCCCCAGGGAGTCATTTTACAATATTTCCTATAACAACAAGTAATTGGTCTCTTTATTTGAGAAACTTATACTTCCCCATAAATGTCGATGTTACTTTTTTTTCTATCTTCTCTATGAGTGGACAGTTTGCAGTTCGTTGTCAAATTACTCCAGCGGATGGCAAGTCTTTCAATATGGCAGAGACATTTCATTATGAAATCTTTACGAGTGATAGTCTCTTTATTTGAGATAGCTTGTATATTACCCTTTCGGGCAGAATGCCTTGGTTAAAGAAGAAGTTGAAACCCGCTCTAGGTGAAACTCCGAAATTTTGGGAAAAACTTGTTATGTTTTTGCTATCCTCAGTGAACATTGGTAGTTTATCATTAGTGAATGGCGATGTTATGATATTTTTATTCTCTCTTTACCTTCGGTGAAAGTTCTTAGATCACCTTAAGTGAAAGTTGGTAAGTCACCTTCAGTGAAAGTTGGTGATTATTATCTTTTTTCTACCCTCAGTGAACGTTGGTAGTTCATCGTCAGTGAACGCCGATGTTATGATATTTTTCTTCTCTCTCTACCTCCAAAGAAATTTGGTAGGTCACCTTCAGTGAAATTTGATGTTTGTTATCTTTTTTCTACCCTTAATTAACGTTGGTAGTTCATCGTTAGTGAACGGCGGTGCTATGATATTTTCTTCTCTCTCTACCTTCAGTGAAAGTTGGTGATTATTATCTTTTTTCTACACTTAGTGAATGTAACACCAGGAAATTCATTAAATTATTTAAATGAATTACTGGGGATTTAAATTGTTGGAATTTAGTCGAAGAAGGGATTATCAGAGTAATTATAAGGAGCATTATTGGATTAAATATATATTGTTAGAAGTGATAATTGAAAAATTAGTCAATTTAGTCAAGAGAAATTCATATTTGAAATAATGTTGATTTTAATAGAATATTATTTTATTAGTTAGGTCATGTTGGTTGTGTGAAATAGCAAGATTAGGAATAGCATTAACAGGCCCATTAAAGTTACTAGTAGACCTATTATTATTATATTAGGTTATAATATAAATAAGCTAGCAGTAAAAAACCAAAAGAAAAACAATTATCACGTAGCAGTAGAAGAAACAAGGTTTTGGAGGCACCAAGTGGGAGACAAGAAAATTTAGAGAAGTTGTCGTCAAACCAGTTACAGTTTCAACCGGAGAATTCGACCGGATGGAAAACCAAAACGTAAGGGCGGGGTTCAGATTTTATAACCGGGAATATGATGGTTAGTATGTGGAGATTTAGGGCGTGAATTTATTGTTGTTTATGTTTGTTTATGGCAATGGATGCTAGGAATTAATTAGTGTTGATTATTGGTGAAATTTCATATTCCTATATTGTGCGTTGGTTAGTCTGTGAATCCTTATATGTTGGTTCTATGAATAGAATGAAACTAAGAGGAAGTTGCAGAAAATTATTCATAATGGGGCATGTCGATCGTCTGTTTGTTGTTGTTGGATGCCGGTTGGCAAGGTGGGGATGAAGAGTGACGATCGGCAAGGTGTGTGGGTAGAGGCTGCCGGTCGACAGCCTTGAGAGGGAAGAAGAGTGTCGTTCGGCACTGTCTGTTAGATGCAAAGGCACTTATTTCTTTCTATAGCAATATGTTATATAAATTTTAATGGTATTAGTATAGAATTCATTGATACAAAAGAAAAGCAAGTAGGGAACAAATTGAACCATTCTTATCAGTAGTATGTTAAGCAGAAAAATATTAATAGAAGTAGCCCTTATGTCAGTAATCTTAAGCTTGTAGTTATAATATAATTTTAACAGCCTGTAGAAATAAGAGAGAGTTGGAAATAATTAGTAAAGTTGTAGTAACTATTTTAGAGGATTGATTAAAAAGCAAAAGAAAAGATATATTGCTAGTTAGTTATGTAGAAGTGAATATTAGGAGAATAATTAAATAATGAAGAATTAATACATAGAGACTTACGGGAGTGTTTTGGAAATGACTATCATGTTTGTGTTTTCCTTTGTGAAGTGCATTGATGTTATGATGTTGCAAATATTTTGTGAAGATGCATGAATTGTTATGACGACAATTTACCTCTATTAATTGGTAATAACAGTGATATATGCTTATGGCCAATGTTGTTTCTTGTTGATGTTGTTTTCATGAATTATTGTTAATCACGTTGATGATGTTGTAGGCCTATGGCTAGTGCAGCAGTGATATAGGTATATGCCTCATGAAGTGTTTAATGGATATTGTTGTATGTTACATGAGTCTCATACATTTGCATTTGTGAAGGCCTGTATTGGCAGAATTGTGAAGTAGTCTTATGCATTGTGTCTCTATTAATTGGCAATTAGTAAAGAGCTTTGAAGCCCTGTTGGTACCACATGCATATGCACAGTTGTGTCGCATTCGAATTGCATTTTGAATCGCTAATGATAATTGTGAAGGTTTATTGATTATTGTGTGTTGTTGAGAAGCGGTGAAATTCATAATGTTCTTTTCTAATATATTAATTATCATAATCTTATTTATATTATTCGATATCTCACCCTTTTATTTGATTCACTGTTGCCTTTATACTGGTAGCGTGCAAGTAACGAAGAGTAGAGATTTAGTAGCTTGGTGGTGTCGTCGCTTTGATACGTGGCACTCGGGGGGATGAACTCTTATTTGATTTTATGATGTTTTCAGTTTAATCCAAGTCGTTATTTTAAGAAGTTAATTTCGTTGAATTAAGTTGTTTAAAAGATGTTATGTTTCTTTTGAAGTTTTAAAGTTGTGAATCCGCTGCGTATTTATGGATTCAAGTTGAAATATTTTGGAAGACTAATTAATTGTTATAAGTTCTTTGGATTAATATGTGCTATGTATCTATTATGATAGGTTTTTATGTGGTTTGTTTTTGAAATGAGAATGTAATGCCTCATGTTTATTAAAAAAAATTTGGCACTCTGATTTTAACATAACTGTGGGGTAGATTTGGGGTGTTACATTAATGCTATCAGAGCAGGTCGGTCCATCCGGCCAAATTTGTTGAGTCTTTAACAATCGAGTATTGTTAATTATTTTTTTACCATTGTTTATGTTCGCGTTGGTGGAAACTCTAACGGACAACAAGGACAGAGGGACCAGGGTACGTGTTTCATCGATAGAACTTCGTTAGTTATTATTATTGATGTTGGATGAGTTGAAATAGAATTGCACGTGTGCGTTAGATTTTAATTATAGTAAGCTGTGCTTGTATCGGAATGCTAGAGGTGGATGTGAAGTTAAGGACAGTGTTGTCGGATGAATTTTCAAGGACATAAATATTCTAAGTGGGGGAGAGTTGTAACACCCAGGAATTCATTAAATTATTTAAATGAATTATTGGGGATTTAAATTGTTGGAATTTAGTCGAAGAAGGGATTATCGAAATAATTATAAGGAGCATTATTGGATTAAATATATATTGTTAGAAGTGATAATCGAATAATTAGTCAATTTAGTCAAGAGAAATTAATATTTGAAATAATGTTGATTTTAATAGAATATTATTTTATTAGTTATGTCAAGTTGGGTGTGTGAAATAGCAATATTAGGAATAGCATTAACAGACCCATTAAAGTTACTAGTAGACCTATTATTATTATATTAGGTTATGATATAAATAAGCTAGCAGCAAAAAACTAAAAGAAAAACAATTATCACGTAGCAGTAGAAGAAACAAGGTTTTGGAGGCACTAAGTGGGAGGCAAGAAAATTTAGAGAAGTTACCGTCAAACCAGTTGCAGTTTCAACCGGAGAATTCGACCGGCTGGAAAACCAAAAGATAAGGGTGGGGTTCAGATTTTATAACCGGGAATATGATGGTTAGTATGTGGAGATTTAGGGCGTGAATTTATTATTGTTTGTGTTTGTTTATGGTAATGAATGCTACGAATTAATTAGTGTTGATTATTGGTGAAATTTCATATTCCTGTGTTATGCGTTGGTTAGTTTGTGAATCATTATATGTTGAATCTGTGAATAGAATGAAACTAAAAGGAAGTTGCAGAAAATTATTCATTATGGGGCATGCAAATCGTCTGTTTGTTATTGTTGGATGCCGGTCGGCAAGGTGGGGATGGAGAGTGATGATCGGCAAGGTGTGTCGGTAGAGGCTGCTGGTCGACAACCTTGAGAGTGAAGAAGAGTGTCGTTGGGTACTGTTTGTTAGGTGCAAAGGCACTTGTTTCATTCTGTAGCAATATGTTATATAAATTTTATGGTATCAGTATAGAATTCATTGATACAAAATCAAAGCAGTTAGGGAACAAATTGAACCATTCTTATCAGTAGTATGTTATAGCAGAAAAATATTAATAGAAGTATCCCTTATGTCAGTAGTCTTAAGATAGTAGTTATAATATAATTTTAACAGCCTTTAGAAATAAGAAAGAGTTGGAAATGATTAGTAAAGTTGTAGTAACTATTTCAGAGGATTGATTAAAAAGAAAAAGAAAAGATATATTACCAGTTAGTTATGTAGAAGTGAATATTAGGAGAATAATTAAATAATGAAGAATTAATACATAGAGACTTAAGGGAGTGTTTTGGAAACAACTATCATGTTTGTGTTTTCCTTTGTGAAGTGCGTTAATGCTATGATGTTGCGAATATTTTGTGAAGATGCAAGAATTGTTATGACGAAGATTTACCTCTATTAATTGGTAATAACAGTGATATAGGCTTATGGCCAATGTTGTTTCATATTGATGTTGTTTTCATGAATTGTTGTTAATTACGTTGATGATGTTGTAGGCCTATGGCGAGTGAAGTAGTGATATAGGCGTATGCCTCATGAAATGTTTAATGATATTGTTGTATGTTACATGAGTCTCATACATTTGCATTTGTGAAGGCCTGTATTGGCGGAATTGTGAAATAGGCTTATGCCTTGTGTCTCTATTAATTGGCAATTAGTGGAGAGGGCTGGAGCTCTTTTGGTATCACATGCATATGCACAGTTGTGTCGCATTCGAATTGCATTTTGAATCGCTAATGATAATTGTGAAGGTTTATTGATTGTTGTGTGTTGTTGAGAAGCAGTGAAATTCATAATGTTATTGTCTAATATATTAATTATCATAATCTTATTTATATTATTCGATATCTCTCCCCTTTATTTGTTTCGCTGTTGCCTTTATACTGGTAACGTGCAGGTAACGAGGAGTAGAGACTTCGTAGCTTGTTGGTGTCGTCGCTCTGATACGTGGCACTCGGGGGGATGAACGCTTATTTGATTTTATGGTGTTTTCAGTTTAATCCAAGTCGTTATTTTAAGAAGTTGTTTTCTTTGAATTAAGTTTTTTAAAAGATTCTATTTTTCTTTTGAATTTTTAAAGTTGTGAATCCGCTGCGTATTTATGGATTCAAGTTGAAATATTTTGGAAGACTAATTAATTGTTATAAGTTCTTTGGATTAATATGTGCTATGTATCTATTATGATAGGTTTTTATGTGTTTGGTTTTTGAAATGAGAATTTAATGCCTCATGTTTGCGGAAATTTCTGCACTCTGATTTTAGCTTAACTATAGGGTAGATTTGGGGTGTTACATTAGTGGCATCAGAGCAGGTCGGTCCCCGTCCGGAAAAAGTTGTTTAGTCTTTAACAATTGAGTATTGTTAATTATTTTTTACCATTGTTTGTGTTCGCTTTGGTTGAAACTCCAACGGGCAACGAGGACAGAGGTACCAGAGGTACGTATTTCGTCGATAGAACTTTGTTAGTTATTATTATTTCTTTTGGATGAGTTGAAATAGAATTACACGTGTGAGTTAGATTTTAATTATAGTAAGTTGTGATTGTATCGGAAGGCTAGAGGTGGAAGCGAAGTTAAGGAAAGTGGTTTCGGATGAATTTTCGAGGACGAAAATATTCTAAGTGGGGGAGAGTTGTAACACCCGAAAATTCATTAAATTATTTAAATGAATTACTAAGGATTTAAATTATTGGAAATTAGTCGAAGAAGGGATTATCGGAATAATTATAAGGAGCATTATTGGATTAAATATATATAGTTAGAATTGATATTCGAATAATTAGTCAATTTCGTCAAGAGAAATTAATATTTGAAATAATGTTGATTTTAATAGAATATTATTTTATTAGTTGGGTCAAGTTGGGTGTGTGAAATAGTAAGATTAGGAATAGAATTAACAAGCTCATTAAAGTTACTAGTAGACCTATTATTACTATTATATTAGGTTATGATATAAATAAGCTAGCAGCCAAAAACCAAAAGAAAAACAATTATCACGTAGCAGTAGAAGAAACAAGGTTTTGGAGGCATCAAGCGGGAGGCAAGAAAATTAAGAGAAGTTGCCGTCAAACCAGTTACAGTTTCAACCGGAGAATTCGACCGGCTGGAAAACCAAAAGGTAAGGGCGGGGTTCAGATTTTATAACCGGGAATATGATGGTTAGTACGTGGAGATTTAGGGCGTAAATTTATTGTTGTTTATGTTTGTTTATGGCAATGGATGCTAGTAGTTAATTAGTGTTGATTTTTGGTGAAATTTCATATTCCTGTGTTATACATTGGTTAGCCTGTGAATCGTTATATGTTGGTTCTGTGAATAGAATGAAACTAATAGGAAGTTGCAGAAAATTATTCATAATGGGGCGTGCAGATCGTATATTCGTTGTTGTTGGAAGTCGATCGGCAAGGTGGGGATGGAGAGTGACGATCGGTAAGGTGTGTGGGTAGAGGGTGTCGGTCAACAGCCTTGATAGGGAAGAAGATTGTCGTTCGGCATTGTCTGTTAGGTGCAAAGTCACTCGTTTCTTTCTGTAGAAATATGTTATATAAATATTTATGGTATCAATATAGAATTCATTGATACAAAAGCAAAGCAGATAGGGAACAAATTGAACCATTCTTAACGGTAGTATGTTATAGCAGAAAAATATTAATAGAAGTAGCCCTTATGTCAGTAATCTTAAGCTAGTAGTTATAATATAATTTTAACAGCCTGTAGAAATAAGACAGAGTTGGAAATAATTAGTAAAGTTGTAGTAACTATTTTAGAGGATTGATTAAAAAGCAAAAGAAAAGATATATTGCCAGTTAGTTATGTAGAAGTGAATATTAGGAGAATAATTAAATAATGAAGAATTAATACATAGAGACTTATGGGAGTGTTTTGGAAACGACTATCATGTTTGTGTTTTCCTTTGTGAAGTACGTTAATGTTATGATGTTGCGAATATTTTGTGAAGATGCAGGAATTGTTATGACGAAGATTTACCTCTATGAATGGTAATAACAGTGATATAGGCTTATGGCCAATGTTGTTTAATATTTATGTTGTTGTCATTAATTGTTGTTAATTACGTTGATGATGTTGTAGGCATATCGCTAGTGAAGTAGTGATATAGGCGTATGCCTCATGAAGTGTTTAATGATATTGTTGTATGTTACATGAGTCTCATACATTTGCATTTGTGAAGGCCTGTATTGGCGGAATTGTGAAGTAGGCTTATCCCTTGTGTCTTTATTAATTGGCAATTAGTGAAGATGGTTGAAGCTCTTTTGGTACCACATGCATATGCACAGTTGTGTCGCATTCGAATTGCATTTTGAATTGCTAATGATAATTGTGAAGGTTTATTGATTATTGTGTGTTGTTGAGAAGCGGTGAAATTCATAATGTTCTTGTCTAATATATTAATTATCATAATCTTATTTATATTATTCGATATCTCACCCCTTTATTTGTTTCGCTGGTGCCTTTATAATGGTAACGTGCAGGTAACGAGGAGTAGAGACTTAGTAGCGTGTTGGTGTCATCACTCTGATACGTGGCACTTGGGGGGATGAACGCTTATTTGATTTTATGTTGTTTTCAGTTTAATCCAAGTCATTATTTTAAGAAGTTGTTTTCTTTGAATTAAGTTGTTTAAAAGATTCTATTTTTCTTTTGAATTTTTAAAGTTTGTTAATCTGCTGCGTATTTATGGATTCAATTTGAAATATTTTGGAAGACTAATTAATTGTTATAAGTTCTTTAGATTAATATGTGCTATGTATCTATTATGATAGGTTTTTATGTGTTTGGTTTTTGAAATGAGAATTTAATCCCTCATGTTTGCGGAAATTTTGGCACTCTGATTTTAACATAACTATGGGGTAGATTTGGGGTGTTACATTAGTGGCATCAGAGCAGGTCGGTCCCCGTCCGGAAAAAGTTGTTGAGTATTTAACAATTGAGTATTGTTAATTATTTTTTACCATTGTTTGTGTTCGCGTTGGTTGAAACTCCAACGAGCAACGAGGACAGAGGTACCAGAGGTACGTGTTTCGTCGATAAAACTTTGTTAGTTATTATTATTTCTTTTGGATTAGTTGAAATACAATTACACATGTGAGTTAGATTTTAATTATAGTAAGTTGTGATTGTATCGGAAGGCTAGATGTGGAGGCAAAGTTAAGGAAAGTGGTGTCAGATGAATTTTCGAGGACGGAAATATTCTAAGTGGGGGAGAGTTGTAACACCTGAAAATTCATTAAATTATTTAAATGAATTACTGAGGATTTAAATTATTGGAAATTAGTCGAAGAAGGGATTATCAGAATAATTATAAGGAGAATTATTGGATTAAATATATATTGTTAGAATTGATAATCAAATAATTAGTCAATTTCGTCAAGAGAAATTAATATTTGAAATAATGTTGATTTTAATAGAATATTATTTTATTAGTTGGGTCAAGTTGGGTGTGTGAAATAGTAAGATTAGGAATAGAATTAACAGGCTCATTAAAGTTACTAGTAGACCTATTATTATTATTATTATATTAGGTTATGATATAAATAAGCTAGCAGCCAAAAACCAAAAGAAAAACAATTATCACGTAGCAGTAGAAGAAACAAGGTTTTGGAGGCATCAAGCGGGAGGCAAGAAAATTAAGAGAAGTTGCCGTCAAACCAGTTACAGTTTCAACCGGAGAATTCGACCGGCTGGAAAACCAAAAGGTAAGGGCGGGGTTCAGATTTTATAACCGGGAATATGATGGTTAGTACGTGGAGATTTAGGGCGTAAATTTATTGTTGTTTATGTTTGTTTATGGCAATGGATGCTAGTAATTAATTAGTGTTGATTTTTGGTGAAATTTCATATTCCTGTGTTATACATTGGTTAGCCTGTGAATCGTTATATGTTGGTTCTGTGAATAGAATGAAACTAACAGGAAGTTGCAGAAAATTATTCATAATGGGGCGTGCAGATCGTATATTCGTTATTGTTGGAAGTCGATCGACAAGGTGGGGATGGAGAGTGACGATCGGTAAGGTGTGTGGGTAGAGGGTGTCGGTCAACAGCCTTGATAGGGAAGAAGAGTGTCGTTCGGCATTGTCTGTTAGGTGCAAAGTCACTCGTTTCTTTCTGTAGAAATATGTTATATAAATATTTATGGTATCAATATAGAATTCATTGATACAAAAGCAAAGCAGATAGGGAACAAATTGAACCATTCTTATCGGTAGTATGTTATAGCAGAAAAATATTAATAGAAGTAGCCCTTATGTCAGTAATCTTAAGCTAGTAGTTATAATACAATTTTAACAGCCTGTAGAAATAAGACAGAGTTGGAAATAATTAGTAAAGTTGTAGTAACTATTTTAGAGGATTGATTAAAAAGCAAAAGAAAAGATATATTTCCAGTTAGTTATGTAGAAGTGAATATTAGGAGAATAATTAAATAATGAAGAATTAATACATAGAGACTTATGGGAGTGTTTTGGAAACGACTATCATGTTTGTGTTTTCCTTTGTGAAGTGCGTTAATACTATGATGTTGCGAATATTTTGTGAAGATGCAGGAATTGTTATGACGAAGATTTACCTCTATGAATTGGTAATAACATTGATATAGGCTCATGGCCAATGTTGTTTCATATTGATGTTGTTGTCATGAATTGTTGTTAATTACGTTGATGATGTTGTAGACCTATGGCCAGTGAAGTAGTGATATAGGCGTATGCCTCATGAAGTGTTTAATGATATTGTTGTATGTTACATGAGTCTCATACATTTGCATTTGTGAAGGCCTGTATTGGCGGAATTGTGAAGTAGGCTTATGCCTTGTGTCTCTATTAATTGGCAATTAGTGAAGAGGGTTGAAGCTCTGTTGGTACCACATGCATATGCACATTTGTGTCGCATTCGAATTGCATTTTGAATTGCTAATGATAATTGTGAAGGTTTATTGATTGTTGTGTGTTGTTGAGAAGCGGTGAAATTCATAATGTTCATGTCTAATATATTAATTATCATAATCTTATTTATATTATTCGATATCTCACCCCTTTCTTTGTTTCGCTGTTGCCTTTATACTGGTAACGTGCATGTAACAAGGAGTAGAGACTTAGTAGCTTATTGGTGTCGTCACTCTGATACGTGACACTCGGGGGGATAAACGCTTACTTGATTTTATGGTGTTTTCATTTTAATCCAAGTCGTTATTTTAAGAAGTTGTTTTCTTTGAATTAAGTTGTTTAAAAGATTCTATGTTTCTTTTGAATTTTTAAAGTTGGGAATCCGCTGCGTATTTATGGATTCAAGTAGAAATATTTTGAAAGACTAAGTAATTGTTATAAGTTCTTTGTATTAATATGTGCTATGTATCTATTATGATAGGTTTTTATGTGGTTGGTTTTTTAAATGAGAATTTAATGCCTCATGTTTACGGAAATTTTGGCACTCTGATTTTAACATAACTATGGGGTAGATTTGGGGTGTTACATTAGTGGCATTAGAGCAGGTCGGTCCCCGCCCAGAAAAATTTGTTGAGTCTTTAACAATCGAGTATTGTTAATTATTTTTTACCATTGTTTGTGTTTGCGTTGGTGGAAACTCCAATGGGCAACGAGGACAGAGGTACCAGAGGTACCTGTTTCGTCGATAGAACATTGTTAGTTATTATTATTGCTTTTGGATGAGTTGAAATAGAATTGCACATGTGAGTTTGATTTTAATTATAGTAAGTTGTGATTGTATCAGAAGGCTAGAGGTGGAGGCGAAGTTAAGGAAAGTAGTGTCGGATGAATTTTTGAGGACAAAAATATTCTAAGTGAGGGAGAGTTGTAACACCCGAAAATTCATTAAATTATTTAAATGAATTAGTGAGGATTTAAATTATTGGAAATTAGTCGGAGAAGGGATTATCGGAATAATTATAAGGAGAATTATTGGATTAAATATATATTGTTAGAATTGATAATCCAATAATTAGTCAAATTCGTCAAGAGAAATTAATATTTGAAATAATGTTGATTTTAATAGAATATTATTTTATTAGTTGGGTCAAGTTGGGTGTGTGAAATAGAAAGATTAGGAATAGAATTAACAGGCTCATTAAAGTTACTAGTAGACCTATTATTATTATATTAGGTTATGATATAAATAAGCTAGCAGCCAAAAACCAAAAGAAAAACAATTATCACGTAGCAGTAAAAGAAACAAGGTTTTGGAGGCACCAAGTGGGGGGCATGCAAATTTAGAGAAGTTGCCTTCAAACCAGTTACAGTTTCAACTGGAGAATTCGACCGGCTAGAAAACCAATAGGTAAGGGCGGGGTTTATATTTTATAACCGGGAATATGATGGTTAGTACGTGGAGAAATAGGGTGAAAATTTATTGTTGTTTATGTTTTTTTATGGCAATGGATGCTAGGAATTAATTAGTGTTTATTTTTGGTGAAATTTCACATTCCTGTGTTATGCGTTGGTTAGCCTGTGAATCATTATATGTTGGTTCTGTGAATAGAATAAAACTAACAGGAAGTTGTAGAAAATTATTCATAATGGGGCGTGCCGATCGTCTGTTCGTTGTTGTTGGATATCGGTCGGCAAGGTGGGGATGGAGAGTGATGATCGGCAAGGTGTGTGGGTAGAGGCTGCTGGTCGACAACCTTGAGAGGGAAGAAGAGTGTCGTTGGGTACTGTTTGTTAGGTGCAATGGCACTTGTTTCATTCTGTAGCAATATGTTATATAAATTTTTATGGTATCGGTATAGCATTCATTGATACAAAATAAAAGCAGTTAGGGAACAAATTGAACCATTCTTATCAGTAGTATGTTATAGAAGAAAAATATTAATAGAAGTAGCCCTTATGTCAGTAATCTTAAGATAGTAGTTATAATATAATTTTAACAGCCTGTAGAAATAAGACAGAGTTGGAAATAATTAGTAAAGTTGTTGTAACTATTTTAGAGGATTGATTAAAAAGCAAAAGAAAAGATATATTGCCAGTTAGTTATGTAGAAGTGAATATTAGGAGAATAATAAAATAATGAATAATTAATACATAGAGACTTATGGGAGTGTTTTGGAAACAACTATCATGTTTGTGTTTTCCTTTGTGAAGTGCGTTAATGCTATGATGTTGCGAATATTTTGTGAAGATGCAGAAATTGTTATGTCGAAGATTTACCTCTATTAATTGGTAATAACAGTGATATAGGCTTATGGCCAATGTTGTTTCATATTCATGTTGTTGTCATGAATTGTTGTTAATTACGTTGATGATGTTGTAGGCCTATGGCCAGTGAAGTAGTGATATAGGCGTATGCCTCATGAAGTGTTTAATGATATTGTTGTATGTTACATGAGTCTCATACATTTGCATTTGTGAAGGCCTGTATTGGAGGAATTGTGAAGTAGGCTAATGCCTTGTGTCTCTATTAATTGGAAATTAGTGAAGAGGGCTGAAGCTCTGTTGGTACCACATGCATATGCAGAGTTGTGTCGCATTCGAATTGCATTTTGAATCGCTAATGATAATTGTGAAGGTTTATTGATTGTTCTGTGTTGTTGAGAAGCGGTGAAATTCATAATGTTCTTGTCTAATATATTAATTATCATAATCTTATTTATATTATTCGATATCTCACCCCTTTATTTGTTTCGCTGTTGCCTTTATACTGGTAACACGCAGGTAACGAGGAGTAGAGACTTAGTAGCTTGTTGGTGTCGTCACTCTGATACGTGGCACTCGGGGGGATAAACGCTTACTTGATTTTATGGTGTTTTCAGTTTAATCCAAGTCGTTATTTTAAGTTGTTTTCTTTGAATTAAGTTGTTTAAAAGATTCTATTTTACTTTTGAATTTTTAATGTTGTGAATCCGCTGCGTATTTATGGATTCAAGTTGAAATATTTTGGAAGACTAATTAATTGTTATAAGTTCTTTGGATTAATATGTGCTATGTATCTATTATGATAGGTTTTTATGTGGTTGGTTTTTTAAATGAGGATTTAATGCCTCATGTTTGCGGAAATTTTGGCACTCTGATTTTAACATAACTATGGGGTAGATTTGGGGTGTTACACTAGTGGCATCAGAGGAGGTCGGTCCCCGCCAGGAAAAATTTGTTGAGTCTTTAACAATCGAGTATTGTTAATTATTTTTTACCATTGTTTGTGTTCGCGTTAGTGGAAACTCCAACGGGCAATGAGGACAGAGGTACTAGAGGTACGTGTTTAGTCGATAGAACTTTGTTAGTTATTATTATTGCTTTTGGATGAGTTGAAATAGAATTACACATGTGAGTTAGATTTTAGTTATAGTAAGTTTTGATTGTATCGGAAGGCTAGAGGTGGAGGCGAAGTTAAGGAAAGTAGTGTTGGATGAATTTTCGAGGACGAAAATATTCTAAGTGGGGGAGAGTTGTAACACCCGAAAATTCATTAAATTATTTAAATGAATTACTGAGGATTAAAATTATTGGAAATTAGTCGAAGAAGGGATTATCAGAATAATTATAAGGAGCATTATTGGATTAAATATATATTGTTAGAATTGATAATCGAATAATTAGTCAAATTTGTCAAGAGAAATTAATATTTGAAATAATGTTGATTTTAATAGAATATTATTTTATTAGTTGGGTCAAGTTGGGTGTGTGAAATAGAAAGATTAGGAATAGATTTAACAGGCTCATTAAAGTTACTAGTAGACCTATTATTATTATATTAGGTTATGATATAAATAAGCTAGCAGCCAAAAACCAAAAGAAAAACAATTATCACGTAGCAGTAGAAGAAACAAGGTTTTGGAGGCACCAAGTGAGGGGAATGAAAATTTAGAGAAGTTGCCTTCAAACCAATTACAGTTTCAACCGGAGAATTCGACCGGCTAGAAAACCAATAGGTAAGGGCGGGGTTCAGATTTTATAACCGGGAACATGATGGTTAGTACGTGGATATTTAGGGCATAAATTTATTGTTGTTTATGTTTTTTTATGGCAATGGATGCTAGGAATTAATTAGTGTTGATTTTTGGTGAAATTTCATATTCCTGTGTTATGCGTTGGTTAGCCTGTGAATCTTTATATGTTGGTTCTGAGAATAGAATGAAACTAACAGGAAGTTGCTGAAAATTATTCATAATGGGGCGTGCAGATCGTCTATTCGTTGTTGTTGGATATCGGTCGGCAAGGTGGGGATGGAGAGGGACGATCGGTAAGGTGTGTAGGTAGAGGGTGCCGATCAACAACCTTGAGAGGGAAGAAGAGTGTCGTTCGGCACTGTCTGTTAGGTGCAAAGGCACTTGTATCTTTCTGTAGCAATATGTTATATAAATATTTATGGTATCAGTATAAAATTCATTGATACAAAAACAAAGCAGTTAGGGAACAAATTGAACCATTCTTATCAGTAGTATGTTATAGCAGAAAAATATTAATAGAAGTAGCCCTTATGTCAGTAATCTTAAGATAGTAGTTATAATATAATTTTAACAGCCTGTAGAAATAAGACAGAGTTGGAAATAATTAGTAAAGTTGTAGTAACTATTTTAGAGGATTGATTAAAAAGCAAAAGAAAAGATATATTGCCAGTTAGTTATGTAGAAGTGACTATTAGGAGAATAATTAAATAATGAAGAATTAATACATAGAGACTTATGAGAGTGTTTTGGAAACAACTATCATGTTTGTGTTTTCCTTTGTGAAGTGCGTTAATGCTATGATGTTGCGAATATTTTGTGAAGATGCAGGAATTGTTATGACGAAGATTTACCTCTATTAATTGGTAATAACAGTGATATAGGCTTATGGCCAATGTTGTTTCATATTGATGTTGTTGTCATGAACTGTTGTTAATTACGTTGATGATGTTGTAGGCCTATGGACAGTGAAGTAGTGATATAGGCGTATGCCTCATGAAGTGTTTAATGATATTGTTGTATGTTACATGAGTCTCATATATTTGCTTTTGTGAAGGCCTGTATTGGCGGAATTCTGAAGTAGGCTTATGCCTTGTGTCTCTATTAATTGGCAATTAGTGAAGAGGGATGAAGCTCTGTTGGTACCACGTGCATATGCACAGTTGTGTCGCATTCGAATTGCATTTTGAATCGCTAATGATAATTGTGAAGGTTTATTGATTGTTGTGTGTTGTTGAGAAGCGGTGAAATTCATAATGTTCTTGTCTAATATATTAATTATCATAATCTTATTTATATTATTCGATATCTCACCCCTTTATTTGTTTCGCTGTTGCCTTTATACTGGTAACGGGCAGGTAACGAGGAGTAGAGACTTAGTAGCTTGTTGGTGTCGTCACTCTGATACGTGGCACTCAGGGGGATAAACTCTTACTTGATTTTATGGTGTTTTCAGTTTAATCCAAGTCGTTATTTTAAGTTGTTTTCTTTGAATTAAGTTGTTTAAAAGATTCTATGTTTCTTTTGAATTTTTAAAGTTGTAAATCCGCTGCGTATTTATGGATTTGAGTCGAAATATTTTGGAAGACTAATTAATTGTTATAAGTTCTTTGGATTAATATGTGCTATGTATCTATTATGATAGGTTTTTATGTGGTTGGTTTTTGAAATGAGGATTTAATGCCTCATGTTTGCGGAAATTTTGGCACTCTGATTTTAACATAACTATGGGGAAAGATTTGGGGTGTTACATTAGTGGCATCAGAGGAGGTCGGTCCCCGCCCGGAAAAATTGGTTGAGTCTTTAACAATCGAGTATTGTTAATTATTTTTTACCATTGTTTGTGTTCGCGTTAGTGGAAACTCCAACGGGCAACGAGGACAGAGGTACTAGAGGTACGTGTTTAGTCGATAGAACTTTGTTAGTTATTATAATTGCTTTTGGATGAGTTGAAATAGAATTGCACATGTGAGTTAGATTTTAATTATAGTAAGTTGTGATTGTATCGGAAGGCTAGAGGTGGAGGCGAAGTTATGGAAAGTAGTGTTGGATGAATTTTCGAGGACGAAAATATTCTAAGTGGGGGAGAGTCGTAACACCCGAAAATTCATTAAATTATTTAAATGAATTACTGAGGATTTAAATCATTGGAAATTAGTCGAAGAAGGGATTATCGGAATAATTATAAGGAGCATTATTGGATTAAATATATATTGTTAGAATTGATAATCGAATAATTAGTCAAATTCGTCAATAGAAATTAATATTTGAAATAATGTTGATTTTAATAGAATATTATTTTATTAGTTGGGTCAAGTTGGGTGTGTGAAATAGTAAGATTAGGAATAGAATTAACAGGCTCATTAAAGTTACTAGTAGACCTATTATTATTATATTAGGTTATGATATAAATAAGCTAGCAGCCAAAAACCAAAAGAAAAACAATTATCACGTAGCAGTAGAAGAAACAAGGTTTTGGAGGCACCAAGTGGGGGGCATGAAAATTTAGAGAAGTTGCCGTCAAACCAGTTACAGTTTCAACCAGAGAATTCGACCGGCTAGAAAACCAATAGGTAAGGGCGGGATTCATATTTTATAACCGGGAACATGATGGTTAGTACGTGGAGATTTAGGGCATAAATTTATTGTTGTTTATGTTTTTTTATGGCAATGGATGCTAGGAATTAATTAGTGTTGATTTTTGGTGAAATTTCATATTCCTGTGTTATGCACTTGTATCTTAAGCTAGCAATATGTTATATAAATATTTATGGTATCAGTATAGAATTCATTGATACAAAAGCAAAGCAGTTAGGGAACAAATTGAACCATTCTTATCAGTAGTATGTTATAGCAGAAAAATATTAATAGAAGTAGCCCTTATGTCAGTAATCTTAAGCTAGTAGTTATAATATAATTTTAACAGCCTGTAGAAATAAGATAGAGATGGAAATAATTAGTAAAGTTGTAGTAACTATTTTAGAGGATTGATTAAAAAGCAAAAGAAAAGATATATTGCGAGTTAGTTATGTAGAAGTAAATATATTAGGAGAATAATTAAATAATGAAGAATTAATACATAGAGACTTATGGGAGTGTTTTGGAAACTACTATCATGTTTGTGTTTTCCTTTGTGAAGTCTGTTGATGCTATGATGTTGCTATTTTCTGAAGATGCAGGAATTGTTATGACGAAGATTTACCTATATTAATTGGTAATAATAGTGATATATGCTTATGGCCAATGTTGTTTCTTGTTGATGTTGTTGTCATGAATTGTTGTTAATTACGTTGATGATGTTGTAAGCATATGGTCAGTGAAGAAGTGATATAGGTGTATGCCTCATGAAGTGTTTAATGATATTGTTGTATATAACATGAGTCTCATACATTTGCATTTGTGAAGGCCTGTATTGGCGGAATTGTGAAGTAGGCTTATGCCTTGTGTCTCTATTAATTGGCAATTTGTGAAGAGGGTTGAAGCCCTGTTGGTACCACATGCATATGCACAACTGTGTCGCATTTGAATTGCATTTTGAATCGCTAATGATAATTGTGAAGGTTTATTGATTGTTGTGTGTTGTTGAGAAGCGGTGAAATTCATTATGTTCTTGTCTAATATATTAATTATTATAATCTTATTTATATTATTCGATATCTCACCCCTTTATTTGTTTCGATGTTGCCTTTATACTGGTAACGTGCAAGTAACGAGGAGTAGAGACTTAGTAGCTTGTTGGTGTCGTCGCTCTGATACGTGGCACTCGGGGGATGAACACTTATTTAATTTTATAAGGTTTTCAGTTTAATCCAAGTCGTTATTTTAAGAAGTTGTTTTCTTTGAATTAAGTTGTTTAAAAGATGCTATGTTTCTTTTGAAGTTTTAAAGTAGTGAATCTGCTGCGTATTTATGGATTCAATTTGAAATATTTTGGAAGACTAATTAATTGTTATAAGTTCTCGTGATTAATATGTGCTATGTATCTATTATGATAAGTCTTTATGTGGTTGGTTTTTGAAATGAGAATGTAATGCCTTATGTTTGCGGAAATTTTAGCACTCTGATTTTAACATAATTGTGGGGTAGATTTGGGGTGTTACAGTGAACATTGGTAGTTCATCATCAGGGAATGGCGGTGCTATGATATTTGTCTTCTCTCTACCTTCAGTGAAAGTTGGTAGGTCACCTTCAGTGAAAGTTGGTGATTATTATCTTTTTGCTACCCTCAGTGAACGTTGGTAGTTCATCATTAGTGAATGGCGATGCTATGATATTTATTTTCTCTCTACCTTCAGTGAAAGTTGTTGATTATTATATTTTTGCTATCCTCAGTGAACGTTGGTAGTTCATCGTTAGTGAACGGAGATGCTATGATATTTCTTTTCTCTCTACCTTCATTGAAAGTTGGTAGGTCACCTTCAGTGAAAGTTGGTGATTATTATCTTTTTGCTACCCTCAGTGAACATTGGTAGTTCATCGTCAGTGAGCAGCGATGTTATGGTATTTATTTTCTCTCTACCTTCAGTGAAAGTTAGTAGATCACCTTCAGTTAAAGTTGGTGATTGTTATCTTTTTTCTACACTCAGTGAACGTTGGTAGTTCATCGTCAATAAACGATGATGCTTTCATATTCCTTCCTATTACTACCTTCAGTGAAAGTCGGTAGTTCATTGTCAGTGGACATCCATGATTGTAATCTTTTTTCTACCTTCAGTGAACGTTGGTAGTTCACCGTGAGTAAACGTCGGTGCTATGATATTTCTTTTCTCTTTCTACCTTCAGTTAACATTGGTAGTTTCGCCTTCAGTAAAAGTTGGTGCATCCTTTGACCTTTTTACCATCCTCTGTGAGTAGGGTCTTTTGATCCACCAGTGACTTATTTTCCTGGTCGGGTTTCTCTTTTGATTCCTTATTTCCTTTTCTACATCCCTGTTGGTGTTTTGCGTCCCTTTGAAGTTTTTCATATGCATTCATACCCATAAACATTGCATGGCATCTTAGGGCCAAAAATAGGGTTTGTTTTATATTTAAGTATCTTCGATCACGTCGACACGAAGATTTTTAACCTTCGTATCTCCGGATAGAAGAATCTTAAATAAGGGCAGCTGTTGTACCCCAATTTCCCCCCCTAAGATCCCTTCATCATACCATATTGATTCAATCACAATAAGATCACATTAGGGCTTTTGGTTCTCCTCCCTATCTCTAGCTTTTCTCTTTGAGGAATCCACAGGAACCTTGACTTGTTTTTATTTTGTGATTATGCATGTTTTGTTTTGACTTTCCTTTTAATTAATAAAATACAATGTTGGTTTGGCTTACTTGTTAATAATCTAGGTAAAGGAAATATGGCTTAGCAAGTTGATCCATGGGTCGATGAGTTTATTTCCATGCACTAGTCAATAAAGTTTGAGAATTTCAAACCTCACCATTAGAGGTATTTTGGAAGAAATGGCATGGTAAGGTTTATTTTGGTTCACCACATTTCAAAGTTATCAAGATTTGATTCAAAAGTACAAGGGGTTCATTGAAGAAGTTGTCATGGTTGGACAAGGCCTTGTTGCCATTGGTAACAAGTGCATATTTATCTCAATTTTCAAGATATGGAAGTGGTTTTGGTGGCTATGAGTTCTCATTATCATCCTCAACAACTTCTATTTACAAAGCAAGAGTGTTGGTACAAGAAGGTTGTTCAAAATAGTCAAAGTTCCTCAAAGGATTTTCTTGATCTAGGAGCTAGGGTTTTGAAATTCAAAGAAGTATATCTTGCTCACATTTTGGTATTTTTGAGTGATTCCAAAGACATCCTTCTCTTTAAAGGGTTATTAACAAATCACTTCAAAAGTTTCAATGAGTTTTCATGTGGAAGAAACTTGATGATGAAGAAAGATTACAAGTCCTCCAGATGAACCCCTAATTTCCCATGTGTGACTTCAAATGATCATAACTTGGTCAATTTTTATCACCTTGAGCCCACTCTTTTTCCATAATGATCTTGAGGATATGAACTTTATTCCCCAGTGAAGTCGCCATTTATTTATGTAGCGGTAGAAATGTTTAAGACTAAGCCATTGGATTGACTAGACTTATACAGATCAAAATAAAAATCACCACCGCGCTTTATTGTTTCCAAAGGAATGGGAAAAGAGCGAATAACCCAAAAAGTTGGGGAAAGATTCAAGGTAAGGGGGTTGTTTATGCAAGGGAAGGTATTAGCACCCTAAACATCTTTGGTACTCCGCATGAACCTCTTTGAAAAATCTGTATATTTTGGCTATAAAATGTTGTATGTAAAATAAATGGTGGAGGTTAGAAAAGAAATATATTTGTTATGATTTTTGCACCCGCCGCGGTTGCGAATCTTTAGTTCCTACGTACCACCTTTCGTGCAATAGGGGATCAGGGTACACGTAGTTCCACTTTTTAAAAATTTCAAAAAAAAAGTGTTGGTTAATTTTATGAGATAAGACATTATCATCATTGTCCGTGTGGAAAAACATACTTACTACCCACAATCATGAGAAAGGAGAATTTGCATCATCTCAAAGTGGAGGATATGGCTTGGATTTTAAAATCAACAATGCCTCACTCAACACCCAAGTGGAAAATATCTCTCTTCACTACATATTGTAAAAGTATAGTTGTGTGCATCACTACAAGGATTGACAAGAGTATAATCTTTTGAGAATGGTTTTAAAATAAAAAGCCAAAACGGAAAAATGATTTGAAATGAGATTGATTAACTTTAAGTCTTCTCACAAAAAAATGTCAAGGCATTATTAAGTTGATTGAAATTTGTCTATGAAAAATGTTTTGAAAATGCATGGACCTAAGTCCAAGTTTATTATGAAAGTGGTTCAAGTTTAAAAACAAGAAGAGTTTTCAAAAGGAGGAAGAATATTTTTGAAATTAAAGAAGATGTGAGGAGAAGAAGAGACTATCCTAAAGCATAAGGTAAAAGCTAGGGATAAGAACCATATAACCAGCAAGATGCCAATACTTGACATTATGAGTCAAGATAGAATTCCCATTCTTTGGATTGAAACTAAGCAAGAAAAGATACTAGACCTCTTGAGAGAATCGAACTTCAAATGTATTAAGTATTCACAAAAATTAGGCAGAGTAACAGCTGTATACGGGTGAATTCCAGATTACAAACAAAGTATGTAATCACAATAACCTACACACAAAACAAACAAACAACCCAATGTCTTGAGGTAAACCTCAAGAACTCATACAAAATATCAATTAAGGTCTCAAGGTCTCCAACATAGGCCAAGGTTTCTAATCTTAAGTCCAAGAAGTCCAATACTCCATAATGCCAAGGATAGTAACCAAATAGTCCAAGTATCATTAAAGCTTTTTTAGGGTTCATGTTAATTATTAGGTGTCTTGAAGAAGAAAAGAAAAGCTCAAGTGAGCAAAATAAAAATGACAAGAAAGTAAATGCTCAAGTGAGCAAAATAAAAATGACATGAAATGTAATGCTTAAAATAAATGGTATATAAATCATAAAAATAAAATTATAAAGTAAAAACAATTTAATAATTAGTGGTTAGCTGGATGACCATATTGAAACTTGCATTTAGAACTCATTAGAGGATTGGTAGAACCAAAGCCTTCACACAATGAATCTCAAGGTTATTGGATCAAAGAGATCAAATTAACATACTTGGGCTTGCAAACATAAGTTTGGGCTACGAATGATCATTTATTCGAATCAGGACAAAATTTAGCGCTATGTTAAGCAATCGTAACTGGACTTATATAGAAGTCGCACCTATTTTGAGGCTGGTTAATAGCAATTTATGCACCATTTGTTTTGAGACATGATATAAGGATCACGCTCCAATAACACTTAGTTAAATAAGAAAGAGATGAGATGAAAAGGGATGGGAAAGAATATACAAACCATATTTGAATTAAAACTTAATCAAACTATTATTAAAATCATTCATCTATTTTTATGGAGTTAGACTCAACACCATGGATCCAATGATGTTAATAAAGTTCATGATCAAAAGTTCAACCCAAGAATAGCCAGAAAGTAATCACAAAATAATATTGCATTTAATATATATAAAAAAGGGTTAAAAAATGTTTAAAAATAGAAATAAGGAGTAAAAATATTAACTATGTTCAAATTAATCGAAAAAATATTAAGTAAGACCATAGAAAAATCAGAAATGACCTCAAATATTTTTATAAAATGTTTGGTAATTTTTTAAAGTCAGAAAATATTTTTAAAATTAAAATAAATGAGTAAAATAAACCAAAAATGATTAAAAAAAAATAACAAAGTAAGAAACAAAAAATAAATTAGGTCACAAATATTTGTCACAATATCATTGGATCATTCCATATTTTTTTTCAAAATTTAAAAATGCATAAAAGTATTTTTAAATATTTCAAACAATTCAAATAAAGTGAAAATTTATAAAAAATATCAAAACACAAAATAAAATTATGAAACAATAAAAATCAGAAAGAGAAAAATCAAAAATATTTTTCATGATTTTTTTCAGATTTTTT
The DNA here is from genome assembly GCA_948472305.1 of Vicia faba. NCBI lineage: Eukaryota > Viridiplantae > Streptophyta > Magnoliopsida > Fabales > Fabaceae > Vicia > Vicia faba. The sequence goes on along the minus strand of OX451737.1, from coordinate 1,295,124,897 downwards.
GGACTAAAAATGAATTTTCTATGATTTTTTTGAATTTTAAAGAAATTAAATATAAAAATTTGAAATAAAAAATAAATTCAAAAATATGTGGACCATTGGATGAGAGTCAAAATGCATTAATAATCAAATTCAAGCGATCTGGCGCGCTGTGCATATCATGGTCATTAGTGAATAAAACACTGAATTAAATGTAAATCAGAAATTAAAAAAAAATTGCTCTGTTTCATTGGTTGAAGGATGACACGTTGGTCATCTTCAACCCCCATCCAGTTACAAAACCAGGTTGCTGAATTTGTAAAATTAGAGCACGAGACCTATGCCATTCGCTTCGTCTCTTCAAGACGAAGACAACCACACCTTCGCGGCAAATTTATATTAACTATAGCTTAAGCATTTGGAAAGAAAGTTTTGAAAAGGGATTTGAAATTTCATGGTCAAAACGTGTTTCCAGATAAAAGCAAGTGCTGCGACTAGAACCAGGGCCATGAGAGTTTCACAATGATATCAAAGTTTTGAAGAATTGATGGAGAAATCTACCTATTGAAGTTGAGTTGCAGAGCTCTGAAACTGGACTTCTATGGATCAATATAGGGCACGATTCTTGAAGGTGATTGTATGGTTAGCTTCAGGTAAGATCAAGGAAGGTGAATTGATAGAAAAATTGGATTGAAAAAGGCTTGAACACTGATTTCGAAGTTACAAAAATTTGAGTTATGAAGCAAGTTTGGCAGAGTGATTTTGGTTGTTCAAGCTTGAGTAAATGAATGAGGGATGACCCTTTATTTATAGGGAATAAAATGAAATGTTCAAGGTGTGAAATGATGAAGTTTGGAGGGAAATCGTGTGAAGTTGCAAACAAGAAAAGTGTGACCTCTACTTTGATCAAAACTCATCCAAAACGCGCGTTTTGATATGCTAATCAATTCTGGAAGTTCATTAAACATGTTTAGAAGCAAAAATGCACAGAAACAAAGTGTTTGGAAGCTAAATCAATGATTTCAAATTCTAACTTTTGAAGAAACTTCAGTTTTAAGTTACCAAGTTCAAATCAATGGCATTCTCAGCTCAATGGGTCTTATGGCATGATTCTTGATGCTTTAGAAAGATGAGATTACAAGATTTTCAATGGGAAAGTAATGGAATCAAATGGATGTTTGAGTTTAAAGTTGCAATGAGTCAAAGTTGGGAAAAAGAAGTTGACTTTCCATACTTAGAAATATTTCAAGTTTTTTCTTCAAAAGTGAACTATAATGTTTTGCATCAAAATATGGCCTTCCAATTGGAATTTTCTCTTCACCAAAAAAGATGGCATGAAATAGACCTCTTAAATGACATTTTGAGACTTGAACCATTAAAAATATCCAAATATTGAGAGAGTTATGAATTTTTGAAGTTGGCAAAAAATCATAAAATGACCTATAATCTTTTGTATCCTTAGGGCATCTTCCATCCATTTTCTCACTTTGCAAATAAAAGAAGGAATAAAGTTCACATCCTCAAGATCATTGTATAAAAAGAGTGGGCTCAACATGATACAAATTGACCAAGCTATGATCATTTGAAGTCCCACGTGGGAAATTGGGGGTTCATCTGGAGGACTTGTAATCTTTCTTCATCATCAAGTTTCTTCCACATGAAAACTCCTTGAAACTTTTGAAGTGATTTTTTAATAACCCTTTGAAGAGAAGTATGTATTTGGAATCACTCGAAAATACAAAAAGGTGAGCAGGATATACTTCTTTGAAGTTCAAAACCCAAGCTTCTAGATCAAGACAATGCTTTGAGGAACTTTGACAATTTTGAACAACCTTCTTGTTCCAAAACTCTTTCTTTGTAAATAGAAGTTGTTGAGGATGATAATGAGAAGTCATAGCCACCAAAACCACTTCCATATCTTGAAATTTGAGAGAAATATGCACTTGTGACCAATGGGAACAAGGCCTTGTCCAACCATGACAACTTCTTCAATCAACCCCTTGTACTTTTGAATCAATCTTGATAACTTTGAAATATGGTGAAACAAAATAAAACTTGCCATGAAATTTATTCCAAAACAACTCCAATGGTAAGGTTTGAACTTCTCAAACTTTATTGACTAGGGCATGGAAATACACTCATGAACCCATGGATCATCTTGCTAAGCCACATTGCCTTTACCTACATTATTAACAAGTAAGACAAACCAACATTTCATTTTATTAATTAAAAGGAAAGTCAAAACAAAACATGCATAATCACAAAATAAAAACAAGTCAAGGTGCCTGGTGATTCCTCAAAAGAGCAAAGCTAGAGATAGGAAGGAGAACCAAAAGCCCTAATGTGATCTTGTTGTGATTGAATCAATATGGCATGATGAAGGGATCGTAAGGGCAAGAATTAGGGTATAACATGTGGGAGCCTGCTGAAACTGAGAACCGTAGAACCTTTAACCCATCTTGGTATTTTAGGTGTATTGTGGAACCTATAACGGAGTAATATGAAAATGGTTGTCACGCGATACTACGCTCGGATGAGTTTTTCTTGAGAGTGTTGCTAATTACCGAGTCAATCGGGACATTGGTAATATTCGAAGGAAGGATGTAGACTCTGGGAACCTCTTAGAACATTGTTCGGCAGGTGATAAACTTTTAGATCATACCATGTGGGTAGTACCTTTGACCTCATGCTCGTGACGTCAAACCTACGAACCCTATGTTTGTGATCTTGTGTGTGATTGTTGCATTATGCATTCTGTTAGAACATAATTTAGTTTTATAGCCCAGCAAGAGTTTTGATGATAACAAACACATGATATAAAGAACAAATATGCTTGCTAAGAATAAGTATCTTTACATGCAGAAGTTCTGATGTGAAAAAGATGTTCTAATGCAACTGGAAGATCTGCCAGAACATCATCAGAAGTTCTGATTATACAAGCACAAAAGTTAAGTAGACCATGAAAGATTCAGCAGCATCAAATATGCATAACACGTTTATATGAAGAAGTTCTGTTTGAACTTCTGAATGCACCAGCGCAGCAAAACAGAATATCTGATATTGTCTCTCAAGCGTTACAACTCCATCAATGCAAGATCATATGCAACGGCTACAACAGACAAGAATCTCCTGTTTTGGAAAGCTCATTAAACGCGTGTTATGGACATACCAAAAGTATCTTCTTATGTCTCTATTGCAAAACCTATATAAAGAAGACTAGAAGAAGATTTCAGCAGAGAAAAAAAAACAACGACAAAAAAACGTGAAAAGTCAGTAAAGCTACAAATAGTCTTCATCTTCATTAACTCATTATTAAGCTGTGTAATACATCACAAGTTTGTGATACTGTTTATTTAGAAACACCTATGTACACTTTTATATACAATTATCTGTCTAGTGAATTTCCTTGAGGAAACCGGGTTGTGGTTTCGGACTCAAGAAGGCTTTAGCAGTTGCTAAAGCAGTTGTAATATTCAGTTGAATATAGTGAATTAAGTCCTCGTTGGAGAGAGGCGAAATCACCTTGGCGGGTGGACTGGAGTAGTTTGAGGTCAAACGAACCAGGATAAAAATAACGAGTTGTCTGCATTTGATTTCAAGTTTTACAATTCAACCCCCTTCTTGTGTTTTTCACTTCTTCACATTCATGTTCCCATGAGCATCCTTTAAAACATTTTGTTTCAAGAGACTTAAAAGTTGACTCCTTGCGAATATCTTAGGTACTTTTTTGCTATGGATTATAGAAAAAGAAAGACTAAGAAGTAAAATTTCAAAGATCCCAAAATGGATGAGTTGATGAGTCTGATTCCCGAGATCGGGAGTTCTATAGATTTTCGGAGGAAGTATGGGTCCATCATTTCTATTATGAAGCTTAGGATGAAGAAGGTTATTCTATAGACTTTGGTCTAGTTCTATGATCTGACGTATCGATGATTTACTGGGTTTACCTATTACAGATTGTGTTCCTTTTACTGGTTTGGAGGGGGAACCAAAATCCCATGAGATTGCTGCTTTGATCCATTTGGGGAAGTCTGAGGTTAAAGTCCACATGACTACCAAAGGATGGATTAGAGGATTACCCGCTCAATTTTTATTAGATAAAGCTCACTACTTTTCTAGGATGAAGAATACAATTGGTTTTAAGGCCATCTTTGCTCTACTTGCTTGTGTATTGTTCTTATTCCTTAATGTCGACAAATTTGTGGATATCAATACCATCAGGATCTTTATGATTTGGAACCCAGTCCCTACATTATTGGGTGATTCCTATTACTCCATTCATCTTTGGGATTCTTATCATGGAAGGATAATCATATGTTGCATGACTTTGTTGTATTAGTGGTTTATTTCTCAGTTACCTAGGTCTGGTGCTTTCTGGGATGTCGGGAAGGAACCTCGTCAGGCTCCAAAGATTATGGCCCTCACTCATTCAGATATTGTTTGGTACCATCGGGCTTACCATGATGTAGATATTGTTGACAGTTGTGGTAGTTTCCTCAATGTACCTCTTCTTAGTACAAAGGGAGGAATTAACTATAATCCCGTTCTTGCAAGATGACAACTTGGATATCCGATGAGGGATAAGCCAAATAGTATTCATCTGTGTGGTTTCTTCCTTAAAGAGGGAGAGGTTCATAAATAAGATAAAGAGGAGATTGCAAAAGCTTGGCGTCATATTCACAAGAAGAGTAGGAAGGACTTGGGACCTAGAGGGGCTGTCTCATTGGAGCCTTATCTTTAGTGGGTTCAAGCAAGAGACATCCAGGTTAAGATGCCATATTCCCGTGAAGCACCCATGCCTGATATGTTTGTAAAGACCACTCCTCCCCTATTAGAGGATGTGGAAGAACTTCATCTTTCCCTAGTCAGGATGCAGTAGGAAAAGGAGGCTTGGAAGAATAAGTCTCAAACTTTAGAGGTGTCCTACCGAGCAGACCTGAAGGAGAAAGATAATATGATCGAGATTCTTGAGAGTCGTGTTGTAGAGAAGATAGAGAGGCAAGAGGATTTATTTTCCTCTAGAGCTTAGTCAGGACATAGTTGCTCACTTCCTGTTTCTGGTGATTGTAAAGTGGTCACCAACAGGTATGCAGAATAAAACAAGTGATTGAAAACTCAAATTGCAAGACTCACAAGGAAATGTCAGTGTGTGGAGTGATCTTCATCAGGTTGATTTCTTAGGATCTTATATTTTTATCTTATCTTGTACTTGGGATTATTGAAACTTGTACTAAAAGTTGTAATTCGTTTTGAAGTTATTATAATGAGATTTTCAATATTTCAAATGTGTTGGTACTTTAATATTTGCAAATTGTCTATAAATCTTTGAGTCCCTTGAAATATTAATAATAAAATATATCATGTGCATTGCATATCATGCATCATATTGTACATACTTCTTGAATTTCTGTTCATATCCAGGTGTTTTATTGTGCTTCTTTACTTCATTTAGCAAGTTGTCTCCCCAGTACAATACTCGGGCCAATTTCAGAAGGAAGATGGATAATCTAGAACAAGAGAGTCACGAGTTGCATGAAGAAGTTACTGCTCTGAAGGCTGGTATGGTCAATCTCACTACTTTGATGGAATCGTTGGTAGCTGCTCAGAATCAGCCACCACTTTCTCAACCTCAACAGACAACGGTTACTTCCGAAACTCCAACAGTTCCTGTTTTTGTTACTTCAATTACTATTGTTCAGAACCGTATGCCTCGGGATTATCCATGGGGAATTCCAAAAAACTTCATGCCAGAAGGTTATAATCAAGATGCTCAGGTTGCTCCATTTGTTAAAGTTGCTGGTGCTCCTGCACCTCCTGTAGTGCATATTACTCCTGCTCCTAGAAATGAGATTCACTATGTTGCGCCTCCTTCGGTAAATGTTGTACCATTTTCTAATGATGAAGTTTATCGCCCTACTCCTCCACCAACTGAAAGCTTGGGTGTTTATGATAGAATGGACAATTTTTAGGATCAGTTTGATAAAATGTAGAAAGATTTGAAGGCCCTCAGAGGAAAAGAATTATATGGGCAGAATGTGAATGATCTGTGTTTGGTTCCAAATGTGAAAATACCTGTGAAGTTCAAAGTTTAGTAATTTGAGAAATACAATGGAAATACTTGTCCTCGTGATCACGTAGTAATGTATGTGAGAAGGATGTTTACTCACACCGATGATCAACGTCTGTTGATCCACTTTTTCCAAGACAGTTTGACCGTTGCTGCATTAAAATAGTACATGAGTTTGGACAATGTCAATATTCATACTTTCAACGACTTCGGTGAAGTGTTTATTAGACATTACAAATATAATATGGACATGGCACCTGACCATGATCAACTCATAGTAATGGTCCAGAAGGACAAAGAGTCATTTAAGGAATATGCATAGAGATGGCATGAAGTAGCCGCCCAAGTGATCCCTCCAATGGAAGAAAAAGAGATGAAGAAGATTTTTCTGAAGACTTTAGGTGCTTTCTATTATGAAAGAATGGTGGCGAGTGCGCCGAGTTATTTTACAGAGATGGTGGGCATGGGTGTCTGTTTGGAAGAATCTGTAAGAGAGGGTCGCTTGACAAGAAGTGAAAATTCTAGCAGTACGAAGAAACCATAATATGGGTTTGCTAAAAAGAAAGAAGGAGATACAAATGCTATTATTCAAGAGATAAGGGTTAATCTTCCTAGAAGAAATCATCAGCACCACCAACAGGTTGCTTCAGTAACTCCAGTTGTCAATACGGCTCCGACCACAGTGGCTTATCAAAGACCAGCCCCTCAGGGAAATCAAGGGAAGTATCAGAGGAGAGAGTCTTTTGACTCTATTCCCATGAGTTATGCAGAATTACTCCCAGCATTGATTCAGAAAAAGTTGGTTCAGACCACACCACCCCCTCTTATACCATTACCTTTGACTTAGTATTATAAGGCAGATCAGACGTGCGCTTTTCATCAGGGAGCACTAGGGAACAATGTTGAGAATTGTTATCCTTTGAAATTTGAGGTACAAAAAATGGTGAGATCTATCCTTTTGTCCTTTAAAGATGTCGGCCCTAATGTAAAAGATAATCCTTTACCAAAGTATGGAGGAATAAATGTTGTCAACATGGTTGCTGGTTTTTCGAGGGACTTCCAGATTTTTGATATTAACCTGGTTAGAGTATATATGGTAAATATGCATGCCAACCTTTGCGAGTTTAATTACTATATGCATGACCATGCTGGTTGTGATATCTGCACTACTGATATACAAGCCCAGGGAAGAATATGAGGAAGATGTAAGCATGGTCTTTGGATGTCCTGGGGAATTCCGGATCTTTGCCGTGAACCATATGAATGATGATTTGGTGCAGTTGCACGCTACTTCTGCCACATGAATGGTCAAGTAGAACACCATTATAGATCTTGTTGGATTTGCTGCAGAAATACTCGAGGTTGCTCCATTGTGAGAAGAGGTATTCAGTTGTTATTGGATAATGGTACTATCAAGGTTTCAGGGCAAAGAGTCAATTACCACAGGATTAATGTGATTGAAGATTGCTTGGTTGAGACTGTGTCAGACGATGAATATGCTTCTACAAATGAATTATTTTCCTCAGACGAAGATATGTTCTCTAACAATGATTCTGTAATGACCAAATATTCTGAAGAGGGGGTGAACATTATCATTCCTTGTTTCAATGATTCTGCCCCTGTCAAGATTGAATAATGTAGCAAGCCAGTTGTAGCTCCAGTAGTGATTTGCTTGCCGGGTCATATTCCTTACAAATCAGACAAAGTCGTATCGTACAAGTACAATGCTATAATTCTAGATGATGGTTTGTAAGTTCCCATCCAACCTTTGTCTAATGTCGAGAATATTGCTGAGGCCAGTAGAGTGACCCGCAATGGTCATGTGTTCACGCCTATTATTCAAATGAATGGAAGTTCCGATAAGAAGGCTGTTGAAAGTGTTGAAACTAAGAAAGCGGTAGGGGATTCCAGTGGTGCTATTCTAGAAAAAATATGTGGATGATATATTAACGATTATCAAGATGAAAGACTACAGGATCGTAGATCAATTATTGCAGACTCCTTCAAAGATATCTATTCTAGCTTTACTAATGAATTCTTCTGCCCACAGGGAATCTTTGTTGAGAGTGTTAGATCAAGACTTCATGTAAAGTGATATGTTGTGGGATAATGGTCAATAGTGTGGTAGGAAATATTACATCCTGTAATAACCTAAGTTTTTATGATGACGAATTTCCTGACGAAGGAAGGAATTACAATCTAGCTCTCCATGTATCCATGAACTCTAAGAACAATTCATTGTTGAATGTGTTGATTGATAATGGGTCCGCTTTAAATGTCATACCAAGGAGTGCGCTTATGAAGCTGAAGTGTTAAGGAGCTCCCATGCGCCTGAGTGGCATAATTGTAAAATCTTCCGATGGATCAAGGAAGTATGTCATTGGGAAAGTAGATCTGCCTATTCACATAGGCCCGCACTTGTTTTAGATTACTTTCCAAGTCATGGATATTGTGCCCACTTACATTTGTCTACTAGGACGACCATGGATACATGAGGCAGGGGCTGTCACTTCCACTTTTCACCAAAAGTTGAAGTTCGTGCGTGAAGGAAAAATGGTTATCATAAATGGAGAGAAAGCATTATTAATATCTCATTTATCCTCTTTCAGTGTTGTGGAAGTGGATGAAGCTGCTGTTAGAACTCAGTTCCAAGCTTTATCCGTTCATAATGCAAGGGAGAATGAGAATTTTATGGCTTCATTAAAATATGCTCAATAGGTTATGCGTAATGACCCTAGTAAAGTATGGGGACAAATTGTTGATCCGCCGGTGAACAAGAATAGAGCTGCTTTGGGATTTTCTGCAAAGAATGATAAAGGTGAGAACATGAAGCCAAAGACAACTTTAGGAAAGCATCAGGATATTTTCCACAGTGGAGGTTACCTTCATTTAACTGTTTCTAGGATCAATGCTATTGTGGAGGATGGAGAAGGGCAGGAAATGCCGAACTATGTGACACATGGAGTCAGAGTCCAGAACTGGGTCACTATTGTTGTTCCCTCCTGCATCCATGTCTCAAAGTAATTTGTTTTTTTAATCTTTTCAAAAGCCTTTCACTCTGCCCAAGGTGAAAGTTGATATTATATGGGCTTATCTGTTTGCTTTGATCATTAAAATCACTATTAAAAGTTGTCTTTGATTCTCAAATTATGTTTTTATTTTTTGCTTTTCTTAGAAAAATGGTAATCAGAAAAATAAAAACCTTTTGGAATAAATAATGACTAAATAAATTTGCATAAATCATTTGATATATGTGTCAGTTTCTAAAACCAATCATAAATCATATGTCCAGATTAATTAAAAAACATGTTGAATACAATGACCATGTGCCCTCTTCCAACTTTGAATATCCTGTGTATGTGGTCGAAGAAGAAGAATATGATGAAATTTCAAAAGAGGTTTCACGGTTGCTCGAGTGCGAGGAAAATTCCATTCAGCCGTATAAAGAACCGTTGCAGATAATCAATTTGGGTTCAGAAGAAGATCCGAAGGAAGTCAACATTTGAGCATTGCTGCATCCCGGTGTAAAGAGCAAGTTGATTGAATTGTTGAAAGAGTATGGGGACGTCTTTTCTTGGTCATGCCAATATATGCCGAGTTTGGATACGAATATTGTGGAGCATCATTTTCCGCTAAAGCTAGAGTGCCCGCCAGTCAAGCAGAAATTGCGAAGAACTCAACTAAATATGGTAGTAAAAATTAAAGAAGTCTTAAAGCAGATTAATTTCCGTTTTCTTGTGACATCAGTGTACCCTTAATGGATTGCCAATATTGTCCCAGTACCAAAGAAAGACAGAAAAGTTCGCATGTGTGTTGATTATAGAGATTTAAATAGAGCTAGACCAAAAGATGATTTTCCATTGCCACATATTGACATGTTAGTTGATAGTACAGAAAAATTCAAAGTATTCTCGTTCATGGACAGATTTTCCGGATATAATCAAATAAGAATGGCTCTTGAGGACATGGAAAAAACAATGTTTATCATATGCTGAGGAACATTCTGTTACAGAGTGAAGTCCTTCGGGTTGAAGAACGCTGGTGCAACGTACCAGAGGGCTATGACAACCCTATTCCATGATCTGATGCACAAGGAAGTTGAGGTATATGTTAATGATATGATTACCAAATCCTAGACTGAAGAAGGGCATGTGGATGATTTGTTGAAATTGTTTCAGCATTTGAGGAAATATCGTCTCCGCTTGAATCCAAATAAGTGCACCTTCGGTGTCCGATCACAGAAGTTGTTAGGTTTCATTGTCAGCCAAAAATGAATTGAAGTTGACCCTAATAAAGTCAAAGAAATTCAAGAAATTCATGCGCCAAGAACTGAAAAGCAAGTTAGAGGCTTCCTTGGACGTCTGAATTACATTTCCAGATTCATTTCCGATATGAACGCAACGTGTGAACCGATCTTTAAGTTGTTAAATAAAGCTTAGGGTTGTGTGTGGATATATTATTGCCAAAGGGCATTTAAAAGTATTAAAGAGTATATACTTGAACCTCTTATCTTGCTCCCTCCCATTGAATGAAGAACATTGATCATATATCTGACAGTGTTAGATAATTCTATGGGTTGTATTTTGGGACAACAAGATGAAACAGGAAATAAGGAATATGCCATTCATTATCTCAGCAAGAAGTTTACCGACTATGAGTTACAATATTCTATGCTGGAAAAAACATGTTGTACTCTGGCCTGGGCGGCAAAGCGGTTGCGGAAATATATGTTGAATCATACTACTTGGTTGATTTCCAAAATGGTTCCAATTAAGTATATCTTTTAAAAGCCGACTCTTACTGGGATAATTTCCTGTTGGAAGATGTTGTTGTCTGAATATGATATTGAATACCGTACTCAGAAGGCTATAAAAATAAGTGTGTTGGCGGATTAACTTGCTCACCAACCGGTTGATGACTATCAGTTTGTTAAATATGATTTCCCTAATGAAGATGTTATGTTTTTGAAAGTGAAAGATTCTGATGAACCTTTTCCTGAGGAAGGCCCTGATCCTGAATCTCCTTGGGGCATGTGTGATACAGTGACAAAACCGACTGTTTTGGAAAGTGCTGGTTTACGTTTTGCGTTTTTATTCGCAAAATATCGCGGTAAGCAAGAGTCGCCACCGACTTTTATTTTATCCAACTGGAAAGGAAAAAAGCACAGAAAAATTCCTTATTCGAGATTTTGAGTATGGGGGGTAGATTATAGAAAGGGAAGGTGTTAGCACCCTTTCTATCCATGGATTTCAATGGGCTCTTAGGTACTTGCTCATATTTTAAATTGCTTGTGTTTGTGTGCTTTGCTTTTGAAAAATGTCTTTCTTTACTTCGTTTTAACCCTTGCTTCTGTCTTCAATAGTGTTACGAAGTGTTTTTGAAAACTTTGTTTGAAAAGAGTATGGTTTGAAAAAGTTTGTTTTGAGCAAGTACCTACTAGCATCTACCTACTCGAAAAAAGGATTGTTTCTATTCTCGTTTCCTTTAGACAATGCTATCCTACTATTGAGGAATAGGTAGCAGCGTCGTTGGAATTGTAAGGGTCAATTTGAAAGGGACGTAATGGTCATTGAAGGCAACATGTAAGGATACCTTAGAATTTCGAAGGGACTGTCATCATATATTCGTAGGCAACATCGAGGGACAAGATCATTTCTCATAGGCAACTCGAAGGATGTTTTAGGGACCATGATCTTTTATGATGACTTTTATACCGAGGGTCTTTGCTAAGATATCCCTATGTTCGAGGGACATGACCATTTCCGAGGCAACCGAGTGAGGAATACCCTAAGGGTGCAAGTGTGCAATAGAGTGCTTTCTTTCAAATATATTTGTCTTGCAGTTAGTGATCTAACGATTATTTGACTTTATCTTGTCATGCATGCCTAAGTTATTAACAATTATATACAAGCATATAAGAATATAAAAGCGAGAAATAATGTCCTACAACTATTACAGGGCTTTGGGACAGTTACATAAAAAAGGTGCAAAAATAAAGTGCGTAATTTTCAATCTAGACTATTACATCCCATAATCAGTTACATTATTATATAAAATGCGAGAATAAAAATAATGCACCAAAATGAAATATTACGTCTAAAAAATCCTAAGAATGAAAGTCCTTTTTTTGGGTTTATTTTTATTTAAGAAAATACTTAAAATGAACATCCTAAAGTCTATTTAAAAAAATTAAAATTAATTAAGAAATAGTCTAAGTTCTTTTTTGTTTAGTTTTTATTATGAAAAGGAAATGATTAAACATAAATTAAATCCTAAGTTCTAATTCAATTTTAATTAAAGAAAAAATAGTTATTAATTAATTCAAGAAAAAAATTATTTAATAAATATCTAATCCTAATTTTTTGTGATTTTTTTAATATGATTTGGCTAATTAAAATTTAATGAATAGTCAAGAAAAAAAACAAAATAAAAAAAAGAAATTAAACAATGCAAAAAGAAATGCAAAGTGGGGGTGTGTTGTTATCAAAATGTTTTGGCCCAAATCAGAATTGGCATTGGGATTCAGTGGGGAGCGCCTTTGATGGCTCTTGGTGCATCTGCGTATGGTGGCCTTCGATTCCTGCGTTAAAACTCAAATCTAACCATACAGAAAGCTTGCAAACATAAGAGTGGTTAATAATATATGATTAAAATGCGTTTATATCGTATGAATTAAGGAAATCGAAATCAAGTAAAAATGCAAATTGTGGTGTGGTTGAAACGCGTTTCAGACAACTTTAGGACTTGGGAATGGCTGGGAACGATCCAGGAGGCTTCCAGGAATACGTCTGAGCCTTTATTTTGGATCAAAACCACCTACAATTTGAAATTCAGTTTAACAACTTTGGACATTTTGAATGAAATATGAAGCAATTCTTTAGGATTTCTGTAGAGTTTTTTAAGAGCTTTTTGGAGAGGAATTTCGTGTCTTTAAAGCTCGTATGGCTCTATATTTATAGAGGATAATCAGGAGACAAGAAAGCATGGAAAGAATCTCCCTCATAATGTTGTGTTTTAAGACCATGATCAAAATTTGAAAAAAATGCCATATTTGATGATTTTATGCCATTTTCACATGTGGATGAACCTGAACATATTTGAAGGGTTATTGCACAAAATCAATTGACATAAACCAGCATAAAACTTGCCCAAAATAGATTCACATCAAAATTTACATTATTTCTATTATTTATTTATTTAATTCTTAATTTTAATGAATAAAATATCAAAATAAATAGCATAAATAGTAGAAAAATGTATGGGTGGGCTTAGAGGTCATGGACCATGTTAGGAATGAGTTTCAAACTTGAAAAGATAGGCCCATTTGGAAAAAATCCAAGTTTGGTCAATATTTGCTTCATGCATTTTTTCAAAAATTGTCCAACTTTGACAATGCATATCTCTCTCAATTTTAACCTTATGAGGGTGTTATTGGACTTTATAAAGCTTAGTATGTCCCCTAAGCGACCCTTTTTGTCTCATCTCAATTGAGTCTTCCATGTTCATGTATGAAGCTTTGGCATAAAAGGAGTTTTTGTTGACTTTTCAAAATGACCTATAATGTCCAAACTCATATCTTCTTGTGAGTGGATATTTTGAACTTGGGAGATGAAGATGAATTGTAGGGAATTTCATCCTCTTAAAAATGAGCTTTGGATGAGTCATTTATGATAAAGTATGAGAAAGTTATGTTTGGTCAAAGTTGAGTTGACTTTTCCTACAAAACCCTAATTTAGCAACTTTTGGGTTTTGATGAATTGTGAGCAATCCTTGAGGAATCATGATCAACCCTTGGTAAAATGATGAATAATACTTCAAAATGATGATGTTGACCAAAAATATTGAAGTTTGACTGTATGTGGGCCATAGTTGATTTTTGACCTAGCATAGTCGATTTTCAGGCTTTTGAGCAATTGACTGAGAAAACTTTCTCTGCAAGGCTTGAAACTTGATATGGATGATCTTGAGAACATATTAGGACAATGGTGAGCATTTGAGACCCTTTGGACTCAAGCATCTTGATGCAAAATGAAACCCTAATTTGTGGTAGACTGCCTTAAGAGAGGGTTTGTCTGGTAAATCTTTGGACTACCTTGAGCAATTTGAGGACCTTAATTGAAATGTATTGAGAAATATGGGAGGGAAAATTTTGGGGTACAACAGCTTCCCCTGTTCCATCTTCTTAAACCTGATGATGTAGATTGGCTTGTCTCCCTTTTGTGATCCGAAGGTGAAAGATGATTGAACACTAGAATGCCAAAAAATTTGCACTCACATGCAGTGATACTGGTCTTGCGGTATCGTGAATGGGCTTATAGATGTCATTTGGAAGTTGAAGTCAGAAGATGGGCCTAAAGATGCCATCAGAAGAAGTGTCGATCGCATAAGAGATTCCTTTGCGAGAGCCCGTATACCTGTCGTTGAGGAGGACTACGCTGGGGAATGCTGGTCTTGGTCTTGAGAGAAATAGAGCTTTAGGAACTTCAGTCGTCCGTTATTCTACTGGGGAATTATCTCTTAGTTGAAGAGGCGAAAATGAACTGCTATCTGGTCGTGCTCTAAGCTTCACAGTGACTTACTGGGGGATGAGATTAAAGTTGATATCTGGTCGTTCTCCAGGCTTCACAATTTCTCAATTCTTATCTGGTCGTGCTCCAGGCTTCAGAAGGAATTAAGTTGTTATCCAGTCGCCTCCCGGCTTCAACTTGATTTTAAGTCATATTAATATCCGGTCGATTCCGGGCTTCTTAGTAATTGGCCAAGTAAACTTCTATTTGGTCGAAATACAAGCTTCGCAGTATCTTATATTGTTATCTGGTCGTGTCTAGGCTTTAGTGTCTTTTGCTATTATATGGTCGAGTCCAGGCTTCACAGCGTCCTATACCATTATATGGTCGAGTCCAGGCTTCACGGTATTTGGAGAAATCAAGATACTATCTGGTTGAGTACGGGCTTTATAACTTGTGTAAAAGATGTACCATTATCTGGTCGAGTCCAGGCTTCATAGTGCTTTGCTGCTATCTGGTCGAATCCAGGCTTCACAACGTCCTATACCATTATGTCGTCGAGTCCAAGCTTAACGGTATTTGGAGATATCAAGATACTATCCGGTCGAATTCGGGCTTCATAGCTTGAATGTAAGAAATACCACTATCTGGTCGAGTCAAGGCTTCATGGTGCTTTGTTGTTATCTAGTCGAGTCTAGGCTTCACAGTGTCCTATACCATTATCTGGTCGAGTCCAGGCTTCACGGTATTTGGAGAAATCAATATACTATCTGGTCGAGTCCGAGCTTGATAAATTGGATGTAAGATGTACCACTATCTTGTCGAGTCTAGGATTCATGGTGCTTTGCTGTTATCTGGTCGAGTCCAGGCTTCACAGTGTCCTATACCATTATCTGGTCAAGTCCAAGCTTCACGGTATTTGGAGAAATAAAGATACTATTCGGTCGAGTCCGGGCTTCATAAATTGAATGTAAGATGTACCATTATCTGGTCGAGTAAAGGCTTCATGGTGCTTTGCAGAGATCAATATACTATCCGATCGAGTCAGGGCTTCATAGCTTGAATGTAAGATATACCACTATCTGGTCGAGTCCAGGCTTTATGGTGCATTGTTGTTATCTGGTCGAGTCCAAGCTTCACAGCGTTCTATACCATTATCTGGTTGAGTCCAGGCTACACGGTATTTGGAGATATCAAGATACTATCCGGTCGAATCCTAGCTTCATAGCTTGAATGTAAGATGTACCACTATCTGGTCGAGTCCAGGCTTCACGGTATTTGGTGAAATCAAGATACTATACGGTCGAGTCGGGGCTTCATAGCTTGAATGTAAGATGTACCACTATCTGGTGGAGTCCAGGCTTCATGGTGCTTTGCTGTTATCTGGTCGAGTCCAGGCTTCACAGCGTCCTATACCATTATCTAGTCGAGTCCAGGCTTCACGGTCTTTGGAGAAATCAATATACTATCCGGTCGAGTCCGAACTTCATAGCTTGAATGTAAGATGTACCACTATCTGGTCGAGTCCAGGCTTCATGGTGCTTTGATGTTATCTCGTCGAGTCCAGGCTTCACAGCATCCTATAACATTATCTGGTCGAGTCCAGGCTTCACGGTATATGGAGAAATTAAGATACTATCTAGTCCAGTCCGGGCTTCATAACTTGCATTAAAGATATACCACTATCTGGTAGAGTCCAGGCTTCATGGTGCTTTGCTGTTATCTAGGTGAGTCCAGGTTTCACAGTGTCCTATACCATTATCTGGTCGAGTCCAGGCTTCACGGTATTTGGAGAAATCAAGATACTATTCGGTCGAGTCCGGGCTTCAAAACTTGCGTTAAAGATATACCACTATGTGGTCGAGTCCAGGATTCATGGTGCTTTGCTATTATCTGGTCGAGTCCAGGCTTCACAATGTCCTATACCATTATCTGGTCGAGTCCAGGCTTCACGGTATTTGGAGAAATCAAGATACTATTCGGTCGAGTCTGGGCTTCATAACTTTAATGAAAGATGTACCACTATCGGGTCGAATCTAGGGTTTATGGTGTTTTGCTATTATCTGGTCGAGTCCAAGCTTCACAACATCCTATACCATTATCTGCTCCAGTCCAGGCTTCACGGTATTTGGAGAAATCAAGATACTATCTGGTCGAGTCTGGGCTTCATAACTTGAATGTAAGATGTACCATTATCTGGTCGAGTAAAGGCTTCATGGTGCTTTGCAGAGATCAAGATACTATCTGGTATAGTCCCGACATCATAGCTTGAATGTAAGATATACCACTATCTGGTCGAGTCCAGGCTTCATGGTGCTTTGCTGTTATCTGGTCGAGTCCAAGCTTCACAGCGTCCTATACCATTATCTGGTCGAGTCCAGGCTACACGGTATTTGGAGATATCAATATACTATCCAGTCGAATTCGGGCTTCATAGCTTGAATGTAAGATGTACCACAATCTGGTCGAGTCCAAGCTTCCTGGTGCTTTGCTGTTATCTGGTCGAGTCCAGGCTTCATAACGTCCTATACTATTATCTGGTCGAGTCCAGGATTCACGGTATTTGGAGAAATCAAGATACTATTCGGTCGAGTCAGGGATTCATAACTTGCTATAAAGATATACCATTATCTGGTCGAGTCCAGGCTTCATGGTGCTTTACTGTTATCTGGTCGAGTCCAGGCTTCACAGCGTCCTATACCATTATCTGGTCGAGTCCAGGCTTCATGATATTTGGAGAAATCAAGATACTATCCGGTCGAGTCCGGGCTTCATAACTTGAATGTAAGATGTACCATTATCTGGTCGAGTAAAGGCTTCATGGTGCTTTGCAGAGATCAAGGTACTATCCGGTCGAGTCCCGGCATCATAGCTTGAATGTAAGATATACCACTATATGGTCGAGTCCAGGCTTCATGGTGCTTTGCTGTTATCTGGTCGAGTCCAAGCTTCACAGCGTCCTGTACCATTATCTGGTCGAGTCCAGGCTACACGATATTATGAGATATCAAGATACTATCCGGTTGAATTCGGGCTTCATAGCTTGAATGTAAGATGTACCACAATCTGGTCGAGTCCAGGCTTCATGGTGCTTTGCTGTTATCTGGTCGAGTCCAGGCTTCACAGTATCCTATACCATTATCTGGTCGAGTCCAGGCTTCAAGGTATTTGGAGAAATAAAGATACTATTTGGAGAAAATGTGCTTTCTTTCTAAATTCCCCAACTGAGCTAATCCTCGTGGATGATTTTTTGATTTAGCCTACCTTGTCCATTTCTGGATAGGATGAATCCCCAATCGAGTTACTTTCTCATTGGGTGGAGCCTTGTTTGACTGTTTTCTTTCTAGTTTATTCCTGGAGGGAGTTGTTGTCTCTTGCATAGGCTATCTCATGATTTTCCCCAGTGAAGTCGCCACCTAGACGAATGATGCATTTATTTTGCACATTTAAGTATGTGATCTCCTCGGGAAGGATTGATTCATGGTTCTCTTTGAAGAAGATTTTATTCTCTGCCAGTGTCATCGTAATTTCCTTCTGAGTTATTTTTTTCAAAAACGGAAAGCGGCGGTCTCTTCATGAGCAACTTGTACGTTATTATTTTTTGGAAAACGGAAAGCGGCGGTCTCTTCATGAGCAACTTGTACGTTATTATTTTTTGGAAAACGGCAAGCGGCGGTCTCTTCATGAGCAACTTGTACGTTATAGACATCGTTGGGAAACGGCAAGCGGCGGTCTCTTCATGAGCAACTTGTACGTTATTATTTTTTGGAAAACGGCAAGCGGCGGTCTCTTCATGAGCAACTTGTACGTTATAGACATCGTTGGGAAACGGCAAGCGGCGGTCTCTTCATGAGCAACTTGTACGTTATTATTTTTTGGAAAACGGCAAGCGGCGGTCTCTTCATGAGCAACTTGTACGTTATTATTTTTTGGAAAACGGCAAGCGGCGGTCTCTTCATGAGCAACTTGTACGTTATTATTTTTTGGAAAACGGCAAGCGGCGGTCTCTTCATGAGCAACTTGTACGTTATTATTTTTTGGAAAACGGCAAGCGGCGGTCTCTTCATGAGCAACTTGTATGTTATTATTTTTTGGAAAACGACAAGCGGCGGTCTCTTCATGAGCAACTTGTACGTTATTATTTTTGGAAAACGACAAGCGGCGGTCTCTTCATGAGCAACTTGTAAGTTATAGACATCGTTAGAAAACGGCAAGCGGCAGTCTCTTTATTTGAGCAACTTGTACGTTATTATTTTTCTGGGATACAACAAGTGGCAGCTTTTTTATTTGAGCAGCTTGCATGTCATAGTATTTTTGGAAGACAGCAAGTGGCGGCTTCTTTATTTGAGAAGCTTGTATGTTATTGACATCTTTGAACGACAGTAAGGGGCAGCTTTTTTATTTGAGCAGCTTGTATGTCATAGTATTTTTGGAAGACAGCAAGTGGCAGCTTCTTTATTTGAGAAGCTTGTATGTTATTGACATCCCTGGACGGCAGCAAGGGGCAGCTTCTTTATTTGAGCAGCTTGTATGCTATTAACATCTTTGAAGACAGCAAGTGGCAGCTTCTTTATTTGAGCAGTTTGTGTATCTACAACCATATTATTATTTCAGCATTAATTGGTATATCTCCGAAAATCTCGCAGGGAGACTCGTTATGAAATCTTTGCCTTCAGAAGTCGGTAATCCATTATCAGCAAAATTGATACTTTCTGTCTATCTTTGACCTTGAGTTGTGAACTCACGGATATTTTGGGTAAATAATCTGTTTTTATGGCCTATGCAAGATACCTTCTTTGTTAGGGTCAGAGTCCGTATTCCCTCAAATTTTTATTCGCCGTCAAGAGTCTATTATTTGAAGTCGATGGCTCATTTCCCCAGTAGTGTATAATCTATGTCCCTGCGTTTTGTTGGTGTTTGATTTCTCCCGCATTATCTTGTTTTCATACAATATCTTTCTCTGTGAATTCAATCACTACATTCATATCAAACATAATGGTGGTATCTTAGGGCAAAAATTTGCGTATTATGTATTTAAGTACCTTCAATCTCGTCGAGACGAAGATTTTAATCTTCATATCTCCGGATAGAAGAAACTTAAATAGGGGTAGCTGTTGTATCCCAAATTTTGACCTAAGATACCATCTCCCATCTGCATCATTACATTGCAAGTGTTTTGACCTATTTTTATCAATTTTCAAAGCAGATTTTAAATTCATAACTTTTTCAAGTCAAGAGCTGGTTATTTTTGAAACGCTAAATTTATTAATTGATCAATGCTAAAACAATGTTTATTTAATTATTTATTATTCTGAGTTTAAATAATTTGAATTTATTTTCAGTTATTATATAATTTAAAGAATTATAAATAATAAAGTAAATATTTGAAAAGAAGTTTATTAATTGATCAATGATGTTTATTTAATTATTTATTATTCTGAGTTTAAATAATTGGAATTTATTTTCAGTTATTATATAATTTAAAGAATTAAAAATAATAAAATAAATATTTGAAAAGAAGTTTGTTAATTGATCAATGATGTTTATTTAATTATTTATTATTCTGAATTTAAATAGTTGGAAGTTATTTTCAGTTATTATAATTTAAAGAATTATAAATAATAAGGTAAATAATTGTAAAGAAGAAAATAATTAACTGGTAAAATATTGGAGTTTTATTCATTTTATTCTAATTGTTACAATTGTTGTTTAAATACCGTATTTATTTACAAAGTATTTACAATGATAATTTTTACAAATGTTTAAATTGAAATAAAAACTATCCTAATCTTTCTAAGTTCTAAATCTTCATCTTCTATCCAATACTTCTTTGATGCTCATTTGATTTTACCTGCAAAGAATTAAAAGAAAAAGTCAGAAATAGATATGTAATTAAAAGCAGACAATTAATTTAGAGTTCATCATTAAAAGCAAACGGCTGGAATCAGTTTTTACCCTCTTTGCAAATCACGGGATTTCTCCCGGTTCACAAAAAGGGATGAATATTTATTGATAAATATGAATGCAAAAGTTAAAATATGCACAAATTCAATTTTGCCAAAACCAACTGCATATTTCAAAACCAACTGCATATTTCAAAACCAATTGCACATTTCAATTGTCAAAACTGCATATTTCAAAACCAACAGCATATGCAAGTCAAAGTTACATTTTCAAAACCAAAGTCCAACGTAAACTATCCAACATATGGGAGGAGGTCCAAACACAAGGCTCCATACTGTAACAATGCAGATGGCAAAGAAGGAAGTGTGCAGATCAAAACCACATATGCAAGCAAATATTTCTAATTTCATCATTTTCCAGCTTTGCTTTTTTAGAACACAAGTACATAACATCATTTTTAATGTTTCAAACTGTACTAAGGAGAGAGAAGAGAGAAAAGAGTTTGGGTTTACAGGTTTTGGCCTTAGGCAGAAAAGAGATAGAAAACAAAACTGCAGTAACACAGTAAAAAAGGGAAGCATAGAAAAGGATACAAAGCAAACTGAATGGAACATTAGATGTGCAGAAGTATCAAAGGCAAGAAAATAGTTAAAATATACAAAAACCTGAACTGTCAAAAAGGCCAGCAACAGATATTATAAGAACACAAAAATTTCTCAAGAAAAGGCCAGAGTTCAAGAAACCTGTTGGAAGCCTTAAGCAAAAACTGAGTTCAAATACCACAAGCCTATTCTCAAAGAAAAAGCTTGAAGAACCTGCATTCAAAAACAATATACAACCTGTTGTCTCAAGCCAAAAACCAATAACCATGGCCTGAAAAACCAGTAAACACTAAGCCTTCCACCTGCCTGAAGCACAAACCATAAAACCATGGCCGAAAACCAGTATAACCTGCAACATCAAGCCTAAACTGCTAAAACCTGTCATGCTCAAACACAAACACCAAGACCTGAACCAGTTATCAAATAACATCAAAAAACCTCCAGCCAATAATCTATCAAACCATTAATCGTTAGCAACCTGTTTCCAGCCCCAATCAAAACTATGCTCGAACACAAACTGTCAAGACTTTAAAACCAGATTCAAAACAAACATACAAGGCAACTCAACAATCCAAAAGGCAACAGAAGTGAGACAGAAAGAAGAAAGGGAAAGCTAGTCAAAACAAAATGTTTCAACAATAGCATCATTCAATCTCAGCATACAACAAGCATTCAAAGGCAACAAAAATTCTCAGAACCCAAAGGGTTCATCATTGAAAGCATATCATCAACGAATATAAAAAGGCAACTCAAAAGCATACTCAGCAAGCCAAAGAGGAAGAAGGGACAAAGAAGCGTGCATAAGCAAAGCAAGGCAAAGGCAGAAGAAGAAGATAAAAGGGGTTTTCAACATGCATCTTTCAGCAATCATCATCAAAACATAAAAGTCAAAGGCGAGATACTAGACAAACCGGAGCAAGCCACATCATTGTGCCTCTTCGCCCTGCCTGCCCTAGGCGCCTCCAGCTCTCTCCTCCGTTTTTTCCCAGAGACCACGAAGGTATAACTTTCCCACCCTTTTCCTTCACACCTCATATAATAGTAAAATGTTCAGAGATGAGAATTTTATCAAAGAGTAAAAAACATGCGCGAATTGGAAACCATAAAACACAAACTACGAGTCCCTTACCTTTGCAAACTTCGCCCAGACATGACCATGGGGAAAGGAGAGAGGATGGCGCCTGGCACAGGGACGGAGTTTTCATTCAGAACCCATAGCTTGAGAGGAAGAAGAGAGGAACGAAAACGAAGAAGAGCGCCGCTCTGTACCCTTTGCTAACCCTAATCCAAGTGGAACACAACCTGATAACCCTAAACTTTGTTTCAATTGTTGGGCCTGACCCGTTTCCCTCTGCTTAAACCCATTTCACTTCTGCTAGTTTTACCCCCCCCCCCCTGTTTAATCAGCTTAGCCCATACAATTGTTTATTATCTACCCCTTTATTTTTTGATACCCCCTCTTTCTATTTATTTTCTTTTAGTTTTTTTAGAATTTTATTAATTTAGTTTAATTATAAAATTTAGTCAAATAGATGTGTAGTTCTAATTAAACAAATTTTAAATAATTTAACCAATTTTATTAGTTTAAGTTTAGGATTAATTTAGTAATTTTAGTATTATTTTTAATTAGATTTAAGTTAATAACTTTTAAAAGTTTTAATTTAGTTTATAATTATTTAATAATTCTTAAAATAATACTTTATATTAATACCAAAAAAATACATATAAAAATAAAAGTTTAAAAAAGCATTTTATTTTCTTTAATTAATTCTCTTGCTTTGTACATATTAAATAAAAATATAAAAATGCATGTTCACATCCTTTAGTCTGTTATTTAATCATTGTTATGGTTATATATCAGTTAGCTATTTAATCATTATCTATCTAATTTTCTGTTTGATTATTTCATCTTTATTTGGTTATTTTGTTTACGTCTAAATCCAAGAGAAAAAATGATTAAATTTGTTGACTTCATGTCCTCAAGTCCAATCACGCGAATATCTTCATTTCATTAAAACTTAAGATAATTTTTCCCCAAATATTCAATTTTTTCAAAACTTATACCTTTTAAGTCAAAACTTCGACATTGGGTCGTCGTACCTTCAAAAAACCCATCCGTACCCCTTTTCGGCTAAAACAATTTATTTTTAATCAAACGAACATTTTAATAAACAGATATTTCAAAAGGTTCCTATAGAATACTATAGATACACTGGGTGCTAATACCTTCCCATTGTATAACCAACCCCCGAACTCTAGACCTCTTTTCAAACGCCTTGTATTTTCATTACTTTTAAAAGTATTAATTTACATTGCATACTTTAGGGTTTTATTTCGCTCTTTTCCCTTTTCCCTTGGAAATAATAAAGCGCGGTGGCGACTCTTGCTTTTGTGAGACGAATTAATTAATAGTTCGATCTCCGATTTACCCCGCTACATTTTTTATCGCTACAGCTATGTACTCAACTTCTGCTGTTGATAGCCTTTTGTTGGACCAAGAGATCAGATTTTCTCCCAGAAACTGGCAGCTTCCAGAAGTACTTTTACGCTCCACTCTGTCTCCAGCAAAGTCAGCATCGCAGTATCCTACTAAACTGTAATCACTAGATTTTCTATAAAACAAACCCAGATTAGTAGTACCTTTCAGATACTTGAAAATTTGCTTAACAGTTGTTAAGTGAGATTCTCTAGGATCTGATTGGAATCTAGCACAAATACATACGCTGAACAATATATCAGGTCTTGAAGCTGTCAGATAAAGGAGAGAACCAATCATACCTCTGTAGACTTTCTGTTCTACCTTTTTGCTTACCTCTTCTCTTTCCAGAATGCACGTGGGATGCATTGAAATCTTTGATGGCTTACATTCTGAGAGGTCAAATTTCTTCAGAAGATCTCTGATGTATTTGCTCTGATGAATGTAAGTTCCCTCTGGAGTTTGATTGATCTGAATTCTTAGAAAGAATTTCAGTTCCCCCATGAGGCTCATCTCAAATTCTGCCTGCATACACTTAGCAAATTTTCTTCCAAGAGAAGGATTAGTAGAACTAAAAATAATATCATCAACATAAATTTGACAGACTAAGATGTCATTCTTAACTGATTTACAGAATAAGGTAGTGTCCACCTTCCCTCTGGTGAATTCATTTTCTAACAGAAAGTTACTTAGCCTTTCATACCAAGCTCTGGGAGCTTGTTTCAGACCATATAGTGACTTCTTTAGTTTAAAAACATGTTCTGGATGTTTTGTATTTGCAAAACCAGGGGGTTGGTGCACATAAACCTCTTCTTCTATATAGCCATTTAAGAATGCACTTTTGACATCCATCTGATACAAAGTGATGCCTCTATTAACAACAAATGAAATTAAAATTCTGATAGATTCTAACCTGGAGACTGGAGCAAAGGTTTCTGTATAGTCTATCCCCTTTTGCTGACTATAACCTTGCGCAACCAGTCGTGCTTTGTTTCTGATGACTTCACCTTGTTCATTTAGCTTGTTTCTGAACACCCATCTTGTTCCAATGACGTTGAATCCTTTTGGTCTGGGAACAAGATCCCATACGTCATTTCTGGTGAATTGATTCAGCTCTTCTTGCATTGCCAGAATCCAGTCATTATCCAGAAGTGCTTCATCAATAGAAGAAGGTTCAATCAGAGATACAAGTCCCATGAGGGTTTCTTCAGAGTTTATGAAGCTTGCTCTTGTTTTGATTGGATCTTTCTTTCTTCCTAAGATAGTCTCTTCTGGGTGGTCCAAGCTGCTTCTGGGTAATCTCTTCTGAGGTTGATCAGCAGCCATTGTAGTATTGCTAGCAGTGCTCCTTTCAGATGTTGAAGGAGTGTCTGTGTTGAGAGCTTCTGATGACTTGTCTTCAGAACCTGTAAATTCAATTTCCATACCTGCAAAAACTTCATTCTGCTTTGACTTTTCAGAGTCAAGCTTATCATCAAAACGAACACTAATTGATTCTTCCACAATCTGGGTTTCTGTATTGTATACTATGTACCCTCTTGAGCGTTCAGAGTATCCTAACATGATACACTTCTATGCTTTAGAGTCAAACTTGTTCAAATAATTCTTTGTATTTAACATAAAACAGGTACATCCAAAGGGATGAAAATATGAAATGTTGGGCTTTCTGTTCTTCCACAATTCATATGGAGTCTTTTCCAGAATAGGTCTTATTGAGACTCTATTCTGAATGTAGCACGCTGTGTTTATTGCCTCTGCCCAGAAGATCTTAGCAACGTTTGTCTCATTGATCATGGTTCTGGCCATTTCTTGCAATGTTCTGTTCTTTCGTTCTACAACTCCATTTTGTTGGGGAGTTCAAGGACAAGAGAAATCATGCAGAATGCCTCTGTCATTAAAGAATGACTCAAAATCTTTGTTTTCAAATTCTCCACCATGATCACTTCTGACTTTAACGATTCTAAGATCCATTTCATTCTGAACTTGGTTACATAAGGTAACAAACACAGAGTGTGACTCGTCCTTGTGTCTTAAGAACTTTACCCATGTCCATCTGCTATAGTCATCTACGATTACTAACCCATACTTCTTGCCACTGACTGAAGCAGTTTTAACTGGTCCAAATAAGTCAATGTGCAGAAGTTCTAATGGCTTAGAGGTAGAAACAACATTTTTAGATTTAAAAGAAGGTTTTGCAAACTTGCCTTTCTGACATGCTTCACACAGAGCATCTGAATTGAACTTCAAATTAGGAAGTCCTCTGACCAGATTGAGTTTGTTAATCTGAGATATTCTTCTCATACTAACATGCCCCAATCTTCTGTGCCAGATCCACTGCTCGTTGTTAACAGACAGAAGGCACTTTACATTCTGACTTTTCAGTTCAGAAAGTTTGATTTTGTAAATGTTGTTTTTCCTCTTTCCATTAAACTGGATAGTCCCATCTTTCTGACTAACAGCTTTACATGATTTTTGATTAAAGATTATATCATAACCGTTATCACTTAATTGACTTATGGATAACAAATTATGCATTAATCCATCTACTAGCAGAACATTATTAATAGAGGGAAGATTTCCATTACCTACAGTTCCAGAGCCAATTATCTTTCCCCTCTGATTGCCTCCAAAGCCAACGTGGCCTCCAGGCTTAAGTTCCAGGCTTTGGAACATATGCCTTCTTCCCGTCATGTGTCGCGAGAAGCCAGAGTCCAGGTAACATGACTGGTGTTTCTGACTTGCTTCTAAAGATATCTGCAACATGTATTATTTTATCCTTAGGTACCCAGATTTTCTTGGGTCCTGATTTGTTAGATTTACCAAAAATCTGGTTGAATTTTGGTTTCAGAGTACTTACTGCTAGTGTATTTAATATCATGTGTGTGACCATACACAAAATGTGAATTCAGAGGAGTGTGTTTAATGGTTAAGTCCATGACATTCTTTGGTGTAGGAACCTTACCTTGGTATCCTATTCCCTTCCTGCCGTTTCTGCTAACTCCATAGATCATTGAAGCCATTTTGCTTCTATCTATGCTTTTAGCAAGGAACTTCTGAAAACTGTGATCGTACTCCTTGATGATCTCATCAGCGTTGCTGGGAGTTTCAAAAATTGGTTCCTTCTGAGAGTTTTGTAAAGTATTTTCTAATTTTGAAATTTTAATTCTCAGCTCAGAATTCTCCAATTTAAGACTCTCAGTCTTATTAGGGTCAGATTCAAGATTCCTTTTCAGGTCTCTGAATTTAACTCTAATCTGCTGATACCTTTCCAGGATTTCATTAAGGCTTTCAGCAAGTTCAGCCTTGGTAAAATTAACAGCAAAGTTAGGAAATACCTCTTCAGTATCTGATTCTGAGTCTGATTCAGAAGCTTCACTATCTTCTGAAATGTTAGCCATGAGAGCTATGTTTGCTCTCTCATCATCTGATTCTGAGTCAGCTTCAGACGAGTCAGAGTCATCCCATGTAGCCATGATACTTTTCTTCTTTTCTCTTCCAAACTTCTTTTTAGGCTTTTCCCTCTGAAGCTTTGGGCAGTCACTCTTGTAGTGTCCTTGCTCATTGCAATCATAGCAGATGATGTCCTTGGTGTTTGGCTTTCTGCTTCCTGAGGATCCTTCAGATCTTCTGTATCCATAGGAAGAATCTGTCCTTCTGTATCTGGAAGAAGACTCGTTCTGATCAGATCTTTTGGGATTCTTGAACTTCCTTTTCCTCTGCTTCCACAGTTGATTCACTCTTCTGGAGAGGAGGGAGAGTTCGTCTTCTTTTGATGAGGATCCATCAGATGTTTCTTCAACTGCCTGCAAAACTTTAGACTCAGATTTTTTGTTAGATTTTAATGCTAAAGGCTTACCTTGCTTCTGGGGTTCATCAGCTTCTAGCTCTATCTCATGACTTCTGAGGGAGCTGATAAGTTCCTCCAGAGAAATTTTGTTGAGATCTTTTGCTAGCTTCAGAGCTGTAACCATTGGCCTCCACTGCTTGGGTAAACTTCTGATGATTTTCTTGACGTGATCAGCAGTAGAGTAACCTTTGTCCAGAACCTTGAGACCAGCTACCAGAATCTGGAATCTCGAGAACATTGTTTCAATGGATTCACTTTCTTCCATTTTGAACGCCTCATACTTCTGAATGAGCGCCAGAGCTTTAGTTTCTTTGACCTGAACGTTGCCCTCATGCGTCATTCTGAGTGAGTCAAATATGTTCTTTGTTGTGTCTCTGTTGGAGATCTTTTCATATTCAGCATACGAGATGGCGCTGAGAAGGATGGTTCTGGCCTTGTTGTGATTCTTGAAGTCACGCTTTTGTTGGTCAGTCATTGTTTTTTTATCAATCTTCTGACCGCTTGCATTCACAGGGTGCGTGTATCCATGTGTCACCATATCCCACAGATCAGCATCATGTGCCAGAAAGAAGCTTTCGATTCTGTCTTTCCAGTAATCAAAGTTTTCTCCATCAAAGACTGGAGGTTTGCCGCTGAATCTGTCTCCGTCCTCATGGTTGTCATTGCTGGTGTGAGAATAATTTCCTGCCATTGTGTTTTTCTGACACTGGATCTTGTACTGACACGGTTAAGTGTTTTAGCTCAGAACCAGGAGCTCTGATGCCAATTGAAGAAGTGAAAAACACAAGAAGGGGGGTTGAATTGTAAAACTGAAAATTAATGCAATGAACAAGATATTTTTATCCTGGTTCGTTTGATCTCAAACTACTCCAGTCCACCCGTCAAGGTGATTTCGCCTCTCTCCAACGAGGTCTTAATCCACTATATTCAATCGAATATTACAATCTGCTTTAACAACTGCTAAAGCCTTCTTGATGCAAACCACAACCCGGTTTGTCAAGGAAACACTTTCTTATAAAGAAGATAAATCTAGGTGTGTGAATGTTTTCTACAAAACTGTATCACAATTGTGATGTTACACAATTTAAGCTTATGAAACTAGATTGCTAAAATACTGAGTGAGGAATTGTGAGGCGTTTAGCAAACTGAAAGAAGAAAGATGATGATTAGCTTTTAGGCGTGTAATATGATGTAGAGCATTAGCCAATTCAATCTTCATTGTCTTGTTTATATAGCACTGAGATTGTTGAACGTTGGAGCAATAATCTTGATTCAATGCCAATAACAAACTTTCCTTATTGAGCAGATCTTGTCTGGAATGATGCCGTTGGTAATAATTTGCTTTCAATGCACAGTACCGTTGCAACTTAAAGCGTGTTCTGGCTTGGCTTCATTCTGACTCTGCTTAAGTGCTGATGAACTGTTGTTGTCTTTATCAGAGTGTTGAGCGCAGTTCTGTTCATCAAGCTTCAGCATACGCGTGAGTTATTCTTCTGATTCTGGTATTCTGATATAGCATCTTCTGATGTTGATGTTAAGGACCAATATTCTGATGCTGATTAAGTGTGCTCTTGCTGATACCTATCAGAGTTTCTGCAAAACAGAACGTAATATTTTAGGTAGCAAATAGTTCTTACATGAATTACATAATTAATATATCTTTTCATTTTGTTATCATCAAAACTTAAACATAGGGTAGTAGATTTAAACTTTGTTCTAACAAGATATACCACTATCTGGTCGAGTCCATGCTTCATGGTGTTTTGCTATTATCTGGTCGAGTCCAGGCTTCACAGCGTCCTATACCATTATCTGGTCGAGTCCAGGCTTCACGATATTTGGAGAAGTCAAGATACTATCCAGTCGAGTTTGGGCTTCATAACTTGAATGTAAGATGTACCACTATCTTGTCGAGTCTAGGCTTCATGGTGCTTTGTTGTTATCTGGTCGAGTCCAGGCTTCATAGTGTCCTATACCATTATCTGCTCGAGTCCAGGCTTCATGGTATTTGGAGAAATCAAGATAATATCCGGTCGAGTCTGGGCTTCATAACTTTAATGAAAGATGTACCACTATCGGGTCGAATCTAGGCTTTATGGTGTTTTTCAATTATCTGGTCGAGTCCAAGCTTCATAGCGTCCTATACCATTATCTGGTCCAGTCCAGGCTTCACAGTATTTGGAGAAATCAAGATACTATCTGGTCGAGTCTGGGCTTCATAACTTGAATGTAAGATGTACCATTATCTGGTCGAGTAAAGGCTTCATGGTGCTTTGCAGAAATCAAGATACTATCTGGTCGAGTCCCGACATCATAGCATGAATGTAAGATATACCACTATCTGATCGAGTCCAGGCTTCATGGTGCTTTGCTATTATTTCGTCGAGTCCAAGCTTCACAGCGTCCTATACCATTATCTGGTCGAGTCCAGGCTACACGGTATTTGGAGATATCAAGATACTATCTGGTCGAATTCAGGCTTCATAGCTTGAATGTAAGATGTAGCACAATCTGGTCGAGTCCAGGCTTCATGGTGCTTTGCTGTTATCTGGTCGATTCCAGGCTTCATAGTGTCCTATACCATTATCTGGTCGAGTCCAGGCTTCACGGTATTTGGAGAAATCAAGATACTATCCAGTCGAGTCGGGGCTTCATAACTTGCGTTAAAGATATACCACTATCTGGTCGAGTCCAGGCTTCATGGTGCTTTGCTGTTATCTGGTCGAGTCCAGGCTTCACAGTATCCTATCCCATTATCTGGTCGAGTCCAGGCTTCACGATATTTGGAGAAATTAAGATACTATCTGGTCGAGTCCGGGCTTCATAACTTTAATGTAAGATGTACCATTATCTGGTCGAGTAAAGGCTTCATGGTGCTTTGCAGAGATCAAGATACTATCCGGTCGAGTTCCAGCATCATAGCTTGAATGTAAGATATACCACTATATGGTCGAGTCCAGGCTTCATGGTGCTTTTCTGTTATCTGGTCGAGTCCAAGCTTCACAGCGTCCTGTACCATTATCTGGTCGAGTCCATGCTACACGGTATTTGGAGATATCAAGATACTATCCGGTTGAATTCGGGCTTCATAGCTTGAATGTAAGATGTACCACAATCTGGTCGAGTCCAGGCTTCATGGTGCTTTGCTGTTATCTGGTCGAGTCCAGGCTTCACAACATCCTATACCATTATCTGGTCGAGTCCAGGCTTCACGGAATTTGGAGAAATCAAGATACTATCCGGTCGAGTCGGGGCTTCATAACTTGCGTTAAAGATATACCACTATCTGGTCGAGTCCATGCTTCATGGTGCTTTGCTATTATCTGGTCGAGTCCAGGCTTCACAGCGTCCTATACCATTATTTGGTCGAGTCCAGGCTTCACGATATTTGGAGAAATCAAGATACTATTCGATCGAGTCCGAGTTTCATAACTTGAATATAAGATGTACCACTATCTTGTCGAGTCTAGGCTTCATGGTGCTTTGCTGTTATCTGGTCGAGTCCAGGCTTCACAGTGTCATATACCATTATCTGGTTAAGTCCAGGCTTCAAGGTATTTGGAGAAATAAAGATATTATCTAGTCGAGTCCGGGCTTCATAACTTGGATGTAAGATGTACCATTATCTGGTCGAGTAAAGGCTTTATGGTGCCTTGTAGAGATCAAGATACTATCCGATCGAGTCCGGGTTTCATAGCTTGAATGTAAGATATACCACTATCTGGTCGAGTTTAGGCTTCATGGTGCTTTGCTGTTATCTGGTCGAGTCCAAGCTTTACAGCATTCTATACCATTATTTGGTCGAGTCCAGGCTACACAATATTTGGAGATATCAAGATACTATCCGGTCGAATCCGGGCTTCACAGCTTGAATGTAAGATGTACCACTATCTGGTCGAGTCCAGGCTTTATGGTGCTTTGCTGTTATCTGGTCGAGTCCAGTCTTCACAGTGTCCTATACCGTTATCTGGTCGAGTCCAGGCTTCACGATATTTAGAGAAATCAAGATACTATCCATTCGAGTTCGGGCTTCATAGCTTGTGTTGTACCCCAAAATTTGCCCTCCCATATTTCTCAAAGACATATCAAGAAGAATCTCCAAATGGTTCAAGATTGCTCAAGAGTTGGACAGTTAAATCATCTCCTAAGGCAGTCAATCTCAAATTAGGGTTTTGGGTTGCATCAAGGTCATTGCATCCAAATGGCCTCAAGTTCTCCCCAATTTCCTAATATGTTCTCAAGTTCATCCATGTCAAATTTCAAGCCTTGGAGAGGAAGTTTGGTCAGTCAATTGCTCAAGAGGTCCCAAAATCGACTATGCTAGGGCAAAAGTCAACTGTGACCTACAAGTGGTCAAACCTCAAGATTTTTTGTCAACATTCTCATTTTTAAGGATAATTCATCATTTGATCAAGGGTTGATCATGATTCATCAAGGATTGCTCAAGATTCATCAAGATTTAAAAGTTGCTAAATTAGGGTTTTGAAGGAAAAGTCAACTCAACTTTGACCAAGCATAACTTTCTCATACTTTATAAGAAATGACCCATCTAAATATCATTTTGAAGATGATGAAATTTCCTACAATCCATCTTCACACCCCAAGATCAAGAAATTCACTCACAAGAAGTTACAAATTTGGACATTATAGGTTATTTTTGAAAGTCAACAAAAAAACCTTTTTTTGCTAAAGCTTATAACTTGAGCATGGAATATAAAAATGATATGAGACTAAAAGGGTTGGTTATAGGACATCTCAAGGTTTCTAAAAAGACAAAGAACACCTCCAAATGTTCAAAATTGAAGAAGTTATGCATTGTTGAAGTTGGGCATTTTTCCAAAATTGCCAAAAGTCAACTATCCCTAAAACTTCAAATTTTGACAAATGGGCCCACTTTTTTCCACTTGATTTGACCTTGTCACACTACACACGTGTCCTATCTTCAATTTTATGTCCAATTATTAATTTTTCTATTTTATTTGATTTTTATTGATTTAATTCATTTTAAATCAATTTAAATCCAAATAAAATCCATCATTACAGGTCTTTAATATCATTATGGACATGACCAAATTCAAATCAAGGCATATCATGACCAAATATTGGATTTTTTGACAAATATGGAAGCTTGTTCATGGAGGATCATATCAAATCTTCAAACATCAATTCACATGGATTCAAGGCCCAAAGTTAAACCTAATTGCTTCCCTTATACTCACACAATGCAAAGACACCAAGGACACGACCAAGAGGCTGCAGAATCTAAAACACAAATCTTGAGAAAAAGCTTGAAAAGTGTAAAACTGAAATCCATATTGGAGGCCAATTCAATCCAAAATCTCAACGTGGTTCAATTGCCAAGAGTCCACTGAAGCTATTGGAATCAAAACCAAGCCCTCTCATCACCTAAATCGCGCTGTAAGTATCCATGAACATGGCCCTTTACACGAAAACATAACCTCTTATTCTTGCATCTTTTTGCTTAAATCTTTGCACAATCATGCTAATCGGTCCATTTAGAGTCTTTATGTAATATTTGATTTGGATTTTATAGCTTGTAACCCCCTAGCCGGTTCTAGGGTTCTTGGTATGCATTTTTGGGCGTTTTGATTTCAGGAAAAATTAGGGCAAACCATGGACATGGTTGTATTTAGGGAGGAGAGACGAGCATGGTGATGGTCTCCGTTTGCATTTATATGGCCTACAGTTGGTTTGAGGAAAGAGCCATGGATTTAGCTGCGGATGAAATCCACAGGTAAATAACCAGGCTCTTTGTTGAAGAAGACGACTATGTGTCTTCTCCTGATTGGTGGTTTTGAAATCAGCGCGCTTTTAATTTTTTTTTCCAGGCATATTGCTTGCTTTGATATATAATAATTGTTGTGTAATATAATAACAAAAGCAACAAACTGGCGTGGTGGTTAGTGCGATTGTTCAAAGTCTCATGGGACCTGGGTTCGAATCCCAGGTCCCCCAAAATGCTTGTTATTATTTTGTTTCAGGTATTCACGCACATTTCATCAACTATGGTCCACCATATGCTTGCAAATCTCAACGTGCCAGATGGCCTTCAGGCCAAATTTGGTGGCCAGGAATGAAAGACCATCATGTTCCCTAGTCAAAGGCGCATACTGGATTGGAAAGTCAATGAGGCTTGCTGCAAATGGGCCAAACAATTGCTATCTCACCTCCTAATTTGGGGCCCAACCCCCCCCCCCCCCCCCCCCCCCCCCCCCATTTGGTTTATTTCTTTTCTTTTCTTTCTTTTATTTAATTACTTGTTTTATATTATTATTTTTATTATTTTAACCACTGACTAATTAAAATATTTTTCTCAAATAAAATCAAAAACACAAAAAATATTATTCTTATTTATTAAAATTAAATTTGACTTTATTTTTGTAAATAAATATTAACTTAATTAATTTAGTTTTAAATAGGTTTAACTTTTAACATTTTTCGCAATAAATTAAAATTAATTTAGATAATTAGGTTTTCCTAACTTTTAATCAATTTATTTTATTTCCTTAAATATAAAAAATCCAAAAATACTTTCATTAATTAATTTAATTATTAACTTAGATTTAATTTCCATAAACTCAAAAATAACAAAAAATGCTTTCTTTTCAAAAAAAGGGTCAAAACCCTAAAAAATGCGCCGATTTAATTTTCTCGCACGCGATCAATTTTGTCTTATTATTGTAATTTCTTCTGGAATGTAATAGCTTTTAATTAGCACTTTAATTATTTATCGCTTTATTTTACTTTATGCAATTTAAATTAAAGGGTTTGTTTTTGGCGATGTAAATACCCGACGCCTTGTAATAGTTTAGATTTAATTTCCGCAAATTTAATTTCTGCAATCTATAAACTGCTAGATGTTTGATAATAGGGAATGCATGACAAGATCAAATGTATGAACTTAAAATCAACATAGCTCACCCATGACATGTACAAAGATAAAAATAACCGAAATAACACACTCGCACATGCGCACTCTTAGGGTACACCTCACTTGGTTCCCTTCGAACGTGGTCATTAAGTATAGGAAGTTTTAGAGGTCGTCCTTTT
This sequence comes from Vicia faba, assembly GCA_948472305.1. Classification (NCBI taxonomy): domain Eukaryota; kingdom Viridiplantae; phylum Streptophyta; class Magnoliopsida; order Fabales; family Fabaceae; genus Vicia; species Vicia faba. The sequence continues at coordinate 1,295,090,447 of OX451737.1, read as the reverse complement.
GTCCAAAGATCATAGTTTCCTCGAAACGGTTGCCTCGGAAAAAATGATCTAAGACATTAGGGTTACCGCTAAGGCATTCTAACATTGCTTTAGTGACCACATGTCCCTTAATCGAATTGACCCTTAAAACTCCAACGACGATGCTACCTACTCATCAATAGTGGGCTAGAATTGTCTAAAGGACATTTGCACAGATTAATTCCCTTTTCGAGTAGATAGATGGTTCTTAAGTACTTGCTCTCTTTTAAAACAAAACAAAACTTTTCGCACTTACACCCCTTTCAAAACAAAAACTTCTTTCTAACCCACAAACACAAAGAAAAGAAAATTTTGAAAACACTTTGAGCAAGTACCTAAGAGCCCGTGGATAACCACGGATAGAAAGGGTGCTAACACCTTCCCTTTCTATAATCTACCTCCCGAACCCGAGAAACATCTCGAAAAAGGAATTTTTCTGTGCTTTTTTCCTTTCCTTGTTGGATAAAATAAAAGACGGTGGCGACTCTTGCTTACCACGACATTTTGCGAAAACAAACTCAAAACGCGAACCAGCATTCCGAAACAGTCAGTTCTCTTCCCACTGATCACAGAACTGGCGACTCTACTGGGGACCATTCTTATAAGTGAGGTGTACCTTAGGATTAGATCATTGTGTTTTCAATTGTATGCTTTGTATGATTTATATTTGTGGGCTTGTATCGGAGTTCTATAGATCCTAACCCAGATCCGGGGATACCCTTTAGGTAAGTAGCAATAAATTGTACGGCGTAGACCGATACGGTTGAAGCAGTAGCTACGTTGGTGTGGCACTTTAGATTGTACCGATATCCCTTGTGTTGGAACGAGGAGAATATGGGTCATCTAAGGGGTCATTAAGCACCAACTGACCTTAGAACCTTTAAATTGACCAACTTGGCCATAGAACAGTAGCAGTATGCTACACTCATTGAGACTAAACTCTCGCGATGATTCCGGTCGCAAGAAAAGGTTGCTAAACTAGGATTATGACCGATTGAGGGTAGTTAGTGATATTGAGATCCTCTAGAACCCGGTTACTATTTTTAGGACAGGTTTAAACCAACTGAACTGAAAGAGGGTAGTACCTAAGCTCCTTGCCAGCCTGAAATCTAAGGGCTCTCTGTGTGACTTGTGTGCCTTTACCATGTTTTCCATTTGTGGATACTTGTGGTGTGCTTTCTATCATGACATCATAACATTGCATACATCTTGCATAAGACTAACCTATTTCAAAGACAGGAGGGATTCATCTTTGCTCTGTTTTGTAGGTCATCATGATGCCCATGCGTAGGAATACCATCCGGATTAACTTTGTCCAGGTTCCCACCTTGCTGAAAGAGTTCGTTGCAAAGATGCCTGATACTACGTCCTTCCTCAGAAGACATGGTCATCTTCTCCGTTTGGTCACCTCTAAATTGGACGAACAGATGATGAGTGTTTTGGTCCAATTCTATGATCCATTATACCATTGTTTTACTTTCCAGGACTACCAGCTGGTTCCCACCCTAGAAGAGTTCTTTGAGTTGCTCGGTATCTCTATTCTGGAACAGACCCCGTTTACTGGTTGGGAGAAGGTTCTTAGGCCCGAAGAGATTGCTGCAGCCCTTCATATGACCAAAGAGGAGGTAATGGCTAATTGGGAGACTAGAAGTGGAGCAAAGGGCTTTCTGACTAAGTTTTTGGTTGGTAAGGCTAACTATTTCTGGGATAGCCTAGATTTCAAGGCATTCGAGGATATTCTGGCCCTTCTGATATACGGCTTGGTATTGTTTCTAAACTCCGACTCCTTTGTTGATGTTAATGCGATAAAGATCTTCATCTCTCGGAATCCGGTACCCACTCTCTTGGGTGACATTCTTCATCAGATCTATGCTCGTACTGCCCGAAAGCGGGGAACCTTGATGTGTTGTGTTCCATTATTGGCAAGGTGGTTTATTTAGCACCATCCCAAGTCAGTGCTGAAGAATAAAGAAGGCATGGGCTGGGCTTATAGGGTGATGTCTCTCTCGCATAATGACATTATCTAGACTCTCAAGGGTATGGATGAGGTGACTATCATTGATCGCTATGGGGAGTATCCCAATGTTCCACTGTTAGGAACCCATGGAGGAATTTCTTACAACCCATGCTTAGCTCTATGTTAGTTCGGGTGTGCCAGAAGAGAAGGACCTCAAGAGATGCTAATTCCTAGTATCATCTTTGATTTTCAAGGGGACAACGACGAGCAACGGCGCAGATTCATAAGGGCTTGGGATAGAGTTCACCAATCTGATCCACATGAGCTGGGCCCAAAGACTTCACTTCTGATGGAGCCATATCTCAGATGGGTCAGTATCCGTGCCCAGAAGTTAGGCATGCCATATGAGGTTGTCCGGCCTGTCACTCTTGAAGTTGCTAATGAATAAGGAGTTTTTCCAACCATCCTCCATCCTTATATGCCCACTTACATTGGGGCACTGAAGAGATCTTGGATGCAACTGAGGGAAGAACAAGATTCTTACCGAGAGAAGTTCAATGAGCAAGAGCAGAAGATTCAAAGGTTGACTAGGAAGTTGGGGAACGAGCGGATTCTCAACGACTATGTTCGCACTGATAAGAAGAGACCATGGGAGCATTGATTGACCTTTGATGATTTCCTTTCAAGTTTTTATTTACTTTTCAGTATTTCCATTCTTGTAACGCCCTGAGGGCATCAGTTGAACAATTTGAATTCTAAAGTTTATCTAATAAAGTGTGTTTCCTTTCTTGTTTACAAATTTAAATCTCCCGATTGTCTTTGAAATCATAAATCATATGCATTTCATCCCATGCACTTCATAAACAGGTACCTATTACAGGGCTCTTATCTTCTTCGCTGTTTATTTCAGCACTCATCATGTCTGCTGAACCTTCAACTGAGCAAGCCATCAAGGCCCTCCAGGCCCAGAATGCCCAATTCCAAGAGGTTTTCATGAATCTAGCTAAGGGTCAGCAAGACCTGAAGACCCTGATTCTGAAAGAGAAGAAGAAGAAGAAGAGGACAATCCTGTTTAATATAGGGCACAGGTTTGGAAACAGGCTACAGAATGAAGTTGATCCGACCACCTCATCTGGAGGGAAAGGTAGTCAAGAGGAAAGAAGGGCTCATAGCCCTATGGTCTCCGAGAACGAGACAGACTACGATGAAGAGCAGTATCCTCCTACCGAGGATAGATACAAGCAACTGGAAGACCAGTTGAATGCTATGGAAGTTCAAAAGGTGTCTGGTCAGGACTTTGGTGATCTAGGTCTATCATCTGGGGTAGTGATTCCCCACAAGTTCAAGGCACCATCCTTTGCCAAGTATGACGGAGTTTCTTATCCGAAGTTGCATCTTCGGTCATATGTGAGGAAGATTCAGCCGTACACCGCTGATAAAAACCTATGGATCCATTTCTTTCAAGACAGTCTCTCAGGGACTTAGCTTGAGTGGTTCTACCAGTTGGACGGAGCCAGTATCTGCAGCTGAGAAGATTTGGCTACTGCATTCTACAGGCAGTATCAGTACAACTCCGACCTCGCTCCCACGCGTACCCAACTCCAAGGTATGTCAATGGGAATGGGTGAAGGATTCAAAGACTATGCTCAGAAGTGGAGGGACCTCGCCGGTAGAGTACAACCACCATTGGATGATCAGTTGCATGTTGATATGTTTCTGGGGACCGTATCTGGTCCATTTTTCAACCACCTGATTGGAAGCTCTTCATCTGGATTTACTGATCTTATTTTGACCGGTGAGAGGATTGAAGCTGGTATTAAGGCTGGGAAGATACAGAAGGGTGCCTCATTGAGCACTGAGAAGAAGCCCTTTAAGAAAGAGTCAAATGCTGTCTACAGTACGAGAAGACAGAATAGACCTGAACACCGCCAAGCTGTTAATGCAGTTGTTATTTCAAAACCTATTGCTTCTCCTTAGCACAACAATCAACATAAGGACGAGAGACCTCGAAGGAAATTCACCCGTCTCAGCATGACTTTGTCTTAGATTCTACCACAGTTGCTGAAGACCAATCTGGTGGTTCTAAAGGAAGCTCCGAAGAATCCAAATACAACATCACCAAAGTACAACCCTAACGCCCGCTGTGCTTATCCCTCTGATAGCCCGGGGCATAATACGGATGATTGTTGGGTTTTGAAGAACAGGGTACAAGACTTGATCGATGCGAAAGAGATCGAGTTCAGAGCACCAGAGAAGCCTAAACAAGATGTAGGGGTGAATGCTATCAGAGATGACGATGATGAAGAGTTTGATATCGACAGTTGGATCTACCCGACCGCCAATGGTGGATTAAGCAACTAGACAGCGAAGGATTCTATGCCCGTTTCTATTATCACCCTGTAATGAAACTTTTCATTTTGAATATGTAACAGACAATATTTTAAACTTTATGGCCTGATGTCTTACCCGGGGCACTGTGGCTTCATTTGCGAGGGCTTTTGTGTGTCATTTTCATATATCATTAATAAAAGCATTAGACGTTCTTGCATTTCAAATTTTGCGCTCCTTGTTTTTCCTTATTATATATTGCAAAACAACTATTTACACACACTCACATATACAGGTCCACATCCACTCTGGATCTCACTGGTAACAACACTGCTACTGCCAGTTATGACTTCGAAAATCCGATCAACTTAGCCGAAGACGAAGGTGAAGATGATTGCGAAGTGCCTGGTGAACTTGTAAGACTATTATTCCAAGAAGAGAGGGCTATACAGCCACATGAAGATCCGGTGGAATCAGTGAATCTGGGTACTGAGACAGACAAGAAGGAAGTCAAGGTTGGTGCCAATCTAGAACTTAGTGTGAAGCAACAGTTGATTCAGATGCTGCATGACTACGTTGAGATCTTTGCTTGGTCTTACAAAGATATGCCTGGTATGGATACTGATATTGTGGTTCATCGCCTGCCTACCAAGGAAGACTGTCCTCCAGTAAAACAGAAGGTCCACCGAATGCGCCCAGAGATGTCTGAGAAAATCAAGGCTGAAGTTATGAAAAAGTTTGATGCCGGTTTTCTAGCAGTTACTTCTTACCCCTAGTGGGTGGCCAATGTGGTTCCTGTGCCGAAGAAGGATGGTAAGGTTCGGATGTGTGTTGACTACATGGATTTGAACAGGGAGAGCCCCAAGGATGACTTCCCTCTACCTCATATTGACGTTCTGGTTGACAACACTGCTCAACACAAGGTATTTTCCTTTATGGATGGTTTCTCCGGTTATAATCAGATAAAAATGGCTCCCGAGGACATGGAGAAGACGACCTTTGTTACTCAGTGGGGTACTTTTTGCTACAAGGTCATGCCTTTTGGATTGAAGAATGCTGGGGTAACATATCAATGTGCCATGGTTTCTTTGTTTCATGACATGATCCATCATGAGATTGAAGTATACGTCGATGATATGATTGCAAGGTCCCAAACTGAGGAGGAACACCTTGATCATTTGCAGAAGCTGTTTGACAGGTTGAAGTTGTAAAAGCAAAGGTTGAACCCGAACAAGTGCACCATCGGAGTGAGGTCTGGTAAACTACTGGGTTTCTTATTAAGCGACAAAGGTATTCAAGTGGATCCAGCAAAAGTGAAGGCCATACAAGAGATGCCAGCTCCCAGAACAGAAAAAGAAGTCAGAGGTTTCCTGGGACGCTTGAACTACATTTCCCGATTCATCTCACACCTGAATGCTTCTTGTGAGCCAATCTTCAAGCTACTGAACAAAGATCAAGTAGTATGTTGGAACGATGAATGCCAGGCCTCTTTAGAAATAATCAAAGAGTATCTCCAAGAGCCACCCATTCTAATGCCACCAGTTGAAGGGAGACCTCTAATCTTATACTTGACAGTACTCGACAACTCAATGGGGTGTGTGCTGGGGCAGCATGACGAGTCTGGCCGAAAAGAGCATGCTATTTATTACCTTAGCAAAAAGTTTACCGACTGTGAGACCCGATACTCATTGCTCGAGAAAAATTGTTGCGCTTTAGTATGGGCTGCTTTCTAGCTGAGACAGTATATGTTGACTCACACTAATCTGTTGATATCAAAGATGGATCCAATCAAGTATATCTTCGAGAAGCCTGCCTTGTCCGGAAGAATAGCAAGATGGAAGATCATCTTGACTGAGTATGACATCCAATACACGACTCAAAAGGAAATCAAGGGAAGTGTGGTTGCAGACCATTTGGCACATCAGGCAGTGGATGATTACCAGTCTATGAACTTTGAATTTCTGGATGAGAATATCATGTTGGTAATAGATTGTGAGACACCTGGACCAGATGAAGGACCTGAGGAGGGATCCCGATGGACTATGTACTTTGATGGAGCTTTAAACGCTTTGGGTAACGACATTGGTGCTGTGATCATATCTCCTAAAGGCTCTCATACTCCGTTCACCACCCGACTATGTTTCAATTGCACCAACAATATGGCGGAGTATGAGGCATGCATCATGGGTCTTCGAGCAGCAATTGATCTAAGGATTAAGTTTCTAAGTTTCTTTGTAGATTCCGCTCTCGTGATCAGCCAGATCAAAGGCGAGTGGGATACGAAACACCCAAATCTTATTCCTTATAAGGAGTATGTGTTGACATTGCTTCCCCATTTCGAGGAGATAACCTTTGAGCACTTCCCTAGAGAGGAGAATCAGTTGGCGGACGCGTTAGCTACGATGTCTTCTATGTTCAAAGTTAATTGGGAAAACAAGGCTCCCCGGATCATCATTGAAAGATTGGACGAACCTGCACATTGCTATGATATTGAGACTCAAGAGGTAACAGAAAAGCCCTGGTATCATGAGGTGAAGAGATATCTTGAAGCTCAGGAATACCCCGAGGGTGCATCTGTTAATGACAAGAAGTTTCTGAGGAGGTTCGCGGCGAAGTTCTTCATCAGCAATGGCATTCTTTATAAGCGTCGCTGTTGTACCCCAATTTTTGCCCCTATGATTCCCCTATCATATCATGTCAACTTGATCATAACAAGATCACATTAGGGTTGGTTCTTCCTCTTTTTCCTATCTTTAAGTTTGCTCTTGAGGAATCTCCAAGCACCTTGGTTGTGTATTTTGTATACGTGTTGTTGACTAACTTCTAATCGAAATACAAAAAATATTTGTCTTTGTCTTTGTATATTTTTGTTTTGTAGGTACCAAGTCGAAGCATCTGACAAATAAGGATTTCTGGTATTATTTTCCTAAAATCTCTATTTGCAAAGAAAAAGAATTAAAAAAATTTCATTTTTTTTTCACTGTACAATCGATTGCTCCTAGAGTGCAATCGATTGCACAAAGTGAATTTTGCACAATTTTTGGAAAAATACACTATGCAAATCGATTTGCAATATAGTGCAATCGATTCACATAGAGTGAAAATTTGAAAAAAATCAGCATTTTAAACTTGTCAAATGTTTGGCTCCAATTTTCCTTCACTTTTGAAAGATGTATAATTAATTCAAATTTTAGTGCCAATCTTTCATTTTTAAGAAGAATTATCATTAATTCAAATTTTGGCTCTAATATTTGAAAGAATTATCATTAATTCAAATTTTGGCTCTAATATTTGAAAGAATTATCATTAATTCAAAATTTGGCTCCAAGAATCAATTACCAAATTACCACTAATCCCAATCCTAAAACTCTATAAATAGAGCCCTCATTTCATTCAAATTTCTAGCTTTTGATAGCCAAATCCACCTTGCTAAAAAATCTCTCAAATCTCTCCATCTACCAAATTCACTCAAAGCTCCATTTTCAAAAAGTTAGTAAGCTTTGCATTGAAGCTTACTAATATTTGAGCTAAACCTTCATCCAAACACTTTTTCTCCATCAATTCTCTACATCCAAGCTTGATCAATTGATTCTTGTGGTTGAATTGAAGCAAATTCTTGAAGTTGTTTTGATAATTCTCTAGATCTACCTTTGGTAAGTTTGGATAATTCATCTTTCACAATGTGATCTCTTGGTGATCTTTGGGATTGATTCTTTGAGCATTATTTTGTGATTCCAATGGTGTTATTTTCTCATAATTTGATGGAATTTTCGTTCTCAAGTGGATCCATGATCATAAGGTGTTTGATGGAAAGTTTGAACAAGCAATTGCCCTTTTAAAATGTTGTTTTTGCTACTGCTTCTGTGTGCAATCGATTTACACTAAGTGTAAATCGATTTACACAGCACAATTTCACGTGAATCTTTGAAAATTATACTGTGTAAATCGATTTACATAGTAGTGTAAATCGATTTACACCAGAACAGAATGCATTTTTTGCTTTGTTTTGGGGCAGCTTTGATCCAAAATGCTTTTTCTACTCACTCCTTTTGATTGTTGGTTTGGATTGCAATTTTAAATGTCCAATTTGTCTTTAAACTCAATGGACTTTGTGATGTAGATGAAGTTGGATAAATGTTCATCAATTCAAATCTACCTAAGAGTGAATTATTTAATTCATTTTTGGTGCTTTGGATTAATGATATGTTTAGTGCTTTAATCCATCTAGAGGAGTGGTTGAATTTAAAGATGAAAGAATTTTGAAATGGTGATCCAAATTAGCTTATCATTTCCCTCCCTCTTCATCTTATCCCTTTCTTTTTTTATTGTGCTACATGTTAAGGGATGGTGATCTCTATATCATTTATCCAAACATGAAGTACATAGATTTCTATTGACCATCCTCAAAATAGGTGCAACTTCTACATAAGTCCACTTACGATTGCTTAACATAGCGCTAAATTTTGTCCCGGTTTGAATAAATGATCATTCGTGGCCCAAACTTATGATTGCAAGCCCAAGTATGTTAATTTGATCTCTTTGATCCAATAACCTTGAGATTCATTGTGTAGAGGCTTTGGTTCTACGAATCCTCTGATGGATCTACAACACCTTTGGTCAACGCAGATCACTTAAACATCGTTGATCATTACATGTTGCCTTGTGAGAATTCCAAAATGGATGATATACTTGACAAAAAGCAAATGCAACTTGTTGTGTAGAGGCTTTGGTTCTACCAATCCCCTAATGAGTTCCAAATGCAAGTTTCAAGATGGTCATCCAACTAACCACTAATTACTAACAATTAACTTTACTTTATGCTTTTATTTTTTTATGCTTTATGTACCATTTACTTTTTGCATTTACATTTCATGCTATTTTCATCTTTGCTAACTTGAGAATTTACTTTTATGTCATTTTTATTTTGCTCACTTGAGCTTTTCTTTTCCTTTTAAAGACACCTAATAATCAACATGAACCATAAAAATCATTAATGATACTCGGACTACATGGTTACTATCCTTTGCATTATGGAGTGATGGACTTCTTGGACTTAGGACTAGAGACCTTGGCCTATCTTGGAGACTTTGTGACTTTATTTGATATTTTGTCTGGAGTTCTTGAGGTTTACCTCAAGACATTGGGTTGTTTGTTTGTTTTGTGTGCAGGTTATTGAGATTACGATCTTTGTTTGTAATCTGGAATTCACCCGTATAAAGCCGTTACTCTGCCCAATTTTTGCGAAGACTTAAAACACTTGAAGTTTGATTCTCTCAAGAGGTCTAGTATCTTTGCTTGCTTGGTTTCAATCCAAAGAATGGGAATTCTATATTGACTCATAATGTCAAGTATTGGCTTCTTGTTGGTTAGATGGTTCTTATCCCTAGCTTTTACCTTATGCTTTAGGATAGCCTCTTCTTCTCCTCCCATCTTCTTTAATTTCAAAAATCTTCTCCCTCCTTTTAAAAAAAACTCTTCTTGTTTTGAAACTTGAAACATTTTCATAATAAACTTGGACTTAGGTCCATGCATCTTCGAAACATTTTCATAAATAAATTTCAATCAATTTAATAATACCTTGACCTTTTTTTTGTGAGAAGACTAAAAGTCAATCAATCTCATTTCAAACCATTTTGCCACTTTGGCTTTTATCTTTAAACTTTTCTCAAAATATTAGACTCTTGTCAATCCTTGTAGTGATGCAAACAACTATACTTCTACAATATGTAGTGAAGTGAGATATTTTCCACTTGGGTGTTGAGTGAGGCATTGTTGATTTTAAAATCCAAGCCATATCCTCCACTTTGAGATGATGCAAATTCTCCTTTCTCATGACTGTGGGTAGTAAGTATGTTTTTCACACGGACAATTGCGATGATGTCTTATCTCATAAAATCAACCAACACACTTGTGTTTCAAATTTTTAAAAGAGGAACTACGTGTACCCTGATCCCCTATTGCATGAAAGGTGGTACGTAGGCACTAAAGGTTCGCAACCGCGGCGGGTGCAAAAATCATAAAAATATTTCTTTTCTCACCTCCACCATCCATTTTATATATAACACATTTTTATAGCCAAAAATATACAGATTTTTCAAAGAGGTTCCTGCGGAGTACCGTAGATGTTTAGGGTGCTAATACCTTCCCTTTGCATAACCAACCCCCTTACCTTGAATCTTTCCCCCTCTTTTTGGGTTATTCGCTCTTTTCCCATTCCTTTGGAAACAATAAAGCGCGGTGGCGATTTTTATTTTGATTTGTATAAAGTCTAGTCAATCCAATGGCTTAGTCTTGCACATTTCTACCGCTACGGAAAAAATGGAGACTTCACTGGGGAAAGATTGACCTCTTGCTGGTCCATCCTTAAGTGGGTTAAACCTATCTTTGTGTATATCTGTATATGTGCTATTGTTGTTTATGTGTTATATTTTGTATATATGTTTGTCTGGATTTTCCTGGTTTATAGGGTGCTTGGTGATTACTCATAAGTCATATACCCGGACTTGGGCAAACTTTAAGATAGGATGGGCGGTATAGTCATGTTAACTTTGAGGGAGTAATCCCAAAAAAGGAGGCATGAGATCCCCCACTCAGTGGAGTCCCCTTTGACTGTAGTATCGTTTACCGAGTTATCGGGAAGACGTACTGCTTTCGACCTGGAAGCCTGCGAAGTTGAGGACCGTATATTACCTAACCCCTCTTGGCCTTTTAGGTGTAGTGCGGAAGCTATGACGGAGTAATCCGGAAGTAGTTGTCATGCGATACTACGCTCGGAAGAGTCTTTCTTGAGAATATTACTAATTACCAAGTTAATTGGGAAGTTGGTAATATCCGAAGGAAGGATGTAGACTCTGGGAACCTCTAGAACCTTGTTCGGCAGGTGATAACCTCTTAGACCAATACCTTATGGGTAGTACCTTCGACCTCATGCCCGTGACGTTGAACCTATGAACCCTGTATGTGTGATCTTGTGTGTGATTGTTGCATCATGCATCCATGCACTCATAAGCATCTTTTGAAAAAAAAAACAATACTTCAAGGGATTTAAAGGTTGACTATTTGTGAATATCTCTTGTACTTTTAAACCATGGATTCTGGAAAGAGAAAGATCGGGAAATACAGTTTCAAGGATCCTAAGATAGATGAGTTGATCAGTCTAATTCCCGAGATCGAGTGTTCTGCAGACTTTCGGAAGAAGTATGGATCCATTATTCCTCTCCCTTATTAGATGATCTAGAAGAGCTGCAACTTGCTTTGGTTAGGATGCAACAGGAAAGGGATGCTTGGAAGAACAAGTTCCAGACTTTAGAGAGTTCCTACAGAGTAGACCTGAAGGAGAGAGATGATTTGATCGAGATCCTTGAGAGTCAAGCAGTAGAGTCTATGGAGAGGTAGGGAGATTTATTTTCTCCTAAGCCTCAAAAAGATGTTGTTTGTTCGATTCCTGATTCAGATGATTGGAAGGAGGTTGCCATCAGACATGTGGAAGAAAACCAGAGGTTGAGAGCTCAGATTGCCAGGCTCACAGGGAAGTGCATTCGTACAAATTGATCTCTATCAGTTCCTTTTCTCAGGATTTTAGATTGTATTTTCATCTTGTACTTGGGATCATTGAAACTTGTAACCCATTTCGAAGTTATTATAATAAAAGTTTTCAGTATTTCAAATGCGTTGTTATTTTGATGTTTGCAATATGTCTTTAAATCTTAAATCCCTTGAAATATTAAATGATAAAATAATAATAATCATATACATTGCATATCATGCATCATATTGCACATGTTTTTGCATTTCTTATGCATATCCAGGTTTCTTACCCAGCTTCTTTACTTCGTTCAGCAAGCTGACTCGTCACTACAACACTCGGGCTAATTTCAAAAAGAAGACGGACAACTTAGAACAGGAGAATCGCGAGTTGCGCGAAGAAGTTTCTACTTTGAAGGCTGGCTTGGCAAACTTGACTACTCTGATGGAAACTCTGGTGGTTGCTCAGAATCAGCCACCGAGTGTTCAACCTCAAGCAACAAGGGCAAATGCTGTTGTGCAATGGAGAAGGGTAAAAGCTCCTAGAAAGAATTACCAGTGTCATCAGCAAGTCGCCTCAGTTACTCCTGCTATGAATTCCGCTCCAACTACCGTTGTTTATCAGAGACCATCTCAGCAGGGGAATCAAGGGCAATGTCATCAGAGGAAAATGAGCTTTGATCCAATCTCAATGACATACACAGAGTTGTATCCTTCTTTGTTGAAGAAGAATCTAGTTCAAACTCGAGCTCGACCAGTTGTTCCCAAAAAACTGCCAAGAAGATATAAGGCTGACGCTTCATGTGCCTTTCATCAGGATGCTCCTGGGCACAGTTTGGAAGATTTCTTTACTTTGAAGGTTAAAGTTCAGAGGTTGGTCCAAAGTGGTATCTTGTCATTTAAGGATATCTTTCTTGAGGTTCAAGTCAAATCTTTGCCGAAGAATAAACTTGATTGAAGAATGCCTTGGAGCTTAAGGATGATTAGCCTTCTCAGTTTATTATCATTTTTACTGTTTTCTCATTTGTAATTTTTCTTGTTTATCATTGCACTGTTTGCATGTAAGGACTTGTTTGCATTTGAATGTTTAATCTTAATACAATGAGTATGTTTGTCTTGAAGAAATTCATTCGTTTCACTCGTATTTGTTTTCAATTTTAAATTGCTTTATGATACCAACTTGTTACCCATTCTCTTGCCTAGGCAGAGAATGGAGGGAGGATGATGATATTAACACACAAATTTTCTAGTTGTATGCTTTTGGATAAAACCCTGTTGACGATGTACAGGCATTGTTTCAAATCCTCAAACACCGGAGATATAAGGGAGTGAAACCCTCGTTAACCCCTTTGAGCCTTGAAGTAGGAGTTTCTTTTTCTATTCAGAAAAAACCCTCATTTTTGACCCGGGGCAGGGTAGTGTTCAGTTAATCTGATTGAGTATTCAAATCTCATCAAGAGTGCGCATCTAAGGATACACTAATGGTTATCCTTCAAGAGGTTGAGGGAATTCAAAACCGCAATGTTTAACCTCCGCATATTAGTAGTGTGCATCAAAAGAAGATGTTATCCCAATGGGTATCTCTCACATATCAGGAGATCAGCAGATGACGATACAACAATGGTTATCTTTCACCTACCCAGAAATAGGGCTGTCACAATTCTTCCGACAAGTCACAAATGACTCGAAGTCACGCGACATGTTCAAAATAAAAAAAAGAAAAAGATGAATAAAAAAAATGATGATGAAAAATAAAGAGACAAAAAACCCCGCTAAGTCGGAACTTGAAAAAATAAGTCGCTTAGGTAAAAGTCAGGGCATCCCGCTGCACTTCAGAGTCAAAGTCGAAAGGAATTTGTCCAGAAGGAAAGGAAGAAATGGAAAGCCTAAAATGCGATAAAGGATTACAATGTGAAATCCTTGATCGCACTAAATCGCACTATGTTTCTGACTCAAATATCACATGTTTTCCTTAGTTTTTATTATCGTTTTCCCGTATTATGTTCCTTTTTCCTTTGTTTTCAGGATTCTTGTCATTTCAGAGCCTTCTGTGAAGAAACGAGCCAAAACACCAAGAATTTAGGGTTTTTCAAGACATTTTGCACTTATGGCGTTCAGCACCGCGCTGGCTACAGGGAACGCGATGACGTGGCCCACTTTCACCCAGAGATCAACTGCCACGTTCCCATGATGTGGCAGTTCCTGCCACCGCGCCCGCGGCCACCCCCACCGCGCCCGCGGCCTTCACAACAAGCTTCCCGCTCAAAAGAAGTTAAGGGGCATGCTGGTCTTTACGCATCTCATGGATCCTCTATAAATAGTTTTCGATTTTCATTCTTTAGTTTCATCCAAGCTTAGTACAATCTTAAGCCATATACTATCAGTTTATGTAAAGTAATAATCTCTTCACATCGGGGAGTTATTGCGGTGTAGATTGAGTTGTAATCGAGTCTTGGAGCACTTTGGTTGAAGTTCATCATACCAGCCTTACCTTTCCGTAGATTTGTATCAGATTCAAGTCTCCGACCGGAGCAAGGTTCTATTTTATTGCATTTCTTTATTTAATTGCTCTTACCATAGTCTACACGTTTTATAGACTTTAAATGCTCTTACCATAGTCTACACGTTTTATAGACTTTAAATGCTCTTACCATAGTCTACATGTTTTATAGACTCGCACTTATTATTTCTGGCTAAACTATAAAGGTTAGGATGTAATGATTGTCATCATGGTTGTGTTCCAATTATCATGCTAGTGAAAATACTCTGGGGATGTTTTGCTTCTAACTTAAGTCAATTATGTTTAAATGTTTATTGGATAAGATCGAAAGTCGTCCAAACTAATGATACGACTTGATTATTATTTAACCAAACAAGAAGAGCGAAAGCCGTTGATTGGTTAAATAGGAATCATTGACCTTTTAGAAAACGATTTTGAAACTATTTTCGGACGCGTTTGTAGGTTTGAAATCTGACTCTTGGTCAAAAGCCAAAAGTCTCTTTAAGTTAATCTTTCCAAGTAAAATCACTTTTCTGTTAAGTCAAAACTATCAATTTCTTAAAAATAGGTTTACCTATTTAACGCGGAAGGCACCCTTTATATGTGACAATAAAGGAATTTAATTTAAAGAGTAAACTCGGTTCTTAGTAGTCAAAAGCTACAAGTTCCCGTTAAATTGATCCTTTGCTATCAATAGAAAATACTGCCCCATAAGTAGGTTCATCTACGCATGACCCGACCAATATCTGATTTCATGATTTACATTCCAACCTGTCTTCTAAACTGTTATTTACCTCGCTCATTTACTTTGTGCACTGCACTCACATCAATATTCTTGTTCGCCTTAGATAAGCACCTTAGCAATAGAGTTGATAGATTGACAATTGGTCTCTGTGGTTCGATAATCTTATATATTACTTCGATAGGCTGTACACTTGCAGTACTACATTTAGGCTATACGTTACAGATTAAACCCATCAAGTTTTTGGCGCCGTTGCCGGGGACCAACTTCGTCAAATTTCGTACCCTATTGTTATCCCGTTTAGACTAAGGCTATTCTAGCCGGTAGATGCGTAGAAATCGTAGCACCGGTAACCTAATAGATCCTTTAGTAGAACCTGAACGTTACGCTCGTGCCCGTCTTTTTATACGCAAGATAAGAAGAGCTATGGCAGAAGATCGTAACCAAAGACCGCTCAAGGAATTCTCCCAACCATCTAACGAGGAACCTAGTTCTAGTATAGTAAACCCTGTTATAACTACCAACAACTTTGAACTAAAACCCTCCTTATTACAATTAGTACAACAAAACCAATTCGCTGGTCTCGCTACCGAGAACCCGAATCAACATTTAAAGGTATTTATCCAGTTAGCTGACACCCTTAAGGCAAATGGAGCCACACCCGAAGCTATCCGTTTAAGACTGTTTCCTTTTTCCCTTAGAGGTAAAGCTCACGACTGGTTAGACGCCCTTCCAACTAACTCAATAACAACTTGGGAAGACCTTAGGAGAGCTTTTCTTGCGAGGTATTTTCCACCAAGCAAGACCGCTGTTCTTAGGAACCTGATCACTTGTTTCACCCAAAACCAAGGCGAATCACTTTTTGATGCCTGGGAGAGATATAAAGAACTTTTAAGAGCTTGTCCGCACCATGGCCTAGAGCAATGGTTAATCATACATACCTTCTATAATGGACTCCATTACAACACAAAGATGTCCATAGACGCTGCCGCTGGCGGAGCGTTGATGAACAAACCTTACCCTGACGCTTGTGCCCTAATAGAGGACATGGCCCAAAACCACGCCCAGTGGGGATTAGAACGAGCGACAGTAGAGAAAAAGGAGAGCCATGGAGGAAATCATGAGGTAAGTTGCATGGACATGATTAATGCTAAAATGGACGCCCTAGCTTTGAGAGTCGAGAACATGTCGCAAAACCCAACCACAGTAGCAGCAATCCAATCGGAATGCGAACTCTGTGGAACTCAAGGACATCAAACCGTTGACTGTAACCTTTTGAACGAATCTAGCTCAGACCAAGTTAACTATACCCAAGGGAACCCTTTCTCGAATACCTACAATCCCGGATGGAGGAACCACCCGAATTTCTCTTACAAAAACAATAACCCTATCCAAAATCCCGGACCTTCGAGACCTCAAGGATTCCAAACGCAAAAACAAAACCAACCTATGCAAATAGTTCCCCCAAGACCAAACCTTAAAGAAACCATAGACACCTTTATTCAGGCTCAAACCCAGCAAAATAAGGAGTTTATGAACCAACACATTCACACGAACGAGCTAGTTACTCAACTGGCAACCAAGTTTGACCAGATAATAACCCACACCAAAATGCTTGAGACTCAGATTTCCCAAGTAGCCCAAAACACCTCTGTACAAGTTGCACCTGGAGGACAATTTCCTGGACAAACTCAACCAAATCCAAAAGGCCAAGCAAATTCTATCACATTAAGAAGTGGAACTGCTTATGAAGGGCCTAGAAATCCTAACTTAAGCACATCAGAAAAACCTATGGAAGATGCTACGCCTAAAGACCAGGTAGAAGAACCAGAGAAACCAGAAAAGCAATCAAAACCAGAAGTAGGGAATAACACTCAACAACCTTATAAACCGCATATTCCGTTCCCACAGAGGCTGAAAAACACCAAAGTAGAAAACCAGTACCAAAAGTTTATTAAGGTAATAGAGAAACTCCATGTTGAGATTCCTTTTACTGAAGCTATAACCCAGATACCATCATATGCTAAGTTTTTGAAAGATATTTTGACCAATAAATGGCGACTCGATGATCCCAAGCCTTTAGAATGTCATTCTATATCCGAAAACAAACTCGCCAAGAAAGATAAAGACCCTGGAAGTTTTTCTATCCCTTGCATCCTAGGTAACCATATGATAGACAAAGCATTTTTAGACCTAGGAGCAAGCGTAAGTCTGATGCCTTTGGCCGTCTGTAAGAGGTTAAAATTAGGAGAACTTCAACCTACTAAGATGTCCTTACAACTAGCTGATAGATCTGTCAAATATCCCATGGGTATTTTAGAAGACATACCTGTCAAAATTGGTCAGTTGTACATTCCGACCGACTTCGTCGTAATGGATATTAAAGAAGATGAAGACATCCCAATCCTCTTAGGAAGACCCTTCCTATCGACCGCCGGAGCTATAATAGATGTTAAGAAAGGGAAACTGACTTTCGAGGTAGGAGATGAAAAGATTAAGTTCATTTTATCAAAATTTCTAATGGCACCAGTGATAGGAGATTCGTGTTATGCCATCGACGTCATTGATGAATGTGTAAATGAGCTCGAACAAAACGAATTTTTAATCAAATTACCATCGACCCCTATTTTAGAGGATGACGGATTTAATAGTATCGAACCGTACATTGACGACAACCTTTTCGAATGCTTAGCTCTTACCCCTGACCTTATGCCGCGTACTGAGAAAACCACTATAGAACTTAAGGAACTACCCAAGAATCTAAGATATGAGTTTTTGGATGAGGAGATGAATAGACCTGTTATAATTAGCGCCGCTCTAAACCAAATAGAAATAAATCAACTTTTAGATACCTTGCGAAAATATCCCTCAGCTTTAGGGTATAAAGTTTCAGATTTAAGAGGTATAAGCCCATCCGTATGCATGCATCGGATTATGCTAGAAGAAGATTCAAAACCCTCAAGAGAACATCAAAGAAGAATAAACCCTATCATGAGTGATGTAGTCAAGAAAGAAGTTCTTAAGTTATTAGAAGCTGGTATCATATACCAAATTTCGGATAGTGAATGGGTAAGCCCAGTCCATGTGGTACCCAAGAAAGGAGGTATCACCGTTCTGAAAAATGAGAAAGGTGAGCATGTGGCAAAACGAACAGAAGGAGGATGGCGTATGTGTATTGATTACAGAAAGTTGAATAAGGCAACGAGAAAAGACCATTTCCCTCTCCCATTTATAGATCAGATGCTTGAACGTCTAGCAAGACACTCATGTTTCTGCTATCTTGATGGGTATTCGGGGTTTTTCCAAATCCCTATTCACCCAGAGGACCAAGAAAAAACCACATTTACCTGCCCTTATGGAACATTCGCTTATAGACGAATGCCCTTTGGACTCTGTAATGCACCTACCACTTTCCAATGTTGTATGATGTCAATTTTCGCAGACTACCTAGATGGAATTATGGAAGTATTTATGGACGATTTTTCAGTGTGTGGGTTTGATTTCAAAAACTGCCTCTCGAACTTAGAGAAAATCTTAAAAAGATGTGTGGAAGTAAACCTTGTGTTGAATTGGGAAAAGTGCCACTTTATGGTAAATGAAGGGATAGTCTTGGGACACATTATTTCTGAAAGAGGTATAGAAGTCGATAAGGCCAAGATAGAAGTTATAGAAAACTTAAACCCACCTAAGACCGTTAGGGAAATAAGAAGTTTTCTAGGACATGCCGGGTTCTACCGACGTTTCATCAAGAATTTTTCCAGAATAACAAAACCTTTAACTAACTTATTGATGAAGGATGTCGAGTTTGAATTCGACCAAAAATGTATTGAGGCCTTTGAAGTTTTAAAGCAAGCTCTTATTTCAGCACCTATCATAAGACCACCTGATTGGACACAACCCTTTGAAATCATGTGCGATGCCAGTGATTTCACTGTAGGAGCTGTACTAGGGCAAAGAAAAGACAAGAAACTGCATGCAATTTACTACGCTAGTAGAACACTAGACGCTGCCCAGCTAAATTATACAACCACAGAAAAGGAATTGCTAGCCGTAGTTTTTGCTATTGATAAATTTCGATCTTATTTGGTGGGAGCAAAAATAATAGTATACACAGATCATGCAGCAATCCGGTACTTGTTAAGTAAGAAAGATGCTAAGCCTAGATTGCTCAGATGGGTAATTTTACTCCAAGAATTTGACTTGGATATTAAGGATAAAAAAGGAGCTGAAAACTTAGTAGCTGATCATCTCTCTAGGTTAGAACACCTTAAGCCTGAACTTATACCTATAGACGATCACTCTACTTATGAAAGATTAATAGTTGGGATAAACTCAACTGAAGAAGAGACCTATGAGGAAATCTCAACCATGAACAACATACCATGGTACGCAGATATTGTGAATTATCTGGCCGCTGATATCATACCCCCTGACTTAAGCTACCAACAGAAGAAGAAGTTTTTTAGAGATGTTAAACACTTCTTTTGGGATGAACCCCTCCTATTCAAAAGAGGAATAGATAATATATTCAGACGATGTGTGCCGGAAGAAGAAGTAGGCAACGTCATTAAACATTGTCATGCTTCACCTTATGGTGGACATGCAAGCACGTCTAAAACATGCGCCAAAATATTTCAAGCAGGTTTTTATTGGCCTACTGTATGGCGCGATGTCCACACTTACATTACAAAATGTGACCGATGCCAACGCACTGGGAACATCTCAAGACGTGATGAAATGCCTTTAAGTAACATCCAAGAAGTGGAAATATTTGATGTCTGGGGTATAGATTTCATGGGACCTTTTCCTTCCTCGATGGGTAACAAGTATATCCTAGTAGCTGTCGATTATGTCTCAAAGTGGATAGAAGCTGTTGCATCACCCACAAATGATACCAAGGTAGTTATCAAACTGTTTAAGAATATTATTTTTCCTAGGTTTGGAACCCCGAGGTTAGTCATAAGTGATGGAGGATCGCATTTTATATCTAAGATATTTGACAAGCTTCTAAGCAAATACGGAGTAAAACATAGAGTAGCAACACCATATCACCCGCAAACCAGTGGCCAAGTAGAAGTATCGAATAGGGAGATTAAGCAGATCCTAGAAAAAACCGTATCATTATCCAGAAAAGACTGGTCTGGAAAACCTAAAGACGCCTTATGGGCTTATAGAACGGCTTATAAAACCCCTATTGGAACAACTCCTTATCAATTGGTTTAGGGAAAGTCCTGTCATTTACCCTTCGAACTAGAACATAAAGCCTATTGGGCCATTAAATCCTTGAATCTAGATTACCTAAAAGCCGGAGAAAAATATATCTTGGACATTCACAAGCTGGAAGAGCTTCGCTTGAATGCCTATGAGAATGCCATCATATATAAGGAAAGAACCAAGATGTGGCATGATAAAAAAAATCATCAAGAAAGATTTCAACATTGGTGATCCTGTTCTCCTATTTAACTCAAGGTTACGACTTTTTCCTGGTAAGCTTCGTTCAAGATGGACAGGTCCATTTGAAGTGTCAAAAGTTCTAAAGTCTGGAGCAGTAGAAATCAAAAACAATTCATGCGCTCCATTTGTGGTAAATGGACAAAGACTGAAGCTCTACAAAGGAGGCGATTTGCCTGTTGACTACTCTAGTCATATTCTTATAGACCCACCAATACCCACATAAAGTAAGATCTAATCGTCAAGCTAACGACGTTAAACAAGCGCTGCATGGGAGGCAACCCATGGTTTATTCTTAATTTTATTTTATTTTATTTTAGTAATTTATATATTTTATCTGGACTAATTTCTTGTGTTTATATTTTCAGGATGCATTACCCCGATGGTATGGTTGTGATTTTCAGAGATGAAGCACAAAGAGCCCGATTTGCTACCTTATCTGCTAGACCTATGGTACCCACTAGGTACCCCGATCAGAGCTGCATGGAGGCACTCGGGATTGAGCCAAGTATTAGGTATCTGTGCAACCAACTTGGCTGGGATTCTTATGCTGATGATGTCCACAAAACCTACAGGAACCTTACTCTGGAGTTTCTTAGCTCTATGGATTATAACCCACGGGTGGGTGAAGGAGATGAGCGAGGATGCCTAAGTTTCAGATTGTTTGGTACCGAGTATACCCTGACTACCAAAGAATTTGGGGATTTGCTTGGTTTCCAAACTGGACCGACCGCTATCACTGAGTTTCCATTGAGTTACTACATGGACAGAGATATTGATAAATTTTGGCAGGACATTACTGATAGAGCCACCCTTGACCCCTCTACCCAACTGTCCCGGAAGATCCATAACCCGGCTTTCCGATACTTCGAGATGGTTCTGTGCCACACTTTCTTTGGGAGGAGTTACTGTGACCACTTGGTCACCGCTGAGGAGATCCTTTTCCTATACTGTGCTAGTCAGTCCAGACCTATAGCTAGTGGAGGTTTTCTGATAGAGAGCCTCGAGCAGACTGCTCGATCCGCTGTAGGGCTCATTCATTCCGGAGGGAATGTGACACAGATAGCTTCTGCTTTGGGTTTGGACAGTATGATAGCACAGCTGACCCCATACTGTGGATATACTTTTCTGGATTTAGACTTTTGCATGGATCGTGGGCTCATGAGGAGGGCCTCTTTCCACCCATATCGGTACAGATTGCTCATCGATGACCAGACAGTTTACACCTTATCAATGCCAGACCCTCAGATGACTTGTGTTTCCAACCCTGCTAATTGGAACTATTCTGTAGAAGGTTGGGGTGAGATATCAGAGTACACTCCAGAATACACCCCTGCTTCCGAAGATCCCACTCAAGACTACACTCCTGCTCCCGAGGACTCCACTCCAGATCACACATCCCGACCCGAGGTTACACACACTACTGTTCTTACTAATAACCTCAGCTTGCAGGAACCTGATATTCGCACTCTATTGACTGCTATGCGCACTGAGATAACCACTCTCCGCAATGAGGTGGCTGACCTTCATTTGCAGTTGGAAGTGAATGATGTTACCTTTGCTGGTGAGTTAGATGAATTAGCTCACGAGGTGGCAGAGATTCGACGCCATCTGACTGAGCTGCGTGGCCCAGACACTCCTGCAGAGCATCCTACCGGTTGGCAATAGATCTGTATTGTTCACAAGATATCTAGTTCCAGTATTATTAGTATTATGTTGATTTCCTTTTCAGACTCATTTTTATTTGCATTATCTATTTCCTGCGTTGTTAATATTTATTTTGGTGACCCAATGTCCGTACCTATATATATATATATATATATATATATATATATATATATATATATATATATATATATATATATATATATATATATATATATATATATATATATATGCATATGTTTCATTTATTTACTAATGTTTTTGTTTTTCTGGTCACCATAATTTTAATATAAAAATAAAATAAATATACATGTGTATATGTATTCACATACATATATGCACATTCATAAGAAAAATAGGTACACCTCCAAAAATTGAAGCTAATGGCAAGGAAGGAAAAGCCCAATGGAAAGGAAGCCAGGCCAGCCCAACTTGCCTCGACCTCACCGCGCCCGCGGTAAGCCCTGCCGCGCCCGCGGTGACGCAACGGTCACCTAACGGCTAGTTGCTCGTTTTTCCCCCCATTTTACCACTTTTTCCATTTCCAATCCCATTTTCTTCCATTCTTAACCCACCATAACTTCCTTTATTACCCATACCAACCCCACTACATTTATTCCCATTATTCCCATCATAAATATTTACAACCACCATTTTTCTTCCCTACCTATAAATACCCCCACTATTTCATTTTTTCCTCACACCTTCATTACTTCTACATCCCATTCCTTCTCTTTATTCATCCACAAGAAAATCCTATGGAGTATCACGGTTACATTTTGCGTGGTGGCCACGCCGGAGAAAGGCAACTAAAGCGGCTTGAGAAATTGCTGACAACACCAATACACTCTACCAGGTATATCGATGAAAACTGTCTATATTCATTAGGTATATACCATAGTGTATTCTTCCTTCTCGACAAAATAGGCATGCATGATATTTTTGCTACTCAAGCACCAACATACCCTAGGCTGACGTTCGAATTTTTAAGTTCTTTAATTTATAACGTCTCTCCTAACACTGCTAGCACCGTAGGTGGAGTCAAATTTAGAATGTTTAATGTTGAATATGACTACTCCACTGACGGTCTAGCCGCCATGTTAGGATTGCCTTATGGGGATGGTTCCATTTGTGAAGCACCTTTAGACATGGATTGGGCATTTGAAGCATTTTGGGCCAGAATTACTAAACAAAATGCAACATCTTTTGATGGCCTACTTGCTTCTCACATCCACAATCCTGCCCTTCGTGTCTTTAGATTTATTTTAGCATCCACCATCTTTGCTCGGGAAAACCCAAACAAGGTGAATGCTAAAGAATTAATTATCATGCAGAGCTGCCTCACAGACACCAAAGTTAATCCCGTCCCATTCATGATTGCCCACATGCACCATGTTTTAAGAAAAGGTGGGCCGATTTCCTTTGGTGGACTGATTACCACTATTGCCCGTGCCATAGGATTGGATACGGAACTTGCCACCCTTGAGCCACTTCCTCCTCGGATTGCAAATCTTAAATTTTTCAGGGATATGCGTTTATGCAAGACGAGGAAGGAAGGTGGTTACTTCCTCATGGTTGGAGGTGCTGCTGTACCCAGTGTTGTTATTCCTTGCACCCGTCGTACTGATATTAGATTTGAGCGTAATTGGACCTACGATCTAAACGCTCCTGCTTTTATTGGTCCGTTGCCCCCAAATCTACCTTTAAATGAGGGTAACAACACTGATGATGAGTACGATTTCCAAACCGAGGAACCACCCCATTTTTCACCACCACACACGACACCATCTACTTCTAACCCACATGCAGGTACAGCTCCTAGTTTCCATGTCACTGAGGACATGTGGCGTGAGCATATGGCCCGAGAGGCCCAGAGGGACACCCTCCTTGCTACCTTGCAGCAACAGGCGGCCGATAACATGGCCTTCATGCAAGCGTCCCAAGAACAAAATGCTAGCTCTCTGCGCACTATTATGGAAAGTCAGCTGGCTTTCCAGAGAGAACAGCACCTACACCAGACCACATACGCTCGTCACTTCCAATTGATGGAGGCAACCCAAGGCACCCTCATTGGTAGGACCCAAGAGCTACAAGCGGCAAATGCCGCCTTGTCAGAGAGATTGGAGCAGCTTGTTTTGGACGGAGATAGCCGCCGTCGCAGCCGTAGCCGCCGTTCTGGTCGTACCAACCAGGATGGTGAAGGTCCTAGTGGCCCCCACTAGTGTTTTCAGGTACCTCCTCCTACCTTATTTTGGAACATTGAGGACAATGTCTGATTTAAGTGTGGGAGGAGCATTTATCGCTTTTATTTCCCATTTATCGCTTTTATTTTCCGCTTTTATTTTCCGTTTTTCCTGCTTTTATTTCCCTTCCGCATTTTTCCTTTTAGGTATGTTATATTCGTAGTTAATAAAATGCATGTGATAGGCGAGTCTTTCTGCATAGTGTACCCTTTCATTTCCCCCACCTTTTAGCCCTACAAAATTTTTCTTTTTTTCAAAGAATTGTGGTTATTTTTAAGGATTTGGGCTATGATACAGGTCCTAGATAGGGTCTATTTCTTGGACACTCACTTTTTGAAAAATTCGTTATCGCTTTTACACCGTAAGCCTTTTTGAACATTTAGATTAGATCCTTTCTCCCCAATATGCTATGATTTTGAATAAAACTGTACAAATAGGTCTTCAAGTAGTTTATCTTAGCAGTCAGCTCCGGCCTAAGCATAATTTAAGTGTGGGATCGATGAATATAAGTGGATGATCTCTATTTTGCCTTAAAAGTTATAAAATAAAGTATGAATACGACTACGAGTTGGGTGATCCTCACAAAGACTACTAAACTCAAGAAAGTTGTAAGCACTAACAAAAGCAAAGAAAAAAATATATAAGGCATATCCGTTGTAGTTGGTCCAGAGGTATCTGGTGCTGGACTTGGTAGGGCGGACTACGGTCCGATCCCCCGCAACTGCAAATGGGTAAAATAAAAAGGGGTTAAACCAACTCTTGTACCAGAATCCCATCACTTGAGATCAGAGTCACTAACCGGTCACTACATCATGAGTATGTACGGATAACGGGCTTAATGTGATTGCGCCTGAATGAAAAAGGACCTCGTACAAAAAGAAGTCTTAGCATAGTAAGGATATTAGGATCGATCTGTATTCTTATGAGGTTTATGTCCGCATTTCTGCGAGTAGTGTAATTACGATACCCTTGATTCAGATAGTTAGTGCCTGACAACACACCCTTACTCGGACTTAGAAGCCCTCTTTGCCCAAAACCTGTATACACCATAATTTTCTTTCATCTACTTCTAAGAGTTGTTGCTTGAGGACAAGCAAAGGTCTAAGCGTGGGAGGATTTGATCGCACTAAATCGCACTATGTTTCTGACTCAAATATCACATGTTTTCCTTAGTTTTTATTATCGTTTTCCCGTATTATGTTCCTTTTTCCTTTGTTTTTAGGATTCTTGTCATTTCAGAGCCTTCTGTGAAGAAACGAGCCAAAACGCCAAGAATTTAGGGTTTTTCAAGACATTTTGCACTTATGGCGTTCAGCACCGCGCTGGCTACAGGGAACGCGATGACGTGGCCCACTTTCACCCAGAGATCAACTGCCACGTTCCCATGATGTGGCAGTTCCTGCCACCGCGCCCGCGGCCACCCCCACCGCGCCCGCGGCCTTCACAACAAGCTTCCCGCTCAAAAGAAGTTAAGGGGCATGCTGGTCTTTACGCATCTCATGGATCCTCTATAAATAGTTTTCGATTTTCATTCTTTAGTTTCATCCAAGCTTAGTACAATCTTAAGCCATATACTATCAGTTTCTGTAAAGTAATAATCTCTTCACATCGGGGAGTTATTGCGGTGTAGATTGAGTTGTAATCGAGTCTTGGAGCACTTTGGTTGAAGTTCATCATACCAGCCTTACCTTTCCGTAGATTTGTATCAGATTCAAGTCTCCGACCGGAGCAAGGTTCTATTTTATTGCATTTCTTTATTTAATTGCTCTTACCATAGTCTACACGTTTTATAGACTTTAAATGCTCTTACCATAGTCTACACGTTTTATAGACTTTAAATGCTCTTACCATAGTCTACACGTTTTATAGACTTTAAATGCTCTTACCATAGTCTACACGTTTTATAGACTTTAAATGCTCTTACCATAGTCTACACGTTTTATAGACTTTAAATGCTCTTACCATAGTCTACATGTTTTATAGACTCACACTTATTATGTCAGGCTAAACTATAAAGGTTAGGATGTAATGATTGTCATCATGGTTGTGTTCCAATTATCATGCTAGTGAAAATACTCTGGGGATGTTTTGCTTCTAACTTAAGTCAATTATGTTTAAATGTTTATTGGATAAGATCGAAAGCCGTCCAAACTAATGATACGACTTGATTATTATTTAACCAAACAAGAAGAGCGAAAGCCGTTGATTGGTTAAATAGGAATCATTGACCTTTTTAGAAAACGATTTTGAAACTATTTTCGGACGCGTTTGTAGGTTTGAAATCTGACTCTTGGTCAAAAGCCAAAAGTCTCTTTAAGTTAATCTTTCCAAGTAAAATCACTTTTCTGTTAAGTCAAAACTATCAATTTCTTAAAAATAGGTTTACCTCTTTAACGCGGAAGGCACCCTTTATATGTGACAATAAAGGAATTTAATTTAAAGAGTAAAATCGGTTCTTAGTAGTCAAAAGCTACAAGTTCCCGTTAAATTGATTCTTTGCTATCAATAGAAAATACTGCCCCATAAGTAGGTTCATCTACGCATGACCGGACCAATATCTGATTTCATGATTTACATTCCAACCTGTCTTCTAAACTGTTATTTACCTCGCTCATTTACTTTGTGCACTGCACTCACATCAATATTCTTGTTCGCCTTAGATAAGCACCTTAGCAATAGAGTTGATAGATTGACAATTGGTCTCTGTGGTTCGATAATCTTATATATTACTTCGATAGGCTGTACACTTGCAGTACTACATTTAGGCTATACGTTACAGATTAAACCCATCAATCCTCAGCAAAGAACAGAGTTGCGTGACAAGAAACCAAAAAGAAGCAGGAATGAGTGACTTGCATGTCCAAAGAAAACTTTGTTTGATTCCTCAACCGTCTCGAAATTTCTTGTGAGAGATGAATGTTCGTGTCAAGTTAACTGAACTTAGGACTGAAGAACATCATGAAGGGGGTGGGCACCAAATATTTTCGAGCCTTAAATCTTTTTTCTAAAACCGTGAACCAGGCTACGTTACAACCCTCAAAAGTCCTAATTGAAACAGGGTTTATTTTGAAAGCATACTCCAATGAAATAGTGTTTCCTGACTCCCATTAATTTTGCTAAATTATTGTGATTGGTATCATATTGCTTTTGTTATCTTTCGTACAAAAATCCATGTCGCATTCTGGCTAGTGATTCGTTCACAAGGTTTTGCGACATCTTTTCAAATAAAATCTTCAAGACCTACATAATTTTTGCATTAGATTTTTCATTCTTAGAATAAAAATTTTCTGCTTGTAAAGCAACTGCTTGATATCATGAAAGTTTACATTTGAGTATCAGCAAAAGGCATGTTGCTGGGAAGAGTTGCGGAGCAAAGAGGATGCAATATTCAGCCAATCTAGGGCAGTTACGTCAAGATTCAACAAATCTCTAGAATCCATTTGATCAGAAAGTTTATCCTTAAAAGCATGCAGCCAAGGGCAAGTTACGAAAGTTACTTTGATCAGCATGGTAAGCTTGAGACACCAGATTGGTTTCCAAGGGCATATCCAGATTTCGTCAAGATAGTTACTATGTCTATCCCAAGCTGAGAACCTTCCTCAAGTTATGTTATGATGTTGGGTTCATAATCCCATTTTTCTAGTCTTGCTGCAGACTTCTCCAGCTGAGTGTGATTCTTTACCCATCCAGGTGGTGATCAAACGGAGATTAAAAAGAGCTATGAAGCCTTTGCTCATTTGATGAAGCTCTTTCTCCCTTTTTATTCATATGGAATCTCTTGTAGAGCAGTGCTTTCTCCTGTTACGACATTATTGTTGTCATGTGCTTCCCAAGTAGCTAGACCAGGGCAGTATATTTTCTAAGAGGTGTTGAGACAATTGTCAACTTTTTTGGGTTTTCTCTCACCAAGTGTTGAGTCTGATTTAAAATCCCCATAACTTTGACTTCTTGCTGTAATGTGAACTTCTTGGTTCCCCGTGAAGGTTCTCTCAGGTCATTTTTGTTGGAATGCGCATGATTTTTTTGTATATTAAAGACGATACCAGTGGGTGCAAGGTACAATATTTGGTTTGTGATCCTATTATCCCCGGCCAAGTCTCGGTTCGCTTTTGATTTTGGGTTTGCATGGTCAGAAGCCTCTGTCCCAGGTCCCCCAGTGAAGTTTTCCCTTATATGATGATAGGTTTTATTCCCTCGGTGTGCTAAGATATCGCTCTTTTTGCAGTATTGGCATTAGTGTTAACTTATTGAATTCCTAGGAAGACTATACCAGGGCATATTTTGTTGGAATAGGTTTGTATGATATGAAGACTCAATCCAATATTTTCCAGTGAAGGCCCTGTTTATTTGATAGAAGTTCTTTTTCCCCAGTGAAGAATGTATCTTGGTTTCCCCTCGATGATGTGGTGTCGACCTCCCCAATGAAGTCAGCATGAAGTCCCCGGTAGAGGTCTCGATGATGAAGTATTGTCTCCCTTTAGTGATGTTCGTATGTTTTTCTTCCTTCAAAGTGGGCCTGATTTCCCCCAGTGAATGTTTTGACAATTTGGTTTCCATTTGCCTTATTCACAATCAGTATCGAAATCCCCAGTAGGAGTACGGACTGTGAAACATTTGTTTTCCCCATGCACGTCTGTGTGTTATTCCCTGGGAAGGTTATCCTAGGGCATCTCTTGTTGGAATGAGTATTCATGATGAAAAGTTTTCAATCCTCAGCTTTTTTCTCCAGGGAAGTGGGTTTGAATCCCCGAGTGAGGTTTGGTTGTCTCGGCTTCAGTCTGCTTTATTTGAGGCTGATCTTGCAATCTCCAGTAGGCACGTTGTTTTTGGAAAACTGGTTTCTCCGATAAAACCGGAATAAAGATGTTCTATCCCGGTATCTGTTTGATTTATCTACATCCAGAATATGTTTCTCCTCAGTGAAGTTAGGACAGACAATAGCGCTCCTTTCTTAGTTGGATTTGGTTTTCCCTCTTGAGTTTATTTCTCAAAGGATGTATCTTCGTTGGCCGTCTTTCTCCAGTGTGTTTCTAATTGGATTCGTGGTTGCATGACAATATTATTTACTCTGGATTTCTGAGGACTTTGAGCTTTGATTTGTGCATTTATTTTGCACGAGAAGACTTTATCTCTTCAGCAGGAATAATGTGGCATTTCCTCAGGAAGTCATATCTATTTCCCCAGGAAGTCATATTTCATTTCCCCAGGAAGTCATATCTCTTTCCCCGGGAAGCCACATTTCTATCCCCAGAAAGTCATTTCTTTTTGCAATCCTCCATGATAACAAGCAACAGGTATCTTTGTTTGAGTAACTCGTGTTTCCCTGTACAAGTTGACGTAATTTTTTTTTGCTATTTCCTCTATGAGTGGTTAGCTTGCATTCCGTCGTCAGTTTACGCCAGTGGATGGCAATACTTTCAAATTCACAAAAATTGCTCGTTGTGAAATCTTTGCAAGTTGAAGTCTCTTTATTTGAGACAGCTTACATATTACCCTTTCCAGGCGGAATTTCTTGGTTAAGGAAGAAGTTGAGACCCGTTCTAGGTGAAACACCAGAAGTTTGGGGAACATATGATATTTTCTCTCTACCTTCAGTGAACGTTGGTAGTACATCGGCAGTGAACGTTGGTGTTTGTTATCTTTTTGCTATCGTCAGTGAACGGCGGTGATATTATATTTTCTCTCTACCTTCAGTGAACGTTGGTAGTACATCGACAGTGAACGTTGGTAGTACATCGGCAGTGAACGTTGGTGTTTCTTATCTTTTTTCTATCTTCAGTGAACGTTGATAGTTCATCGTCAGTAAACGACTGTGATATTATATTTTCTCTCTATCTTCAGTGAACGTTGGTAGTACATCGGCAGTGAACGTTGGTGTTTGTTATCTTTTTTCTATCTTCAGTGAACGTTGATAGTTCATCGTCAGTGAAGGGCGGTGATATTATATTTTCTCTCTACCTTCAGTGAACGTTGGTAGTACATCCGCAGTGAACGTTGGTGTTTGTTATCTTTTTGCTATCTTCAGTGAACGTTGATAGTTCATCGTCAATGAACGGCAGTGATATTATATTTTATCTCTACCTTCAGTGAATGTTGGTAGTACATCGACAGTGAATGTCGATGCTTGTTATCATCCTCTCTGGTTCTATTCTTTTGGTCCACCAGTAATTTATTTTCCTGGTGGGGTTTCTCCTTTGTTTCTTCATTTTTGTGGCATCCCCAATGTTACTTTGCGTCTCCTTTATTTTGTTCATATGCATTCATAATCATAAGCATTGCATGGCATCTTAGATACAAAAATAAGGCTTGTTTTATATTTAAGTATCTTCAATCGCATCGACACGAAGATTTGTAACCTTCGTATCTCCGGATAGAAGACACTTAAATAAGGGCATCTGTTGTACCCCAATTTTTGCCCCTAAGATTCCCCTATCATATCATGTCAACTTGATCATAACAAGATCACATTAGGGTTGGTTCTTCCTCTTTTTCCTATCTTTAAGTTTGCTCTTGAGGAATCTCCAAGCACCTTGGTTGTGTATTTTGTATACGTGTTGTTGACTAACTTCTAATCGAAATACAAAAAATATTTGTCTTTGTATTTGTATATTTTTGTTTTGTAGGTACCAAGTCGAAGCATCTGACAAATAAGGATTTCTGGTATTATTTTCCTAAAATCTCTATTTACAAGGAAAAAGAATTAAAAAAATTTCATTTTTTTTCACTGTACAATCGATTGCTCCTAGAGTGCAATCGATTGCATAAAGTGAATTTTGCATAATTTTTGGAAAAATACACTGTGCAGATCGATTTGCAATATAGTGCAATCGATTGCATAGAGTGAAAATTTGAAAAAAATCAGCATTTTAAACTTGTCAAATGTTTGGCTCCAATTTTCCTTCACTTTTGAAAGATGTATAATTAATTCAAATTTTAGTGCCAATCTTTCATTTTTAAGAAGAATTATCATTAATTCAAATTTTGGCTCTAATATTTGAAAGAATTATCATTAATTCAAATTTTGGCTCTAATATTTGAAAGAATTATCATTAATTCAAATTTTGGCTCCAAGAATCAATTACCAAATTACCACTAATCCCAATCCTAAAACTCTATAAATAGAGCCCTCATTTCATTCAAATTTCAAGCTTTTGATAGCCAAATCCACCTTGCTAAAAAATCTCTCAAATCTCTCCATCTACCAAATTCACTCAAAGCTCCATTTTCAAAAAGTTAGTAAGCTTTGCATTGAAGCTTACTAATCTTTGAGCTAAACCTTCATCCTAATACTTTTTCTCCATCAATTCTCTACATCCAAGCTTGATCAATTGATTCTTGTGGTTGAATTGAAGAAAATTCTTGAAGTTGTTTTGATAATTCTCTAGATCTACCTTTGGTAAGTTTGGATAATTCATCTTTCACAATGTGATCTCTTGGTGATCTTTGGGATTGATTCTTTGAGCATTATTTTGTGATTCCAATGGTGTTATTTTCTCATAATTTGATGGAATTTTCGTGCTCAAGTGGATCCATGATCATAAGGTGTTTGATGGAAAGTTTGAACAAGCAATTGCCCTTTTAAAATGTTGTTTTTGCTACTGCTTCTGTGTGCAATCGATTTACACTAAGTGTAAATCGATTTACACAGCACAATTTCACATGAATTTTCGAAAATTATACTGTGTAAATCGATTTACATAGTAGTGTAAATCGATTTACACCAGAACATAATGCATTTTTTGCTTTGTTTTGGGGCAGCTTTGATCCAAAATGCTTTTTCTACTCACTCCTTTAGATTGTTGGTTTGGATTGCAATTTTAAATGTCCAATTTGTCTTTAAACTCAATGGACTTTGTGATGTAGATGAAGTTGGATAAATGTTCATCAATTCAAATCTACCTAAGAGTGAATTATTTAATTTATTTTGTGTGCTTTGAATTAATTATATGTTTAGTGCTCTAATCCATCTAGAGGGGTGGTTGAATTTAAAGATGAAAGAATTTTGAAATGGTGATCCAAATTAGCTTATCATTTCCCTCCCTCTTCATCTTATCCCTTTCTTTTTTTATTGTGCTACATGTTAAGGGATGGTGATCTATATATCATTTATCCAAACATGAAGTACATAGATTGCTATTGACCGGCCTCAAAATAGGTGCCACTTCTACATAAGTCCACTTACGATTGCTTAACATAGCGCTAAATTTTGTCCCGATTCGAATAAATGATCATTCGTGGCCCAAACTTATGATTGCAAGCCCAAGTATGTTAATTTGATCTCTTTGATCCAATAACCTTGAGATTTATTGTGTATAGGCTTTGGTTCTACCAATCCTCTGATGGATCTACAACACCTTTAGTCAACGCAGATCACTTAAACATCGTTGATCATTACATGTTGCCTTGTGAGAATTCCAAAATGGATGATATACTTGACAAAAAGCAAATGAAACTTGTTGTGTAGAGGCTTTGGTTCTACCAATCCCCTAATGAGTTCCAAATGCAAGTTTCAAGATGGTCATCCAACTAACCACTAATTACTAATTATTAACTTTACTTTATGCTTTTATTTTTTTATGCTTTATGTACCATTTACTTTTTGCATTTACATTTCATGCTATTTTCATCTTTGCTCACTTGAGCATTTACTTTTATGTAATTTTTATTTTGCTCACTTGAGCTTTTCTTTTCCTTTTAAAGACACCTAATAATCAACATGAACCATAAAAATCATTAATGATACTCGGACTACATGGTTACTATCCTTTGCATTATGGAGTGATGGACTTCTTGGACTTAGGACTAGAGACCTTGGCCTATCTTGGAGACTTTGTGACTTTATTTGATATTTTGTCTGGAGTTCTTGAGGTTTACCTCAAGACATTGGGTTGTTTGTTTGTTTTGTGTGCAGGTTATTGAGATTACGATCTTTGTTTGTAATCTGGAATTCACCCGTATACAGCCGTTACTCTGCCCAATTTTTGCGAAGACTTAAAACACTTGAAGTTTGATTCTCTCAAGAGGTCTAGTATCTTTGCTTGCTTGGTTTCAATCCGAAGAATGGGAATTCTATATTGACTCATAATTTCAAGTATTGGCTTCTTGTTGGTTAGATGGTTCTTATCCCTAGCTTTTACCCTATGCTTTAGGATAGCCTCTTCTTCTCCTCCCATCTTCTTTAATTTCAAAAATCTTCTCCCTCATTTAAAAAAAAACTCTTCTTGTTTTGAAACTTGAAACATTTTCATATTAAACTTGGACTTAGGTCCATGCATCTTCGAAACATTTTCATAAATAAATTTCAATCAATTTAATAATACCTTGACCTTTTTTTTGTGAGAAGACTAAAAGTCAATCAATCTCATTTCAAACCATTTTTCCACTTTGGCTTTTATCTTTAAACTTTTCTCAAAAGATTAGACTCTTGTCAATCCTTGTAGTGATGCAAACAACTATACTTCTACAATATGTAGTGAAGTGAGATATTTTCCACTTGGGTGTTGAGTGAGGCATTGTTGATTTTAAAATCCAAGCCATATCCTCCACTTTGAGATGATGCAAATTCTCCTTTCTCATGACTGTGGGTAGTAAGTATGTTTTTCACACGGACAATTGCGATGATGTCTTATCTCATAAAATCAACCAACACACTTGTGTTTCAAATTTTTAAAAGAGGAACTACGTGTACCCTGATCCCCTATTGCACGAAAGGTGGTACGTAGGAACTAAAGGTTCGCAACCGCGGCGGGTGCAAAAATCATAAAAAAATTTCTTTTCTCACCTCCACCATCCATTTTATATGTAACACATTTTTATAGCAAAAAATATACAGATTTTTCAAAGAGGTTCCTGCGGAGTACCGTAGATGTTTAGGGTGCTAATACCTTCCCTTTGCATAACCAACCCTCTTACCTTGAATCTTTCCCCCTCTTTTTGGGTTATTCGCTCTTTTCCCATTCCTTTAGAAACAATAAAGCGCGGTGGCGATTTTTATTTTGATTTGTATAAAGTCTAGTCAATCCAATGGCTTAGTCTTACACATTTCTACCGCTACAGTAACCATGATTCGACCCTATTGCGTTGTGTGGATAAGAATGAAGCAGAAAGGATCATGGCAGAATTACATGAAGGTACTTTCGGAACTCATTCCAGTGGACATAACATGGCAAAGAAAATCCTTCGGGCAGGATATTACTGGTCCACAATGGAAGCTGACTGCTATCAGCATTCTCGGACATGTCACAAGTGCCAAGTCTATGCTGATAAGGTGCACATACCTCCAGTTCCTCTGAACATCTTGACGGCACCTTGGCCTTTTGCAATGTGGGGCATTGATATGATCGGCGAAATCAGACCTACGGCATCCAACGAGCATCGTTTCATCCTGGTAGCAATTGATTACTTTACGAAGTGGGTTAAAGCATCTTCCTTTGCTACCGTAACTAAGAACGTTGTGGCACAGTTCATTCAGCATAATCTGATTTGTTGATATGGTGTACCAGAAAGGATCATTACAGACAATGGTACCAATCTCAACAACAAGATGATCATTGAGCTCTGCGAGCAATTCAACATACAACATCACAACTCTTCTCCCTACTGGCCGAAGATGAATGGGGCTGTAGAAGCGGCTAATAAGAACATTAAGAATATTGTGCAGAAGATGACAATGACATACAAAGACTAGCACGAGATGTTACCATTTGCTCTTCATGGATACCGTACCTCAGCACGGGCATCAACAGGGGCAACACCCTATTCCTTGGTTTATGGCATGGAGGCAGTCTTGCCTATTGAAGTTCAGATACCCTCTCTCCGAATCATGAAGGATGCAGGTTTGAGCAAAGATGACTGGATTCAGACCCGGCTAGATTAACTGACGTACCAAAAACGGATGATCAAGGCATTTAACAAGAAAGTCAGACGACAAGAGTAGCAAGTTGGGGATCTGGTAATCAAGCGCATTATCTTACCTCAAGGTGATCCCAGGGGAAAATGGACCCCCACTTACGAAGGGCCATTTATGGTTACGAACATTTTCTCAAGAGGAGCTATGATGCTAACCACCATGGATGGTGACGACCTTCCTCACCCTGTCAATGCAGACATAGTGAAAAGATACTACGCATAATCAAAGACCCGCTAAGTTGACTGGCCTAGGCAAAAATAAGGGCTTCCCAGCGAACCAAAAGGGTTCGGACAAAAATAAGGGATGAAAATGAAAAAATATGTACACTCGACAAGTCGAAAACCTCAAAGGGCGGCTTGGGAAAAAATGGGTATCACGGTGGACTGAAAACCCGAAAGGGCGGTCTAGGAAAAAGTTAGGGATCAAAGCGTAACACTATGTCTCATTGGATCACCTTATCGACTATCAAGCTCGGACGACACTAATCAATCTAATTCATCTTCAACCAGTAGCAAAGTGATGAGATGCTCGAGGATATAAAGGCAATAGCAGAGTTGGAACCCAGTGGGATTATTCACATAGCTGTTTTTGTTTTCTTTTCACAAATTGTGTAAATTCTATTCGGCGGCGTTCTCTTACTAGGACGTCAGCCTCTTGTACAAAAAACGCCTATTTACAGGCCAAACTTCAAAATCAATACAAATCATTTTCAGACAAATTTCAAACTGTTTTTCCTTTATCTGTTTTGTTTTGTGAGGAACGTCCAGTGTTCATTTTTTGATATATGCATTTGACATTAATTGTTGCTCATAAATATTTACATGCGAAACAAAAGATGAATTACAGGTAATAGCAGAAACAGGGGCAAATATAGAATTATCCAAAACTGTATAGTCGCTCTATTCACCAGGTACAAAGGTAGATTCAGCTGAAGAATATGGCTAAGGTACTTTCACTCCCCGCAGAGTAAGACAATAATGGTAGCTCTCCCAGCTGAGACTTGCAACTATGAACGAATCAGCAATACTCTCCCTAAGAAGAGTTAGTCTACCAACAGCACTAAGAAGGTCTTAATATTCCCCAGCGGAGTGTAAGAATATCCCTCAGCAAGTATAAGAGTATCCCCGACAATCTTAATATTCCTCAACGGAGTATAAGAATGTTTCCCCGACAGAATACAAGATGTTCCCCAGTGGAGTCAATATTTTCCCAGCACGGTCTGAAAAAGCTTCCCCGACGGAGTTGAATCATCATCCCCAGTAGAATCTGGAAGCTTATCCCCAGCGGAGTACAAAATAAATTTCCCCAGCCAAATTCAGAGGGTTGTCCCCGCAAGAGTCTAATAGGATTATCCCTAGCAAGTTGCAACTGAAAGATCGTCCCTAGCGAAGTTCTTTCATTTCACAAGAAGGAATTTAATCCTCAACAGATTTAATATCACCAGCAACGGTAATCCATCCCCAGCGGAGTTTATCGTTGAAATCCCCAGTGGAGCTTATCAGCGGAATCCTCAGTAGAGTTTATCAGTGACATTCTCAACAGAGCATCTCTTCCCCTCAGTGTAATTCCCCTCAGAATAATCTCCTCACCAGTTTATTCCCCAATGGAGTTATCCTCTCCTGCAAGTTTATCATCTTTGTTCATCATCCCCAGCGGAAACGAATAATCCAATTCTATTCTCCAGCAACTCTAGGATTTATTTTCCCCAGCTAAAACATCACATTTTCATACATCATGATACATGCATATATGCATTATACCATACTATCTCATTTATGTTGAGAACATCATTGCTTGATCCATATCATGCATTGCATATGACTGACCTTTACCTTTCAGGAAAGATGCAGTTAAATTCTCAACTATGTCAATGGAGACAAAATCAGTTAAATCGATGCCTAAAGATTTTTCTGAGGAAAAGCCAATCAATGGAGACAAAATCAGTTAAATCGATTCCTAAATATTTTTTCTGAGGCAAAGCCAGTCAATGGAGACAAAATCAGTTAAATCGATTCCTAAAGATTTTTCTGAGGCAGAGCCAGTCAATGGAGACAAAATTAGTTAAATCGATTCTTAAAGATTTTTCCGAGGCCAGTCAATGGAGACAAAATCAGTTAAGTCGATTCCTAAATATTTTTATGAGGCCAACCCATCAATGGAGACAACCCGTCAATGGAGATAACCCGTCAATAGAGATGACCCGTCAATGGAGACAACCCGTCAATAGAGACAACCCATCAATGGAGACAACCCGTCAATGGAGACAACCCGTCAATGGAGACAACCCATCAATTGAAACAAACCATCAATGGAGACAACCCATCAATGGAGACAACCCGTCAATAGAGACAACCCGTCAATGGAGACAACCCGTCAATGGAGACAAAACCAATTAAATCGATTCCTAAAGATTTTTCTGTTGCGAATGCAGTCAATGGAGACAAAACCAGTTAAATCGATTCCTAAAGATCTTTATGATGCGAACGCAGTCAATAGAGACAAAACCACCTATCAACAATTTCCAAATGGCATCTGTAATCCCATTCTCGACGTCACAATGCTGATACTACACCATGCAAGTGCAAATTTCTGGGCACTCTAGTGTTCAATTATCTTCCACCTTCAGATCAAGAAAGGCTCGAAAGCCAATCTATATCCTCAGGTTTAAGAAAATTGAACAGGGGCAACGGTTGTACCCCAAAATTTTCCCTCCCATATTTCTCAAAGACATGTCAAGAAGAATCTCCAAATGGTTCAAGATTTCTCAAGAGTTGGACAGTCAAATCATCTCCTAAGGCAGTCAATCTCAAATTAGGGTTTTGTGCTGCATCAAGGTCATTGCATTCAAATGGCCTCAAGTTCTCCCCAATGTCCTAATATGTTCTCAAGTTCATCCAGGTCAAATTTCAAGCCTTGCAGAGGAAGTTTGGTCAGTCAATTGCTCAAGAGGTCCCAAAATCGACTGTGCTAGGGTAAAAGTCAACTGTGACCTAGAAATGGTCAAACCTCAATATTTTTTGTCAACATTCTCATTTTGAAGGATAATTCATCATTTGATCATGGGTCGATCATGATTCATCAAGGATTTCTCAAGATTCATCAAGATTCAAAAGTTGCTAAATTAGGGTTTTGTAGGAAAAGTCAACTCAACTTTGACCAAGCATACCTTTCTCATACTTTATGAGAAATGAGCCATCCAAATCTCATTTCGAATAGGATACAATTTCCTACAATCCATATTCACACCCCAAGATCAAGAAATGCACTCACAAGAAGTTACAAATTTGGACATTATAGGTCATTTTTGAAAGTCAACAAAAACACCTTTTTTGACAAAGCTTATAACTTGAGAATGGAATATCAAAATTAGATGAGACCAAAAGGGTTGGTTATAGGACATCTCAAGGTTTCTAAAAAGACCAAGAACACCTCCAAAGGTTCAAAATTGAAGAAGTTATGCATTGTTGAAGTTGGGCATTTTTTCCAAAATTGCCAAAAGTCAACTATCCCCAAAACTTCAAATTTTGACAAATGGGCCCACTTTTTTCCACTTGATTTGATCTTGTCACACTACAAACGTGTCCTATCTTCAATTTTATGTCCAATTATTAATTTTTCTATTTTATTTGATTTTTATTGATTTAATTCATTTTAAATCAATTTAAATCCAAATAAAATCCAAATCTTAATCAAATGGTATCTTTTTTATCATGATAGTTCTTTAATATCATTATGGACATGACCAAATTCGAATCAAGGCATATCATGACCAAATATTGGATTTTTTGACAAATATGGAAGCTTGTTCATGGAGGATCATATCAAATCTTCAAACATCAATTCACATGGATTCAAGGCCCAAAATTAAACCTAATTTCTTACCTTATACTCACACAATGCAAAGACACCAAGGACACGACCAAGAGGCTGCAGAATCTGAAACACAAAACTTGAGAAAAAGCTTGAAAAGTGTAAAACTGAAATCCATATTGGAGGCCAATTCAATCCAAAATCTCAACGTGGTTCAATTGCCAGGAGTCCACTGAAGCTATTGGAATCAAAACCAAGCCCTCTCATCACCTAAATCGCGCTGTAAGTATCCATGAACATGGCCCTGTACACGAAAACATAACCTCTTATTCTTGCATCTTTTTGCTTAAATCTTTGCACAATCATGCTAATCGGTCCATTTAGAGTCTTTATGTAATATTTGATTTAGATTTTATAGCTTGTAACCCCCTAGCCGGTTCTAGGGTTCTTGGTATGCATTTTTGGGCGTTTTGATTTCAGGAAAAATTAGGGCAAACCATGGACATGGTTGTATTCAGGGAGGAGAGACGAGCATGGTGATGGTCTCCGTTTGCATTTATATGGCCTACAGTTGATTTTAGGAATGAGCCATGGATTTAGCTGCGGATGAAATCCGCAGGTAAATAACCAGGCTTTTTGTTGAAGAAGGCGACTCTGTGTCTTCTCCTGATTGGTGGTTTTGAAATCAACGCGCTTTTTATTTTTTTTTCAAGCATATTGCTTGCTTTAATATATAATAATTGTTGTGTAATATAATAACAAAAGCAACAAAGTGGCGTGGTGGTTAGTGCACTTGTTCAAAGTCTCATGAGACCTGGGTTCGAATCCCAGGTCCCCCAAAATGCTTGTTATTATTTTGTTTCAGGTATTCAGGCACATTTCATCAACTATGGTCCACCATATGCTTGCAAATCTCAACGTGCCAGATCACCTTCAAGCCAAATCTGGTGGCCAGGAATGAAGGACCATCATGTTCCCTATTCAAAGGCGCATACTGGATTGGAAAATCAATGAGGCTTACTGCAAATGGGCCAAACAATTGCTATCTCACCTCCTGATTTGGGGCCCAAACCCCCCCATTTGGTTTATTTCTTTTCTTTTCTTTCTTTTATTTAATTATTTGTTTTATATTATTATTTATATTATTTAAACCACTGACTAATTAAAATATTTTTCTCAAATAAAATCAAAAACATAAAAAATATTATTTTTATTTATAAAAATTAAATTTGACTTTATTTTTGTAAATAAATATTAACTTAATTAATTTAGTTTTAAATAGGTTTATCTTTTAACATTTTTTGCAATAAATTAAAATTAATTTAGATAATTAGGTTTTACTAACTTTTAATCAATTTATTTTATTTACTTAAATATAAAAAATCCAAAATTATTTTCATTAATTAATTAATTTAATTATTAACTTAGATTTAATTTCCATAAACTCAAAAATAACAAAAAATGCTTTCTTTTCAAAAAAAGGGTCAAAACCCTAAAAAATTCGTCGATTTAATTTTCTCACACGCGATCAATTTTGTCTTATTATTGTAATTGCTTCCGGAATGTAATAGCTTTTAATTAGGACTTTAATTATTTATCGCTTTATTTTACTTGCTGCAATTTAAATTAAAGGGTTTGTTTTTGCGATGTAAATACCCGATGCCTTGTAATAGTTTAGATTTAATTTCCGCAAATTTAATTTCCGCAATCTATAAACTGCTAGATGTTTGATAATAGGGAATGCATGACAAGATCAAATCTATGAACTTAAAATCAACATAGCTCACCCATGACATGTACAACGATAAAATTAACCGAAATAACACACTCGCACATGCGCACTCTTAGGGTACACCTCACTTGGTTGCCTTCGAACGTGGTCATTGAGTATAGGAAGTTTTAGAGGTCGTCCTTTTGTCCAAAGATCATAGTTGCCTCGAAACGGTTGCCTCGGAAAAATGATCTAAGACAATAGGGTTACCGCTAAGGCATTCTAACATTGCTTTAGTGACCACATGTCCCTTAATCAAATTGACCCTTAAAACTCCAACGACGATGCTACCTACTCATCAATAGTGGGCTAGCATTGTCTAAAGGACATTTACACAGATTAATTCCCTTTTCGAGTAGGTAGATGGTTCTTAAGTACTTGCTCTCTTTTAAAACAAAATAAAACTTTTCGCACTTACACCCCTTTCAAAATAAAAACTTCTTTCAAACCCACAAACACAAAGAAAAGAAAATTTTGAAAACACTTTGAGCAAGTACCTAAGAGCCCGTGGATAACTACAGATAGAAAGGGTGCTAACACCTTCCCTTTCTATAATCTACCTCCCGAACCCGAGAAACATCTTAAAAAAGGAATTTTTCTGTGCTCTTTTACTATCCTTGTTGGATAAAATAAAAGACGGTGGCGACTCTTGCTTACCGCGAAATTTTGCGAAAACAAACGCAAAATGCGAACCAGCATACCAAAACAGTCAGTTCTCTTCCCACCGATCACAGCTTGAATGTAAGATGTACCACTATCTGGTCGAGTCCAGGCTTCATGGTGCTTTGATGTTATCTGGTCGAGTCCAGGCTTCCCAGCGTCCTATACCATTATCTGGTCGAGTCCAGGCTTCACGGTATTTGGAAAAATCAAGATACTATCCGGTCGAGTCCGAGCTTCATAACTTGCATTAAAGATATACCACTATCTGGTCGAGTCCAGGCTTCATGGTGCTTTGCTGTTATCTGGTCGAGTCCATGATTCACAGCTTCCTATACCATTATCTGGTCGAGTCCAGGCTTCATGGTATTTAGATAAATCAAGATACTATCTGGTCGATTCCGGGCTTCATAACTTGCGTTAAAGATATACCACTATTTGGTCGAGTCCATGCTTTATGGTGCTTTGTTGTTATCTGGTCAAGTCCAGGCGTCACAACGTCCTATACCATTATCTGGTCGAGTCCAGGCTTCACGGTATTTGGAGATATCAAGATACTATCTGGTCGAGTCCGGGCTTCATAACTTGCATTAAAGATATACCACTATCTGGTCGAGTCCAGGCTTCATGGTTCTTTGCTGTTATTTGGTCGAGACCAGGCTTCACAGCGTCTTATACCATTATCTGGTCGAGTCCAGGCTTCACGGTATTTAGAGAAATCAAGATACTATACGGTCGAGTCCGAGCTTCATAACTTGAATGTAAGATGTAGCACTATCTGGTCGAGTCCAGGCTTCATGGTTCTTTGCTGTTATCTGGTCGAGTCCAGGCTTCACAGCGTCCTATACCATTATCTGGTTAAGTCCAGGTGTCACGGTATTTGGAGAAATCAAGATACTATCCGGTCGAGTCCGGGCTTCATAACTTGAATGTAAGATGTACCAATATCTGGTCGAGTCCATGCTTCATGGTGCTTTGTACTGCTATTTGGTCGAGTCCAGGCTTCACAACGTCCTAAACCATTATATGATCGAGTCCAGGCTTCACAGTATTTGGAGAAATCAAGATACTAACCAGTCGAGTCTGGGATTTATAACTTGAATGTAAGATGTACCATTATCTGGTCGAGTCCAGGCTTCATGGTGCTTTGTAGAGATCAAGATACTATCCGGTCGAGTCTGGGCTTCATAGCTTTAATGTAAGATGTACCACTATATGGTCGAGTCCAGGCTTCGTTGTGCTTAGCTATTATCTGGTCGAGTCCAGGCTTCATAGCGTCCTATACCATTATCTGGTCGAGTCCAGGCTTCACGGTATTTGGTGAAATCAAGATATTATTCGGTCGGACCCGGGCTTTATAGCTTGAACTGGAATAGGAATCTTAGCATTGATTTAAACTGAACCAGAGAAAACTCGTGAGAATTTGATTGTATATTTCTGTGAAAGGTAAAGAGTTAGTCGTATGTAATGATGTATGACATGCATCGAGTAATGATGTTCTCAAAATTAATGAGATTGTGCTGTATGATGTATATGCGTATGCCACGATGTATGGATATGCAATGTTTTTATGATATTCTCTAGCTGGGAAAATGAATCTCGGACTGCTGTTGAAGAGTTCAAGGAGTAGAGTTCTTCACGCTCACTGGGGATAACGATCGAAGATGAATTGAGAATAAATTGGCGGGAGAATAACCCTGCTGGAGAATAAACTGGCGAGAGAATGACTCTGTGGGGAAGAGTGATACTTTTCCAGAAGATCTGCTGATTTGGAGAAATAACCTCGACTGGGGATGAATTACTGTTGCTGGTGATAATGAATCCTTTTTGGAGACTGAGTTTCTGCTTGTGGAAGAAATAAACTCCACCGGGGATAATCTTCTAGTGCGGGTGATAGATAAACTATGCTTGGGGAGAATTTTGCCGACCCACTCGCGATTGTGAACCTCAGCTGGGGAGAGTTGTG
Source organism: Vicia faba (assembly GCA_948472305.1). Lineage (NCBI taxonomy): Eukaryota > Viridiplantae > Streptophyta > Magnoliopsida > Fabales > Fabaceae > Vicia > Vicia faba. Next base: position 1,295,046,903 of record OX451737.1, on the reverse strand, counting down.
TCCTGTTCGGGAAAGCTAGCATCACTGTCTTTGGATACTTTTTACTGTGTGGGGAGTGTAGATGTTACTGGGATGCATGATAAGGATATGACAATGACTTTTCATCGATACTTTTCTGCCCCTGTACCTGCTGGAGAAAGTGCATGCGGAGGCCTTGTGGATTGAGTGTTATCCCAACTTATGAGGTGCTTGGTAACTTTCGATTGAAATGATAAGTCTTCTTCTGGTAGGCAAGTGACGAGATGACGGGACATAGTCGTACGCTCTAATCCCTAACTTTTGCCTGGACTGTCTTTTTAGATTTTCAGTCCACCGGGATACCCTTTTTTTCCCTAGCTGCCTTTTCAGGTTTTTGGCTTGCCGGGTGTACATATCTTTTTTGTTTTTATTCCTAATTTTTGCCCGGACCCTTTTGGTTTGCTGGGATGCCTTTATTTTTGCCTAGGACCGTCAACCTAGCGGATCTTTGTTCATGCGCAGTAGTTTCTGACTATGTCCATACTCTCAGGGTGTAGGGAGTTGTCATTGTCGGTAGTGTTGTGTTTCCACACTACCAGAAGATGTTCGTTTGATCATACAAGATTCGTTGCTGGAATTCATGTCCAATTCCCCAAGTGATTAAGATGGAGATCTGTCCCTGGCTATTTGGCATCTTTGAGAGATTCCTTAAATCTTGACTTGACTTCCCCAGATGATGGACAATGATCATGCCGTGCCCCTTGGTTGGAAGTGTTTTTTTCCACTTGAGGTGATCCTTTTTATTGAGAAGGTTTTTGTTCACTAGATATTCGTCATGCGAATTTCTCTGCTATTGAACAAATCGTCATATGCAAATAATGTTATTTTAAGAATGCAAAGCTTATGTCTGTCTTGAAGTTTGAAAATTAATTTTTTAGTAAAACAAGTTTTTTTTTTTTGTAAAATTGTGATGTCAACTCAGGATTTATAGCAAACCTTATAGGAGTCAGGATACCTTTTGTAACAGTATGCTTTCGAACTAACCCATGCTTCAGCTATGACTTTTAAGGGTTATAACGTGGCCTGGTTCACGGTTCAAGAAACAAAGGATAATGACTCAAAATTTATTTGTACCCACCAGTTCTTCGTGATGTTCTTCGATCCTATACTCAGTTAATTATGCATTTAGAATCCTAGTTGAGTTTTGGAATATTTTCCTTGATGTTCCGGTGATGGTTCAAATACTGAAAGTTTATTTGAAAAGGCAGTCATTTTGTAATCTTTTTTTTGCCGAGTATTTGTAGTAACCTCTTTTTTGGTTTTACTATCCCTGTCTTTTGTCTGAACTGTTTCTTTTTGGGATTACAGTCAGTGGGATGCCCCATTTTTTTTCTTAAGTCTCCTTCATAGGTTTTGACTTAACGGGCTTTTATTTTGAGAGATAATGACTGCCTGCTTGGATGATTATGCGGAACCATCACCATCTTCTGATTCTGAAGGACGTCTTCGATGCCATTCATTGTGCACCTGGATTAACTAAGAAAACTACCCTGCCCCAGGTTGTGATTAAGGGTTTTAATTTGTGTGAAAAGAAAAACTCATACTTCATTGGCTCAAAGGGGTTGACTAGGGATTATCTTCCTTATAACTCCACTGTTTAGGATTTGAAACAACGCCTGTACATCGTCAGTGGGGTCTGTTCAAAAGCATACTGTAGAGATTTTGATATCATTTTCGTCATCCTCCCTCTAAGGCTTAGAGTTTTTAATCGAGAGTTGAATATCACAAAAGGAAACAAGAACGCATTTTTGAAATAGTGAATACAAATGAATTGATTCAAGACAAACATGTGCAATGCATTGATGAAATAACGAGGTTTGATATGAAGAAATGTTCAAATAAATCAAACGAAAATTAAACATTGAAAATTATAATGAACGAAAAGTCTTCTTATGAGAACTTGTCACTTCAGATGTTATACCTTAGAGGGAGGGAAGAAGAGCTCAACCTGACCGTCTTGTGCGAATTCTAGTGCTCTTTCATCAATCAGGTCTTGAATTTTATTTCTCAACGTCCAACAGCTGTTGGTGTCATGCCCTGGACTATTGGAGTGATATGCACATATTGCATCAGGATTGTAGTTAGGCGAAGAAGTATTGGGATTCGGATGAGGCCCTATCAATGTAACCAGATTCATCCTCAACATATGTTGTAAAGCTTGAGACAGCGGCATGTTGAGTTTGGTAAACTACCTTTTGGGTGTATCTGGCTTACTCTGATTAACCCGTTGTTTTTGGCGAGGTTGTTGTTGGACCCGTGAGGTAGTAGAAATTTGGAAAGGTCCACTGTTCACCAACCCAAACTCTTGTCTTCTTGGAGGTTGTTCAATGACTTGGTCCCCGGCCTCGAGTGTTTGCTTCATACTGTTGTATCCGTCTTGATGAAGTTGGTTGATGATGGCTTACAGCTCTTCCTGCCTTCAGGCTAGGCCTTGGATAAGAGCCATCTGCCCTAACATCTGGGTTCGCATTGCACCTACTTCAGCTTACAGTTGTTCCAGTCGTTCATCCTTATTGTCTTTAGGACTTTTCTTGACCAAGTTCCCAACGAGGAGTGTTTTCAACTCTTCCTGCCCCTTGGATAGGTTTAGGAATATGTCCCTGAACTGAGCTTCTTGAGTTTGAAGATCTCTGCTGTCTTGTTTGAGAGCCATTGCTGAAATAAACAGCGAGAACAGGAGAGACCTGTACTGGAAGACCTGTTATGCAATGATATGTATGATATATGTATACAATGTTTTCAAGGATCTCGCGGGGTAAACAAGAAAATGTTAGAAGTTGAAATTTTGCCGCTTTGATTGAAGCATTTTGTATCGTTGAAGGTCCTTCTATAAGAGTCAAGCTCACCATATCAAGTGGGTCATAGCCTCTGACTCAAGTTGTTGAGTTTCGATCTTCTGACAGCATTGGCTAGGGGAAAATAAATCCCCTTTGCCCCTTGCTAGACGTCTGACTTACCATAACCTGCATCACAAACCCTTGAGATCCTTGAAATGATTAAGGAAATGTTAAGACATGATGTTATGATGTGTATGCTATGCGTTTAAGTAAAATTGCGAGGTGATGTAAGCAAGTAAACCCGACAATAAATCTAAGTTATTGGATAAGGACTGTAAATAAAACCTCCAAGGAACTCATGTTGTCAGATAATAAAAATGTGCAAGTAGTTCAAGTTGAAAGCACACAAGTCACACTAACAGACTTAGGTTTAGGCTTGCATGGGTTTTAAGGTAGTACCCTCTTGAAGTTAAGTTGGTTCAACCTGTCCTAGAAAAGTAACCGGGTTTTAGAGGATCTCAATATCACTGACCATCCTCCATCGGTCATGGTTTCAGCTCACACAATCTTTTCTTGCAGTCGGAACTATCTCGAGAGTATGGTCTCAATGAGTGTAGCATCGAGTATCAACCAGTTCTCAGCTTTACACCGAGGCCGACTATCTCACTACTTTCTAATGGCCAAGTTGGTCGATTAAGGGTTCTAAGGTCAGTTGATGCTTAACGACACACGTAGCAGCCCTGTATTCTCCTCGTTTCTCCACAAGGGATACTGTTACCAACCAATGTGCCACATCAACATAGATACTGCTTCAACCGTATCAGTCTATGTCGTACAGTTCCCTCATAGTTTATTGCTACTTACCTAAAAGGTGTCCCCAGATCTGGGTTAGGATCTTTAGTAACTCCCAAACATAACCCTTAAAAGTAAAGTAACCAAAACAAACAAAAGAAGAAATTTATGATGAACTAGATCCTAAGGTATACCCCACTTATATATATATATCCCTAGTAGAGTCGCCAGTTCTGTGATACGGTGGCAGAACCGACTATTTTGGAAAATGCTGGTTTGCGTTTTGCATTTTTATTCGCAAAATGTCGCGGTAAGCAAGTGTTTCCACCGACTTTTATTTTATCCAACTGGAAAGGAAAAAAGCACAGAAAAATTCCTTATTCGAGATTTTGAGTACGGGGGGTAGATTATAGAAAGGGAAGGTGTTAGCACCCTTTCTATCCATGGATTTCCACGGGCTCTTAGGTACTTGCTCATCTTTTAAATTTCTTGTGTTTGTGTGCTTTTCTTTTGAAAAATGTCTTTCTTTACTTTGTTTTAACCCTTTCTCCTGTCTTCAAGAATGTTACGAAGTGTTTTTGAAAACTTTGTTTGAAAAGTGTATGGTGTGAAAAAGTTTGTTTTGAGCAAGTACCTACTAGCATCTACCTACTCGAAAAAAGGATTATTTTTATTCTCGTTTACTTTAGACAATGCTATCCTACTATTGAGGAATAGGTAGCACCGTCGTTGGAGTTGTAAGGGTCAATTTGAAAGGGGCGTAATGGTCATTGAAGGAAACATGTAAGGATACCTTAGCATTTCGAAGGGATTGTCATCATATATTCGTAGGCAACATCGAGGGACAAGATCATTTCTCTTAGGAAACTCGAGGGACGTTTTAGGGACCATGATCTTTTATGATGACTTTTATATCGAGGGTCTTTGCTAAGATATCCCTACGTTCGAGGGACATGACCATTTCCAAGGAAACCGAGTGAGGAATACCCTAAGGGTGCAAGTGTGCAATAGTGTGGTTTCTTTCAAATATATTTGTCTTGTAGTTAGTGATCTAACGATTATTTGACTTTATCTTGTCATACACGCCTAAGTTACTAACAATTATATACAAGCATATAAGAATATAAAAGCGAGAAATAAAGTCCTACAGCTATTACAAGACTTTGGGACAGTTACATAAAAAAGGTGCAAAAATAAAGTGCGGAATTTTAAATCTAGACTATTACATCCCATAATTAGTTACACTATTATATAAAATGCAAGAATAAAAATAATGCGCACGAAATGAAATATTACGTCTAAAAAATCCTAAGAATGAAAGTCCTTTTTTGGGTTTATTTTTATTTAGGAAAATGCTTTAAATGAACATCCTAAAGTCTATTTAAAAAAATAAAAATTAATTAAGAAATAGTCTAAGTTCTTTTTTGTTTAGTTTTTATTATGAAAAGGAAATGATTAAACAAAAATTAAATCCTAAGTTCTAATTCAATTTTAATTAAAGAAAAAATAGTTATTAATTAATTCAAGAAATTAATTATTTAATAAATATCTAATCCTAATTTTTTGTGATTTTTTTATAAGATTTGGCTAATTAAAATTAAATGAATAGTCAAGAAAAAAAAACAAAATAAAAAAAAGAAATAAAACAATGCAAAAAGAAATGCAAAGTGGGGGTGTGTTGTCATCAAAATGTTTTGGCCCAAATCAGAATTGGCGTTGGGATTCAGTGGGGAGCGACTTTGATGGCTCATGGTGCATATGTGTATGGTGGCCTTCGATTCCCATGTTAAATATCAAATCTAACCATACAGAAAGCTTGCAAACATAAGAATGGTTAATAATATATGATTAAAATGAGTTTCTATCGTATGAATCAAGGAAATCGAAATCAAGAAAAAATGCAAATTATGGTGTGGTTGAAACGAGTTTCAGACAACTTTAGAACTTGGTAATGGCTGGGAACGATCCAGGAGGATTCCAGGAATACGTCTGAGCCTTTATTTTGGATCAAAACCACCTGCAATTTGAAATTCAGTTTAACAACTTTGAAAATTTTGAATGAAATATGCAGCAATTCTTTAGGCTTTCTGTAGAGTTTTTTTAGAGCTTTTTAAGAGCTTTTTGGAGAGGAATTTCGTGTCTTTCAAGCTTCTATAGCTCTATATTTATAGAGAAGAATGAGGAGACAAGAAAGCATTGAAAGAATATCCCTCCTAATGTTGTGTTTTAAGACCATGATCAAAATTTGAAAAAAATGCCATATTTGATAATTTTATGCCATTTTCACATGTGGATAAACCTGAACATATTTGAAGGGTTATTGCACGAAATCAATTGACATAAACTAGCATAAAACTTGCTCAAAATAGATTCACATCAAAATTTACATTATTTCTATTATTTATTTATTTAATTCTGAATTTTAATGAATAAAATATCAAAATAAATAGCATAAATAGTAGAAAAAATTATGGGTGGGCTTAGAGGTCATGGTCCATGTTAGGAATGATTTTCAAACTTGAAAAGATAAGCCCATTTGGAAAAAATCCATGTTTGGTCAATATTTGCTTCATGCATTTTTTCAAAAATTGTCCAACTTTGACAATGCATATCTCTCTCAATTTTAACCTTATGAGGGTGTTCTTGGACTTTTTAGAAAGATTAGGATGTCCCCTAAGCAACCCTTTTGGTCTCATATCAATTGAGTCTTCCATGTTCATGTATGAAGCTTTGATATAAAAGGAGTTTTTGTTGACTTTTCAAAATGATCTATAATGTCCAAACTCATATCTTCTTGTGAGTGAATATTTTGAACTTGGGAAATGATGATGAATTGTCGGTAATTCCATCCTATTCAAAATGAGCTTTGGATGGGTCATTTCTGATAAAGTATGAGAAAGTTATGCTTGGTCAAAGTTGAGTTGACTTTTCCTACAAAACCCTAATTTAGCAAATTTTGGGTTTTGATGAATTGTGAGCAATCCTTGAGGAATAATGATCCACCCTTGGTAAAATGATGAATAATACTTCAAAATGATGATTTTTACCAAAAATCTTGAAGTTTGACTGTATGTGGGCCACAGTTGACTTTTGACCTAGCACAATCGATTTTTAGGCTTTTGAGCAATTGACTGAGCAAACTTTCTCTGCAAGGCTTGAAACTTGATATGGATGATCTTGAGAACATATTAGGACAATGGTGAGCATTTGAGACCATTTGGACTCAAGCATCTTGGTGCAAACTGAAACCCTAATTTAAGGTAGACTGCCTTAGGAGAGGGTTTGTCTGGTCAATCTTTGGACTACCTTGAGCAATTTGAGGACCTCAATTGAAATGTATTGAGAAATATGGGAAGGAAAATTTTGGGGTAAAAAAACTTGGTATTTGATGGAGCTGTGAATGCTTATGGGAACGGAATTGGTGATGTGATTATCACTCCTCATGGATCGCATATACCTTTTACTTCAAGGTTGACATTTGATTGCACCAATAATATGGCAGAATATGAAGCTTGTATCATGGGTCTCGAGGAGGCCATTGATCTCAGAATTAAAATTCAAGATGTATATGGTGATTTAGCTTTGGTAATAAATCATAATAGAGGAGAATGGGAAACTCGTCACCCTGGCTTGATCCCTTACAAAGACTATGCTAGAAGATTATTAGCCTTCATTAATAAAGTTGAATTCCATCATATTCATAGAGATGAAAATCAAATGGGGGATGCTTTGGAAATCCTGGCTTCTATGTATCAAGTGAATACTTGGAACGATGTGCCTCTTATCATAGTGCAACATTTGGATAGATCGACTCATGTGTTTGTAGTAGAGGAAACGTCAAATGAAAAACCTTGGTATTATAATATCAAGCATTTTCTCCATACTCAAGAATACTCGACCAATGCGTCAATTAAAGATAGAAAGACATTGTGAAGGTTGGCATGTATCTTTTTCCTCAATAAAGATGTGCTATACAAAAGAAATTATTACATGGTCTTGCTCAGATGCGTGGATAGACACAAAGAAGACATGTTGATGCATGAGATCCATGAAGGTTCCTTTCGTACCCATGCTAATGGACATTATATGACAAAGAAGATGCTTAGGCTAGGTTACTATTAGCTGAAAATTGAATCTGATTGTTATACATTTGCAAAGAAATGCCATAATTGTCAGATTTATACTGACAAAATTCATGTGCCTCCAACGCTTCACAATGTTATTTCTTCACCATGGACTTTCTCTATGTGGGGGTATTGACATGATTGGAATGATTGAACCTAATGAATCAAATGAACATCATTTTATTTTAGTGGCAATTGAGAACAACATCAAATTGGTGGAAGCAACTTCATATGCTAATGATACTAAGCAGGTAGTAGCACGCTTTATCAAGAACAATCTCAGATGTCAGTATGGTTTGTCAAGTAGGATTATCATCGATAATGGCTCAAATCTGAATAATAAGATAATGATAGAACTTTGTGAAGAATTCAAGATTGTCCACCACAACTCATCTCCTTACAGGCCAAAGATGAATGGGGTTGTTGAAGCTACTAATAAGAACATCAAGAAGATCATCCAGAGAATGGTTGTTACTTATAGTGATTGGCATGAGATGCTCCCTTTTGCTCTGCATGGGTATCGAACATCTGTCCGCACTTCCACAGGGGAAACCCCATTCTCTCTTTTGTATGGCATGGAAGTAGTGCTCCCCTTTAAGGTTGAGATTCCCTCTTTACGCGTGATAATGGAAACCAAGTTGTCATAGGATGAATGGGTCAAGAAAAGGTTTGACTAGTTGAGTTTGATTGAAGAGAAGAGAATGGCGGCCTTGTGTCATGGTCAGTTATACCAGAAAAGAATGAAGAATGCTTTTGATAAGAAGGTCAAACCTCGTGAATTCAGAGAAGGCGACCTCGTGCTGAGGAAGATCATGTCTTTTAACATTGATTCTAGGGGAAAGTGGACTCCCAATTTTTAAGTCACATATGTTGTCCAGAAATCCTTCTCTGGCGGTGCATTGATTCTTGAAAATATGGATGGCGAGGAGTTCCCACGTCCCGTGAATGCTGATGCAGTCAAGAAATAATTTGCCTTAAGAAATAAAAGAACAACTCGCTAAGTCGAAAACTCGAAAGGGCATATCTTCTTTCGATACTCGTCCGTATGTATTCAAACACCCATCTGTGTTATCCTTTCCTTGATAATTGTATGTATTTTCTTTAGATACTCATCCGTATTAATCCAAACACTCGTTCCTTTTATCCTTTCCTTAAAATAGTTCGTATCTCTTTTTAATACTCGTTCGTATTGATCCAAACAGTCGTCTGTGTTATCCTTTCTTTGATACTCCTCCATAACTACTTTTGATACTCATCCATATTGATTCAAAACTCGTTTGTGTTATCCTTTCCTAGATACTTATCTGTATCTTCTTTTGATGCCCGTTTGTATCTTCAATTCAAACATATCTATATTGATCTTATCACTTATCCATGTTAAATAATTCTTTGATACTCATTTGTATCTTACTTCAATACTCGTCTGTATTGATTCTAATACTCTTCTGTGTTAAATCTTTCTTGATACTCATTTGTATCTTATTTCGATACCCGTCCATATTTATTCAAACACTCGTCCGGGTAAAACTTTCTTAGATACCTGTCTGTATCTTCTTTCTATACTCGTCTGTATTGATCCAAAAACACGGCTATGTTATACTTTCCTCAATACTCGTATGTATCTTCTTTTGATACTCGTCTGTATTGATTCAAGCACTCACTTTTGTTATCCTTTCCTTGATACTCGTTTGTATCTTCTTTTGATACTCATCTATATTTTCTTTCAATACTCGTTTGTAATGACCTTAACACTCGTCAATGTTAAATCTTTCTCTTATACTCATCCGTATCATATTTTTATACTCGTCTGTATTGATTCAAACGCTCGTCTGTGTTAAATATTTCTTGATACTTGTTTGTACCTTATTTCTATACTCATGTCGTACCCCAAATTAGCCCTATCTCTTTTATTTTTGTCTAGCTTTGAACTTTGCATTCCATTTGCATCATTTTATCATTCAGTCATTTGCATATCCCGCATCTTAGGGAATCAGGCGCTTTGGTTTGAAGGTTTAGGGTTGTGCCCTCTTTATGTCTAATCTTGTTTTGAGGTTTTCTTATCAGGTAAAAAGGAAACGCATCTGGTTCTCGATTAGTGAATCGTGGAACGAATTTTGTCATCACGTTACAAGGTTGGTTCTCGCTCAATTTTATCAGAGCCTGGATTAGGGTTTATTTCCCTATGTGTGTTGGTCAAGATTCTAGGCTTTCATGTCTTTGGTTTCTGGGAAGATGTTTCTCTTGCCTGCCTCGAAGATGGCTCAAAGCTCAGTGCATTAGGTCAAAAATCTCCCCTCCTCGCATTTCAAGTTTCTTCTCAAAGTTTCCAAGCCATGGAGTCGAGAATTTGAAGTTTGGATTGACAAATGTGGAGTTTAGGCACAAGAAATGAGGTTGAGGGTTCATGATGATCAAGACATGTTTTTGGGTTACTTAAGTTGCAAGTTACTCGCGATCTGAACGTCAAAGTTAAAGTCTTGTTCGAGAAGTGCAAGTGTGGTTCAGGCATGATATGAAGGTCAAGGTTAAGCGACAGGTGTTTTGAGTGCGGATTAACCAGTGAAATTAAATTCTTAAGCATTTATTTTGTTTAAGAGTTTGATTGGATTTTGAAAGATAAGTCGTGTGATGTGTTTGGAATACAAGTTATAACAATTGCTCACAATTTCTTGAAGTTTAAGTTACAAAGTCAAAGGGTGCATTCGAATTATTCAAGAGAGAATTCCAGAATTTAAACAAAATGCAAGAGTTATTTGATTTCTACAACAAAGTTCATAATTGATAAATTCATTCAAACTTGTGTTCATTACATTTTTTTTGAGACGAGTTACAAGGCATGTCCCGAATTACAAGTTACAATTGCTAATTACAAAAAAAACAAAAAGGGAATTAATTCTTTCTCCTTCAATTGTTGTTGCTTCTTCTTCAAGAGAATCGTCCATGTTCTTACAATCCCTCTTTTCGTCCGATACTCGTGCTCATGAAACAAAGAAGACAAAAATTATCAAGCAACTAATGCATGAAAATTCCAAACAATTATTTTGTTAAGAGAAAATGTCATCATTAGGATTTGCACTTGGAATAAGAAATTGGAATAGGCTTTTGTTTTCACTCATAAGCCATCTCCTCCTATTTTGCAAATCACAAAAAATTTGGTTCACAAAAAGGGAAAAAAAATTTAGAACAAATTCATTGCAAAAAACAACATCAAGATAGCAAGCGTCCAAGCCAAATACACAAGACAAGGCAGCACAACATCCAAGCCAAATACACTGAAGCAAGGCAGCAAGCAAAGGCAATGCAAAAATAAGCACAAAGCAAAACAGCCCACAATGGTTAGACAATACAGCAGCATGGCTATAATAAACAGGCAGCAGCAACAAAGTGGCCAACATTAGAAAAAACTGGGAAATAGCAGTACATCTAAAACCAAAAAAAAAAAAAACAATGGCAATTCACAAAATAGTGCAAACTAGCAATAGCTTACAATACCCTATGTCATTATATTCCAAAAGAGGCAAACCCTTCAGAATTTTCAAAGAAAAAAGCACAAAAGCTTTACATCACAGAAAGATGAAAGAGGAAAGATATAACCTACTGCAATTCAGCCCAAACCAGTCCAAAATTTCTGCTGCAACCATGCTGCAGAAACAAGCCATATCAGTCTAAAATGCCCTGTCCCAACCTACAAAAAATCTGCATAGCTGCTGTCCAAACCAACATATCATTCCAAATAATTTTCACCAAATAAGCAACACAAATTCTGCATCATAAAGAAAAAACCAGCATACCACATTTGTTCAAATCTCACCAATCTTCCCCCCAAAACCCCTTTTTAACACTATAAACGCGGACCAACTGCATAACACAAAAGAGACTCAGATTCAGAAAATAAAGTTACAAGAAAGATTTCAGAAACTCACCAAGAAAGAAATCTAAAACTCTCTCTTCTCTCTGCATAATCTCCATCAACCTTATGCTAAAATCGCAGCCTCCCTGTTATCACTAAACCTCAATCAAATGACAACCACACTCATAAATCTGATCCTTCATACAAACTCAACCTTCACTAAACCTACTCACCAACCAACCTTCCACTCACTGCATCATAAACCCAAAATCGTGCACTTCATCCAACCTCACATAACTTCTAAATCGCTCTCTCAGACTCTTAGTTCACAGACCATCATAATGTTCAAAATCTGCAATGCATCAAACATTGACTCGATACAAAATCGACACAACACTTGCATAAATTAATTGCAATTGCATTCACACCATTGATACCCCTACCTTCCCTCAAATCTGCAACATATCAACACTAACCTAACCATTGTAACCTTTACCCTCAAAAACTGTAACCTTCCAAAAGAACCTAACATTGTAATTTTCGAACCACTCAACCTTCTCCTCTATTTCACGCAAAACAACAACAGACACAAAGCAGAAATGTTAGAAGAATAAGAGATTAAAAGTTAGCATACCTGAAGAAGCTTCGGTCGGAGCCGCCGTCGTCTTCGTAGAGGTAAGTGGTTTCGCTCATTTTTTACAGCATTGTCTAGAGAAGATTTCTTTGAACATTCCCTCCATAGGCTTGATAAGAAATTAGGCTTCATCACCATTTGATTGAGATTCTAAGACTTCTAGGGTTGGATTTTGGTGTAGATTTAGGAGGTTTGAGGAATAATATGAGGAAACGAATTTGAGAATTGAGAAAGAGAGAAGGTAGTGTCAGAGAGATTTGAGGTCAAGAGAAATAACATAAAATCGTGAGAAGAATAAGAGAGATATGAGGCCCTAGTTGTTGTTTCGCAGAGAACTTGAAGCGTGAAAGAATCAGAGAGGAAGAAGCAACTTTTCTGAAACTAAGTGAAAGACTAGTTGGTTGAGAGAGAGAATTTGTGTTATCCTCTTTTGTTATTAGTTAATCGAGTTTATTAGAAATAATGAAAAATTAAAATTGGCCAATTTCCCATGGTGCTCACAGAAGCTGACTCCTAGTGTATTAGGGTAATTTTTTCATTATATTTTAACATGGCATCTTGGGCTTTAATCTGATCCGCCCAATGCACAATTACTTCAGCCCAGACGGATTTCTTTCTCCTTTCAGCCCAGTTTTATTCACTTGTTTTTATTTTCTAATTATTATGTTTGCTATTGGGCCTCACCCCAACTCATCCATAAGCCCAACGATTTTTAGCATCGTACACCCCCTGTTTGCTTATGTTTCTGGCCCATTTAAATTAGTTAACTCTTTTAATTTTCTAATTTATTTTATTTGTTTAATTAATTGTTTATATTTTATTTTCTTTTTATTTATATGATAAAAATCACAAAAAAGTTAGAATTTTAATTTATTTTGGTTTTTTTATATAAAAGTAACAAAATATGTTAAGGTTTGATTTCATTTTGATTTTATTCTTAGTAGAATATTTTTTGTTTAATTTCTTTGGTTGATTTCTCACACGCTCCCTTATGATTTTCCATTAGGTGATTAAAATTAATTTTGATCACTTAGTGTTGAATTAGACATTAGGGTCGAAATTATGTATGATAACTTTAGGATAGGATTTCCCTTTTACACTCAACTTTAAGTCCATCTTTGCACATGACCAATTAGGATTCTTCTAGTCTCCCTTTAAATATACTTTTTCCTTCTGTTGTAATGAAAACAAAAAACTTCCCATTCACAAATCAAAAATCTAAAAACATTTAGTCATTACTTGAATTGATTCTAAAAACTCGCAAAATACTCAACCAATAAAAACTCCCCCAAAGGGCATGTTATCTCCGTTCTATCGCGATACCGGCCGTGCCTATTGCTAGAATGCATGCGTTAACGGAGCCCACTAAAAAACACAAAAAAACCAACCTTTTTCCAAGAGGAACTACGATGTTCTGATTCCTTCATTGGATATGTAGGCAAAGAGTCGCGAAACCCTCACGAACGCAATAATAAAAAAACCATTCATTTCCCTTTAAGCAAGCATAGTTGTAGATAAACCCACCCTTTAAGACAAACAAACAAAATGGATCCCGTTGAGTACAACGGATGCGAGGGGTGTTAATACCTTCCCCTTACATAACACGACTCCCTTACCCTTTCTCTTAGTTGCAAGACCATCTTATCCATTCCCTTGTGGTTTTATCGATATTTCCCCTTCCTTCAGGATAAATAAAGTTCGGTGGCGGCTCTGTGTTTTCTGCCGATGGCTTCAGCTGGTGACTCTGCTGGGGACCTTTAGCGAGTTTCTCCTAGTTTTTTTTATTTGTGTTTTTGGGTGTTTATTTATTTGCTTTATCTTGCTTTACTGTTTTATTTATTTATTTATTTTATTCTTTTGTATATATTGCATATATTGTTGCTACTCACATATTTTGGATACATTGTGATGTTGGGTTTGGTGATTACTTCTGATAAGTCCTATACCCGGACTTGGGCTACACATAGGATTAGGACGGGAGGTATAGTCATGTTAACTTTGAGGGAGTAATCCCGAAGAAGGAGGCATGAAAATCCCCCACTCAGTGGAGGTCCCCTTGAAAGTAGTGATGTTTACCGAGTAATCAGGAAGACGTCGTTGCTTTCGACCTGGGAACTCGAGAAGATGAGGGTCGTAGAACCATTAACCCATTGTGGCCTTTAAGGTGCAGTGCGGAGACTGTAACGGAGTAATCCGGAAGTAGTCGTCACGCGATATTGCACTCGGACGAGTTTTTCCTGCGAATATTACTGATTACCAAGTAATTGGGACATCGATAATATCCAAAGGAAGAGCGTAGACTTCAAGAACTCTTTAGAACCTTGTTCGGAAGGTGATAAACCCCTAGTACATACCTCGTGGGTGGTTACTCTGACTCCATGCCTGTAACGTCGAACTTTTGATCCTGTTACTTTAAGCCTGTGCAACGGACTACGCAATGGTTATCCAGAATATGTGGAGCTGAGACTTCATGCCATAGCATACCATGACATCATATCATCATGTATATATATATATATCTCATATCTAGGGAAATCCAAAGACAAGTCTCATTGATACAACTTTTCAAAAAACGGAAATTTTAAAAGATAGACGAGTCTTTGGGTCTCCACAGAAATGAAGATAAAGCTTTCATCCATGTTACCATGCATTCATTTTTTCACAATAAAAACTCATTGGGGTCCCCTTTCTCAGAAATCCAGTAAACAGCAAAGACGACTCATCCAAATCCTTACTGTACCAGAGGCAACCAACAAAGGCTAATGGATCTTTTTGAAGAGAATCAAAATGCACTCCGTCGGGATATGGACACTATGGGTACTCGCATGGATCAACTCATGGAAACTCTTCATGCCGTGATAAAGGGTCAAGAAGAACTACACCAATGTGTTGCCAAGCTTACTACTGCTGATCCTTTAACTTCTGCTAATGGGAGAAATGATAATGCTAATGTTGAGACTCCTACCGGTGCTCCTAGGAATGATGTCGACGATCATCATGATGTTATTGATCTTGATGAACCCCAAGTGAACCTTGATGTCGGGGTTGCCGAAACTGCGAAAATATATCATGCTCTCGAAGAACGACTTAGAGCCATGGAGGGTATCAAGGCTTCCGGATTCAATATTGCTACAATGTGCCTCGTTCCTGGGGTAGTTATTCCTCCCAAGTTCAAAGTCCCAGAAGTTCATAAATACAAAGGCACTTCTTGCCCAGAGACTCATCTCCGTTCCTATTGTTGCAAAATGGCGGCCTATGCTGAAAATGAACCATTACTCATGCATTTCTTTCAAGACAGTTTGACAGGGGCCTCGTTGGATTGGTATATGCAATTGGAAAGATCTCATGTCAGTACTTGGGGAGAGCATGCTGATGCTTTTTTGAAACATTACCATTACAATACTGCCATGGCTCCAAGCCGTACTCAGCTCCAAGGGATGGTACAAGAGTCTGAAGAGTCTTTCAAAGATTACGCTCAGAGGTGGCGTGAATTGGCTGCAAGGGTCCAACCTCCTCTCTTGGATCGTGAATTGATTGATCTGTTTATGGGTACTCTGTGAGGCCCTTATCTCCAACATATGCTCAGTAGCACTTCTACTTCTTTCTCGGATATGGTCATTATTGGTGAACGTGTTGAGACGTGTATCAAGGCTGGGACGATTCAAGGTGTTCCTAATTATGCTAACAACAATACAGGCATTAATAGGAAACCATTTTATGGTTTTTTAAAGAAGAAAGAGGGCGAGACCAGTGCCATCACTGTCAACCAAGGAAGAGCTCCCACATTTCCTCAAGTCTGATTCCCTTATTTTCCTACACCTGCTGTTGTTTCCAACCAATTTGTTCCTCAAGTATTTGCTGCTAGAACTCCAACACCCTGGATGGCCCAACAACGGCCTTTCTCTCCGCAACCGCATTATGCTCCATAACAATAGTTTGCGCCTCCTACAACTTATCAACAACCAAATAAACATCTCCAAGGCCCGAGAGCTCCTAAAAGACAGAGAGCCCCTGAAAGAAGATTTGATTTCATTCCCATGTCCTACGCTCAGCTTCTCCCACAGTTACTTGCTAGTCAAATGGTTTAATTGCGCGAACTCGGTCCACCACCAAATCCTCTCCCTAGAGGATATGATATCAATGCTCATTGAGAATTCCATTCTGGTTCCCCAAGCCATACAATTGAAAATTGTAGAGCATTCAAGTGAAAAGTTCAAGATATCATCGACGCAAAAGCCATCAAATTCAACCCTCTTAGTCCGAATATTCAAAATAATCCCATGCCTCCTCATCAAGGGGGAACAATCCATGCTATTAAAGAAGTTAATGAACGGGTTTCGGTATCAAAGGTTGATGAAATTAAGATATCTTTGGAAACTGTCAGAGAACATTTGTTGAAGCATGAAGTGCTACAAGAACTCCATGAATTCTGCTTAACATGTTCTTCCAAACCAGAAGAGTGTGCTGAGTTGAAGACGGCCATCCAACAATTGATCGATGAAGGTGTCTTACAGATAGAGAAAGTATTCCGAGAAGAAGAGATTGATGTCCTGGAAATCCCCTACTATCCGAGAAGCTTTTCAGCCACCCCTAGTATTCCGTTAACAATTCAGGTTCATATTACCCCCACAATGATTCAAGCTCCTATTCCTCCTACAAGCAACGACTCGAAGGCAGTTCCATGCGAGTATAATGTAGTCTATATTCATGGAAAGAGGTATGAGTGCCCTCCGGTTGGTGACAAGAATGTTACCAACATTGCGGGAACAAGTAACATGACTCGCAGTGGTCGGACCTTTTCTCCTCCACCACCACCTCCTAAGGAAACTAATAGTGAAGCTCTAGCTAAGGCCAGGGGAAAGCAAGTGATGGATAATCAACCCGAGCTTTCTGTAGGACAAGAAGCGGAGAAAATTTTGAAAATTCTCAAGCGGAGTGATTACAAAGTAGTGGATCAACTCAACCAGACACCATCCAAGATTTCCATCTTGTCTCTCCTTTTGTGTTCAGAGGCCCACCGCAACGCCTTATTGAAGACCTTATGTTCTGATCATGTTACCCAAGACATCTTTGTGGCCCAATTTAAAGGGATCATCACTAATATCGCTGTGGGAAATTGTTTGGGTTTCTGTGATGAAGAACTCCCGGTTGAAGGAAGAGCCCACAATAAAGCGCTGCATGTTTCTGTGAAGTGTTTGGACACTGTTTTATCTCGAGTTTTGGTGGATACAGGTTCTTCACTCAATGTGATGCCTAAGGTTACCTTGTTTAAGCTGAATATGGACAGAGTAATGATGAGTCCCTCCACTCTAAATTTTCTAGCATTTGATGGTTCGAGAAGATCGGTGGATGGAGAAGTGGATTTGCCTGTCAAGATTGGTCCCCACACTTTCTATTTGTCATTCTATGTTATGGACATCCATCCATCCTATACTTTCCTTTTGGGTCGTCCATGGATTCATGTAGCAGGGGCTGTGACATCTACTCTTCATCAACGCCTGAAGTTCATTGTGAATGACCAAGTTGTCATCGTTTGCGGGGAAGAAGACATAGTGATTAATAATATGACTACCTACCGTTACATGGAAGTGGAAGGTGAGATACAAGAGTTTCCCTTTCAAGCTCTGGAGATTGTTACTGTTGACAAAATCTGCGTCGTGGAATGTAAAAAGTCTGAGATACCCCTGGCCTCTTGGAAGGATGCCAAAGCCCTCATAGAAGCTAGACCTCCCCATGAAAGTTGGGGCAAATTGATTGAAGTTCCAGAGAAGAAAGATCGTTTTGGTCTTGGGTATCAACCATCATCCTCCGTGCAAGCTGGTTGGGTTCCTCTCAGAGGGCAGCAGGTTCCCCCAATTTCTGAAGTGTTCGTCAGTGCTGGTGTAAGCAAGGAAGGACAAGTGCTCTCCACAAATGCTGAAGGTGGCGATGAGGATATTTCAAGATTTATCTATCAAGTGGCGCCGGACCAGGAGATCAGCAATTGGGCTGCCATGGACATCCCTGTAGTTGTTTTCCTTGATGTGTAATTTTCTGTTTCCATTTTAAGTCATATGTCCTGCCCAAGGCATACTGACATCTTGTTGAAGGGGCTCCTTATGTTTCAATCTTCGCTTAACATTGAATGAAAAATCGCTCTTTCACATACAATTTTGTTCACTGTCTTTCCTTTTACTTTTACTTTTTCAAAATAAAAATGGAAATACTTTTCTTTTCAAATTCTAAATATTCTATTGCACTTTCTAAAAATAAAACATAAAATCATCAAACATGAAGATCCGTTTCGGACTCCGTTGGAAATGATAATGCTATGGCTCCTTATATCCTTGAGAATTCAGTTGATCATGCTAACGAAGATAGTGAGGAAGATTGTGAATTCCCTGAGGAACTAGCCATGCTCTTGAGACAGGAAGAGAAGGTCATCCAGTCGTATCAAGAAGAAACAGAAGTCATCAATCTCAGTACTGAAGAGGAAAAGAGAGAATTCAAGATAGGCGCCTCCTTGCAAAGTGAAGAAAAGAAGGGGTTGATTGAATTGCTTCAAGAGTATGCTGACATTTTCGCCTGATTGTATAAAGACATGCCCGACTTAGACATTGATATAGTAATGCATAGATTGCCACTCAAGCCAGAATGTCCTCCGTGAAGCAAAAACCAAGAAGGACCAGACCCGACATGGCCTTAAAGATCAAAGAAGAGGTTCAGAAACAGCTCAAAGCATGTTTCTTATCTATGATAAATTACCCTCCTTGGATTGCTAAAATTGTGCCCATACCTAAGAAGGATGGTAAGGTACATATGTTTGTTGACTATCGAGACTTGAATAGAGCAAGCCCGAAGGATGATTTCCCGTTGCCTCATATTGATGTATTGGTTGATAACACTGCTCAGTCTTCGGTGTTTTCCTTTATGGATGGGTTCTTTGGATACAATCAGATAAATATGGCTCCGAAAGACATGGATAAAACAACTTTCACAACTTCTTGGGGTACCTTTTCTTATAGAGTCATTCCTTTTGGTCTTAAAAACGCTGGTGCGACATATCAGCGAGCTATGGTGACTCTCTTTCACGACATGATCCATAAAGAAGTCGAGTTGTATGTGGACAAAATGATTGTGAAGTCACAGACTGAGGAAGAACATTTGGTTCATTTGAAGAAGTTGTTTGATCGTTTGTGAAAGTTCAGGTTAAGGCTTAATCCCAACAAATGCACCTTTGGGGTTCGGTCGGGCAAGTTACTTGGTTTTATCATGAGTCAACAAGGAATTGAAGTAGATCCAGAAAAAGTAAAAGCAATACAAGATATGTAGGCACCGAAAAATGAGAAGGAAGTACGAGGTTTCCTTGGAAGGTTAAATTACATAGCCAGGTTCATTTCCCATCTTACTGCTACCTGTTAACCCATTTTTAAATTGTTACGCAAGAATCAGGATGTCTGTTGGGGTGAGAGTTGTCAAGAAGCTTTTGAGAAGATTAAGCAGTATCTTCAAGAACCACCAATACTCATACCACCAGTTCCCGGGATACCTCTCATTATGTATTTGACTATGCTTGAAGGATTTATGGGTTGTGTGCTCGGACAACATGATGATACTGGACGAAAAGAACATGCCATTTACTATTTAAGCAAGAAGTTTACTGATTGTGAATCTAGGTATTCCTTACTTGAGAAGACTTGTTGTGCTCTTACGTGGGAAGCCCGACGTTTGAGGCAGTATATGTTGACACATTCTACGCTTATGATATCTAAGATGGATCCGATAAAGTACATCTTCGAGAAACCAGCACTTACAGGCAGATTGGCTCGGTGGAAAATGCTTTTATCTGAGTATGACATCCAGTACGTCACACAAAAGGCTATCAAAGGTAGCATTCTTGTTGATCATCTCGCTCACCAACCATTGGAAGAATATCAGCCCATGAAGTTCGACTTTCCAAACGAGGATATTATGAAACTTGGTGACAATGAAGGACCTGAACCATGGGAGCGATGGACTCTCACGTTCGATGGTGCGTCAAATGCTATGGGTCATGGTATTGGGGCAGTTCTGACCTCTCCACGCAACACTCACATACCTTTTACTACCAGATTATGTTTTGATTGCACGAATAATGTCGCTGAGTACGAAGCTTGTGTGATGGGCCTTGAAGCCGCCATTGATTTGATGATCAAGATTCTTGAAGTTTATGGGGACTCTTCCTTAGTGATACATCAAGTACGGGGTGATTGGGATACACGGCACCCTAATTTAGTTCCATACAGGGATTACATGATTGAGTTGTTGCCCGCTTTCGATGAGGTCACCTTTGAGCAAATTCCTAGAGAAGGGAATCAACTGGCAGATGCTCTGGCCACTTTAGCAGAATTGTTCAAAGTCAATTACCCGAATCATGCACCCAGTATAAGGATCTGTCATTACAAGGAGCCATCACATATTTTCCCTGCTCATTATCTCACAACTGAAGATGTATCAGACGAAAGGTCATGGTATTTCGACATCAAAAGATATCTTGAGAAGCAAGAGTACCCCGAAGGTGCTACGATTTGTGATAAGCGGACTCTCAGAAGGTTGGCGTCTATGTTTTTATTGTCAGGAGACGTTATGTACAAGAGAAACTATGATTCAGTTCTGCTCAGATGCGTGGATAGACACGAAGAAAAATCCATTATACGAGAAATACACGAGGGCTCTTTTGGGACTCATGCCAGTGGGCATTCCATGGCCAAGAAAATCCTACGACAGGTTATTTCTGGATGACGATGGAAAGTGATTGTTGTGTATATGCCAAAATGTGCCATAAATGTCAGGTTTATGCAGACAGGATACATGTTCCTCCCACTCCTTTGAATGTGATGACTTCACCATGGCCCTTTGAAATGTGGGGGGTCGATATGATTGGACGCATCGAGACGAGCGCTTCAAATGGACACAGGTTTATCCTTGTTGCTATTGACTACTTCACCAAGTGGGTGGAAGTGGCTTCGTACAAGAATGTGACTAAGCAAGTTGTCACTCGTTTCATCAAAATAGAGATTATATGCTGGTATGAAACTCCTAACAAGATCATCACTAATAACGGGTCAAATCTAAATAACAAGTTGATGAAGGAAATGTGTGAAGAGTTCAAGATCGAGCACCATAATTCATCACCCTATCGGCCAAAGATGATTGGGGAAGTCGAAGACGCTAACAAGAACATAAAGAAGATCGTCCAGAAAATGGTGAGAACATACAAAGATTGGCATGAGATGTTGCCTTTCACCCTGCATGGTTATCGAACTTCGGTGCGTACTTTCACTGGGGAAACTCCGTTTTCACTAGTCTATGGTATGGATGCGGTACTCCCGGTCGAAGTGGAGATTCCTTCCTTAAGGGTTCTGATGGATACTAAACTTGATGAAGTAGAATGGATTCAAACGAGAATCAACCAACTCAATCTCATCGAAGAAAAGCGCCTGGCAGCCATTTCTCACGGTCAGTTATACCAACAACGTCTCAAGATGGCATTTGACAAGAAGATTCGGCCTCGAGAGTTCCACGCAGGTGACCTAGTATTAAGAAAGATTCTCCCAATCCACACTGATCCAAGAGGCAAGTGGACCCCCAACTATGAGGGACCGTACATCGTGAAGAAAGCTTTCTCAGGAGGTGCTCTAATCCTGACAAACATGGATGGGGAAGACGTTCCACTTCCAGTCAATTCAGACTCAATCAAAAAATATTATGCATGAAAGGACCCGCTAAGTCGAAAACCTGAAAGGGCGGATTAGGCAAAAGTTAGGGCTAAGAAAGAAAAATAAGAATAACCCGCTAAGTCGAAAACCCGAAAGGGCGGCTTAGGCAAAAATGGGTCTCCCGGTGGATAGAAAACCCGAAAGGGTGATCCAGGAAAAAATTAGGGACAGAAAAGCGAGAGACTACAGTCTGAAGACTCTTCACGTACACCCTCCTAATGCGGGATGGATCGATCTAACTATTATCCTTTGGAAGCACGACACTAGGACGACCCGGGATATGAGAACTATAGCAATATCAGTTTTAACGGAAGTTTGAGATTTTCTTATTGCCATTTTAATCGTTGTATTTCTTTTCTTTTCTGCAACTTCCTCATTTAGGAGTTGTTTCTATGTATGAAAGCCCATTCACGGGCCAAACTCATTAATAAAAAATTTCCCTTCCATTAAATTTTTTTTGTTATGTTCTTTTACTTTATTCTTCGTATGTGAATTGTGATTTAAATTCTTTGTTAAGCATTGCATTGAAAACAATAAGTCAATAATAATCACGAGCTAAGATGTGAAACACTACATTACATGGATATGAAGGCATCCCAAGGGAATGTTGTGGTGTTCAAGTGTTCGTTTTTCTAAGTAGGTAGCAAGTCATAACGGTCACCTTGACCAAGATTTCATCCTCGTCGCCTCCTCACATTCGACCGAGCGCCCGGTTCTCCCACGTGGAGAGAATTGGGGAATTGTTTGGGATCAACGTCTATTTTCAGTTATTCACAAAAGTCCAACACATGAAGGAAGTCAGATCAAGTCTTTTCTCCTCAACAAGATTTAATCCCCCCGTGAACTCGACAAGGCTAGCCCTTTTCTCTAAAATTTCAAGCACCAGTCCATATTTGTACCTCAAGATGACGAGCAACAGATCCAAATGAGTTTTTAACATTTTGCATACAATAATCATCACGACATACTGCATTGCATCCTCAAATGCATAACATATCCATGGATCATCATGTCACACTTCAATTGCATATGAAGCATGTTCCAGATCAATCCCAAATCAACAAAACATCCTCACAAAGAATTTCATCCTTATAATTCCCAATTAACATCTGTTATTACACTCTCAACTAAAATAATCCAGGGTGTTAGTACGTCATGCTCCCCAACTCTCAATACTCACTTTATCTCTCTGAGGGTCGTAGGTCGTCCGTAGACTTTACCCTCTCATCCTCTTGAGGTCGTAGATCGTCCGTAGATCTTACCTTCACTTTATCTTTCCTAGGGTCGTAGGTCATCTGTAGACTTTACCCTCTCATCATCTTTTTTTTAAGGTCGTAGATCATCCGTAGATCTTACCGTCGAGTTATTATTTTAAGGTCGTAGATCATCCATAGATCTTACCATGATGGTGTCTTTTTAGGATTGTAGATCGTCCGAAGATCTTACCTTCCCTTTATCTTTCCTAGGGTCGTAGGTCATCCGCAGACTTTACCCTCTCATCCTCTCAGGTCATAGCTCGCCCATAGATCTTACCTTCACTTTATCTCTCCTAAGGTTATAGACCGTCCATAGATCTTCCCCTCACTTTACATTTCCTAAGGTTGTAGATCTTCCGTAGATCTTACTTTCACTTTACCTCTGTTAAGGTCGTAGACCGTCCGTAGGTCTTACCTTCGCATTTTAGGGTCGTAGATCGTCCGTAGATCTTACCATCATGTTATGTTTTTTTTAAGGTTGTAGGTCATTGGTAGGCTTTACCTTCTCCTCTTTACCTCTTTTAAGGTCGTAGATCGTCTGTAGATCTTACCGTCGCGTCATCCTTTTAAGGTCGTAGATCGTTCGTAGATCTTACCTTCGTGTCTTTTTTAAGGGGTCGTAGATAATTCATAGATCTTACCATCGCGTTATGTTTTTAAGGTCGTAGATCATCCGTAGATCTTGCTGTTGTGCCATATTCTTAGGGTCTTAAGTCTTCCGCAGACTTTACCTTCGTGTTATCTTTAAGTTTCTTACCTCCAGTCACCGCGATATTGACAACCATATCATTTTCGTCACTCTACCACTCACTCCCTCGAAAACCTTGTATTGGCACCATTACCCCAGTATGAGCTACCATTATTCAATCATGTTTATCCATCATGACCAGTCCACCAGAAGACCAGTTTGTCTTTCCCCAACAGACATTCAGACCAGTGAATTCCACACACACATCTCTCCAGGGCAAATTTCAGGTCCTCGTATTTAACCATCTTCCACCTTGAACTCTCGAAAGGCTGATGCCAATCTCGACTTCAGGTCTAAGACGTTTAAATAGGGGCAGTTGTCGTACCCCAAATTTGCCCTATCTCTTTTATTTTTGTCTAGCTTTGAACTTTGCATTCCATTTGCATCATTTTATCATTCAGTCATTTACATATCCTGCATCTCAGGGAATCAGGCGCTTTGGTTGAAGTTTTAGGGCTGCGCCCTCCTTATGTGTAATCTTGTTTTGAGGTTTTCTTATCAGGTAAAAAGGAAACGCATCTGGTACTCGATTAGTGAATCGTGGAACGAATTTTGTCATCACGTTACAAGGTTGGTTCTCGCTCAATTTTATCAGAGCCTAGATTATGGTTTATTTCCCTATGTGTGCTGGTCAAGATGCTAGGGTTTCGGGTCTTTGGTTTCTGGGAAGATGTTTCTCTCGCCTGCCTCGAAGATGGCTCAAAGCTCAGTGCATTAGGTCAAAAATGTCACCTCCTCGCATTTCAAGTTTCTTCTCAAAGTCTCCAAGCCATGAAGTCGAGAATTTGAAGTTTGGATTGACAAATGTGGAGTTTGGGCACAGGAAATGAGGCTGAGGGCTCATGATGATCTAGACATGTTTTTGGGTTACTTAGGTTGCAAGTTACTCGCGATCTGAACGTCAAAGTTAGAGTCATGTTCGAGAAGTGCAAGTGTGGTTCAGGCATGATATGAAGATCAAGGTTAAGCGACCGGTGTTTTGAGTGCAGATTAACCAGTGAAATTAAATTCTTAAGCATTTATTTTGTTTAAGAGTTTGATTGGATTTTGAAAGATAAGGCGCGTGATGTGTTTGGAATACAAGTTATAACAATTGCTCACAATTTCTTGAAGTTTAAGTTACAAAGTCAAAGGGTGCATTCCAATTATTCAAGAGAGAATTCCAGAATTTAAACAAAATGTAAGAGTTATTTGATTTCTACAACAAAGTTCATAATTGATAAATTCATTCAAACTTGTGTTCATTACATTTTTTTGAGACGAGTTACAAGGCATGTCACAAATTACAAGTTACAATTGCTAATTACAAAAAAAAACAAAAAGGGAATTAATTCTTTCTCCTTCAATTGTTGTTGCTTCTTCTTCAAGAGAATCGTCCATGTTCTTACAATCCCTCTTTCCGTCTGATACTCGTGCTCATGAAACAAAGAAGACAAAAATTAGCAAGCAACTAATGCATGAAAACTTCCAAACAATTATTTTGTTAAGAGAAAATGTCATCATTAGGATTTGCACTTGGAATAAGAAATTGGAAAAGGCTTTTGTTTTCACTCATAAGCCATCTCCTCCTATTTTGCAAATCACAAAAAATTAGGTTCACAAAAAGGGAAAAGAAATTTAGAACAAATTCATTGCAAAAAACAGCATCAAGATAGCAAGCGTCCAAGCCAAATACACAAGACAAGGCAGCACATCATCCAACCCAAATGCACCGAAGCAAGGCAGCAAGAAAAGGCAATGCAACAATAAGCACAAAGAAAAACAGCCCACAATGGTTAAACAATAAAGCATCATGGCTATAATAAACAGGCAGCAACAATAAAGTGGCCAACAGTACGTATCTTCTTTTGATACTCGTCAGTGTTACACTTTCCTTTATACTCGTACGTATCTTCTTTTGATACTCGTCTGTATTAAATCAAACACCCGCCCGTGCTATCTTTTTCTTGATACCCGTCTGTATCTTCTTTTGATACTCGTCTGTATTTTCTTTCGATACTCGTCTGTAATGATCTTATTTCTATACTTTTCCGTATTGAATCAAACTCTCGTCTATGTTAAATATTTCTTGATACCAGTCTGTTGCTTATTTCTATACTCATCCATATTGATTCAAATACTCGTTCGGGTAATCCTTTCTTTGATTCTCATCCGTATCTTCTATCAATACTCGTCAGTATTGATTCAAACACTCGATTATGGTAGCCTCTCCTTGATACTCATATGTATCTTCTTTCGATACTCGTCTGTATTGATTAAAGCACTAGTATATGTTATCCTTTCCTAGATATTCATTTGTATCTTCTTTCGATACTCATTTGTATTGATCCAAACACTCGTCTGTGTAATCATTTCCTTAATACTCGTCTATATCTTCTTTTGATACTCGTCTTTATTGATATAAACACTCGTCTGTGTTATCCATTCCTTGATACTCGTTCATATCTTCTTTCAATACTTATCTGTATTAATCCAAACACTCGTCAGATTAATCATTTCCTTCATACTCGTTAGTATCTTCTTTTGATACTCGTCTGTACTAATTTAAACACCCATCCATGTTATCCTTTCCTTGATACTCGTTTGTAACTTCTTTCGATATTCATCTGTATTGATGCAATCACTCGTCAGTGTTATCCTTTCCATGATACTCGTCTGTATCTTTTTTTTTATACTCGGCCTTATTGATCCAAATACTTGTCTGTGTTATCCATTCTTTGATACTCATCTTAATCTTCTTTCGATAGTCGTCTGTATGTATTCAAACACCCATTTGTGTTATCCTTTCCATGATATTTGTATGTATCTTCTTTAGATACTCGTCAGTATTAATCCAAACACTCGTTCGTGTTATCCATTCCTCAAACTCGTTCGTATCTCTTTTCAATACTCGTTCGTATTGATCCAAACACTTGTCTGTGCTATCCTTTATTTGATACTCTTCCGTATCTTTTTACAATACTCATCAATATTGATTCAAAAACATGTATGTGTTATCCTTTCCTTGATACTTGTCTGTATCTTCTTTTGATACTCGTCTGTATCTTCAACTGATACTCATCTATATTGATCTTATCACTCATTCGTGTTAAATAATTCTTTGATACTCGTATGTATCTTACTTCAATACTCATCCGTATTGATTCTAACACTCACCTGTGTTAAATCTTTTTTGATACTCATCTGCATCTTATTTCGATACTCGTCTGTATTGATTAAAACGCTCGTCTGAGTAATCCTTTCTTTGATACTTATCTTTATTTTCTTTATGTACTCGTCCATATTGATCCAAACACTCGTCTGTGTTATACTTTCCTTGATACTCGAATGTATCTTCTTTCGATACTCGTCCGTATTGATTCAAGCACTCGCCTGTGTTATCCTTTCCTTGATACTTGTTTGTATCTTCTTTTGATACTCATATGTATTTTCTTTCAATACTCATCTGTAATGATCTTAAAACTCGGCAGTGTTAAATCTTTCTCTTATACTCGTTTGTATCTTATTTCTATACTCTTATGTATTGATTCAAACTCTCTTATATGTTAAATCTTTCTTGATACTCATCTGTATCTTATTTCTATACTCGTCCATATTGATTCAAAAATCGTCCGGGTAATCCTTTCTTTGTTGCTCATTTGTATCTTCTATCAATAATTGTCCGTATTGATTCAAACACTCGACTAAGTTATCCTATCCTTGATACTCATTTATATCTTCTTTCGATACTCATCTGTATTGATTCAAACACTCATATGGGTAATCCTTTCTTTGATACTCGTCTGTATCTTTTTTATATACTCGTCTGTATTGATCCAAACACTCATCGGTGTTACACATTCCTTCATACTCATACGTATCTTCTTTCAATACTCGTCTGTATTGAATCAAACACTCGCCCGTGTTACCTTTCTCTTGATACTCGTTTGTATCTGGTTTTGATACTCGTCTGTATTTTCTTTCGTTACTCATCTGTAATGATCTTAACACTCGTTCGTGTCAAATATTTCTCTTATACTCGTCCATATCTTATTTCTATATGTGTCTGCATTGATTCAAACACTCATATGTGTTAAATCTTCCTTGATAATCGTTTGTATCTTCTTTTGATACTCGTCTGTACCGATTCAAACACTCTTCTATGTTATCCTTTCCTTGATAATCATTTGTAACTTCTTTCGATAGTCATCCGTATTGATCCAATCACTCATTCTTGTTATCCTTTCCTTGATACTCATCCGCATCTTTTTTTTTATACTCTTCCTTATTGATCCAAATACTCGTCGGTGTTATCCATTCATTGATAGTCGTCTGTATCTTCTTTCGATTCCTTGTCTATATTTATTCAAACACCCGTCTGTGTTATCCTTTCCTTGATATTTGTAGGTAACTTCTTTAGATACTCGTCCGTATTGATCCAAACACTCATATGTGTTATCCTACTTAAACTCGTTTGTATCTCTTTTCAATAATCGTTCTTATTGATCCAAACACTCGTCTTTCTTATCCTTTCTTTGAAACTCGTCCATATTTACTTTTGATACTCTTCTATATTGATTCAAAAACTCGTCCGTGTTATCCTTTCCTTGATACTTGTCTGTATTTTCTTTTGATACTCATCTGTATCTTTAATTTATACTCATCTGTATTGATCTTATCACTCATCCGTGTTAAATAATTCTTCCATACTCGTCTCTATCTTCAATACTCGCCCGTATTTATTCTAACACTCGTCTGTGTTAAATCTTTCTTGATACCCATATGTATCTTATTTCGATACTCGTCCATATTAATTCAAACAATCGTCCGGGTAATCCTTTCTTTAATACTCGTTTGTATCTTCTTTCTATACTCGTTTGTATTGATCCAAACACTTGTCTATGTTATCCTTTCTTTGTTATCCGTACGTATCTTCTTTCGATACTCGTCCGTATTGATTCAAACACTCGCTCGTGTTATCCTTTCCTTGATACTCGTTTGTATCTTCATTCGATACTTGTCTAATTCTTCCTTCGATACTAGTCTGCATTAATCTTAACACTGGTATGTGTTTAATCTTTCTCTTATACTCATCTATATCTTATTTTGATACTCGTCCGTATTGATTCAAACACTCGTCTATGTTAAATCTTTCGTGATACTTGTCCATATCTTATTTATATACTCGTCCATATTGATTCAAACACTATTTGATGCTTATCCATATCTTTTATCGATACTCGTCCGTATTGATCCAATCACACGTTAGTTTAATCCTTTCCTTAATACTCTTTTGTATCTTCTTTTGATACTCGTCTGTATTGATACAAACCCTCGTTTGTTTTACCCTTTCCTTCATACCCGTCCATATCTTCTTTCGATATTCATCTGTATTGATCAAAACACTCATCCGTGTTATCCTTTCCTTGATACTCGTCTGTATCTTTTTTTTGATACTCGTCTGTATCTTTTTTTTGATACTCGTCCTTATTGATCCAAATATTCATTCGTGTTATCCCTTCTTTGATAATCTTATGTATCTTCTTTCGATACTCGTCTGTATGTATTGAAACACTCGTCTGTGTTATCCTTTCTTTGATATGCGTCTGTATCTTCTTTTGATACTCGTCCATATTGATCCAACCACTCGTCTGCGTTATACTTTCCTCGATACTCGTATGTATCTTCTTTCGATACTCGTCCGTATTGATTCAAGCACTCTCCTGTGTTATCCTTTCCTTGATACTCGTCTGTATCTTCTTTTGATACTCATCTGTATTTTCTTTCAATACTCATCTGTAATGATCTTAACACTCGGCAGTGTTAAATCTTTCTCTTATACTCGTTCGTATCTTATTTCTATACTCTTTTGTATTCATTCAAACTCTCTTCTATGTTAAATCTTTCTTGATACTCGTCTGTATCTTATTTCTATACTCGTCCATATTGATTCAAAACTCGTCCGGGTAATCCTTTCTTTGTTGCTCATTTGTATCTTTTATCAATAATTGTCCATATTGGTTCAAACACTTGACTATGTTATCCTCTCCTTGATACTCGTCTGTATCTTCTTTCTATACTCATCTATATTGATTCAAACACTCGTCTGGGTAATCCTTTCTTTGATACTCGTCTGTATCTTTTTTATATACTCGTCTGTATTGATCCAAACACTCATGGGTGTTACACTTTCCTTCATACTCATACGTATCTTCTTTCAATACTCGTCTGAATTGAATCAAACACTCGCCCGTGTTATCTTTTTCTTGATACTCGTTTGTATCTGGTTTGGATACTCGTCTGTATTTTCTTTCGTTACTCGTCTGTAATGATCTTAACACTCGTTCGTGTTAAATATTTCTCTTATATTCGTCCATATCTTATTTCTATACTTGTCTGCATTGATTCAAACACTCGTCTATGTTAAATCTTTCTTGATACCTGACTGTTGCTTATTTCTATACTCGTCCATATTAATTCAAATACTCGTTTGGGTAATCCTTTCTTTGATGCTCATTCGTATCTTCTATCAATACTCATCCATATAGATTCAAACACTCGACTATGATATCATTTCCTTGATACTCGTTTGTATCTTCTTTTGATAGTCATCTGTATTGAGTCAAACACTCATATGTGTTATCCTTTCCTAGACATTCATTTGGATCTTCTTTCGATACTCGTTTGTATTGATCCAATCACTCGTTTGTGTAATCATTTCCTTAATACTCGTATGTATCTTCTTTTGATATTCCTCTGTATTGATCTAAACACTCATCCATGTTATCTCTTCCTTTATACTCGTTCCTATCTTCTTTTAATACTCAACTATATTGATCCAAACACTCGTTAGTCTAATCATTTCCTTGATAATGGTCTGTATCTTCTTTTGATACTCGTCTGTACTGATTCAAACACTCTTCTGGGTTATCCTTTCCTTGATAATCGTCTGTAACTTCTTTCGATAGTCATCTATATTGATCTAATCACTCATCCATGTGATCCTTTCCTTGATACTTGTTTGTATCTTTTTTTTATACTCTTCCTTATTGATCCAAATACTCGTCGGTGTTATCCATTCATTGATACTCGTCTGTATCTTCTTTCGATTCTCGTCCGTATGTATTCCAACACCCGTCTGTGTTATCCTTTCCTTGATATTTATAGGTAACTTCTTTAGACACTCGTCCGTATTGATCCAAACACTCATATGTGTTATCCTACTTAAACTCGTTTGTATCTCTTTTCAATACTCGTTCTTATTGATCCAAACACTCGTCTGTGTTATCCTTTCTTTAATATTCGTCCATGTCTACTTTGGATACTCTTCTATATTGATTCAAAAACTCGACCGTGTTATCCTTTCCTTGATACTTGTCTGTATTTTCTTTTGATACTCATTTGTATCTTCAATTGATACTCATCTGTATTGATCTTATCACTCATCCGTGTTAAATAATTCTTCCATACTCGTCTGTATCTTCAATACTCGCTCGTATTGATTCTAACACTTGTGTGTGTTAAATCTTTCTTGATACCCATCTGTATCTTATTTCGATACTCGTCCATATTGATTCAAACAATCGTTCGGGTAATCCTTTCTTTAATAGTTGTCTGTATCTTCTTTCTATACTCATTTGTATTGATCCAAACACTTGTTTGTGTTATCCTTTCTTAGTTATCCGTATGTATCTTCTTTCGATACTCATCCATATTGATTCAAACACTCGCTCGTGTTATCCTTTCCTTGATACTCGTTTGTATCTTCTTTCGATACTCGTCTAATTCTTCCTTCGATACTTGTCTGTATTGATCTTAACACTAGTTTGTGTTTAATCTATCTCTTATACTCATCTATATCTAATTTTGATACTCGTCTGTATTGATTCAAACACTCGTCTATGTTAAATCTTTCGTGATACTCGTCCATATATTATATATATACTCGTCCATATTGATTCAAACACTCTTTGATGCTCATCCGTATCTTCTTTCGATACTCGTCTGTATTGATCCAATCACACGTTAGTTAAATCCTTTCCTTAATAATCTTTTGTATCTTCTTTTGATACTCGTCTGTATTGATACAAACCCTCATTTGTTTTATCCTTTCCTTCATACTCGTCCATATCATCTTTCGATATTCATTTGTATAGATCAAAACACTCATCTGTGTTATCCTTTCCTTGATACTCCTCTGTATCTTTTTTTTGATACTCGTCCTTATTGATCCAAATACTCATCCGTGTTATCCCTTCTTTGATAATCTTATATATCTTCTTTCGATACTCATTTGTATGTATTGAAACACTCATCTGTTTTATCCTTTCCTTGATATGCATCTGTATCTTCTTTTGATACTCGTCCATATTGATCCAAACACTCGTCTGTGTTATACTTTCCTCGATACTCGTATGTATATTCCTTCGATACTTGTGTGTATTGATTCAAGCACTCGCCTGTGTTATCCTTTCCTTGATACTCGTCTGTATCTTCTTTTGATACTCATCTGTATTTTCTTTCAATACTCATCTGTAATGATCTTAACACTCGGCAGTGTTAAATCTTTCTCTTATAATCGTTTGTATCTTATTTCTATACTCTTCTGTATTGATTCAAACTCTCTTCTGTGTTAAATCTTTCTTGATACTCGTCTGTATCTTATTTCTATACTCGTCCTTATTGATTCAAAACTCGCCCGGGTAATCCTTTCTTTGATGCTCATTTGTATCTTCTATCAATAATTGTCCGTATTTATTCAAACACTCGACTATGTTATCCTCTCCTTGATACTCGTTTTTATCTTCTTTCGATACTCGTCTGTATTGATTCAAACACTTGTCTGGGTAATCCTTTCTTTGATACTCGTTTGTATCTTTTTTATATACTCGTCTGTATTGATCCAAACACTCATCGGTGTTTCACTTTCCTTCATACTCATACGTATCTTCTTTCAATACTCATCTGTATTGAATCAAACACTCACCCGTGTTATCTTTTTCTTGATACTCATCTGTATCTGGTTTTGATAATCGTCTGTATTTTCTTTTGTTACTCGTCTATAATGATCTTAACACTCGTTCGTGTTAAATATTTCTCTTATACTCATCCATATCATATTTCTATACTTGTCTGCATTGATTGAAACACTCGTCTATGTTAAATCTTTCTTGATACCTATTCGTTGCTTATTTCTATACTCGACCATAATGATTTAAATACTCGTTCAGGTAATCCTTTCTTTGATGCTCATTCGTATCTTCTATCAATACTCATCCATATTGATTTAAACACTCGACTATGATATAATTTCTATGATACTCGTCAGTATCTTCTTTTGATACTTATCTGTATTGATTCAAACACTCATATGTGTTATCCTATCCTAGATATTCATTTGTATCTTCTTTTGATACTCGTTTGTATTAATCCAAACACTCGTTTGTGTAATCATTTCCTTAATAGTCGTATGTATCTTCTTTTGATACTCTTCTGTATTGATCTAAACACTCGTCCATGTTATCTCTTCCTTTATACTCGTTCGTATCTTCTTTCAACACTCAACTATATTGATCCAAACACGCGTCAGAGTAATCATTTCCTTGATAATCGTCTGTATCTTCTTTTGATACTCGTCTGTACTGATTCAAACACTCTTCTGTGTTATCCTTTCCTTGATAATTGTCTGTAACTTCTTTCGATAGTCATCTGTATTGATCCAATAACTCATCTGTGTTATCCTTTCCTTGATACTCGTCTGTATCTTTTTTTATACTCTTCCTTATTGATCCAAATACTCGTCGGTGTTATCCATTCATTGATAATCGTCTGTATCTTCTTTCGATACTCGTTCGTATGTATTCAAACACCCGTCTGTGTTATCCTTTCCTTGATATTTGTAGGTATCTTCTTTAGATACTCGTCCGTATTGATCCAAAAACTCGTATGTGTTATCCTACTTAAACTCATTTGTATCTCTTTTCAATACTCGTTCTTATTGATCCAAACACTCATCTGTGTTATCCTTTCTTTGATACTCGTCCATATCTACTTTCGATACTCGTCTATATTGATTCAAAAACTCGTCCGTGTTATCCTTTCCTTGATACTTGTCTGTATTTTCTTTTGATACTCATTTGTGTCTTGAATTCATACTCATCTATATTGATCTTATCACTCATCCGTGTTAAATAATTCTTCCATACTCGTTTGTATCTTCAATACTCACCCATATTGATTCTAACACTCGTCTGTGTTAAATCTTTTTTGATACCTATCTGTATCTTATTTCGATACTCGTCCATATTGATTCAAACAATCGTCCGGGTAATCCTTTCTTTAGTACTCGTTTGTATCTTCTTTCTATACTCGTCTGTATTGATCCAAACACTTGTATGTGTTATACTTTCTTTATTATCCGTATGTATCTTCTTTCGATACTCATCCGTATTGATTCAAACACTCGCTTGTGTTATCCTTTACTTGATACTCGTTTATATCTTCTTTCGATACTCATCTAATTTTTCCTTCGATACTCGTCTGTATTGATCTGAACACTGGTATGTGTTTAATCTTTCTCTTATACTCATTTATATCTTATTTTGATACTCATCCGTATTGATTCAAACACTCGTCTATGTTAAATCTTTCGTGATACTCGTCCGTATCTTATTTATATACTCGTCCATATTGATTCAAACACTCTTTGATGCTCATCCATATCTTCTTTCGATACTCGTCCGTATTGATCCAATCAAACGTTAGTGTAATCTTTTCCTTAATACTCTTTTGTATCTTCTTTTGATACTCGTCTATATTGATACAACCCTCTTTTGTTTTATCCTATCCTTCATACTCATCCATATCTTCTTTCGATATTCATTTGTATTGATCAAAACACTCATCTGTGTTATCCTTTCCTTGATACTCGTATGTATCTGTTTTTTGATACTCGTCCTTATTGATCCAAATACTCATCTGTGTCATCCCTTGTTTGATAATCTTATGTATCTTCTTTCGATACTCGTCTGTATGTATTGAAACACTCGTCTGTGTTATCCTTTCCTTGATATGCGTCTGTATCTTCTTTTGATACTCGTCCGTATTGATCCAAACACTCGTCTGTCTTATCCTTTCCTTGATACTTGATCATATCTTTTTTGATACTCATTTGTATCGATCCAAACAATCGTCCGTGTTATACTTTCCTTGATACTCGTTCGTATCTTCTTTCAATACTTATCTGTATTAATCCAAACACTCGTCAGATTAATCATTTCCTTGATACTCGTTAGTATCTTCTTTTGATACTCGTCTGTACTGATTTAAACACTCGTTCGCGTTATCCTTTCCTTGATACTCGTTTGTAACTTCTATTGATATTCATCTGTATTGATCCAATCAATTGTCTGTGTTATCCTTTCCTTGATACTCGTCTGTATCTTTTTTTTATACTCGGCCTTATTGATCCAAATACTTGTCCGTGTTATCCATTCTTTGATACTCATCTGTATCTTCTTTCGATAGTCGTCCGTATGTATTCATACACCGATTTGTGTTATCCTTTCCATCATATTTATATGTATCTTCTTTAGATACTCATCAGTATTGATCCAAACACTCGTTCGTGTTATCCTTTCCTTAAACTCGTCCATATCTCTTTTCAATACTCGTTCGTATTGATCCAAACACTTGTCTGTGTTATCCTTTATTTGATACTCTTCCGTATCCTTTTACAATACTCATCAATATTGATTCAAAAACTTGTCTGTGTTATCCTTTCCTTGATACTTGTCTGTATCTTCTTTTGATACTCGTCTGTCTCTTCAACTGATACTCATCTATATTGATCTTATCACTCATCCGTGTTAAATAATTCTTTGATACTCATCTGTATCTTACTTCAATACTCACCCGTATTGATTCTAACAATCGTCTTTGTAAAATCTTTCTTGATACACATCTGCATCTTATTTCGATACTCGTCCATATTGATTCAAACGCTCGTCCGAGTAATCCTTTGTTTGATACTTATCTGTATTTTCTTTCTGTACTCGTCCATATTGATCCAAACACTCGTTTGTGTTATACTTTCCTCGATACTCGTATGTATCTTCTTTCGATACTCATCCATATTGATTCAAGAACTCGCCTATGTTATCCTTTCCTTGATACTCGTCTGTATCTTCTTTTGATACTCATCCGTATTTTCTTTCAATACTCATCTGTAATGATCTTAACACTCGATAGTGTTAAATCTTTCTCTTATACTCGTTCGTATCTTATTTCTATAATCCTTTGTATTGATTCAAACTCTCTTCTGTGTTAAATCTTTCTTGATACTCGTCTGTATCTTATTTCTATACTCGTCCATATTGATTCAAAACTCATCCGGGTAATCCTTTCTTTCACGCTCATTTGTATCTTCTATCAATAATTGTCTGTATTGATTCAAACACTCGACTATGTTATCCTCTCCTTGATACTCGTCTGTATCTTCTTTCGATACTCGTCTGTATTGATTCAAACACTCATCTGTGTAATCCTTTCTTTGATACTCGTCTGTATCTTTTTTATATACTCGTCTGTATTGATCCAAACACTCATCGGTGTTACACTTTCCTTCACACTCATACGTATCTTCTTTCAATACTCGTCTATATTGAATCAAACACTCGCCCGTGTTATCTTTTTCTTGATACTCGTTTGTATCTGATTTTGATACTCATCTGTATTTTATTTCGTTACTCGTCTGTAATGATCTTAACACTCGTTCATGTTAAATATTTCTCTTATACTCGTCCATATCTTATTTCTATACTTGTCTGCATTGATTCAAACACTCGTCTATGTTAAATCTTTCTTGATACCTGTATGTTGCTTATTTCTATACTCGTCCATATTGATTCAAATACTCGTCCGGGTAATCCTTTCTTTGATGCTCATTCGTATCTTCTATCAATACTCATCCATATTGATTCAAACAGTCGACTATGATATCATTTCCTTGATACTCGTTTGCATCTTCTTTTGATACTCATCTGTATTAATTCAAACACTCATTTGTGTTATCCTTTCCTAGATATTCATCTGTATCTTCTTTCGATACTTGATTGTATTGATCCAAACACTCGTTTGTGTAATCATTTCCTTAATACTCGTATGTATCTTATTTTGATACTCGTATGTATTGATCTAAACACTCGTCCATGTTATCTCTTCCTTTATACGCGTTCGTATCTTCTTTCAATACTCAACTATATTAATCCAAACACTCGTCAGTGTAATCATTTCCTTGATAATCGTATGTATCTTCTTTTGATACTCGTATGTACTGATTCAAACACTCTCGCGTGTTATCCTTTCTTTGATAATCGTCTGTGACTTCTTTCGATAGTCATTCGTATTTATCCAATCACTCATTCGTGTTATCCTTTCCTTGATACTAGTCCGTATCTTTTTTTTATACTCTTCCTTATTGATCCAAATACTCGGCGGTGTTATCCCTTCATTGATACTCGTCTGTATCTTCTTTCGATACTCGTCTGTATGTACTCAAACACCCGTCTGTGTTATCCTTTCCTTGATATTTGTAGGTATCTTCTTTAGATACTCGTCCGTATTGATCCAAACACTCGTATGTGTTATCCTACTTAAACTCGTTTGTATCTCTTTTCAATACTCGTTCTTATTGATCCAAACACTCGTCTGTGTTATCCTTTCTTTGATACTCGTCCATATCTACTTTCGATACTCGTCTATATTGATTCAAAAACTCGACTGTGTTATCCTTTCCTTGATACTTGTCTATATTTTCTTTTGATACTCATCTGTATTTTCTTTCAATACTCATATGTAATGATCTTAACACTCGACAATGTTAAATCTTTCTCTTATACTCGTTCGTATCTTATTTCTATACTCGTCTGTATTGATTCAAACTCTCTTTTGTGTTAAATCTTTCTTGATACTCGTCTGTATCTTATTTCAATACTCGTCCATATTGATTCAAAACTCGTCCAGGTAATCTTTTCTTTGATGCTCATTTGTATCTTCTATCAATAATTGTCCGTATTGATTCAAATACTCGACTATGTTATCCTCTCCTTGATACTCGTCTGTATCTTCTTTCGATACTCGTCTGTATTGATTCAAACACTCGTCTGGGTAATCATTTCTTTGATACTCGTCTGTATCTTTTTTATATACTCGTCTGTATTGATTCAAACACTCATCGGTGTTACACTTTCCTTCACACTCATACGTATCTTCTTTCGATACTCGTCTATATTGAATCAAACACTCGCCCGTGTTAGCATTTTCTTAATACTCGTTTGTATCTGGTTTTGATACACGTCTATATTTTCTTTCGTTACTCGTCTGTAATGATCTTAACACTTGTTCGTGTTAAATATTTCTCTTATACTTGTCCATATCTTATTTCTATACTTGTCTGCATTGATTCAAACACTCGTCTTTGTTAAATCTTTCTTGATACCTGTCCGGTGCCTATTTCTATACTCGTCCATATTGATTCAAATACTCGTTTGGGTAATCCTTTCTTTGATGCTCATTCGTATCTTCTATCAATACTCATCCATATTTATTGAAACACTCGACTATGATATCATTTCTTTGATACTCGTCTGTATCTTCTTTTGATACTCATCTGTATTGATTCAAACACTCATCTGTGTTATCCTTTCCTAGATATTCTTCTGTATCTTCTTTCGATACTCGTTTGTATTGATCCAAACACTCGTTTGTGTAATCATTTCCTTAATACTCGTATGTATCTTCTTTTGATACTCGTCTGTATTGATCTAAACACTCATCCATGTTATCTCTTCCTTTATACTCGTTCGTATCTTATTTCAATACTCAACTATAATGATCCAAACACTCGTCAATGTTATCATTTCCTTGATAATCGTCTGCATCTTCTTTTGATACTCGTCTGTACTGATTCAAAAACTCTTTTGTGTTATCCTTTCCTTGATAATCGTCTGTAACTTCTTTCAATAGTCATCCGTATTAATCCAATCACTCATCCGTGTTATCCTTTCCTTGAATTTTGTCTGTATCTTTTTTTTATAATCTTCCTTATTGATCCAAATACTCGTCGGTGTTATCCATTCATTGATACTCGTCTGTATCTTCTTTTGATACTCGTCCGTATCTATTCAAACACCCGTCTGTGTTATCCTTTCCTTGATATTTGTAGGTATCTTCTTTAGATACTCGTCCGCATTGATCCAAACACTCGTATGTGTTATCCTACTTAAACTCGTTTGTATCTCTTTTCAATACTCGTTCTTATTGATTCAAACACTCATCTGTGTTATCCTTTCTTTGATACTCGTCCATATCTACTTTTGATACTCGTCTATATTGATTCAAAAACTCGTCCTTGTTATCCTTTTCTTGATACTTGTCTGTATTTTCTTTTGATACTCATCTGGATCTTCAATTGATACTCATCTGTATTGATCTTATAACTTATCTGTGTTAAATAATTCTTCCATACTCGTCTGTATCTTCAATACTCGCCCGTATTGATTTTAACACTCGTCTGTGTTAAATCTTTCTTGATACCCATATGTATCTTATTTCGATACTCATCCATATTAATTCAAACAACCGTCCGGGTAATCCTTTCTTTAATACTCGTTTGTATCTTCTTTCTATACTCGTCTGTATTGATCCAAACATTTGTCTGTGTTATACTTTCTTTGTTATCCGTACGTATCTTCTTTCGATACTCATCCGTATTGATTCAAACACTCCCTCGTGTTATCCTTTCCTTGATACTCGTTTGTATCTTCTTTCGATACTCGTCTAATTCTTCTTTCGATACTCGTTTGTATTGATCTTAACACTGGTTTGTGTTTAATCTTTCTCTTATACTAATCTATATCTTATTTTGATACGCGTCCGTATTGATTAAAACACTCGTCTATGTTAAATATTTCGTGATACTCGTCCGTATCTTATTTATATACTCGTCCATATTTATTCAAACACTCTTTGATGCTCATCCATATCTTCTTTCGATACTCGTCCGTATTGATCCAAACACACGTTAGTGTAATCCTTTCCTTAATACTCTTTTGTATCTTCTTTTGATACTCGTTTGTATTGATGCAAACCCTCTTTTGTTTTATCCTTTCCTTCATACTCGTCCATATCTTCTTTCGATATTCATCTGTATTGATCAAAACACTCATCCGTGTTATCCTCTCCTTGATACTCATCTTTATCTTTTTTTTATACTCGTCCTTATTGATCCAAATACTCATCTGTGTCATCCCTTGTTTGATAATCTTATGTATCTTCTTTCGATACTCGTTTGTATGTATTGAAACACTCGTCTGTGTTATCCTTTCCTTGATATGCGTTTGTATCTTCTTTTGATACTCGTCCGTATTGATCCAAACACTCGTCTGTGTTATCCTTTCCTTGATACTTGATCATATCTTTTTTGATACTCATTTGTATCGATCCAAACAATCGTCCGTGTTATCCTTTCTTTGTAACTCGTCCATATCTTTTTTCGATACTTGTCTATATTGATTACAAAACTCGTCTGTATTATCCTTTCCTTGATTCCCGTTCGTATCTTCTTTTGATACACTTCTATATTCATTCAAACACTCGTCTGTGTTATTCTTTCCATAATGTTCGTTTGTATCTTCTTTTGATACTTGTCCATATTGATAAAAACACTATTTTGTGTTATCCTTTCGATGATGCTCATCTGTATCCTTTTTTGATACTCGTTCATATTGATCCAAACACTCTTCTGTGTTATCCTTTCCTTGATACTCGTCCGTATCTTTTTTCGATACTCGTTTGTATTGATCCAAACACTCATCTGAGTTATCCTTTCTTTGATATTCGTCTATATCTTCTTTCAATACTCGTCTGTATTGAATCAAGCACTCGTCCATGTTATCCTCTCATTGATACTTGTCCGCATCTTTATCGTTCTAAACAAAAATTGAAGAATTACTTTCTTCATCCCCAATAATGGTCAGGGATTTATTTTCCCCGGCTAGACGCAGTTACAAGAAGCTATCAATACTCTCCAATGACATATTACATCCATACATCATTTACAAAATATCATAAAATTTGCATACAAAACGCATATATTATTCTCATTTATTTTGAAAGCATCATTACAAAATATATTTCATGCATCATGACATTTCATGAAGCTAACTTTGTTTTCAGGTTAAACAGACAAAAATTGTCATCAATTTATAGTCAGGTTATAGATTAATTCTAAAAATAGGACGGGGCGACTATCGATGTGACCAGATGATTCCCTCAGAGGCTTGTTCTGACGAGCATTTCCTTCAGAGATTTGTTTTGAAAAGCATTTCCCTCAAATAAAATTGGACAGATTCATTCTAAAAAGCATCAGTTAGATAAAACCAAACAAAAGTTTATTCTGACACTCTTTTGGATAAATTCGGACGTAGACTCATTCCAATACATATTTTAAATACATCGAGGTGTAGACTCACTCTAATATATCTTCCAGACACAGTCGGGCGCAGACTCATTCTGATCCATATCTGGATATAGTTGGGTGTAGACTCATTCCAATACAATATTCAGATATAGTCGGGCGAAGACTCATTCTGATCCTCTCCTAGATATAGTCGAGACATAGACTCACTCTGAAATATCATTCAGATACAATTGAGACATAAGATTCATTCTAACACTCCCTAGCATGTCTACTAGATACAGTCGAACACAGGCTCATTCTAGTATATTTTTTCAGATACAGTCGGGCATAAACATAGTATTATACTCATATTAACATTTAATTCAGATGGAATCTATAAGCCCATCTCCGAAGAAACTTTATCACCTCTCTGAATGGCATCTTTAAGCTCGTTCAAGCATTATAATCAACCAACAATGTTACTTCTTGCACGTGTGAGTGCAAATTTCTGGGCACTTAAGTGTTCAATCCTCTTCCAACTTCAGATCACGAAAGGCGGGCATGCCAATCTAACTCTTTAGGTTTAAGAATATTGAACAGGGGAAGCTGTTGTACCCCAAACAAATTTCCTCCCATTTTCAAGACAAATCAATTCAATACACATCCTCATGCTCATGAAGGTCTCAATTGCTCAAGACTTATCAAAGATTGATCAGATAAACTTTCCTTCTAAGCAATTGACCTATAACAAGGGTTTTGCTTTTCTCAAGTGAAATTGAGTTTCTAATGCCTCAAATTGGCCTCATGGTTAAACATATGCCTCAAGGTATCCTCATTCAAAATTTCAAGCCTTACATTACAAGTTTGCTCAGTCAATTAGCCAGATGATTGAAAATCAATTGTATTGGACAAAAAGTCAACTTTGACCAATTTACATTCAAAATTCCATATTTTTGTTCAACATCAATATTTTGAAGTCAAATTCATCATTTGATCAAGGGTTGATCATGATTCATCAAGAAACCTTAAGATTCATCAAAAGTCAAAAGTTATTAAATTAGGGTTTTCTTAAGGAGAACTCAACTGGAATTTGACCAAGCATAAACTTCACATACTCTGTCATAAATTCCTCAACAAAATTCTATCTTGAAGGAAATTCAATTCACTACAACTTTGTCTCTCTAAGCTCAAAGCCAAAAATACTTCATTTGAGAGATATGGTCCAAAACATTACAGGTCATTTTAAAAGTCAACAAAAAGTCATTTTTTGTCAAAGCAATTTACATCAAGATAAATATTTCAAATGAAAAAATGACCAACATGAAAGTTGTAGGAGACACCTTGAGGTTTCTAAAAAGTCAAAGATCATCTCCATATGACAAAATTTGAGAGAGTAATGATTGGTGCAAATTGAGCAATTTTATGAAAATGCATGAAACCTAAATTGAGCAAACTTAAATTTCTGGGCTAATGGGTCTAAGTTTTTAGATTCAAACGTGTTCACGACCTCATATTGGACCTCTAAATCCATTCATGCATTTTTGTGATTTTTATTTCTTTTCATTTTAATTTTATTCAATTAAATTCAAAATAAATCAAATAAAATATAAAGCTAATGGATCAAGGTGTGTAGGCTTTTGTTCTGATCAAATTGGAGGCCCAAAAAACTCATGGCCAGCTAGAAAAAATGTGTAGAGATGATTGGCACACGATTGAGCTTAAAAAATAAAGTTTTCATGCAAAATTTAAATCAAAGATTTGATCATGAAATACAAAAGATTTATATCACTTTTGTTGACCTAATCCAAGCATTATAAATAGACATAACGTTCAGACATCAAAGAACACAAAAAATTGCCTCAAGAACACACCCTAAAAATCTAAAACTTGTCAAGAACTAGCGCAAACTCAAACCCTCGTATACAACCTCTATCAATCCATTCCAATCATTATATCATTCTCCTGAAAATCCCAAGAGTTCATCCCACCCATCACTCAAGCTTGAAGCATCCCAGATCGTCGCAGCCAAGGATCACCGATTTGGTAAACTTTTTGAATTTCAAACTTTTAATATATGCATTGTTGAATGATTTTATGCATACATTCATGTTCGTATTGATGTTTGGAATGATTTTGACGCATCATTTGCAAGCTTGGACGCAAGAATAAAAAAATGCTATTGTTAGGGCAGTTTGGAGTATTTTTTTCAAAACTCCCTCCACAAGCGTTTTTAGGACAAACTAATGCTACCATTGGATTCACAAGGGTTAAATTAGGGGGATAGGGTCCTTGTTATGATCTAACTCTTGTTGTTTTTACAAGATGAATTTTTGGTTCATCGGAGAATACGACCGGAGCTAGGGCTCTAACGCTTCTCTGATCCAGCTTTTTATTATATATTGATGTGTTTGTATTCTATAACACAAAAAAACAGATGGCGTAGTGGTGAGTGATCCGCTGGTATTGCGTGAGAGCGTGGGTTCGATCCCAGCTTT
Source organism: Vicia faba (assembly GCA_948472305.1). NCBI lineage: Eukaryota > Viridiplantae > Streptophyta > Magnoliopsida > Fabales > Fabaceae > Vicia > Vicia faba. Next base: position 1,295,003,035 of record OX451737.1, on the reverse strand, counting down.
TGTCAAAATTATTTTGTTTTTTTCCAAACTAACGCGCAGGTTTACAATATGTTGACTAATTCCTATTCCATAACACAAACGTAGCGCTGGCGTAGTGGCAGGAGGGCATGTCTATAAGGCCAGTGGTGTGGTTTCAATTCTCACCTCATGTACTTATTTTTCTTATTTTCTACAAACCCTAATTTTCACTCTTTTTCTTAATTAATTCCTTTTCTAATTAATCATTAACAAAACCTTAAACCTTTCTTTAACCATAACAAATTAGGGTTAGGTTTTTTTTAAATTAGTAATTAAATTTTTGACTTGTTTTTATTTACTAATTAATTAATTAATTAATTAATCTTTTTCTTAATATTAAAATAAATTATAATTTAGGTTTTAATTACTATTATTAACACTTAAATTATTTTCTACAAAAAACACAAGACAGTAAATCCTTCTTTCTAATATTTTACTTATTGCTATTTAATTCTCTTAGACAAAATGTATACGTCGCACTATCAATGTAATACCTTACATCTACATTCCCGCATTTTTTCCTATTATGTATATGCTCTGAGGATGTAATAGCTTACGTTTAATTTTTGCACTTTACATTCTGCACTTTAATTTTCTGTACATATTTAACTGTTAGATGTGATACGATGGGTGAACTGACTGTTATACTGGTTTTGCATTTGTGTTTGCAAATGTTACGGTAAGCAAGAGTCTCCACCGACTTTTCTTTTATCCAAAAAAGGATACGGTGAAAAGAATAGAAAAAATACATTTCGAGAGTTTTTTGAGTAAGGGGGGTATATTATGGAAAGGGAAGGTGTTAGCACCCTTTTCATCCGTAGTTATCTACGGGCTCTTAGATGCTTAGCTCATTTTGAAATACTTTGTGCTTTTTTGTGTTTTGAAAAGTATTTTTGGAAATGCCTTAGTGCGGCGATTTGCTTTTATGATAACTCTTATATCAGTCCTCAAGAGTGTTGATAAAGCTTTTGAAAATATTTTTGAAAATTATTTTGTGTAATTGTGAAAATTTGTTATTGAGCAAGCATCTAACAGCTATCTACTTTTACTCAAAAGGTATTTCTTTTCCTCCTTTCCTTTAGACAAGGCTAGCCTACTATTAGTGAGTAGGTAGCCATAGTCATTTGGATGTATGAGGGACATTTGTGGGTCATCGTACAGTCATAAATGCAACATGTAGAGACGCTTTAGAAATTTTGTTTAAGGGACTAGATCATTTACCATAAGGCAACACCGAAGGGTCATCGATTTGCTAGCGTTTTATTATTAATCTTATCATACACTCCTATTAGTCATACATCTAGCAGTTAATAATTGCAGTAATTAAAAGTGAAGAAATATAAAACCTAGCTATTACAAGGCTTCGGGGGAGGGGGATTATTACATGTCCAAACTTTGGGGAGAAAATGAAAATTAGAGAATAAAGTCCTAACTATTACAACTCATTAGGAAGTTACAATAATATGAAATAGTGCGAAAGAAAAATAACGCGCAAATTTGAAAAGACGTCTAAAATCCTAAGAATAAAATCTTTTTATTTGGTTTTTGGTTTTTTTATGAAAAGAAAATAAATTGAGAAAAATAAGAATAAACCTAAATTCTAATTTATTTTAATTTTTTGAGAAAAAGTTCTTAAAATTAATTAATTAATTACTTCAGAAATTGATTTACTTAATAAAATCTAATCCTAATTTTTATGATGATTTTATTTTATTTTATGTTAATTTAAAAAGAGAAACTATAAAAAAGAAATGAGCAACAAAAATAAAAGCACAAGAAGAAAAATCTTTCGATCCAAAGAAAAGATAACTTTCGATCCAATGAAGGTTGTCCTTCGATCCAATAAAGGGTAACCTCTGATCCAGTGAAAGATGGCCTTCGATCTAGTTAAGGATATTGTTGGAGGTGTATGTTGTACTCCAATGGACAGATTGTATGAGTGATTCTCCACTGTACGTTGGGCCTGCCTAGTGCTTGGGAACGCCTCCTGCAAACTTCAGGGAGTGAGTGGAGCGTTGTTGAAGATTCCTTCGATTTGGATCACTTATGAGTTTTTTTTGATAACTTTGGTGTGGCTTATGAGGCAGCGTCTGCGTGTGAGGCAGTGTATGTGTGCAGTTTCTGGGTGTATGTATGTAGTATCCATGGCTTGTAGAAGTGGCTTGTATTTAACGGAGGTGGAGGAGACAAGAAAATGGAGAAAGAAACATTTCCTTAAAGGCCAACCATTAAACATGGCTTTCGAAGATAAAGTCAGAAAAATTTAAAGATTGCCATTTTGAGACTTTTCATGCCATTTTGGAATTGGGAATGAACTTGGACAAGTGATAATTGGTGCCTTGTATGAATTCAAACTACTCAGAGTTTTTCCTATCAGAACATCTTTGATCAGCCCCTAAGCATTATTCTCTTTGATGGCTGTGAGTTTTGATTCGAATTGTTTAGAACCTTCCTTATCATAACTTCTTAGATTGAGTCAACTTCTTCATTGATTGCTTGATTTTGTTGATATGTTTATCAAAAGACATTTTGTTCTGATATGCCAATCGAAGGACATTTTGTTAACATGCCTTCTAAGTACACCTCATACTTGCTCTTCGATTGGCCCATGGTTTCCTCCTTCTAATGGCTCTAATTCTCATCATTGGGGCTTCTTCGATTGAGACCCTATTTGTCTTGGTAGCTTGATCTGAAACTAGCCCAAACGAAAACTCCTTTCTGGCCAGTCGAAAATTCTCTTGTTACCTCCTTCGTATGCAATTATGCAGGAGGCTTGGGCTTAGCAACACATTGGTTTTTGGTAAGCAAACCTCTTGGACCAAGACTCATCATAAAACAAACTTATTTCCAATGATTATGTGTCTCCTTTGAATGGAACACGGGTATATCCTTCGAATGGCCCTTTTGCATTCTTCGAATAGGCCACCAATATATGCTCATAATGTGGTAATCTTATTCTTGTGATACGAAGGTAGGCATGAAGAGGAAATCTTTGCTTGGTGTATCAAAGGCCAGTTGAAGATGAAGCCTTTGCCTTGTGCGCTGAAGGAAAGCATCTTGAACCAATACTCATCAAAAGGTAAAACCAGCTTGTTTCCCACAATTATGTATCCTTCGAATGGACTGTATGTATGTCCTTTGAAGGCACCATTGGTGTGTCCTTTGGATGGACCTTACTAGGTGTCAAAATGTGGAAAACTGTGGAGTCAAAGCTAGCATGAGGGAAGCCAACTTCTTAATGAATCGAAGCACATATGAAAGGAAGCCACTTCTTTATGAGTGCTATCATGAAGGGAACCATTTCCTTGCGCGTTGGGGGCAAGCCCAAAGGAAGTCATTTTCTTGTGGGTTGAAAGCAAAAACAGAGGCAATTTGAAGGGGCCTTGACCTTATGGATTGAAGGCAAGTTGGAAGCAGCCTTTTGTCTTGTGAATTGATGACCAGTGGAAGGGGGCTTTTGCCTTGTAGATCGAAGGCAAGCTAATGGGCCTTTGCCTTATGAATCCAAGGCCAGCATAAGGAGGCATACGTGTGCTGATGGCAAGCTGAAGGGGCCTTTTTCCAAGTGGAAGCTTTGTGAATTAAGCTTGACCGAAGGAGACTCAACGCCCAATTGAAGCTTGTATGCAGGAGTCCACTACTGGTGAATCGAAGAAAACTTGTAGGGGGTTCTTGCCTTGTGTTCTGAAGGCATACATAGAGGGGGTATTTGCCTAGTGCACCGAAAGCATGCCTATAAGTCACTGCTAGAATGATACTTGTGGGACAAAGCTTGCTCGAAGGATGCGAAATACCCAATCGAAGCTTACTAATCAAAGCATGATCGAAGAGTGCCAAATGCCCAATCGAAGTACCTTGTTCATATGCCAATCGAAAGACACTTGATTATCTTCAAAAAATTTATAATTTCTCTAAGAAAGTGTTTATAAGCACCCATGTAAGAGACAATCTTGGAAAATATGAGAGGGAAAATTTTGGGGGTATAACAGCTGCCCCTGTTCAATCTTCTTGAACCTGAAGATTTAGATTGGTTTGTTTGCCTTTCGTGATCTGAAGGTGGAAGATGATTGAACACTAGAATACCTGAAAATTTGCACTCGCATGTTGTAATGATTGACTGTATGGAGAATGTACTTAAAGATGACATTTGGAAGAGATGACTGGGAGTTATCAGAGATGGGCTTAAAGATGTCATCCAGAGTAGGTGCTGACTTCATAAGAGGCCCCTTTGTGGGGAATTATTGTTCCTGCTATTTGAAGAGAAGTCCATTGGGGAAGGTTGATTTCCGTTGTTCTCCTGCTTGAGGAAAACTCTATGGGGAATAGAGTATAGGAACTTCAATTGTCTAAGGCTCTACTGAGGAATTATCTCTCGAACTATTTGCTATTTTCTAATTAAACTACGGGCTTCACAGTAACTTGATGGGGAAGATGGAATTAACTACTTATCTAGAAATGTATTAGAAGGAGCCTGTGTAGGGCTGCTTCAGGATGAGTCTGTGTAAAACTGCATCTGGAAAGTTGAGAAGGAACCCGTGTAAGATTGCTTCATAATGAATTCGTGTTAGATTACATCAAGAGAGTTGAGAAGGAACCCGTGTAAGATTGCTTTAGGATGAGTCTGGGTTAGACTGCATCTAGAGATCATGAGAAGAAACCCGTGTAAGATTGCTTCAGGACGAATCCGTGTTAGATTGCTTCTGGAGATCATGAGAAGATACCCATGTAAGATTGCTTCAGGATGATTCCGTGTTAGACTGCATCTGGAGATCATGAGAAGAAACCCGTGTAAGATTGCTTCATTTGGTCGTGTAGATAGTTTTCATGTCTGGTTTCAGGTATTAATCTATAATCAGTTGTTCACAGAAAGTTGTCCTATCTTGTTTCAGGTATTAATCATGAACTTGCTATTTTCGGTCGTTGAGATAGTTGTCCTGGCTAGTTTTAGGTATTAATCTCTGACCTTAGAAAGAAAGATAGTTTTCGCGTCTAGTTTTGGGTATTAATCTTCAACTTGCTCATGTAGATAGTTTTCTTGGCTTGTTACAGGTATTAAACTACAATCGGTCGTCCACAAATAGTTGTCATGTCTTGTTTCAGGTATTAATCTGGAACTTGCTTCTGTCGGTCGTTGAGACAGTTGTCCTGGCTGGTTATAGGTATTAATCTCTAACCTTAGAAATAAAGATAGTTTTCCCGTCTTGTTACAGGTATTAATCTTCAATCTGATCATGTAGATAGTTTTCCTAGCTTGTTGCAGGTATTAATCTATAATCGTTATCCACATATAGTTGTCTTGTCTTGTTTTAGGTATTAATCTGGAACATGGAAATGTTGGTCACATAGATAGTTCCCCGTCTGGTTTCGGGCATTAATCTTTGACGTGCTGTACTTGTTGGTAAACCTGTGTTGCTCCGGGAGTTCATTCCACTTGGTCGTGTAGATAGTTTCCCCGTCTGGCTTCGGGAATTAATCTTTGACCTACTATATAAGTTGATAGTGTTTATTTGTCTTCTAATTTCGACCTGAAAAGGTAAAACCAGTTTCATGCGATGACATGATGTATGAATTGTATGATGCTCTCAAAATAAATGAGATTGTGACATATGCATTTGTTTTGCATATGCTATCATGTTTATAGAAATGATGTATGAATGCAATGTGTGAACGTGTCATCTACTCTATTGTAGTGTTGTTGAATTAGGGAAAATATATCCTTGATTGTTGTTGGGGATGAAGAGTTTAAGTCTTCAAATTTTATTGAAGTTGAAATGCTGGGAGATGGATTTCTGTTGTTTATAGAAATAAACTTTGTTGGGGAAGGAAAACTTTGTGCACTATTTGGGGATTTTGTGAAATCTTGTTGGGGAATCTCGAGAAGCTTGATGACTTCACTTGGGAATTTTTGGAGTAGTAATTGGAGATTTTTGCTATGTGGGGGATGTGAGAACACCTGACATCATTAGGCTATATGTTGTGGATATGACAGCTACTTTATAGTAGGATGCCTCTGCCTCTGAACCTAATGGAGAAGGTATCTGCGGGGGTTTGCCGGTGGCCTTTAGACATTGTCCCGTTTCTTAAAGCCATTAGCAACTGTCTTTCTGTTTTATATGCGAGTATTTGTAAACAGTAATTACATTCAAATGCATATGTTTAAAAAATAATCACTGGACGTTTTTGCAAACAATACAGAAAAATAAAAAAAAATAGTTTTTCACTTTCAAAGGGATTATTTTTGTATTCATTTGAAGAATTTAGGCCTATAATAGGTGTTTTTGTACAAGGAGACGAACATCCTAGTAAGAGAATGATGTCGTAAGAATGAAACTAATATAAAATAATGTACAAAGAAAGACAACTATGTGAAATAATCCCATTGGGTTCCCATTCTACTATTGCCTTTATGTCCTCGAGCGTCTCATCTCTTTGCTGCTTGTTTAAAGTTGACTGGATTGATTAGTACCGCTTGAGCTTGACAGTTGATACTGAAGATTGACAGTAAGGTGATCCAACGAGACATAGTTATATGCTTTAAATCCCTAACTTTTTCCTGGACTGCCCTTTTTGGTTTTCAGTCCACCGGGATACGCTTTTTTGCCCAAGCCTCCTTTTCAGGTTTTCGCCTTGCCAGGTGTACATATTTTTTCCATATGTATATCCCTAATTTTTGCCCGAACCCTTTTGGTTTGCCGAGATCCCCTTAATTTTTCCTAGGCCAATGAACCTAGTGGGTATTTGTTCATGCATAGTATCTTTTAACTATGTGCGCGTTTACCGGGTGTAGAAGGTCGTCACCGTCCATGGTGGTTAAAATCATGGCTCCACCAGAAAATATTTTCTTGATCACAAATGGCCCTTCGTATGTGGGAGTCCATTTGCCCCTGGGATCACCTTGTGGCAGTATGATGCGCTTGATTACTAGGTCACCATCCTGATATACCTGACATCTAACCTTCATGTTAAAATCTTTAATCATACGTTTTTGGTACATCTGACCATGACAGACAACCGCGAGCCTCTTCTCATCTATCAGGTTTAATTGGTCAAGTCGATTCTGAACCCATTCGTCTTTGGGAAGCCCTGCATCCTTCATGATTCTCAAGGAAGGGATCTGAAATTCAATGGGTAGGACAGCTTCCAACTCGTATACCAAAGAGAAAGGAGTTTCGCCTATTGATGTGGGCACTATGGTACGGTAACCATGAAGAGAAAATGGTAACATCTCATGCCAATCTTTGTATGTAACCGTCATCTTCTGTATGATCTTTTTGATATTTTTATTAGCAGTCTTATAGTGCCATTCATCTTCGGCCAATAAGGAGAAGAGTTATGATGATGGATCTTAAATTGCATGCAGAGCTCGGTGATCATAGTGTTGTTGAGATTGGTTCCATTATCCATAATGATTCTTTCTGGAATACCGTGCCGATAGATAAGGTTATTTCTGATTAATCAGGCCACAATAATCTTGGTAACAGAAGCAAATGAGGTCGCCTCGACCCATTTTTTGAAGTAATCAATGGAGACGAGGATGAAGCGGTGCCCATTAGAAGTTGTAGGTCTAATATCTCCAATCATATCGATGCCCCACATTGCGAATGGCCAGGGAGCAGTATTGACGTTCAAGGGAACTAGAGGCACATGTAATTTATCAGCATAGATCTGGCATTTGTGACAAGTTCATGAATGCTGATAACAGTCCGCTTCCATAGTGGACCAGTAGTATTCTGCCCATAGGATCATTTTAGCCATCGTGTGCCCACTAGAATGGGTGCCAAAGGTACCTTCATGCAAATTAGACATAATATTTTCTTCCTCACTCTTGTCTACACACCAGAGCAAGGTATAGTCATGGTTGCGCTTGTAGAGGATTTCGTTACTGAGGAAGAACTTGGCAGAGAACCTTCTTAGGAACTTCTTATCATTGACTGAAGCTCCCTCATGATAATCTTGGACTTCGAGATACCTTTTGACTTCATGGAACCAAGGTTTGTCAACTACTTCTTCAGTATCAATCTCATGACAGTATGCTGGTTCATCCATTCTCTCAATAGTGACTTGAGTAGCTTTGTTATCCCACCTGACCTTAAACATGGATGAAATAGTAGCTAACGCGTCCGCTAGTTGATTTTCCTCTCGTGGAAAATGCTCAAATGTGACTTCTTTGAAGTATGGAATCAGTGTCAATACATGTTCTTTGTAAGGGATGAGATTAGGATGCTTTGTGTCCCATTCTCCTTTGATATGACATATCACTAGGGTTGAGTCTCCAAATACATTCAAAAATTTGATCCTCAAGTCGATAGCAGCTTTGAGACCCATAATGCATGCTTCATATTCAACCATGTTATTGGTACAGTTGAAGCATAGCATAGCAGTGAATGGAGTATGACAACCTTTGAGAGATATGATCACAGCACCGATGCCATTTCCAAGTGTGTTGGAAGATCTGTCAAAAACCATAGTTCATCGGGATCCTTCTTCATGTCCTTCATCCGGTCTAAATTCTTCACAATCAGTTACTAACATGATGTTCTCGTCCGGGAACTCAAAATTCATGGATTGGTAGTCATCCACAGCCTGATGAGCCTAATGATCAGCTAATACACTTCCTTTAATTGCTTTTTGTGTTGTATACTGAATGTCATATTCGGTTAGGATCATCTGCCATCTTGTTATTCTTTCGGAGAGAGCGGGCTTCTTAAAGATGTATTTGATAGGATCCATTTTAGATATCAACAAGGTAGTGTGAGTCAACATATACTGTCTTAGTCGGTGAGTAGCCCATGCCAAAGCGCAATAAGTTTTCTCGAGCAGCTAGTATCTGGTTTCACAGCCAGTAAACTTTTTTCTAAGGTAGTATATTGCATGCTCTTTTAGACCAGACTCGTCATGCTGCCCAAGCACACACCCCATTGAGTTCTCTAATATTTTTAAGTACATGATCAGAGGTATTCCTTCAACTAGAGGTATTAATATTTGAGGCTCTTGAAGATATTCCTTGATTTTGTCAAAGGCATTCTGGAAATCGTCATTCCATTTTACTGCTTGACCTTTCTTCAATTACTTGAAGATTGGCTCACAAGTAGTAGTCATATGGGAAATGAATCTAGCAATGTAGTTTAGACGTCCCAAGAATCCCCTAACCTCCTTCTTAGTGCGAGGAGTTGGAATTTCTTGTATAACTTTAACCTTTGTAGGGTCTACTTCAATACCTTTTCTGCTGACAACAAAGCCTAAGAGCTTACCGGATCTTACTCCAAAGGTGCACTTATTCGGGTTCAGCCTTAGTTTGTACTTTTTCAGCCTTTCAAACAGCTTTCGTAGGTGATCAAGGTGCTCCTCTACAGTCTGAGACCTGGCTGTCATATCTTTAACGTAGACCTCTATCTCATGATGGATCATATCGTGAAACAAAGCTACCATGGCACGCTGATAGGTTACCCCGACGTTCTTTAACCCAAATGGCATAACCTTGTAATAGAAAGTGCCACACTGTGTGACAAAGGTCGTTTCTCCATGTCCTCAGGTTCCATTTTGATCTGATTATATCCGGAGAAACTATCCATGAAGGAGAATACCTTATGTTATGCGGTGTTGTCAACCAGAACATCGATATGGGGAAGCGGAAAGTCATCCTAGGGGCTTTCCCTATTCAGGTCTCTATAATCCATACACATACATACATTGTCGTCCTTCTTAGGTACCGGCACAATGTTAGCAACCCATTATGGATAAGAAGTAACAACTACGAAACAGGCATTGAACTATTTCTTGATTTCAGCTTTAATATTTTCAGACATCTCATGGTGCATACGACGAACCTTATGTATCACTGGAGGAAGGTCTTCTTTCTTCGGAAGGAGATGGACCATAATATCAGTGCGAAGTCCTCCATGTCTTTGTATGACCAGGCAAAGACCTCAACATAGTCGTCTAACATCTGTATTAAACGCTCCTTGACACTATGCTCCAGATCAGCGCCTGTCTTGACTTCTTTCTTGTCTTCTTCAATACCCAAGTTTACTGTCTCAACTGGATCTTCATGAGGCTGTATTGGCCTTTCTTCCTGTTGTAACAGTTTGGAAAGCTCTCCTGGTACTTCACAATCTTTATCACCTTCGTCTTCGGCTTGGTAGATCAGATTTTCAAAGTCATGATTGGAAATAGCAGAACCGTTATCAATGGGATCCAGAGTGGATGTGGATCTGCAGTTTGATATGTGGGTGTGTGTAAGAGCATAGCTTTTTTGATAAAGTAAAAAGTAGAAAAAGAAAAACAAGGAGCGTAAAATTTGTATGCGAAACCGCCAATGATTTATTAATGACATATGAATATGAAGCAATAGCCCTCACAAAATAGACCATTGTGCCTCGGGTAAAACACAAGGCTTTAAAGTCTCAATTAATCTTGAATAAAAGTAATAGGCACAAAATCTTTGGCCTCCCAATTACTGAGTCCACCGCTGATAGTTGGGAAGATCCACTTGTCCATGTCGTAGTCACTATCACTGTCTTCTAGAGCATTGGCTCCATGGTTGTTGATCCGTAATGGTGATCCCCCGGTGCGAGCACGAAGAACGACTCTCTAGGCTCTTGAAGTAAAACCCAAACCAAACTTGTCATATTTATAGGGAATGTCTGGAAGTTGGCCCCAAATGGTACACCCACCTTCTTCGACTACTGCTTTGGCATCCCTCAGAGAAGCCATCTTCAGTGGAGGTTTGGTAGTCTTTTGAACACCGGTAGCAGTCTTGGTTGCAGCAACTGTCTGTGGAACCTCTTCAAAGTTCTGATAGGGTGTCTCAATGAACTCTCCGTCCATTTCAACATACCTAAAAGAGTTCAGGTGGCTCACCGTGTATTCCTCCTCCCCATGGACTGCGATTGTATTTCCATTGACTGGGTACTTCAACATCTGATGCAGGGTAGAAGCAACAACACTGGCCCCATAGATCTAGAGTCGACCCAATAAGCAGGAATAAGAAGGGCGGATATCCATCACATAGAAGGTTGAGTCAAAAGTCTGAGTACCAAATTTGATACGGATGTCCACCTCCCCGTGCACCATTCTTTTGGAACCATCGAAGTCCCTCACCATAATGTTACTGGGCTTCAGTGTGAGTCCTACGCAATCTTGTATGTCCAAAGAATTCTTGGGTAAGACATTCAACGACAAACCTGTATCTACAAGAACATGAGGTAGGGTAGTGCCCCTGCATTCAATAGAGACATGAAGGGCATCATTGTGTTTCCTTCCCTTGGGAGTTAGATCAGCGTCGGAAAAACCAAGTCTATTATCAGCAGTCAGGCTGGCCATGCAATTCTTAAATTGATCAACGGAGGTCTCTTGAGGCACATGGGTAGACTTCAAGAATTTTACTAAAGCCTTAGCATGGGCTTCAGAGCATAAGAGTAAGGCCAACATTAAGATCCTTTAAGGGGTATGCCCCAACTACTCCATAAAGTTATAATCACTCTTCTTTATTATCTTCAGTATCTCTTCCATTTCTTTTTTAGAAGCCTCAAGAATGACTTCTTTGTGGGCCTTCATCTGGACAGGCTCAACCAGTACCTCTTTGCCCCGAGTCTCGGCCGACTCAATAGCAGGAATAACAGCAGGGATAATCACAAGAGTATCAACAGTCTTTGGAGAGATCTTGGGAGATAAAACTCTCCCGCTTCGCGTAATTTTACTGGACCCAACGATGTTGTCGATGTCGGGATCAGTATCTTCAACAACATTATCCTCAATGGCCAATAGGTCTTGCTTGACGCCATGGTAATAGACGTCAGCTCCATAATCTAGGGAATAACTTTATCAGAGGAATATGGTATTGGCCCAGGAAGGGTGATGATCAAGGGAGCAAATTTGGGAAAAGATGTAATCCTGGCGCGTCTTTTGGTGGAGACACCGGGAGGATTGTCGGAAATGGTAATTATCAAGACATCTTCAGACAAACTTCTTGTAAGGGGAACTTTCTCAAACAAATTTTTTTTGTTAACCATCAGACGATGGATGCCAATCTTTAGCATTAAACAACCATCTGGAAGAGACATACATGAGTGGAAACCTTCACCATAACCCGGAAATAAACTGGCTCGCAAAAAATTCCTTTTAACAGTTATAAGAGGAGTAGTTAAGTCATCCACGGAAGAAACAAACCAGTTAACATCAACAACATTGACACCCTGGCCATGTTTGGGCATTAGCCTAGTTATTACATTAGGTGTCTCTGCAAGGCCAAACTATAAAATCAAGCTTCTCAAATAAGCTTTTGTTTTGATGAAGACAAACCATGGCTAACAAAGACGGCAAAGATTTTGATCAAGCATCTAAGCATCTAAGGATAATATCTTCACTCAAAGCTCTCTACAACTTTAAAGGTATAATAATATTATCTACTTTGATCTTAAGATAGAGATGCTCAAAAATAAAAAAGAAATGTTTTAAAATCATTACTCAAGCTTTTCAAAGATAAAATTTCACTTTTCTTCTGCATGCAATCGATTTACATCTTAGTGCAATCGATTGCACTCTTCAAAATTTCAGATATTTTGCTTCTGTTTCTTTGTGCAATCGATTTACATTCCTATGCAATCGATTGCATACTTAAATTTTTCAAAATGTTTTCTACTGACTTTGCATGCAATCGATTGCACTCAGTTAATTTTTTCTACTGACTCTGCATGCAATCGATTATATTGTTAATGCAATCGATTGCACTCTTAAAGATTTTGAAAAAATAGCTGTTAAAAACCTTGTGCAATCGATTTACACCAAGGATGCAATCGATTGCACACTGCACGAATTTGAAAAATAACAGCTTTGTTCATGCCTTTTGATCATTCCTTTTCATTACATCTTTTCACTCAAACTTGGCATTTGTTCATGATACATTTCCAGATCTTCATGATGTTTCAAAAGGGCGTTATGAACATATAAATATTCAATTTCAAATCCAGATCTAACACCTTCTTTCATAAATATTTTCTGAACTTTCAAAATACAAACTCAAGCATTCTTCATTTTCATGCATAAGTTTTCTGCACATTTTCATACATTACCAAACAGAAAACTTTGAGCAAATATATCTTGAGTCTTTGTACAATATTATTATTGAAAGAAGAAGATTATACATTGTCAAATCACTCTTAGTGATCAATATTACTCTACTCACTCAAAGTCATAAATTGATATTTACTTACTTATTTTCCGGGATTGTTGGAATTAAGTTTAAATGTTTTTTTTGAAATCTTGTCTTTCCAAGTTGTTGGATACAAGTGTAGTTACATTGAGAGGATTGTTCTCATAGGTAACTTAGTTAAAATACAAGAGGATTATTCTTGGTCCAAGAGGATTGTTCTTGGTTTGGTTGGTAGTTCTTGTTTTAGTTTGCCATAATAAGGAAATCTCTTTCATGTTGAAAGGGGACTGGAGTACTCTCGGACCGTGACGGGAACCAGGATATATCTCCCATGTCTCTTTATTTTTCTGCATTTTAAAGCTTTCCTAAACTCACTTATAACCAGAAAAATAAGAACCATCATCACTAAAAACCAGAATTTTTAAAAGTACCTAATTCACCCCCCCCCCCTCTTAGGCGCACTTCGTACTTACAATTGGTATCAGAGCAGGTTATATGTAACCTGCTCCTAAAAGATCTAGAATGGCTTCCGCAAATCATAATCCCGTTTTTAGAGATGGTGGTAGTAACAACAAGCCTCCTCTATTCTGTGGTGAATATTTTGACTTCTGGAAAATTCGCATGAAGGCGCATCTAGAAGCACAAGGAGAAGAAATATGGGATGCCGTCGAAAATGGTCCATTTATCCCGATAAAGGTAATCAATGGTGTTGGCTCATCAAAGCCTAAAACTACATGGGATGATGATGATAAGAAGAAAGTTCTCTATGACAAAAAGGAAATAAACCTTCTTCAAGGTGCACTTAGCATGGACGAATTCTTCCGTGTATCGGCATGCAAAACAACAAAGGAAATATGGGATACCTTGGTACAAACTCATGAAGGAACAGTTGAAGTAAAAAGATCAAGAATAAATACCCTAAGTCAAGAATACGAACTATTTCGAATGCATCCCGAAGAAACCATTCTTGACTTACAAAAGAGATTTGTGCACTTGACAAATCATCTAAGTGCTCTTGGTAAAACTTTGACGAATGATGAATTGAATCTGAAAGTACTTAGGTCCTTAACTAGGGAATGTCAACCAAAGGTAACAACAATTTCAGAAAAGAAAAGTCTCTCCAACATGACATCCGCAACATTATTTGGAAAAGTTCAAGAATACGAAATGGAACTCGGAAAACTCGAAAAGCATAAAAATCAAGAGAAGAAATCCAAGAATATTTCTTTGAAGATAGACTCCAAGGAAGTTGAAAAGGAAAACAATCCAGAAGAAGATGAAAACTTCATGCTTCTTGTTAAAAGGCTTGGTAAGTTCTTCGGTAGAAATGAAAAACCTTTTTCTCATTCAAAAGGAAAGAAACATTTTCATAAAAAGGAAGGCTCCACATCAACACAAGAAATTACATGTTATGAATGTGGTAAGCAAGGTCATATCAAGCTGGATTGTCCAAAACTCTCCAAGAAAGGTGGCTTCAAAAGCAAGAAGGGATTCAAGAACAAAATGCTTATGTCGCATGGGAGGACAATGCAATAAGTTCCTCATCCTATTCCGATAGTGATGAAAGTGCAAATCTAACATTAATGGCCTCACACCATTCTGATGATGAAGACAATGAGGTTAGTAATGAATTTTCTCTTTTTGATAGTGATGCACAAGGTGCTATAGATGATCTATTGAATGAATGCAAAATTCTTTATAAAACCATTTCATCACAAAAAAAAAAACAAATTTCATCCTTAGAAGAAAAATATGGTTCAATGGAAAAAGATTTCAAAGAAGAAAAACAAAAATCAAGTGATGAACAAAAATAGAATTTTGTATGCAAAAATTGTGATTCACTCTCTTTCCAAATTGTCCAATTAAAAAGAGTAATTGAAAGATATGAAAAAGAGAAAATTGGATTAGAAGGTGTTCTTAGACAACAAAGATACTCCAATGATAAAAGTGGGCTTGGATATTCAAAGTTTTCAAAACCAAGTTCTAACAAAACTATCCTTGTTAAGGCAAGTGATCAATCTTCCAAAGAGAAAGTGAACAAACCTAAAATAGTTCGTCACTATCCGAAAAAGAAAACATTTTCTAAGAAGAAATCTTATCCTTCTAGATATAGAAGTAACTTTGAACCTACTTGTTTTTATTGTGGTATTAAAGGCCATACACCTAATGCTTGCTATGTTAGAAACTTCAGTGTGGCAAGTGGGAATTATGTATGGGTAAATAAAGGCACTAATTATAAAGGACCCAAAGCAACTTGGGTACCTAACAAAACCTAATTTGTTTTGCAGGTATGCTTGAAGACCACATGCAATCTTTGGTATCTTGATAGTGGTTGTTCAAAGCATATGACAGGAGATATAAACCAATTTTCACATCTAGCGCTAAAGGCCAAGGGTTTTGTCACTTATGGAGACAATAATAAGGGAAGAATCCTAGGCAAAGGCAAAGTTGGTGCTCCACCTTTCACATCCATTGAAGATGTTCTTTATGTTGAAGGACTAAAGCACAATCTTCTAAGTATTAGCCAACTTTGTGACAAAGGCTTCAAAATCAAGTTCACCAAGAATGAATGTTTGATAGAAGACAAAGTCACTCATGAGGTTATACTTAAAGGTAAAATAATCAATAATATATTCATGATTTCCCTAGATGATCCATCTTTGAAGGTTAAATGTCTCATGGCGAACAACGATGATTCATGACTTTGGCACAAAAGAATTGCTCATATTCATATGGAACACTTGAATAAATTAATCAACCATGATCTTGTCATTAGATTGCCTAAGAGAAATTTCGTCAAAGATAGAATATGCGATGCTTATCAAAAAGGGAAACAAACTAGATCAACTTTCAAATCTAAGAATGTGGGGTCCACTACAAGGCCACTACAATTGTTACATGTGGATCTATTTGGTCCATCGAAACAAGGAGTTTCGGAGGTAATGTATATGCTTTTGTTATTGTTGACGATTTCTCTAGATATACTTGGACATTCTTTTTAGTGCAGAAAAGTGATGCATTCAAGGCGTTCAAGAAGTATGCTAAACAAATTCAAAATGAGAAGTCTCTAACAATTTCCTCAATAAGAAGTGACCATGGCGGAGAATTCCAAAATGCTCTATTTGAAGAATTGCATGGAGAACATGGAATATCTCACAACTTCTCGGCACCAAGGACTCCACAACAAAATAGAGTGGTTGAAAGAAAGAATAGGTCTCTTATGGAACTTGCTAGAACAATGCTTAGCGACTCAAACCTTCCAAAATACTTTTGGGCGGATGCGGTGAGCACGACATGTTTTGTTAGAAATAGAGTTAACATTAGACCAATCTTAAAGAAAACTCCATATGAACTTTTCAAAGGGAGAAAACCAAACATTGCTTTCTTTCATATCTTCGGGTGCAAATGCTTTGTCCTAAACAATGACAAAGATAATTTGGGTAAGTTTGATGAGAAATCCGATGAAGGTATATTTCTTGGTTACTCACTCTCTAGTAAAGCATATAAAATATACAACAAAAGAACTTTGACTATTGAATAATCTATGCATGTTTCTTTTGATGAATCTAACCCCTCCAAGGAGGATAATATTGTTTGTGATAATGATGATGAAATTGAAGAAGGTCCTCACGAAAATTCTTCCAAGGATCAACCCATTCGACTAGAAGAATCACCTCAACAAGAATCGAATCTCAATGATCTACCAAAAGAATGGAGAATTTATAGAGACCATCCTATTGATAAAGTAATTGGTGATATAAGTCAAGGCGTGTCTACAAGATTAAATCTCAAGGATGCTTGCCTAAACATGGCGTTTGTCTCTCAAATTGAACCTTCCAAAGTTGATGAAGCTTTAGGCGATGACCAATGGATCATAGCTATGCAAGAAGAATTGAATCAATTTGAAAGGAATCAAGTTTGGGAACTCGTTCCTAGGCCAAGAAACAAACACATTATTGGAACAAGATGGGTGTTCAAAAACAAACTTGACGAGAATGGAATAATTGTTCGCAACAAAGCAAGATTGGTAGCACAAGGCTATAATTAAGAAGAAGGAATAGACTTTGAAGAAACTTTCGCTCCAGTTGCAAGGTTAGAAGCTATTCATCTCTTACTTGCCTATGCTTGTTCATTAAATTTTCAACTTTTCCAAATGGACGTCAAAAGCGCATTCTTGAATGGATATATCACTGAAGAAGTATACGTTAAGCAACCCCCGGGTTTCGAAGACTTCAAGAATCCATCTCATGTTTATAAATTAAGAAAAGCTCTCTTTGGACTGAAACAAGCACCAAGGGAATGGTATGATCGTTTAAGCAACTTCTTATGCGAAAAAGGTTTCGAAAAAGGCAAAGTTAACAAGACTCTATTTATCAAGAAAATCAAAGACGACACTTTGCTAGCACAAGTCTATGTTGATGACATCATCTTCGGTTATTCAAATCAAGAAATGTGTGAAGAATTCTCATCAATGATGCAAGGAGAATTTGAGATGTCCATGATGGGTAAAATGAACTATTTTCTTGGACTTCAAATCAAACAACTAAAAGATGGCATCTTCATCAACCAATCCAAATATTGCAAGGAACTCTTGAAAAGGTTTGACATGGATAACTGCAAGGAAATTTCTACACCAATGAGTCTGGTTCTTATGTTGATCAAGATGAATCAGGTGTTTCCATGAACATCACTAAATATCGAGGTATGATTGGCTCTTTATTATATTTGACGGCAAGTCGTCCTGACATAATGTTTAATGTTTGTCTCTGTGCTTGCTTTCAAGCTAACCCAAAGGAATCTCATCTCATGGCGGTAAAGAGGATCATGAAGTATCTCAAAGGGACAACAAATGTCAGATTGTGGTATCCTAAAGGTAGTGTCTGCAACTTAATTGGTTATTCTGATGCGAATTATGCAGTTTGTAAAACAAATAGAAAGAGCACAAGTGGTACTTGTCACATTCTTGGTAAAGCATTAGTATCATGGGCCTGCAAGAAAGAAGCATGTGTTTCTCTAAGCACGGCTGAAGCTGAATATATTGCAGCAGGTAGTAGTTGCGCTCAAATTTTGTGGCTAAAACAACAACTTCGTGACTACGGACTCGATCTAGGGTGCATTCCTCTAACATGCGACAACACCAGTGCAATCAACATCACAAATAATCTCGTCATGCATTCAAGGACTAAACATATAGACATTCGACATCACTTTATCGGTAATCATGTTCTTCAAGGAGATGTTGAGGTAACCTTTGTAGATACTCATAATTAGCTTGCCGATATCTTCACCAAACCTTTGGTGAAAGAACCTTTCTACAAAATTCGTCGAGAGCTCGGCATACTTGACGAACGCGACTTATAAGGTGCATTCTACCCTTGATATAACTTTTATATATGTTTTATACATGCCATATATGAATTTATGTTATGTGATACTTAAATTTTCAAGAAAAATTTGGTTTTAGACAATTTTTGTTGGTGCAAATCGATTGCACAAAGAGTGTAATCGATTGCACAAAGAGTTTTTTTTTTCAATTATGTCCATTCTGTTTCTTGTGCGAATCGATTACACCTTTAATGCAATCGATTGCACTATGTGGGTTTTTTGCTATTTTTTGATTCTGTTTGTGTGAAAATCGATTGCACATGGTATGTCAATCGATTGCACGTACTGAAATTAGCTTTTATAACAGAAAATTAATGTTGGTCATAATTCCTCTCTCATATTCCCAAGCCAAATACACTACAATTCTAATGACTCATTCCCTACCTACCTAAATCACTTCCAAATCTCTCACACAAAATCTTTCTCTCTCACAAATACTAAAATCCCCAAAACCCTAAATCTCGATATCCATGGCTTCAAGAACAAAGGCTTCAGTTTCAGATAAAGGGAAAAAGAAGATTGATTCAACATCCAATCCACTGCTTTCAACTCTCACCAAAGAGCAAGAAGCCAGATTTATCAAAGACTTTCAAAAGAAAATTGTATCTAACCCCAAGTATGGTATACTCTCCCCCTTTCCTCCAGAATGTTTTTCCTTTCAGAACGATCTAGCTGCTTATGGTCTGGAACCCTTGATTTCTTCGTACGGTCCATACTACCCGGATTTGGTAAGAATGTTTTTCAGTAATCTAACACCCTAAACAGGAAAAATAGTCACATATGTGCTAAGCACTTGTATCTCTCTGACTCCTCAGGTTGTTGGTGAGATCTTGCATATTCCTTTCACTAGAAGCTCCCTATATGATCCTGAAAACGAGATATGGGATGGCTATCAGAAAAAGGGATTCTTTTACAGCATTGGGCGGTTAAGTGAAGCTGAATTTCGCGCCAAACGGATTCGTGGTCTTGGCGGAGTAATTCCATCCAGAGACTCCTGGAGTGCAGGTAACCTCCATATAGACCATAGCTTATATCATTATTTTTTTGTCTATATATTATTTCCAAGAGCTGGAAACCATTGCACGGTTATGGACTTCGAGATGCAGCTTATTTATGCAAGGAATAAAGGAGTAAATGTAAACTGGGCAAGAATGATCATGATGCATATGCTGAGAGTGGATGAAAAGTCTAAATTACTTCCATATCCTTATTTTATCACTTTGATTATGGAGGAATTTTGTGTGGATTTTCATGGTTTTGAAAAGGTGGATATGGATCCTAATTTAAACAAAATTTCAATTAAGAATGTTGATTCAAGAATGGGCGTACATTTTAATCCGGAGACAAAGACCATCACCTACATTGGTGAAGATGTTGTTGGCAATGAAGATAATGACCAAGAAGTTGAAGGCGGTGAAGTTGTGCCTCCTTCTCCTACTGCTCCCTCTGGTCCAAGCAATCAAGAACTCATGGACTACATGTCTCAACAGTTTGCTTCTATGAACACCAACATCAACAATCAATGGAGTGCGATCAATGACTCCACTACAACCCGGATAAATGATTTTCACTCGGATGTGAACCAACAATTCTCATACCTTTATTCTCACCTTCATATCCCACCATACGACCCAAATAACCCAGCTGCACATCCTCCTCATTACACAGAACCTCCACTTCAACAACAATTCCCGAACCAAGGCTCATGGTCTTACAACCATCTAGACATTCATCACCCTTAATGTTCTGGCTGATTTTTTTTTTGTTATGTTATTGTCAGACTCTTTCAATGTTTCGTTTGTTCAATTTTTTGTGTAACTCTTAAACAATGTGTGTTAATGTTTTAATTCTATAATTTTTGTCAATATATTGCTCTATTATTATTTGCTTTAGGTGTCTTTCCCTTCTTTTTGATAATGTCAAAGGGGGAGAAAGATGTATGGTACTTTATGCTTGTATTTCCTATGTCTTAACTTTCAAGGTACTCTCCAATCAAGATGAAGAATTCCAAAGGATTCCAACCCTCTCCTACATAGGGGGAGTTTTGCATCTTAGGGGGAGAAGCTCTTCCGGAAAGTACATCGAATAAAGAAAGATTGTTTGTCATCATCAAAAAGGGGGAGAATGTAAAATCAAGTTTCTCAAATAAGCTTTTGTTTTGATGAAGACAAACCATGGCTAACAAAGAAGGCAAAGATTTTGATCAAGCATCTAAGCATCTAAGGATAATATCTTCACTCAAAGCTCTCTACAACTTTAAAGGTATAATAATATTATCTACTTTGATCTTAAGATATAGATGCTCAAAAATAAAAAATAAATGTTTTAAAATCATTACTCAAGCTTTTCAAAGATAAAATTTCACTTTTCTTCTGCATGCAATCGATTTACATCTTAGTGCAATCGATTGAACTCTTCAAAATTTCAGAGCTTTTGCTTATGTTTCTTTGTGCAATCTATTTACATTCCTATGTAATCGATTGCATACTTAAAATTTTCAAAACGTTTGCTACTGACTTTGCATGCAATCGATTACATTGTTAGTGCAATCGATTGCACTCAGTTAATTTTTGCTACTGACTTTGCATGAAATCGATTACATTGTTAATGTAATCGATAGCACTCTTAAATATTTTGAAAAAATAGCTGTTAAAAACCTTGTGAAATCGATTTACACCAAGGATGTAATCGATTGCACACTGCACGAATTTGAAAAATAACAGCTTTGTTCATGCCTTTTGATCATGCCTTTTCATTACATCTTTTCACTCAAACTTCGCATTTGTTCATGATACATTTCTAGATCTTCATGATGTTTCAAAAGGGTGTTATGAACATATAAATATTCAATTTCAAATCCAGATCTAACACCTTCTTTCATAAATATTTTCTGAACTTTCAAAATGCAAACTCAAGCATTCTTCATTTTCATGCATATGTTTTCTGCACATTTTCATACATTAACAAACAGAAAACTTTGTGCAAATATATCTTGAGTCTTTGTAAAATATTATTATTGAAAGAAGAAGATTATACATTGTCAAATCACTCTTAGTGATCAATATTACTCTACTCACTCAAAGTCATAAATTGATATTTACTTACTTATTTTCCAGGATTGTTGGAATTAAGTTTAAGTGTTTTGTTGAAATCTTGTCTTTCTAAGTTGATGGATACAAGTGTAGTTACATTGAGAGGATTGTTCTCATAGATAACTTAGTGAAAATCCAAGAGGATCGTTCTTGGTCCAATAGGATTGTTCTTGGTTTGGTTGGTAGTTCTTGTTTAAGTTTGCCACAATAAGGAAATCTCTTTCATGTTTAAAGGGGACTGGAGTACTCTCGGACTGTGAGGGGAACCAGGATATATCGCCCATGTCTCTTTATTTTTTTGCATTTTTAATCTTTCCTAAACTCACTTATAACCAGAATAATAAGAACCATCATCATTAAAAACCAAAATTTTTAAAAGTACCTAATTCACCCCCCCCCCTCTTAGGCGCACTTCATACTTACACAAACTCAATCTCCTTCGCTTTGATAAGATCTGGCACCTTATTTTTCAAAGCCCAACAATTTTTTGTATCATGTCCTGGACTTTTGGAATGATAGGCACATCCAGCATTTTGGTTGTTGCGAGGAGATGCAGTATTGGGATTCTTATGGGCCTCCTTTAGGGTCACCAGATTGGACTTCAATAGGTTTGGAAAAATCTGGGATAATTTCATGTTAATCCGGGTAAATTATCTTCTGGGCACAACCAGCTTGCGCTGATTGTTTCGTTGTTGGTTTGATGCAGGATTGGAAATCATAACAGCCCCTGCTGTCGGACGAAATTCAGTTTTTCTTTAATTTCTCTGGCCATAAACAGCACTGACCTCCTTTTTTCCTGTGAAGGGTTTCATTGCCATACTGGAGGATGCATCTCTCTAGATTTTACCACTCTTGATGCTAACCTCTACCCGTTCACCAGTCAGTATCAGTTTAGTAAACCCAGTAGACAAGCTTCCATTCAGATGGTTAAATAATGGACCAGATAACGTGCCTAAGAACATGCCCACCAACTCTCTATCTGACAAAGGAGGATGGACTCTTCCCGCAAGGTCTCTCCACTTTTGGGCATAATCTTTAAAACCTTCGCCAAAAATCATATACATACTTTGTAATTGTGTGATATTTGGGGCGAGGTCAGCATTACATTAGTACTGCTTGTAGAAAGAAGTAGCCATATATTCCGAATTGAGGACATTGGTTCTCTCCAGTTCATAGAACCATTCCAACTGTGTCCCTGAGAAACTTTCTTGGAAGAAATGTACCCACAAATTCCTATCAGTATTGTGGGGTTGAATCTTCCTGACATACGACCTTAAGTGTAGCTTAGGATATGAGGCACCGTCGTACTTAGCAAAGGTGGGGACCTTGAATTTCTGCGGGATGACCACCCCTGAGATTAGTCCTAGCTCTTCAAAATCCATCCTGGGTACCCTCTGGATCTCCATGACATTGAGACGATCCTTCAGCTATTTATATTTATCATCAGCAATAGGATACTGCTCCTCAGAATAGTCAGCTTCATCTTCCTCGGACCCTGGGTTATTTTTTTCTTCCACTGGCTTCTCTTCTTAATTATCCCCCTCATTTAATGGGGTTGCGAAATCTAGAGCTCGCTTGGCCGGCCCTCTAAACCTTCTTCCCAGATTCAAGACACCAACTGCTTTCTTTGCCTTCTTAGTCTTCTCTTTGACAATCAGAGCTTTCAGATCTTCTTTCCCCTTGGCAAGAGCCAGGAACATTTTTTGGAACTGAGCATTTTGAGCTTGATGGTCCTTCACTATTTGTTCAAGAGTCATTTCTTTTGCTGAAATAAACAGTGAAAAGAATAAGAAACTTGTCTTGAAATACTTGCTTATGCAATTAAATGCATGATATGCTTATGCAATGTTTTCAAAGGCCTCATAGGATTTGAACTCTTTGACCAAAATAGAAACAAAGGCTTTTTATTAGCTAGTTCAAATGAAATCAAAGTTTACAAAGGAATAACAAATAAGAAACTTCTAAGATTCCTAAGTCTCCTAAGGACGCTTCCTTTTGGTGTTGATGTAGGCATTGAGATTCTTCTCTTCATGAAGCTGCTTTTCCAATTCCAACACCTTTTTCTCACTGGCATAGAATTGGGATTCAAAGGCATCTCTTTCTTCTTTGAGTTGTATCCAAGAATTTTGTAATTCTTCGATGTTTGTTGGCATAGCAGGATGAAGAATGATGCGAGACACATCCCCTTGGACAATAGGCTCTGAGATCACTGGTAAGATAGCAGCATATGGCATCATAAGACTTTGAGCATGAGCTCGCACCCATTTGAGGTAAGGCTCCAAAGTGATGGAGTTCGTGTTCCCTAAAGTATTATTATCAGTCTTCTTAACAATTCCCCAAGCATGGATGAACCTTTGACGATAACCCTGCAGATCCGTTAAATAGCCGAACACAATACCCTGGATGAGCATATCATGAGGACCATCCATCCGGGTGTAACCATACTTTCGTAGGGATAAAGAAGGGTTATAAGTGATGCCTCCTTTAATGCCAAGGAGTGGCACATTGGGAAATTCTCCGCAGTAATTAATAAAAGATATATCTTCTTGATAACAAGGGCACCAACAGATATCAGAGTGAGAAAGATACATTAATCTTTGGTTCCACCTTAAGCTTAACTCATTCTTCATTACTGATAGAGGAAGGTGAGAAATAAACCGCCTATATAGTAGAGGTATACAACACATAAGAGTCCCTCACTTCTTCATGGTACGGGTATGGAGTGAATGTAAAATATCTCCGAGCAATGTAGGCACTGGATTGTGAGCAAGGTAGATGTTGATGGCACTGACATCTATAAATTGGTTTGAATTGGGGAATAGAACCAACCCATAGATCAAGAGGGCTAAGATATCTTCAAAGGCATGGTAACTCATAGCGTTTAGGAATACCTAAGCTTTCTTCATTAGAAAACTTGTAAGGAGGCCCTTAACTCCACTCCTTTTTTCCCAGTTGGACTCAATGTCATAAGGCTTCAAGTGCAAAGCTATGGCAACATCTTCATCAATTGGATCTTGTCCTAAACCGATAAAGCAACTGATAGTCTGGAAATGTGAAGCAATGATGCTTAGGGTCTAAGAACTTGAATAAGACACTCATCAAACCCTCGTCAAAACCGTTAGTAACCAAACTATGCAAGCGACCATATCTCTTATTGAATGATGATCTCTCATGAACTTTTAAGACCATTTCTTTGAGTTTGGGAGGAATCTCTACAAAATTGATTCGGATGGTTTTTCTGCGAGCTGAATCCATAACCTACAAAACAGAGGAGAGATAAATCCACAGGCCCTTGAAATGGTTAGTGTAGATGACATGTTATGATGTTTATGATGTTATGATTAGGCTTTTAGTCCCAAGTATATCAAACACAAACATGTCACACAAAGACCTTAGGTTTAAAGCCTTGCATGAGTTTTAAAGGTAAGTACCCTCTTGAAGTTTCAGTTGGCTCAACCGATCCTATTAATAGTAGCCGGGTTCTAAGAAGTCTTATATCATTGACCTTTATTTTAGGCATTGTTCTAGCTCAAGCACCAAAGTATTGTATCCAAAATATCCCAAAAGTCCAGTCTTAATGAGTTTAGTATCGAGTATCAACCAATCTTTGGTTGGAACCAAAGCCATCCATCTCACTACTTTCTAATGGCTTAGGATAAGTCAATTAAAGGTTCTAAAGGTCAGTTAGCGCTTAATGACACTATAAGGAAGCCTAATGTTATCCTTGACTGACTCAAGGAACATTAGTACAAGGCAGAGTATCACGCTAACGTAGCCATCACTTCGTCCATATCGGACTATTTTGTACGACCTCTATGATTTATTGCTACTTACCTAAAAAGCTGCCCCAGATCCGGGTGTAGGATATTAATAATAAGCCAAGCAACGCTTTAAAAATAAAGCAAATGAAACACACAATGAAAGCAATTAAAAGGATCTAACTCTATGGTAAACCTACTTTTTATAATTCCCCAGCAGAGTTCCCAGTTCTGTGATACAGTGGGAGAACTGACTGTTATACTGGTTTTGTGTTTGTGTTTTCAAATGTTGCAGTAAGCAAGAGTCTCCATCAAATTTTCTTTTATCCAACAAAGGAAAGGGTTAAAAGAACAGAAAAAGACCTTTCAAGAGTTTTCTGAGTAAGGGGGTATATTATGGAAAGGGAAGGTGATAGCACCCTTTCCATCTGAAGTTATCTACGGGCTCTTAGATGCTTAGCTCATTTTGAAAGACTTTGTGATTTTGTGTGTTTTGAAAAGTATTTTTGAAAATACCTTTGTGCGGCGATTTTCTTTTATGATAACTCTTGTATCAGTCCTCAAGAGTGTTGATAAAGATTGTGAAAATATTTTTGAAATTTGTTTTGTGTAAGTGTGAAAATTTGTTTTTGAGCAAGCATCTAACAGTTATCTACTTTTACTCAAACAGTCATTATTTTCCTCCTTTCCTTTAGATAAGGCTAGCCTACTATTAGTGAGTAGGTAGCCATAGTCATTTGAATTTATGAGGGACATTCGTGGGTCATCGTACAGTTATAAAGGAAATATGTAGAGACGCTTTAGCAATTTTGTTTAAGGGACTAGATCATTTACCGTAAGGCAATACAGAAGGGTCATCGAGGGACTATGATCTTTTTTATTTAAGGGTCTTTGCTAAAGCGTCCCTACTTTCAAGCGACATGGTTGTTTTATTTCCAAAGGCAACCAAAGTGGGAATACCCTAGAGGTGTATATGTGCAAGTGTGTTGTATTCAGTTATTTTTTGTCTTTTTTGTTAGGTTTGCTAGCGTTTGATTATTAATCTTATCATACAATCCTATTAGTCATACATCTAGCAGTTAATAATTGCAGTAATTAAAAGTGCAGAAACATAAAACCTAGCTATTACAAGGCTTTGGGGAGGGGGATTATTACATGTCCAAACATTGGGGAGAAAATGAAAAGCAGAGAATAAAGTCCTAACTATTACAACTGATTAGGAAATTACAATAATATGATATAGTGCGAAAGAAAAATAACGCGTGAATTTGAAAAGACGTCTAAAATCCTAAGAATAAAATCTTTTTGTTTTGTTTTTGGTTTTTTTATGAAAAGAAAATAAATTGAGAAAAATAAGAATAAACCTAAATTCTAATTTATTTTAATTTTTTAAGAAAAAGATGTTAAAATTAATTAATTCATAAAATCACAAGAATAAAAAAGAAATGAGCAACAAAAATAAAATCACAAGAAGAAAAATCTTTCGATCCAAAGTAAACATAACTTTCGATCCAATGATGGGTGTCCTTCGATCCAATGAAGGGTAACTTTCGATCCAGTGAAAGATGGCCTTCAATCCAATTAAGGATATTGTTGGAGGTATATGTTGTACTCCAATGGACAGATTGTGTGAGTGATGCTCCAGTGTACATTGGGCCTGCCTAGTGCTTGTGAACGCCTCCTGCAAACTTTAGGGAGTGACTGGAGCGTTGTTGCAGATTCCTTCAATTTGGATCACTTATGAGGGTTTTGATAACTTTGGTGTGGCTTATGAAGCAGCGTGTGCGTGTGAGGCGGTGTATGTGTGTAGTTTCTGGGCGTATGTATGTAGTATCTATGGCTTGTAGAAGTGGCTTGTATTTATAGGAGGTGGAGGAGACAAAAAAATGGAGAAAGAAACATGTCCTTAAAGGCCAACCATTGAACATGGATTTTGAAAATAAAATCAAACAAATTTAAAGATTGCCATTTTGAGACTTTTCATGCCATTTTGGAATTGGGAATGAACCTGGACAAGTGATAATTGGCACCTTGTATGAATTCTAACTACTCAGATTTTTCCCTATCAGAACATCTTTGATCAGCCCCCAAGCATTATTCTCTTTGATGGTTGTGAGTTTTTATTCGAATTGTTCAGAACCTTCCTTATCAGAACTTCTTAGTTTGAGTCAACTTCTGCATTGATTCCTTGATTTTGTTGATATATTTATCAAAAGACATTTTGTTCTATTATGCCAATCGAAGGATATTTTGTTAACATGCCTTTGAAGTACACCTCATCCTTGCTCTTCGATTGGCCCATGGTTGCCTCCTTAAAATGGCTCCAATTCTCATCATTGGGGCTTCTTTGATTGAGCCCTTATTTTTCTTGGTAGTTTGATCTGAAACTAGCCCAAACGAAAACTCCTTTCTGGCCAATTGAAACTTCTCTTGTTACCTCCTTCGAATGCAATTGTGCAGGAGGCTTGGGCTTAGCAACATATTGGCTTTTAGTCAGCAAACCTCTTGGACCAAGACTCATCATAAAACAAACTTATTTCCGATGATTATGTGTCTCCTTCGAATGGAACACATGTATATCCTTCGAATGGCCCTTTTTCATTCTTCGAATGGGCCACCAATGTTTGCTCATAATGTGGCAATCCTATGCTTCTGAAATGAAGGTAGGCATGAAGAGGAAATCTATGCTTGGTGAATCAAAGTCCATTTGAAGATGAAGCCTTTGCCTTGTGCGCTGAAGGCAAGCATCTTGAACCAATACTCATCAAAAGGAAAAACAAGCTTGCTTCCCACAATTATGTATCCTTCGAATGGACTATGTGTATGTCATTCTAAGGCACCATTAGTGTGTCCTTCGAATGGACATTACTAGGTGTCAAAATGTGGAAATTTGTGGAGTCAAAGCTAGCATGAGGGAAGGAAACTGCTTAATGAATCAAAGCACATATGAAAGGAATCCACTGGTTTATGAGCGCCAGCATGAAGGGAACCATTTACTTGCGCGTTGGGGGTAAGCCCAAAGGAAGTCATTTTCTGTTTGGTTGAAATCAAACACAAAGGCAAGTTGAAGGGGCCTTGGCCTTATGGATCGAAGGAAAGTCTGAGGAAGCCTTTTGTCTTATGAATCGAAGACCAGTGGAAGGGGATTTTTGCCTTGCAGATTGAAGGCAAGCTGATAGGCCTTTGCCTTGTAAATCCAAGGCCAACATGAGGAGGCGTACGTGTGCTGATGGAAAGCTGAAGGGGCCTTTTTCCCAGTGGAAGCTTTGGGAATTAATCTTGATCGAAGAAGACTCAGCGCCCAATTAAAGCTGTATGCAGGAGTCCACTATTGGTGAACCAAAGCAAACTTGTAGCGGGTTCTTTCCTTGTGCGCCGAAGGCACGCACATAGGGTGTATTTGCTTAGTGCATTGAAAGCATGCCCAGAGGGCACAGTTGGAATTATACTTGTGGGACAAAGATTGCTCGAAGGATGCCAAATATCCAATCGAAGCTTACTAATCAAAGCATGATCGAAGAGTTCCAAACACCCAATCGAAGTACTTTATTCATATGCCAATCGAAATACACTTGATTATCTTCAAAAAATATATATTTTCTTTAAGCAAGTGTTTGTAACCACCCATGTAATAGACAATCTTGGAAAACATGAGAGGGAAAATTTTGGAGTACAACAACTGCCCTTGTTCAATCTTCTTGAACCTGAAGATTTAGATTGGCTTATTTTCCTTTCGTGATCTGAAGGCGGAAGATGATTGAAAACTAGAGTGCCCAGAAATTTGCACTCACACGATGTGATGATTGACTGTGTGGGGAATGGGCTTAAAGATGCCATTTGGAAAAGATGATTGGGATTTGTCGGAGATGGGCTTAAAGATGCCATCCATAGTAGGTGCTAACTTCATAAGATTTCCCTTTATGGGGAATTCCTGTTCCTGCTGTCTGATGAGAAGTGCATTGGGGAAGGTTGATTTTCGTTGTTCTCCTACTTGACGAATACTCTGTGGGGAATAGATTCTAGGAACTTCAGTTGTCCAAGGCTCCACTGAGGAATTATCTTTGGAACAATTTGTTATTTTCTAATTGAACCCCAGGCTTCACAGTAACTTGCTAGGGAAGATGACATTAACTCCTTATCTAGAAATTTATTAGAAGGAGCCTGTGTAGGGTTGCTTCAGGATGAGTCCGTGTTAGACTGCATCTGGAAAGTTGAGAAGGAACCCGTGTAAGATTGATTCAGTATGAATTTGTGTTAGATTTCATTAGGAGAGTTGAGAAAGAACCCGTGTAAGATTGCT
Organism: Vicia faba; assembly: GCA_948472305.1. NCBI lineage: Eukaryota > Viridiplantae > Streptophyta > Magnoliopsida > Fabales > Fabaceae > Vicia > Vicia faba. The sequence continues at coordinate 1,294,973,332 of OX451737.1, read as the reverse complement.
TCAGGATGAGTCCATGTTAGAATGCATTTAAATATCATGAGAAGAAACTCGTGTAAGATTGATTCAGGATGAATCCGTGTTAGATTGCTTCTGGAGATCATGAGAAGAATCCCGTGTAAGATTGCTTCAGGATGAGTCAGTGTTAGACTGCATCTGGAGATCATGAGAAGAAACCCGTGTAAGATTTCTTCATCTGGTCATGTAGATAGTTTTCGTGTCTGGTTTCAAGTATTAATCTATAATCAGTCGTTCATAGATAGTTGTCATGTCTTGTTTCAGGTATTAATCTGGAACTTGCGTTTGTCAGTCGTTAGGATAGTTATCCTGGATAGTTTCGGGTATTAATCTATGACCTTAGAAAGAAAGATAGTTTTCCCGTCTGGTTTCGAGTATTAGTCTTCAACATGCTCATGTAGATAGTTTTCCTGGCTTGTTACAGGTATTAATCTACAATTGGTCGTCCACAGATAGTTGTCATGTCTTGTTTCAAGTATTAATCCGAAACTTGCTTCTGTTGGTCGCTGAGATAGTTGTCCTGACTGGTTTCAGGTATTAATCTTTGACCTTAGAAAGAAATATAGTGTTCCCGCCTTGTTACAGGTATTAATCTTCAATCTGCTCATATAGATAGTTTTCCTGGCTTGTTGCAGGTATTAATCTATAATCGGTTGTCCACAGATAGTTGTCCTGTCTTGTTTCAGGTATTAATCTGGAACTTGGCAATGTTGGTCACATAGATAGTTCCCCGTCTAGTTTTGGGCATTAATCTTTGACCTGCTATACTTGTTGGTAAACCCATCTTGCTTTGGGAGTTCATGCCACTTGGTCGTGTAGATAATTTCCTCGTTTGGCTTCGGCCATTAATCTTTGACCTACTGTATAAGTTGATAGTGAAGAAGTGAAAAACACAAGAAGAGGGGGGGGGGGGGGGGGTTGAATTGTAAAACTGAAAATCAATGCAATGAACAAGATATTTTTATCCTGGTTCGTTTGATCTCAAACCACTCCAGTCCACCCGTCAAGGTGATTTCGCCTCTCTCCAACGAGGTCTTAATCCACTATATTCAACTGAATATTACAAACTGCTTTAACTACTGCTAAAGCCTTCTTGATGCAAACCACAACCCGGTTTGTCAAGGAAACACTTTCTTACAAAGAAGATAAATCTAGGTGTGAATGTTTTCTACAAAACTGTATCACAACTGTGATGTATACACAACTTAAGCTTATGAAACTAGATTGCTAAAACAAAGATTGAATAAGGAGATATGTAGTGTTTAGCAAACTGAGAGGAGGAATATTATGATTAGCTTTTAGGCGTGTAAAATGATGGAGAGCATTAGCCAATTCAATCTTCATATTCTTGTTTATATAGCACTGAGATTCTTGAACGTTGGAGCAATATTCTTGATTCAATGCTAATAACAAACTTTCCTTAATGAGAAGATCTTGTCTGGAATGAGGTCGTTGGTAATAATTTGCTTTCAATGCACAGTACCGTTGCTTACTTAATGCATGTTCTGGCTTGGCTCATTCTGACTCTGCTTAACTGCTGATGAACTGTTGTTTTCTTTATCAGAGTGTTAAGCGCAGTTCTGTTCATCAAGCTTCGGCATACACGTGAGTTGATCTTCTGATTCTGGTATTCTGATATGGCAACTTCTGATGCTGATGTCGAGAACCAAATTTCTGATGCTGATTAGGTGTGATCTTGCTTATACCTATCAGAGTTTCTGCAAATCAGAACGTAATAATTTAGGAAGCAAATAGTTCATACATGAATCATATAAATAATATATCTTTTCATTTTGTTATCATCAAAACTTAAACATATGGTAGTAGATTCAAACTTTGTTCTAACAATCTCCCCCTTTTTGATGATGACAAAAACTGGATATTTTTAATTGAAAATAAAGTGAAAAGGTATCAGAGAGATGTATCAGAGTAAGAGGTTATCAAAGATAAAGGATAAGAGTTGAGAGATACTCCCCCTGAGTTTATTGCTTCCCTTTTTGATTCCAAGAGTTCTTCAGGATCAGATCTTTTTTCCTTTCTTTGAACATCAGAGTATCAGAGTCTTTGACTATCAGAAGCTTTAGATCAGCATATCAGAGCAGAGCTTCAGATCAGCGTATCAGAGCTTTTCTTGTTAGAGCTTTGCTTTGGGTCATAGTATCAGAGCGGGTCAGAGTTTCAGAGCTTTAGTCTTCAGAGTATCATGGAGCTTTCTTGTACCTGTAGACTTAAGCAAAACAGAAAACATATTCAAGTATAATAGAGTTAGAATGTTCGAGAATTTCTGTCTTAGTAATCCGTTATTATTTAAAATATCATTCTTGTTCTCCCCCTTTTTGTCAGCAATCAAAAAGTGTAAGTGATGTGTTAAAATATTTAAGGCAGAGAAACTTGTCATATTAAAAGGTTCAGAATCAAACAAAACATATTAAAACAGTACAACAAATAATCAAAGAAAACATGAAAATGACATGAATGAAAAACTAAGGTTGGGGAGGAAAGCGTGTGAACAGGTTCTCCAGCATGGCTTTGATCTGATCAGCAGTCTCATTCTGCTTGTGTACCATGATGACAACTGTGTCAATTTTGCTATCCTGCACATCCATCCTTTCTTTCATCTTCTGGTCGTTTTCATCCATCCTTTGCTGCAGACGCATGTCATTCAGCTTCAGCTCTTCCAGAGTCTGCCTATCCAAGGCAGCTTGAGACACATCAGAAGCAGGGAGCTTCTGAGAGCTTTTTGCAACATCTTCTGCTTGACTTGCTTCAGCTTGAATGGTCTTGTCTTCTTCTGGTTGCACCTTTGAAGCTAGCTGTTTCTCAGACCAAGGCTCACTATCCAGAGGGAGCACGTCTTCCTGTGGCAGCTGACTTTCAACTTCCTTCAGCAGCTTGCTAAAGTTCTGTTGTGCCTGCTCATAGTTGATATCCTGCAACTTGAGGGCTTCAGCACATACCCAAATTCTGAATTATGACCAGAGCTGGTCAGAGGCAGTTGGGTCAATCATTCCAGGACAGACTTGCTTCAGAGAAGCAATCCACTGCTGCAAACCTATTTCAAAATTCATAATACCAGAGCCAACATCTAGTTGTTTTGGTTTTGGGATGGCTATTTTATTTTTCAGATCAGCAAGACGGTCAAGGATTGTTAAGTCTATGAAGGTCTTGCTGGGGTTTTCGGTGGTTTGCTTGGCAGCTGTTTGTTTTGGAGATGGAGTGGGAGAATCAGAAATAATGATTGGATTGTTTGGTGTTTTGGGAGTATTTGGTGGTGTAGATTCTGATGAGGATGGCAGCTGGGCCATTGTAACTGTTGTTCCACATGGCAGCTGGATTGCCAGAGGTGATGGTTGAGGTGAATGAGGTTCAGAAGGTGGAGGAGTTGGAGTTTCAGAGTGATGAAACTCAGGTTGAGGTGATAGTGGATGAATTTCTGGTGGAGGAGAGGGAGACGGAATTGCTGGTTGAGGAGAAGTTGTTGGAATTTCTGGTTGTTCAGAGATAAGAGGTTCTTCTGGAATGGATGAGAGAGGTTGTTGTTGTTCTGGTTCCTCAGCAGATTGCTGTTGTTCTGGTTCTGGAGGAGGGACAATTTGTGGTTCAGAGTTTGGATTGATGGAGGAGTGATCAGAAGTGTGTTGATCAATGTCAGACAGCACTTTGTCAATTGCTGATGTTGTTGAGATTGTTGGTTTGGGATGTTTGGTTCTGGGTCTTCTGAGTTGTAATGCCTCAGAAGGGTCATCTTCTGGTTCAATTTCATCTATTGTTGGGATGGGGATTGAGATTCTATGAGAGGTTGGAGGTGGAATTGATGCTGGAATAGTAGAAGAATTTAAAACAGAAGCAGCAAATAAATTACCTCTTTTCTTGGGTGTCTGCTGGGATGATCCTTCTGAAGGAGCCTTCCTTTTCTTCGTCTTCTTCAGAGTCACTTCTGGTTGAGGTTGGTGCAGATCTTTGATCTTCAGATTGGGATCTGTACCATCAGCTTTGCACGCGTCCATATATCTGAGAACTACTACTGGCTTGGATTCTATCTGAGAGAATAAAGGAAAGTCACTCAGTGGAACTCTTCTGCTGGTGATATCAGCAATAGGAGTAGCGCTGGGTTCCTTTTTGATATTCTCTATCAACTTCATTTTCTTCAAGTTCTTCGCGTTCAGAGGCTTCCCAACTGTTGGTTCAATGGTGCTTAACTCTTGAGCTTCTATCAGATGCTCTATCAGCCTATTCTCTGTCAGAATATCTGATATCAACCTTCCAAAGGGTATCCAATCCCTCTTTGTTCTTTCTTCTTCCCTGGTTTCCTTCACGCTTGTTCTGAGGTGGTTAAACAGAAGATGAGCCAAGTTGATTTTTACCTTCTGATTGATAAAGTAGATCAGAAACTGCTGATCCACATTTATGTAATCAGGGGAACTAGTTGGCTTCCTATGGTTAAAGCACCCCAGAATTATCTTTGCCCAAACTCTGTGATGATCCTTCAGATCTTTGATCTTGCTGCTGGGCACCCCATGGGTGAAAATCCTTTCAGCTATGACGCCCACGTCAGCACATCTCTCAGCCATATCAATACAGCGGACGCCACCGCCATTGTAACCAATTAACCTTGCTATGTGATCCTCAGTGATCACAATCTTCTTCCCCATAATGTAGGAGGTGACTTGATGCGTTGAAGCCGTCGCATGAATCCAGAACTCCTTCACTAACATAGGGAATGTTGGTCCAACCAACCTGTCAAAATACCTTTCCCATTTCTGTGCCCTAACTTCTTCTGTTAAATTAAAACCGTTTTCCTTCAAGCTTCCAAAATCAATGATCAATTCAGACAACACTTCAAGATTCTTCACAGGAGTGAGGAGTGTTCTGAATGGCACTTGATATTGTTCAGATGATGCTTTCTTCTGAGAACCTGCAGAAGCACTGCTGGAGGTTGCCATGTTCACACTTCAAGATTTTGAGAAGAAAAGCTGAGAAAATGGGTTTGAGAGAGATGAACACAGAAAAATGCAGAGAATGCTTGAGAAATAGTGAGAAACTGTAAAAGATTAAAATGAGAGGTTAACGTGTTTAAATAGGGTTCAGAATATTTTGAAATTGTAAACGTTTTTAAGAGAGAGAAATGAAATCATGATTACGTTTTAAACACATGATTACTTTCATTTAATGCTTGCTGATTTTGGGGGATTTGAGAAAGATACTTAAAAACGGTTACCAGACATGTGTCTCAATGCACCCAATCAGCGTTTTGCCTTCTCATAAGCGTGCACGCGTTCTGCTTCAGAGATTTGCTGATGATTGGATGACACTTGTTTGATGTAGTGATCAGCACGTCTGTCTTTGAGCTTAGACTCTCAGATCTTTAGACTTGCATCTAATACAATCTGCATGTTCTATCTTTCTGAAAAGAGATTGATCAGAAGTTCACAGTAAAACAAATACATTCTGAATATAAATATATGGAATTAAAACATTTTCACTCTGGGCAGATTTTCATGCTGAGATGTTTCAGAATGAAATTGAACCTATCTTCAGAAAGGGGTTTAGTGAAGATATCAGCCCATTGATGGTCTGTATCTATAAATTTTAAATTCAAAATTCCTTTCTGAATATAGTCCCTAATGAAGTGATGTTTTATTTCTATATGCATAGCTCTAGAATGAAAAATGGGATTCTTACTTAAGCAAATAGTAGAAGTATTATCACAGAGTATATGAATGTTACTCTCAAAAATCTGGAAGTCTTCAAGCTGACTTTTCATCCAGAGCATTTGTGTGCTACATCCTGTTGCTGCTATGTACTCAGCTTCTGTTGTTGATAGCGCAATTGTTGATTGCCTTTTGCTGGACCAAGAGATCAGATTTTCTCCCAGAAACTGGCAGCTTCCAGAAGTACTTTTACGCTCCACTCTGTCTCCAGCAAAGTCAGCATCGCAGTAGCCTACTAAACTGTAATCACTAGATTTTCTATAAAACAAACCCAGATTAGTAGTACCTTTCAGATACTTGAAAATTCGCTCAACAGCTGTTAAGTGAGATTATCTAGGATCTGATTGGAATCTAGCACAAATACAAACACTGAATAATATATCAGGTCTTGAAGCAGTCGGATAGAGGAGAGAACCAATCATACCTCTGTAGACTTTCTGTTCTACATTTTTGCTTACCTCTTCTCTTTCCAGAATGCACGTGGGATGCATTGGAATCTTTGATGGCTTACATTCTGAGAGGTCAAATTTCTTTAGAAGATCTCTGATGTATTTGCTCTGATGAATGTAAGTTCCCTCTGGAGTTTGATTGATCTGAATTCCTAGAAAGAATTTGAGTTCCCCCATGAGGCTCATCTCAAATTCTGCCTGCATACACTTAGCAAATTTTCTTCCAAGAGAAGGATTAGTAGAACCAAAAATAATATCATCAACATAAATTTGACACACTAAGATGTCATTCTTAACTGATTTACAGAATAAGGTAGTGTCCACCTTCCCTCTGGTGAATTCATTTTCTAACAGAAAGTTACTTAGCCTTTCATACCAAGCTCTGGGAGCTTGTTTCAGACCATATAGTGACTTCTTTAGTTTGAAAACATGTTCTGAATGTTTTGTATTTTCAAAACCAGGGGGTTGGTGCACATAAACCTCTTCTTCTATATAACCATTTAAGAATGCACTCTTGACATCCATCTGATACAGAGTGATGCCTCTATTAACAGCAAATGAAATTAAAAGTCTGATAGATTCTAACCTGGAGACTGGGGCAAAGGTTTCTGTATAGTCTATCCCCTCTTGCTGACTATAACCTTGTGCAACCAGTCGTGCCTTGTTTCTGATGACTTCACCTTGTTCATTTAGCTTGTTTCTGAACACCCATCTTGTTCCAATGACGTTGAATCCTTTTGGTCTGGGAACAAGATCCCATACGTCATTTCTGGTGAATTGATTTAGCTCTTCTTGCATTTCCAGAATCCAGTCATTATCAAGAAGTGCTTCATCAATAGAAGAAGGTTCAATCAGAGACACAAGTCCCATGAGGGTTTCTTCAGAGTTTCTGAAGCTTGCTCTTGTTCTGATTGGATCTTCCTTTCTTCCTAAGATAGTCTCTTCTGGGTGATCCAAGCTGCTTCTGGGTAATCTCTTCTGAGGTTGATCAGCAGCTGTTGCAGGATTGCTAGCAGTGCTCCTTTCAGACGTTGAAGGAATGTCTGTGTTGAGAGATTCTGATGACTTGTCTTCAGAACCTGTAAATTCAATTTCCATACCTGCAAAAACTTCATTCTGCTTTGACTTTTCAGAGTCAAGCTTATCATCAAAACGAACACTGATTGATTCTTCCACAATCTGTGTTTCTATATTGTATACTCTGTACCCTCTTGAGCGTTCAGAGTATCCTAACATAATACACTTCTGTGCTTTAGAGTCAAACTTGTTCAAATAATTCTTTGTATTTAACATAAAGCAAGTACATCCAAATGGATGAAAATATGAAATGTTGGGCTTTCTGTTCTTCCACAATTCATATGGAGTCTTTTCCAGAATAGGTCTTATTGAGATTCTATTCTGAATGTAGCACGCTGTGTTTATTGCCTCTGCCCAGAAGATCTTAGCAACGTTTGTCTCATTGATCATGGTTCTGGCCATTTCTTGCAATGTTCTGTTCTTTCGTTCTACAACTCCATTTTGTTGGGGAGTTCTAGGACAAGAGAAATCATGCAGAATGCCTCTGTCATTAAAGAATGACTCAAAATCTTTGTTTTCAAATTCTCCACCATGATCACTTCTGACTTTAACGATTCTAAGATCCTTTTCATTCTGAACTTGGTTACAGAAGGTAACAAACACAGAGTGTGACTCGTCCTTGTGTCTTAAGAACTTTACCCATGTCCATCTGCTATAGTCATCTACGATTACTAACCCATACTTCTTGCCACTGACTGAAGCAGTTTTAACTGGTCCAAATAAGTCAATGTGCAGAAGTTCTAATGGCTTAGAGGTGGATACAACATTTTTGGATTTAAAAGAAGGTTTTGCAAACTTGCCTTTCTGACATGCTTCACACAGAGCATCTGAATTGAACTTCAAATTAGGAAGTCCTCTGACCAGATTGAGTTTGTTAATCTGAGATATTCTTCTCATACTAACATGCCCCAATCTTCTGTGCCAGATCCACTGCTCGTTGTTAACAGACAGAAGGCACTTTACATTCTGACTCTTTAGTTCAGAAAGTTTGATTTTTTAAATGTTGTTTTTCCTCTTACCATTAAACAGGATAGTCCCATCTTTCTGACTAACAGCTTTACATGATTTTTGATTAAAGATTATATCATAACCGTTATCACTTAATTGACTTATGGATAACAGATTATGCATTAATCCATCTACTAGAAGAACATTATTGATAGAGGGAAGATTTCCATTACCTACAGTTCCAGACCCAATTATCTTTCCCCTCTGATTGCCTCCAAAGCCAACGTGGCCTCCAGGCTTAAGTTCCAGGCTTTGGAACATATGCCTTCTTCCCGTCATGTGTCGCGAGCAGCCATAGTCCAGGTACCATGACTGGTGTTTCTGACTTGCTGCTAAAGATATCTGCAACATGTATTATTTTATCCTTAGGTACCCAGATTTTCTTGGGTCCTGATTTGTTAGTTTTACCAAAACTCTGGTTGAATTTTGGTTTCACAGAGTACTTACTGCTGGTGTATTTAATATCATGTGTGTGACCATACACAAAATGTGAATTCAGAGGAGTGTGTTTAATGGTTAAGTCCATGACATTCTTTGGTGTAGGAACCTTACCTTGGTATCCTATTCCTTTCTTGCCGTTTCTGCTAACTCCATAGATCATTGAAGCCATTTTGCTTCTATCTATGCTTTTAGCAAGGAACTTCTGGAAACTGTGATCATACTCCTTGATGATCTCATCAGCGTTGCTGGGAGTTTCAGAAATTGGTTCCTTCTGAGAGTTTTGTAAAGTGTTTTCTAATTTTGAAATCTTATTTCTCAGCTCAGAATTCTCCAATTTGAGACTCTCAGTCTTATTAGAGTCAGATTCAAGATTCCTTTTTAGGTCTCTGAATTTAACTCTAATTTGCTGATATCTTTCCAGGATTTCATTAAGGCTTTCAGCAAGTTCAGCCTTGGTAAAATTAATAGCAAAGTTAGGAAATACCTCTTTAGTATCTGATTCTGAGTCTGATTCAGAAGCTTCACTATCTTCTGAGATGTTAGCCATGAGAGCTATGTTTGCCCTCTCATCATCTGATTCTGAGTCAGCTTCAGACGAGTCAGAATCATCCCATGTAGCCATGAGACTTTTCTTCTTTTCTCTCCCAAACTTCTTTTTGGGCTTTTCCCTCTGAAGCTTTGGACAGTCACTCTTATAGTGTCCTTGCTCATTGCACTCATAGCAGATGATGTCCTTGGTGTTTGGCTTTTTGCTACTTGAGGAGCCTTCAGATCTTCTGTATCCAGAGGAAGAATCTGTCCTTCTGTATCTGGAAGAGGACTCGTTCTGATCAGATCTTCTGGGATTCCTGAACTTCCTTTGTCTTTGCTTCCACAATTGATTTACTCTTCTGGAGAGGAGGGAGAGTTCGTCTTCTTCTGATGAGGATCCATCAGATGTTTCTTCAACTGCCTACAAAACTTTAGACTCAGATTTTTTGTTAGATTTCAATGCTAAAGGCTTACCTTGCTTCTGAGGCTCGTCAGCTTCTAGCTCTATCTCATGACTTCTGAGGGAGCTGATAAGTTCCTCCAGAGTGATTTTGTTGAGATCTTTTGCTAGCTTCAGAGCTGTAACCATTGGTCTCCACTGCTTGGGTAAACTTCTGATGATTTTCTTGACATGGTCAGCAGTAGAGTATCCTTTGTCCAGAACCTTGAGACCAACTACCAGAATCTTGAATCTTGAGAACATTGTTTCAATGGATTCAGATTCTTCCATTTTGAACGCCTCATACTTCTGAATGAGTGCCAGATCTTTAGTTTCTTTGACCTGAACGTTGCCCTCATGCGTCATTCTGAGTGAGTCAAAAATGTTCTTTGCTGTGTCTCTGTTGGAGATCTTTTCATATTCAGTATAGGAGATGGCGCTGAGGAGGATGGTTCTGGCCTTGTGGTGATTCTTGAAGTCACGCTTTTGTTGGTCAGACATTGTTTTTCTATCAACCTTCTGACTGCTTGCATTCACAGGGTGCGTGTATCCATCTGTCACCATATCCCACAGATCAACATCATGTGCCAGAAAGAAGCTTTCAATTCTGTCTTTCCAATAATCAAAGTTTTCTCCATCAAAGACTGGAGGTTTGTCGTTGAATCTGTCTCTGTCCTCATGGTTGTCATTGCTGGTGTGAGAATAGTTTCCTGCCATTGTGTTTTTCTGACGCTGGATCTTGTACTGACACAGTTAAGTGTTTTAGCTCAGAACCAGGCGCTCTGATGCCAATTGAAGAAGTGAAAAACACAAGAAGGGGGGGGGGGGGGGGGGTTGAATTGTAAAACTGAAAATCAATGCAATGAACAAGATATTTTTATCCTGGTTCATTTGATCTCAAACTACTCCAGTCCACCCGTCAAGGTGATTTCGCCTCTCTCCAACGAGGTCTTAATCCACTATATTCAACTGAATATTACAAACTGCTTTAACTACTGCTAAAGCCTTCTTGATGCAAACCACAACCCGGTTTGTCAAGGAAACACTTTCTTACAAAGAAGATAAATCTAGGTGTGAATGTTTTCTACAAAACTGTATCACAACTGTGATGTATACACAACTTAAGCTTATGAAACTAGATTGCTAAAACAAAGATTGAATAAGGAGATACGTAGTGTTTAGCAAACTGAGAGGAGGAAGATTATGATTAGCTTTTAGGCGTGTAAAATGTTGGAGAGCATTAGCCAATTCAATCTTCATATTCTTGTTTATATAGCACTGAGATTCTTGTACGTTGGAGCAATATTCTTGATTCAATGCTAATAACAAACTTTCCTTAATGAGCAGATCTTGTCTGGAATGAGGCCGTTGGTAATAATTTGCTTTCAATGCACAGTACCGTTGCTTACTTAATGCATGTTCTAGCTTGGCTCATTCTGACTCTGCTTAACTGCTGATGAACTGTTGTTTTCTTTATCAGAGTGTTGAGCGCAGTTCTGTTCATCAAGCTTCGGCATACACGTGAGTTGATCTTCTGATTCTGGTATTCTGATATGGCAACTTCTGATGCTGATGTCGAGAACCAAATTTCTGATGTTGATTGGGTGTGATCTTGCTTATACCTATCAGAGTTTCTGCAAATCAGAACGTAATAATTTAGGAAGCAAATAGTTCATACATGAATCATATAAATAATATATCTTTTCATTTTGTTATCATCAAAACTTAAACATAGGGTAGTAGATTCAAACTTTGTTCTAACAGATAGTGTTTGTTTGTCTGCCAATTTCAACCTGAAAAGGTAAAACAAGTTTCATGCGATGACATGATGTATGAATTGCCTGATGCTCTTAAAATAAATGAGATTGTGATAAATGTATTTGTTTTGCATATGCTATGATGTTTGTAGAAATGATTTATGAATGCAATGTATGAACGTGTCATCTGCTCTATTGTAGTGTTGTTGAATTAGGGAAAATAAATCCCTGATTTTTGTTGGGGATGAAGAGTGTAAGTCTTCAAATTTTGTTGAAGTTGAAATGTTGGGAGATGGATTTCTGTTTTCTTTAGAAATAAACTACGTTGGGGAAGGAAAATTCCGTGCACTGTTTGGGGATTTTAGGAAATCCTGTTGGGGAATCCTGGGAAGCTTGATGACTTCACTTGGGAATTTTTGGAGCAGTAATTGGAATATTTTGCTCTGCCCGAGATTTGAGAACACCTGACATCATTAGGCTGTATGTTGTGGATATGACAGCGACTTTATAGTAGGATGCCTCTACCTCTGAACCTGCTGGAGAAGGTATCTGAGGGGGTTTGCAGGTGGCCTTTAGACATTATCTCGTTTCTTAAAGCCATTAGTAACTCTCTTCCTATTTTTCATGCGAGTATTTTTAAATAGTAATCATATTCAAATGCATATGTTCAAAAAATAATCACTGGACGTTTTCGCAAACAAAATAGAAACAGAAAAATAATAACAAATAGTTTTGCACTTTCAAAGGGATTATTTTTGTATTGATTTGAAGAATTTGTGCCTATAATAGGCGTTTTGTACAAGGACACGAACATCCTAGTAAAAGAATGTTGTCACAAGAATGAAACTAATATAAAATAATGTACAAAGAAAGACAACTATGTGAAATAATTCCATTGGGTTCCCATTCTGCTGTTTCCTTTATGTCCTCGAGCGTCTCATCTTTTTGCTGCTTATCCGAAGCTGACTGGATTGATTAGTACCGCTTGAGCTTGACAGTTGATACTGAAGATTGACTGTAAGGTGATCCAATGGGACGTAGTTATACGCTTTAAATCCCTAACTTTTGCCTGGACTGCCCTTTCGGGTTTTCAGTCCACCGGGATACCCGTTTTTGCCCAAGCTGCCTTTTTAGGTTTTCTCCTTGTAGGGTGTACAATTTTTTTCCATATGTGTATCCCTAATTTTTTCCCGAACCCTTTTGGTTTGCCAAAATGCCCTTATTTTTGCCTAGGCCAGTCAACCTAGCGGGTCTTTGTTCATGCGTAGTATCTTTTAACTATGTCCGCGATTACCGGGTGTGGAAGGTCGTCACCATCCATGGTGGTTAAAATCACGGATCCACCAGAAAATATGTCCTTGGTCACAAATGGCCCTTTGTATGTGGGAGTCCATTTTCCCCTGGGATCCCCTTGTGGCAGTATGATGCGCTTGATTACTAGGTCACCAGCCTGATATACCTGACATATGACCTTTATGTTAAAAGCTTTAATCATACATTTTTGGTACATCTGACTATGATAGATAACCGCGAGCCTCTTCTCGTCAATCAGGTTTAATTGGTCAAGTCGAGTCTGAACCCATTCGTCTTCGCTCAGCCCTGCATCCTTCATGAATCTCAAGGATGGGATCTGGAATTCAATGGGTAGGACACCTTGCATCCCATATACCAAAGAGAAAGGAGTTACCCTTGTTGATGTGCACATTATGGTATGGTAACCATGAAGATAAAATGGTAACATCTCATGCCAATCTCTGTATGTCACCGTCATCTTTTGTATGATCTTTTTTATATTTTCATTAGCAGTCTCTACAACGCCATTCATCTTCAGACGATAAGGAGAAGAGTTATGATGCTGGATCTTAAATTCCATGCAGAGTTCGATGATCATGGTGTTGTTTATATTGGTGCCGTTATCCGTAATTATTCTTTCTGGAATATCATACAGACAGATAAGGTTATGTCTGATGAGTTGAGCCACAACAATCTTGGTAACAGAAGAAAATGAGGACGCCTCGACCCATTTTTTGAAGTAATCAATTGCGATGAGGATGAAGCGGTGCCCATTAGAAGTTGTAGGTCTAATCTCTCCAATCATATCGATGCCCCACATTATGAATGGCCAGGGAGCAATCAAGACGTTCAAGGGAACCAGAGGCACATGTTCTTTATCAACATATATCTGGCATTTGTGACAAGTTCGTGAATGATGATAACATTCCGCTTCCATAGTGGAAGAATAGTATCCTGCCCATAGGATCTTTTTAGCCATTGTGTGCCCACTAGAATTGGTGCCAAAGGTACCTTCATGCAGATCAACCATAATCTTTTCTGCCTCACTCTTGTCTACACACTGAAGCAAGGTAGAGTCATGGTTGTGCTTGTAGAGGATTTTGTTACTGAGGAAGAACTTGGAAGAGAACCTTCTTAGGAACTTCTAATCATTGACTGAAGCTCCCTTAGGATACTCTTGGGCTTCGATATATCTTTTGACTTCATGGAACCAAGGTTTTTCCACTACTTTTCAGTATCAGTCTCATGACAGTATGCTGGTTCATCCATTCTCTCAATAGTGACCTGAGGAGCTTCGTTATCACGCCTGACCTTAAACATGGATGACATGGTAGCTAGCGCATCTGCTAGTTGTTTTTCCTCTCATGGAAAATGCTCAAATGTCACTTCTTCGAAGTATGGAATCAGTGTCAATACATGTTCTTTGTAAGGGATGAGATTAGAATGCTTCGTGTCCCATTCTCCTTTGATTTGACTGATCACTAGGGCCGATTCTCCAAATACATTCAAGAATTTGATCCTCAAGTCGATAGCAGCTTTGAGACCCATAATGCATGCTTCATATTCTGCCATGTTGTTGGTACAGTTGAAACATAGCCTAGCAGTGAAAGGAGTATGACAGCCTTCAGGAGATATGATCACAGCACCGATTCCATTTCCAAGTGTGTTAGAAGCTTTGCCAAAAACCATAGTCCATTGGGATCCTTCTTCATGTCCTTCATCCGGTTCAGATTCTTCACAATCAGTTACTAACATGATGTTCTCGTCCGGGAACTCAAAATTCATGGATTGGTAGTCATCCATAGCCTGATGAGCCAAATGATCATCTAATACAATTCCTTTAATTTCTTTCTGGGTTGTATACTGAACGTCGTATTCGGTCAGGATCATATGCCATCTTGCTATTCTTCCGGAGAGAGCGGGCTTCTCAAAGATGTATTTGATAGGATCCATTTTAGATATCAACAAGGTAGTGTAACTCAACATATATTGTCTTAGTCGGCGAGCATCCCATGCCAATGCACAACAAGTCTTCTCGAGCAGTGAGTATCTGGTTTCACAGTCGGTAAACTTTTTGCTAAGATAGTACATTACATGCTCTTTTCGACCATACTCGTCATGCTGCCCCAGCCCACACCCCATTGAGTTCTCTAATATTTTTAAGTACATGATCAGAGGTCTTCCTTCAAATGGCGGCATCAAGATTAGAGGCTCTTGAATATATTCCTTGATTTTGTCAAAGGCATTCTGGCAATAGTCATTCCATTTCACTGCTTGATCTTTCTTCAGTAACTTAAAGATTGGCTCACAAGTAGCGGTCATATGGGAAATGAACCTGGCAATGTAGTTTAGACATCCCAAGAATCCCCTAACCTCCTTCTAAGTGCAAGGAGTTGGAATTTCTTGTATAGCTTTAACCTTTGCAGGGTATACTGAAGAAGTGAAAAACACAAGAAGGGGGGTTGAATTGAAAACTTAAAATCAAAAGTGCAGTAGACACGATATTTTTATCCTGGTTCGTTTGATCTCAAACTACTCCAGTCCACCCGTCAAGGTGATTTTGCCTCTCTCCAACGAGGACTTAATTCACTAATTAAAAACTGATTACAATCACTACTTTGACAATTGCCAATGTCTTCTTGAGTACAAACAAAACCCGGTTAATCTCAAGGAAAACTAGCTTAATCAAGATAAAAGAGTATTCTGTGTATGGTTGTTTTTCCTTACAAAAACAGTATCACAATTGTGATATTTTACACAATTTTGAGTGTTGAAAAGAATATGTAAGCTTGCAGCATTTTTAGAGATAAGTTGCAGTCGTGTTCAAATATCGTAAATGATTTGTCCTCTTAGCTTTCTTATATAGACATAGAAATCATGTCCAACATAAAGCGTGATAATGGACATTCAATGTTGTTTCCATATTGAGAAGATTCTTGTCTGAATGAAGTCGTTGCATATGATGTTGTCTTGATTGAATAGTAACGCTTCAGAATCTTAGAATCTTGCATGTTGCAAATGCTTCAAAACATTGATGACTCAGAGATGTGAGGATCTGATGGTATGTGAAACTTATTTTAAGAATCAGAGTATTTTCCACTTCAGCGCAGGTTCTGATCATCATTCTTCAGCGTAAATTCTGATTACCTCAGCTTGAAAGCTTCTATAGCTTAACTTCTTATGCTGCTTTGGTCCGAACTTCTGCATACAAAATAACACAAATTTAGAGTGCATATTTGTTCTTTGTGTTTGTTATCATCAAAACTATAATTAAGGGTTGTAGAATCAAACTATGTTCTAAAATATACTTCAATACCTTTGCCGCTGACAACGAAGCCTAAGAACTTACCGGATCTTACTCCAAAGGTGCACTTATTCGGGTTCAACCTTAGTTTGTATGTTTTCAGCCTTTCAAACAGCTTCCGTAGGTGATCAAGGTGCTCCTCTTTGGTCTGAGACCTAGATATCATATCATCAACGTAGACCTCTATCTCGTGATGGATCATATCATGAAACAAAGCTACCATGGCACGCTGATAGGTTTCCCTGATGTTCTTTAACCCAAATGGCATAACCTTGTAATAGAAAGTTCCCCACTGTGTGACGAAGGTCGTTTTCTCCATGTCCTCAGGTGCCATTTTGATCTGATTATATTCGGAGAAACCATCCATGAAGGAGAATACCTTATGTTATGCTGTGTTGTCAACCAGAACATAGATATGGGGAAGCGGAAAGTCATCCTTGGGGCTTGCCCTATTCAGGTCTCTGTAATCCACACACATACGTACTTTACCGTCCTTCTTAGGTGCCGACACAATATTAGAAACCCATAATGGATAATAAGTAACATCTAGGAAACTGGCATTGAACTATTTCATGACTTCAGCCTCGATCTTTTCTGATATCTCAGTGCGCATACGACGAACCTTCCATTTCACTGGAGGGCAGTCTTCTTTCGTTGGAAGGTGATGGACCACAATATCAGTTCCATGTCCTGGCATGTCTTCGTATGACCAGGAAAAGACGTCAACATAGTCGTGTAACATCTGTATTAAATTCTCCTTGACACTATGCTCTAGATCGGTGCCTATCTTGACTTCTTTCTTGTCTACTTCAGTACACAAGTTTACTGTCTCAACTAGCTCTTCATGAGGCTGTACTGCGCTTTCTTCGTGTTGTAACAGACTGGCAAGCTCTCCTGGTATTTCACAATCTTCCTTAACTTCGTCTTCGGCTTGGTAGATCAGATTTTCAAAGTCATAATTTGCAATAGAAGAAACGTTATCAATGGGATCCAGAGTGGATGTGGATATGCAGTTTGATATGTGGGTGTGTGTAAGAGCATACTTGTTTTGATAAAGTAAAAAGTAGAAAAAGAAAAACAAGGAGCGTAAAATTTCTATGCAAAACGTCTAATGATTTATTAATTACATATGAATATGAAGCAATAGCCCTCACAAAATAGACCATTGTGCCTCGGGAAAGACACAAGGCTTTAAAGTCTCAATTGTTCAAATAATACATGTCCCAAAAAACAAAAAGACAATTACTCTTGAATAAAAGTAATAGGCACAAAATCTTTGGCCTCCCAATTACTAAGTCCACCGTTGATAGTTGGAAAGACCCACTTGTCCATGTCGTAGTCGCTATCACTGTCTTCCAGAGCATTGACTCCATGGTTACTGATCCGTAATGGTGGTCCCCCGACACGAGCACGACGAACAACTCTCTGGGATCCTGAAGTAAAACCCAAACCAAACTTGTTTGATTTTTAGGGAATGTCTGGAAGTTTTCCCCGAATGGTACACCCACCTTCTTCGACTACTTCTTTGGAATCCCTTAGAGAAGCCATCTTCAGTGGAGGTTTGGTAGTCTTTTGAACACTGGTAGTAGTCTTGGTTGCAACAACTGTCTGTGGAAACTCTTCAAAGTTCTGACAGGCCGTCTCAATGAACTCGCCGTCCATTTCAACATACCTGAAGGAGATCAGGTGGCTCACCATGTATTCCTCCTCCCCATGGATTGTGATAATCTTTCCATTGACTGAGTACTTCAACATCTGATGCAGGGTAGAAGTAACAACACCAGCCCCATGGATCCAAGGTCAACCCAATAAGAAGGAATAAGACGGGAAGATGTCCATCACATAGAAAGTTGAGTCAAAAGTCTGAGTACCAACTTTGATAGGGATTTCTACCTCCTCGTGCACCATTCTTTTGGAACCATCGAAGGCCGTCACCAAATTCTTATTGGGCTTCAGTGTGAGTCCTTCGCTATCTAATCTGTCCAGAGCATTCTTGGGTAAGACATTTATCGACGAACCTGTATCCACCAGAACTTGAGCTAGGGTAGTGCTCCTTAACTCAATGGAGACATGAAGGGCATCATTGTGTTTACTTCCCTTTGGAGTTAGACTAACATCCTAAAAACCTAGTCCATTATCAGCAGTCAGGTTAGCCATGCAATTCTCGAATTGATCAGCGAAGGTCTCTTGAGGCACATGGGCAGACTTCATGAATTTTACCAAAGCCTTAGCATGGGCTTCAGAGCATTAGAGTAAGGCCAGCATTGAGATCTTTGAGGGGGTCTTCCCAACTGTTCCATAATGTTATAATCACTCTTCTTTATTATCTTCAGTATCTTTTCGACTTCTTTTATAGAAGCCTCAGGAATGACTTCTTTGTGGGCCTTCATCCAGACGGGCTCAACCAGTACCTATTTGCCCCGAGTCTCGGCCGACTCAGTAGCAGGGATAACAACAGGGATAATCACAGGAATAACAATATTCTTTGGAGATATCTCGGGAGATAAAACTCTTCTGCTTCGCGTAATTTTAATGTACCCAACGATGTTGTTGATGTCGGGATCAGTATCATCAACAAATTTATCCTCAACGGCCAATAGGTCTTGCTTGACGCCATGGTAATAGACGCCAGCTCCATAATTCTAGGGAACAACTTTATCAGAGGAATATGGTATTGGCCCAGGAAGGGTGATGATCGAGGAAGCAAACTTAGGAACAGATGTAATCCTGATGGGTTTTTGGTGGAGACCCCGACAGGATTGTCAGAAATTGTAATTATCGAGACATCTTCATACAAACTTCTTGTAAGGGGAACTTTCTCAAACAGAATTTTTTTGTTAACCATCAGACGATGGACACCTATCTTTAACATCAAACAACCATCTGGTAGAGACATACATGAGTGGCAACCTTCACCACAACCCAGAAATAAACCGGATCGCAACAGATTCCTTTTAACAGTTAGAAGAGGAGTAGCTAACTTATCCACGGAGGAGACAAACCAGTCATCGTAAACAACATTTACACCCTGGCCATGTTGGGGCATTGGCACATTTATTACATTAGGTGTCTCTGGAAGGTCAAACTCAATCTCCTTCGTTTCGATAAGATCCTGCACCTTATTTTTCGAAGCCCAAAAATCATTTGTATCATGTCCCGGACATTTAGAATGATAGGCACATCGAGCATTTGGGTTGTAGTAAGGAGATACGGTATTGGGATTCTTAGGGGCCTTCTTCAGGGTCACCAGATTGGACTTCAATAGGTGTGGAAAAACCTGGGATAAGGTCATGTTGATCCGGGTAAACTATCTTCTGGGCACATCTAGCCTGCGCTGATTGTTTCTTTGTTGGTTCGATGCAAGATTAAAAATCATAACAACCCCTATTGTTGGACGACGTTCAGTTTTGCTTTGATTTCTCTGGCCTTAAGCATTATTTACCTCCTTCTTTCCTGTGAAGGGTTTCTTTTCCATACTGGAGGATGCATCTCTCTGGATTTTACCACTCTTGAATCCAGCCTCTACCCATTCACCAGTCACTATCCATTCTGTAAACCCAGCAGATGAGCTTCCAATCAAATGTTTAAATAATGGACCAGATAACATTCCCAAGAACATGTCCGCCAACTCTCTATCAGACAAAGGAGGGTGGACACTTCCCGCAAGGTGTCTCCACTTTTGGGCATAATCTTTAAAACCTTCTCCAGAACTCATAGACAAACTTTGTAATTGTGTACGAGTTGGGGCGAGGTCAGCATTATATTGGTACTGCTTGTAGAAAGCAGCAGCTAGATCTTCCCAATTGCAGACACTAGTTCTCTCTAATTGATAGAACCATTACAACTGGGTCGCTGACAAACTTTCTTTGAAGAAATGTACCCACAAATTCCTATCAGTAGTGTGGGGTTGAATCTTCCTGACATACAACCTTAAGTGCAACTTAGGACAGGAGGCACCGTCGTACTTAGCAAAGGTGGGGACCTTAAATTTCTCCGGGATGACCACCCCTAAGATTAGTCCTAGATATTAAAAATCCATCTCGGGTACCCTCTGGATCTCCATGACATTGAGACGATCCTCCAGCTATTTGTATTTATCATCAGCAGGAGGATACTACTTTCTAATGGCTTAAGATGAGTCAATTAAAGGTTCTAAAGGTCAAGTAGCGCTTAATGACACTATAAGGAAGCCTAATGTTATCCTTGACTGACTCAAGGAACATTAGTACAAGCCAAGGTATCACGCTAACATATCCATCACGTCGTTCATATCGATCTATGTCGTACAACCTCCATGATTTATTGCTACTTACCTAAAAAGGTGCCACAGATCCGGGTGTAGGATCTTTAACAATAACCCAAGCAACCATTTAAAAATAAAGAAAACGAAACACACAATGAAAGAAATTAAAATGATCTAACTCTAAGGTAACCCCACTTTTTATAATTCCCCAGCAGAGTCGCCAGTTCTGTGATACGGTGGGAGAACTGACTGTTATATTGGTTTTGCGTTTGTGTTTGCAAATGTTATGGTAAGCAAGATTCTCCATCGAATTTTCTTTTATCCATCAAAGGAAAGGGTGAAAAAAAGAAAAAAAACCTTTTGAGAGTTTTCTGAGTAAGGGGGTATATTATGGAAAGGGAAGGTGTTAGCACTCTTTTCATCATTAGTTATCTACGGGCTCTTAGATGCTTAGCTCATTTTGAAATACTGTGTGCTTTTGTGTGATTTGAAAAGTATTTTTGTAAATGACTTAGTGCGGAGATTTTCTTTTATGATAAGTCTTGTATCAGTCCTCAAGAGTGCTGATAAAGCTTTTGAAAATATTTTTTAAATTTATTTTGTGTATGTGTGAAAATTTGTTTTTGAGCAAGCATCTAACAGCTATCTACTTTTACTCAAAAGGTCGTTCTTTTCCTCCTTTCCATTAGACAAGGCTAGCCTACTAATATTGAGTAGGTAGCCATAGTCGTTTGGATGTATGAGGGACATTCGTGGGTCATCGTACAATCATAAAGGAAACATGTAGAGACACTTTAGCAATTTTGTTTAAGGGACTAGATCATTTACCGTAAGGCAACACCGAAGGGTCATCGAGGGACTATGATCTTTTTGATTTAAGGGTCTTTGCTAAAGCGTGTAGCGGTAGAAATGTTCAAGACTAAGCCATTGGATTGACTAGACTTTATACAAATCAAAATCAAAATCTCCACCGCGCTTTATTGTTTCCAAAGGAATGGGAAAAGAACGAATAACCCAAAAAAGGGGGAAAGATTCAAGGTAAGGGGGTTGTTTATGCAAAGGGAAGGTATTAGCATCCTAAACATCTACGGTACTCCGCAGGAACCTCTTTGTAAAATCTGTATATTTTTTCTATAAAAAAAAAGTGTTGTATATAAAATGGATAGTGGAGGTGAGAAGAGAAGTATTTTTTATGATTTTTGCACCCGCCGCGGTTGTGAACCTTTAGTGCCTACATACCACCTTTCGTGCAATAGGGGATCAGGGTACACGTAATTCCTCTTTTAAAAGTTTGAAACACAAGTGTGTTGGTTAATTTTATGAGATAAGACATCATCGTCATTGTCTGTGTGAAAAACATACTTACTACCCACAATCATGAGAAAAGAGAATTTGCATCATCTCAAAGTGGAGGATATGGCTTGGATTTTAAAATCAACAATGCCTCACTCAACACCCAAATGAAAAATATCTCTCTTCACTACATATTATAAAAGTATAGTTGTTTGCATCACTACAAGGATTGGCAAGAGTCTAATATTTTAAGAAAAGTTTAAAGGTAAAAGCCAAAGTGGCAAAATGGTTTGAAATGAGATTAGTTGACTTTTAGTCTTCTCATAAAAATAAATGTCAAAGTATTATTAAATTTATTTAAGTTTATTTATGAAAATGTTTTTGAAAATGCATGGACATAAGTCTAAGTTTATTATAAAAGTGTTTAAGTTTTAAAACAAGAAGGGTTTTCAAAAGGAGGGGGGAGATTTTTTAAATTAAAGAAGATGGGAGGAGAAGAAGATGATATCCTAAAGCATAAGGTAAAAGCTAAGGATAAGGACCATCTTACCAACAAGAAGCCAAAACATGACATTATGAGCCAAGATAAATTTCCAATTCTTTGGATTAAAACCAAGCAAGCAAAGATACTAGACCTCTTCAAGTGTATTAGGTCTTCACAAAAATTCGGCATAGTAACGGTTGTATGCGGGTGAATTCCAGATTACAAACAAAGGATGTAATCAAAAAAACCTGCACACAAAAATAAACAAGCAACCCAATATCTTGAGGTAAACCTCAAGAGCTCCAGACAAAATAATCAAATAAGATCACAAGGTCTCCAAGATAGGCCAAGGTTTCTAATCCTAAGTCCAAGAAATAGTCCCATGCTCCATCATGCCAAGGATAGTAACCAAATAGTCCAAGTACCATTAAGAGTTTTTTAGGGTTTATGTTGATTATTAATTATCTTAAGAAAAGAAAAGAAAAGCTCAAGTGAGCAAAGAAAAAAAAGACAAGAAAATAAATGCTCAAATGAGCAAAGATGAAAATGGCATGAAATGTAAAATGCTAAAAAATAAATAGTACATAAAGCATAAAAAGAATAAAAGCATAAGATAAATCAAGTCAATAATTAGTGGTTAGTTGGATGACCATCTTGAAACTTGCATTTTGAACTCATTAGAGGATTGGTAGAACCAAAGCCTCCACACAACAAGTTGCATTTGCTTTTTGTCAAGTATATCATCCATTTGGAATTCTCACAAGTACCATTTAATGATCAATGATGTTTAAGTGATCTGCGTTGATCAAAGGTGTTGTAGATCCATTAGAAGATTGGTAGAACCAAAGCCTCCATACAATAAATCTCAAGGTTATTGGATCAAAGAGATCAAATTAACATACTTGGGCTTGCAATCATAAGTTTGGGCCATGAATGATCATTTATTCGAATCGGGACAAAATTTAGCGCTATGTTAAGCAATCGTAAGTGGACATATATAGAAGCGCACCTATTTTGAGGCCGGTCAATAACAATCTATGCACCATTTGTTTTGAGACATGATATAGAGATCATGCTCTAACAACATTTAGTGCAATGAGAGGGGGATGAGATGAAGAGGAATTAGGGTAAAAAGAGAAACCACATTTGAATTAAAAATTTAATCAAACTATTATTAAAAGCATCCATCCATTTTTGTGGAGTTGAACTCAACACCTAAGATCCAATGATGTTAATAAAGCCATGATCAAAAAATCAACCCAAGACAGCCAGAAAATAATCACAAAAATTATATATATTTAATATATACATTAAAAGATTAAAAAATGTTTTTTTTAAAAGAAAATAATGAGGAAAATATCAATTATATTCAAATTAATCAAGAAGTCAAAAATAAGACCATAGAAAAATCAGAAAAGAGGCCAAGTAATTTTACAAATTTTTTGGGAATTTTTAAAAGTCAGAAACTATTTTTAAGAATTTAATTAAATGGGAAAAATAAACAAAAATAATAAAAAATAGTAAAGTCAGAAACAAAAATAAAATAAGTTCACCAATATTTATCACAATATCATTGGATCATTCCATAATTTTTTCAGAATTAAAAAAATGTGTAAAAGTATTTTTAAACATTTTAAACAAAGCAAATAAGTGTAAAATTCATAAAAAATACCAAAACACAAAATTAAATTCTGAAAAAATAAAAATCAGAAAGAGAATAATCAAAAATATTTTTCATAATTTTTTCAGTTTTTTTGGACTAAAAATGAATTTTCTATGATTTTTTGAAATTTAAAACAATTAAAATATAAAAATCAGAAAAAGAAAATAAAAGAAAAAAATGTGGACCATTGGATGAGAGTCAAAACGCGTTAGTAATCAAATCCAAAGGATCTGGCACACTGTGTATATCATGGTCTTTAATGAATAATGTACAGAATCATTAATAAAATCAGAATTTGAAAATAACAAATGTCACGCTATCATTGGTTAGAAGATGACACGTTGGTCATCTTAAACCTCCAGCCTTCACGAATTGCAGGTCTCTCAAACTGTAAAATCAGAAGCTCAGACCTATGCCATTCTCTTCGTCTCTTCAAGACGAAGACAACCACACCCTTGCGCCAAATTTATATAAACTGTAACTCAAGCAATTTGGAAAGAAAGTTTTGAAAAGGCATTTGAAAATTCATGGTCAAAACGTGCTTCCAGATGAAAGTAAGTGTTGCAACTAGAACCAGGGCAATGAGAGCAACACAATGATACCAAAGTTATGAAGAATTGATGAAGGAATCTACCTATTGAAGTTGAGTTTCAGAGCTCTGAAACTGGACTTCTATGGAGCAATATAGGGCACAATTCTTGAATATGATTATATGGTTAGCTTCAGAGAAGATCAAGGAAGGTGAATTGATGGAAAAAATGGATTGAAAAAGGCTTGAGAATAGGATTCGAAGTAGCTGAATTCTGAGTTATGAAGCAAGTTTGGCAGGGTGATTCTGGCTATCTAAGCGTGGGAAATTGAATGGGGGATGACCCTTTATTTATATGGAATCAAATGGAATGTTCAAGCGTGTGGAATGATGCAAATTGGAGGGAAATCGTATGAACCTGATGCACGAGCAAAGTGTGATCTGATTTGCATCAAAACTCATCTAATCCTTGCATTTCAAGGCTCTAATCCACTTTGGCAACTTGGTTAAACATGTTTAGATCACAAACACGTTCTAATTTGATGTTTAAAGGCCAAAACATGAATTTCAAATTCTGACTTATGGAGAAACTTCAGTTCTAAGTTACCAAGTTCAATCCAATGGCATTTCCACCTCAAGGGGTCTTAGGGCAAAATTATTGATGCTTTGGAAAGATGAGGTAACAAGCTTTGCAATGGAAAAAGAATGAAATCAAATGGATGCTTGAGCTGAAAGTTACATGGAGTCAAAGTTGAAGAAAAAGAGTTGACTTTCGATACTTAGAAATATTTCAAATTCTTCTTTAAAAATGACCTATAATCTCTTGCATCCAAACATGGCCTTCCACTTATAATTTGCTCTTGACCAAAAAAGATATAATGAATTAGATCTCTTGAATGACATTTTGTAATTTGAACCACTCAAAATCTCCAAAAATTGAACAAGTTATGACTTGTTGAAGTTGACCAAAAATCATCAAATGACCTATAATCTTTTGCATTCTTAAGGCAACTTCCATCCATTTTTTTACTTTGCACATAAAAGAACACATGAAGTACACATCTTTAAGATCATCATGAAAAAAAATGGGCTAAAGGTGATAAAAATTGACCAAGTTATGACCATTTGAAGTCACATATGAAAAATTGGGGATTCATCTGGATGACTTGTAATCTTCCCTCTTCATCAAGTTCCTTCCACATGAAAACTCCTTGGAACCTTTGAAGTGATTTGTTGGTAACTTATTGAAGATAAGAATGTTTTTGGAATCACTCAAAAATCCAAAAGATTAGCAAGAAATTCCCCTTTGAAGTCCAAAACCCTAGCCTCTAGATCAAGAGAATGCTTGGTGGAACTTTGCCAAGTTTGAACAAACTTTTTGTGCCAATATTCTTCCTTTGTGAATAGAGATTGTTGAGGATGATGATGAGGACTCATGGCCACCTAAACCACTTCCATACCAACTTCAAAACAAATTCAACGGTGAGGTTTCAATTTCTCAAGCTATTGACTAGGGCATGGAAATAAACCCATGCACCCATGAAGCAACTTGCTAAACCTCATTGCCTTTACCTACATTATTAACAAGTAATACAAACCAATATTGAATTTTGTTAATTAGAGAGAAAATCAAAGCAAAATATCCATGATTACAAAATAAAACAACTTAAGGTGCTTGGTAATTCCTCAACAAAGCAAGGCTAAAGATAGGGAGAAGAACCAAAAGCCCTAATGTGATTTTGTTGTGATTGAAACAATATGGTATGATGAAGGGATCTTAGGGGCAAAAATTGGGGTACAACAGCTTCCCTTATTTAAGTTTCTTCTATCCGTATATACGAAGGTTAAAAATCTTCACGTCAACGCGATTGAAGACACTTAAATATAAAACAAACCCTGTTTTTGGCCCTAAGATGCCATGCAAATGCTTATGCATATGAATGCATATGAACAGAACCAAAGAGATGCAAAGTAACATTGGGGATGCAACAAACAATTAAGAAACAAAGGAGAAACCTTACCAGGAAAATAAATCACTGGTGAACCACAAGAACAGAATTAGAGAGGAAGATAACAAGCATCAACGTTCATTGCCGATGTCAACCAACGTACATTGAATATATCATACCACCGCCGTTCACTGACGATAAACTATCAACGTTCACTGAAGATAGCTAAAAGATAAGAAACACCAATGTTCACTGCCGATGTACTACCAACATTCACTGAAGGTAGAAAGAGTAAATATATCATATCATCGCTGTTCACTGATGATGAACTATCAATGTTCACTAAAGATAGCAAAAAGATAAGAAACACCGACGTTCAATGTCGATGTACTACCAACATTCACTGAAGGTAGGAAGAGTAAATATATCATATCACTGCTATTCACTGACGATGAACTATCAACGTTCACTGAAGATAGAAAAAAGATAACAAACACCGACGTTCACTGTCGATGTACTACCAACGTTTACTGAAGGTAGAAAGAGAAAATATATCATATCACTGCCTTTCACTGAAGATGAACTATCAATGTTCACTGAAGATAGAAAAAAGATAACAAACACCGACGTTCACTGCCGATGTACTACCAATGTTCATTGAAGGTAGAAAGATAAAATATATCATATCACCGCCATTCATTGACGATGAACTATCAATGTTCACTGAAGATAGCCAAAAGATAAGAAACACTGACGTTCACTGCCGATGTACTACCAACATTCACTGAAGGTAGAAAGAGTAAATATATCATATCACCTTTGTCCACTGACGATGAACTATCAACGTTCACTGAATATAGAAAAAAGATAAAAAACATCGACGTTCACTGTCGATGTACTACCAACGTTCATTGAAGGTAGAAAGAGTAAATATATCATGTTTCCCCAAGATTCTGGTGTTTTGCCAAGAACGGGTCTCAACTTCTTCTTTAACCAAGGAAATCTGCCTGGAAAGGGTAATACGTAATATGTCTCAAATAAAGAGACTTCCACTTATTGTCAAGGGAAATTTCAAAGAGAAATGACTTTGTAGGGATAGAAATATGACTTCCCGGGGAAATTCCACGATATTCCTGCTGAGGAGATAAAGTCTTCCTGTGAAAAATAAATGCACAAACCAAAACTCAAAGTTTTCAGAAATCCATAATAAATGATATTGTCATGCAACCACAAATCTAATTCAGAAATAAACTAGAGCAAGACGGCCAATGCAGATTCATCCTTTGAGAAATAAACTCAAGAGGGAAAACCAAATTCAACTAAGCAAAGAGCGTTGTCGGAAAGGTCATAACACAATGTCAATGAATGATGATTTTTAGAAATGCATGATGTATGTATGAATGTATGAGTGTTATTGTGCATATGCTGGTAAAAAGGATACATAATCAGCGCAAACAAACAAAACTTCCTCAGGTACTAACAACATTCGGCTAAGCTTCAACCAGAAAGATCAATCCAAAAAAGGTAAAAGCAACTGCAGAAACCAAACCTATTGCTTTAACTTCACCGAGGAGAACCATAATCCGGATGTAGCTAAATCAAACAGATATTGGGATAGAACATCCTTCTTCCTGTTTCATCGGAGAAAAAGGGTTTCCAAAAGCAACATGCCTACTGGAGTTTGCAAGATCAACCTCAAATAAAGCAGACTGGCGCTGAAACAACCAAGCCTCACTAGGGTATTCAAGCCTACCTCCCTGGAGAAAAACTACGTACTGAAACTTTCATCAAGAATACTCATTCCAACAAGAGATGCCCTGGGATAACCTTCCAGGGAAATCAAGAAGTCAACATTAATGCCAAAACTGTAAAAAGAGCGACATCCCAGCACACCAAGGGAATAAAACCTTTCATAATATGAGGAAAGACTTCGCTGGGGAATCTGGGACAGAGGCTTCTGATCATGCAAACCCGAAAAAAAAAAGAACCAAGACTTGACTGGGGATAGTGGGGTCACAAACCTAATGCTTTACCTTGTACCCACTGATATCGTCTTTAACTATTTGAGAAACACACAAAGATTGCGCATACCAGAAAAATGTTTTGAGAAAAACATTCATGAAGGGAGTAAATCTTCTTAAAACAACTGGAGTCTGTTCATTCTTGGGATCACCATTTTTGTTTTCATTATTTCATCACAAATCCCAAAGTAAACTGAATTGTAAAGATCTCTTCTCTTTTTTTTTGAAAAGTTAATTTTGCTTCTTTTAATCTTTTTGCTTTAACAGTTATTATCAGTAATAAATGAAGTCTTTGCAAGCTAAATAAAAATAAGAACACAAAGAATTGGGCATAAGCTCGAATTTTATTAATAGAATGGTAGTCTGCGAATGGCGAAGCTCCATGGATGATTACAAAGTTTAAGAAATGGTAATACATAATGGAAAAGATACATTGAGATACAATTACCACTATCCCCCCTAACAACTTTTGAAATCCTGAGCAACAGCTTTTGTTAAAGTATGGTGAGGACCCGAGAAGATTGTTGCTTCAACGATCATGTCTTGTATGGCGTAGTTACTTGTCAAGAAAACTCCCTAACTTTTGCCTAAGATACCCTTACGGGTTTTCAACTTAGCGGGAAATTTATTCTGTTTATGTCTCTAATTTTTTCCTAGACCTCCCTTTCGGGTTTTTGGCCTACCGAGACGCTCCTTTTTTCCTAAGCTGCCCTTTCGGGTTTTCAACTTAGCAAATTGTTCTTTTATTTCTTTAGGCGAAGTATTTCTTGACTGCGTCAGCATTCATGGGACGTGGGAATTCCTCACCATCCATAGTTTCAAAAATTAATGCACCACCAGAGAAGGCTTTCTTGACAACATACGGGCCTTAAAATCTGGGATTCCACTTTCCCCTAGAATCAGTGTTGAAAGACATGATCTTCCTGAGCACGAGGTAACCTTCTCTAAATTCACGAGGTTTGACCTTTTTGTCAAATGCTTTCTTCATTCTTTTCTGATATAACTGCCCATGACATAAAGTTGTCATTCTCTTCTCTTCAATCAAATTCAATTGGTCAAACCTGTTCTGAACTCATTCAGCATCTATCAATTTGGCTTCCATTATCACACGCAACGAGGGAATCTCTACCTCGACAGGGAGTACAGCTTCCATTCCATACACTAGGGAAAACAGGGTTTCTCCTGTTGAAGTGCGAACATATGTTCGATATCCATGCAGAGCAAAAGGGAGAATTTCATGCCAATCCTTATAAGTGACAACCATTTTCTGGATAATTCTCTTGATATTCTTATTAGCAGCTTCAACAGCCCTATTCATCTTTGGCTTGTATGGAGATGAACTGTGACGGACAATCTTGAATTCTTCGCACAATTCCGTCATCATCTTGTTGTTCAAATTCGAGCCGTTGCAGTGATGATTCTTCTCGGCACACCATACCGGCATATAAGATTGTTTTTGATGAAACGCACAACCACCTGTTTGGTAACATTGGCATATGAAGCAGCCTCTACCCATTTGGTAAAGTAGTCAATTGCTACCAAGATGAAACGGTGTCCATTCAAAGCTTTGGGTTCTATCATCCTGATCATGTCAATACCCCACATATAGAAAGGCCACGGGGAGGAAATCACATTGAGAAGTGTCAGAGGTACATGGATCTTATCTGTGTAAATCTGGCATTTATGGAACTTCTTTGCATATTTGTAACAATCAGATTCCATTATCAACCAATAATAACCTGCCCTTAGCATCTTTTTAGCCATTGAATGTCCATTAGCATGAGTTCCAAATGAACCTTCATGGATCTCATGCATCAACATGTCTGTTTCGTGTCTATCCACGCATCTGAGCAAGACCATGTCATAATTTCTCTTGTATAACACATTTTCACTGAGGAAGAAACTGCCTGCCAATCTTCTCAGTGTCTTTCTATATTTATTTGACGCACCAAATGGGTATTCCTGAGTCTGAAAAAAATGCTTGATATCATAATACCAAGGTTTTTCATCTGCTACCTCCTCTGTCGCAAACACATGAGTGGGCCTATCTAGCCGTTGAACTGTAATTCGGGGTATATCATTCCAAGCATTTACTTGGTACATGGAAGCCAGAGTTGCCAGAGCATCTGCCATTTGATTTTCATCCCTAGGAATGTGATGGAACTCAACTTTATTGAAGAAGGGCAATAATCTTCTAGCATAATCTTTTTAAGGGATCAAGCCAGGGTGATGAGTTTCCCATTCTCCTTTAATATGATTTATTACCAAAGCTGAATCACCATACACATCTAGAATCTTGATTCTGAGATCAATAGCTTCCTCAAGACCCATGATGCAAGCCTCATATTCTGCCATATTATTAGTGCAATCAAATGTTAACCTTGTAGTAAAAGGAATATGTGATCCATGAGGAGTAACAATCACAACACCATCAAATACCATACTCCAACGAGATTCAGAGTCGGGGCCCTCCTCAGGCAATGGTTCATCACAATCTTTCACTTTTAAGAACATCACATCTTCATCGGGGAATTCATATTCTGCAGGCTGATGATCTTCCACTGGCTGGTGAGCAAGGTAATCTGCCAACACACTACTTTTGATAGCCTTTTGAGTGCGGTACTCGATATCATATTCAGATAAAAACATCTGGAAATAGGCAATTCTCCCAGTAAGAGCAGGTTTTTTAAAAATATACTTGATTGGATCTATTTTGGAGATCAACCAAGTAGTATGATTCAACATATACTGCCGCAAACGCTTTGCTGCCCAGGCCAAAGCACAACATGTTTTTTCTAGCATAGAATATCGCGACTCATAATCAGTGAACTTTATGCTGAGATAATAAATGGCGAACTCTTTCTTTCATGTATCATCCTGTTGTCCTAGAATATAACCCATGGATTTATCTAACATTGTTAGATACATAATCAACAGTCTTCCTTCTACGGGAGGGAGAAAGATAGGAGGTTCAAGCAAATACTCTTTAATACTTTCAAATTCCCTTTGGCAGTCATCCTTCTACACACAACCTTGATCTTTCTTTAACAACTTAAAGATCGGTTCACACGTTGCAGTCATGTGGGAAATAAATCTGGAGATATAATTCAAACGCCCGAGGAAACCCCTGACTTGCTTTTTAGTTCTTGGTGCTGGAATTTCTTGAATTGCTTTGACTTTGTCAGGGTCAACTTCAATTCCTTTCTGGCTAACAATAAAACCCAACAATTTCCCCAATCTAACTTCGAAGGTGCATTTATTTGGATTCAGACGGAGACGATACTTCCTCAAACGCTGAAACAACTTCAACAAATCTTCTATATGCCCTTCTTCAGTTTGGGATTTGGCAATCATATCATCAACATATACTTCGATTTCTTTGTGCAACAGATCATGGAATAGGGTTGTCATAACCGTCTGGTACGTTGCACCAGCGTTCTTCAACCCGAAGGACATCACTCTGTAACAGAATGTTCCCCAGTGTGTGATAAACGTTGTTTTTTCCATGTCCTCTGGAGCCATTCTTATTTGATTATACCCGGAAAATCCATCCATGAACGAGAATACCTTGAATTTTGCTGTGCTATCCACTAACATGTCAATGTGAGGCAATGGAAAGTCATCTTTTGGACTAGATTTATTTAGATCTCTGTAATCTACGCACATGCGGACTTTTCCGTCTTTTTTTGGTAATGGGACAATATTGGATATCCATTGAGGATACACTGATATCACAAGAAAACCAACATTAATCTACTTTAGGATCTCCTTTTTGATCTTTACTGCCATATCCGGGTGGGTTCTTCTCAACTTTTGTTTAACTGGCGAACACTCTGGCTTCAATGGCAAACGATGCTCGACAATGTCTGTATCTAGACCAGGCATATCTTGATAAGACCAAGCAAAAATATCCACATACTCTTTCAACAGCTCAATCAACCCGCTCTTTACATCAGGATGCAACAATGCTCCAATCTTAACTTCCTTCGGATCTTCTTCTGAACCCAAATTAACAACTTCCAAAGGCTCTTTCTATGGCTGAATGGTATTTTCCTCGTGCTCAAGCAACCGCGAAACCTCTTCTGGAATCTCATCATAATCTTCTTCTTCATCCTCAAACACATGACAATCAAAGTTGGGAGAGGGTGTAGGGTCATTGCATTCAACGGGTTTTTTAATTAATCTGCACATATGATTTATGATTGCTTTTACAAACTGACACATATAACAAGTGATCATGCATATTAATTTTCAGTTATTATTTATTTTGAAAGGTTTTTTTATTTTTTATTTTATTACCATTTCCCAGGAAAAAGCATAAAATTAAAGACATAATTTGGAAGCAAAGACAACTTTTATTAATGATATTAACAGTTATAGCAAACAGATAAGCCCTACACCATCAATACTTCCACCTTGGGCAGAGTGAAAGCTTTTCAAAAGAAAGAAACAGATTAACAAAACAAATTACTTTGAAACATGTATGCAAGAAGGAACATCAATGGTGACCCAGTTCTGAACTCGGACTCCATGCGTCACATAATTCGGTACTTCCTGCTCTGCTTCATCCTCTTTAACAACATTAATTCCAGAACCAATTGGATGGAGGTAGCCTCCGCTCCGGAAAACATAATGATAATTGTTCATAGAAGACTTTGACTTCAAATTTTCGCCTTTGCCATTCCTCGAAGAGAAACCCAAACCAGTTATGTTCTTGTTCACGGGTGGATCCACAAGTCGTCCCCAAACTGCATTATGACCATTGTGCACAACCTGTTGCGCATCCTTCAGGGAAACCACAGAATTCTCATTCTTCCTTATGTTGTCAATGGATAAGGCTTGGAACTGGGTTCCAACAGCAGCCTCATCCGCTTCTATAATACTGAAAGAGGATAGATGGGAAATCAACAACGCCTGCTCCCCATTTAAGATCACTACCTTCCCTTCACGCACAAACTTTAGCTTCTGATGCAGAGTTAAAGTGACAGCCCCTGCTTCGTGTATCCATGGCTGTCCTAGCAAACAACTATACGCGAGAATAATGTCCATTACCTAGAAAGTTATCAAGAACAAATGTGGTCCTATGTGGATGGGTAAGTCCACCTCACCGATGACAGATTTCCTCGACCCATCAAAACCCTTCACAATGATGCCACTCGGGAACATAGGGATTCCCTAATACTTTAACTTCATTAGGGTACTTCTCGGTATAACATTTAATGCGGATCCGTTATCAATCAGCACATTGGATAGTGAGTCATTCTTGCAGTTCATAGATATGTGGAGGGCCAGGTTGTGATTCCTCCCTTCATCTGGTAACTCATCATCGCAGAAACTCAAGTTGTTACATGATGTAATGTTTCCAATTACGCTGCTGAATTAATCAAACGGCATGTCATTCTCTACAAAAGCTTGGTCTAGTACTCTCATTAGTGATTCCCTATGAGTGGAGGAATTCATCAATAAAGCTGGGATGGATATCTTTGAAGGAGTCTGCAATAGCTGGTCTACAATTTTGTAGTTGCTCATCTTAATTATCTTCAAGATATCATCCACTTCTTTCTCTAATGTAGCTCCACTAGTATCTCATGCAGCCTTCTTAGACTCATCGTTCTCAGCAATTTTATTTCCAGCAACAACATCGCTTCGAATAACCGGCGCAAACACACGACCACTACGGGTCACCCTGTTATTATCAGCTATATTTCCAACATCTAGCATTGGCTGGATGGAAATTTCCACCCTATCTTCTAAGATTGTAGCGTTGTATTTGTAAGGCACATCCTTATCTGATTTGTAGGGAACAAGTCCTGGCAGACTAATTACCAATGGGGTAACAGCTGGTTTGCTATGGTACTCCACCTCAAGATGAGCGGGTGCACCAAAACAAGGTACAATGACATTTACACCTTCCTCGACACAATCAGCCCTCAAAATGCCATTTCCAGTAAACAAATCTTCGTCTGAAGAGAAATACTCATCCGCGGAGGCATACTCTTCCTCTGACTCTTCTCCCATCAATCAAACTTCAACCATATCAATCTCGTGATAATCATCTCTCTGACCTGTGATCTTGATAGTTCCATTGTCTAACAGCAGCTGAACACCCTCTCTCACAATAGAACATCCTTGGGGGTCTCGACAGCAAACTATGCAAGACCCATATTGGTGTTCCACCTGACCAGCAGTACGGCAGAAAGTAGCATGCAATTGTACGAGATCTTCATTCAAATGCTTTACTTCAAAAATTCTGAATTCACCCGGACATCCAGAAATCATATTCACTTCCTCTTCATATTCTGTCATAGGCCTGATTATATGAATTAGACCTTCATCCATCATCTCCTGTAAATCGGCCTTTATCTTCACGTAACCTTGTATGTTTGTACTGCAAATAGCACAACCGGCATGGTCATGCGTATAATAACTGAATTCACAGAGGTCTGCGTGCATCTTCACCAAATCCCCTCTAACCAGATTAATGTCAAAAATCTTGAAGTCACCTGGACAACCGGCCACCATATTCACAGCATTCACTCCCCCGTGCTTGGGTAGAGGATTGTCTTTCACATCAGGTCCCATGTCTTTGAAAGATAAAATTCCAGACTTCACCAACCTTTTCACTTCAGTCCTCAAAGGATAACAATTTTCAAAAATATGCCCTGGTGCTCCCTGATGAAAGGCACACGTCTGGTCTGCTTTGTAATACCAAGGCAATGGTGATGGTACTTGTGATACGGTGGGAGAACTGACTTGAGGTTATGCGTTGTGTTCGCAAATGTTTCGGTTTAGCAAGAGTCGCCACCGACTTTTTATTTTATCCAAAGGAAAGGTCAAAAAGCACAGGAAAGACCTTTGAGATGTTTTCTTGGGTTCGGGTGGTAGATTATGAAAAGAAAAGGTGCAAGCACCCTTTTCATCCATGGTTTTCCATGGGATCTTAGTTACTTGTTTAGATCACTTGCTTTTGCTTTTCAATCGTTTGAAATGGTGCTTTGTGGTTTTTGAAAATGCTTTTGAAAAAGAGGCCATCGTTGTGGCAACCTTTGTAATGATTCTTGTTTGAATATATAAAAAGGTGTTTGTCTTTTGAAAATATATTTCAATGTTTGAAAGTTTGATTTGGGAAATATTTTGAAATTGTGTTGTGAAGTGTGTTTGAAAATATCAAGGATGTTTTGCAAGTTTTTGATCAAGTAACTAAGACTTGTCTACCCTATTTTACTCAAAGATCTTTCCTATATGTTTTTAACCCTTTTGACAGTGTTGTTTTACCATTTTATTTGGTAAACAACCTTGTATTCGGATGTTAAACGGGACAGGCGCGGGTCATCGTATGGACCATGATAGCAATATTGCCAAGTATCTTTAGCAATTTTTCCGAGGGACTAAATCATTTTGTATAGGCAACCAAGATAGCGTCATCGAGGGACTATGATCTTTTGTTTTGTTTTTGTTTTTCCAAAGTACTCAACATGCATAACATGGCCAATTTTAAAGGCAACAAGTGGATGAAACCCTAGGGGTGCAAGTGTGTATTGTGTTGTCAATTTACATGCATTTAGGTCTTGTATTAGGTCATCTAGCGATTGATTTTGGATTTTTGCATACAAACCCTAATCTCTAATCATGGCATATTTGAAAGCATAAAGTGTGAGAATTAAAAGTCTAAGCCATTACAAAAGTATCCGGGGATGGGGGTATAATTATTACAAATGGGGATGAGTCTCATAGCAATGTCCAAATACCAAGTATTACAACCAAATCGAATTGTCGCAAATCAATACAAAGTTATAACAAATGAAGAAAATCAATAAATTATGAAATGCATGTATTTACTTGAAAATAAATAAAAATCTATTCTGAAAAAGAAAGATTAAATATTACATTATTAACATTCTTTTTGTATTTTATTAATTATGTTTAAAAGGAAAAAGTTTTAAAGAAAAAAAATTCAATTAAACAAAATCTCCATTATTTTTGTATTTTTATTAATCAATAAAAAGAGTTTAAAGAAAGCAAAATTAATAAAAACAAATTAAAGGTTTTTTTTTGGTATTTTGTCAAATAAAACAAGATTAATTAATAAAAGAGGAAAATAAAACTAATTTAAGAAAATCAATTTTTTAATATTATTATTAGTGAAATAAAAAGATAAGTTAACTAAGCTAATTTTAATTAAATAAAAAAAGGTATCGAGTTTTTTCTTTATGAGTTTATTCAAGAAAGAAAGAAAATTAAAACAAGTAGACAAATGGGTTTGCGAGTTAGAAAGTTTGAGGCCCAAAACGAAAATAAAGAAGAAAAAAGAAGGGTCAGAATGGAGGGAGTACACTAGGAAATCGTGTGGGCTTTGGTTAGTTGGGGCCAGAAAGGCCCAGCGCTCAAACTTGTGATATTTTGTTAGGGTTCAGAAATTAGGGTTTGTGCACTCTCCTCACAGCGGTGCCGCTTCCTCGTCTTCTCTTCTTCATCTTTCTCAGTCAAACACCCTGATTCTCCTCTCACCTAAGCCGCCGGAGCGCCCTCACCTCTCACCCCCTCTCAATGATCAGTGGCTCTGTTTTAAGACGGTACAGTTTGTTCTTTGTTTTAGCATTTTTTCAGTTTGTTGTTTGATTCGCATGCTTTGTTCAGTTTCGTTTTGCTTAGTTGTTTAACCTATGGTTTTTATATGCCTAAAACAACAGTAAAGGGGTTTGAGAAGCATACCTTGGGACTTTCTGTATGAAGAGGAGAGGAAAGGTGAGACGGGGAGATGGAGGTGCTTCCTTGGTGGCTTAGAGGCAGAGGGGAGGAAATGATGATGGCAAGGCATAAGCTTTGGTGACTTCTCTTCTTTTCTTGAATCTTGAATGATGACGATACCTTCTGAGATTTTATTATTGTTTGTTGATTTTGTTGATGATGACTGTTCTGAAACTTTTGAATTTTGTTGCTTCTGAAACTCTTGATTGTTGTTGCTTCTGAAACTCTTTCTTCTCTCTTGAATGTTGAATGTTAATGATGATTAAATGTTTCTGAAACCTTGTTTTTTTGTTGGTAGTTTTTGTACAATGTTGATGATTAAACCTTGATGATGATTTTTGTTGAACCGAGTTTGTTGGTTTGGATTTGCGATGGTTGTTTATTGTTCTATAACTTTGTTTTTCTCTTCTGAAAATTTTTGTTGGTTGATGGTGAAAGATGCAGGCTTTGTTGGCTTTGTTGGCTTTGTTCGAAACTCTGTTGTTTGGGTAATGGTTTGTGATGATAGTTTGCTGAAACCTTGAGTTTTACAGTTTGGCAAGCTTGTGCAGGTTTTGGAATTTTGTTTGGTTGTGCAATTTGAAACTGCGGGTTTCTGTGGTTTGGGAATTGCAGATTCGTAAGCTTTTTCTAGGATGTGTGATTTGTTGCAGTTTGGTAGGCTTGGCTATTGTTGTGAAACTGTTACAGTTTGGCAAGCTTTTTGCAGATTTTTGGTCTTGCAAGCTTGATGCAATTTTTGGGGGTATTTGCTTCACTGGGTTTTTGTGATTGTAGTTTCAGGCTTTTGGAAGCTTTTTGGTTGTTTTGGAGTTGCAAACTTTGACTGGCTTGTTAGGCTTGTGCAGGTTGTGGTTTGAAACTGTTACAGTTTGGGCTATGCAGTTTTGTTTACAGTTTGGCCAACTGGTTTTTGTTTGGGTTTGATAGCAGGTTTGAACTGCTATATGTTTTTTCTGGCTGTTATGCAGGTTATATAATTTGTGTAGCTTGGTTGTGCTTTTGCAGGTTTGGCTTGGAGTTTGTGGTTTCTAACTGTTAACAGTTTTGTGACTCTTTTTTAGCAGGTTGTTGGCTTGGAGATATATGTTTGAACTTCTGAGTGTTCAGGCTTGGCTAAATGTTCTCTCCTCTTTCTGTTATGCTATTTTATGGTCTTATATCTTTTTGCTGTTTGTTTTGTAATCTTGTGACAACCTTTTTTTTCCAAACTGCACAACCTCCAAAAGGTGATATCTTTTCTATCTTTCTCTCTCTATGACAAAGCACTTTTTCTTTTTCTTATTTTTCTGAAAAGTTTGTCTATGTCTTGGAAAATGATGAAAAGCTATGACAAGCTTTTGACTTGTGATTTGGTTTACCTCCTGCATTTTACTTTTGGCCTGCTGTTTGATTTTCCATGTACTTTCTGCATTATTCAGTTTGCATACTTTTTTCATTCAGTTTGCTTCCAATTTGCTTTGTATGCAATGTTTAGTAATGCAGCTTGACAGTTTTGTAACTCAGTTTGGCACCTTACTTGTGTTGTTTGTACAGTTTGGCGCCTGTTTGCCTTAGAATATATTTGCTTTGTTTGCATTCTTCTTTTGCATTTTTATTTTTCTCTTTGTGAACCAAGAAGAGCAATCTTCTTGTGATTTGCAAAGAGGAAAATAAAAACGTGATGAACAATAGCACTTCTGATTCCATACGGCAAATTTTAATGATGAAAATTGTCCTTTCTTTTTTTGTTTGAAAATTCTTTTCATATTCAACTGACTGTACTAATCCCTTTTCCTTTGTGTCTTTTTCATGTGAGCACAAATTGGGTGATGACAAAGCAGAGGAAGCAGAAGACTTTGAGCATGGGAGCAATTAGGCTTAGACTTTTTCTTTTAGAGATTTTTCATCAAATTGTAATAATTTATTCTTCAAGTACTATAAGCTGTAAAACATAAAGCACATGAAATAATAAATTATTTTTTGTAACAATAAATTAAAAAGTCTTTATCCAATAAAACTCTTCTACTGTAAATAACTTGCAGCTCTTTCTTTGCATCTTCACTTACTCCTTTAAGATTCTCAGATCAAAATAATTGAAATTGGATTCCAATAATTCTAATACAGATAACTTAAATTTTCAGTAATCCAATAACTTTGTAGTCTCGTAACCTTGCAACAGCATTCCAATCAAAATACGCATTGTGTATTCCAATAAACAAGCAAGCATTTCATTCCATTAACAAGCAAACATCTTAACAGACGCACATCATCTGGTTAACCTGGATCAGACAAAACCTGAATATTCTAAATGACCATCTCAGCTCCTGTCTCTTATCCCAGATAAATAAGCCTTGAGAACAACTAGTAACCTTTCAGCAAACTTGAAAAAGTGTGAAAACATATGACAGTTAACTGAATTTGAGAATTCAGTTTCTTCTGAGAAATCTGAGAGAAAACCTAATTCTTGATTTACTGCCATAGAAAAGTCTGTTTGATCGATTCCTGAGCCAATCTTGAAAATCTGAGAAAACCCTAAGATTGGTATTTCTTGTGAAAAAAGGAGGGCAAATTTGGGGGTACAATAGCTGCCCCTGTTCAATCTTCTTGAACCTGAAGAGTTAGATCGGCGAGTTTTCCGTTCGCGACTCGAAGGTAAAAGATGATTGGGTACTAGAGTGCCCATAAATTTGCACTCGTCAAAGCATGGTTGAGGGAATGGGCTTAAAGATGCCATTTGAAGATGTGACAATCTTGTCGAGAGATGGGCTTAAAGATGCCATCCAAGAATGTTTATAGAATTGTATGTTGGAGGTGAAAGAATGAGTATCAGAAAGGTATCCATGTTTGGAACGTCTCTGAACTGGGGGTCTGAATAAGCAATAGATTAACATCCATGTTTGGTGCATCCGTAAACTATTTTCAAGAGGTTGAATCTGAACAAGCGATAGATTAACATCCATGTTTTGAAGCACCCGTAAACTGTTTTCATGATCCTTGAGTTTGAACAAGAAATATATTAACATCCATGTTTGGAGCATCCATAAATTTTTTTCAATGAGCTGAATCTGAACGAGCGATAGATTAACATTCGTGTTTGGGAGCATCTGTAAACTGTTTTCATGATTCTGGAGTTGAACAAGCAATAGATTAACATCCATGTTTGGAGCATCCATAAACTATTTTCAATGAGCTGAATCTGAACAAGCGATAGATTAACATCCATGTTTGGAAGCACCCGTAAACTGTTTTCATGATCCTTGAGTTTGAATAAGCAATAGATTAACATCCATGTTTGGAGCATCCGTAAACTATTTTCAATGAGCTGAATCTGAACAAGCGATAGATTAACATCCGTGTTTGGAAGCATCCGTAAACTGTTTTCATGATCCTTGAGTTTGAACAAGCAATAGATTAACATCCATGTTTGGAGCATCCGTAAACTGTTTTCAATGAGCTGAATCTGAACAAGCGATAAATTAACATCCGTGTTTGGAAGCATCCGTAAACTGTTTTCATGATCCTTGAATTGGTAGCTCGTTAATCTTATCCTGAAAAGGGTAAAATATTAGCTGAAACACAAAGTTATGTTGCATGAAATATATGATGCAATATATGTGTTTTATCATTGTTTATGATATATGAATGCAATGTATACGCATGTATGCTGATTAGCCATCTTGCTGAGGAAGATAAATCTCGGATAGCTGGAGATAATAAAATATTTGACTGCTGTCGGGGAAAATAAATCTTGGACCACTATTGAAGAGTATGTGTGCCTTCAAGCTTTGCTTAGAATATTTCTGCCGGGGATTCCTGTTTTGTTGTTTGAGGAGAACTCCGCTGGGGAATATTGAAAACTCTGTGGGGAATTGAGAATGAGAATCTTCATTCTGCTATGGGAATTTGTGCTGAGGAGTCAAGAACGAGAATCTTCTATCTGCAGGGGATTAAAAAAAACTCTGACAAATTTATGCTGAGAGTAAAGAAAGCTCTGGAAACTTTGTTGGAGAATCAAAGATGAGAATCTTGATTTTGTTGGGGAATAAAAAAACTCTGTGGGGAATAGCTATGCTGTTGGGGAGTAGCTATCCTGCTGGAGAGTAAGCTCAGGTCTCTGGGAAAAAGCTTATTCCTGTTTGGAAGAATTTCAGGAGTTTAGGTTGTATGCCACTTTGAGAATGAGAATCTTCATTTTGTCGGGAATATCAGGAACTCAGGTTATATGCCACTTTGAGAATGAGAATCTTCATTCTGTCAGGAATATCAGGATCTTGGGTGTATACCAATCTACTGGGGAAGCAAGAATGAGAATCTTCATTCAAGCGTTTGGGTCAGGAGTTTGGGTGTATGCCAATCTTCCGAGGTTTCAAGCAAGGGAATCTTTATTCTGTTAACGGTATCATGAGCTTGGGAGTATGCCAATCTTCTGAGGTTTCAATAATGAGAATCTTCATTCAGTATCAGGAGCTTGGGAGTATGCCAATATTCTGAGGTTTCAAGAATGAGAGTCTTTATTCTGTTAACGGTATCAGGAGCTTGGGAGTATGCCAATCTTATGAGGTTTTAAGAATGAGAATCTTTATTCTGTTAACGGTATAAAGAGCTTGGGAGTATGCCAATCTTCTGAGGTTTTAAGAATGGGGATCTTTATTCTGTTAACGGTCAAACTGTTATCTGGTCAACGTCCAGGTTTCACAGTGTTGTATTGCTATCTGGTCAACGTCCAGGTTTCGCAATACCTTACTTCCTATATGGTCAACGTCCAGTCTTCAGAAGAATATCAAATGGTTATCTGGTCAACATTCGGGTTTCCCTTTTGATTTTGGGGCCTACTAATATCCGATTAAATCCAGGCTTCAAAGTAATTGGCCGAGTAAACTGCTATTTGGTCAACGTCCAAGTTTCACAGTATACCTTACTATTATCTGGTCAACGTCCAGGATTCACAGTCTTATATCATTATCTGGTCAATGTCCAGGCTTCATGATACGAATTTTGTGAGAAATTGATTGCATCTTTCCTGAAAGGTAAAGGTTAGTGGCATGACATATATAGAACAATGACGTTCTCAAAATAAATGAGATTGCGTTGTATGAAGTCCTGATGTACGGATGTGTAATGTTTTTCAAGACAACCTATCGTTGGGGAAAATAAATCCCGAACTGGTGATGGAGAAAAAAGTTGGATTCTCCGTCTCAGATAGTGAAAAATCTGGAAGTGAATCAAAATAAATCGTTGAGAGATTTATCTGAAATAGCAAAACCCGGAATATCTTCCACTGGAATAAGAATCAGGGAGATCTTAGTGTTGATCTGACTGAACCAGAGAAGGTCTTGGATTAACTTTGACTCAAATGGATGATGAAGGAATCTTTGCCGACTGCTACTCCAAAATGTGATGAAGGAGTCTTTGACGACTTCTACTCCAAAAGGTGATGATAACCTTTAACTGCCGATCAATCTGCATATGTTATGAATATTGTTGAAATGTAACTTCGTTTTGGAGAATAAATCCTTGACAAGTGTTAGGGAAATAAACCCATGACCGCTGGTTTGCTGGAGAGGTGATGAACTTCTTGAGGATTCTTGAATTTCTTTTCAGAAGGATTTTGGAGAGATTCGTCATTGCCCCTAGTATCAAAAGTTTGTGGCACTGCCAGGAAATTTAGACTTTATGTAACCCTTTGATGAGATTGAGGTTTAATGCCCCAAGTGATGGAGATGGAGACTTGCCCCAAGCTACTTTGCAATTGAGAGATTTCTTGAAATCTTGACTGGACTGCCCCAGGTTTACTAGACTTTGAGAGATTTCTTGAAATCTTGACTGGACTGCCCCAGGTTTAATGGACAATTCCATGCCAAGTCCCCTTTTGTTGATAGGAGATTTTTGTGACGGAAGTGTCATTCCACTTGAAGTGATTTTGTTCACTGAGAGAGCTTTTGTTCATCGGAGCTTTCACTGTGTGAACTTCTTCATTGTCAAACAAATAGCCATATGCAAACAATGATATTCAAATAATGCAAAGTTCATGCTTGTCTTAAAATTTTGAAAAATGCTTTTTTTAGCAGAAAACTTTTATAAGACAAATTCAACACAAGATTTAGAGCAAAGCCTTACAGGAGTCAGGATACCTTTTGTAACAATATTCTTTCAAACTAACCCATGCTTCAATTAGGACTTTTGAAGGGTTGTAACGTGGCTTGGTTCACGGTTTAAGAAACAAAGGATAAAGGCTCAAAGTATATTTGTACCCACCCGCTCTTCGTGATGTTCTTCAATCCTAAACTCAGTTAATTGTGCGTTCGAACTCCAAAGTCTGGAACGACGTTTTCGTTGATGGTTCACACAAGTTGAATTTGTTGGAAGGCAGTAATTTTTGCAACATTTTTCATGTTGTTGAGGATTTGTAGTGACCTCTTTCTTCTTCTTTTTGTTATCCCTAATTTTTGCCTGACTGTTCTTATTTTTGAGATTTACAGTCAGCGGGATGCCCCAGCTTTCTTAATCCTCCTTTATAGGATTTGGCTCAGTGGGCTTTTCTTTTTGAGAGATAATGGCTGCCTATGAGATAAGGAACCATCACTTTCTTTTGGTTCCAAACGAAATTTTGATGTCATTCGTTGTATTACGGGATGAGAGTTTGCGGCTAAACGCGTATTTTTAATTAATTGAGAGACTACCCTGCCCCAGGTTTGATTAAAGGTTTCAATTTGTGTTAAAACAGAAAACTTCTACTTCTTTGGCTCAAAGGGGTTGACTAGGGATTATCTTCCTTATAACTCCAGTGTTTAGGATTTGAAAGAAACGCCTGTACATCGTCATCAAGGTATGTCCAAAAGCATATTGTATGAGATTATGGCATTGTTTTCGTCATCCTCCCTCTAAAGGCTTGTAACTTTTAGCAAGAGTTAAATGTCAAAAGTAGAAAGCATAATTATAGTGAAAACGAATGGATGAATTCAAGACAAACATATGCAATGCATTAATGAAACAGAGTTTGACATTAATAGATAATTGTTTGAATAACAAAAGAAATTACAACTTGAAAATTCAAATGAAACAAAAGCCTCTTAGTTCGAACTTGTCATTTCAGGTGGAGAACCCTCAGCGGAAGATTTTCATCTGACCATCTTGTGTGAACTCTAGCGTTGTTTCTTTAATCAGATCTTGAATTTTGTTTTTCAATGTCCAACAGGCATCGGTGTCATGTCCAGAACTGTTGGAATGATACGCACATCTCGCATTTGGATTGTACCCTGGAGCGGCTGTGTTGAGACGCCGAGGGGGGTCCCTTAGTACAATCAGCTAGACTTCCAACAA
Source organism: Vicia faba (assembly GCA_948472305.1). Taxonomy (NCBI): domain Eukaryota; kingdom Viridiplantae; phylum Streptophyta; class Magnoliopsida; order Fabales; family Fabaceae; genus Vicia; species Vicia faba. The sequence continues at coordinate 1,294,929,075 of OX451737.1, read as the reverse complement.
GCGTTGCAACACTTGGGATAATGGCATGTTAATCTCGGTGAAGTGCTTTTCAGATGTATTTTGCCTACGCCGATTACCCTGTTAATGTTGGTGAGGTTGTTGTTGGGCTTGTGACCCTGAAGCAAACTGGGGATACTTTCCCTTAACTTCTTGTCTCAAGGGAGGCTGAATGATAACTTGATCCTTAACTCTAGTTGTTTTCCCCACTTGGTTACATCCGTCTTGATGCAGTTTGTTGATGAGGACCTTTAGCTCCTCTTGTCCTTGAGCCAGGTTTTGAATAAGAGCCATCTGGCCCACCAGTTGTCCCATCATCTGGATTTTCATTATTGCCAACTCAATCTGTAGCCCTTCCAACTGATCATTCCTGATTCCCCCTGGATTCCCTAGGACCATGCCCCTTGTGAGGAGAGCTTTCACTTCTTCCTGCCCCTTGGACAGGTTTAAGAACATCTCTTGAAGTTGAGCATTTTGAGCCTGGATATCTTTGACAGTCCTCTCTAGAGCCATCTCTACTGAAATAAACAGTAGGAAAATAAGGAGACCTGAAAAGGGAAAACTCGTCATGATACGATGCATGATATGTGGATGCGTGTTTTCAAGGATCTCGCGGGGAAAACACAAGAAAATGTTAGAGGTTGAACTTCGATCAATGTCTTTGATTGGAGAACTTTGTATTGGTGGATGTCTTCCCACGAGAATCAAGCTCACCATGTCAAGTGGGTCATATCCCTTGACTCAAGTTGTTGTACTTGATTTTTGACGGCTTTTGTTTAGAGGAAAATGAATCCTCTTTCCCCTTGGTAGACGTCTGGTTCAACATGACCCCGCATCAAAGACCCTCGAGATCCTTGAAATGGTTATCAAAAATGCTATGGTATGATGTTATGATATTATGTACAAGTATGCAAAAGTAAGCAAGTGTATATACAAATAATCACATTCACACAAAGCAGACAAGTCCTTAGGTTTAGGCTTGCATGGGGTTCGTAGGTAAGTATCCTCTTGAAGTTAGTTGGATCAACCTGTCCTAGAAATAGTAACCGGGTTCTAAGGAGCTCAATATCACTGGATTATTTTCTGTGTTCATTGTTTCAGTTTAGCCACTTTACTGGCGACCGAAATATTCCAAGAAAACAATCCTCAATGAGTGTAGTATCGAGTATCTACCAACTTCGGACTGCACCAAAGTCGGTCATCTCACTACATCCTAAAAGGCCAAGTTGGTCAAGTAAGGTTCTAAAGTCAGTTGATGCTTCACGACACCACGCGGCGGCCCCGTACTCTCCTTGATTCAACTCAAGGTTTATTGGTACCAACCAATGTGCCACATCAACGTAGCTACTTCTTCAACCATGTCGGTATACGCCACACAGTTCCCTCACAGTTTATTGCTACTTACCTAAAAGGTGCCCCTAAATCCGGGTGTAGGATTTAAAACAAACCCAAACAAGGACCCAAAAAGTAAAGCATACAAATCAAACAAGGTAAGCATGTAAAGGTGATCTAAACCCTAAGGTGACCCCACTTTTAGTTACTCCCCAGCAGAGTCGCCAGTTCTGTGATACAGTGGGAGAACTGACTTGAGGTTTTGTGTTTTGTGTTTGCAAATGTTTCAGTTTAGCAAGAGTCGCCACCGACTTTTTATTTTATCCAAAGGAAAGGTCAAAAAGCACAGGAAAGACCTTTGAGATGTTTTCTTGGGTTCGGGGGGTAGATTATGAAAAGGGTAGGTGTAAGCACCCTTTTCATCCATGGTTTTCCATGGGCTCTTAGTTACTTGTTTAGATCACTTGCTTTTGCTTTTCAATTGTTTGAAATGATGATTTGTGGTTTTTGAAAATGCTTTTGAAAAAGAGGACATCATTGTGGCAACCTTTGTAATGATTCTTGTTTGAATATATACAAAGGTGTTTGTCTTTTGAAAAGATATTTCAATGTTTGAAAGTTTGATTTGGGAAATGTTTTGAAATTGTGTTGTGAAGTGTGTTTGAAAATAGAAAGGATGTTTTGCAAGTTTTTGATCAAGTAACTAAGACTTGTCTACCCTATTTTACTCAAAGATCTTTCCTATATGTTTTTAACCCTTTTGACAGTGTTGTTTTACCATTGTATTTGGTAAACAACCTTGTATTCGGATGTTAAACTGGACAGGCGCGGGTCATCGTATGGACCATGATAGCAATATTGCCAAGTATCTTTAGCAATTTTTCCGAGGGACTAGATCATTTTCTATAGGGAACCAAGATAGCATCATCGAGGGACTATGATCTTTTGTTTTGTTTTTGTTTTGCCAAAGTACTCAACATGCATAACATGGCCAATTTTAAAGGCAACAAGTGGATGAAACGCTAGGGGTGCAAGTGTGCATTGTGTTGTCAATTTACATGCATTTAGGTCTTGTATTAGGTCATCTAGCGATTGATTTTGGATTTTCGCATACAAACCCTAATCTCTAATCATGGCATATTTGAAAGCATAAAGTGCGAGAATTAAAAGTCTAAGCCATTACAAAAGTATCCAGGAATGGGGGTACAATTATTACAAATGGGGATGAGTCTCATAGCAATGTCCAAATACCAAGTATTACAACCAAATCGAATTGTCGTAAATCAATACAAAGTTATAACAAATGAAGAAAATCAATAAATTATGAAATGCATGTATTTACTTGAAAATAAATAAAAATCTATTCTAAAAAAGAAAGATTAAATATTACATTATTAACATTCTTTTTGTATTTTAATTATGTTTAAAAGGAAAAAATTTTAAAGAAAGAAAATTCAATTAAACAAAATCTCCATTATTTTTGTATTTTTATTAATAAATAAAAAGAGTTTAAAGAAAGCAAAATTAATTAAATCAAATTAAAGGTTTTTTTTGGTATTTTGTCAAATAAAACAAGATTAATTAATAAAAGAGGAAAATATAACTAATTTAAGAAAATCAAAGTTTTAATATTATTATTAGTGAAATAAAAAGATAAGTTAACTAAGCTAATTTTAATTAAATAAAAAAAGGTATTGAGTTTTTTCTTTATGAGTTTATTCAAGAAAGAAAGAAAATTAAAACAAGTAGAAAAATGGGCTTGAGAGTTAGAAAGTTTGAGGCCCAAAACGAAAATAAAGAAGAAAAAAGAAGGGTCAGAATGGAGGGAGTACACTAGCAAATCGTGTGGGTTTTGGTTAGTTGGGGCCATAAAGGCCCAGCGCTCAAACTTGTGATATTTTGTTAGGGTTCAGAAATTAGGGTTTGTGCACTCTCCTCACAGCGGCGCCGCTTCCTCGTCTTCTCTTCTTCATCTTTCTCAGTCAAACGCCCTGATTCTCCTCTCACCTAAGCCACCGGAGCGCCCTCACCTCTCACCCCCTCTCAATGATCAGTGGCTCTGTTTTAAGACGGTATAGTTTGTTCTTTGTCTGAGCATTTTTTCAGTTTGTTGTTTGATTCACATGCTTTGTTCAATTTCGTTTTGCTTAGTTGTTTAACCTATGGTTTTTATATGCCTAAAATAATAGTAAAGGGGTTTGAGAAGCATGCCTTGGGACTTTCTCTATGAAGAGGAGAGGAAAGGTGAGACGGGGAGATAGAGGTGCTTCTTTGGTGGCTTAGAGGCAGAGGGGAGGAAATGATGATGGCAAGGCACAAGCTTTGGTGACTTCTCTTCTTTTCTTGAATCTTGAATGATGACGATACCTTCTGGGATTTTATTATTGTTTGTTGATTTTGTTGATGATGACTGTTCTGAAACTTTTGATTTTGGTTGCTTCTGAAACTCTTGATTGTTGTTGCTTCTGAAACTCTTTCCTCTCTCTTGAATGTTGAATGTTGATGATGATTAAATGTTTCTGAAACCTGGTTTTTTTGTTGGTAGCTTTTGTACAATGATTGATGATTAAGCCTTGATGATGATTATTGTTGAACTGAGTTTGTTGGTTTGGATTTGTGATGGTTGTTTATTGTTCTGAAACTTTGTTTTGTTCTCTTATGAACCTTTTTCTGGTTGATGGTGAAAGATGCAGGCTTTATTGGCTTTGTTGGCTTTGTTCGAAACTCTGTTGTTTGGATAATTGGTTGTGATGATAGTTTGCTGAAACCTTGAGTTTTACAGTTTGGCAAGCTTGTGCAGGTTTTGGAATTTTGTTTGGTTGTGCAATTTGAAACTGCCGATTTTTGTGGTTTGGGAATTGCAGATTGGCAAGCTTTTTGCAGGTTGTGTGATTTGTTGCAGTTTGGAAGGCTTGGCTATTATTGTGAAACTGTTACAGTTTGGCAAGCTTTTTGCAGATTTTTGGTCTTGCAAGCTTGATATAGTTTTTGGGGGTATTTGCTTCACAGGGTTTTTGTGATTGTAGTTTCAGGCTTTTGGAAGCTTTTTGGTTGTTTTGGAGTTGCAAACTTTGACGGGCTTGTTAGGCTTGTGCAGGTTGTGGTTTGAAACTGTTACAGTTTGGGCTATGCAGTTTTGTTTACAGTTTGGCCGACTGGTTTTTGTTTGGGTTTGATAGCAGGTTTGAACTGCTATATGTTTTTTCTGGATGTTATGCAGGTTATGTGATTTGTGTAGCTTGGTTGTGCTTTTGCAGGTTTGGCTTGGAGTTTGTGGTTTCTAACTGTTAACAGTTTTGTGACTCTTTTTTAGCAGGCTGTTGGCTTGGAGATATATGTTTGAACTTCTGAGTTTTCAGGCTTGGCTAAATGTTCTCTCCTCTTTCTGTCATTCTATTTTATGGTCTTATATATTTTTGCTGTTTGTTTTGTAATCTTGTGACAGCCTTTTTTTTCTAAACTTTACAACCTCCAAAAGGTGATATCTTTTCTCTCTTTCTCTCTCCATGACAAAGCACTTTTTCTTTTTCTTATTTTTCTGAAAAGTTTTCCTATGTCTTGGAATTTGATGAAAAGCTATGACAAGCTTTTGACTTGTGATTTGGTTTACCTCCTGCATTTTACTTTTGCCCTGCTGTTTGATTTGCCATGTACTTTCTGCATTGTTCATTTTGCATACTTTTTGCATTCAGTTTGCTTCCAGTTTGCTTTGTATGCAATGTTTAGTAATGCAGCTTGACAGTTTTGTAACTCAGTTTGGAACCTTGCTTGTGCTGTTTGTACAGTTTGGCGCCTGTTTGCCTTAGTTGCTATGCTTAGTACATTTTGCATTCAGTTTGTTGACTTAGTACAGTTTGGCGCCTGTTTTCCTTAGAATATATTTGCTTTGTTTGCATTCTTCTTTTGCATTTTTATTTTTATTTTTGTGAACCAAGAAGAGAAATCTTCTTGTGATTTGCAAAGAGGAAAAGAAAAACATGATGAACAATAGCACTTCTGATTCCAGACGTAAAATTTTAATGATGAAAATTTTCCTTTCTTTTTTTGTTTGAAAATTCTTTTCATATTCAACTGCCTGTACTAATCTCTTTTCCTTTGTGTCTTTTTCATGTGAGCACAAATTGGGTGATGACAAATCAGAGGAAGCAGAAGACTTTGAGCATGGGAGCAATTAGGCTTAGACTTTTTCTTTGAGATATTTTTTCATTTAATTGTAATAATTTATTCTTCAAGTACTATAAGCTGTAAAACTTAAAGCACATGAAATAATAAATTATTTTTTGTAACAATAAATGAAAAAGTCTTTATCCAATAAAACTCTTCTACTGTCAATAACTTGCAGCTCATTCTTTGCATCTTCACTTAGTCCTTTAAGATTCTCAGATCAAAATAATTGAAAATTCATTCCAACAATTCTAATACAGATAACTTAAATTTTAAGTAATCCAATAACTTTGTAGTCTCGTAACCTTGCAACAGCATTCCAATCAAAATACGCATTGTGTATTCCAATAAACAAGCAAGCATTTCATTCCATTAAAAAGAAAACGTCTTAACAGACGCACATCATCTGGTTAACCTGGATCAGAAAAAACCTGAATATTCCAAATGACCATCTCAGCTCCTATCTCTTATCCCAGATAAATAAGCCTTGAGAACAACTAGTAACCTTTCAGCAAACTTGAAAAAGTGTGAAAACATGTGACAGTTGATTGAATTTCTGAGAATTCAGTTTCTTCTGAGAAATGCGAGGGAAAACCTAATTCTTGATTTACTGCCATAGAAAAGTCTGTTTGATCAATTTCTGAGCCAATCTTGAAAATCTGAGAAAACCCTAGGATTGGGATTTCTTGTGAAAAAGGGAGGGAAAATTTTGGGGTACAACAGTACTGCTGGAGGTGGTCGTGTCTGGACCAACTTCTTCTGAATCAATGCTGGTAGTAGCTCTGCATAACTCATGGGAATAGGGTCGTAGTTCTCCCTTCTCTGATTATTCCCTTGGTTCCCCTGCTGGGACTGTCTTTGATAAGCAATGGTAGTCGGAGCGTTATTCATAATAGGAGTCAGTGAAGCAACTTGTTGGTGACGCTGATAATTACTTCTAGGAGCATTTACCCTACTCTCTTGTATAACAACATTTGTATCCCCCTCTTTCTTCTTTGTAAACCCATAAGTTGGCTTCTTCACACTTTCGGATCCTTCACCCTTTGTCAAACGGCCTTCTCTTACTGCCTCTTCTAGGCGGACACCCATTCCTACCATCTCTGTAAAATCACTTGGGGAACTTGCTACCATTCTTTCGTAGTAGAGAGTACTCAGCGTCTTCAGAAAAATCTTAGTCATTTCTTTCTCTTCCATGGGAGGAATCACTTGGGCTGCTACTTCGCGCCATCTCTACGCATACTCTTTGAACGATTCCCTGTCTTTCTGAACCATGGCCCTAAGCTGGTCACGGTCAGGGGCCATGTCCACATTGTACTTGTATTGTTTTATGAATGCTTCTCCAAAATCATTAAAGGTATGGATGTTGGCGCTGTCTAAACTCATGTACCATTTCAACGCTGCGCCGGTCAGACTATCCTTGAAAAAGTGAATCAACAGATGCTGATCATCGGTGTTGGTAGACATTCTCCTCACATACATCACCTAGTGAGCACGAGGGAAAGTGTTGCCCTTGTACTTCTCAAACTCCGGAACCTTGAACTTAGCAGGCACTTTAACATTCGGGACCAAACACAACTCATTCACATTCTTCCCAAATATCTCTTTTCCCCTAAAAGCCTTCATCTCTCTTTGCATTCTATCAAACTGCTCTTGGAAATCATCCATTCTGTCATAAAGACCCAAATCTTCACTCGGCGGAGGGAAAGGACGACACATATCTTCAAACGGAACCAAATTCACCGAAGGAGGTGCAGCAGGAACAGTATGCACCACAGGAGGTGCTGGAGTAACAAAATTTGGATCCACTGGAGCATCTTGGGGGCCCAAATTGAAACCTTCAGGTGCAAAATTATCTGGCATTCCCCACAGATAACCTTGAGGCATGCGGTTTTGAACAACAGTCGGAGTAGCAGATACAGGAACAGTATGAACTTCAGCATTTGCCCTTATTGGTTGAGGTTGAACACTCCGTGGCTGATTCTAAGAAACCACCAGGGCTTCCATCAGAGTAGTCAACTTGGCCAAGCCAACCTTCAAAGCAGGAACTTCTTCGTGTAGCTCGCGATTTTCCTGTTCTAAGTTATCCATCTTCTTTTTGAAGTTAGCCTGAGTGTTGTAGTGATGAGTCAGCTTGCTGAATGTAGTAAAAAGCTGGGTAAGACACCTGGATATGCATAATAAATGCAAGAAATATGTGCAATATGATGCATGATGTGCAATGCATATGATTATTTTTACTTTATTATTTAATATTTTAAGGGATTTAAGATTTATAGACATATTACAAACATCAAAATAATAACACATTTGAAATACTGAAAAAACATTTTTATTATAATAACTTCAAAAATGGACTACAAGTTTCAATGATCCCAAGTACAAGATGAAAATACAATCTAAAAATCTTGAGAGAAAGAAACTGATAGAGATCGATCTGTACATTGGCGCTTCCCTATGAGCCTGGAAATCTGAGCCCTCAACCTCTAGTTTTCATCCACCTGTCTGATGGCAACCTCCTTCCAATCATCTGAATCAGGAAGTGAGTAATCAGCACCTGTTTGAGGCTTAGGGGAAAATAAATCCCCTTTCCTCTCCATAGACTCCATTGCTCGACTCTTGAGGATCTCGATCAAGTCGTATTTCTCCTTCAAGTCTGCTCTGTAGGAACTCTCTAAAGTCTGGAACTTGTTTTTCCAAGCATCCCTTTCTTGTTTCATCCTAACCAAAGCGAGTTGCGGTTCTTCTAGATCATCTAATAAAGGAGGAGTGGTCTTCACAAATAGATCAGGCATGGGTGTCTCCCGAGTATACGGCATCTTCAAATGAATGGATCTCGATCGGATCCACTGAAGATATGGATCCAAAGAAACAGCACCCCTAGGTCCCAAATCCTTCCTACTCTTCTTATGAATGTGACGCCAGGCCTTCACAATCTGCTCCCTAGCTTCCCTGTGGTCTTCTCCTTCATTCAGAAAGAAACTACTCAAATGAATATTGTTCGGTTTATCCCTCATCGGATAACCAAGATGTCGCCGTGCAAGAACAAGGTTATAGTTAATTCCTCCTATTGTACCAAGAAGCGGTACATTGGGGAAACTACCACAACTGTCAATAATCTCCACATCCTGGTATGCTCGATGATACCAATCAATATCTGAGTGAGTAAGTGCCATGATCTTAGGAGCCCAACGGGGTTCCTTATTGACATCCTAAAAAGCATCAGACTGAGGCATATGAGAGATGAACCATCGGTACAACAAATGCATGCAATAGATAATCATTCCCCCATGATAAGAACTCCGAAGATGAACATAGTAATAAGCATCACCCAACAGTGTAGGAACTGGGTTTCCAATCATGAAAATCCTGATAGCGTTAATGTCGACAAACTTGTCCACATTAGGAAATAAGAATAATCCTTAAGCAAGTAGAGCAAAGATGGCCTCAAAAGCAACCGTACTCTTCATTCTGGCAAGGTAACGAGATTTCTCCAATAAGAACTGAGTTGGTAATCCTCTAATCCATCCTTTGGTAGTCATATGGGCTTCCACCTCAGACTTCCCCAGGTGAATCAAGGCAGCAATCTCATGTGGTTTTGGCTCGCCCTCCAAACAAGTAAAAGGAACACGGTCGGTAATAGGTAAATCCAATAGATAAGAATAATCCTCCAGTGTAGGCATCAATTGATAATCGGGAAAAGTAAAGCAGTGATACATCGGATCATAGAACTGGACCAAATCGAGAGAATACCCTCCTTCATCTTCAGCTTAATGAAAGGAATAATGGATCCATACTTCTTCCGAATGTCTGTTGAACACCCGATCTCTGGAATGAGACTGACCAACTAATCTATCTTGGGATCCTTGAAACTGTATTTCCCGATCTTTCTCTTTCCAGAATCCATGGTTAAAAGTACCTGAGATATTCACAAATAGTCAACCTTTAAATCCCTTGAAATATTATTTTCTCCAAAAGATGCTTATGAGTGCATGGATGCATGATGCAACAATCACACACAAGATCACACATATAGGGTTCATAGGTTCAACGTCACGAGCATGAGGTCGAAGGTACTACCCATAAGGTGTTGCTCTAAGAGTTATCACCTGCCTAACAAGGTTCTAGAGGTTCCCAGAGTCTACATCCTTCCTTCGGTTATTACCAACTTCCCGATTAACTCGGTAATTAGTAATATTCTCAAGAAAGACTCGTCCGAGCATAGTATCGTGTGACAACTATTTCCATATTACTCCGTCATAGCTTCCGAACTACACCTAAAAGGCCAAGATGGGTTTGGTATTCTACGGTCCTCAGTTTCAATAGGCTCCCAGGTCAAAAGCAATACGTCTTCCCGATTACTCGGTAAACGAAACTACAATCAAAGGGGCCTCCACTGAGTGGGGGATCTCAGGCCTCCTTTTTTAGGATTACTCCCTCAAAGTTAACATGACTATACCACCCGTCCTATCTTAAAGTTTTCCCATGTCCGGGTATAGGACTTATGAGTAATCACCAAGCACCCTGAAAAACAGGAAAATTCAAACAAACATATATACAAAATATAACATATAAACAACAATAGCACATATAAATAAAAACAAAGATAGGCTCAACCCACTTAGGGATGGACCAGCAAGAGGTCAATCTTTCCCCAGTGAAGTCGCCATTTCTATGTAGCGGTAGAAATGTTCAAGACTAAGTCATTGGATTGACTAGACTTTATACAAATCAAAATAAAAATCGCCACCGTGCTATATTGTTTCCAAAGGAATGGGAAAAGAGCGAATAACGCAAAAAAGGGGGAAAGATTCAAGGTAAGGGGGTTGGTTATGCAAAGGGAAGGTATTAGCACCTTAAACATCTACGGTACTCCGCAGGAACCTCTTTGTAAAATCTGTATATTTTGGCTATAAAAAAATGTGTTGTATATAAAATGGATAGTGGAGATGAGAAGAGAAGTATTTTTTATGATTTTTGCACCCGCCGCGGTTGCGAACCTTTAGTGCCTATGTACCACCTTTCGTGCAATAGGGGATCAGGGTACACATAGTTCCTCTTTTAAAAGTTTGAAACACAAGTGTGTTGGTTAATTTTATGAGATAAGACATCATCGTCATTGTCCGTGTGGAAAACATACTTACTACCCACAATCATGAGAAAGGAGAATTTGCATCATCTCAAAGTGGAGGATATGGCTTGGATTTTAAAATAAACAATGCATCACTCAACACCCAAGTGGAAAATATCTCTCTTCACTAAATATTGTAGAAGTATAGTTGTTTGCATCACTACAAGGATTGGCAAGAGTCTAATCTTTTAAGAAAAGTTTAAAGGTAAACGCCAAAGTGGCAAAATGGTTTGAAATGAGATTGGTTGACTTTTAGTCTTCTAATAATAAAAAAATGTCAAAGTATTATTAAATTGATTGAAGTTTATTTATGAAAATGTTTTTGAAAATGCATGGACATAAGTCCAAGTTTATTGTAAAAGTGTTTAAGTTTCAAAACAAGAAGGGTTTTCAAAAGGAGGGGGGAGATTTTTGAAATTAAAGAAGATGGGAGGAGAAGAAGAGGCTATCCTAAAGCATAAGGTAAAAGCTAAGGATAAGGACCATCTAACCAACAAGAAGCCAAAACTTGACATTATGAGCCAAGATAGAATTCCCATTCTTTGGATTAAAACCAAGCAAGCAAAGATACTAGACCTCTTTAAGTGTATTAAGTCTTCACAAAAATTGGGAAGAGTAACGGCTGTATGCGGGTGAATTCCAGATTACAAACAAAGGATGTAATCACAAAAACCTGCACACAAAAAACAAACAAGCAACCCAATGTCTTGAGGTAAACCTCAAGATCTCCAGACAAAATAATCAGATAAGATCACAAGGTCTCCAAGATAGGCCAAGGTTTCTAATCCTAAGTCCAAGAAATAGTCCAATGCTCCATCATGCCAAGGATAGTAACCAAATAGTCCAAGTACCATTAAGATTTTTTTAGGGTTTATGTTGATTATTAAGTATCTTAAGAAAAGAAAAGAAAAGCTCAAGTGAGCAAAGAAAAAAAGGCAAGAAAATAAATGCTCAAATGAGCAAAGATGAAAATGGCATGAAATGTAAAATGCTAAAAAATAAATAGTACATAATGCATAAAAAGAATACAAGCATAAGATAAAACAAGTCAATAATTAGTGGTTAGTTGGATGACAATCTTGAAACTTGCATTTGGAACTCATTACAGGATTGGTAGAACCAAAGCCTCCACACAACAAGTTGCATTTGCTTTTTATCAAGTATAACATCCATTTGGAATTCTCACAAGTACCATTTAATGATCAATGATGTTTAAGTGATCTGCGTTGACCAAAGGTGTTGTAGATCCATTAGAAGATTGGTAGAACCAAAGCCTCCACACAATGAATCTCAAGGTTATTGGATCAAAGACATCAAATTAACATACTTGGGCTTGCAATCATAAGTTTGGGCCACGAATGATCATTTATTCGAATTGGGACAAAATTTAGCGCTATGTTAAGCCATCGTAAGTTGACTTATATAGAAGTCGCACCTATTTTGAGGTCGGTCAATAGCAATCTATGCACCATTTGTTTTGAGACATGATATAGAGATCATGCTCTAACAACATTTAGTGCAATGAGAAGGGGATGAGATGAATAGGAATTAGGGTAAAAAGAGAAACCACATTTGAATTAAAAATTTAATCAAACTATTATTAAAATCGTTCATCCATTTTTGTGGATTTGAACTCAACACCTAAGATTCAATGATGTTAATAAAGCCATGATCAAAAAATCAACCCAAGACAGCCAGAAAATAATCACAAAAATTATATATATTTAATATATACATTAAAAGGTTAAAAAATGTTTTTTTTAAAAGAAAATAATGAGGAAAATATCAATTATATCCAAATTAATCAAGAAGTGAGAAATAAGACCATAGAGAAATCATAAAAATGACCAAAGTAATTTTACAAAATTTTGGGAATTTTTAAAAGTCAGAAACTATTTTTAAGAATTAAATTAAATGGGCAAAATAAACAAAAATAGTAAAAAATAGTAAAGTCAGAAACAAAATTAAAATAAGGTCACCAATATTTGTCATAATATCATTGGACCATTCCATAATTTTTTTCATAATTTAAAAATGTGTAAAAGTATTTTTAAACATTTTAAACAAATCAAATAACTGTAAAATTCATAAAAAATACCAAAACACAAAATTAAATTGTGAAAAAATAAAAATCAGAAAGAGAATAATCAAAAATACTTTTCATAATTTTTTCAGATTTTTTGGACTAAAAATGAATTTTCTATGATTTTTTGAAATTTAAAACAATTAAAATAAAAAAAATAAGAAGAAGAAAATAAAAGAAAAAGATGTGGACCATTGGATGAGAGTCAAAACGCGTTAGTAATCAAATCTAAATGATCTGGTGCACTGTGCATATCATGGTCTTTAATGAATAACAAATGCCACACTATCATTGGTTAGAAGATGACACGTTGGTCATCTTCAACCTCCAGCCTTCACGAATTGTAGGTCTCTCAAACTATAAAATCAGAAGCTCATACCTATGTCATTCGCTTCGTCTCTTCAAGGAGAAGACAACCACACTCTCGCGCCAAATTTATATAAACTGTAACTCAAGCAATTTGGAAAGAAAGTTTTGAAAAGGATTTGAAAATTCATGGTCAAAATGTGCTTCCAGATAAAAGTAAGTGTTGCAACTAGAACCAGGGCAATGAGAGCAACACAATGATACCAAAGTTTTGAAGAATTGATGAAGGAATCTACCTATTGAAGTTGAGTTGCAGAGCTCTGAAACTGGACTTTTATGGAGCAATATAGGGCACGATTCTTGAATGTGATTATATGGTTAGCTTTAGGGAAGATCAAGGAAGGTGAATTGATGAAGAAATGGATTGAAAAAGGCTTGAGAATAGGATTCGAAGTAGCTGAATTCTGAGTTGTGAAGCAAGTTTGGTAGGGTGATTCTGGATATCTAAGCTTGGGAAATTGAATGGGGGATGACCCTCTATTTATAGGGAATCAAATGGAATGTTCAAGCGTGTGGAATGATGCAAATTGGAGGGAAATCGTGTGAACCTGATGCACGAGCAAAGTGTGATCTAATTTACATCAAAACTCATCTAATCCTTGCGTTTCAAGGCTCTAATCCACTTTGGCAACTTGGTTAAACATGTTTAGATCACAAACGCGTGCTAATTTCATGTTTAAAGGCCAAAACATGAATTTCAAATTCTGACTTATGGAGAAACTTCAGTTCCAAGTTACCAAGTTCAATCCAATGGCATTTCCACCTCAAGGGGTCTTAGGGCAAAATTCTTGATGTTTTGGAAAGATGAGGTAGATTTGCAATGGAAAAAGAATGGAATCAAATGGATGCTTGAGCTGAAAGTTACATGGAGTCAAAGTTGAAGAAAAAGAGTTGACTTTCCATACTTAGAAATATTTCAAATTCTTCTTTAAAAATGACCTATAATCTCTCGCATCCAAACATGGCCTTCCACTTAGAATTTTCTCTTTACCAAAAAAGATGTAATGAAGTAGATCTCTTGAATGACATTTTTCAATTTGAACCACTCAAAATCTCCAAAAATTGAGCAAGTTATAACTTGTTGAAGTTGGCAAAAAAGCATGAAATGACCTATAATATTTTTCATTCTTAAGGCAACTTCCATCCATTTTTTTACTTTGCACATAAAAGAAGGAATGAAGTACACATCTTTAAGATAATCATGAAAAAATAATGGGATCAAGGTGATAAAAATTGACCAAGTTATGACCATTTGAAGTCACATATAAAAAATTGGGGATTCATCTGGATGACTTGTAATCTTCCCTCTTCACCAAGTTCCTTCCACATGAAAACTCCTTGGAACATTTGAAGTGATTTGTTGGTAACTTATTAAAGAGAAGAATGTTTTTGGAATCACTCAAAAATACCAAAATATGAGCAAGATATGCCCCTTTGAAGTCTAAAACCCTAGCCTCTAGATCAAGAGAATGCTTGGTGGAACTTTGCCAAGTTTGAACAAACTTTTTGTGCCAATATTCTTCCTTTGTGAGTAGAGATTGTTGAGGGTGTTGATGATGACTCATGGCCACCTAAACAACTTCCATACCAACTTCAAAACAACTTCAATGGTGAGGTTTGAATTTCTCAAGCTATTGACTAGGGCATGGAAATAAACTCATGCACCCATGAAGCAACTTGCTAAACATCATTTCCTTTACCTACATTATTAACAAGTAAGACAAACCAATATTGCATTTTGTTAATTATGGAGAAAATCAAAGCAAAATATCCATGATTACAAAAGAAAATAAGTTAAGGTGCTTGGTAATTCCTCAGCAAAGCAAGGCTAAAGATAGGGAGAAGAACCAAAAGCCCTAATGTGATTTTGTTGTGATTGAAACAATTTGGTATGATGAAGGGATCTCAGGGGCAAAAATTGGGGTACAACAAAGCGTCCCTACTTTTGAGGGACATGACTGTTTTATTTCCGAAGGCAACCAAAGTGGGAATACCCTAGAGGTGTATATGTGCAAGTGTGTTGTATTCAGTTATTGTTTGTCTTTTTTGTTAGGTTTGCTAGTGTTTGACTATTAATCTTATCATACAATCCTATTAGTCATACATCTAGCAGTTAATAATGGAAGTAATTAAAAGTGCAGAAATATAAGACCTAGCTATTACAAGGCTTCGGGGAGGGGGTTATTACATGTCCAAACTTTAGGGAGAAAATGAAAAGCAGAGAATAAAGTCCTAACTATTACAACTCATTAGGTAGTTACAATAATATGAAATAGTGCGAAAGAAAAATAACGTGCGAATTTGAAAAGACGTCAAAAATCCTAAGAATAAAATATTTTTGTTTTGTTTTTGGTTTTTTTATGAAAAGAAAATAAATTGAGAAAAATAAGAATAAACCTAAATTCTAATTTAATTTAATTTTTTGAGAAAAAGATGTTAAAATTAATTAATTAATTATTTTAGAAATTGATTTAAATAATAAAATCTAATCCTAATTTTTATGATGATTTTTTTATTTATTTTATGTTAATTTAAAAAGGGAAACTTTAAAAAAGAAATGAGCAACAAAAATAAAAGCACAAGAAGAAAAATATTTCGATCCAAAGCAAAGATAGCTTTCGATCCAATGAAGGGTGTCCTTCGATCCAATGAAGGGTAACCTTCGATCCAATGAAAGATGGCCTTCAATCCAGTTAAGGATATTATTGGATGTGTATGCTATACTCCAATAGGAAGATTGTGTGAGTGATGCTCCAGTGTATATTGGCCCTGCCTAGTGCTTGGGAACGCCTCCTGGAAACTTTAGGGAGTGAGTGGAGCGTTGTTGAAGATTCATTCGATTTGGATCACTTATGAGGTTTTTGATAACTTTGGTGTGGCTTATGAGACAGCGTGTGTGTGTGTGAGGCAGTGTATGTGTGTAGTTTCTGGGCGTATGTATGTAGTATTTGTGGATTGTAGAAGTGGCTTGTATTTATAGGAGGTGGAGGAGAAATGAAAATGGAGAAAGAAACATGTCCTTAAAGGCCAGCCATTAAACATGGCTTTTGAAAATAAAATCAGACAAATTTAAAGATTTCCATTTTGAGACTTTTCATGCCATTTTGGAATTGGGAATGAACTTGGACAGGTGATAATTAGCGCCTTGTATGAATTCAAACTACTCAGATTTTTCCCTATCAGAACGTCTTCGATCAGCCCCCAAGCATTATTCTCTTCGATGGTTGTGAGTTTTGATTTGAATTGTTCAGAACCTTCCTTATCAGAACTTCTTAGATTGAGTTAACTTCTGCATTGATTGCTTGATTTTGTTGATATGTTTAACAAAAGACTTTTTGTTCTGATATGCCAAACGAAGGACATTTTTTTAACATGCCTTCGAATTACACCTCATCCTTGCTCTTCGATTGGCCCGTGGTTGCCTCCTTCGAATGGCTCAAATTCTCATCATTGGGGTTTCTTCGATTGAGCCCCTATTTGTCTTGGTAGCTTGATCTGAAACTAGCCCAAACGAAAAATCATTTCTGGTTAATCGAAACTTCTCTTGTTACCTCTTTCGAATCCAATTGTGCAGGAGGCTTGGGCTTAGCAACATATTGATTTTGGTTAGCAAACCTCTTGGACCAAGACTCATCATAAAACAAACTTATTTCTAATGATTATGTGTCTCCTTCGAGTGGAACATAGGTATATCCGTTGAATGACCCTTTTTCATTCTTCGAATGGGCCACCAATGTGTGTTCATAATGTGGCAATCCTATTCTTATGAAACGAAGGTAGGCATAAAGAGGAAACCTTTGCTTGGTGAACCAAAGGCCAGTTGAAGATGAATCCTTTGCCTTGTGCGCTGAAGGAAAGCATCTTGAACCAATACTCATAAAAAGGCAAAACAAGCTTGTTTCCTACAATTATGTATCCTTCGAATGGACTACATGTATGTCCTTCGAACGCACCATTGGTGTGTCCTTCGAATGGACCTTACTAGGTGTCAAAATGTGGAAAAGTGTAGATTCAAAGCTAGCATTAGGGAATCCAAGTTCTTAATGAATCAAAGCACATATGAAAGAAAGCCATTGCTTTATGAGCGCTAGCATGAAGGGAACTATTGCCTTGCGCATTGGGGGTAACCCTAGA
The DNA here is from genome assembly GCA_948472305.1 of Vicia faba. NCBI lineage: Eukaryota > Viridiplantae > Streptophyta > Magnoliopsida > Fabales > Fabaceae > Vicia > Vicia faba. Next base: position 1,294,911,871 of record OX451737.1, on the reverse strand, counting down.
GGAAGTCATTTTCTTGTGGGTCAAAAGTAAACACAGAGGCAAGTTGAAGGGGCCTTGGCCTTATGGATTGAATGCAAGTCTCAGGCAGCCTTTTGTCTTGTGAATCAAAGACCAGTGAGAGAAGCCTTTTACCTTGCAGATCGAAGGCAAGCTGATGGGCCTTTGCCTTGTGAATCCAAGGCAAGGATGAAGAGGCGTACATGTGTTAATGGCAAGCTGAAGGGGCCTTTTGTTAGAACAAGATTAATTCTGATCTATCTCAGAGTTTTGATGATAACAATAAATTATATTTTAGATAATTTATACTCTGATGAACGTATTTGAATGTTTTAGATAATGTTCTTACAGAAGCATTTTGATGTGCTAAGCTAAAAATTTATATGAAGAAGTTCTTTAATGAAAGAACCATTTCTATTTTAAGCGCATCTGCTGACTCTGGTAAGACAATTCATTTTAAATGTATCTTCTAACATTTAGCAGGATTCCTTGCTCAGAAGATTACTTGAAAGCAAGTGTTGATCAAGTTCTTAGCAAGCAAAGCACTGCCTAGAAGATGAGTAAACCATGTTCTGATTTCAAGACGTTGAAGCAAGTTCTGAAAGAACATTAAAGCCAACTTGTCTTGTCAAGCGTAGGAAACATGTTCTTACAAGTTTTCATTTTCTCATTAATGCAAAGACAGATGCAAGCACTCAAGTGTCTAAGCTAGTTTCTTGGAAAATGGAATATTGCAAGGAAACACGCAAGCATTTAATGCTCTGCATTTTTCTGAAGCCAGCAACGGTCTTATTGTTCCTACTATAAATAGAAGGACATTTATTGCAAGCCAAAAAAAAAAACGAACCAATCAATTTCAAAATAGAAGAAAGAAACTACGTGAAAATTTATGGGATCAAAAACTCTTTGTTCATACACTTTGTGCAATTTATTCTAAGTGAAAAATCACAGTTGTGATATAGCTTGATTAGAAGCAAATTTCTATTTCACTATTTGTAAGATTAAACTCTTGTAATTGTTCCTTGAGAGACCATGTTTGGTCAGATTTCTCAAGTAGACTAGGACTAGATTTAAGTCTTAGTGGCGTTAGTCACTTGTAAGTTTACTTGTGAATTGTTAGTCACAACAGTTGTTGTGTGTTTGTAATCATTTGATTGTAGTGGATTAAGTCCTTGTTGAGAAAGGCGAAATCACCTTGACGGGTGGACTGGAGTAGTTTGAGTTCAAACGAACCAGGATAAAAATAACCTTGTCTTTCCATTATTGTTAAGCTTTGTTTTGAAAACAAAAAGAGTCACTTATTCACCCCCCCCCCCCCCCTTCTAAGTATTTTCTTACCCCTTCAATTGGTATCAGAGCTTGATTCTGAGCACAACACTTAACCGTGTCAGGAAAAGATCCAGAAGAAAACACAATGCTCGCTGAACAAAACAATAATAGTTACAACAAACCTCCTGTATTTGATGGAGAAGATTTTGAGTACTGGAAATATAGACTAGAAAGTTTCTTTCTAGGCCATGATAGTGATCTTTGGGATATAGTCTTGGATGGTTACACACATCCTACAGATTCAGAAGGAAACAAAGTGGATAGAAAAATATGGATAGACAACAAAAAGCTGATTTTAAAAATCATCATAGAGCTAGAAATATTTTTCTAAATTCTATATCTAAAGTAGAATATGAAAAAATCACTAATAGAGATACAGCGCATGATATGTTTGAGTCTCTTAAAATGACTCATGAAGGAAACGCTCAAGTGAAGGAGTCTAAAGCTCTGGCTTTAGTTCAGAAGTATGAAGCCTTCAAAGTTGAAGAAAATGAGTCTATAGAAGCAATGTTCTCTAGATTTCAAACTCTGATTGCTGGTCTGAGAGTTTTGAGAATGGGATATACTAAAGCAGATCATGTGAAAAAGATCATCAGAAGCTTACCCAGAAGATAGGCACCAATGGTCACTACTTTCAAAGTTTCAAAAGATCTGAACAACGTGCCTATGGAGGAACTCATCGGCGCTCTCAGAAGTCATGAGATTGAAATGGATGAGCACGAGCCTCAGAATAAAGGTAAGTCTCTGGCCCTTAAATCTATTAAGAAATTTGATTCTAACGCTTTTCAGGCTAAAGAGGAAAACTCTGAAGAATCAGCGTCAGAAGAAGATGAATTATCCTTGCTCTCCAGAAGGATCAATCATCTGTGGAAGCATAGACAGAAGAAGTTCAGGAACTTCAAAAAGTCAGAAGATAGACCAGAATCTTCTGGACATAAAAAGTCAAACAGAAGAGAGATCATCTGTTATGAATGCAAAGAACTTGGTCACTACAAGAGTGATTTCCCAAAGCTTCAAAAAGAAAAACCAAAGAAAAGGTTTGGTAAGAAGAAAGGAATGATGGCAACCTAGGATGACTCAGAATCATCTGAAGATGAATATGGTTCTGAAGATGAGAATGCCAACCTATCTCTGATGGCTACCACAATAGATGACTCAGACTGTGAGTCAGAACCAAGAGAGGTATTTTCTGAATTTTCTAGAGATGAACTTGCTGATAGTTTATCAGAACTTATGGAAAACTATAGTCAGCTCAAAATCAAATATAAGAAACTCAAGAAGAGTCTTGCATCTGATCTTGAGAAACTTGAAAAAGAAAAATATGAACTTTTAGAAAATAATTTTAAACTTAAAGAAGAAATTCAAAATTTCAAAAAATTTCTAGTTCAGAGTCTGTGTCTAGTTCAAAAGATATTTTGAAAGAATAATGACTATAGCGTTCAAAAATTTCTAGGTAAAGGCATAGATAGAAGCAAAATGGCTTCAATGATCTATGGACTTAGTGGGAAAAACAAAAGAGGAATTGGATATGAACCTCCCAAAGGGAAGGAGACTTACATACCAAAACTTGTTGCTAAAATGACTTTCTCTTACAAACCTCTAAATAAATAATTCAAGTTTGGACACTCTCATGATATAAAATATACATCACATTCTGGAAACTCTTATGTTAACCCAAAGTTCAAACAGAACTTTAAACTCTATAACCCAACAGGACCCAAAAAGATATGGGTACCTAAGGATAAAATAATATTTGTTGCAGATGTCCTTAACAGCTCAATTGAGACACCTGTCATGGTACTTGGACTCTGGGTGCTCACGACACATGACGGGAAAAAGGTCTATGTTCCAAAGCCTGGAACTTAAAGCTGGAGGAGACGTGAAGTTTGGAGGTAATCAGAAAGGGAAGATTATTGGTTCTGGAACCATTGGAAACGGTAACCTTCCTTCTATCTCTAATGTTTTATTAGTAGAAGGATTAGCTCATAAAATTTTGTCCATAAGTATATTAAGTTACAATGGTTATGATATTATATTCAATCAAAGCTCTTGTAGAGCTTTAAGTCAAAAAGATGGATCAATCCTCTTTTCTGGAAAGAGAAAGAACAACATATACAAAATTGATTTATCAGATCTTAAATCTCAGAACGTTAAATTCCTTTTGTCTGTTAGTGATGAGCAATGGGTATGGCACATAAGATTGGGACATGTCAGTCTAAGAAAAATCTCTCAACTAAATAAATTAAATTTAGTCAGAGGACTTCCCAATCTGAAGTACAACTCAGAAGCTCTGTGCGAAGCATGTCAAAAAGGAAAATTTTCAAAACCTTCCTTTAAATCCAAAAAAGTTGTCTCTTCCTCTATGCCATTAGAGTTACGTCATATTCATCTGTTTGGGCCAGTTAAAACTGCATCCATCAGAGGCAAGAAGTATGGATTGGTTATTGTTGATGACTTCAGCAGATGGACATGGGTAAAGTTTTTAAAACACAAGGATGAGTCACATTCTGTGTTCATTGACTTCTGTACTCAAGTGCAAAACGAAAAATATTTTAAAATCATAAAAGTCAGAAGTGATCATGGTGGTGAATTTGAAATTCATTATTTTGAAAAATATTTTAAAGAAAATGGTATTGTTCATAATTTTTCTTGTCCTAGAACTCCCCAACAAAATGGAGTTGTAGAAAGAAAGAATAGAACTTTACAAGAAATGGCCAGAACCATGATCAATGAAACTAATATGGCTAAGCACTTTTGGGCAGAAGCCATGAACACAGCGTGTTACATTCAAAATAGAATCTCTACAAGACCTAGTCTTGAAAAAACTCCCTATGAATTATGGAAAAACAGAAAGCCAAACATTTCTTATTTCCATCCTTTTGGATGTACTTGTTTTATTCTGAACACTAAAGAAACTCTGAACAAGTTTGATTCTAAAGCACAAAATTGTTTTCTGCTAGGATATTCTGAACGCTCAAAAGGCTATAGAGTATACAACATAGAAACTCTGATTGTTGAAGAATCAATCAAAGTCAGGTTTGATGATAAGATTGGCCAGCAACAGCCAAAGCAAATTTATTTTTCTGTAGGTACAGAATATCATCCCTCAAACTCTGAAACTTCAGAAGCAAAGGAAAATTCTGAAGAAAAGGAAGACTCAGCAGATCATCCTCTTGATGATGCTCTAGACAACCTCAGAATCTCTAACCAACCCACTCAAAAAAGGTTTCCTAGAATCTCTTCAGCTCACAAAGAAGACGTAATCATTGGAAGAAAAGAAGATCCCATCAGAATAAGATCCTCTCTCAGAATCAATGAAGAATCTCTGTTTGGATTGGTTTCTCTGATTGAGCCAACTTCCATTGATGAAGCTCTAGAAGATAATGATTGGATCTTAGCAATGCAAGAAGAACTCAATCAATTCTCCAGAAATGATGTATGGAATCTAGTTCCAAGACCCAAAGGATTCAACGTTATAGGAACCAAATGGGTTTTCAGAAACAAACTGAACGAGCAAGGAGAGGTGATCAGAAACAAAGCACGACTAGTTGCACAGGATTATAGTCAACAAGAAGGAATTTATTATAATGAAACCTTTTCCCCAGTCGCCAGGTTATATTATATAAGATTATTAATTTATTTTGTTGTACAAAATAAAATTCCATTATATCAAATGGATGTTAAAAGTGCATTTTTAAATGGCTACATTAAATAAGAAGTTTATGTCCATCAACCTCCTGGATTTATTGATTCAAAACATCCAGAACATGTTTTTAAATTAAAGAAGTCTTTGTACGGTTTAAAACAAGCTCCCAGAGCTTGGTATGATCGTTTGAGTAATTTTCTTTTAGAAAAAGATTTTACCAGAGGGAAAGTGGACACAACTCTTTTCAGAAAGACATTTAAAAATGATCTTTTAATTTGTCAAATTTATGTTGATGATATAATTTTTGGAACATCTAATATCTCCCTTAGAAAAGAATTTGCTGAGACCATGCAGGCAGAATTTGAAATGAGCATGATGGGAGAATTGAAGTTCTTTCTGGGAATTCAAATCAACCAGACTCTAGAAGGTACTTATACACACCAGACGAAGTATGTTAAAGAACTTATGAAGAAATTTCAGATGTCAGAAAGCAAAGATGCCAAGACACCTATGCATCCAACCTGCATTCTGGGAAAAGATGAGGTAAGTATGAAGGTAGATCAAAAGCTCTATAGAGGTATAATTGGATCCCTTCTCTATCTGACTGCATCTAGACCTGATATACTATTCAGCATGTGTTTATGTGCTAGATACCAATCAGATCCTAGAGAATCTCACTTAACAGCAGTTAAGAGAATTCTTAGGTATCTGAAAGGTACTACTAATCTGGGTTTGTGTTACAGAAGATCACAAGATTACAGACTAGTAGGTTATTGTGATACTGACTTTGCTGGAGATAGAATTGAAAGAAAAAGCACCTCTGGAAGCTGTCAGTTTCTGGGTGAAAATCTTATCTCGTGGTACAGCAAGAAGCAAGCAACAATTGCACTTTCAACCATAGAAGTTGAGTATATATCTGCTGCTGGATGTAGTTCTCATATGATTTATATGAAAAGTCAACTAGAAGATTTTAATCTTTATGAAAGTAAGATTCCTATCTTCTGTGACAATACTTCAGCTATTTGTCTTTCTAAGAATCCAATTTTACATTCTAAAGCGAAACATATTGAAATTAAGTATCATTTCATAAGGGACTATATTCAGAAGGGAATTTTAAATTTAATTGTTGTAAAAACAGACCATCAATGGGCTGACATTTTTACCAAACCCCTCTCAGAAGATAGATTTAATTTCATTTTGAAAAATATTTGTATGGAATTATGTCCTAAGTAAAATAATATTTATCTTCTGTGTTTGACCTCAAAATATTCTGAAGTGAATGTTCTGATTAACAACTCTTCAGAAGTTAGAAGAGAAGTTACATCAGAAGCTATATGAAAAGTTCTGAAATGTTCTAACGTTTCATTTCTAAGTATAGTTCAGAAATTCATTAGAACAAACAGCTGTTACATGCATCCTTCAGGAGTTGAACACGTGGTGTATTTCTGAAAGGTCAAGCGTGCAAAGGCTATTGACGCCGTTCTAGGTAACTGTTAATGATTAGCCATAATTTCACGTTTTCCCTTATTTTTAGAAAAATCATTAAATGCACGTAATGATGAGATTCATTTTAAATTCTTTAAAAAAATTTTTTTTTATTTCTAAACCTAATTCTGAAACTTTTGCATATAAATACGTTTTGAAAAACCATTTTTCATTTTTTACCATCTCTTTCAAACTCAAGCGTTTTCTGTACTTTTTCTCTAAAAACCCTTTTTTCTTCATCTCTCAACTCTCAAAGAACTCAAATAGCTTTTTCCTCATCCACTTCTGAGCAATACATTGTGCCTGAAAGAACTACCCTCATTCATGTAGACAGTTTGGAAGTTTTGAGTGAGTTAATGGTAGACTTTGAGAATCTAAGAGAAAATGGCTTTGACTTGTTTCCCGCTGTTAAGTTTCAAGGATGGGAAAACTTTTTTGATCGTCTCATTGGTCCAGTCTTTCCACATCTAGTGAAGGAATTCTGGATACATGCTATTGCAACGCCTAAGGTTATTCTCTCTTTTGTAATGGCCAAGGAAATATCCATTACTGAAAACCTAATCAGAAAGTTGCTAGGGTTTAAAGGACTTGGAGTTACAGGTATGCCAAGTGGAAGAATGGAGATGTCAAGGGTCTAATCAGAGATTTTCACAAATGGTCAAGGTTCCTCTAAAGTCAGGGACTTGAGATAAATACAAGATTTGGGTAAGGATTATCCATGGATGTATTCACCACAGGAAAGACACCAGCTCTCCAGATTACATTAACGCTGATCAACAATACTTGTTGTTCTGCCTTGGAACAAATGTCAAAATTGATTTGCCTTATTTGTTGTTTGAACATCTATGGAACCATGTAAAAGAGACTAGGGAAGCTGAAAGGTTGAAAAACCCAAAATCCAAAAGGAATTGGATTCCTATGGGTAGATTAATCTCAGACATTCTGACTGAGAATGGTCTGATTGATCACCTAGATGAAGCCAATCTTCTGGGGGAGCTAGAACCTCCTTGTGGTAAAACTATGACTGAGAAGAATTTGCTGAAAAGGAAAATAATTGACAAGCTGCTGGTGGAACCAACTCTATATGTGTCAGCTTCTGTGAAGAGAAGAAGGATACTTATTGCTGATTTCCCTCTGTTCAATTCAGGAGATCACCCACGTATCATCCTACACTACATTGAAATCTGCAAAGAAACTGGAACACCTATTGATCCAGCTTGGCTTCAAGGAAGAAATCAAGATGCTCCAGATGTTGTTCTTCAAGATTCTTTGAAGAGGAAAGTAGTAAAAGGACCTTCTGCCAGACCTCAGAAGAAAAAAGAAGACATGTAAACCTGCTGAAACTATCATTGTTTATGATTCTGTCAATGTATCCACATCTGTTGAACCCTCTCAAACCTTACCATCTGACTCCATTGCTGACAACCCTCAGAGAAATCATGTTTTATCAGATTTGAGTGACTTTGACTCTGATGAACACTTTGATTCCCAATCAGAACCCTCACACTCAGAACCCTCTGAACCATCTGTTTCTCAACTCATTCCTACTGAACACTTTTTAAGACATCCTTCCATACCTCTATCACCCAGACCTTCTGGATGGTATGATGCTGGTTCTTGGAGAATTCCTGGAATCACCGTTCCTCTGGAAACACAAAAACCACCTTTCACCTTACCATCTGAAAACATTTTTGCCATGAACCAACCACAACATCAGAACCCCACTCCCACTCCTGAAAATACTATAATCATTTCACCTGACACCACTCCGCCTACTTCACCACAACATCTGACATCAAACTCACTGATACTCTCACCTCCTCATATTCCAGAACAACAATCTGTTGAACCACCTGAAATTTTTGAATCATCCGAACCTCTTGAACAATCAGCACCAACTAACTTTGTTGACCAACCTGATCATTCAACCACTCCTGAACCAACCAAAAATCCTGAACCTTCTAGTTTTTTAAGAACTATAGTGGATTATGAATCTCTACAATTTTTGAAAAAGAAAACATTCAAGAAGGCTGCCCCAAAACCTGTTCAGTCAGATGTGAATACTTTGTTTCAGAATTTTATAACAGATGTTCAAGCATGGTTGAATCTGCTGAAAGAAGATTGTGTCAGAAGCGTGAACCCAGCTGCAACGGATATTCTATGGGAGACTTTCAGAAGAACTTTGGATGCTGAGTCAGTGAAGTTACAGGACTTATGCCACTTTCAGGTGCTGGACAACTTTTCTAAACATCTGCATGCCTTCAACTCAGAAGCTGCTAACATTTGGAATAAGAAGTCTTCTTTAATGATTGCTAATACACTAGCTGATACAATGGACATATCATAAGATGAATCTGAGGATGCCTCTGATGATTCAAACCCTCTGGCTATTGTTCTATTGAATCAACCTTCTGTTAAGGCAGCTCCGGAACCTGTGCCAACCCTTGTAATGGATCTGGGCACTCTGCTTTCCACCTTTGTGCATTCTGACTCATTGGTTGCTGCTCCCAAGCCTGTTTCTGCTAAAGCTTTGTCATCCTCTGCTCCTACCTCACTTATCATGGACACTCTGAATGAGCTTAAGAGGGAGAATGAAGTCATACATAAGCGCTTGGACAAGCAAGACCAAACAAATCAAGAAATCAGAAGCTGGATGATGAAACAAGAAAAATCTGCCTATGAGATCAAGAATCTTCTGATGGCTCTTGTTACTAAGAAATCCTAGTTTCTTTCTATTTCTTGTCTTTTGTTTGATTTTTTTGTACTTCTGGATATTTCTTTTACTATTTTTATGAAAACTTTTAAGTTCTTCAACTATTTTATTTATACACATTCTGATTATGCCAAAAAGGGGGAAAATGAGTATTTTAAACTAATCATTGTTTAACAGTTATGGGACTAAGTCTCAGACATTCTAACAAAATACAAGATTTCTTTCTGTGCAAAAGAATTTATTTTGCAGGTATCACTTAAACTCAAAAAGTTTAAGGGGGGGGGGGGGAGAAAATCTTCTTAAAGAAGTTTTGAAGAAATCCAAGAAGATATTTTTCATACTCTGATAAATAATCTCAGGAAGTTTTATATATAGAAATATTCATTTCAGGGGGAGATTCTTATCTCTTATCATATTTTATTTCTATATTTGAATAATTTTTTGTCATCATCAAAAAGGGGGAGATTGTTAGAACAAGATTAATTCTGATCTATCTCAGAGTTTTGATAATAACAATAAATTATATTTTAGATAATTTATACTCTGATGAACGTATTTGAATGTTTCAGATAATGTTCTGACAGAAGCATTCTGATGTGCTACGCTAAAAATTTATATGAAGAAGTTCTTTAATGAAAGAACCATTTCTGTTTTAAGCGCATCTGCTGAATCTAGTAAGACAATTCATTTTAAATGTATCTTCTAACATTTAGCTGGATTGCTTGCTCAGAAGATTACTTGAAAGCAAGTGCTGATCAAGTTCTTAGCAAGCAAAGCACTGCCTAGAAGATGAGTAAAGCATGTTCTGATTTAAAGACGTTGAAGCAAGTTCTGAAAGAACGTTAAACCCAACTTGTCTTGTCAAGCATAGGAAACATGTTCTTACAAGTTGTCATTTGCTCATTAATGCAAAGACGGCTGCAAGCACTCAAGTGTCTAACCTAGTTTCTTGGAAAATGGAATATTGCAAGGAAACACACAATCATTTAATGCTCTCCATTTTTCTGAAGGCAGGAACGGTCTTATTGTTCCTACTATAAATAGAAGGACATTTATTGCAAGCCAAAAAAAAGGAACCAATGAATTTCAAAATAGAAGAAAGAAACTACGTGAAAAATTTTGGGCTCACAACCTCTTTGTTCGTACACTTTGTGCAATTTATTCTAAGTGAAAAATCACAGTTGTGATATAGCTTGATTAGAAGCAAATTTCTATTTCACTATTTGTAAGATTAAACTCTTGTAATTGTTCCTTGAGAGACCAAGTTTGGTCATATTTCTCAAGTAGACTAGGACTAGATTTAAGTCTTAGTGGTGTTAGTCACTTGTAAGTTTACTTGTGCATTGTTAGTCACAACAATTGTTGTGTGTTTGTAATCATTTTATTATAGTGGATTAAGTCCTTGTTGAGAAAGGCGAAATCACCTTGATGGGTGGACTGGAGTAGTTTGAGTTCAAACGAACCAGGATAAAAATAACCTTGTCTTTCCATTATTGTTAAGCTTTGTTTTGAAAACAAAAGAGTCACTTATTCAACCCCCCCCCCCCCCCCCCCCCCCCCGCGCTTCTAATTGTTTTCTTACCCCTTCACCTTTTGCCCAGTGGAAGCTTTATGAATTAAGCTTGATCGAAGGAGATTTAGCACCCAATCGAAGCTTGTATGTAGGAGTCCACTTCTAGTGAATCGAAGCAAACTTGTAGGGGGGTTCTTGCCTTGTGCGATGAAGGTACGCGCAGAGGGGTTATTTGCCTAGTGCGCTGAAAGCATACCCAGAGGGCACTGTTGGAATGATACTTGTGGGCCAAACCTTATTCGAAGGATGCCAAATACCCAATCGAAGCTTACTAATCAAAGCTTGATCGAAGAGTGCCAAATTCCCAATTGAAGTACCTTGTTCATATGCCAATCGAAAGACACTTGATTATCTTCAAAAAAATTATATTTTCTCTAAGCAAGTGTTTGCAACCACCCATGTAAGAGACAATCTTGGAAAACATGAGAGGGAAAATTTTGGGGTACAACATTAGTAATTAGGGTTTGTATGGCAAGACTAAAAGCAATCTAGAAAATCCTAATTTTCAAGATTAAATAACTGAATTAACACAATCTTTAGACTTGCACCTTTAGGGTAACCTCTCTTTGTTGCCTTACGAAAAATTGGTCATGTCCCTTGAACATAGGGATACTTTAGCAAAAGACCCGCGATAAAATCATCACAGTTACTTTAGAATAAAGATCATAGTCCCTCGAGTTGCCTACGAAAAGATGATCTAGTCCCTCGATGACCCTACAAATGATATGATTACAGTCCCTTCAAATTGCTAAAGTATCCTTACATGTTTCCTTCGATGACCTTACAATGACCCTACGTCTGTCCCTTCACATCCAATAGATAGGATTACTACCAACTAATGGCATGAATAATACTACCTTAAAAGGAAAAGGAAAATAACAAGAAAGACCTTTAGTGGGTAGGACTCTTGAATGCTTGCTCACAAACGAAACATTTTTCACACTACACTTCCAAACAAATATTTAAAAAAAACACTTTGTATACATTCTTGAGGACTGATAAAAGAATCATTACAAAGTTAGCCTTAGATTGGTGTAATACGGTGGGAGAACTGACTTTACTGGTTTTGCATTTTTATTCACAAATGTTGCGGTTAGCAAGATTCGCCACCGACTTTTCTTTTATCTAACAAGGAAAGGGTGAAAAGAACAGGAAAGACCTTTCGAGATTATTTTCTGAGTAAGGGGGGTAGGTTTTTGAAATGGAAGGTGTTATCACCCTTTCCATCCATAGTTATCTACGGGCTCTTAGTTGCTAGCTCATTTTGAAAATGCTTTTTGGTGTTACTGTATTTTGAAGATATTTTGAAAAGACGCCTTAGTGCGGCGAACTTTGTAATGTTTATCGTTTCGGCGAGAATGTATACAAAGTGTTTTCATGTCTTTGATAATATTTAGAAAAGAGTTTGTTTGTGTGTGAAAAAGTTGTTTTTTGATTATTTTTATGAGCATGCAACTTGGAGCTATCTACCTACTCGAAAGGTTTGTTCTTTTCCTCTTTTCTTTCTAGACAGTGCTATCCTACTATTATTGAGTAGGTAGCCATATCGTTGGATTTTTGAGGGACGGGCGAGAGTCATCGTACAGTCACGAAAGAAACTAGTAAGATACTTTAGTAATTACCCTAAGGTTTTAAGATCATATACCGAGGTAATGCCGAAAAGGTCATCGAGGGACTTATGATCTTTAAACCAAAGGGTCGTCACTAAAATCTCTTACGTTTGAGAGTGATGACTGTTTGTTTTTCCAAAGGCAACAAGTGGAGGTACCCGAGAGGTGTGTGTGTACGAGTGTGTTGTATTTCAGTTACTTTTCTTTAAATGTTAGTTTTGCTAGTGTTTGTTTTCAGATCATATCATGCAATCCTATTAACCATACATCTAGCAGTTAATATAGGTACGGAAAATAAAAATGCGGAAATTTGAATCTACACTATTACAATGCTTCGGGATGGGGGGAATTACAAACCAAAAATGGGGAAAGAACAATGTAAAGGGTCCTAGTTAAGGTCTATTACATCCCATATACAATTACATAATTGTGAAAATAATGCGAATAAAATAAACGCACAGGGGAGAAAAGAGAAAGATATAAAGAGAACCTAAAAAATCTAAATGATAAAAAGAAAGAAATGTTTTTGTTATTTTTTTGTTTAGGAAAAGTAATAATTAAATGAATAAAAATCTAATTCTAATTAATTAAAAAATATGATTAAATAATTAATTAAAACTAATTTTAGTTAATAAAAATCTAACTCTAATATTTTTTGTGATTTTGTGATTTTATGATTTCTTTTTGTTTTTTGTTATAAAGAAGAAATAATTGAAGTAAAAGAAAAAAAATAATAAAAGAAAAGACAAAATAAAAATTGGGCCAAGCTGCTAAACAAGTAATTAGGGGGTGTTAGAATCAGAAATCAATTGGCCCAACAACATTGGCTTAGACGCTGGTGAAATAATCTTCAGGATCCTGTGCATCTCTCCAATGAGGCTTATCGTGGGTGCTGAGATCTAGATCTGATGATGTTGATGTGAGAGTGCATGATGAGCGTGATTCTAACGTAAAAAACATCATGCAATCACTTTTTCATGTCCCGGACTCTATTATGAATGCAACTATATCACAAAAAATATTAAATAGACATGCAACCGATTATACAAAAATAAACAAAAAATTTACCACTGGTGAGTTCGTGAATGACCTTGTAGGCACGGTTGGACGTGTTCTTGGATCTGGGGAGACTTCTGGGGATCTTAGGAGTAAGGTTTGATCATTGGTTTGGATTGATTGCACCGGGAAAAGTAGTTGTGAATTTTGGCAATTTTGAGGAATTTTGAGAATTTGGTAGAGCTTTGAGAAGAGCTTTTGGAGAGCTTTTTGAATAGGAATTTCGTGCCCTCTTTGGGATTGAAATGCATTTTATTTATAGACGAGTGAGTGAGGGTGGAAACAAGGAAAGAGATGAAGGCATTAAACCATGGTTTCATGACAAAATAAAAATTTGAAAAATTGCCTAAATGGTGTGATTCTTTCCACTTTGTTTGGAGCATGAACCTGGACATATTTCACGTGTTTTTCACGAATTAATGGGCTCCGAAGTAGATCAAATCCATGCCATATGCATATCCCATGATTTCCTTGTGTTTTTATTTAATTTATTTGATTTAATTTATATTTAAATGAATAAAAATTCCAATAAATAGAAATAGAAATAAAAATAGTGCATGGTTAGGTTTAGAGGTCCTTAGATATGTCATAAACATGTTTTAAGCCTAAAAGTTAGGTCCATTAACCTAAAAATGCTATTTTGCTCAAAGTTGACTTCATGCATTTTTCACAAATTTTCCCAAACTGTGCAAACCATAACATGCTCAATTTTGATCTTTTCGAGATGATCTTTGACTTTTTAGAAATATAAAGATGTCCTCTATACTTTCTCTTTTAATCATTTTTGCATTTGGAGAAATTATCTTGATGTAAGTTTCCTTAACAAAAAGTGTCTTTTGTTGACTTTTTGATAATGACCTATAATGTATGAGATCATATCTTCCAAATGAAGCATTTTTTGTACATAAGAAGAAAAGAAAAGATGTAGAGAATTTAAGTTTATTCAAAATGGGATTTGGTTTTGGAAAAGTTGATGAAGCATGTGAAAGTTATGTTTGGTCAAAGTTTAGTTGACTTCTCCTAAGGAAACCCTAATTTGGCAATTCTTGACTTTTTGTGATATGAGGGCTTTCCTTGGGGAATCATGATTAACCCATTGATCAAATGATGAATATAACTTCAAAATGTTTATGTTGACCAAAAATCTTGAAGTTTGACTGTATGTTGACCATAGGTGACTTTTTGACCAATATAGTTGATTTTCAAACACTTGAGCCATTAACTGAGCAAACTTGTGATGCAAGGCATTAAACTTGGCATGAGAATTCTTGATGACATATTAGGAACCATGGAAATCACTTGAGGCCTTTGAAACCCAAACTTCTTTGTGAAAATTGAAACCCTAGTTGGAAATCTATCGCTTAGGAGGAGAATTTTTCTGGTCAGTTCTTGGTCAACCATGAGCATTTGAGGACCTATAGGAGTATGTCTTGAATAAAATGAGAGGTCAAATTTTGGGGTACAAAAGCTACCCATGTTCAATCGTCTTAAACCTGAGGATTTAGATTGGCTTTTCTGCCTTTCGTGATCTGAAGGTGGAGGATGATTGAACACTAGAGTGCCCAGAAATTTGCGTTTGCCGGTGCGCGGACTAATATTTTCGGTTGATGGTATGCTTGAATGGGCTTAAAATATGCCATTCGGAAAGATGAATAAGATTCGTCAGAGATGGGCTTATAGATGCCATCCAAAGTAACTGTTGACTTCAAACTGGAAGAAGTATCAGAATAAATCTTTGGTTGATTTAATCTGAGCCAGAAGAGGTCTTTGTTGTCTTTAACTAGAAGAAGTATCATAATACATCTTTGGTCGATTTAATCTGAGCCAGCGACTATCTACGATCGTCTTCAATTGGAAGAAGTATCAGAATAAATCTTTGGTTGATTTAATCTGAGCCAGAAGAGGTCTCTGTTGTCTTTAACTGGAGGAAGTATCAGAATAAATCTTTGGTCGATTTAATTTGAGCAAGAAAAAGGTCTGTTAGAAGAAGTATCAGAATAAAACTTTGGTCGGTTTAATCTGAGCTAGAAGATGCTTTATGCCTGAATTCAACTGGAAGAAGTATCAGAAAAAATCTTTGGTCAATTTAATTTGATCCAGAAGAGGTCTCTTTGTCTTTAACTGGAAGAAGTATCAGAATAAATCTTTGGTTGATTTAATCTGAGCCAGAAAAAGGTCCGCTGGAAGAAGTATCAGAATAAATCTTTGGTCGATTTAATTTGAGCCAGAAGATGCTTTATGCCTGAATTCGACTGGAAGAAGTATCAGAATAAATCTTTGGTCGATTTAATCTGAGCCAGAAGAGGTCTTTTTGTCTTTAACTAGAAGAAGTATCAGAGTAAATCTTTGGTCGATTTAATATGAGCCAGAAAAAGGTCTACTGGAAGAAGTATCAGAATAAATCTTTGGTCGATTTACCCTGAGCCAGCAACTACCTACGACCGTCTTCAACTAGAAGAAGTATCCGAATAAATATTAGGTTGATTTAATCTAAGCCAGAAGAAGTCTTTGTTGTCTTTAACTGGAAGAAGTATCCGAATAAACCTACGGTTGGTTTAATCTAAGCCAAAAAAAGGTCTATTGGAAGAAGTATCAGAATAAATTATTGGTCGATTTAATCTGAGTCAGAAAATATTTATACTCATTTTATCTGGAAGAAGTATCAGAATAAAACATTAGTCGATTTAATCTGAGCCAAAAGAAATTTATACTCATTTTATCTAGAAGAAGTATCAGAATAAATCATTGATCGATTTAATCTGAGCCAGAAAAAGGTCTGCTGGAAGCAGTATCAGAATAAACCATTAGTCGATTTAATTTGAGCCAGGAGATATTTATGTTCATTTTATCTGGAAGAAGTATCAGAATAAATGATTGGTCGATTTAATCTGAGCCAGAAAAAGGTCTACCGGAAGCAGTATCAGAATAAATCATTAGCCGATTTAATCTGAGCCAGCGACTATTTACGACCGTGTTCAACTGGAAGAAGTATCATAATAAATCTTTGGTTGATTTAATCTGAGCCAGAAGAGGTCTCTGTGTCTTTAACCGGGAGAAATATCAGAATAAATCATTGGTCGATTTAATCTCTGTGGGGACTGAGGACTGGAGATTTTTCTGTAGAACAAACAACTCTCAAAGTCGCTTCAAGTAAAGTGGTCAAACATGAGAAAACACGTTCCAACAATCATTATGCATTTAAAGCATTTGTCTTTGACAATTTTGGTTTTCTAGCACCAGAAACAATAAATCTTTTACAGAAAGTGTAAAGATTCATGCATAATAATGTTGTGTCACCTCGGACACTCAATATAATTTTTAAAAGAAATAATTTTGTAATCTAAAAAAGAATAGTGACAGAGTTTATTATACTTTATGTATAATCTTGATTTTAAATCTATTAAAATCCATTTCTTATTCTAAAAAAATAAATTATATTATAACTATGCTTTTATAATTTAACAATGCTACTTGTCAGATTTATGTACAACAATGTAAACATGGATGTGGCCATGTGAATCAAGGTGTGACACAATTTAACTAGATTCAACTTACATATTTAATATTTAATAGCTTAATTAGAATACGTTAAAGAAAATTGTGAAATAACTAGGTAGAAGAAAATCAATCACGTACTGTCTGCCATTGCTAAAGCATGGCAAACACATAATGTTGTTTATATCAGAAGTGGCTATAGTTAAATTTGTACTTTTTGTGTTTGAAATTATATCAAGATGCACCTGATTTAGGTCAAAGTCGTTAAACATATGCAATGATGAGAAATTAGAGATATTGATTAAATTCGACAGAAATGATTATACCGTTTGAGAGTGACAAGTGTGGCTTATCAAAATCTTCATGCTTGGTATGCTTTTGAAATAACTTTAAGTTTTCATGTCTGAGAAATTATGTGGGTCACTTTTTAGTTACCATTCCCTTCTAAAGTCATTATGATCTCTTGCATTACGTTCAAGACAATGACTACAAACAGCAAAAAGGCTATTTTAACACATATAGAGTTTATTTATTTTTTAATTTAGTTGAAATTAAGTGTATTAAAAAACTTCTAATTGGAAAGTAATATGCACATATAAAAATTTATGGAATAAAATCTAGATAACGAGAGTAAATTCGAGCTAATATATTTAACCTGAGTCAAGGAGGATATAGAGTCTCATCTAGACGTTTGAGTTTGGCAAGCATATGTGATTTATGAAAGATTTAAGTGAATTGCATATACAAATTAAATTATAGCATAGTAAACTAAATTAAGATTCGTGCACGCTGTAAATTAAGTTGTTTATTGAATTTTAAATATATTAAAAGTTAGTTTTGATAAAATATAATTATTAAATTTATATTAAAAACTTTTTTTTTGAATTATAATAGAGAGAATAATATAAATTAATTACATAGACAAATTTATATTTTATTTTAAAAGAAAAATATATGTGTATAAATTGAGAGTAATATACTTAATTTAGGTTTGTAAACTTATTTATCTATATAGTGGTTTTTTGTTTTGTTTTGATTCTCATGTTTATTTTGCACTTATCTTATATTTAGATATTTTACTTTAACTTGTTAAATAAAATTAAAAGTTTTAACAATTATTATTAAATAAAATTTTGAGTAATTTTATAAAATTTATGTCTATTTTATCGAACTTTATAAGATTGTTGCGTACTATATTACTTTTTAAGTGACTTATATTTGAAAATTGTGTAAGAACTACCTTAAGATTAAAAATATTTATTTCAAGTGTTATTTTTATTGTTATAATTTCAGGAAAATAAAAAATATTTTATTGTGTTTGGATTTTTAAATCTCTTTTATTTTTAAAATTTGAGAGAAATATTCTTAATATAAGAGAATATATAGTTGGAGTAATGATTGACTTGTTAGAACATTTTGTCTAAAATAAGATAAAAAAATTTATTGTGTTTGTATTCTTTTATCTCTTTTTATAGTATTTTGTTATTTGTTATTAATTTATTATTTAATATTATATAAAAATATAGTAGTAAAATATATAGATATCGTAAAAAATTGTTGCATACTATATTATATTCTAAATAAGTTTAAAGTGAATTATACTTGAATATTATGAAAACTATCTAAAAACTACTTTAAGATTAAAAACATTTATTTCAAGTGTTATTTTTATTGCTATAATTTTAAGAAAACAAACACTATTTTATTGTATTTGAATTTTCACATCTCTTTTATATTTGAAAAATGAGAGAATATTTTTAATTTATGAGAATATACATATTTGAATTAATGATTAGTTTGTTAGATCAATTTGTTCAAAATGATATTTTATTTCTTTTTTGCGAGGGTTTGAACCCGTGATCTACCATTTGTAGATGTATAGGATGAAAATAAGTTTTAGGATATGCCACGTAGGACTATAGGATGATGTGGCAAATTTTAGAGTTATACTTAATGGTGTTAGATTTATAATTGATGATGTGTTGCTATAATAATTGATGCATTGAATTTAATATATTATATAGATTGTTATATTTAGATAATAATAAAGAACGGTTCATTTTGTAGAATTCGAGAGACTATCGTCGCGAGTAAATATGAAAGGATTACTATCCTCATTGTTGTCTAGGTTTTTTAGAATATGTTAATCGTTTAATGGAGTAATGCTTAAATAGTTAAACGGCTATAGGCAGTGACCTCTCATTGGGCTTAACTGAATGTTCCAACCCATCACAGTCCATTTAGATACAAAACACAATCAAGTAATTCATCAATAATTAGTATTTTATTTATAATTGACTATAATAAAAATTAATAATTGGTTATATCAATCCATATTGATTAATTAAATAATTAATCTAACAATCTTTCATTTGGATGACAATAATCAATTATTAAAAATTTTAACATTAAATTACTTATAATGGTCAAAACACTAATCAATTAAAAGAAAAGTAAGCTTCAACGTTGCAGAAATTGTATCTGATAGAGAAAAAAATATCATGCATTTTAAAGACTCACAATTTATATAAAGAATGATGAATTTAGAATAACATATTTAAATTAAGAGAAATATATTATTAAAGAATGACCCAAACCTATGAAAATGCTATTAATAAACTTCGACTAACACAAAATATCATAATATATCGACATAGGTCTATAAATAGTAATTACATATAGGCAATACCCTATTACGAGAGTAATTACATTTAATCCTAAGTACCTTCATAATACAATATCATACTCGATAAAAGTATTGATATTTACTTGTACTTTCATATTATGACCTAACAAAAGTAGACTATTGAAGATAGAATGACACAATATTATTGCATGCCAAAGAATTATTGTGCCTTTTTAATATCGATCTATACATCAAATTATGATGCTTTCTGAGATTAAGAGAATAATATATATCTTAGTATAATAGAATAAGACTTATTAAAGTATTGTATATTTTGAAGTCTTCTTAGAATATGTCATATTTATAGTGCACGCAAGAATATATGACAATATGAGAATAATAATCCAGTTTTTCAGATTATATGATTGTGTACATATGTACTCCCATTGATCCAATATGATAAATATTTATCAGAGCCCACTAGTATTAAATACAATGAGATACTAATTTTATTTTTAGTGCAAAACTATACAGAGAAGTGGTTGTATAATATATCATCATTAGAGTTTTACAAACTCAACCACATATTTTGCACAAATATACTACATTTTAATCATGAAAAATTAGGTCAATTCAGAAATAGAAGGCAAGCATGAAACAAGTTGTGCCACTCCTTTTTGGACCACAAAACTATTATTCTTAAAAACTACATCCATAGACCTAGGAGATACAATATTTCTATTCATAAGTCTTTGAACTCCCTATAAAAGATCAATTGCTTCTGGTGCTAGGAAACCAAAAGTGTCAAAGGCAAATGGTATAAAAACATGTTGATTTTCAAAATACACTTTCTCATGTTTGACCACTTTACTGGAAGCAGCTTTGAGAGCCGTTTGTCCCATAGTAAAACCACCATCCCTCAAACCCACCAGTGGAGAAACTCTCTTCAAATCCATACAAGTATGTTTCCCTCCTACTCACCCGTACACCAAAACATCTCATGGCCTAAGTGTCGATCTCCCCTCAAGTGGGTCAGTCAAAAACTTCACCGGCACCTCTTTATTCACGGATACTTCAGCACGTCAGAATATATCAAACAAGACATCTCTAACAAGGTCATGTCGTATTTGAAGCCTGGAAGCTTCCTACAATGAACCACGTATTTCCTAAATGTATATAAACATTCCCTACGACAAACAGGGCAAACCTTATCAATAGGTAAATAAATTAATTATAAGGCAATATTCTTAGGATAGTATGATGCTCCACCGATGACATATGTTGGCCTATCCCATCAACAGGAATAGCAAGAAGAAAGTCTTGAGCATGTGCGACTTGAAAACAACCAAAAATTGCCTTCTTCCTCGTGGTCATATCAAACTTCAGATCCATGTCCTTAAATTTTTTACTAAAAAAGGAATTATCCAAAACATATTGTGCTTTAGGAGGGAGGATTTCCTTACTATTAAGATTGCTAGGGTCAATATATGGAATCACAACACTACGAGCATCCAAAGCTCTGTCGAAATCTGAGTCCATACCGTATACCCCACTGTGTCTCAATATATGATTCTGCAACACCTAAGATTAGGCCCTAGACGCCAGAAAGGCGTATGAGGAAGCCTCTACAGCCGAGTAAAAACTAAAACCCCTAACTTTAATAGGTAATTAAGTCACACTCCATTGAAGATCCCCGAAGAAAGGACCTCCACCAACCACGATGTCTTTAACCACCATCTACAACTCTTTATCAAACCAAACATTAGCTTCCTCCATATGAGTAGGTTGACACGTTCTTAGGACAAAAAACAATTTGGCAATACCCATGCATGATCGAAGTAGAAAAAGCTCACTCAGAGGATCCCTTAGTTGTGGTAGAAGATGCATTAAATCAATAGCCTTATAAGCTCTTTTCTTGGACAACTCCTTAATGAAACAGTCATCTCGACTAACAGCCCCTCCAAGCAACTTCATCCCTAACAACAGTCTCCGAATTTCTGACGGGAACATATCCTCATGAAGTTTACTACCATCACATGAAAGCCAAAAGATCTCACTCTTACGAATATTCAATTCAAGACCTACTCTTGGACCTGTTTCCCGAATAATATCAAGGGCTTTAGCCACCTCATGTGAATCCATTATAATAGTCCCATCATCAAGATACCAGGCATGAAGAAGAATCTTACAATTGTCCCTAACCAAATAAATGAGTGGGTGTAACATAATAGCAAAAAGACCGCCCTTACGGGTCACCTTGTTGCACTCTAGTGGCTGACATAATATGTCCATCCCCATGGTACAACCTTGCTACTTAGCCATAAAGAAACTCAACCCACAAAGAAGTAGATGGGCATCTCACCCTCACCTCAAGCAATAAGGGTGATCGATCTACCATGTTGAAAGCATTTGAAAAATCTATAGTGAGCATAGCCAAGGAACAATCTTTGTGTCACTTGTTTAACACCCTGTTGGCACTATACAAAAATGGCCTCAGCACCACCTGATACCCCAACCCTAAACTGAAAATCATTTATATATCACGCCATATCTTCGCTGAACCTTTTCATAGAAACCTTGGATACCAACCGTTTCCAAATAGAGTCCACAACAATTAGGCGTATCCCATCATCAAGATTTAATAACGGTGTCAATGGTGCAGATGCAACAAACTCCACCAAACTCATGGTGTTATTTCTCTTTTTATTGTGATTGGAATTATGTTTTGTAAAACTAACTTAGCTTAGACATGTTGAATAAATATATTCTATCAACTGGAGCAACATGTCAAATGCGATGTTCTATGAAGGTTCTTTCGACATCGTTGTGAGGCAGTGGGAGAACTGACTTGAGGTTTTGCGTTTGTGTTTGCAAATGTTGCGGTTAGCAAGAGTCGCCACTGACTTTTCTTTTATCCAAAATGAAAGGTAAAAAAGCACAGGAAAAACCTTTGAGATGTTTTCTTGAGTTCGAGGGGTAGATTATGAAAAGGGAAGGTGCTAGCACCCTTTTCATCCATGGTTTTCCATGGGCTCTTAGTTACTTGTTTAGATCACTTGCTTTGTTTTGTTTGAAATGGTGTTTGATGCGGTTTTGAAAGTATTTTGAAAAGAGGCCATTCGTTTAGGAAATCTTTGTAATGATTCTCGTTCGTAAGAATGTATACGAAGATGCTTGTCTTTTGAAAATGTTTTCAATGTTTTGTAAGATGTTTTGAAATGTGTGTGTGTTTTTGAAAATAGCAAGGATTATTTTGAAATGTAACAAGTAACTAGAAGCTAATCTACCTACTCAAATGTCTTTCTTGTGCATTTTTATTTCTTTGACATTATTGACTTACCATTGATTTGTTAAGCAACCCTATCTTTGGATGTAAACGGGACGGGCGTGGGTCATCGTATGACCATGATAGCAATGTTGCCAAGTATCTTAGCATTTTTGAGGGACCAAGATCATTTTGTTTTAGGCAACCTTGAATAGCGTCATCGTGAGACTATGATCTTATACTTGTTTTGTTTTTCCAAGATACTTCACGTGCGTAACATGGCCATTTTATTTTAGGCAACCAAGTGGGAGAAACCCTAAGGGTGCTTGTGTGCAAAGTGTATCATTTTCATGCTTTTGTCTTGTATTTAGGGTTTTCTATTTGTTTTGTTTTTGTTCTTGTCATGCAAACCCTAATTTACTAATCATGGTATAAAAGCGATAAATTGCGTAAAATAAACTAAGCTATTACAATAATTATTATGAGAGGGGGGATACAAGTTTTGAATGGGGATTTTGCACAAATATAAACCTAAATATATTATTACAACCAAATCGAATATTGCGTGAATTAAATAAATATAATGCAAGTATTTAAAATGCAATGCAATGTTTATGTTAGGAAAATGTTTTTATGTCTTATTTTTGTATAAAAGAAATATTTAACTTAAACCTAAAAATATGAGGAAAAAATATATTAATTCTTTTTGAAAGGGGTAAACCCTAGTTTTTAATTAAAAAGAAAATAAATGTTCTATATTTATTATTTTGTACATTTTTTGTATAAAAATAAATAATTAATATTATATTTAAATATTAAAAATTAAATATGTATATAAAAAAAAAGTATTTATGAGTATAAATAGTATAATAAAAATATTAAGTATTTTTAAATATATTTACAAGTTATTTAAGAAAATGAATTCTATTTATCAAAATAAACTATTTTTCGTGTGAAAAAATAATTAAAAAAATAATATAAAAGTGTGAAAATAAATAAATCATTTATTGGTATTTTTTATCATTTAAGAATGATAAATGAAAGTAATAAAAATAAAAATATGAAAGAAAATGCAAAAATATAAAAAAAAAACTAGTCAAGGGGGTGTAATAACAATACAGGGGGTGTGATTAGTGAAAACAAAAAGGCCAAAGTACAAAAAAGCCTAGAATCATCGTCCCTGTCCTCTGGCCAGCCTTGCGCGCGCGTTTTCCATTTCAACCTGCATCTTGCTCATGCTTGCATAAAAACAAAAACTCATAACATGAAACATGTGGCATTTGAGCTCACGATTCCAACAATATAAATTATGTAACCTAACTCTAAAAGATCAAGGATAATTTTGGAACCCCTAATTTGTGACCTAATTTTTTCAGCATTTTCAATCTTCAAATTCTCTCAGCATAAGTAATATAAATGAAAAGTATGGATATGTACAATTTTGTTATGATATGGACTACATTTTTTCTTCATAAATCGTGGCTTGAAGTTGCTTATTAAGAGAGATAGAGTTTAAGAAATTACCTCCTTCAGCTGGATTTGTGTAGGACAATGTAAGGACTTTAATGGAGGCCTGGTGATTGTTTAAGCTTCCTTGAACTTCCCTGAACCTATTCCAATGCTTAGCTTGCTCTGAGGATGGCTGAAACTCTCTGACCAAGTCCAACTGCAAGCTTCCAAAGTGAAAATGGTGGTTGCTGAAACAGGGGTTACAGAACCAGGGTGATGGCTTGAATTTCTTTGGTAGGATATTTATGAGATGCTTGAAGTGTTTAAACACAAAACGCACGAGCCAAAAAAAATTTGGCTATGGTTTTGCAGAAACCGAGTGTTTGGGTAGAAATTTGGAGTTTTTCAGTTTGAGAGTGTTTCAGCTTCAATCTAATCATGCTAAGCCTTTTAACAAGTTTGTAAATATGTAGAGAAGTGATCCAAAGTCAGCCTTTACTAGTTGTGCAAGCTTTGGACCTTTTCACCAACTTTCTTGCTTTTGAAGTAAAGTGAAGTGACCATACTCACATGCCTGTACTAGCTTGCTTGAGAGCTGCAAAGATCTTGTACAATTTACTTGAGAGTTGTGTAGTTTGTATGTACCAAAGGGACAGGTTTAATGCTCAAGATTGACAAAGTTGCAAAAGCTTCTCTTCATGAAAATGACATTGTGAGCTTCATGCCAAAAATGGAAATACACCTTGTACAAAGCTTCAAAAGCAAAGATAAAGCCTTTGTCAACTGAGTTTGCATTTAATTATGGAGTTTAAAGCAAGCTTAGGACCTGTAAAGCAAGATACAACCATCATAGATCTGATTTGCAACTTGATGCTTTGTAAAAATGGCTTGATCAAAAGTGATAAAATGCCAACTTCCCTTCTTCGATTCTCCCTACTCAAAAATGATCTTGGAGAGTTCTTTGAAATTTTGGAAAGCTTCAATGTGCTCTATAATCCATATTTGAAATGAAATTTGAGATACCTCTTAGAACTAGGTGAAAAATGTCCATGAAGTTGGGTCCAAAACCTGCCTAAATTAGGGCAAAATTTCACTAAGTTAAGAAGTTCATGGACCTATATTCACAAATTCATAACTTGAGATCCAAGCATCTTTTGGGAAAAGTTTTTGAAGAAAAATTGTAGATTTCATGGAGGACTACAACTTTCATGTTGGAAGTTTTCTTTGAATCAAAATGCATCATGGTGAAAAAGTGGTGAAAAAATAAGAAAATTTTTATACTTAGAAAAATTATAAGTTATGAAAATTTTCAAATTAAAACCCTAATTTTCAAATTTGAGTTTCTTGGTGAACAAGTTTCACATTTTGACATATCTTGATGAATTATGACCCTTGGCACTTGATTTTGACCAAAAAGTCAAAGTTTGACTTTTCAGTGCACATTTGACTTTTGATCAGTTGACTGCAAAATTCATCTGTCAATCCAATGAAATTGAGATCTTTTGAACCATGTAATTTGGTCAAGATGATGCCATTTAACCCTTGAAATCATGTTTGAACTAAATTGGTCATTGGCTAGGTTAAAAATCAGAAATTTCCCTTTCTCAGTCAAAACCCTAATTTTGACCATTTTGCCCTTTTGATGATTATATCAAATTTCTTGAGGAGTTGTGATCCAAACTTGATCAAATGGTACATATGAGTCTAAAATATTGATGTGGATCAAAAATTATGAAGTTTGACTGTAAATTGGCCATGGTTGACTTTTTCCCCAATATAGCTGATTTTTAGGTCAACTGTCCAATTGACTGATCAAAAATGTGGTTCAAGGCTTGAAACTTGTCATGAACAATCTTTGGGGTACAAAATGATGTATGAAAGTCACATGAAGCATTGTTGGTCCAAAAATCCTTGTGCAAAATCAAACCCTAATTTTAGGTTATCAGTGCAAGATGAGATATCTTGAGTTGACCAAACCCTAATCTTGTCTTGAGTCCAAGAAGTCTTGTGAGAAGAGTCTTGATAAATGAGAGGGAAAATTTTGGGGTATAACAGCTGCCCCTGTTCAATCTTCTTCAACCTGAAGAGTTAAATTGGCGAGTTTTGTCGTTCGTGACTCGAAGGTAAAAGATGATTGGACACTAGAGTGCCCATAAATTTGCACTCGACAAAAATGTAGTTGTGGGAATGGGCTTAAAGATGCCATTTGGAGAGGTGATAGAATCTTGTTGGGGATGATCTTGTAGATGCCATCCAAGAATGTTTGTTGAATTGTAAGTTGTAAGTCAGAGGAATAAGTATCAGAATGGTGTCCGCATCGGGAACGTATCTGAGTTGTATCTGAAGACTTGAAATCTGAATGAGAAACAGAATAACATCTGTGTCTGGAGCGTATCTGTACTGTATCAAGACTGTGAAATCTGAATTTGAATAAGTATCAGGATGGCATCCGTATCTGGAGCGTATCTGAATTGTATCTGATAGTTGAAGTTTGAATAAGCGACAAAAGGGAAACCGTGTCTGGAGCGTATCTGGACTGTATCTTGAAGTTGAGGTCTGAATGAGTAATAGAATAGCATCCGCGTCTGGAGCGTATCTAGACTGTATCTGAATTTGAAAACTGAATGAGTATCAGAAAGGCTTCCGTGTCTGGAGCGTATCTGTACTGTATCTGAGTGTTGAAGTCTGAATAAGTAACAAAATGGCTTCCGTGTCTGGAGCATATCTGAACTGTATCTGATAATTGAATCTGAATGAGTGTAGAATAGCTTCCATGTCTGGAGTGTATCTAAACTGTATCTGAGATATGAATTTGAATGAGTAACAGAATGACTTCTGTGTCTGGAGCGTATCCGTACTGTATCTGAAAGCTGAATCTGAATGAGTGTAGAATAGCTTCCGTGTCTGGAGCGTATCTAAACTGTATTTGAGATCTGAATTTGAATGAGTAACATAATGACTTCCGTGTCTGGAGCGTATCCGTACTGTATCTGAAAGCTGAATCTGAATGAGTATCAGAATGGCATCCTCGTCTGGAGCGTATCTGAACTGTAACATGATTGCATATTGTTAAATGGTAGCTGTTAATCTTATCCTGAAAAGGGTAAAATGTTACCCGAAACACAAAGTTATGTTGCATGAAATGTATGATGCAATATATGTGTTTTTTCAATGTTTATGACATATGGATGTAATGTATGCGCATGTAAGCTGATTGACTGCATTGTTGAGGAAAATAAATCCTTGATTGTTGCTGAGGATAAGTTGGTTCTTCATGTCTTGAAGTTGGAGTATTGACAAAAATTCTGTTGTGAGCAATGCCATATACTGCCTGAGTAATCTGCTTGGGGAATTCAGAGAACTTTGATGACTTGTACTGGGGGTTACACAATGGGAATCCTTGTTCTGTTGGGGAATAAAGAAGATTTTGTGGGGAAGAAAACTTATTCCTGTTTGGAAAAAGTTCAGGAGTTTCGGTCGTCTGCCACTTTACTGGGGAGTTATCCTAGGTTGGGGAGACAGAAGTTAACCGTTATATGGTTGCTTTTCAGGCTTCAAGACAACTTGTCGGGGAATTTGGAGAAACTGAATGGTTTCTGTTGGGGATTGATAGTTTGAAATTTCAACTCCGCTGGGGATTGAGAGTTTGAAGTTTTAACTCCGCTGGGGATCTAAATGATGTACTGTAGGGATTCCTCAATGAATAGCCTAAAGACGTTTTCCTATCCTTTCAATCTGTCAGCAATTGTTCTTTTTCATTCTGTTTATTTGTTAACACTAATTATGTTCAAATGCATATGTTCATTAATGAATCATTGGACGTTTTTGCAAATAAAAACACATGTGTAAAGAAAAAGGTAAATAGTTTTCTGTACTTTGAAAGAGATATCTTTGTATTCACTTTGAATAAGTATTTTGTACAAAGGAGACAAACATCCTAGTAAGAGGATGGTGTCATAAAAGTAAGAAATTTTTTTTACAAAGAAAGATGGCTATGTGTAATAATCCCATGGGGTTCCCATTCTACTATAGCTTCCGTATCTCCGAATATCTTGTCCATCCATTGCTTCGTCCGAAGATGATTGAATTGATCAGAAGCTCCGAGTTTGTCCATGAAGAGATTGAAGTTGTCCTCGAAGTGATCCGGCGAGACATAGTCATACACTTTAATTCCCTAACTTTTGCCTGGACCGCCCTTTCGGTTTTTCAGTCCACCGGGAAATACTTTTTTGCCCAAGTCGCCCTTTTGGGTTTTCAACTTACCGGGTGTACAAATTTTTTTTTATTTTATCCCTAATTTTTTCCCGAACCTTTTTGGTTCGCCGGGATGCCCTTGTTTTGCCTTCGTGTGTCAACCTAGCGGGTCTCTTATGCGTAGTATCTTTTGACTATGTCTGTGTTCGCAGGGTGTGGCAGGTCGTCACCGTCCATGGTGGTTAAGATCATTGCCCCACCAGAAAAGATATTCTTGATTACAAATGGTCCTTCATAGGTAGGAGTCCATTTGCCCCTGGGATCACTTTGTGGCAAGATGATGCGCTTGATCACTAGATCTCCAACTTGATACACTTGGCGTATGACTTTCTTGTTAAAAGCCTTGATCATCCGTTTTTGATACATCTGACCATGGAAAACAGCAGTAAGTCTCTTTTCGTCAATTAAGTTCAGTTGATCAAGTCGCGTCTGGATCCAATCGTCTTCACTCAAACCTGCATCCTTCATGATTCTCAAGGAAGGAATCTGAACCTGAATAGGTAAAATAGCCTCCATGCCATACACCAAAGAATAGGGTGTTTCCCCAGTTGATGTGCGAGCCATGGTACGGTACCCGTGGAGAGCAAACGGTAGCATCTCATGCCAGTCCTTGTAGGTGATTGTCATCTTTTGTATGATCTTTTTAATATTTTTATTAGCAGCTTCGACTGCACCATTCATCTTTGGCCGATAGGGAGATGAATTGTGATGTTGAATCTTTAACTGCTCGCACAAGGCGGTGATCATAGTATTGTTAAGGTTCATACCATTATCAGTGATGATCCTTTCTGGGATACCGTACCGGCAAATGAGATTCTGCTTGATGAAGCGGGCAACAACATTCTTAGTAATGGATGTGGAGGAAGCTGCTTCGACCAATTTGGTGAAATAGTCAATGGCCACTAGAATGAAGCGGTGTCCATTGGAGGCTATAGGCTTGATCTCCCCAATCATGTCGATTCCCCACATAGCGAAGGGCCAAGGAGTTGTTAAGACATTTAGAGGAACTGAAGGCACGTGCACCTTGTCTGCATAGATTTGACACTTATGACAAGTCCGGGAGTGTTGATAGCAGTTTGCTTCCATGGTAGACCAATAATAACCTTCCCTTAGAATCTTCTTTGCCATCGTATGCCCACTAGAGTGAGTGCCAAAGTTACCTTCATGCAATTTAGCCATGATCCTTTCAGCTTCAATCTTATCCATACAACGGAGCAGAATAGAATCATGATTACGTTTGTACAGAATGCCATTACTTAGGAAGAACTTAGCTGAGAATCTCCTTAAGAACTTTTTGTCATTGACTGAAGCTCCTTCTGGATATTCTTGAGCCTCGAGATAACTTTTGACTTCATGAAACCATTGCTGGTCCACTATTTCTTCGATATTAATCTCGTGACAGTGTGCTGGTTCGTCCATCCATTCAATGGTGATATAGGGAGCCTCATTATCCCATTTAAGTTTAAACATAGATGACATTTTAGCTAGAGCATCTGCTAGCTGATTTTCTTCTCGCGGGAAATGCTCGAAGGTAATCTGCTCGAAGTGTGGTAGCAATGTCAAAACATGTTCTTTGTAAGGGATGAGGTTTGGATGCATAGTGTCCCATTCTCCTTTGATCTGACTGATGACCAAAGCTGAATCCCCAAACACATCCAAATATTTATTCCCAAGTCTATGGCAGCCTTGAGACCAAAGATGCATGCTTCGTACTCTTACATGTTGTTCGTATAGTTGAAGCAAAGTCTGGCAGTGAAAGAAGTATGGCATCCTTCCAGAGATATGAGTACAGTGCCGATACTGTTACAAAGTGCATTGGATGCCCCATCAATGTACAGGGTCCATCGGGATCCTTGTTCAGGTCCGTCATATGGCCTGATTTCTTCACTATTGTCCAATGTCATGATGTCTTCGTCAAGAAAGTCAAACTTCAGGGACTGATAATCCTCTACAGCTTGATGAGCCAGATGATCAGCTAGCATACTGCCATTTATAGCTTTTTGGGTAGTGTACTGTATATCATATGCCGTTAGGATCATATGCCATCTAGCTATCTGTTGTACCCCAAAATTTTCCCTCCCATATTTCTCAAAACATTTCAAGAAAGATCCCCAAGTTGCTCAAGGTAATCCAAGGGTTGGCCAGACAAGCTCTCTCCTAAGGCTGTCTACCTCAAATTAGGGTTTCATGTTGCATCAAGATACTTGAGTCCAAGGGACCCCAAATTCTCAACATTTTCCTAATATGTTCTCAAGATCATCCATGTCAAGTTTCAAGCCTTGCAGAGGAAGTTTGCTCAGTCAATTGCTCAAAGGCGTGAAAATCGACTGTGCTAGGGAAAAAGTCAACTGTGGCCCACATACAATCAAACTTCAAGATTTTTGGTCAACATCCTCATTTTGAAGTATATTTCATCATTTTATCAAGGGTTGATCATGATTCATCAAGGATTGCTCATAATTCATCAAGACTCAAAAGTTACTAAATTAGGGTTTTGTAGGAAAAGTCAACTCAACTTTGACCAAGTATAACTTTCTCATACTTTATGAGAAATGACCCATCCAAATCTCATTTTGAAGAGAATGCAATTCCCTGCAATCCATCTTCAGCTCCCAAGTTCAAAATATGCACTCACAAGAAGTTATGAATTTGGACATTATAGGTCATTTTGGAAAGTCAACAAAAACACCTTTTGGGGAAAAGCTTCTTACATGAACATGGAAGATCCAATTGAGATGAAAACAAAGAGGTCTCCTAGGGGACATCCTAAGCTTTCTAAAAAGACCAAGAACACCTTCATAAGGTTAAAATTGAGAGAAATATGCATTGTCAAAGTTGGACATTTTTTGAAAAAATGCATGAAGCAAATATTGACCAAACTTGGATTTTTTCCAAATGGGCCTATATTTTCAAGTTTGAAACTCATTCCTAAAATGGTCCAAGACCTCTAATCCCACCCATATATTTTTCTACTATTTATGCTATTTATTTTGATATTTTATTCATTAAAATTCAGAATTAAATAAATAAATAATAGAAATAATATAAATTTGGATGTGAATCCATTTTGGGAAGGTTTTATGTTGGTTTATGTCAATTGATTTCGTGCAATAACTCTTAAAATATGTTCAGGTTCATCCACATGTGAAAATGGCATAAAATCATCAAATATGACATTTTTTTCAAATTTTGATCATGGTCTTAAAACACAACATTATGAGGGATATTATTTCCATGCTTTCTTGTCTCCTCATTCTCCTCTATAAATATAGAGCCATACAAGCTTTAAAGGGACGAAAATCCTCTCTAAAAAGCTCTCAAAAATCTCTTCAAAAATCTCTCTAAAAGCTCTTCAAAAAGCTCTCCAGAAATCAAAGAATTGGTGCAAGTCATATCTCGAGGTTGCGGTCTCTCTCAATTGACATCAAGCATCAAACCATACTCTTGAAGTCCTCAAGAGTCTTACAAGGCCCAAGAGCAATCCATCACACGCCTAGCACGCCACCCATTTGACAACACCGGTTTGGTAAAATTTTAAACTTTGAATCTCTAATTTTAATCACATTTTATGGTATGCTAACGTTTGTTTGAGTTTATATAGAACAGTTATGGATGGTTGAATCATAGGTTCCACGCAAGAATAAAAAAACACCATAGTTAGAGCATGAAGCTTTCGAAGATTCGGGCCTA
This sequence comes from Vicia faba, assembly GCA_948472305.1. NCBI lineage: Eukaryota > Viridiplantae > Streptophyta > Magnoliopsida > Fabales > Fabaceae > Vicia > Vicia faba. Next base: position 1,294,879,683 of record OX451737.1, on the reverse strand, counting down.
GGGATTTCTGATGATTGCACCCCCTGTTTACTTTTGCTACTAGGCCCATCTTTATTTTCATGTTTTATTCGTTTTATTTATTTCTTTTAATCCCTTTTATTTTTTATCAATAAACAAATATAAAAATCACATAAAAATAGATTTAGGATTTTTTTCTTAATTAAATCTTAATTTTAGCTAAAACTTTAATTTCTTTTGTAAATAACTTAAAAATAATTAGAATAAATAGGTTTTATTACTAACTTAATTATATTTTATTTTTCCCTAAAATAACCAAAGAAACCAAAATAGGTCATGTAATTATTTTTATTAATTAATTTAATTAACTAATTAATTTCATATTTAATTTAGAAAACTTATTTCTTTTATTAAAAACAACAAAAAACAATTTTTCTTTTAATTAGGTTAGAAGGGTCTGTAGCGGTAAAAATCGGAGATCAAGCTATTGATTAACTTGACACGCAAATAGCAAGAGTCGCCACCGCGCTTTATTATTTCCAAGGGGAAAGGGAAAAGAGCGAAATAAAACCCTAAAACATGCAATGTAAAATAATACTTAAAAGTAATGAAAATACAATGTGTTTTTGAAAGAGATCAAGAGTTTGGGGGTTGGTTATACAATGGGAAGGTATTAGCACCCAATGCATCTGCGGTACTCCGCAGGAATCTTTTGTAATATCTGTTTTTTTGGTTAAAATTGTTTGTTATATACAAGGGTGTATTTATCTACAACTATGTTTGCTTAAGGGGAAAGAAATGAGTTTTTATTATTGCGTTCGTGAGGGTTTCGCGACCCTTTGCCTACGTATCCAATGAAGGAATCAAAACACCGTAGTTCCTCTAGAAAAAAGTTGATTTATTTGTGTTTTTTTAGTGGGCGACATTAACGCATGCATTCTAGCAATAGGAACAGTCGGTATCGCGGTAGAACGGAGATAACATGCCCTTGGGGGGAGTTTTGATTTGTTGAGTGTTTTGCGGGTTTTAAGATATATTCAAGTAAGGATTAAAGAGTGTTTTTTTTGGATTTTTTGGTTTGTTTACTTGTTGATTTTATGTTGCCATACACGCCTAATTACTAGCATTTATACAAAGTAAATAAAATGCAGAAAGGTAAAATCCAACGCTATTACAACCGTATCGAAAGGCATAAAAAATATGAAGGAAAAAAATAAGATAAAAGTAAGAAAAATGAGTATCTTTCTATTGGGGGGAAGTAGCCTTCGATTTGCATTCTGTTGGCCTCCTTCGATTGGGGCTGGCAACAGCAAAGTCACGTCATTCGATTGGGCCTTGGCAGGGGCGAGGTCCTGTCCTTCGATTGGGCAAAGGCAGCAGCAAGTTGTATCCTTCGACTGGGGCCTGGAAGTCAGTGTATGGCGAAGCCTTCTGGTTCTGCCTTGTTGCCTTCTTCGACTGGAGGTTGAAAGCAGTGAGGGAATGGCTTTCGACTCAGCCTGGAAGTCAGTGTATGGTTTTCCTCCTGTTTGTATCTTTCGTTCGACTTGGAGAAAGAGGGTAGAAGCCAGAAGCTTCGTTTCCTATTTCCTGTTTCCTGTTTCTTTCATTTCAAGCATTAAATGGCAACATGGCCTGAGGCCATGCTAGTATTTATCTTTCAAACATTTTAATAATTAAAGCTAGTTTAGAAAAACAGAAAGCAAAACGAAAGGGTTAACTTTTAAAAAACATGTTAACATGGAGGAAACGAAAGGAACAATGGTATATACATGCTTGAAACGAACAAAAAGATTATTTTCATGTTATGGCATGAAATGAAAGGTTCAAGGGTAAGAGTGACTGACCTTGATGGAGGCTTTGAATGGGTGTGGGACCTTGAGTGGAGGCCCAGGGTTCTGGATTTGAAAGAGGGGGCCAACAGTTGTGCTTGGAATGCTGGATTTGAAGGAAAGAAAGAAACAAGTCTTATGTTTCTTTCCAAACTGGATTCGAAGGATACTGAAGAGTATTTGTTCTTCAGAATCGAAGGAAGTAAGTGTTTGGGATTCTAGGTTTGAATTTCTCAAGTGTTGATGAACTTGAGAGTTTTTCCTGTGTTTGAAAAAATTTGGGGGATTCATTCCTCTGGTCCAAAGATCCCCTCAAAAATATGTGTTGGAGCCTCTTATTTATAGGCAAAGTTGGCTGAAGTTTTTGGAGGGAAAACAAAATAATTTGAACAACTTGGGTAAACTGCTCTTTGCAGCCTTCAAGGGACAGTGCTTGTATGCTATTTCGGTGCAAGAATGGGGCAGTGTTTCAGGACTGCTATGCAGCAGTTTTGGCCAGTGTACCATGTCTGAACTTGGCAGCAAGCATCGTTGAATACTTTATCCTTTCATTTTGACCCTCCTTCGACCAGATTCTTCTTCCAACACATTGTTTGACTTTCCTCCAACAAGTGTCCTTCGAACGAATCATCTTTGTGCATCATTTGAAGGGGCCAAATGTGTGCTTCGAATGGACTAGTAAGGCATACCCTTCGAAAGGGACTCATATGTATGCCCCTCAAGTCCACCACTATATGTATTTTGAGGGGGCCATCAACCATGTGCTGAAGTTTGTCAAGGATGGAAATGCAGCATACTAAACAGCAATGTTGTCCAGTCGAAGCTAGCACAAACATAGTCGAAGCCTGCATGGAGGAGGTCTAAACTTTGTGACTCCAAGCAAGCACACAAAAAGGTCAATGCTCAAACAAAGACTTGCACGAAGGGAGCCACATGCCCAAACGAATTTTGGATCGAAACAAATATATTTCCCAATCGAAAGCCCGTGTTCGAAGGAAGCAATGTTGCCCAATCGAAGCATGTGAATCGAAACAAACATATTGCCCAATCGAAAGCCCGTGTTCGTAGGAAGCAATGTTTCCCAATTGAAGCATGTGGATCGAAACAAACATATTTCCCAATCGAAAGCCCGTGTTCGAAGGAAGCAATGTTGCCCAATCGAAGCATGTTTGCAGGCAGTAAACTTGTCCAATCGAAAGGCTGAATCGAAGGATACCTGTCAGCACATGAAATCAAAGAAACAAAAAACACACATTTCGTGCTTGATTAGAAGTTAGTGATACATAGGCTAAAAATGTTCAAAACACTTGACAATTTCTGCATAATCAATGCTCGAAGGTGAGAGGTTAAAACCGACTGTATTTAGTGACCTTGACTTTTGTATAAAAATGCAAAAATAAAAATGGGATCTTAGGTCAAAAATTGGGGTATGACAGCTGCCCCTATTTAAGTTTCTTCTATCTGGAGATATGAAGATTGGGATCTTCATTTCGACGAGATTGAAGTGACTTAAATATAGAATACACAATTTTTGGCTTTAAGATACCGCAATTAGTTTTTTGTGATCTGATATGAATGTAATATTTTGAATTTAATAAGGAATGATGTTGTATGAGACAAACTACTGCTGGAGAAACCAAGCACATTATACAGTAACCCCACAGGGGAACAAATTATAATTCCAATGGGGAAACAAAGTCATAGACTTTAAATGAGAGACTCTTATTAGAGAATAACTTGAGGGAAGAAATGAATGATTTATATCAGTGTTGAGACTGGAAAAGAAATGATTTACATCAGCACTGTGACTGGAAAAGGAAATGATTGACATCAGCACTAAGGCTGGAAAAGAAATGATTGACATCAGCACTGTGACTGGAAAACAAAATGATTGACATCAGTACTGAGACTGGAAATAAACATTTCTGACTTCTGAATTTTACCAAGAACGGTAACATATTTCTTCTTTAACCAAGATATCGCTTGAAAAGGATAAAATACAAATTTCCCCATGGAACTTTTCCGAAGAGGTGTCGTTTGCATTATTGTTGGGGATACACAAGCTGTTCAAACAAAGAGTCCGCCACTTGCTTCCTTTCAAAGGTGTCAATAACATACAAGTTGCTCATGAAGAGACCGCCGCTTGCTGTTTTTCAAGAGAACAATAACACACAAGTTGCTCATGAAGAGACCGCCGCTTGCTATTTTTTTTAAAGGTATCAATAATACACAAGTTGCTCATGAAGAGACCGCCGCTTGCTGTTTTCAAAGAACAATAACACACAAGTTGCTCATGAAGAGACCGCCGCTTGTTGTTTTTTCAAAGGTATCAATAACATACAAGTTGTTCATGAAGAGACCGCCGCTTGCTGTTTTTCAAGAGAACAATAACACACAAGTTGCTCATGAAGAGACCGCCGCTTGCTGTTTTCTCAAAGGTATCAATAACATACAAGTTGCTCATGAAGAGACCACCGCTTGCTGTTTTTCAAGAGAACAATAACACACAAGTTGCTCATGAAGAGACCGGCGCTTGCTGTTTTCTCAAAGGTAACAATAACATACAAGTTGCTCATGAAGAGACTGCCGCTTGCTGTTTTCTCAAAGGTATCAATAACATACAAGTTGCTCATGAAGAGATCGCCTCTTTCTGTTTTTTCAAAGGTATTAATAACACACAAGTTGCTCATGAAGAGACCGCCGCTTGCTGTTTTTTCAAAGGTATTAATAACACACAAGTTGCTCATGAAGAGACCGTCGCTTGCTGTTTTTTCCAAAAGTATCAATAACATACAAGTTGCTCATGAAGAGACCACCGCTTGCTGTTTTTCGAAGGTATCAATAACACACAAGTTTCTCATGAAGAGACCGCCGCTTGTTATTTTTAAAAGATATTAATAACACACAAGTTGCTCATGAAGAGACCGCCGCTTGCTGTTTTTTCAAAGGTAACAATAACATACAAGTTGCTCATGAAGAGACCGCCGCTTGCTGTTTTCAAAGATATCAATAACACACAAGTTGCTCATGAAGAGACCGCTGCTTGCTGTTTTGTTGAGATCCCAAAAGAGTGTTGCAACAACACTGCCTAGAAACAAGGTTCATCTTCAATGGGAAACCATGAATAGATTCTTCCTGAGAAGACCAAGTATTTACATACGTGAGATCAATGCACTCTCCATCTAGGTTTCACAGCTTAGAGAGATTCACAAAGCAAATTTTGTAATAGACAAAACGCAATCCAAGAACAAACTAGGGAGAAATAGTCAAACAAGACCCTACCAGATGAGGAATAAACTCAACCGAGACTTATCCTATCCTGAGATGGAAAAGGAAAGCTAAAGCAATATTCTTCCACGAGAGTTAACCTAGTGGGGAATTAGAAAGGAGACGCACTTTCTGCTTAAGTTGAAACTCTATTTGGAAAGATCAAATACGCTCTTTTAATAGACATAACCAAGGTATACGAACTCAATGACATTAACAAATACAAATGCGTGTGCATGATGTAAGTGTGAATGGATAAATGAATGTCATGTATATGATTGAAAAAACAGATAGAAAAGATAAACTGGAGATGACAAGACATCATAGTACAACTCGACACTCGGTAATCTCAACAGGATGGGAACATTACTAGAGATAGATCAAAAGTCATCATTGGAGTAATGTCCTTTTACAAGGCTTAAATCTCTTTGGAGAGGAAGATATTTTTTCGGTAGAAAACCCCAAAGTCCAGTCTTCTATCATCAACAATCCATTGAAAGGATAACAACACGAACAATGCTTCAGTTGGAAAAAGTCTTGCTTAGCTGGAGATACTGAGAACACTACCCTCTGATAATGTGTCCATAACATATCACATATCTTGACAAATCTGGATTGCCCCTGAGACTAATTTTGGATGCCCCAAGTTTATTGCTGATATGCTGCGTGATGCTCGACGATTCTTGCGAATAACTTCACTTCTAAAATGCCCCAAGCTATATGGTTGATAAGGAGAAATTATCTCAAGAGGATTTTACAAAAGACCTGGCATCCACCGTGCTCTGGTGTCTTCAAACTCTTAGAGAGATTCATCGAATCTCGACGTGATTGCCTCGGATTGAATGTAGTTGGCACAACAAAGTCTTCAAATTTTGCCCCAAAAGAGTAAACAAGTTGGGAAAGCATTAACTGGGAGAAGCAACATGTCCGTGCTTACGGTCTTCAGGTGACATGCCCCTGGATATGATTTTTCTTGAAATGATTCGCTAATTACTCAACAGAGTTTTAGGCCTTAAAAGAATAAACTCATCGCTAGTGCTTATATATGAGCTTCCTTGATATCAAACAAATGTTTTACAGTTAGAAAAAGTTTATTATGAGAATGAAAATTATAATGCAACAATTATGTAAGTCTTGAAGATTTTGAAAAGATATCGCACAAACTTTGTGAGTTAGAGCAACATTTATTTTTGTATAGCAAAATCATATGATACCAACACAAGTATTTAGCAAACATTCATGGGAGTCAGGAACACTATCTCATTGAAGTATGCCTTCAAAATAACCTTGCTTCAATTAGGACTTTTGAGGGTTGTAACGTGGCCTGGTTCATGGTTTTTAGAAAAAAGATTTTTTAAGGCTCAAAATTTATAGGTGCCCGCCCATTCTTCGTGATGTTCTCCAACCCTATGTTCAGTTAATTTAACATGAGAGTTCATCTCTCAAAAGGATTTTGTGACGGTTAAGGAAACTACGAGGCTTTCGGAGTAGAAACCACCCTTATGTCTTCGTGTTTGTAGTCACCAATTTGTTCTTTGCTGAGGACTTTTCTTTGTAGTCCTTTCTTTGCAATTTTATTTTCCCTAACTTTTGCCTGGACTAATTCTTTTGAATTGATAGTCCAGCGGGATGCCTTAATTTTTGCCTAAGTCACTTGTTTTCAAGTTTTTTGACTTAGCGGGCTTTTTCTTTTTTTCTTGATTTTTGATTTTTTGAACAAAGCGTGTGACATTAGCTTGTATTTGCTTGTTGAGAGGATTGTGACTTCCTCGTTTCTTGATGAATGAGGGATAACATTGTGATTCCACATCTTATGGCTTCATTATACATGAAGGATAGCCCTCGTAGTTTCTCTTCAGAAATATCTTCCTTATGAATTTTGAACACTCAATCGGATTAACTGAAAAACTACCCTGCCCCAGGTTAAAATTTGAGGTTTTTTTTATAGAAAAGAAACTTCTACTTCAAAGGCTCAAAAGGGGTTAGCAAGGGATTATCTTCCTTATATCTTCGGTGTTTAGGGATTTGAAACAATGCCTGTACATCGTCAGCAAGATTTTATCCAAAAGCGTACAACCAGAGATTTTGTGTTCTTTAGATCATAATCCTCCCTTCAATCTCTGCCTAGGCAAGAGAATGAGCAACAATTTGGTATCATAGTGCAAAATCAATTTAAAATTTGAAAACAAATATGAGTGAAACGAATGAATTTCTTCAAGACAAACATACTCATTGTATTAAGATAATCATTCAGATGCAAACAAGTTCTTACATGCAAACAATGTTTTGATAAACAAGAAAAATTACAAAAAGCAGAAATAAGTTAATAATCTGGGAAGACTTTCCATCTGGACTTGAATTACCGAAAACATCCTTCAAAAATCAGAGTCACCATCAATCGTGTTTACTCTTCGGCGCATGCTTGATTTGAACTTCAAAACCAACGCCCTTGAATGACAAGATACCACTTCTGACCAACTTCTGAACCTCAATCTTCAAAGAAAAGAAACCCTCCAAGTCATGCCCAGGAGCACCTTGATGAAAGGTACAAGCCAAATCAGCTTTGTAGTACCAATGTATCTTCTTAGGAACCTTCGGTGGAGGTCGGGTCTGAACCAAATTCCTCTGCATCAAGACATGAAAGGACTTTGTATAGGTTGTTGGAATTGGATCAAACCGAGATTTCCTATGATTAGAAACTTGCTGGTTCTGTTGATGAACTAAAGCTACAGAAGGTAAATTGAACACATGGATGATAGGAGAAACATGATGATTCTGGCGACGATTATTTCTTCCTCTGGTTCTCTTCTTGGAAAAGTTATTATCAAACTTCTTCACACCATTAGATGAGCTACCATCTTCATATAAACATCCCTTTCCGACATCTTCTTCTAGACGCACTCCCATATTCACCTTATCAGGAAAGTCATTAGGTGCATTAACCATCACCTTCTCATGAGAGAATGATTTTAGAGTTTCAGTGAAGACTTTTAACATCGCTTCCTCCCTCCTAAAAGGATTGACTTTGGAGGCAACCAAAATTTAGACCAAACCAGTTAAGGGCTCCACACTAGCTTTCAAATTAGTCATCTCTCTACGGAGTTCAGAAACCTCTTGCTTGATATTCTCCATTGTTCCCTTAGCGCGAGTGTTGTACTTGTGAGACCAAAGGAAAAATAAGACTTGGAAAAAGACCTTTGAAAGTGAAACCAAAAATGTAGAATGATGCATGATATGCAAAAGAGAGTTTTTATTTGACTTTCAAGGAACTCAAGATATTATGTTGTGAACATCAAAGTATGAAGATAGAAGATGAATTTTAAATTGGATCAAAGCGTTGATCAAGTTATCATCAAGATCAATCATCCATTTTGGTGGATTAGGGTTTTCACCCTATCAACACCCAAGATCCATTGAGCTTGATGAAACTTGTGATGTTTACAAAGAAAGACCTCCAAATTCCTTGAAAATCAAGTGAAAAGGGTTTCATGGATGCATGAAGGCATGGCTATGCAACAACCACAAGCAAGGTCACAAACAAAGTCGAAAGGTTCA